>CM033320.1:7800898-9047302 GCA_019359835.1 Pharus latifolius
AAAGCACAAACCAAATATTACCAATTCTGACTTCTGATTCTGGCATAAGTAACAATTCCAAGCATTAGAAAAATCTTTGGTACATCATTTTGAGGACAATTAACACAAAACTACAAAAAAGGCCTACCTCAATCATATTTGGTGATTGCATAAAATTCAGGGACACAAAGTCGAGACTAAAAATAGAATGCATCATGGAAAATAGATCTTGGACAAAACTGCATTCATCATTTTCCTCATACGCCCATACCTATGAAGTAGTTATTACCAACTGTGAACTTCCATAACAGAGATGACAAAAATCAAGTGAGAAGCAAATTCGAAAGTTAGACATCAGACCTTGCTAAGAATAGAAACCACCATGTTAATGCGCTCCAAGGTGAACATGTTAGCTCCAGATATATTCTCTCTTAAAATACTATTGAAAATGGACTGATGCTGCTTTGCAAAGTCCACTAATTCACGTACAATTTTGTTCTTAACCTGAAAAACAATCCAGAAAGTTCATAAATTATGAAAGGAGACGTGCATCCTCAAGCAAAATTCATCATAAACAATGAACCCACCAGTACAACATAGAAACATTAGAGAATTTATTATGTCATTGTTTTGCAATCCTCAAGCAAAATTCAACACCAACATAGAAACACTAGAGAGAATTTAATTATGTCATTGTTTTGCTTTCTTGAATGAACAAGGGTTGATGATCGAAAAAATCTTTGGCTACACAAATCCAACATTATTACTTCTTAAATGGCACCAAGATTCTAGTGGAAATGTGGAATTAATGAAATGCACCTAATGTTATGCTGCAATGGTCAGATTTTTTTTAAAAAAAAAGAAGGCCCTGTTTGGGTAAGAAGAAAAATTTCATGGGAGGAGAATCCTACCAGAATTTAGTATTAATTAAACAAGAATTTTAAACCTGTCCAATAAAAATTTCAGTTTTACCATTTTGGACACCGAATTAACCTAAGTAAAAATCAAAACCAAACCAAATTAACCAAAGAAAAGTCGGCCAGTTCGGTTGGTTTATTCAGTATACTAACTAAAACAATTTATTCATAAAAGAACAAAATATTCAAAAATATAACCTCAACTCAAAATTATAACAATATTAGAAGATAATAAAATCTAATTTGAATAACTTGAACACATGGATATCAGATTACCATTATTTCTAAAGTACCGGAAGAATGAGGGGCTAAGGGAAGAATGAAGTGCATAGACACTATTGGTTTATTCGGTCGGTTCGGTTTGTGGATTAGAACCGAACCGAACCACAAAAACTGAATTTCACATAATTTAGGACCAAACCGAAAACCAAATTTTTAAGAAACCAACCAGATAGCAATATTTCAGGCAGTTCGGTTCAGTTTATTGCTCACCCCTAGTCTTAATAGAGGTGGCAACAATATATACATCGACATGTGAAGCTCAGGTTAATGCTCCTATTGTAAATCCGTGACAAACCAAATGCACATTTACTTCTCTTTACTTTGGTATCGTAAATATAGAAAATGTGGATTGCCAAATATACTATGTCTATGACATACATTTGTGCATCATTAAATTGCATTCTTCCCTACAACTGGTGACTAAGCCAAAATATTGACTGCATATGTACCTCTAGAAAATCAGCTGAGTCCACAAGTGATGTGAAAGATGTGACTATTCTCAGTATTGGTGCAACAAGTGACCGCTTGTCAATTTCCCCACCTCTTTCTTTGACAACATTAAGTCTTGCATTTCCCTGCATGTCAAAAACTTTTAAGTGCGTAGACATAAGAAATAGACTGTTACACTGACAAACAGCTAGTACCTTTTTCTGCAAACCCATGAGGTTGCAAGAAGAAAGATTTTGCAGAGCACCCATGGACATCAGAATCTGAGAGCCATGTTTGCCATAATGGTGACTGATTCTCAGAAGCAGTGAAAACTGAGCATCAATAGTGCAGAGCCGCTGTGAAGACTCTGATGAGAATGATGATTCCTAAAAATTTGAACAAAAGAAAATATAATGGCAAAACAGCATAAGGAAAAAAACTATACAGAAAAACAGGTGGCATTTAATATTCATCACTAACTATGAAAATCATTGGTAGCATGGAAGGCATAAAGAATGGAACGGGATCCTAAAAGTTACTCTATACTTTTGTAGTCATTTGATTTTACAACAGACAGCCTAGATTAAATGGGCAAAAAATTGGAAAACACAAAAACTATTAATTTATTATAGAAGAATCAATCATGGCCATTATTATTTAATCCAATGAGTAGAAAAGCATACAGTAGTTGTACAGTAATTACATTATTATAGAGGATCCGGTTCCATAAAGAATATATTACTACAACAAAAGAAAGAAGATCTTTCCCACACTCCAAACAAATGCCCAAGCTTCCTGTATTTGCTCATACACTATATTTCAGACCTTACTGTGTAAATAATTGACAGAAACAAGAATACAATTTGTGTCTTCATTTCCCTACCATGTGAGTCCTAACAATGTGAGTTAATGGAAAAGAATGCAGCTTGCAGACTTCATAAAACAATCTAGACGAATGCTATACCTGTGCCGTTCAGAAAATAAAGGGCAAAGTAGAGTTTATAATTTGGAGAGTTCTACACAGATGTGCAGGTAACAACAACATGCACAAAGGAAACCACCAGTAATATCTATGCCAAGCATGCAGAACAAGAACAAAAAAACATGGTCCAGAAATATTTTTCACTTTAAGAAAGTTGGCAATAATGGCAGCAGATGGTAGAACAATGCCTAAAACTTTGAAAGTTCGAATGGCAGCAAATAAAATGTAGACCTTTGACAAATAGCTGCTGACATCGTTGAGACATGACCTGAGAATTCCTCGACTTTGAAGCTGGTTTAAGAAATACTTTTCATGGTCAATACTAATTAATGCATCAAGAACATAGAATGAAATAGCTTTCCCAGCTTCACTTCCATGGACAGCATCCTTGGTCACCTGTAATAAGAATGTACATCAACACACCAGACCACCCATACAGCCAACAATTTGAACAGTTAAGTGAACTGGCTCGCAATGTCTAAAGCACACAAGCTGTTTCTTCAGTATGAGGCAAACTTCAGTAGAACTGTAATTGGAAGAAGATATGTTTATATATATCCACAACTCGCTAGCAACACAGACCAGTTTAATCACAATCAACTTTACAAAATTTAACTTGAATCATAAGAAATACTACAGGAGCCTTTAAAAAAAATACTACTAAAGAAACTGACAGCCACCCAATGATATCACAAATGTAAAATCCACATCGGTCAAACCATCTAGGCCAGCAGCTGGTGATGACAAACAGATGGCAGGTGCATCTAACAAATGTGAACAGCACATTCTACTCCTCAGGTATACCTCTCTTTCCAATGTCCTTATTGCACAGCTCCACTTGTTGTGCAAAGCAATTCATCTAGATTCAACATAATGCTTCCCATGTAGTAATGGCGCAAATCCAATCAATCATTCACTGATTCACTACTTCATATAGTAATGGTCTACCAGTCTGCTCTTTCAGCTGATTCAGTTTCCCAATTTTTGAAGTTCCAGTCCCTGACCCAGCCAGTACATCGGAAACTGATCAGCTTTCTGGTGGTACCTGGCCAGCTACTATTTTCATTTCATTAGTGTTTTCTCAAGATTTTATATTTCATCAACCTTGTATAATCACTAATTTCTACACTTCTAAAAAAGCACAAAACCACCCCTAATGCAGGCCAGTTTACGATTGAAATTGAACCCTAAGAAGAACTTCAAAAAAGTTCTCCCAGCAGAGCAGGGCCATCAACCAAAGCTTGTCAAAATATACTGAGCTTGCCTCCAATTTGCCGAAACAAGACTGTCATGTCATTCTGAAGCATATCTAGACATTTGCTTAATGCTAAATGAATAGGTTGTCACCACAGCAATATCACTCATGGCTCCAGGAATGACAAGTTTTTGGAAAGAAATTCAACTAATTAGCAAAAGGAAGAAATTAAACAGTCAAGAAAGACACTATTCCTTTAAATAAACATCATTGCCTACCAAATCAATGACCGCCTGAGCCTCCTTCCTAATGATGGAAAAATTGGCACGTGCTAGTTCATTTTGTTCCTTGAGAACCTTTTAAGAAGAAATGCATAAAGGATCAGCAAATACTCACATTACAGAACACAAGATAATGTAAGAGAAAAGACCTTTTGAAGAGTGAGTTCATCATCATCACCGTCTTGTTCTTCAAATAGTACGAAACGGAGGACATCTGGAGGGATGTCAGAGTCAAGAATGCTACGACAGTACTGAAAATAACTCAAAAGCAACGCATATTGGCTGCAAAGGATAATTCCAAAGTCAGTACTTCTATTCATAGAAGGAAGGGAATAGACAAGGCGCATGGAAAAAAGGTTCCCAGTGCTCATAATCTAACATCAACTATGATGAAGTCAGCAACAATTACAATACCGTCTTCTCAAGGTTTCGGACGATTCATTTCTCAGTATAGCCATCATAAGCTTGAACAATAATGAGTTACAAGCTGCATTTGAGAACTGCTTTGCAGAAATAATGTCAAGGCAAGTAACTGCATCAGAATCCGCACCAGTGGGACATACGAATCTTTCATCCCGAAGTTTAGCCATACAGGTCAACGCTACCTTGAAAGTGACCAAATGAATAAATTTCAACAAACTTACAGAACATGTGGGGATTGATTAGACATACATGGAAAATATACAGGTAGACCAAATGAATAAATTTCAACAAACTTACAGAACGTTTGGGGATTGATTAGACTGATACATGGAAAATATACAGGTAACTTACATTAGTTAAAACAAACGCCATTTTCACTGAACAATCTGGAGATGTTGTCGCACTCAGTGAAGCATCAAGAAGCCTGCAGCATGCATCCAATAAAATCAAGGTACGGTCAACCAGAAGAAAAGGATTCATATTTTATTAGGAAATGATGACTCACTCAAACAACAACTGAGAACGATCCTCAAGCAGGGACATTCTTCTGGATACAGCAACCTGGAATTAACAGAGAAGAAAGTGTACTACACAATTTATTCCAGCCTAAGAAAATAAAATAACCAAATCAATAGATAACTCACTTCAACAATCTGAGACCAGCCAGTCAACATGTGAAGCTGAGCTGCCTGTTCTTCAAGATTTTTGTTATATTTCCAGGCCCATTTCAGTAAATGATGGAATGATTCCTTTAGTTCTCCTTTCTCAAGCTCACGTAACTGTGAATTCAATTCTCGAGACATCTGAAGTAACAGAAGAAAAGCAACTCCTCAGATTCAAATATCTGCACGCCAGATTTTCCATCCCTAACCGGGAGGGGAAGATAGGGTGGCTTTCACCCAAAGCCATAAACGTAGGGTGAAAGGCACACATAGCAGTTAGCTGCCCAGAAAGGGGGTGAATGAGGAGATGACAGCTTAAAAAAATGCAAAAAAAATTTAATGCATTTTTTTGTCCCTTTTCCCTTATCTTTTTGGTACCCATATCTGTTAAATTGGTAAATCCAGTAATAAACAACTCAACTAAACCAGGAAAAACCAATGGATACTAAAACAAATCTTCAATATGCAAAAACCTATTTCCAAAACTAATAATATTTACAAAGAATAAGCCAGTATGAATAGAAGACAAGGATGAATCTCTTGCATGAGCCTGACATGTTTTCAATAGCGAAAGAATGTTTATCTATTAAAATGTTCTTGTGTTTATAATATGAATATATAACCTGCAGAAGTTTTCCGTGGAAAGCATCCAGATCAATCAATCGGTCACCTCTCTCTGAATAATAATACACGCCACCAAATTCAGATGTTGCAGAACTTCTGAGAATCTCTTCAACCTAAGAAAACCAGAATTTTTTTGAGAACCAAGCAAATTGACTGATCAAAAGTCCTATATGGACTTACCTTTGCCTCAACTCTCAGATTGGAAAGCAACTGCGGGTATTTCATGGCAGTGTCTGGACACCTGAACTGGACAACTTCAAGCAAGTCCAACACCTAAGTGCATAAGCACACATAAGATAAGGCTTCTATGGTGTGAAAATTAACTAAATTTTCCAAACTTTGTCAGAAATGAATGAAAATGTAGCAAGACTAGGTTCCTTATGGAACCTTCTGATGTCCTATTTGGTGGTTCTTCGTAATGCTCCCAAAGGGAACTCAGCCTACCATCTAAGACAGTAGATAATGAGTTAACATGAAGATCTGGACTCCTAGCAAGATTGTTCATCAGTTGGGCCAATAGTAGTCATAATGTCGTATGACTAAATCATCAGTACATCAAAGAAAATTGAACAACAACCAGGCATCCACTGGTTGATAAGGTATACGCCCTCCATCCCCCTGAAGAATGATTTTTTTAATTTTTCACTCTCAAGGTGCAACTTTTCCCACTAATTTTATAATTATATTTCAGTAAAAGTTATTTAAAAATATATATTATGGAAGTAATTTTGATGACAGATCTACTAATATCATTTTCATATATATTAGTAGTCAAAGCTGATACTTTTATATATATTAGTGATCAAAGTTGCCAAAGTTTGACTACACGGATAAAAAAGGAGGGAATTGAACGGATTGCCTATCTGAAGTAGGTTTATTATGTAGATGCAAGTCCAAAGATGAAAATATCATATATACCCATCCAAAGTGACCATATCCCTTAATCATGTCCCTCACGCCATAATTAATATTCACTGATTTGCAATAGTAAACATCATAGTTAATAAAAATATTTTCATAGTTACCTCCAGTGTACCAATCTCTGGAAGAAAATAATGTGATAACAAACCATAATAGAGTAGTAACAAAGCCACATGTTGCTGAAGCTTGAAAGGTGAAATAGTCAATATAACAGAGAAAGCTCTCTAATTCTTCATTGCCACAAAAAATAAAAAAATAAAATAAAAAAAATAGCACAACCAACAAGCATCAGTAGCACACGTAATACATTACCTTATTTCTATTCATTGATCCATTGCCAGCGCCAATAGAAGTTTCAGGAGATTGGAATATATTTGCACTCCTGAAGTTCTCAGCACACTGACCAAAAGTATGAGAGAGAATAGCCAGACAGGTTTCCCGATACACAGATGAAGATAGATCCGCTGCATGTAATGCTAGTGCTAGAATCTTTAGCAGCCATGCCCTCTGAAAATTCACAAACAATAGTTTAACAGAAGGAAAAAACTACCAAATTAACTAAACACCACACAACCATCACAAAAAAACAAAATTGCAGGCGTCCAAATTTTGCCATCCAAATATGATTGCTAAGTAGCAAACTTTCAGGATTACTATCAGGACTTCTTCTATTCAAGGAGGCAGTTAATCATGTAACTTGGCAAATGACTGATTACAAGACCAAGCATAGCAGCTCTACATTTAGGCAATTGTTCACCTAATTTCCATCAGACACAATATGCAATGTTCCCTTCAGCAAATACAATCATTTTTTAAATATGAAAAACATCATTTTCTGGCACAGGAGAACAGCTAATAATATACATGGTGGTAGACCTAGTAAGTGGCACAAATGTACCACACATATAGAAAATTCAAAACACTAAATTGGTTGCTGAAGAACATACCAAACAGGTTAATATATTTACAGACAATGCTGAACTACAAATTTGTTCCAAACAATGATGAAAAATATCAAGAAAAACACAAAAATAATAAATACTAGAAAAATATAAATAATAATTCAAAATAAGATTTTCTATTGAAATTATAAATTTTTTAACTTGGACAATTTTCTTATATTTTGCTAAATGAAAGCAAGAAAGCTAAATGAGAATAATTTTATTGTTATCATGAAGGGAATTTCGATCGATGCCACTGGAGAAAATGCTAATACCTGATGGAGCATGCTGATACGAAGAGCTTGATTATTGTTCCTTTTTGGAAGTGGTGAGACGCCAATGGTTGCAACATGCTCCGATTAGCAGGCAAACAAAAAAAAACATGAGTTCACATTCAAAATTCTTGCTGTGCTGATTGAAAGAAATCAAAGAAGAAATGAGAACCTTAGAAAAGAACTGATACTTCTTTGTACTCAAGAGATCCATGATAGGTCCACAAGTTAAAGGATCCAGACATAACTCATAGAGAAGCTGTATTTGGAGGAGGGCAAATGGAAATTTTGAAATAAAAATTAGTTATAGCTAATAAAATAAGAATTGACTTCTGACTCCTAAGGGAAACCTACTTCAGTGTTAGTACAAAGCAAAAGACTAACCTGAAAACTGAACTCATGAAGTAAGGCATTTATATCCGGCTTTGTCACCTTTTCAAGATTGTCAAGAATTATCTTTAAACAACTGCATTACGTCGACAGTCAGTTCATTAAACAAAGTATCTCACTATATACATATGAAGACATATTGCAGAGTTAACCTGTAGTGGGATTTTGGTTTCAGAACTGTTCGCTCTATGGAGCCATTGAAATCAAATCTTAAGAGCAAATGTGTGATATTTGGGGCTGGACGACAAATATTGTCAATAAGCAACTGCATCAAAAATGATAGCAGAATTAAGAAACAAGTAACACTAAGTATTTCATAAAACAAGGTCAGACAAAACTACACATGAAAACAACCTGCAATATTAGAACACCAACATCATCTTTGGTGTTCTCTGAGACCTGGAAATCATCATATCGGAACTCCAAGCAAGCGGCATAATCCTCAATTATAGATTTAGCAACATCTGCTTTCAATAGCAACTGTACAAGACCAACTATTCTAGAACTGGCAGAGAAATAAACAAGTCATAAGCATATAGTGACAAATCAAAGTATTTATCCTCATTACGGTAATTGCAAATATTAATATGAAACAGAGAGAACACCTTCAATACCAAACAAACTTAAACAAACAGCACCACGCCAAAAAAAAAAGGGACATACCTCAGGATTCCCATAATTTTAAGGGAACATTGTTGAATTTGAGGAAGATAATCATATCGTACAAACTCCAGCAAAGCTACAACCTGTCTATGATTTTGAGCTAATATAACATCCAGGGGCTGCATAATTCAAATGCCGAAGCAAAAGCAATCAGAGAGAGAGGATGGTCCGACAAAAACAAGCTGCAACAAAGAACAAAAACCTGGTAGAGCGGACGAAAGGCATCAGCAAGAACCAGATCTCTCTCCATGACAAGAATAAATATTTCAAGTGAAAGGTGCACTGCTTTCTCCAGAAGAACCCCATATGTTTGAGTAGCTCGCTCATTAATAAGTGTGTCCACACCAACTAATACGATACTCATAATATTGCGGAAAGCGACTTTCCCACTCATAAAATCCTGCATCAGAATTTCATAACCATGAATTATAGAGTGGGCATGTTGAGGTGGTATAGAAGTTTGTGCACAATATTTAGATCATTAAGCAATATTCACAACCTAATACATGCCTATGTGATCACATATACACCAATAAAGTGCACACAAGCAAGCAATTACACACAGAGCAAAGCTAATAAGTTTAATATACTTTGGAGACAAAGCATGTTGTACTGCCGCTTTCGAGCAAAGACATACTTTGAACAGTTCTAGCACAGGAAGCTGTCTCTCTATTGAGGAGGCATGTGATATTGGCGAAGGCGCAGATGCCTCAACAGCAGCATAAATATCATCATCCTTGATGTCATACATGCCTAAAACCCTGTATTTTCAATGAAACAATGGCCAAGTTATGATTAAAAGCACCATTACACAACATAAGTCACATAACTAGTCTTAAGGAAATTTTTACAATTATAACAAAAAATAAAAGGAAAGGGGTATATGCCAATAGTTTTACTCACATGCGGAAGTGCTCCAGGCAGGCAAGTGCCAATTCCCATTTTTCCCGGGGATCAGCATAGGCTCTTTGAGGAAATGGTCCAAAGACGTCCTCATAAACAAACATGAAGATCCCCATAAATCTGTTGGAAATGAGAACTGCTCTTTATGTAGTCCAAGATCAGGAAAAAAAAATAAAATAAATAGTAAGCACCTTCGCCCTTTGTCACTAGTATTTCTTTCTTCTGCAATAAGAGCATTAACCAAATTGAGAAACGATATAGTCGATGGATAAGTCTCCCTCCTTGCTTCAACTTCATTCAACTCAAACCTCATGTCATAAACCTGCAAGACATTTTTCTTAACAATTGAAAAGATAAACAAGATGCACCGACTATTATTTTACATATAAATACAGACAACCATCAATGCTGTTAATACTAGAATTACTGTGATATGTTGGTGATCTTTGATTTTATAGCTACTTAGCTACATGCCAACATCAAAATAATGAAAATTATTGAAATATGCATTTTTATTCAGGGTATTGCCATCTAGGCTGATATTTCAAGGATATCATGCATGAGCATATACGGCGACCACCACCTATTAATCCTAC
Organism: Pharus latifolius; assembly: GCA_019359835.1. NCBI lineage: Eukaryota > Viridiplantae > Streptophyta > Magnoliopsida > Poales > Poaceae > Pharus > Pharus latifolius. The sequence goes on from CM033320.1 coordinate 7,811,359, forward strand.
AAAAAAAATGCGGCTGGAATGCATTGTATTACAAATATCAACAAATTTTAATTGCCATTTCCAAATGTGTCATACAACAAAACCAAGCCCGCTTGTAGAGGACACGGTGTCTAGTCCAGCAAACCTCACTTCAATTAGGTGGCATTCGGTTGGGAGTTGTAATCGTTATCGTAATGGGTCTCATAATCACTAGAATTGGAGGTGGAATGGATTACAAATACATCCAACTTGAATGGATTACGAATACATCCAAATTTTTATTGGGATGTATTTTCAATACGACTATTGTGTTTACGGAGTGATCTAAACAACACCAAGTAACGTATTCTCTCTACGAGTAATGGGATTACGGAGCAACAATCTTTGAACAAAACACCTTTTTAGTGTAAAACCTAACCTAAGTGCCAGATAGTCTTGGTATAAAGAACAATCAAGCATCATCACAAAGTTGTACTGCCAAAGACCATTATAAGAGAAAAAAGAAAAAAAAGAATGGATGACCATAGGGAAGAGTAAGACATAACAAAAATAGCAAAATCAGACAAGCACACGGTATAATTTTTACTTAATAACCATATACAGTGGCTCTACAAATGATAACACTAAAAAGAAAAGGTAAATAAAGCTAAAAAAATGATGCCATTGTGAAACAAGCAAAGGTACAAAGAGCAAGGTCTATGACCATCTTAACTATATACTGCAACAGCGAACAACAACATTGCAACAGATAAATATGACTAATTTTTGCTTAGAGAAATGCATTTAATCACATTGAACACAAACAAAAACGAAAAAAGCAGTTTCTTTTTTCCCCCTTTTCTTTGCTTTATGATGGCATAACACTATATATGCATCAGACAGCAACTCTGCGTTGTAAGAACATTCATCGTCGGTTAAAAAAAAATAGTGGCATGATGCACTTTAGGTAGGTAAGCTACCTGTGTAGTCGTATGCTGGCCAATTGGAGCGGTAACCACTGGAAGATCATATTGTTCAAGGTAACTCCAAATAGTATCTTTTAGGAGGGGTGATACTTTGATAAATGCAGTGATGGAATTTCGCAAAGCCCCCTACACATAAATTATAGCACATATTATGAAAGATAAACCTCCATATGATGCCAAACTCACAAAAAAAGTGTGTACCTTCAAGTATGGGGGCACATTTTCATAGCTGAGAAGCTTAAACAATGATTCGATGTCAGGGAACCATTTCGCTCTTTCGGTAGGATTCCCATTTTCCACCACCTACAGTATATTCATGGTTTATGTAATGCAATAGCACAATGAAAGCGTGCATTGATTTATTCAGGAAAAAAAAAATTGCAGAGGCATACGAAGAAAGCAGAAACAAATTAAATCATATGACATTACTATTCAGATAATACTGAAAATACCATTGAGATTCCAGAATCTCAATACAGGCAGAACATGATCTAAATGCCAAATCTATCGTTAAATAGGAAAGATAAATGTAAGATTGTTAGCATCACCATTTGAGGACAATTTCTCTAATTTTTATAAGTAATAAACATGCAAGTGATGGCATCCGCCTTCGGCCAGGGAAGGGGCAGTGATATAACAGTTCAAAAATCATAACCACCCCCCCCCCCCCCGGCCCCACACCCCAACCAAAACCCCCAGGTTTGGGCATGCAGAAATTGATCAAAGAAAAGGATGCGGATGGACTGAGTATTTGTGTGACTAAACTGTGAGAGACACTGGGTATTCCAGACCTTCTGAAGAACAGCCAAATAGGCAACAAGTGCCTGTGCATCACCCTCTGGAAAATCAGGCAACATGCTCACAGAAGATTGAAGAGCCTTCTTAAACTTCTCTTCATATATAGATAAGCAATCAAACAAAGTGCTCCACCCAACTGAGCGGTAAATTTTACCCTGGAGCAACTCATAAACTTTGGCAGCACCTACTTCACTGGAAGCCTGACAAGTCCAAATGGTTCAGTTGGAGCAAAGACATGAAACACTAAACAGAGTAGTTAACATTATGCATACCAAAGTACTAAGAAGTCCAAGGAAGGCCACAAGAGTTTGGGTATTGGTGTGATCCTCTCCAGCGTAGATGACAAAGGCCCACAACTCCTCATTTCCATGCACTAGCTCTGGCTTATTCTAGCGAAAACAGAAAAAGAAGGGATGCTGATAAACCAAGTTTTCAAAGTTAGAACTTAGTAAAGTGAAAATTGACATACATGAAAGCTTATTAGATTTTTCATGTCCTTTACTGGAAACTATAAATATCTCTTTACTGTGTAAGAAGGAAAACAATAAGACCAATTGGGCATTCGTGTTTAGTACAGCAACAATTCAGAAGCTCTGACACCTTTGTGTCTGTGTAATTAATCAAGACTATACAGTGCTAAAATTTTATTACTGTTTAATAATAGTCAATACTTCATCACGATTGAAGTGGCAATTAGTTGAAAATCCAATTGCAGATTCTGCCGTTCAGAATATGTCTCTGCCATTCTCTGAGTCATGTCCTTTTGAGAGCATCTATCAATACGGCCATTTTCCAGTCTTCCAGTCAAGTTTACTGTTCTTCGCAGGATGCTGGTGGCCTTCCTTGATTTCAGACTTGGTACAACCCAAAATCACCATACCTTTTGGTTCAACAATCAAAAAATTATTCTCTAAAGTCAAACTTTCTTCTAAATTGTTATGGCTTTGTCTCATTCATAGAAAGGAGGAAAATGAGAAAATTTTCAAATATCTTTTGCCACCTGGAGATAACATTAGAATGGACGCCATGAGGTATTTGATTTATCGGATCTTGAGAATTTTGCAACATCTAATATACAATAAATATAGGTTAGAGCAGACGCTCCATGTTTGCTCTGAAGACCGAGAAATTAGCACATAAATTTACAAAAACAAGGAATCTTATGCATCTATCTGAATATTTATTGGCCCTGTATTACCGGTTAAAAAGACATAAGTGTTGACCCTGATAGAAAAACGCCCATGAGTTTATCTCCTAGTCAGCAGATCTCCTATATTTCTTGGTGGATCTCAAGGAGTCGGGGTTTCAAAATTCAGTACAGGACCAGTTATCGTTGAACGGCTGGTTCAGGTTACCAGTGAGAATATGTCCAGAACAAACCAGATTTAATATTAAAATCGCAGTGATTTTCGAAGCCTAAATTTGGACGGATCTCAATTGGGAAAAATCACTCAAAGTCATTGATAAAATCAGTGTAAATGGGTATAAACCAAGTTCCTTTACATTTATACAAACCGAACAGTTCACAGCAGTCAGTCTTGGCCAAGTTAGCCGGTAATTGGCAATAAGGGCTGATTTCTGTACCCCATTAGAGCTCTTTGAGCATTAGCTTAAAATTTAGCTACTTTTTAAAAGTATCATATCTTCGTACAACAATAAAATCCAAAGATTGTACTCCCTCCGATCTTTTTAAACTGTTGTTTTAGCTATCTACACAGTTTTTAACAAGTTATATAAGATCGCAATTTTACTCCTAATGCTTGTGATTAATGTGGTTGGGGTGTTGTTTGCATTCAAGTTATTAATGGTCAAGATGACTGATGGATAAGGTACTTAAGGAAGTAGGGTCATATTTCACCTCAAAAATATAGAATGGCATACCTTTGGGTACAACTTTTTCTTCCCAAAATGACAACTAAGAAAGGACAAAGGGAGTATCAAACCACTTACAATGCACTGTGTAATAAAGTTCTAATATTGTGTCTAACAATATTTACTGGAGCAAATGTAGAAACCCAGCAAAACAATTGTTGAGACTTCCACTAGTTTGCCAAAATTGTCCAAATTTCCTGAACGTTACTTAAGATTTACATACAAGTTTCAAATTTCCAAGTAACACAAATGAAGCATCTTCTGGTATGGTGCATGAGTTCAGTGCCAGTTGTCTTTGGGACAAAAATCAAATCCCATATCAGCAGCTAACTCCAAGTGGTTAGAGATAATGATCTAACTTTGAAAATCAAACCAGTATAAGCCGTAAAAGGAGGTAAAACTCCATGACATCAAACTATATCATGTACATTTGCAGGTCCTCAAATTAAATTAAAAAAAAATAAAAGCAGTACCTGATATATTTCTCTAACTAGTTCCAGTAAAGATATGAAAGACTGGTCATTATGCTGCCCATTTTGTTCCCCACTTCTGCTGGGATCTTCTCTATGGTCCCGTGGTGGCCCGTATGGACTGAGGGCATTCATTGCCTTTTCCTTCATTTCCTTTACCTGCTTAAGATGAGATTATTAATTTTTTTTTTTACACAAGTATAAAAAAGAGTACTTAACAGGTTGTTCCGATCACAGAACATTAACCTGACAGAGGATCACAGTTAGCTGTAAGTTTGTAACTAAAGCAATTAGATATTGTATTGTATTAGGACATTTTGGTGAACCATTCTAACCTTATCTCTAGAAGTTGGATGAGAAAGAAAGCACATCATTAATTTGTGTGTGTAGCCAGTATACATGTAGGCAATGTCCTCATCATCATTCTGCATCAAATGACAAGAAATAAGAATAGTTCATAAATATTGATACAGCAATTTTTATATGATTATTAATATCAACAAATTTAGTGATTTTACTTGAAATCAAGTAACAACCCTAGTTATTAAGAAAATGATAAGTGCATATGGACAAAATAAATGACAATAAAATCATGTCGGAGATAGATGGGATAGGCATCTTATCTCCCAATTATGTCACACAAACACAATTTCATGAGACATGGCAACATAATTATGCCATGCTTGATGAAGGAAATGGGCAGAGCTAGCTCTGCATGATCAGGATTGACATAAAACAATTTTATATGAGTGCAATAGCATTAAAACTTTCTTGAACCTGAGAATTCAAGAACCAACTACTATCACATATTTCACAGTTTAAGAACTTGTCAGCTAAAAAACAATGAGCAAAAAATAAAGTTACAGAAGCAAATAGATATGATATACACATGACACATTGTCCTCTTAATTTATTTGCATTTTCCTCATCTTGTATTCTGCAGTGGCTGGTTCCAGAAAATCAACAGTACTAGATGGAACATGCTAGAATTTCTAAAACATAAGAACTCAAAATAAGCGAGTGCAGCATTGTGGTAAGAGTGGGTTTAGAAATAAGAAAAAGAAAAAACACAGTAAAGACAGTAGAACTCAACTTGATATTGGGGACAATCAAAAGACAAAAAGTTTGTTTTTACTACCTAACATTCAGGGCATTGTCACTATGCCTCTAGCACATCTCAGCCCAACTCATACAACAAAGCCAACCAATCTGATACAGTTAAAACAGACAAACAATGGAACTTCATCCTAAAACTTCAGAAAAGAATAAGAAAGTAGAAGCTTACCAGATGCCAAATTATAAAAGTATATCAAAAGTAATATTTGCAAGTATTACAGAATGTACAGCATTACAAATTTGAAAACCAATCCTTCTCTGCTCAGCCAGCTAGGGATCATGGATATTAAATCACAAGTTACAGAGGTCCAAAGCTGCTATACCTGGTAGGCCGTTGTTTGCATAACTCGCTCCTTCAAAAACTCAAATGCATTCTGACGGCATATGATTTCCAGGCATGACCAAGTATCTGCCATGTCTTTGGAAGAAGCATTGGTGATAGTGTCTCTAGAACTATTTTGATCTTGAGTTAACATCAAATGAACAGTCCACGCAAGTCGCACAGCACCAACAAACCCTTCAACGTTAACATTGTTACTTGTCCTCATCACCTGAGGTTATAAATCACAACTTGAGATGAGCAAAGTTTTTGTGACAAGTTGTAGATTCAAAAAAAAAAAAAAAAAAAAAGAAAGACAATGGTAAAACAAATAAATAAGTATATCCTTTTAACTTACTAGCTCATGAAATTCATGTCTGAATGAGAAATCAGATGACAAAGACACTTTCTCACGTGAAGTGCTCAGAGCATCAGAGACAAAAGTTATTACAAGAGAAAAAAGAACACCATACGTGATCTGCAATGATTAATGATATTAATTGTTTGTCTGATGACAACAAAATATTTAAATATGCAACAATAGCATGTCTACAAACATCATTTCACAATTCAGAAAGCAGTAGAATCAAACCTGAAGCTCCACAGCAGTATTTTCATTTACTTCAGCTGCACAGTCTTTTAGTATTGAAAATACATCCTTAACTTCCTTTGGACCTAAATGAAATTGTATGGCATCAGTGCTGCTTTCTACAACACGAAGGGAACAAAAGGTGCTTCCTTCAATTGCATTTCAGGCAGGTTGATGGGATGTTGATGATTCAAGTCACTTATGATGTTCAGGGATTGCCACATCACAAGGTCATAACACGTGGTATAGGAAATTCCATGGTAAATCTCACTTACTCATTAGTTTAATAAGTGCAGAAAGCGCAAGGCAGTGGCTCAAGCTCAATCTCTCTCGGGCGACAATGGCACGCCTTTCCACGAGAGCACCCCTAAAATCAAGAACATAGCGCTCAGAGCTTGGTCTGCCAATGCCAGCTGGTTCTTCCCTGTTAAGTCCCTATGTGTGGAGAAGTAACAATCACGTCGATCATCATTTCTCATGAAAAAGAATAGATGAAATCCTTGCACATGCATTCTGAAATGTGGATTTCTAAAAAATGGTAGTTCTTAAGAAATATAGCAGGCCTAAATTCAAACATAATCACAATTTTGTGTGCGTGAGTGTGCGTGTGGGTGGGGGGGGTGCATGTTAGGATCGATATCTTCCTAAACTAGAATTTATCTCTTTCTATTTATATAAGAATTTGATCTCTTAAAAATTAGGATTCATCTCTTTCTATTTAAATAGGATTAGTTTAGATTTAATTTGTATAGATTACATTTGCTAGGCTATATATATTCTACCCCCTCTATGTTTAGAAGCAAGCAAGAAATAAAGTTTAAAGTCTATCCCCATCTATCTCTCTCTCCCTCTCCCTCTTTCTTTCTCTAATTTAGGCCCACAACGAAGCAGCATCATAGCACCAAAGTTAGCACTCCAAGCCTAATGTCAAAGCTAGTGTGTTTAACCCCTTGCCCTCATCCATTATTTCAAATTTGTAAGCCTTCAAACTTGAATTCATGGGGTTAACTCAGCACCATTTCTCTGTGCAGAGCTAACTCCAAAGGAGTGGAGTTAGCCTCCACAGTTGTTTTTGAAATTTTGACCAACATAAGCACATGAAACGTAAACAATCTATATTCAAGTTTTCACCAAGTCCAACCTTTACAAGAGTAATTAAGCGCTGCCGGAGACCATCACTAAATAGATCCTCCATTTTCTTTTGGATTTCACACATGAGATCAGCATCAAGCCCTTGGTCAAGTACAACAGACTACAGAAGAAAAAGAAATAAAACCATCAAAAAATCCCTCAAGTTTCAAGTTAATTTATAGCCAAATTGAACAAGCTGTAGATTACCCGTAAGAGAATGTACAGAGAGGTTATAAGATCCCTTCTCTCCATGTACCAAAGCCCAGCTGCAAGCCTATATATTTCCAGTGGCTCTCGACCATATAGAACCCACTACAAAAGTAAACACCATGATTTTTTGTATGTAAGGTAAATGGTAAGGTATAGCACTTCAAAATAACAGATAAAATGTAATATAGATAGCACAAGAATAAAATTCAATTATACAAAGCATACCTCTTTGTTGGCAGAAACAAGCAAACGAACACACTCAATCTCATTGAGATTGAGTTCATCGCTCAATTTCAGTGCCTGAAAAATACAGAGATAAAATTTTGACTTCTAAGGAAAGAAAGAGGGGAATGGACAATGAACAGAAGCTGTAATGCAAAAATAGATCAGACAAAAAGACAAGCCATGAAGATTCCTGGGTGAGGAAGATCTCTATAGCAACATAAGAGGGATGTTGAAATCACAGAACATCTCCTAGCCTAAGACCCTGGAATGCATGGAACAAATTGTTAAGAGAAGATATTGCTCGCCTCAAATTCCTTCGTCCATATATAATACTCCTTGTTTAATTGCTTACAATTTGGCTACATGCTTATTTTGTAATGAGCTTTGCTTACTATTCTATCTCCTCAAGCTTTTGGTTCGTCATTATTTTGTTAGAGATACTCTTTCTAACAACGTGCCACTTCATTCCCACGAGAGAAGGGTCAAATATATAATTATGAGAACAAGCATATGGACAACAGATTCTTCCACAACCTCCCAACTTCTGAACTAGCGCAAATGCCTGAAAAAGATGCATACCAGCCATTGGGATTACCTTCCACACCCCCATGGATCCAGAATCAGGTGACTTCAAGAATTTCAGCATAATAGAATCCAGAACATATGATAGCAGTTTTCTGGATAAGTCGCGGAACACTTGTCCTGTATGTACCATTTCATTGATTTGGTTCCCATGCTTTTTTATGTCATAGAGCATAAGTACTTCACCATTGAAGCAAAATGAGTATTTTAATGGTCCATGGGACACATGAACAAAAAATTCTGCCTGGTTCTTCCATTTGACTGTACTAACAAAACCATAGGCCAGGAATTGATGATTCCCTCTCGTACTTCTACTTCCCTCTCCTACTTTTACCACCCTGCGTTCAAGCTAGCAGCATATTCTAAATTCTCCCAAAAAAACAGGAGGCATCAAGAGCAAATGTGCTTGTATGCAACCTCAGTTGAGCACTGAGGGGTGGTGATTGCAGGTTCACCAAAGGAAAGGGTGTTGCAATTTGTGAGCAATATTGCAGAAGCAAACCACACCTGTTAATGGAAATATTCAACCAAACCATATACTAGCACAAAGCCACCAAACCCTAACACAAACAGTGGCTACACATTTCCAATCGAAATCCTAGATCTAGCTAACACCTAAAATGCCATTCTACACTCCAAGTAAGCACACAAAACAAAATGCCACACCAAGATCAAGTTAAGCATCAACTCTACGCAATTCACATGCATTTCTTGCAAAACTAGAAATCCCAGCAATCTCCACAACAAATTGATGGGAAGGAATTTACGGTCTGCACATCGGTGTCGTCCAGGGTGATGGGTGGCATGTCAGGAAGCCGCACCTCCTTCGCCTCCACCTGAGCCCTATCGGACGCCTTCGGGCCCTGCACCCACAACTCACCACCACCAAAACCCAATCAAACCGAGTCCCCAGACCATCAAACGAATCCGAGGAGATGGGAAGCAGACCTGGTACGAGAGGAGCGCACGGAAGACGTGGGCGGCGTCGCGGACCGCGTGGAACAGCTCGACGCGCTGCGCCGGCGACGGCGGCGCGGGGCCGAGCAGCGCCGCCTCGATGACGGACAGGAGCTCACGCGGCGGCGGCGCCATAGCCGGGTGACTCGCCGGAACCCTAGGAGTCGGCGGCGGTGGTCGGCTGAATGGGAGGAGGGGATTTAAAAGTTAAAACCCTAGTCGAGCTCAACTCAGGGCGGGCTTGGGGGGTTTTGGAGCTGTGCGCTTTTTATCAGCTGTGAAGCGGGGGTGATGTCGGCTAATAGCCGCGTGCATCTGGATCGTTGGTTCTTCTTTTAGTGTGTAATATACCGTCCAGATCGTGCATAAATTTGCAGGGGCTTGTATTTTATTGAATTTCCACCAAACCCCTTGCATTTTCAATTTTAAATCTAGACCAGTTGTGTTTTCCTCTTAATTAGTCACCTCTCTATTATCTATTATATAATAAATTCTAGTGACATTAATTTTAACCTCACATAAAAATATTCAAAATTCTCACATTAATCCTACAAAAATAAAAATTACTAGAAATTCTAGTATTAATAGATAAAAAAAGATCTATTTCATTTATTATATTTATAACAATACCGGTTTATTATCTGAAAATTTTAAATAAAATTAACTCTATATTTATTATAATAAATATTAATATAAAAATCATACTTAAAATCAACTCTTGTCTTAAACATTATAGTATTGAATTAAGACAAATTCGTATGAAATATAAATAAAATTTTAAATTATATAGAAATTAATAATGTATTGTGTGAAATTTCTTTGGTAAAATTTCACATGATTATTATACGCAAAATTTAGCAGGTAGGTAACGCTTGTCCTTCTTAAATTTAAGTGCATTGCATAAGCACCGACAAAAAGTCCACATATGAAGATTTTTATGCACAGCGAGAAAAAAATTATCTTATTAGGTGTGGGAGTCTTAATACGTAGACCTTAGTGTGTGGATGTGATGCGTTTAATTTAAGGATGAGAAATCGTCCATCTCACATTCATCGCATAAAAACCACATGAACGTTTTATCAAATTTGATGGTAGAAATATAGAGAAGGGTATTACTACAAACTTTTGAGGAAAATTTAAGAGACTCATTCAAAATTGGAAATGCAGTGAGATATCATAGAACTTCATAGAAATCTACTTTATCGCCATCTAATTTCTAACAGTTACCATTGTCATTGCCCAGATTATTTGACCATAGCCTCATGGTGTTAAGGGAATATTTAGCCGTTTTTCTCAATTTAGATGACACATTGTTCTATTATTGAGAGTAACATTTCGCGTGATCTACCTGCCTCAGTGGTAAAACTAAATCTTTATAAAGTGCTAAGTTGGAATATGAAGTGTGCTCCGATCAGATGTTTACTCAAAGGCGACAGGGAGAATAAATAAAAGAATACATGTATACAGCCAGATATATATCACACACTAGCCATGACAGTTTCAGCAAAAGAATCCACTTGTTAATACAAAGAAATCTCAAAAACACCACCTGTTGGTTAATAGTTCTGGACCTGTTTGTTGTTCTTGTTCCTGAAACAGATCTTGAGCAACCTGCAACAACTGGCGGTGCAGAGATCGAAAACTTCGCAATTACTAAGAACAAGGAAAATATAAATCTTCTACAATCACCTAACAAGCTATTACTGCTGTATAGTCTCGGCCTGCATCGGTCGTGCTCCTCTGTTGTATGGTACCTGGACTGAGTTGCTTAACTCTATGAGCATATCTGGTCATTCCATCCATACAAGCACCACCGTGTGCCGGTTCCTTCAGCTAGCGGTAAAAACTAGCTGATGACATGATACCCTCATCTTGATTGTATAGCCGACTCCAAAATCATCTTATTAGGTGTTTCATAAGCAGTGTTTGTCATCAAATCCTTCCTGAGAGAGCAGACCTGTGATGAGTTTCTTTAGCCTGTCTGCACCAGGCCCTGGGCGGAGATCTTGTATGCGTTGAACAGAGAAGTGTCTACCAGTAACAGTTGAATTTAACAGGTCCATCCATCCACCGGGCACAAATCCATCAGCAGGCCGGCCCAACAGGTCCTTATCAATCTTGTCTAGCACTCGATTGTCTCTCCCAAACTTCCTTGCAAAGGGAGCATTGCTGTTAACCATACTTTTATAGTCATCGAGGGTGAGGAAGTGAGGATGTTGCTTCGGTGGGTTGTCCCAAGATATGAAATGTAGATCATGGTTGACTGTGGTGTTGCGGAACTCTGGAACATTGCATATAACTGTGTGGAAGTAACCCTCTGGTGAAGAGAGAAAGTTGGAGTAATACATCAGGACTGTCCTCGGCAAATTGTCCCATCCCCATATGCAGAATTCAACAAATCGATGAGTAAGCATCATCCAAGCTGAGCCTGAAGCAGGATACACACATAATGGCATTAAATTAGAAAAACAGGTATTCGTATTCCATAAATTACGAAGCGAAAAAGAGGAATGAATTTGCAAGAAATTAAATTTTGCAAGCAATGACAGTACTGTATGTGCTCAATGTAAGCCCCTTCTCCCAAGCCACATTATAGCATACGATATTTGGCCATGCCAGGGTTGCAATAAAAGAGTATTGTTGCAATTGCAGTATTAAGATACTTAACCACAATCCACGACAAAAGAGAAACCTCCATATCAGGCATAAGATCAAAGTAATCAGTTGTGTTGCAGGTCACATGGATCTCAGTGAAAATGAAAGAGGGAGGGATACTAGCTGCTTCATTACCATTCTTTTTTAATGTAGCAGTTTTTATCGGTGTAAATTATGGTATGAGCTAACATATGGCCAACTGGATGTCCTACATGCTGTTCCACAACATATGAGGAGGGAGTGCACTAGCATTACGAAGCTTTTAGGAGGAGAGCCAAACTACCAGTTTTACTGACCCCCAAGCAAATTATTGCCTTCTCAATATAAGCAGTATTGCACAGAAAGCAACTAATTATTGTGATGAGCATCATGCTTGTTCTTGGACAATATCTTCTGCAAGTGGTACCAACAACCAAAATTTCATCTTCAAACTTTGCTATCGATATTCGGGAAAAGTAGCATTTCGGTCCCTCAACTTAGGGTTCAGGAGTGTTTTAACCCATGAACTTTTGTAGGTATATTTTGGCCTCTCAACTTTCACTGGTCAAATCAAGCCTTTTAAATCACTGACAAGCAAGACCCACAAATAGGTGGTTCCACCTGTGACCTGTCAGTGACTTGGATACTTAATGGTGCTTAGTGGATTTTTTGAATGTTAATTTGCACTTGCCCCCAAAGTTGAGGAGAAAAAATGTACCTTGGAAAAGTTCAAGGGTGAAAAACGGAAAATGCTTTGAGCCCAAAGTTGAGGACCAAAATGTCACTTTTGTCTTGATTTTTTTTTCCTGGAAGTTTTTGCCAATATTTTCCAGTCCAAAAATCATATAAATTTATCGTCTCCATTATCAAAGAAAGTAGTCAGGCAACAGTCCAGAATTCAAGTTGAATCACACTGTCCTAATAATAGTTAGGACTTAGGACAAGACAAGAGCATACTGAAAAAAGACGTACTCCTACATGTTTTGCCAGATTGTTACAAAGATGCAAATATAGCAAATTCGATCACTGCATAAAAGACTCGAATTTCAGACCTCAATAACTGGTTCATTTTGGGATGGGCAAACAAAATAGTGTGGTAGCAGTTAATACACATATGAACCACTAAAGATCATGGTATGAACTGCCATTAAATGGGGTAGATTGTTACATTTTAAGTTTTTAACTTGACAGTAAATATTTTCACACCTCAATTAATGAAGGGCCACCAGCATCATCTTTCAAATTTCGATCAAATATGGAATATCCATGTTGCCATTCATGCACAACTAAAATAAAGTCACCCCTAAGAAAAAGAAGAGGACAGCTACACAAAACATGTTCTGCTTGCACATCTGGAGCGCAGAGAAAACTAAATGATCAACAGAACAGACCAAGGTGAGGCCAAACAGTTATTAGCAACCGAAACTCCAAATTTAAGATAGCCGGGGCAAGTGATATGGTATTGCCAGGAAAGATACAGAGAAGCAGCAAATAAATAAGAACATAGAGCCAGAATGGCATAAAGCTTGACATGGGGGACGAGGAAGTACTCACCAGTAAAAAGCTTGAACGCAGTAGGCACGCTCCTTTTCTCCGTAATCCAGAAAACATCAGACTTCTTCAGGCTGTACAGCCCTGGGTCAATGATCACTGGCTTCGCCCTCTGATACCTAGATAAACCATTTTAAACGCTACACAAGTTGAGAACAGGAATAACAACTCTTCTCAGGAAAACTAACTGCTTACTCTTTCCATCCGATGTCACTGGTATGCTCAATGAAGTTAAGCTGCCTTGGCATATCGGAGAGCACGTATAGTAGATCTGCAAGCAGAGCAAAGAAGTGAGAAGAACACATGGTGTGAACAAATCTATCTACCAAAAGACTATCCTAAATCTGATCTCTCTAGCTGCTGACCAACAATCAGTCGATCACATAGATATCCAAATAGGAAAGGCAAGCAAAATTGGAAGCAGGGAAGCAGAGCAGTTAAAAAGCCACCATATGAAAGAAAGAACATGCTCAAGATTTGGCTCCCCCAGATATCACCTCCAAGGGGATACGAATAACTTAATATTTCCTAATTCCCAGGTCAATGAAGAAATCTTAACATAAAATAACCCAACCAGTCCTAATTAGCCCAAATTGGCAACCTCAAACATATTAAAATCCCATCGTTTCCCCATCCACCCAACCAAACCCCATTACCAACACCACTACAAATTTCGTCTCATAAAAATAGCGTCTTTGCACCACACTAGTGCACAATTCAAGCGCAACATTTCTTTAAAGATCGCATCTTTTGCGATCCAAGCACCGGATTTGGGAGTAAAGATGACATATTTTATCTTTATACCGTCCTGGGTGACGAGGGGGTAATCGGAGGCGGAGAGGTTGATGAACCAGTCCCAGTCGCCGGCGTCGCGCAGCAGGATGGCCGCCGCGTGCAGAGTGTTGGCCACCATGGTCGGGCCGCGGTAGGTCACAAGGTTGGCGCGGGCCACCACCCGAACGTTCCTGAACCGCGCGTACACGGCGTCGACGCGGACGGCGGCCGCAAGCTCCGCGCGCTCGGACGCCGGCGCCTCCAGGTCGAGGTGCAGCACGTAGCGGTTGGCCGGGTGGTACAGCGCGCGCAGCGTCCGCCGCAGCGCGGCGCCATCACCGGCCGAACCGGAGATGAGGTAGGCCAGCCTCGGCACGGCCAGCGCCGGAGGAGCGGGCGGCGGCGGCCGGAGCTTGGACTCTACAAAGAGGGGCTCGCCCGAGGCCGCCGAGGGGAGCGGGGAGAAGGGGAACCGGAAGAGTGCCCAGGAGGGCGAGGAGAAAAAGAGGGAGGCGGAGATGAGGAGGGAGGAGAACAGCAGCGACGCGAGCAGCGGCGCCGCCCACCGCCGATGGGACGGCGCCGCCGCCACCACCGACGCCGAGGGCGGCGGCGACGGCTTGGTGTCCATCTAGCTCCGGCAAGGGGGCGGTGAGGCGGTGACGGGATCGCGGTGAGGTGAGATGTGACGATGTGGGATTGTGCGGTTGGTGCAGGGCGGTGAGGTTACCACTTTTGGGGGGGGGGGGGGGGGGGGGGGGGGGCGGGGGCGCGGGTGGGGTGGGTGGTTGTTTCGGACAATGCTGAAAAAGTGAGCCACGCGTGCTGTTGATGGCCGTTGGATCCTAAATTCGTGATTCAATGGTCGGAAATCAAAATATATTCAAATTAAGAATTTTACGAACATTTGTTTTCATGGTTATTTCAAACTGTTATTGGACAAAATTTAGGGACTATTTGATCCGTGGAAAACCTTTATGTTAGAATAGGATTATCTGCTCTAGATGAAATGAGATCATTCAATTAGTTTTGTGAAATAGCACATGCCACAAATTGTACAACTAGTTTTCTAGGATGAATTGATATTATTCTATCAAGTTATTTAAATTTTGTGAGTATTCAAAGTTTTCAAAAAAAAAATCCACACATTCCATAATTTTCCATATCTCATTCTACTCTTAATTGCATTCTTCATTTAGATTTTATAAAAAATTTGTAAATAATTATTTTTAGTACGGAGCTCTTTGCTTATTGATAAAAAGCAACTTATTTTTGTAATGGAGGAACTATACTATTTAAATCAATAATTGACAAAAAAAAAAAAAAAATTAGCTCCATGTAACTCTAAGTTTGTGTTCCAGTAAAATGTTATTAGAATATCTCATTGATACACACAGGTATGGACTCTACTTGTTATCGATATATTGCGATGTAACTTTTTAAAAACTAATCACTATGGTCCGTCGAAGTTAAATTAATAAAAGAAAAAGCCTTTTGCGTTTGTGATACTAATCATATATGTAGATATATAATTTGGGAGCAGTCATTTTTCGTGATGTGTCATGTCGACCAAACGTTCATGGTCATTTAATCGGCAGTTTTGGCTCATTCGCGTCATCTGCGTGCAACTAATCGCTTTGTTGACGTTATTGCCGCTTCTGTGGCAGTCCGATTGTAGGTAGGGATAGCAACGGGGCAGGTTTAGAGCGGGGTATAGTTCGCACTCCCGCGCCTGCCCCCCAACCTGCCCCCCGCTCCTGCCCCCGCCGGGGGCCCCGATACCCGCCGGGGCCCCGCTGCCCGAGTTGCTTGAAGGCTACAATTGAAGGGGCTGGTGACGGTTGAAGGCGGTCAGCGACGGTCGAAGGCGACGAGGGGGCCGGTGATGGTTGAAGGCGGCGGGTGAAGGGCGACGAGGGGCCGGTGACACGGCGACGATCGAAGCGGTCGACGACGGGGCCGGAGACGACTGAAAGGGTTGATGAGGGGGCAAGCCTCCGGTGAGGCCGGCGAGAGTGGCGAGGACAGTGAGGCCACGAAGCCGCGAGGGCGGCGAGGGCCGCAAGGCCGCGTAGGCGGCGAGGCGACGAGGCGCGAGGGCGGAATAGGCGGAGATGGCGGTGAGGGCAGAGATGGCAGCGAGGGCGGGGAGGCGATGAGGCAACGAGGCGAGGAGGCAACGAGGCGAGGAGGCGACGAGGTGCGAGGGCGGAGAGGGCGGCGATGGCGATGAGGGCGGAGACGGAGATGAGGCGGCGAGGGCGGGGAGGCAATGAGGCGACGAGGCGGAGCGGCGGTTGGATTGCTGGAGAGTAGAGAACAAGATTTAGGTTTTGTGAATTTGGAGTTCTGGACCTTTTGGTATAGGTGCGGGTGCGGGTGTGCGGGTTTGAATGTTGGTACACATGGGTACATGACAAGTTTTCGAGTTTTCGAGGCCCCGCGGGTTTTCGAGTTTTCGCTTACCCGCTCCAAAATTACCTGCGGGTATTGGATTTCCCCGTCCCCGCCCCCGCGGGTTTTGAATTTTCCCCATATTTGTCCCCGCAGGTACCCGCCCCATTGCCATCCCTAATTGTAGGATTCGCTTCATCTAGGCTGGTTGCATGGAACCCATTATCGAGTTTGTGGGCTACTGTTTAAAAGCTGGATACAAGTTAAGTCACGTCGCCTTTTCGTTCGTAGTTATTAGATCGGCGCGTTTGCTTAATTTAAGCCGTCAAACATGCGCCAGAAAGCCCAACTATTTCCCACTGGCCACATGTTTCTCACGTTCGACCAAGATCAAATCTTCTTATTTGACCAGGGAAAAATGACCAGATACACTGTCTCATCCTATTGACCAGTTTGCTACATTCGACCACGCATCATGACAACTGTAAAAAACCAACAAACCAAAATTCGACCTCAATAAAAAATAAAATTGCAATTTCGATCAAGCATCACATTCTACCACAACCAATACTGCTTATTCAACAACAAAAAAAATACACTTTCAACCAAAAGAAATTGACCAGAGATTTTACATGTGCGACCAAAACCAAAATGCGATTATGATAAAAAACAAAATCTCTGCTTCGACCAGGCACCATATTCGGACACGGACAAGCCAGCTGATTCGACCAAAAAAATAAAATGCGAAAAAAAAATAATTTATTGTTTTCATTCAACCAGTTTTATGTTTTGCTGAATCAGGTCAAGATTTTGTTTTCCCCACACTTGACCAAGACCAAGCTTTCTAATTTGACCAAGAGAAAAAATCGATCAGTCACATTGTTCCGTAGTGCCGACCGGTATGCAATATACGACTACAACCCATGACATCTGATTCACATAAAAAACAAAACAAATGTGTAAAAACAAAATTTGACTCAAAAAATAATTAACTCTTTCGGTCAAAATCAATCGACCAATATTCATGCTGACGGGCCCAGCTTTACAACCAAATTTTTTCCCTACGACAACCACACTGTTCGCTGTACTCGATCAGAAACCATGACAATTGATTTGACAAAAAACGACTAAAAACAATACCACCACTTCGACCGGGTAACATGACCGCTGTGTTTTGTACTATAGATATGTTTTAACAGATTCAATCACAACCATGATAGTTGATTTAACCAAAAAACAAAACGTGACCACCATAAAAAATAGTTTATTATTTCGTCCAAAATCAATCTACCAGGTATTAGACTGGTGCGGCTACCCTTTTTTTACTGTTCTGATCAAGTTTATCTTTTGCTGAATCAATCAGATGTTTTTACTGTTACGATCTCATTTACAAATTTATTTTCTCAATATCGGTAGCAATGCGCGAGACTCCACTTAGTTTCTCCAAACACGTGTAACTGCAAGTCGTGAAAACTAAATCACTTGGAGTACAGCGTCCAAACAAGGCATGCACTAGCCCACAATCCCCACAAACTAAAAGACACAGCCAGGTCCACAGCTCAGCTACTGAAACCAGATGCTTGCCTCATGCTAATGCCTTTTCTAATAATCAGTTACAGCTAATTTCATTTGTAAACAAGAGGTGCTCCTCTCTGCACCATTCCTTCGATCTCCTTTACTTGCAAAGCACTCACACTTCAAAAGAAGCATCACAAGAAATGTGATACATATTACTTGCAAGCCTTGTATTAACACTAAACATCAAATGCAGTTCTTGAGAAAGTGAGAAATTCTGTTGTGAGTAATCCAACAAAAACAGCTGTGAAATCAGTGTGCAGAAGCAAATGGAGGCTTGTTGGCTTGTCATTTTGACCAAATTGCCCCCAGCATAGCCTGCAATCTTGTGACAGTGGATTGTAATATTTGATGTAGTTCAGGGGTAGAGATGTCAAAATGCATAAGCCCCTGTAATTGTAAAAGAAGGGTTGAGGTTTGTTCCTCAAAAAACAAGGCACCTTAGATAGCAGTCTATAAGGGAGCCTGTAGCGTCCCCAGGAGCTCAAGAACAAGGAGAGGAAGAAATCAGAGTTTACTTGGGGTAATTCTTTGTTAATCATTAATTTTTTATTCATGTCATGATTGTATCTTTTTTATGTCGAAGAATTGTTGTTGATAAAGCAGATTCATTGAAGCCACTCTCCTTGAGAAATCAGAGAGTTTACTTGAGGTAATTCTTTGTAAACCATCATTCTTCTTTTCATGCCATGTATTGTCCGTCTTTCTAATATCGAAGAATAGTTGCTGATAAAGCAGATTCATTAAGCATCCTCTATCAATCTCCTCAAGAAAACACAGAGCTTACTTTGAGATAATTTCTTGGGAGTTTTTGTGATATTGAAGAATTGCTATTGATAAAGCAGATTCATTGAATCCTCAAGGTGACATAGTTATGATTGAGAACGGTGGATCGACTTTCCATTTTTGATCATTTCTTGAAGAATTTGGTAGTAAAGAGGATAGGATATATATATTGTTGGACATAATCTTTTTGAATGAGCTTCTAACAATGCTCCTTGCTTGCTGTGGCCATGTCGATACATGCAGCTAGCTACCAATGGCGGCGGTGATGGCGGTGGCGACGATGGTGACCAACAGCAAGAACGACATGCTGGTCATGGAGAAGAAGCAGGGCTGGTTCTTGCCGGAGCTCGCATTCCCTTGGAACTCCCAAGATGACAAGAACATGTCTTTTAGTTTTCAGGTGTCCCCATTCCCTCATAAGGGGATGTTTGCCAGTGTCAGTCTCAATGTGTCCCCGGCCTCCTCGCCGGCCGCCAATCCCCAGGAGCATGACATGAAGGTCCCACTCACTGATCGTTGCGCAAAGCACGCCGGGCAGCAAGTTGCTGAAGGTGAGGCCGAGCGCGTCGAGGGAAAGGAGGACAAGGTGGACGGCGCCGCCGAAAAGAAGGCAAAGAAGGGCGGGCTGAAGCTGAGACTGAAGATCAAGATCCAGAACCCACATCTGAGGCGGCTGGTGAGCGGCGGCCTCGCCGGCGCAGTCTCGAGGTCCTGCGTGGCGCCGCTGGAGACGATCAGGACTCACCTGATGGTCGGTAGCAGCGGCAACTCCATGGGGGAGGTGTTCCAGACCATCATGATGACAGAGGGGTGGACTGGGCTCTTCCGTGGCAACTTCGTCAATGTCGTTCGTGTCGCGCCAAGCAAGGCGATCGAGGTATGCCGCCACACGCCTGAGGTTAACGAGATCCTAATGCACCAACAGAACTGACAATGCAGCTATTTTGCCGGTGGGGCAATACATGCAGCTGTTCACATATGACACGGCCAAGAAGTTCTTGACGCCAAAGGCCAACGAGCCGCCGAAGGTCCCTATCCCTATACCGCTGGTCGCCGGAGCCATTGCCGGAGTGAGCTCAACCCTGTGCACATACCCCCTGGAACTGATCAAGACCAGGCTTACCATAGAGGTGAAACAAACATTTGTACTTCAGAAACACACATCTTTCTCTCTTCACGTTCCTAGTTTAATCACTAGCCGTTGCTTGTTCTCGCAGAAGAATGTGTATGACAACTTCCTCCACGCCTTCATCAAGATCGTGCGCGACGAGGGCCCGTCGGAGCTCTACCGGGGCCTCGCACCGAGCCTGATCGGAGTGGTGCCGTACGCGGCCACCAACTTCTACGCGTACGAGACGCTCAAGAAGCTCTACAGGAGGGTGTTCAGGCAGGAGGAGATCGGGAACGTGGCGACGCTGCTGATCGGGTCTGCCGCAGGCGCCATCGCCAGCAGCGCGACGTTCCCGCTGGAGGTGGGGCGCAAGCAGGTGCAGGTGGGCGCCGTGGGCGGGAGGCAGGTCTACAAGAACGTGCTGCATGCGCTCTACAGCATCCTAAAGAAGGAAGGCGTCGAAGGCCTGTACAGGGGCCTCGGCCCCAGCTGCATCAAGCTCATGCCGGCCGCCGGCATCTCGTTCATGTGCTACGAGGCCTGCAAGAAGATCCTAGAAGACGTCGACGAGGAGGAGGAGAAGGATGCATGAAGGAGGAGGAGACATGGTGTTGGTTCTTGGTTGGTTTGGAGAAGAAGGTGATGAGTTCTTACTGTGCCAAGTGCTGGTTGAAACATTGGATGGATGGCTCGTCTTAAAAAGTTTGGTTTGATGCGTTTTGTTTGATTAATTCATTAATGTTGGATCGAGTTCTTGTGTTCATTTTAGAACTGTTTCTGATTTGGAATCCATAAACTATACTGATGTCTTGTAACTCATTACTAATTTTCATAAAATATGCTAGATTGTTTAGTTGAAATATACATAAACATATGAAACATCATAGAAGTTGTGAGATCAAATAGTAAAATTATCATCTCAATTTCTGAAGTGTCTCTAAATCTCTACCAAGATAACTAGGTGTCTTATCTATTAGATTACCAACTAGTTGATTGCAATATTTTTGTTGTCATTGGTTGGTCAATGCTAAATCACATGATCAAAAGAATTTATACAATTGCTTCCATATTATTCGTTGTTATACGGGAGATCATAAGCTCAACCATCACGAGAGGTTTATTTTTTTTCAATCACACTGATCACTGATGGCTAACCCCTAAATTACCATCGATTACATGTCAAATTTGAAGGGATAAGGAAAGAGTTTCTTGTTGACTGAAATTTGTTTGGACGAGTTTGGAAGTAAAGCCACGTGTGTGAAAAAAATTAGTTTAGCTCAGTCCAGTTGCAACAAATTCACAAGTGTCCAGAAAATGTCTAATTTATACATTGGTCAAAAAAGCATGTCTGACCTAAAACATAATAAAATTTGTTTGATTCATGTACTCGTACATGAATGAACCATACATCATATCTAAAACTTTATTTAGACATACTTAAAAATCCTAAAGACTCAAAACCGAGTAGTTGAAAAGACTATGTAACCAACTATCAGTTAAAAAGTCAATCTAATGGAGATTTAACTCAAAGTTCCATATAAGCCACAAAGATGCATGGAAGCCAAGCCAATGCAGCAACATCGTTCACCCGCATGTGCACTCGAACGCTCGAACAAATAAAGCGTGTATCTACACAAAAGGTGATGGATTAAAATCTCGATTTCTTCTATTTTTTTGAGTGTCCTTAATTAGAGTATTTATATTGATATATACAGAGAGAGTTAGGGTCAAAGATTATGTTGACAAAATAATGATGTCATTATTTATTATTTATAATGATAGATTTCTTAAAAAAAAATAATTGCCAGGTAACAAATCTACATAATTTTTCATTAAATAATTTTTTAATCAAAATTTCAAAAATAGATCCCGCACAATTATTTTTTCAAGTATAAACCCAGTTTGGTAGAACAAAACTAACACTCAACTGGGAGGCATTAGGATCCCGGCATCTAACACCATTTAGTCTTCTTTACCCATTTCTTTCACTTTCACTAATTTTCTACCAACATTGTCTCCCTAACACCATTCACTGCGGTGTTACACCATTCCTGTCGAAAAGTTTGAGAAGTGTTTATTTTTAATTTTTTTTTAATAAAAAACGATTATTTCATAAAATAAAAAAAAACCCTCCAAATCTCCATGTACCCTTTAAGCATACCACAGCTTAGTAACTCAGATAACTGGACTTATCTGATCTACTTTGCAAAATGCAAACACTAGTAAAAGGACAACTTCTGAATGGAAATGGTGGCAAAGGCAGGAGTACCATACTAATAAATCTCATTAACATAAGCTACCATTCAAACCAAACAAATCAAGCAAAGGCACACTAAATAAGCTGTGCTCTCAACTGCTTATACAACCATCTTGCAAATTAGGCTACAACAGAAACCTTCTAGGTATTTAGCTTTGCTCTTCGCCCTCTGCGGCTTCCCTTTCTTCTGCAGCCGCTGCCATCAGTTCATCAAATTTCTCCGTCTTGCCCAGCAATATTTCAATCTGGCCGGGGCAGGATAATGGAATCAGGTAACATTGTCCTATAAAATCTGGAAAGCAAGATACTAATATCAACCATTGGAAGAACACTAACCTTGGCCTTCTGGATAGGGCGGCTCCTAGTATCATCTTTGACATCGACAGTGGATGTCATGATCTCTACAAGTCATTTTGATTGAAGACTTAGAGAACAAAAAGATAAGGTAAATGAATGAACACGTGTGAATAAACAAGAATCTCACTCTTTTCAACAGCAAGGCCGTTATTTTTCAGAATTTCAGCAACAGTCACCACGGTTGCAATGGCTGAAAGGGTAAAGCCAAGAGATTTAGCATGGTAAAAATATCATAGCAGAGCAGCAGTGCAGAGACAAACAGGAACAAAGATATCTTCAGGGGTCAAATGTGAGTAATATTAGCAGGTTCTAAACAAAAATGAAAATGAACCAAGTAACTAATGCATCAAATTGATCACTGAATCATTAATACTAGTATAATGCACATCAATGCAACTTTAACCATAGAAATTGCTGAGATGCTACACGAACCAAATTGTTGTTACAAATTCTTTGCAAAATCTGAAAGGTTTATATCAGGGATAGGTATGGCTTTGAGCAGTTATTCAGGGTGTGGATCACTTTTTTGTAAAGATTTTGTAAAACTTTTTAGTATATTCTCCCCTTGTTTTACAATATTTGTCCAACCATCACATGTGCACAGACCAATGAATAATTAATACAAAGAAAGACAAATAAAAATAGTGCATACCCCTAATTAAAATAAGGTATTTATGCGTTGATGGAAAGGTGGCCAAAAGCATTTAATACAGGCAAAACAGGAAATACCGCAATAACTAACTCTTGAACTTGCCAATGGACTAATATTATCAAACAACATTTCCCAAGAAACTAGACTAACATTGCGCAACAAAGAGAGTAGTGTCTTTCCCTAAATCGCCTCAAACAAGTTTTATCACAAGAAACTATACTCAAATACAAGGTGCACATAGAACAGAACTAGTTGCAGTCCAACTAATAAAGCACCACATTGCTCTAGTTGAAGATCAGAGACTGATCACAACAGCAAACCATGTGGGGGGGATATTTCTCACAGCGTGAATTTTCAGTGTCCTAGTCCCCAAAAAAAATGCCAGGTCTCCAAATATAACTATTGCTTAGCATCTTACATGTTTCATTGATGACTTAAAAAACCAATTCATATGAAAATCCAACAAAGTGATCAATGCAACAATGATACCCATTTTTGTGAAATCATACTTATGACAAAGTACAGTTGGTGTCATCTACATAGTAGGAAACTGCTAAAGCGTAGCCCTTTAATAATGAACTTATGGAAAATAGAACTAACAATTACAAGACAACAAGGAACAATCAACTAAGAGTTCAACAGATATCTTACCTTAGATGCAGAAAAAAGGTATCTTTCCAAAAGGACTATTAGGAGAATCAACAAAGCTATCATGAAAAAGAACCATCATAAACTATAAATAGCATGCATCCCAGTACCATCCCAATCTTTCAGCAAGCACAAAGCCACTATCCTATAACGCACATCGGCATCACAAACAATCAATATCATTAGCTAAACTATACAAGTACACTTATCCATTGTCAAGTTGGATCGTTTAACTCTTAAATCAATATCAACCCACTAAATCGCAATATAGCTGCGTGAAAAATAATCAGGAGATTAAGAAAAAAGAAAAAGATTTACCCATGCCAAGGGCCGATAGCTCCACCTCGTTATGCAACTGCATGTACCTCTGCACGCAACAAATTAGGGATTTAACTTCTAACAACACCGGAACAGATCAAAACCCCAAAGCCAAACACCCCCAAGAAATTCACAGCAACGGATCAAGAAAGTTTACTACCTTGGCTAGGTTGACGTAGAAGAAGAGGGGCTTCTTGGTGTTGGAGACTTGGATGCGGTTCTTCTTGTGCGCCTCCACGATGCTGAGGTTGTTCACCGCCTCCGTTACCTCCTCCATCGCCGCCGCCGCAGCCGAAACACGAGTAGATGAAGACTTCTTGAGATGGAGAGGAATCGGCGGCGAAGTGGGCAGCCCTACTATACAACCTTGAGAGAGTAGAGGGTTTTATAAGGGGAAAATGGTGGTGTGAAAAGGGTTTTTTCCTAATTTTTTTAAAACAACTCATTAAAAAAAAAAATCAAATTTCAGAATTATCATTTTGAAAAAAATACAAAAATGATTTTTAGTAATTAGGCCGACTTGCCGCTGATTATAGTCGCTAGTCTGATCCACGATTGAAAAACTGGCAACTAATTGTGCCACACTAGTCCAACCCCTATCACACCAATTTTTACTCGCTATGCGGATAGCGATAGAAACCCACTCTTTCAGTCGTCCAGCTGGTCAGCGACTATATCCGCACCTTTCAGTCGCTCAGCCGCCTTCCCCAGTTTGTGAGTTAGATTACGATAAAGATTTCAGCCTAAATAATCTTATATTTAATTATTATATATTCCAATTCTTTAGATTCAAATAGGACGTTGATTTCTTTCCTTTAATGAATCTGACATGGATAACTAGAGTTGGCTCTCTTGTAGTAACGCCTAAAACTAGTTAATCATGTTGAGGATTAGACTATATTTACACGTAACCTCTCGTACAACAACGAGCAATATTAACTATTAGACTTTTATTATTTATTGGGTAACTAGTAAGTTATTGTACATTAACATTATAAACCATGTAAATGATATGGTGTGATTTTTCTAAAAAAAATAGAAAATGGCGCTTCTTTGTACTGAGAAATACGAAATCAAAGTGCTTTTGAGGGATGCAGTGATGCAACCTAACTTCCCAAGGTTGTTCTTTTTATTAAATATTTTGTAGTAATTGGCTCACATGTGATAGACTATTTTGTGGATGGTGTGAGTGCATCATACTAGTGATTTGCACATAAAAACTGTGTACAAAATTTTCCAATACACATCTATGCCAAGTCATTCTATAAAAGAGAGAATTTGTTGAAGATGAGTAAAAGGAGGATAGTTGGAGGATAAAAAAGAATCATCTTTAGTGTTGGTTTAGAGAATGGGTAGTTAGAATGTACGCCCTGTAAAAATTTAAAACACTTGTCTCTTTTACCTATGATTTTTAAAATACAACTTTAATTATTATTTATGTATGATTATGATACTCACAACTTTTATATAATTTTTTTCCTAAGAGTTACATAATTTGACTAAAATCCCTAAAATCTGAAAAAGTTTCCTCTTCACATTCCACCTTGACATCTCAAAAGTTTTGTTACAACATGATCTAAGAATTGCACATATTCAGTGATCACCTCAACAGAGACAATCAAACAACAAAAATTTTACAACCTTACTACCCCACTTCACCAACATATCAATCTCACCCCTCACTTCTCACAATTCCATAGAACCATAACCAACAATTCATTTTTCATAATCAGAGGACACCTAATGCTAAAATAGATCAATCCACCCACACAATTAACAAAAATAAAAATCACTACATGAGCCATTTAGAAAGGGGGAAGCAACAGCTTGCAGGATTCACTTGGTGAGTCAAGACAAATGCGAGCTTTCTGTACTTGGAAGTGGAAAAGAAGCAACCATGTGCGCCGAGATGGGAAGCACATGTCTTCTCTACTCAAAGCCCAGGACAGAGAAGATTGAGGGCTTAACTAGGGTTTTGGACACATACTCTCTAGGACAAGTGAGGTGAGGTGTGAGAGAAGATATTACAAGTGTGCCCATGTGTCAGTGGAGGCTCATGGGTTGGACTTTAGGGGTTTGGCTGAGCTCATGTAAGCCCAACAAAAAAAACATTTGTATTAGCCCATAACTAATCATTAAAGGAGAAAAAATTAAAGGAAAACAAGTCTAACCTTAGTTACAGGCTAAAACAAAAACAAACACCATTTTTTTTGTTGGGTTTGCATGAGTGCATGTTGGTAGCTTCAACCAACAAAACAATCCCACTGCACAAAAAGAAAGTGAGACGAGTATAATCAATATAAATTGAATCTATTGATGGCAAGTCATGCATCATACGATAACATCTAATCAAAAGTTATAATCAAAAGACAACAAAAAATGAGGGTAATTTTGCCTCTTAACTGGGTGAAGATTTTTGTTATTTAGAAATGTCAAGAGTTTTTAGTATTGCCTAAGTAGATGAAACTTGTATCATGTTGAACCACTTAGAATAATTGCCAAGTTGCAGTATAACATTTAGGGGATCAGTTAGTAAGGCACATGTATCAATTGATATGCTGGATACTAGACCAATATATGCAGCTATGACTTGAATAAGTATAAACTGATGTGGACTTTAGCTCTTTTTTACGTTTACAATGTTTAAACTAAACTAGCCGGTGCAAATCTTTAACATTGAACTACAATGGTTGCAAATTTTTTTGACAAAAATGTTATCATCTAGATTTCATGAGCAAATCAAAAAATATGGAAGCTACACCACAAATTATATGTAAAAAGATGCATCAAACAGTAATGAAAGCAAATTACAAAACTGTGTTAGTTTGGATTTGCAAGGTCTAGAAATAACAGTGGAACAAGAAAAATAAAACATGGCATTGTTGTCAGAGGTAGCAAACAAAGTTGTGCCAAAGAAGCTGCTCAAGAAGTAAATTACCCACATGGCCTTACAAGCTCCAGGAATATGGTATTTGAAATGCATCTTGCCTGACCAGTATCTAGTGTGTGTGTTCAAGTCGTCAATCTCAAGGGCCGGCTTATAATTATCCTTCGCACCCTTTTGCACAGAGGAAAAATGCAGAATAAAATGTTAAACTATTAGGCAAAACCAACCACCCAAACACAACATATTGATAGAACAAGTGAGCATACAACGTACAATATGTAAAGACAAGCAAGTAAAGAAGGAACAAGATGGTGCAATCTAACACTTCCAGCATCACAATTGATACAGGGTGTCTGATCTTCATGACGTAGGATCGTTGATAACTCGTTGATTCGTATTACTTAAAGAATCGATGGCGCCAACCACTGTCAATACAGTAACTTGTGACAAAAGAATTCGCCCAACCACACGTTTTGATCATTGTCTACTTGACCACGCAAAAGTAGACGTATTGTTCCTGTAATCAATGAAGAAATTATAAGAACAATAATAAAGAGAATAACTCACAATTCTAGGCGGCGGCTTTTGAGCACAAGCCCTAGAACAAGAGAAAAAATTTCTCTGCAAATATTTGTGCATTCAATTCGTGGTTCTCAAAATTATGACCATGCCTCTTTTTTATAGAGAGTGGTATTTACAAAAGATAGAAGGTTTAAACTAGAATTTTGATTTGAATCTAATTCAAAACGGAATAAAAATCCTAACACACTATAAAGATAAAGAAGTCCGGAATTAATCTTCTCGGATTTGGACTCAGAACAGACTTTTTCGTTCTGTGCAGTCGTTACTCTTTTGGGTCTCTTGGTTGCATACGACGTCAGAATTTGATGATTCTTGATTTGTTGAAAAGATCTTTTCAATACCTTTCCAACAAGTACTCATGCAATCAAATTGGACATCTGTGCTAAGAATGGTGATTGGTCTAAGTGGCTGGTCGAATGTTGGTCGGCAGACTGCAGGCCGAACAGAATTCTCTTGGTTGTAGCGGTTGTAATCCTTGACGGAATCGAGTGATCTTGGGCTTGTTGGAAAGGTTAGGAAATTCTCTTTCCACTCAGTAGATATACGACCAGATTTGATGAAGTTCTTTAGCCCATACGTGACTATGTCCTTCCTATTATATTCTCCCTCTTTATATCTAATTAATATTAAACAAGAGTTATTAGGTAGCAGTATATTCTCATTATAATTTAATTCTTTAAAGAACAAAGTCACTTGTTGATGTAATTGTTTGGCTTTCACTCGAGTGATTAATCCTATATATTCTTTTAATCGAGCACTAGCACTACTAGTACTAGAGATGTCCTCATCAACAATTGAGAGTGATTAGAACACGGAGGAAAATATCAAAAAACAAATCATGCAAATACCAATTGGAAATCTTTTTCCTCGTTTCTTGTGGGAAAAGGCCGTAGAAAAGAATGATAAATCCAGACACCCACGCTGAAATGCAAGGTGAGGCGCTTGTCATTGCTGTCAGCATAGTCGATGACGCGGTCAATCTGCTGAAGCGCGCTCCCTCCTTTCGCCGCCAGTTCCATCGCTTTCTTGTTCCGACCCTGCAAACACACATAATCTTAACTTTTGCTCGCCACCCGCTTAAGACACACGCGCACTTCAGTAACACACCAACAATTTGGACAATAGCATCCAAATCCCTAAAAGCTGCAAAAGTTTCCTCTTCACATAACACCTTGACATCTCAAAAATTTTGTTATAACATAAACCAAGAATTGCACAATTTCGCTGATCCACCTCATTTGTTGCTGTTCAACGTATTTTTGTTAAAAAAAAGAAAATTACTAATAATGATGATAATAAAGAAACATAGAATAAATAAATAAATAAAAGTAGATACCTTAGATTAGACAAACCCCACGTGTCATGAAAGAAGGTGTGTTAAGAGTTTATTAAATTCCGTTTACTATTTGAATAAATGATGGCTCTTGTAAATAAACGATACTCCTTAATCAGTCTCACTTATCATAAGAGAAATGTTAGAAGGTTTTTGAATAACAAAACATTATTTTCTAAAAAAGGATAGGTTGAGTCGTATAAAAAAAGACGCCCTCCTGCTCTTTAAAACACACCTCAAGAGAACACATGTAGGGAAGCACCCAATGGTGAATCATAAATAAAACTATAATATTCTCACCTTGTGAGTGCGATCAGTGTCCTATTCCTGTGACTCATCAACAAGGCAAGAGAACACTAAGTCTTAGCTTGATCTTCAAAAGATCTGACGAAGCATTGCTTCCCATTAGAGCCCTTCATGGCATGTGTTTATTTGCGTAAGGACAGGCATGACAAAACATGTTGCTTCTCATATCAAACTCCTCATGCCCCATTTTCAAAGGAGCACATCATATTTGACAAAGCATCGCTTCTGCTCATTATATACATCGTGCAAGACTAACAAAGTCTTTTTACTACCACACATGCATTTGTCCGCGACTGATGAAGTCAGACAATTAATTGCGAGGCGAAGATCAATTGCGCTTTGCATTGCATCAAGTTGTCTCCATCAACAAAAACTTGTTGCTGGGTATTAAAGAGGCAAAGACGATAAGTTCGTTCGCAACTGATGAGGCCAGACAGTTGTATTGCTAGGTGCCGACAAGACTAGCTATCTAACCTTATATTCGTCTAGACGCTGGTGAAGCCAAACATTTCCACGACTAAGACTGACGAAGTAAAGACCACCATTACCACAGCCTACATTGCATTGCATTGCATTTTCCAACCGTTCTATGAAGAGTAAAAGTGGAGTTTGAAGAAGATGACTCAAAGCGCAGCTTAATCGAATATCCTGTACTAAGTCGAAGAATTAGTAGAGATAATTAATTGGGACCTTTCTGAAGTCTTGGGAACTAAAGATTCGTATAAAATCTTGATATCAGATTCCATCATGATGCAGAAGAATAAAGAATAAAAAGCACAAAACTTGTATTTTATAATTAAATTGGGAATTAATGAAAACAAGCCTATTTGTGCGTGTTTCTTATCTTTTATGTATTTTCTTTACGTTTTTTGTCGAAACAGAATGGCACACCTACAAATTATCATAAAAGGAGAAAAATTCTCCAGAGTGAAGTTTCTTTGCCAAGCAGTTGCGATCTGAAACATCACAAAGACAGCCAACCAGCAAAATTTACAACCAACCAGCAAAAATTTTTCAACCTTTCTAACACCCCACATCACCAACTTATCAATTTCACACCTCACTTCTCACAATTCCATAGAACCATGACCAACAATTTATTTTTCTTAACCACAAGCCACCTAACGCTAAAATAGATCAATCGGTCCACACAATTAAGAGAAAAAATCACAACATGAGCCATTTATAAAGGGGAAACAACAACTCGGAGCCCCTTTTAGCCTAGGACAGAGAAGACATATGACAAATTGACACATCCTACTCTCCAGGATGTGTGAGGTGAGGAGAGAGAAGAAGATCTGATAAGTGGGCCTGTGTGTTAGTCGGGTCGCGTGTGTACCGAGAGCATGGGATGGGTTGAGTTTATGTAAGAAAAAAAAAGCGTTTGTCCTCTTGTTTGGGAACTTGGAAAAAATTTTCATGAATAAATAAATTCAAGTCAAAAATAGAGTAATCATGATAAAAAATTTTACTTGTAAAAATTCCTTTGTGGGAAAAATTTCCAAGGATTGTTTGGGAAAAACCCAACCATTGAAAAATGTAGAAAAAATGAAGAAAAAAACCAAGAAAACTTAGAAATTTTGCTAATGGCTTGTTGAACTTTGAGTGAATATCAATCCAGCCTTCTCCCCGCGCCTATCCGCCTACATTCCAGCCGGAAAAAAAAAATGGAAGGGCACGTGATTTTTCTTTTCCCGTCTCGCCTTCTCCTCGCGCTCGCGCAGCCTCCGCCTTTGCCTCCCGCTCGCGCTGCCGCCTTCGGCTCTCCCTTCTCTCTCGACGCCGCCGAGCCCTCCTCTCGCGACGCCGTCGCCCTCTCACCAGATCTAGGGTTTCACTTTCCTAGTCCACTCGCCGCCTCTCGCCCTAACTAAGCCCTCGCTCTTCTCTGTCCTGGGCTTGGAGTGGAGGAGGCGCCATGCTTCCCATCATGGTGCACGTGGCTTCTTCGGCTGCTTCTTCCTCTTCCAAGTGCGGCAAGCTCGCATCCGCCTTGACCCAACAGGTGAATCCCGCGAGCTGTTGTTTCCCCCTTTATAAATGGCTCATTTGATTATTCTTTTTGGTAATTGTGTGGGTGGATTGAGGTGTTTTAGCATTAGGTGCCCTGTGGTTATGAAAAATGGATGGTTGGTTATGGTTTTGTGGTACTGTGAGAAGTGAGGTGTGAGATTGATATGTTGGGGATGTGGGGTGTTCGGAAGGTTGCAAAATTTGTGCTGGTTGGTTGTCTCTGTGATGCTTCGGATCGCAATAAATGAGGTGGATGAAATTGTGCAATTCTTAGTTCATGTTATAACAAAATTTTTTGAGATGTCAATGTGGTATGCAAATAGAAAACTTTTGCAGATTTTAGAGATTTGGATTATACTGTTCAAGTTGTTGCAGGTTTACTGAAGTGTATGTGTGTGTCTTTAGCGGGTGGTGACTAAAAGTTAAGATTATGTGTGCTTGCAGAGGCGGATACATGACCGTAATAAGAAAGCGATGGAGCTGGTGGTGAAGGGATGGAGCGCGCTTCAGGAGGTTGACCGCGTCATTGACTATGCTGACCGCAATGACAAGCGCCTCTTCCCGCTTCTCAGGGTAGGAGTCTAGATTTATAATTCTTTTTGCAGCCTTTTTCCACAAGAGATGAAAAAAAGAATTCGAATTGCTATTTGCACGATTAGTTTACTGATGTTTCCTTGCATGTTCTAATCACTGCCAATTGCAATGCTGGAAGTATTTGATTGCACCATCTTGTGCCCTTTTTACTTGTCTTTACAGATTGTACATTGTATGGTCATTTGTTCTATCACTATGTTGTGTTTAGGTTGTCGGTTTTGCCCAATGGTTTAACATTTTATTCTGCATTTTTTCTCTGTGTAAAAGGGTGCGAAGGAGAATTTTGAGCTGGCTCTAGAGGTTGACAACATGAACACTCACGCAAGATACTGGTTGGGCAAGATGCATTTCAAATACCATGTTCCTGGAGCTTGTAAGGCCATGTGGGTAATTTCTTCTTGAACTGCTTCTTTGACACAACTTTGTTTGCTACCTCTTACAACAATGCCATGTTCTATCTTCTTGTTCTCTGTTATTTCTAGAACTTGCAAATGCAAACTAAAATGGTTTTGTCCTTTGCTTTCGTTATTGTTTGATGCATCTTTTTACATGTAATTTCTAGTTTAGCTTCCATATTTATTGATTTTTTGATGAAATCTAGATGATAACTTGGTTAATATATTAGTGGAATGGTTCTAAAACAGAATACCGGTTGTGCCGGATGGTTTGTTGCATATAGGATATTGGATACCCGACATTATATCAGATGATATACACCCATGTTGGGCTTCTGAAATTTCAATATGATATTACATTTCTAATTAACTTTGTAGCACTTCTGACTTTTTTGTATTGGTCTATAATTTGACAGACCTATAAGGTTATAACTGTTAACATCTTTGTCAAAAATTTGCAACCATTGTAGATGTTTATTCAATATTTAAGATTTGCACTGGCTAGTTTAGTTTGAACATTATAAACTTAAAAAAGCGCTAAAGTCCACTCAAGTTTATACTTATTCAAGTCGTAGGTGCATATATCGGTCTAGTGTTTAGCATATCAATTGATACATGTGCCTTACTAGCTGATCCCCTAAATGTTATACTGCAGCCTGGCAATTATATTGGGTGGTACAGCATGATACAAGTTTCATCGACTTCGTGAACATTAAAAAAAAACACAAATATTCACCCAGTTATGAAGCAAAATCACCCTCATCTTTGGTTGTCTTTTGATTGGAACATTTGTATTTGTTTTGATGCCATCACATGATGCATGACTTGCCATCAGTAGATTTAATTCATATGGATTATGCTATTCTCGCTTTCTGTTTGTGTAGTGGTGCTGCTTTGTTGGTTGAAGCTGCCAACATGGGTGATCCAGATGCACAATATGAACTTGGATGTCGTCTGAGAGTTGAGGTGGTCATGCTTTGTTTGCCCCACATTTGAGTTAACGCAATCATGTTGTAGTTTGTAGGCAATTCATTTTGCATTTTGTTTGCATGGAATTTTGTGTTCTCCTTAACTTATAGTTTAACTCTGCTGTCCTTGTAGAATGACTACGTCCATTCAGATCAACAGGCTTTCCATTATCTCGAGAAAGCTGTTGGCCAGGTATGCTTGTCACCTGAATGTGGAGCACATCTTTTGTGCTTTCCTTGTGGATATGCCTATGTGCTTTTCACCTGAATCCTTAAGTTGCAGCTGCATCCTGGTGCTTTATATCTTCTAGGCGCTGTATATTTAACGGGGGACTGTGTTAAGAAGGATGTTGCTTCGGCAATGTGGTGTTTCCATAGAGCTTCAGAAAAGGTGGCTATTCAATCCGCTTTGCTTTATAGTAAACGAAACATCAACTCAAATATTTGGTCGTTAGTTATGGTAATGTGATTTATGAAGTTGATTTGTTTTCATGCTACTTGTAGGGACATGCTGGAGCTGCTATTGCATATGGATCCCTTCTTCTGAAAGGTTAGTAGACAAGTAACTCTAAATGTGTCAGGAGCTAATCACATGTAACTCTGTACCATTCTTTAAGGAATATTGGTTATTTTCCTCTCTGAAGCAAATGGTGAAGTTAAAAATCCATTCAACAATCACTTGATGTTGAATTTGAATTGGAATTATTTGGATTAGTGCTAGATTATCCTCGGGGCTGATTGGTTGCTCGCATCAACCCCAACTTGGCTCATCCATGCGAAATCTTTGGAATATGTGGGTGGGTATTTTGTTGGCTGAGTTGTATCAATGAGTTAGGTTGGTGGATACAAATTCCATCAGTTGGGCCTGACTCACAGAGATTCAAATTGAACATCTAACTGGGCCTGCTTCACTTAATAACACCATTAGTAAATTGGTTAACAAATATTAAGGTTTTTAAAGATGTTTGAGATGGATTAAAAATGATGAAGGTACATCGAGTGTTATTTCAATAGAAATAAAACAAAATTAATAATTCTGAATATTATTTTTTCTTATACATCCTCACATGCATCCCTCATATAATCGATCAAAAAATATCTTATCTCAACCCGCATCACCTCATACAATCAACCATAACAATCTTTAGTTGCATCCTTTCATCCTATCCTAACTAACCAAGCCTCTCCCACTAAGCCAGGTTAGGACCAATCAGCCCTTAGCAGTTCATTTTTTTCAGGTGCTGAAGTACCTGAAGTCATTACCAGGTTCAACTCAAGTAAGAGTCCATCACTTGGGAAGATGCGTAAAAGGAAGGTACAGCAGGACCCAGTGAAGCTAGCAAAGGAGCAGTTCCAAATTGCAGCTGAGGCAGGATGTGATCTCGGTTTGCAATGGTTGAAAAGGCTTGTAGATTATGAAAAACAACAAGAAGGCCTAAAGCAGATCCAGCAATGATTTCATGTAAGGAAGCTCACTGTGGCGTCATATTGTGTGTTGAAATTAATGTGGTTGCTGCATATAAGTAGATCTATGAGTCTCATCGGCTATTCAGGATGCGAGACTCGTTTTGTTCCAGGAAAAATGTTACTTGGACTTTGTATGCAAGCCGTGATAAAATTGATTTAAGGGATCAACAGGTCCCATTGTAGGATTAAATTTGGCAATTTTTCTGCTGCTTGGGTTGTTATCATAATTTGTGAAGAATTCAAAATTTGTACTCTAATTCCCTTTTGGCGAATCATCAAATTTTAAGTTAGACATCACCGGTTCCTGGCTTGTTCTGCCGGGTTTCAGGCATTTGCTCCAAGCAAAATAATATTGGAGAAAGTTGTTCTGTATGTCCGTTTTATTAGGTGAGTTCTGCCATAGGACTTTCGCCAATACAAAGTTATATTGTAATATGTAATAATAGGAATTGTTATGGTACATATGTTCTTATTATACTTCTATTTTTTTTATGTACGCGTTGTGATTCCGTTAGCCACACTCAAAACAATACTAATATTATGTATCTGTTATGGAGTCTAAAAACTCATTTTAAAGATATAACTATATATGATTCAGAAGTTGAAACGGATTTAGAGTTATATTATATACGTTTATTTTAAATATATATGATTACTCTACGCTATTATGACTTGAATCTATCAAATAATGAATGGTCAGATTTTTTTTCTAATTTTTTGGTTAATCTAAGAATTTTTTAGCTCTTATATCGAATATGTTACCTCTAATACCATCTATTTTACTATATATTTTGATAGATTTTTCAATGTCGTGATGAATGCTGCGCAAATCCTGAAGAACGGCTATGTCTAAATGTAACAAAAAATGTAGCCATGCAGGAGACTGTCAGTTGAAAATAATTGTTTTTATATCTCATGTACCGGTTAAATTTTTTTAAGTTTGACGGATGATGTATTTATGCAAACATATTTGTTAACGTTACAATTTTATAAATTTTTATGGATATATCATAGTAAAAGTAATAATTATTATTGTATTTAAAAACCCGTACATAAAAAAAAAGTATTCAAACTTTAGAGAGAGTACATTCTAAACTACCGACTTTCTAAACCAACACGAAAGATGATTCTTTTTTATCCTCAACCATCCTCCATATGCTCATCTTCAACAAGTTCTTTCCTTTATATAATGGCTTGGTATATATGTGTATCGGAGAATTCTAAAAACATTTTCTATGTGCAAATTGCTAATATGATGTACTCCCACCATCCACATGTACAACCAATTACTACAAAATATTTAAGAATAACCTTGGGAAGCTAGTGTGCATCACCGCATTCCTCAAAAACGCTTTGATTTGGTAATCATGTGTTGATATACAACCCGGGTACTAACTCGTTCCCACGCGCGGCCACATCAACCAAGTGTTCATCGCCGTTTGATAGTAGGTTTCGCTTCATCTGGGCAGTCCATGTCGCCAACGCATTTGTGGCCTACTTTTTGAAAGTTTGGTTCACGTTACGCCACATTGTCCTTTTATTTTTGACCATTGGATCGGTGAATTTACTTCATCTGGACCGTCCACGATTGCTCAATTGTTTCTCATTGGCCAGCTGTTCCCCATATTCGATCAAAACCGCCAGTTGTTTCCCACAGTCGACCAAAACCGATCCTTACGATTTGACCAGTGGGAAAATAAACCAGACATTCTGTTTTTGTATAGTCGATTAGTTTACCGCATTCGACCACACCCATGACCAAATGATTCGACTAGAAAACAAAAATGCAACCATCGTAAAAAACCAAAAAACCAATGTTTTGACCGGGCAACAAATTCGACCACAACCAAGTTGACTTATTGGACCTCAAAAAACAAAATATGACAAAAAAAATTTACTTTTCCATTCAAAATCAATCGACTAGAGAAATCTACGACCATTGTTTTTTACTACCTCGACCACCCTGTTTCGTATTGTCCAGTTTTTCGCCGCATTGACGATAAGTCATGACTGTTGATTTGACCAAGGGAACTACGACCACGTTTTTTAACTGTCCGACCAAAACCAACCTTTTTTATTCAAACAGGGGAAAAATCAACCAGGAAACAAAAAAAACGACCATCACCAAAAGGACAAACCGCTCCTTCGACTAGGCGCGTCCACTGTTTTTTATTCCTCGATCGAGATTTATGACCAATTTTATTGTTGTCACAACTTCTTAATCGACCAGGCACACTGCTTCATACTGTAGATGTTTCTCGCATATTTTTTTGTTTGGTCGTATTTTCTAATTGTTCGAATCAATGGCTGGTCTTGATTGACTGATTTTGGCTGAAACGGTAAATTTTTTTTAGTCACATTTTGTTTTTTAGTAGAATCAGCAAGTTTGGTTGTGGCCGATTTTAGGAAACAGTTTTTTCGGTCGCATTTTCCAACTAAACGACCATGCCTAGCTCTTCTGCTGATGCGACCAATTTTGCATGTCACGACCAACATTTTTACTACCCCGACCAATTTTATTGTGTCAGCACAAGCCTTGATCGTGTTCGTCTAATCCAAAACTGGTCGACAAGACATAGAAAACCCCCAGTGGATCTCGAAGATCATGCTAAAAAATTATTGTTAATAGTTGTAGTGATACGACCACTCCCGCATGACCAATTTTTTTTAACTTTCACGGTTAACTATCAGTTTCAATTATTCGATCTGTTCTTTTATTGTCACGGCCAATATTTTCACTGTCAGCACAAGACCTGGTAATGATCGCTCAGTTCAAAATTGGTCGTGCAGGCACAATTTCTGGTTGTGGTCGTCCAGCCCAAAAATGGTCGTACCAGAACATTTCTGGTCGTAGCCGTACATTTCAAAACTAGTCATACCACCCCTAAGTCTCTGGTCATGCTTGTCCAGTTCAAAAATACAAACCCTGTTAATGGTCATTCAATATAAAACTGATCGAATTAGGACAAAACCTATTCATGGTCGTGCACTTCAAAACTGGTCAGATCAACGCATGATCTGAGCATAATCATTCAGTTCTGGATACAACACCTCTTATCTACAAGTCTATTTTCTCGATACCTGCGGAAACACGCGGGGCCCACATAGTTCTCTGTACAAAGAAACAAATCATCATTTTCTATTTTCTTAGAAAAGCACACTATACCATTTACATGGCTTGTAACGTCAATGTACAATAACTTAATAGTAACCCAATGAATGATAAAAGAATAATAGTTAACATTGCTCGTTGTTACATGAGAGGCCACATGTTAACATCTTCAAGTCCTCAACACGATTAACTAGTTTTAGGTGTTACTACAAGAGAGCCAACTCTAGTTATCCATGTTAGATTCATTAAAAAAAAGAAATTAAGGTCCGCCGAGGAATTGGAATTGAAATATAGAATTCAATTCTAATTCCAATTCCATTAGAATTGAAATTGAATAGAATTGACTCAATTTCAAATATTTTTTGGATGATCACTACTTGGAATTGAATGAAATTGACCCAATTTCATGTGTACATTATGGAAATTTCAACCTCAAATTACAAATATGACTTTTGAAATTCAAATTTTCTTTTGACATTTAAATTTTAAATTGAACGTGAAATTGAATATTAAATTATGGATTATGGATTTCGAATTTGAATTTGAAATTTTGAGTTTTTAAAATATGAAATTTCAAATTTAAAAATTCAAAATTTTAAGTTTTAATTTCAAAATTTTGAATTGTATTTTAAATTTTGAGATTCAACTTTCAAACCCCAAATTTAGAATTCAAATTTGATAATTGAATTCCACATTTCAAAATTTTAAACTTCCAATTTGAATATAAGATGTAAATTTTTTTTATTTAGAAATCAAATTTAAATCAAATTTTCCCTTTAAATTTTAAATAACTTTATGAGAGATGAAATAAACGAATTTCATCTAGTTTTTGGGGTTGGGGTAGGGGTAAGAATTGGTGTAGCCTATTTATAGCTATAACTGAATTCCATGGAATTGATTGTACAATTGCTAATTCAATTCATTGTGGGTAACCCAACATTAGAATTTTAGAATTGAATTCCAATTTCTGAATTCTATATCCAATTCCTAAGATCCAAATGAGGTGTAAGAAGAAAAATTAGTAAGTAGTCGTGTCGTGTATGTATCAAGTCCAAATGAAGTTTTAGATTCGGAATTTAGGATTTATTTTAAATAACTCTAAAAAAATAAAATTTTAGAATTAGTCTTTTGAAATTTTTTTTACAAATTTGGCCCACTGAACTGGCTAACGATTGGTTTTGTTGTTGACCTTGTCCATAACTAAATAGTTTCCACAACCAACCGTGTCGTGATGGCCCAACCCATTGCCACGCCAACTTTCAGTTGTTGGGTGGGACGATGGTTGAAACCCCCCTTTCAATCGTCCAACCACTCAGTGACTAAAAGGCCTAGATAAGGTGGCCTAACGGCTTTTGGTCACTCTCTCCCATCATTTGAAACTACCGGCCGAAAAAAAAGAAAGGAAGAGAAAGAGAGAAGGAAAGAAAGAAGAGGAAGAAAGGAATGAGGAGGAAGGGGAAGGAGATATCTGATTTCATCATTAATTCATGGTTTTTCTGGTAAAACTTTGTAAACCTAT
The DNA here is from genome assembly GCA_019359835.1 of Pharus latifolius. NCBI lineage: Eukaryota > Viridiplantae > Streptophyta > Magnoliopsida > Poales > Poaceae > Pharus > Pharus latifolius. Next base: position 7,850,805 of record CM033320.1, read on the forward strand.
AGATGGTAGAAAAATTTAATTTGTCGAACCACCCTAGAGCTCTCATCTGTGGTTTGTAGAGATCTAAATTCGAAATCCTTATTCTTGAGTAGAAGTAATTTGTTTTATAACATTTAGAGAGTTTTGGGCTTAGTTATAAAATATAAGTAGCTTCATGACACTAAAGGCTTGAACGTATACATCATTCTCACAATTTATTGTTCTATCACGACATCTCATTTTTGCTGTACCTTTCAACTACTTTTCTCAAAATCATCCATACGATAGATTAAAATATTACTCAGAATTCTTGTCTAACTGATACAGAGTTTTCTTCTACTTGCTATAGTTGATAGACTAGTAACACCATTTAGTTATAAATGTATTTTAGCATCAACCTGTACAATACAGATTTTGAGAATTATTTAACAGGATAATATATTGATCATATAAGTCATAAATCCAATAAGCCATTTTAGGGATTTTTTTTGTTTATTGGGCCAGAGCAGACTAGGTTGGGCCGAAACAAACTTCTCATCTAAGCTTAATCTTTACTTGGAAACTTTGACAAGTGAAATATGGGTTTTGCTAATGGCTGATATTTGTTTTTTCTTATCTTGTGTACACCTTTTCTCACTGTTAGATCAAATCACTCTCTTTAAATCTAGCCCTATAAGGTTTATGTAGCTTCTTTCTTAGTTTCTTCAGTGGTGGCAGCCTGATGGTGGGTGAAGGTGAGGCGACAGTGAGCAATTGTTGCCGTTTGGGGAGTTGGGCAACATAAAGGTTATTGTCGTGGTGGTGATACGGCGAGGTGACTGTGTCGCTGCCAACTATGAACAATGATGGTCAACGAGTGAGAAGAAGAGAACAGGGGTGGCGGCTATCGGGAGGAGGAGGAGGAGAGAGAAGTAGTGTGGACAAAGATTAAATCTAAATTTAAATATACAGTGTAGATAGCACAGTTTTTTCAAGAAATTGCTATCTACATCTTAGACTTCACCGTGCGGCCATGACATATTTTGTTTTTGAACAATGGGCGAGTGAAATGTCAAAGCTTGAATAGAGACTTGACAAAGTTATAACTTGACACAGGATTTAGGAATGCCACATTAATGTCAAGATGTGGTTTGATCAACTTTGAAGTTTTTTGCAAGAAGGAAACAAATGGAATTTTTCACGAATAACCCATTAAAAAAATAATTTCAAAAGTAATCCGAAACTTTTAAAAATATCATAAATGACCTTCAATCGCGAACTCCCCTTCGCGACTGATCTTCAGTCGCGATCTGGGTTCGCCACTGAAGACGTAGCACGACCCATATGCAGTGTTGGCCTAGGACCTGGTCACATCGTCTTTTAGTCGTGACCCGGGATCGCGATTGAAATAATTCAACCAATCACGATCCGGGCTCGCAGCTGAAACCCTTCGACCAGGTCTGTTCGACCAAATCTGTTCGAGTAGGGTGCATATGGTTGTCCGGTTTATGTGTTTTTTGTCAAAACTGGTCACAAATGAACTCGAACTGCTCCAAAATTTTGTAAGCATGATCCCTGGAATATAACGAACACAACCATGAAGGTGGATGGTAGTGTTTTTTTGGATAGCTAGTATTTATGATTCCGGGAACCAAAGACTAGGGTTTGTTGTTTGTGTGTTTTATAGTGGTTAGGTTTTTGGTTTTCGAAGACCGAAGGTTAGTGTTTTTTTACTATTTCGCAAGTCGTTTGAACTGCTGCATCAGGTGCCTACTCTTGAAACGAGTATGAAAATTCGCGCCAAGATGCCGAGAGCACCAATGACTCTGCAGGTTATCCCAGGTTAGTGATGGATCCATTCTAGTTTGCATGTACTTGATTGCATTCAACATTCCTCTGTTTCTATCATGAATTATACACACGCGCTCCTGATCTTTAACCACCTCATTCTTCAGTTTGCCCAAAGACCACAACCAACTGCTGTAGTTCTCCTCCTCGACCACTGCATATGCTATGGGGAGAAGCTGGTCGTTGGCATTAGTTGCCACAGCAGTCAATAGAGTACTCTCATACTTTCCTGTCAAGAATGTTCCATCAATGCAAAGAATAGGCCTCATGTACTTAAACGATGCGACACAATGTCGGAATGCCTAGAAAAATATCCGCAGTACCATACACTCAGGTATCACAACACCATCTGAGCTAATAGCAGGTGTATCAATGATTTCAGTGACTGTGCCTGGGTTTGCTTGACATATACGCTGAAAGAGTCTCGGTATGAAGTTATATGCCTCAACATATGTCCCGAAAAACTCTTCCAGCACCTTTTGATTCGCCCTCCAGGCCTTTCCGTAATTGATCTTGTAACCGTATTTCTCCGTGACATGTGCAATAATCACTTTGGTGCCATTACCGTATGTTCCTTTACGATGGATAGTATCAAACTGGCAACAAAACCGGAGGTGATATTTCTGTGTTGCTCAACATGCCCTCCGTTAGGCATCTGTGGTTTGCGACTTTGGCCACTTCAAAGAAAGTCTCATCTTGTGGCCGTGTGACATGCACGTACCACGGACAGTTATCGACTAAACACTTCACAGCCCACAAGTTCGGATTTGATTTAACCACTCAGAATGGCTTATTTATTGAAACAGCTCATGTAGTGATGACTTTTTTTTGCATATTTCTTGGTCCAAAACAATTGTCGAAGTTGGACGGTTGCTTCATTAAAAGACCATTGCAAATTTAGATCTCCAGGAACCATAGCTGACATCAAAGATGATGGATCAGTCCATTCATTTATAGGATCTTACTATTCTCTGGGTTCATCGGGAGATTCGTACAAATCTGAGGGATCAGTGTACTCCTCCTCGCTGAAATTCTCCTTTAATTCAGGCAATTCATCAGCTGCATCTACTTGATGGTCACCAAAATGATTTGTAGGCATAACTCTTGCAGTTTGGATAGCTACACTGGCACTACCACTAGCACCAACATTGTTCTGTGCTCGGGCTCTGAAACTACTGCCTTCCGAACTATATACACTTAAAATTTCAGCGTAAAGTATGAAAACTCTGCAACCATAGACTGGATTTTTCACAAATCCCACAAAGAAACCCCACGATTTCTCACTTTTAAGTCTCTTCAATGCCCATTTATTTCCCTCTGGCAACAGACCTTCCACCTTACACTATCTGTCGCAGCATTAAGTTGTAACAAATCGATTAACTAAATTTGCAAATCGTTGAAAGACACTGACTTGTGGTTGTGCCATTTGACCATATACATGGAGGCATGCACTCATATCATCATTGTCTAGTCCATTATGAATTACATCATTTCCGTAATAAACACAAACCATATTGGGTTGTTCCATAACCTAATCAATATGACTTTCCGTATTAGGTAACACATGACAGAACAATATGTTTCTTCTATCTCAAACAAACTAATATTTTAATATGGTGAAGCGGAAATCATGCCCTGTCACTGCACAAAACTATATGTCTTACATCTTAGGGTGAAGCAGAAATTTAAGTTTGTACCTTCCTGAATCCTAAGGTGAAGTAAAAAATTAAGTATGAGTTGTAATCCTACATTTTCAACACCATTAGATTAAAACATAAATGATATATGTGCATTATTCTCAACCTATTGAATTAGATAATCTTACAGACATTATTCATTCTTAGCAGATCTCAATTCCTTCTCAATTAGAAAATTAACTCGACACATTGACACAGCACCGGATTCATTCTCAATCAATTACAAAATTAACTCAACACCTCTCAACAAATCTCAATTCTCAACAGATCTCAAGTCATTCTCAACAAATCTCAATTTATTCTCAATCCTCAGCATAATTCATTCAATTCAATTCCGTCTCAGCATCTTTTGGTTGCATAGGGAGGAGGCCTCACGATGAGAAGGCCGCACGGGGAGGAGGCGGCAAAGGAGGCGGCGGCAAGGAGAGTGTGTTAGGGTTAGGGTTAGGAGGCGGAGATGGAGGTTAAACGAAACGACGAGTTTTGTAAAGCTTTCAATCGCGACCCGGACTTGCGACTGAAACGTTTCGGGTTTCAGTCGCGAGTCCAGATCGCGACTAAAAGTCCTGCTTGAACAGGGTTGGTCGAAGGGTGCCACTTCAGCTCGCGATTGCAAACTGACGTGTGCATATGGGCCATGTCACGTCTTCAGTCGCGAACCTGGATCGCGACTGAAGGTCAGTTGCGAAGGGGCGCTCGCGTCTGAAGACTATTTCTGACATTTTTAAAAGTTTTGAGTTATTTTTGAAATTATTTTTTAATGAGTTATTCATAAAAAAAATTCAAAAAAAATGTACCTTTTCTTTTTACCATCTTGTACTACTGTTCTCGAGGCAATGCTTTTACCTTTCTTTGCCTCGTGGCTGTGTATGCAGCATTACCTATCAATGTGACTGTAGAGACATACATTACACCCATCTTTCCCGAACACATTACTATTCTTTTCAGGGAAAGTAATGGATTCTAACTTTCAAACATGTCAGCTCAAAATTTGAATATATCATCGAAATGTGAAAGGTAGAAAATGATGCACTGTAATATGCAGCTCTTGCAGTCTTGAAAACTGACATCTCTCAACTTCTCTCATTACTCGTTAAGTCAGAACTCCGAAGTCAGAGACATGCAAAAAATTTGAATAGGAACCTTCCTGATTTCTATCGTTGTGAATGATCATTAAGGATGCTGATTTAAGTGTATGGTCGTGGACAATGGACGATTGAGATCGGACAAATTTACTTCTGAGTGAGGCATCTGATATGCCTGTATTGACCTGAAAAGAATAGTAATATGTTCACATCGGAAAGTTGGATGCTTAGAGGGATCCTTCTACCTTTCCCACAATAGAAAAAAAATCGTTTTTGGTGGCACCATTACAGTCTTGAAAATTAGCCGGGAACAACTTCTCTCATTAGGTTGGAACTCAGAAACATGTAAATCATTATATAGGAAACTTCTTATTTCTTATCCTGTCGAAGAATAAGAAGGCCAATTTAGTCATCCAATTGCAAAAAACAGATAGTTGTGATACGAGAAATCCACTCAAAAAAATTCAGATAAAATTTTTTTTGTAAGAAGTCGACTCACATATAAGATTGACATCATAATCACAGTATAGATCATAATTAAATAGGTACTACATAAATCTCATGAGAGAGGTCTCACAAAATAGTTTTTCTAAAAGAAATTTCACATTATTTTTTTTTCCATAGAGTAATTTTCTAAAAAACTACACATCAAATATCACATGAGATGTCACACAAAATAATTTCACCCCCCACATATAGAACTAATATCATAATTATCATAATGCATATCATAATCGGATAAGTATCTTAGGAAACTTCTTAATTTCTATCATGTCGAAGGATAGAAAGACTAATTTAGCAGTTCAATTGTAAAAAATAGACGATTACAAATCATCAAACTAATTCAAAAAAAACCTCTTTATAAAATTATTTTCGAGAAACCCACTCACGTATAAAACTATCATCAAAATCATCAGATCATGTTGTAAATCATGATTAAATCGGTGTTGAATGAAATCTCACGAAAAAGTCTCACAGAATAATTTTTCTACACAAAACATCACATCAAATTTCATTTTTTTTTCAATAAAGAACCGCCATTACAGCTTAGACCTCCTGACTTTGGCAAGTCAACACTTAAGTCTTCTTTTGAAGATTCAACACCTTTGCCATTCACACAACTCACAACAACTACTGGAAAATTATTTCCAAACATTTATACATTATTGGATCAGATCACAGTATCAATACGTGTGTAATAACAAGTATACTTTGATCAAATTCCTCAGATATATCTGTGTCACAGTGCATTCTGCAATCTGCACAAAAAACATGAAACATGAAAGACTTTCAGGAATAAGTCTGAACATTCATGTCAATTTACATGGTCTGTCAGGTTTCTAGGCCTCAAGAACCTGGCAATGGACAATGCAGCTCTTGCCGCGGCCGCGGCCTGCCAGACTTGACAGGAGGCTTGCGACAAAGCTCTTGGCCTGCCCTTTCCTGGCAATGGTCTCCCACCGATGAATCGCCGCACTGGTGGCACCTTTCGCCGCGACATCCATGGCTGAAATGCTCATGTCATTCCGGACAACACACAGCCTGCCCTGGAGAGCCACCAGAGCAGCTGCTTCTAGGGCTTGTGAGCTCCCCAGATGATGCTTGCTGTCAATGCAAATGCTCCATGCATCCATGGCCTCCTCATAAACCCTCAGCCTGCAGCCGTCCTTGCAGTCGCCAACGTAAAGCTGGCCGTTCATGCAAATGCTCGGGCTCCTCCATCCAGTGACCATGCTATTGAGCACCGGAGACCAGGTGTCAGTCTTTGGACTGTACACCTGACTAATCACCTGCCGCTGCGTGCCAAGCCCTTTGACATACCACTTGCCTTCATGTACAATGCTGATGAATGGCACCAGTGCTGTGATCATGTCAGATATGAATGACCACCGGTTTTTGACAGGGTCAAAGACCTCGGCAGACTTGAGACACTGGTGACCACCTTCGCCTTCGCCACCAGCCACGTACAAGCGACCATTCACCACGCAGGAACTGAAGAAATGCCGCCGCCTCAGCATGTCAGGAGCACGGTGCCATTTGCTGCTCCGAGCACTGTAAAAGATGACACGCCTCATTGAGCCCTTGCACGGGTCCCTGCCACCTAGCAAGTACAGGTGACAGCCGCCGAGCACCGCGCATTCGAAACCAACAGCTTCGGAGTACTCACTGGGGACGGGCGGCAATGTGCGCCAAATTTGGCATGCTGGATCAAACATGTCCCAGGAAATGCACCCGTCCTGGTCTCGTTTGATGGCATACATCCATTCCTCGGCAATTCTGAGCCTCCTCCGGAGACTGTAAAAGTAGTTACCGGCAAGCAGGCGAAACCATCTCTTGCACACTAGCCTCAGCTTCCAATGCTCGGCGCGGGGCACACAGATAAGGCAAGCTATGGCAAGATCATCTGGAAGGCCAGGAAGCAGTGGGAATTGTACGCTGCTTCGGCCGCTCCATGGCGATCTTTTCTGCCTCAAGGGGTGGATGGAAGCCTTGACATTGGGTTGGATGCATGACTTTGATCTTGGAATATACCTAGTGGAGTTCACAGTTGTTTTTTCTGCTCTGCACAAGCATGCTGAGCTATCAACCTACAAACACAAAAAAAGTTCATGTAGTTTCCTAAACAAATCATCAGGACAAAGTTACATGGCACATGTAAAATCATGCAAAGTTGATACCGTTTGTGATTAAAGAAAGTATTTGTCCTAAAAGTGATTGCTGGATGATGCCTAGAATGACGAGACAAGAACATAAAACACTTGATGACGTTGTTGGTACTGCATAGTTAGCATGAAACAGCAGCTACTTACAAATGAGTTGTTGAACTACTAAAGTCACACTGTTTTAAAAAAAACGAGCAAGGCATTAAACCTAAATATTTAGAAAGAATTGGAGCTTACTCAGTTTGTACTAAAAATTTGCTGTCAGAGAATCCTCTGAACTTGGTTGAGATTGAGCCCAATCAGAACAAAATTTGTTTAATCTTGTATGTGAGTTTTGCATCTCTAGATGTTTCCTTTGCTTCAACTTCCATAAAGAATCATACATATAGCAATATGAACAAAAAAACACCATTATTTGAATGAAAATGTCTAGTTGCTGAAACCATGACCACTGACACGTTTGCAGGAGAAATTTTGAGTTCGAAACAATGAGTTGTGGAAATTCTTTGATTTTGAGTATCTTTGTTTCTGTCCATAAGCAGATTAGAATGGTTTGATTATTCTCCATGGAGAGATACACACGACCAAAATTGTGGCAAAACAGGCACGATTATGCAACTTATAAAAACAAGAACAAGCAAAAACAAGCGCTCTGTTGGTGAAAAACATCATCAAAATTTCCTTCTCCTTATGCAAATATGCAACAAAATGCCTCAAACAACCTATTTTTCAGAAATTTTGACAAACTGCACTTCGAAAACAAAAATTTAAGGAAACAAAAAAAGAAAAGAAACACTCACCAAAGGAGCTTGGTTCCTTCTATCCATGCCTGTTCTTGAAGTCAAGAACCGAGAAACAGCAAGAACTACTCAAGTAACCAAAGATTACACCATTGATATGTATCTACTATCCTTTTGCCCATGAATCTTGCAAAGATGTCACACCCAATCAAACTCCCCTAACTAAACAAGTTCTTGATCATTTTTTTTTTGAAGCAATTTCTTGATCATTTTGATGTCTTGCCTGGTGGTAAGTAGGGGAAGGGAAGGGATGGTGGTGTGGTTAATAGAGGCCACCTCTCACATTAAAGCCTTGTGTGTCTTTGTGGGCCCACAGCTTCAGCATACAGCAAGCTTTGAAGTTTGAACAGCTTTTCTTGCTGCTTTTTCTTTCTCTATGCTCCTCTAGTCTACCACTTATGTTTGTTTGCTTGCTTGATTAGTTTGAGCATTATCTTCTATGGGTTATTTAATCAAGATGATAACTTTTGTTTTCTTCTGTTGTTTGTTTTAAGAGTAGATTGTATCAGAGGTGCTCAAGTTTTTCCGAGTGTACCGTATAAATTTTTAATTTTGAATTTTAGTCTAGTATGTCTTTGAATATGTTTGATTATTACATTTAAATCTATCAATTAGTTAAATGACAAAAAATTGATGTTACACAGACTTAAGTCACGCAACTAAACAATGCTTTAACTGGTGGAATTTAACAAGGTCAAGGATTCCAATATGACCTGCCACATTATGTTTTATTTACATTATTTTATTGATGTGATCGACCAAGGTGACATAATCTGACAAATTCGATGATTTTGAGCACCCAATAGATTAAAAATTCAAGTCTACCAAAGTTCAAGGAACTTTTGTGTAATTTACTTTTGTTTTAAATTTCACGTGATGCAGTGAACATACCATATAACAAGGTACATTATCGCAAATTGAAGTTTTGCTCAGTGACTAGTGCATAAAATCTTCTAGGTGTTATCAGCGCAAACGGGTCCTGAAACATCCTAAAATGCAAACTTGTTTATCTTGGTTGTTGACAGTATATTTTATGCCTAGTAGAAAGATACCCTAGTTTGCTACTGTTGGATAGTTGGATGACACCTAACCCAAAAAAAGTACATCAAAATAAATAAAAGAAACCTCAAAAAACGGAAGAAACAGACAAGAGAAAAAGGCATGTTCTCGTCAAATCATGCTAATAGAGAGCAAAACTATGCCATTTGAAGTTCCTTAGAATTAAAACAAGAGAAATGATGGAAGGAGGTGACATGTTAAATCATCACATTGTTGACTTGAGAGTTGAGAGGTCAATTTCCAAGAATTTATGATAGGCTTGCACTACATGTAACGCTCAGGGCGTGTTGGCCACCGGCTTTCAACTTCTCCGATAAACTATATACAAATTAAATGAGTTTAAATTTTTGATTTATATTAAAAACTCATGCGATGTGAAGTAGTAGTTTCAAATAAATTTAAATTTTTTTATTAGAAATGTAATTTTAACTCAGGACTTGTAACTTATTCAGGTTAGTTAAGTAAAAAAGCGAAACCTCATCACTTATTGTTTTATCAAGTCAAATTTGAGTTCAATTTTATGCTTGACTTGTTAAAATTGTGTGACAAAATAAATAGGTGTCATCCCCTCCTTCATCCCACCGCCTTCGCCTCTGTGTCAACCATTTTTGCCGACCTCAATTTCATCGGTGTCTTCACCAATCTCCACTTTCGTCGATCACCAGTCACCACTCATAGATGTTATTAATAAGGCCCCCTTCACCCCTTCTTGTCAGTACTATTGTGACGTGTCCATCAACATAACCTACCCAACACCACCATGTACATCGCCTCCTCTATTACCGACCTTGTGGCCATCAAGAATCCTACATCTATCACCGTTAAGGACCTTGAAGAGGTTTTTCTCTTTTTCTAAGTTAAGCATGTTCAATCAATGCTTGATTCTCTTGGTTTCTTTAATCAAACATTTTAGAGGAAATTTTATAAATCCCTATAAATAACTTTAATTCTCAGATATGATCGGAAAAAGAAACTTTAGAGTACTTACATACTCATAAGTATTTTTTTCAAAAATACCTATCTTATTATTTTTATTGTTACGTATAATCACTAACATGGGAGACCACATATGGGTGATATACGGCCATATTATATATATGAGTAAGTACTCAATGTATTCCACTTTTTTGGTGTTTTCGTACATCTCATCTCAAAAATCCATATAAATAGTCATAAAAAATTCTATAAAAATTAGAGAATGTATGTATTGGGTAGTCCAATTAGTATATAAAATTTCAACTCTAAACTTGATGTATTTTAGGAAAAAAAAAATAAATTTTCAGTGAATTTATCTTTTTATTTCAGATTTATTTTTAGCTAAATTTGTCTTTTTTGTTTCTACTTGTGTAGATTGAATTCGGATTTGAAATTTTGTGATATGCTAGATTGATTTTATATCTACAATTTCAAATTTTTTAAAATTTTTTATGATCATTTACATAGAGTTTTGAGGAGAGATACATGAGAACACCAAACCGAAGAGATGAGATACCCGGATACTTACCATATATATATATATATAAACAGATATATACATGTATATATAATGAAACATGCAATGATTCTAATTCTCGCTATCAATAAACACAGAGAAACTATTTATTATAACGCCACCGCCCATTCTGTGTATATATTATGTGTGCAATTGGAGTATCAAAGATGAAGATACACTGCAGAGCATAAATTAGGACTGTGAAGTGCTGAAAATTTAAGCATTTTTAATGAACTTTGTCTTATTTCTAAGGTTTTATTTAGATGACTTCATCAGCTGCAGCGAAGGAAATAATTAAACTATGGTGTTTCGGGTGTATGGATCCTCTGTTTTCTCTTTAGCCTGTTGGTTGGTTTCTCCCTGCATTGTTTCATCCATGACCATGATTGTTTGTTTCTATGTATGGATCCTTTTTGTGGTTCAAGCTGATTCAAGTCGAATTTGAGCCAAACAAACTAATTTGCGAGTCTACTCTAGTCGAGTCAACAACTTATCAACTAGAATAAGTAACATTCGAGTTGATTGCTTAACTCAGTACCACAGCAGAGCCGAGCTAGTTTGGCTTATCATCTCAAACATATTTGGGGCCAAATCAGTTCTAACTTATTCAAATTCGACTCGATTCCATCCTTGTTCTCTATTGATTTATTGAATTTATAAGATTAATCTAAAGTAGATGCAACAATTGGAAAGGGGTTTTTTTTAGAAAAAAAAAATCTATTTCCAACGATATGCCCTTTTAAAAAAGCATCATGGCAATTCTCGTCAGTAACAGAAGAGACTACATTCGGAACAGATGCTACATCCATCATCACTTTTGCCGAAATTGGAGCAAAGTCAACTTCTCATTTAGCTAGGTCAGACTGAAACCGACAGATATGATTTGAGAAGAACTTGAGAATCAATTTCATGGTTATAATGTTCCGAAACCTCATCTGATCAAGCTCGACCTTCAAATTGTCTGAAGAATGTTACTGATGTATATAGTTTTGACTTAAGTCAGCTCCTTTAACCACATATCAGCACAAATAAACCTCCAAAATGGATTTTATTAAAAAAAATTTAGTAAAACCAAATTCAACTTCAAATATGCCGTTCATCAATTTCTTTAACCTTTCAAATTTGAATTGTCTTCTAAAGGAAAAAAAAATAAACCAACAGGTGTACCATTCCATCCAAGTCCATACTACAAACCAAAAGTCATTTATGAAATCCTTAACACTTACCCATTAAATTTAAATTGTTATCCAAAGAAAATACATATTTTTGGAAAGAAAAATACTCATATAAGTTGGAGCAACCTGATGCATATTGAATTTAGACAATAATAAAAAAAAGCTTTGCAAGGCAACTTAGGCATATGAAATAGAACATATGAATGCAGCACTTGATACTATGCTTAGTGGCAATACTATTAATTTTTAGAACCATGGATGATAGTTAACAGGAACACATTGTCCTAAGCATCAAATACTACAAGTCTACAAGACATTGAAACCATTTGCAAGCAGAAGCTGTGCAACAACAATTACAGATCACCACCCAAGCCAAAGTTTTTTTCTTTTGCTTTTTCTTTTTCTCCTTCTTGGTCAATAATTAACATCCAAGCAAATTAAATTCTACAGGTTGTTTTCTTAATACAATTTGACATGCATGTTTGAGCCTGAAGTACTTGTACTCCTTTGTACTATTGGCCTTCTCCACTAGCACTGTTACTTGGCCCTCTTCTGCTTACAGTGGTGTTCTTCAGTATCTGCACATGGAAGAAAATATCCATTTAGGACATTATTTTTGTGTTAATTCTTTTAAATATTAATAACTATTGCAACATACAAGCACTTGTTGCAGCTGAATTTATAGAACACTGAAGTAGCTGGAAAGAAAGGTGGTAATATTGGTGCATACTAGATCAGTAGATGTATACTTCTTTATCCTTAAGTACAGGGAAGATATCGATAATTTAGAACATGTTTTATCTGCATCTTTTTAACCATTAATTCCTGCACCATACAAAGCAGTTGTTGCAGATGAATTTAATTATAGGTCAGTCCTAAGGGTAGGCGTGTACTTCTTTTATCCTTATGAAAACAAATATCTTTCATGCTTTGTATGTATACAAAACAAAGAATGCATATGGACTGCTACAATTAATTCATACAGTTATTTTGTGTTGTTGATACTTGATGATAGATTCAATAAAACAAGAAGCTATTCATCTCAGTTCTTTTGATGTAGCTGGTGGTCGCATTGCGTGCATTCACCCAACAATGCAAATGTTGCATACATGTTATGAATTACTTGAAGTACCAAAGCTAAGATAAATGTACTTATGTTGTCATCAACACCTCAGAGCTTAACAAGTAAACAGAATATATACAGCTAAATTAACAGTAGTATACAGAATTCTACAGGTCTGTGCATCCATGAGAAACAAATTAACTTAACACAAGTAGAGTAGTACCTGTCTGAGCATTTGGTTCTCGTTCTGTAAGGTGGAAAGCCTCTCTTCCAGCTCGGAGTTCTTCTTCTCCAGATCCTTAACCCTCACCTCCAGCTCATTCAAATATGCCTTCTTCCTCTCTCTCGCCTGCTGCGCCGACACCCGGTTCCTCAGCAACCTTCATGTACAACAAACCAAAACTTAAAAACATGATCATTGATGATTAACAGTAATAGCACTAGGGCTACATATATGATATGGACATATAGATGCTTGTTTGAGGCATTAATTACCATCCAGACTGGCAATGGGGAGATAGCATATTTCTGGAACTCCAGATGGCTAGGACATAGCTCCGATGGATAAGTGACCTCCATGGGAAATTGATTAGTCGAGTCAGGCTATAGCTGGGGGGTTCAAGATCATATGACTTGGAGATGGATTACAGGTAAATCCTACACAGCCAAGTCAGCATATGAGGCACTATTCGTTGGTTCGACAGCCACTCCTTATTGGACTTCATCTGGAAAACATGGGCTCCGAGCACATGCAAGTTCTTTGCCTGGCTAGCTAGGCTAAGAGGTGGATTGCCAAATGGTTACATTTGTGATTTGTCCAATGGCCTGAAACTACTTCCCATCTTCTAATCAGTTGCCGCTTTGTCAAAGCAGTATAGGATCGCATCGCCGCTTGGTGCCAATTCCCAGCACTTCCAACTTCAGATTGGGGAGTGTCAGACGCACTACAACAATGGTGGCATGATCGCCTCGCGGCAACGCAAGGGCGAGCGGCCAAAAAAGGCAATTATGGAAATAAAGCAGCAGAATAATCTTCCAAGGAGATGCTGCACTAATGTCTTCTCTAATCACAGTTCTTAAAGAGGAAGCACACTTGTGGGGCACAACGGCGCAAAAGATATGAAACTGCGTGGAGCGTTGTAATAGTAGCATTTAGAATAATGTAAATTACTCTTGTACTGTCACTGTTTCTTTCTTGTAATCAGTACAAGCAAGTCCCCTGGTTTTAAAAAAAAAAATGAAACGAAATATGGATGCAGATATTATTTGAGGAACATCTGCTGCACATTTGATCCGATTTGCATCCCTGCTGATGATATCAAGCTGAATTTCATATGCCAGCATAAGTTTATGATTGTTTGAAGAAGCAGGCTTTCTTTGAATTTTATTAACAAGTAGATATCTATTTTTTTCTTTCTTACATATATCTCTCACCGGCAACAGTACGTGAAAGTAGTGCGAGATGGTAGCTACGGAGAAGACGGGTGGCAGAAGGGCATTGTTTAGGTAGCAGTGTGGTGAGGTGACTGTAGGGAGGCGGGGTGGTGCTGTTGTGAAGATTAGATTTAGATCTAAATATATGATATAAATGGTGTAAATTTTTTAAAGAAAAAACATGCATATGGACCCTAGACAACCCATTTCTTTTACTACAACACAACCAACAACAAAAATTTGAATTGAAAGCTTCATATCTTATCTTATAAAAGGCTTGCTAAACTGTTTGATCATAGAAATTATTGATTCAAGTCTATCAAATCTATTCACAAATAAAAACTCACAAATACATCATATTTATATATTCAATCTATTGTAGATCACAATAGATCGGACAATCAGATCCACCTTCTTATCCTCTCCAATATATGATAGAAAGTGGGTGTCAGAAGCTCAAAAAAGAATTCTAAAAGAATCTGTTTTATGTGAGACTGGTCAGAACTCAAAAGGTATTAAATAATAAATTACTTATGATCTAGATTACCATATAACATGTGAATTGACTCTCACACAACAAAGACATCCTCACAAAAGTTTTCTTTTCACGGCCTCGAGTAAAAGGGACACCATAAACTCACACCAACTAGACGAAAGGCCACACCTTTTGAGGCGCTTGTGCTCCTTGTCCGCGGGGCTGCGGCCGCGGCGGCGCGAGCCGGCCTGTGCCGTGGACGACTGGGCTCGTTCCGGCCCGCCGGCCGCCGAGCCCGCCTCCCTGCCCGACGTCGACGGGCCGGCCTGCTCCAGGCCCAACTCTGGCACTCTCCTTATCTCCTCGTCGCTCTCCATCCCTGCAGTTAGTTCAAACCCCGAATCACCAAACTAATAAAAAAAAAAGACGCCTCCTTTCGCCAAAGAAAAATACTCTGTAAACAAAATCGCAAAATCAACACAAAAATGACATAACACGCCAACTTAAAAATGATTAAAAATGGTGCCATTTTTGCTGTAAAAGATGAGAATTTTACAAACTAAGAACATCCCAGACGCCAAAAAAAACCCAGGTTTTCAAGAACCAAACACAACATTTAACATCATCTGAAACCAAGACACACCAAAACAAAAATATGAAACAAAAAAAAAAACTTCAAGAACTGGATTAAAAGTAGTAGTAGTGCTTGCCTTCCTTGACCTCCATGTGAGGCGCGGAGCTGGACGACCTCTCGCCACTGGAAGGCCGCGAGCTGGCCGCCTGCTCTTGCATTCTATTCTTCTGTCTCTCCCCTCGGCAAGAGACAGATTTGTGTTGTGTGCACACTTCTCCCTCTCTCTCTCTATCTCTCTCTTCTTGTTGCTTGCTTGTATGGCTCAAAGAACCATTTGTTTTAAGACACCACAAAAAAAATCTTACATACTACTCCCTAAAAAGTTTTGAGCATTACATATTAACCTTTACAGATTTTCATTCTAGTCCTAATATAACGTAAATGGACGAAGAAGAAGGGCATATGTACAATTTAATAATAAATGTGGGTCAATTCATAAAAAGGTAGCTTCCAGTATGACATTTATTGCTCTGGTTCGTTCATGGGGTTTGGGGTTTTAGCCGCCAAATCCCCACCGGCCAATTCGAACAGATCTGATGGTCTCCAACCCCTCCACGCGGCCGTACGAGAGACCATGAGTCCTCAGCAGCCATCCAAAGGCCCAGACGCTTTCTACGTGGACGCAGCCCAGCCCTCCACTTCTCAACCCAGACTGACAGCTGGGCCACATCATCCCGGACCCACATGTCACCGACTCTTCTCGATAGTATCAGGAATGTGGGGTCAAGCTTCGGGTCGGTGTGCGCGTGCGTGTTTAATAGCAACAGTTTTTTTTTTTTGGCGGGAGGGATCTCGTTGGCCGCACATCGGCCATGCAAAAATTGGCGGCAAATTGCGCACTTTTGAGTCAGTGTCACGGCAGCAATGCTGCGACGACGATGGAACAACAATAAGTCCGCATAATAAGATCGCCATCAGTTATGACATTCTTGAGGGACCAAAAATAAAGGAATGAATTCGGCAAAGGCATTTGTCTATGATCACGTCGAAACTTTATGAGATGTGTTTCAAAGGTTTATATAGAGATCCCTTGGTTGGTAATCTTATCCATCCATATGATATGTTTTTTAGTTTTATGTCGGTTTTGATATCTTCTTGTTTTAATTTTTTTAATTAATTAAGTCACTCTTTAACTAGTTAATTTGACGTTACGTCTTGTTTAAGTTTTAGGATTTGATATAACATATATAAAATATGTTTTAAGATAAATCTTGAGACAGGTAAAAATATGAGATCTTGTTCAAACAGTACCATATTTTCATGGAAAAACAGCTAGATTTTAGGCTAATTTTACGAGGTCACCAGCAAGGCAACAAGACAACCCATGGTACCTTCTTCTTCATTTCTTTTTTCGCTCGTCGCCTCACTGAAATAGTATGCGCTCACTTGTACTTCATGAAAACTAAAGCATTGTTTGTACTTTAGGCAAGGTCCTAACTCCACCAATAAAATATATAAAAATTTCACTTATCCCATATTATTCATTTCTTATTATCTGACGTTTCATCAACAAAACATGACATTAGATTTTTAGCGTCCCATGATTTGTCTAAAATCTGTCTTGCAAAAGAAATAAAAAAATTCTAAACCCCGTCGAGACATATGTTTTGATAAGCTAACTAAAACACTTTCTTTTTTAGAAAAAAAAAGGGGGACTGATCCTCTGTTTCCATTAGGGAAACACAAGCTAACAAAGTGTCACAAGGTTTAGTACAACTTAATGGGAGGGTTAAGCCCAAACCCAGAGAACAACAAAGGTAGTAACTTGCAAATTTACCATGACAGGTGAGGACAATTGGGGGGGCGCTAAACCCAATCCCAGATAGCAAAAGTTACATATCACATCTGCTCAGCAAAAAAACAGCATCCAAAGTACCACATCAGGTGGTTAGACAAAGTTCCAATAAACTGGAAGGTTCACATCCACAAATCAGCTTAAGGACTTGATGGGATCTGACAAATGGTGCTATATTGCATCTGGTTGAGTCTTCACAAAGTATCTCACAAGCCATTATACCTCAGACATCAGAACATCAGTCAATAACAAGAGGCTAACTAAAAAAACTTAGTTAAAGTGATTGTGAAGAAAGAAAAACTAAGCCAAAATTAAGACTGTGTAAGACATGACACTGACACACCTGTATGTGGATGAGGTCAACGTTTACAATTAATTGGATTTAAAAAATTAATCACTTTTCGAACAACTGTGCAGCAATTAAATTTCGACGTCAACGTTTAAGAGTATGGTTGAAGTCAACGTACGTTCACAATTAATTTCAAAAGCTCAATCACTCCTCAGTGTTGCAAATAAATTTAACCTTTTAAATTTCATACTTGAATTTAAGAGTGGATTGCAAAAAAGACTTAAAAACTTTTTCAGTTGTACGTACCATTTTACACCTGTTAACTTATATTTTAATTTGAAGTGTCAAGCTGAACATATTTGATTGTATTGTATGTGCACTGACTTTGATATATGTAGTATTCAAATTGATACAGTATAATATGTGGTGTGCCATGTAAGTTTTTTTTGTTGTCTGAGAATGATGACAAATGACTTGTCATATCAAGTTTTTCAATTGATATGGCACCATGCTGATGGCATAGGATATTTTTATAGAACATATGGAACATTTTAAAACTAAAAACAACTACAAGATAAAAATACAAAAAAGTATTTTCCTGACTATTAATGTTATTGTTCACATTTTTCAAAATATTATTTTTAATTATTAATTATTTAGTATTATATTTTTATGTATAGTTATCCACAAGTTTAAATTACTTCGATTTTTTTCCAATATTTTCAATTCTATCATGTTTCGAAAAGAGGCAGAAGAGCATAATAGAGTCCACGGACAAGCGTATAGCCTGTGCTACTCACAAAAATGCCAATTAGAAGATAATTATAATAACAATGATCCATATTGCTCAACAATGGATAACAGTTGACAAATTTGCTTAATGCTGTTTTAGCCATGAACCAAACACAGTCAAATCTTAGGTCTATGCAAATTTAACCCAGTCTGATGGTCTGACCCAATTTCAATCTGAATTAGACATTAAATTTGAAGTTCAACGACTAAATCAACTCTAATTATATTTTATAATGTAAAATACATCGAATCAATCCAGCTACCCAAAAGTCCAGGGGTAATCAGACCCATTGAATTATACTTTTTAGTGGTCCGATTTGACTCACAATTCACACATATCTACCTTACCAGAAGGTTTGTGCGGAGGGGACACGAAAAAAGGCCCACTAGTGCATGTATGTGCAAAAAAAAAAAAAGGCGAATTATTATTGGTGGTGTGGTTATCGGCTGGCTGCTCGATTATGAGAGAGGAATGTATCATGCATTTGACAGGCATCGATCATGCTGCTGTTCCAGGCAGGCAAAATCATCGCATCATGTTCATGTGATACTTTTTTTTTCTTTTTCAAAAATTTTCATCCACTACAGTGCTGATCTCTTACCTATCACAGCATAGCGAGAGTTGATTTGTCCGAGGTTTAGGCTTAGCTCGGCTCTGAAGTGTAATTTTCATTTAAGGATTTTTTTTATGGTTCGCTGTCTTAACTGGTATAATCAGTATATTAGCATATAAATCGAAATCGATTCTTTTAGAATAGAGGAGTTACTTATTAGATAAAATAATAATAATTATGATTGATTTTTAATAAAAATTAATAATTTTATGTGTTTTTTAAATTTTTGAGATATTTAAAGAATTTGATCTAAACTACCGATTGCACATTCCAAACAAGTAAAAATATATTTAATACCTTCTATGTAGAGTTTCTCAATTTTAGAAAAACCGGTTCCACCCCATCCGAATGCTCTCCCGGTCGCAGCAATTGACATCACCCACTAGTGTAGTTGTCAGTGTTGTCCGCACTACATACATCTTTAACACACCCAATGGCCACCCTCCCGTCAATACTGAAGGCCTGTGTGCCTAGTAAACCCCTGAAACGTTTGCTTGGCGGCGGCGAGGTGCGAGGAGGGGTTACATCTCACCGTCCTTTCGAAATTGGAAAAATAGGACCCGTTTTCTAGTTTTTCTCTAAATTCCTTGATGCATTCAACGGACCAGAAAAACAAATCATCTGCACCGTGTGCATGTCTCACCCAAACACTTCATCCCATGTGCAATGCACATATCCAATTCTTTCGGTAGTGTACACAATGCCTGAAACACCCACGTGCAAACCATTCCACTCAACATATCATATTAATAGATATAGTAGTTGAAACCTACTATCCGACCTACTGTTTCAACATACAATTTCACAACACACACAAACAGTTAAAAAAATAATTTTTTTTATACCACAAGAAATTTAGTCTTGAAAAACTTTACTAAGATCTCTCAATGTGCTTACCTATCATCTGAACTTTGAGCATGCATAGATATATGGATCTGAACCTCTCAACACATCAAGAAACAAAACCACACACCACTCAACTCAACTATGCATATGCATGGTATCCCTTTGCTACTGTTACTGCTTCCTGGCCTTGGCTCGCCGAGCCGCCGCGCGGCCGGGGCTCCGGAACACGGCGCAGAGGATGCACCCGGACACCCTCGGCGACGGCGGGTCGGCCGCCGGAGCCACGTCCCTTGTCCGGAACACCTGCCCGTTGCTGCCCCCCTCCTCCTGCTCCTTCTTCTGATTCTTCTGCTTTAGCTTCAGCTTCCGTGGCTTATTGCCGTCCTCCTCGCCGCGACCGCCGCTGCGGCGCAGCATGCCGATGCTACCGACGCTGCGCGAGTGCCGGAGCTCCGGGCGAGGCCCCTCCACGCCGCCGTCGCCGGCGTCCTCCGTGAGGAACCGCTCGTCCCAGACGAGGCCCGAGGAGCCTGACCTTCTGAAGGTCTGCACTGACCTTTGCAACCCAGCCATCAATCTCCCTATGCCTCTCTCTCCTTAGTCCTTGCTAAAAACAGAAGTTTAATGTACCGGAATTGATGGAGGATATTAATATGGCTTAATTATCTTCTGCAAAGTTGCAATGTGGTTGAGAAGAAGATAGAAATGGAGTGAGTTAAATAGCCATTGGAATGCAGAAAAAAGAGCAGTGAAATGATGGTGGTGTGGGAAAGCATGAAAGAAAAGCATGTGTACTACCTCTGCGAGGCCATGTTTTATGATAACTAAGTAGGAGCATTGCTATGTGTACGAATGAATTTTTATATAAATATAGAATTGCCGCTAACAGTAGCTGATTAGCGGCTCTGAAGTCACCTATCAGTCGCTGTTTATGAAAGTTTAATGAAAAAAATGTTTGTGAACATAGTCTTTATGCTGACTGTCATGTGCAGAGATGGTTTTTTAGGTGCCATTTATTTGTTTATAATCCAGAGATAAATTAACGTAGTTGACTTGTTGGGACTCTCATTTGGATGTGATGTGGGTTTACTTTTCCATGCATGACAAAACATAAGCATCGGTAAAAGTCGTCGATAGAGCCAGCCTTGATCTTACCCAACCCACGTCATCTGGGAATTACTGCCAGGGCAATTACCTTCTTTTATTTTTTTTAAGTACACTACATTTTACATCACTGCTATGGGTCACCTCTAAATTTTAAATTTAATTTGACAGATTATTAAACTTCTTTGATTGTTTCATTTTAGTCCATTTGTCAGTTAACTAACAAAAATGATATAATTTTATGACATAATACTTCTAAATTGACGTGATATGTTTCATCAATTTTTTTAATATAATATTATGTCACATGATATGTCAGATCAACTTTTTTGATAACACAATACGCTAAAATGAGACCTAAATATAAGGCATTATTTGATTAAATACTTAGAAATAAGGACAAAAGAAATGATAAATGTTAAAGAATAAAATATATGTGCCTTGAAATGCAAAATTTGCAATTAATTCCAACACTTAACTGACGGAATGTAAAATTGATTAATATAGACAAGTTTAGGGACCAAAGTAGCTAAATGAGACAAATTTAGGGACATGTTGAGCTAAATTTCAAGTTTAGGGATATAAATGACTAACCACACAAGTTTAACGATCCAGAGATATATAATGTAGGAGTTTTGAATTTTCAAAAATTATTTACTTTTATGACTATCTAATCAGAATAATATTATTCATTAATTCGAAATATCTATTGGCTAATATTCCAAATTGGTTCTGTCTCTACAATATAAAATAACTCATTAAATCATCCACACAATTAATTACTCTCAATTCAATGTCATATGTGATGATCATTATATTTCTCAAATCAATGAATAATAATATTTGTTTTTTTGACTATTTCTGTCACATATTTATTTATTGAGTTGTAAATAAAATTGTGTAGATTCCACATATATGCTTACTAGTGTGTGTGTGTATATGATCATGTTTGATCATGAAATTTGTTCAACATCATGAATAAATAACTCACTACTCTAAAGCTAATTTTGTTCCAAAGCACTCCCTCATATTAGTGACAACTACTACATACATGTGCATCACAAATTTAATCCAAATTTTAAAAAAGATAGGATAAGAAGTTGTAACTTTTCAATTATTAAAATTGTGGTTAAGTAGTACTATAATAGCCTGAGGATGTATCTAAAACTTTATCTTAGTATATATATGGGTAGGTATGATCCTAAAGGGATCAACCCATATTTTCCCAATTACCTTTCTAACTCAACATAGTATTAGAGCTAGAGTTTCCGTAACCCTCTCTCTAACTGCCTGCCATCGTGGACATCGTCGAACCAGTTGTGAATGCCTTGCTCGTTGTCACTTGCCCATTGCCGCCCATCGCCGCCTCGCCTCATCCGCCTCACCCCCGAGCCATGTGAAAGGGATCTAGAATATCGACTAGAGGGGGGGTGAATAGGCGATTTTAACAATTTAACACCTAATCAAGCAAATAACAATAAATGAGAGCAAATAGCTAAAACAAGATGGACAACAAGCAATTTAACACAAGGATATATCCCGTGGTCTCGATGATTTGCCGATTACCCCTATTCCACGTTGAGGCAAATTCAAATCTCTAACCGCTCCTCTATCTAGTCGACTTCTTCTCAAGAAGTGACTTAGATCTCGAGCCGGATTAGTATGATGAGTTATCCAAATCTCGATTCCACTATTGATGCACTTTACCACTCCGACAAAGCGTGCTCGACCCTTTCACAAGATGTTTTGAGGCTTCTTCACAATCTTCCTTGAAGAGCTCTCCAAAACCTTCCTCCTAGCCGTCTAGGAGCCGACAAGCTCCAAAAGTAACAAGCCGGTGATGATCACTTAATGCTCTTCTAGTGTCACAAGGTTGATTTAGTGATCTAAATGCAATGCACTAGAAGATCTCAAATGCACACTCTCTCAAATTCAAGAAATTGAACACTAGAGTGTATGAAACTTGTTTTTGCTCTTAAGAATGATGGCAATGTTCACATATAAGCCAAGAGTTATGAACAGGATAATGCATGGGAGTATATATACCCCCCTTAATAAATATAGCCGTTACAAGCCGTTGCAGGAAAAAGATCACTTAGCGGTCAGACCGCAGGTATAAGCCCGGTCAGACCGTCGCAATTGCAACGACATTAAACAGGCGCAATAAATGTTCACCTGCCCTTGTCGGGCACTCTCACGGTCAGACTGGAGCCAAAAGCGGTCAGACCGTGAAACCTTCCAGAGACGACATTGTTTCTAGACACGATTTACGGTCAGGCTGAAAACTTCGGACAGACCGGCCACACGGTCAGACCGTAGTACAAAATCTCGGTCAGACCGTTTTAGCGGTCAGACCGGACCAGCAATCGGTCAGATCGACTCAACACACTAAGTTCCATAAAATGTGATCATGAAGCTCCAGGAGTCTGACTTAGGGTTTAACCACGGACAGATCGACCGTTTTAAGAAAATAAACACACTTCAACACAACAATCGGTCAGTCCGAAACATCATTCAGTCAGACCGTTTATGCGGTCAGACCGGCTAACAATCGGTCAGACTGACAGAGACTGAACTTGGCTGTTTTGAAAGGATAAGAGCATTTTCAAACGATATAACCTTCTAGTATGCAAAGCAAGTTGTTTTTATGACTTGTGGCACATAGATTAACTATTTAGTGATACACCACATGCTCCTCTTAATAGTACAGCAACTATCCTATAATCCGGTCAAAATTCTTCTCTAATCACCTTAGACCGGTAAAATGAAAAAGGCCCTATTCCGTACCTTTGCCTCTTTGCTCAATGTCCTTTTGTCATCATGTAGCTCTTTCTTTGCCTTTCATTATCCTGTCTTTTGAGTTTGTTCTTGACACAACTTAACAGGTAACGTTAGTTCAACATTTGTAATTGTCATTAATTACCAAAACACTCTTTAGGGGTCTAGAAGCTACAATCTCCCCCTTTTTGGTAATTGATGACAACATTAAGAGTAGATGATTGAATTTTGAGCATTAAAAGACATACTCCCCCTAAATAGATGATTATGAAAATTTTGGCCTTTTGGTGGAGTTCAAGCATGTATATAAGCATGTATATAACAGGATATGTCAATTCATCATGTATATAAGTGGATGTATTAATTCATCATGTATATAAGAGGATATGTCAATTCATTCTCAATATAATATGAAGTATCACAAGAGTAATAAGACATTCAAAACATCACATCACATAAGTCAAAACATCCACATAAGTTATCCATTCATACAAAGTCTAAAGTTCTCAACAAAAGTCAATCAAAGTCAATCAAAAGTCAGTCATCTAAAGTTATTCTCCCCCTTTGACATCAATTGCCAGAAATGCTAGGAATCGGCGGGAGCATCATCATCTGGAGACGGAGGGTTGAAAGGAGGAGTCTGAGGGAATCTCGAGAAAAGTGAGCAGAGAAGGCGTCGAATCGCTGCTCGAACTGATCTTGGCGCGATAAAAAAAGTCTGGAATTGATCATTGAGAGCCGCCAAGTCCGATCGTGTGAGCTCAAGCCCCTGTAGAAGAGTAGCAACCTGATCCATCATCGGCTGATGGAACTGTTGCTGGAACTGAGTAAACCAGGCGGGGGCTTGGCTTTGCTGTGTTGGCTGCTGAGCCTGCGACTAAGGTGGAGGAGGCATATCCTGAGCCTGCTGATGGGGCTGTGCTCCATGGCCTCGAGCCAAGATGCGCGGATTGACACTGAACGGCTTATAGCCAAGATGCCTGATATCGCAAGATCCGCGAGGAAACTTCGTCTTCTGGAGCAGCAAAGTCATAATGTATGGAGCAAAGTACAGATTTGGAAGAGTGGTTACCGAGACATCCTCAATCGTCTTTAAGATGAAAGTAACAATGTTGATCAATGTCGCTTGAGGATGTGGTCGATGAAGTTCCAGTAATAGTAGCGGACAGCTTCTCGATTTCCACTCTTTGGATGGATCGTGGCTCGGATAATCTTGTTGACCACAGCTGGAAGGACTTTAAGGCCTGTAACAGTGCCAGGTACGATCCTCTGTGCACCTCCCGGCTGCTCATAGAACTGGAGCTAGTCATCCTCATGCAGATAATCTTCATCTTCCATATTTATGCCTTCCTTCATTTCTTCATAATTTATCTTATTTGCCACAGCAAATTCCTCAAATGAAGCCCCAAATCTCCTAGTGCCTGTCATCCACATTATCTTTTGTTTCGCCAAATGATTTCGATGGTAGCATAAAACTGACGGATGGCAGTGGCGTTCCATGGGCACTTATGCTCCACAAAGTCATACAGCCCAATCTCCTTGAAGATCTGAACCAGAGGAGCTATGATGGGCTGATTCACAACATAAGCCCATTCAATCCATTTGTGTTCGAAGATATTCTTGTGAACCAAATGACCATAGAACGCATCCTGCTGTGTCATCGTGTGGAAGTGAGGAGTAGTGGCGTCATTCTCATGGTTATAGGCGTAGGTGGTCCTAGCCTTTGTATAATCATTGGACGTCCAGTTCTTCTTAGGTCCTTGATATGCATGGATGTTTATCTCATCGTCCTCACTCTCAATATCTATAGCCATGTGCGCAGAGCCGCCACAGTGAGAGGATTGTTCCGTTTCTAAGTCTCTGGGCGAGGGCACCCAATCAACATCTTGAGTGTCGCTACTGCTCGAAGGTTGAGCTCTTTTTGGCCGCTTCGCCAATTTCTTCTTATTAGTCCGGACGGAGACATTTCCTTGAGGGCCTCGACTGCTAGAAGATTGGCAAGATATAAAACAAATAAGATACTAAGAGATATGAACGTATGAAGTGAATCGAGATGACAACAGATCAGCAAGCCCTGGCTCTGCTGTTGCTGTCGGTCAGACCAGAACTAGGGTCGGTCAGACCGGCGCAACCGTAGAGTTAGGGTTTGAGGAGATTTCTGGGATTCAGTTGCTTTTAGGGCGCAATGTGGATAGATAAACAAGGGTAGACAATCAGTGTATCAAGAGAAAGTATCAATTTGAGGTTTTGAACAGATTCATACTAGATGCATCAAATTTACCCGAAATCCCAAAATAAAGAGGAAACTATTTGATAAAAATGAAGAATTCGAGAAGGATACCTAGAAGACATGATTTGGAGGAGATCTTGACCGACGGTTTGTCCGAGCTTTGCTTTGGTTTGACCGGAGAAGAAAACTCCAAAGAATTTGGGGTGCACGTGAAAGAGACAAAAGTGAGGGAGAGAATGAAAAGAACAGGGATTCGAGATAAAAAGTCTCTGGTCGAGTAAATTCGGTCAGACCGTAGGCAAGAGACCGGTAAGACCGCTAGAAGAAGAGATTTTGAAACGCTCTCTGGAGATACATTCGGTCAGACCGCAAATGTTTTTCGGTCAGACCGCTGGAAGGACAGAAATTTGAGAAGTTTGTTTGATTGATGCTCATATAAGATTCAGATATAAGGTAAGAGAGATATATATATATATAGGATAATTATAAGTAAGATAGACAATATCGCCAAAGGGGAAGTATCCATATTACAAATCAACATGTTTTTGGCTAAATTTACTCAAAATTGCCGATAAAGAAAACCTAATATACTCTAAAAAGAGAAGTTCATGCAATCGAGTGACAATTTAAGCACAACCAATATGAGTTCAACATTTCAAGCCACATTTGATATATTAATGACGTTAAGCTCATTTCGGAGTTTACAAAAGCGGTTTTCATCTAAGGGCTTAATGAATATATCCGCTAATTGATCTTCGGTCCTTACATTATCCACCAACACATCACCTTTACTAACATGATCTCTAAGGAAGTGGTGTCGGATATCTATATGCTTGGTCCGAGAGTGTTGAACTGGATTTGTGGCTATTTTCACTGCACTCTCATTATCACACAAGAGAGGCACTTTTTCAAATTTGATTCCATAATCCAACAAAGTTTGCCTCATCCAAAGCAATTGTGCACAACAACTACCTGCGGAAACATATTCCGCTTCGGCGGTTCATAGAGCTACTGAGTTTTGTTTCTTGGAGGACCAAGAGACTAAAGATCTTCCTAATAGTTGACAACTGCCACAGGTGCTTTTTCTATCCACTTTACATCCCGCATAGTCAAAATCAGAATATCCAATTAATTCAAATTTAGCACCTTTTGGATACCACAACCCTATACTAGATGAATATTTTAGATACCTCAAAATGCGCTTAACGGCCATTAAATGACTTTCTTTAGGAGAGGCTTGAAATCTTGCACACATACAAACACTAAACATGATATCGGGCCTAGAAGCAGTAAGATACAGTAGACTACCAATCATAGATCTATAAAGTTTTGAGTCTACTGGTTTACCTCCTTCGTCAGAAACAAGGTGACCGTTTGTGGCCATTGGTGTCTTGATTGGCTTTGCTTCTTCAAGTCCGAACTTTTTGAGCAGGTCCTTCACATATTTGCTTTGACTGATGAAAGTTCCTTCCTTGAGTTGTTTAACTTGTAGTCTGAGGAAGAAACTTAGTTCACCTATCAAGGACATCTCAAATTCCCTGGACATCATGTTACCAAATTCCTCGTAAAAGTCTTGGTTAGTAGATCCAAATATGATGTCATCAACATAAATTTGACATACAAAGAAATCATTTCCAATTTTCTTAGTAAATA
Source organism: Pharus latifolius (assembly GCA_019359835.1). Lineage (NCBI taxonomy): Eukaryota > Viridiplantae > Streptophyta > Magnoliopsida > Poales > Poaceae > Pharus > Pharus latifolius. The sequence goes on from CM033320.1 coordinate 7,878,289, forward strand.
AGGTAGTATCAACTTTCCCAATTTTAAAGCCTTTTGAAATTAAAAAATCTCTAAGTCTTTCATACCAAGCACGAGGTGCTTGTTTAAGACCATAAAGAACCTTGGAGAGTTTATAAACATGATTTGTTTTGTAGGATCTTCAAAACTTGGTGGTTTTTTGACAAATACTAATTCATTAATTTTACCATTTAAAAATGCACTTTTGACATCTATTTGATAAAGTCTAATATTATGAGATGAAGCAAAGGCAAGCAAGATTCTAATAGCTTCAAGTCTAGCTACGGGAGCGAAGGTTTCACCGAAATCCAAACCTTCAACTTGAGTATATCCTTGAGCCACCAATCTTGCTTTGTTCCTTACTACCACTCCGTTTGCATCTTGTTTGTTCTTAAAAATCCATTTGGTTCCGATGACGTTGTGTTCATCCGGATTTGGTTCTTCGACCAATTCCCAAACATTGTTGCGGGTGAAGTTGTTTAATTCTTCATGCATAGCATTCACCCAATCCGGATCTTTTAAAGCTTCATCTACATGTGTGGGCTCAAAAGAGGAAACAAAAGAGAAATTTTCACAAAATGAAGCTAGACAAGAGCGAGTTTGAACACCCTTACGCAAGTTACCAACAATTTGATCGACGGGGTGATCCTTAGAAATTGAGTGATGAATTCTTGGATGATCAATCGGGTTTTGTGAAGTAGAGGTAGACGTTACTTCCGGTTGTTGTTGAGGCGAATCTTCCACATTAACCACTTCAACTATTTGATCTTCATGTTGAGGTATTGACGAAGAGGGGATAGCTTGAGTGGATGGATCTTCATCTTGATCACTATCTTCTTTCGGCTTGATATCCCCAATTGTCATGTTCTTCATCGCCACCCTTAACCCTTCATTACCTACATCATCCAAGTTGTTTTGCTCCTCTTGAGAGCCGTTAGTCTCATCAAATTCTACGTCATGCGTCTCGTCAACCAAACTGGAGTTTTGGTTGTAGACACGATATGCTTTGCTATTTGATGAGTATCCTAATAAAAATCCTACATCACATTTACTTTGAAATTTGGATAAGCGTGTACCTTTTCGTAAAATGTAGCACTTACATTCAAACACTCGGAAGTAGGAAATGTTTGGTTTCCTTCCGATGAGAAGCTTGTAAGGAGTTTTCTTTAGTAGCCGATGACAATAAAGTCGATTCGATGCATGGCATGCGGTGTTGATTGCTTCGGCCCAAAAGGTGTCCGAAACATTGTACTCCGAAAGCATGGATCTTGCTATATCTATCAATGTCCGGTTCTTTCATTCGACTACTCCATTTTGCTCCGGTGTATACTTGGCCGAAAACTCGTGTTTGATGCCCTTATCATCACACCAGTTTTCAACCTTGGTATTCTTGAATTTGGAGCCATTGTCACTTCTCACTTTCTTGATCTTGAAACTAAATTCGTTTTCGGCCCTTTGTGCAAAACTTTTGAAAGTGTTAAATACAATTGACTTGTCATGTAAAAAGAATATCCATGTATATCTCAAAAAATCATCTACAATGACAAGACAATAACTATTGCCACCAATGCTAACATAGGTAGTTGGACCAATTAAATCCATGTGCAATAACTCAAGTGGACTAGAAGTTGACATTGTGCTTTTGGTTGGATGTGAATTTGCAACTTGTTTACCGACTTGACAAGCACTACATAATTTATCTTTTTCAAACTTTACATCTTTTAAGCCAACAACTAAATCATGTTTAACTAATCTATTTAGTTGTTTCATTCCAACATGTCCAAGACTTCTATGCCATAGCCAACCTTTAGATGATTTAGAGAACAAGCATGTACCAAGATTTGCATCATTAGAATTGAAATCAACTAAATAAAGGTTGCCATGTCTAAAACCTTTGAAGATCAACCTATTATCATCAATACTAGTGATTATCACATCTTTTGGATAAAAAGCACATATAAATCCAAGATCACAAAGTTGAGCTACGGATAAGAGATTGAAGTTAAGAGATTCGACAAGTAACACATTAGAGATAGAGAGGTCGTTTGAGATGCAATTTTACCTAAACCTTTTACCTTTCCTTTGCTATTATCTCCAAATGTGATCTTGTCATATTCCGCACCGTCGTTATTGAGAGAGGAGAACATATTGTGATTACCGGTCATATGTTGAGTGCATCCACTATCGAGCACCCAATGTTGTCCTCAGGCCTTGTAATTTATCTACAAAACAAAGTTAGGTCCTTTTAGGTACCCAAATCTTTTTGGGTCCTTGGAGGTTAGTTATCAAGGATTTTGGGACCCAAATGACTTTCCTTTTGGCACTAATTATAGGGGTTCCAACAAATTTGGCTTTAACATCACAATTGTTCATTTTCTTCAAAATATAGTAAAAGTTGAATATAAGAGATGAGTTAGTTTTGCTAGCATGACAATTTTTCTCAATATGACATAAACTTTTACATTTGTTGCAATACCCCTTTTCTTTTACAAATACGGTTTTAGTTGGAAGAAATGCATGTTTTCCCTTTTTAGGAATATAACCTAGTCCTTCTTTTCTTAAAGAGAACCTTTGACTATCTAGTAGATGTCTTAATTTTGGTTCCCCTACATAGCATTTAGCTAGATCATTTGTTAGTTTTTCAATTTTGTCCTTAAGTTCATTGTTTTTAAGACTAAGCACATGGTCATCATCTTTAGGACTAGATGGTAATTCAATTAAATCTTCACAAGATGTAGTTATGCTAGAAGTAGATATCATAGGAAAGTCATTTAAAATATTGCAAGTGATGCCTATGTCATTACCCGTTTTGTTGGCTTTATGAGCAATCAATGAGTCATGAGCTTCCTTAAGCATGTCATGAGTTTCTTGGAGACTCTCATGAGATGTTTTTAGCTCCTCATAGGAATTTTGAAGAGTTTTGTATCTCTTCTTCAATTCCTTGAATTTTTCCTTTTCTTTACTCATATAGTCATCAAAACCGGTGATTATCTCAACTAAGTCATCATAAGAGTATTCATCTTCGTCACATGATACCTTAGATTCTCCTTTAGCCATGAGGCAATGGGGAGTGGAGAATAGAGATGGAGCTTCCTTGATAGCTACTCCGGCGAGTCCTTTAGGAGATGCTTCATCTTCATCTTCGGAATCGGAACTTGAAGCATCCGAGTCCCATTCAATGAAGCAAGCTTGTCCGTCTTTCTTCTTCTTGTAATACTTCTTGAAAACCTTCTTCTTGCTTTCTCCTTCCTTTTCGTACTTCTTCTTTTTCACCGATTTTTCTTCTTCCTTGTTTTTGCATTGTGCAGAGATATGGCTCTTTTCACCGCAATCAAAACATCTTCTTTCTTCAAATGGGTTCCTTTTTGATGATTGTCCTTTCTTGAAGGACTTTCCTTGGTATCTCTTTTTCATGAACCGCTTGAACCTTCTCACGAAGAGAGCCATTTCCTCATCGGTGTCTCTCTCATCGCTTTCTTCTTCATTATCTTCCCTCTTGGAGGCTTGAGCTTTCAGTGCTATATTCTTCTTCTTGGAGTCGGAAGCCTCATCTTGCACCTCTTCTTGTGATTTCTTAAATATGTCATGAGTGAGAATTTCACTCAAGACCTCCAAGGGAGTCACATTCTTCAAATTAGATCGCACAAGTAAGGTCACAATAGTGTCATATTTTGAAGGTAACACTCTAAGAAATTTATGACAAAACTCCACATTTGTAACATCCATACCAAGCCTTTTTAGCTCATTTACTATGTTATTTAATCGGTTGAACATCTCCAAGACATCCTCATTGGGCAACATAGCAAACTTTTCAAATTGTTCCTTATGGATAAATAATTTAGCATCATTGACCATTGAGGTTCCTTCATGAATATCCATAAGATTTCTCCAAATGTCATGAGCCGTTTCAAGTTTACAAATTCTATTAAATTCACCTAAATTTAGAGCACTATAAAGAACATTCATGGCTTGAGCATTTGCTAAGGCATTTTCTCTATCTAGGTTAGTCATGTCTTCATCATCTAGAATTGTGAAGCCCTCATCCATCACTTTCCAAATTTTTCCACCCATGGCTTTAAGATAGACCATCATTCTAGTTTTCCAATAGGTATGTTTGATCCATCAAAGAGTGGTGGTTTGCCAATATTAATCCGACCCTCACTAGCCATCTTTATCCTACTCCGGGATGGTTAAATCCTCTAAATATGGAGTCCTTGCTCTGATACCAATTGAAAGGGATCTAGGATATCGACTAGAGGGGGTGAATAGGCGATTTTGACAATTTAACACATAATCAAGCAAATAACAATAAATGAGAGCAAATAGCTAAAACAAGATGGACAACAAGCAATTTAACACAATGATATTCCCGTGGTCTCGGTGATTTGCTGATCACCCCTATCCCACGTTGAGGCAAACTCAAATCTCTAACCGCTCCTCTATCTAGTCGACTTCCTCTCAAGAAGTGACTTAGATCTCGAGCCAGATTAGTATGATGAGTTATCCAAACCTCGATTCCACTATTGATGCACTTTACCGCTCCGGCAAGGTATGCTCGACCCTTTCACAAGATGTTTTGAGGCTTCTTCACAATCTTCCTTGAAGAGCTCTCTAAAACCTTCCTCCTAACCGTCTAGGAGCCGGCAAGCTCCAAGAGTAACAAGCCAGTGATGATCACTTAATGCTCTTCTAGTGCCACAAAGTTGATTTAGTGATCTAAATGCAATGCACTAGAAGATCTCAAATGCACACTCTCTCAAATTCAAGAAATTGAACACTAGAGTGTATGAAACTTGTTTTTGCTCTTAAGAATGATGGCAATGTTCACATATAAGCCAAGAGTTATGAATAGGACAATGCATGGGAGTATATATACCCCCCTCAATAAATATAGCCGTTACAAGCCGTTGGAGGAAAAAGATCACTTAGCGGCCAGACCGCAGTTATAAGCCCAGTCAGACCGCCGCAATTGCAACGGCATTAAACAGGCGCAATAAATGCTCACCTGCCCTTGTCGGGCACTCTCACGGTCAGACCGGAGCCAAAAGCGGTCAGACCGTGAAACCTTCCAGAGTGACATTGTTTCTGGACACGATTTACGGTCAGGCCGAAAACTTCGGACAGACCGGCCACACGGTCAGACCGTAGTACAAAATCTCGATCAGACAGTTTTAGCGGTCAGACCGGACCAACAATCGGTTTGACAGACTCAACACACTAAGTTCCATAAAATGTGATCATGAAGCTCCAGGAGTCTGACTTAGGGTTTAACCACGGATAGACCGACCTTTTTAAGAAAATAAACACACTTCAACACAACAATCGGTCAGTTCGAAACATCATTCGGTCAGACCATTTATGCGGTCAAACCGGCTAACAATCGGTCAGACCGACAGAGGCTGAACTTGGCTGTTTTGAAAGGATAAGAGCATTTTCAAACGATATGGCCTTCTAGTATGCAAAGCAAGTTGTTTTTATGACTTGTGGCACATAGATTAACTATTTAGTGATACACCACATGCTCCTCTTAATAGTACGACAACTATCCGATAATCCGGTCAAAATTCTTCTCTAATCACGTTAGACCGGTAAAATGAAAAAGGCCCTATTCCGTACCTTTGCCTCTTTACTCAATGTCCTTTCGTCATCATGTAGCTCTTTCTTTGCCTTTCATTATCCTGTCTTTTGAGTTTATTCTTAACACAACTTGACAGGTAACGTTTGTTCAACATTTGTAATTGTCATTAATTACCAAAACACTCTTTCGGGGTCTAGAAGCTACACCATGCGCCTGCTGCCACCCGTCGTCGCTACCTCGCCTATTGTCCCCTACCGTCCCCGTTTCCGTCCCCCGCGTGGATAAGAAATCCCTCCCCTCTTGAACTTGGACAGGAAGGCCCCCCCCCCCCACCCCCCCCCCCCCCCCCCACACACACACTTTTTGTTTAAATAAAACCTCTGATCTTCTGCGGTCGATCTGGATCGTGTATTCTTTGGTGTGGCTAGAGTTGGTGTCCCATATTGATGGAGTTAGAGAGATGCGAGTGTGATTACTGTAGCTTTGTCGTGATGGTGTAGGTGACCTATGTTTTCTGAGCAAACATTGTGATCGTGGAGAGAAGCACGGATAAGATGGAAGCTTCGGTTTCTTGGGTGTGTGAGGTGTAGGTGGAGTGCCGATGGTGGACTTGTTCACCATGGTCGATATGAAGGAGATGTTTGATTGTATAATGTTTGAATTGGTTGAGACGAAGGTAGCAGCCAGGATAGTAGGAGTGGGGAGCTCATCTGATCTAGCGATGGCACTGCCGGCCACCAAGGTTCAAAAGCTGGAGCTAGTACCACTGGAGGTGAAGCTAGAGAGGGCTACAAACTACTTGAGTTGGTCTCAACGGGTGTAGGACACTCTGGGGAAGTAGGTTATTGAGCACTATGTAGAGGCGACCTACGTTGCGCCCACTGATTAAAAGAGTAAGGCTTGGAAGACCTAAAAAACCACTAACTTTCTGGTGAAAGTATAGATGTCCAATTCCATGTCTCAGCCCATAGCCCGCATGGTGAAGGACTTCCAACAGTAGCATGTATTTGGAAGATTCTGGCAGAGATGTACTCCGAGGAAGGGAATGTGATGCTCATAACTGAGGTCTATTTCAAGCTGCATGATGTGAAGCAAGGGGAGCGGAGTGTTCAAGAGTATGCAGCTAAGCTAAAGGCATTGTGGTCTTATTTGGATCACTATCAGCCCCTCGAGTTGGACCATGCCCATTCTGTCATTTCCACCAAGAATTGGGTGGAACAAGAACGGGTCCTACGCTTCCTAATGGGCCTGAATCCTGAGTTTAAGCACAGGCGTTCTACCATGTGTCATTGGCTCAACTTTCCAATCTTGGAAAAGCTGTCTCAGCCATGATTCACGAGGAGGCTCGTATGAAGGTGTGGCCATCTATCCCTGTCCCCCCTGCTCGGTCTGCTTTGCTTCTGCCATCCCTTGTGGAGACCAGGGAATGCTATAACTATCACGAGAAGGGGCATCTGAGTCATGCATGCCCTCACTTGCGAGCTCCAGGAGGTCGAGGTGGTCGCGGTTGAGGACGTGGTTGGGGTGGTCGTGGCCACGGTTGGACTAGACATAAGGCTAATGTTGTTGTGGCTGATTGTGAGCAGCCTCGTGTGGTAGAGATGATTGTAGATCAGTGGGCATACCGGCCAAAGGTTAACTTCCAGGTGGCAAGCTCCAAGGGCAAGGATGTTGCCATTTCAAATTCAGCAACCCTCACCACTACTTTTGGTACCTTTGCTAACTTTGTTCATGAGAGCACAGGTACTCCAGCACCAGCACTTGCGTTGGCATATAGACTCTCATAGGGATTGGATCATTGATTCAGGGGCATCTAAACATGTTATTGATGTATTAAATGTCTTCACTTCTTATACTCCTATGGTATACTTCTCAGTCCATTGAGTGGGTTGGTTTAGTTAGTTGCACATCATCCCTTACTTTACCCTGTGTCTTACATATTCCTTCCTTCCCAGTCAATCTTATCTCTGTTAGCTCTATCGTTGAGTATTTCAATTGTTGGGTTCTCTGTGACAATTGTCAGTGCCTGTTCCAGGAGAAGCGGACTAGGAGGATGATTGGGACTGGCGCTAAGTGTAATAGATTGTGGTATCTGGACACTGGGAGTATGGATGCTACTCTTACTATTACTGTTGGCACCATTGAGGCAAAGGTTATGTTACAGCACTGTCACTTGGGACATCTATATTTTGATAGTTTGAGTAGGTTGTATCCAGTTTTATTTGACAAAGTTGATAGGGGCAAACTTTTGTGTAATGCCTGTGAGTTCGGTAAACATACACGCTCCGTTTACTCCAGTGTGGGTCTTTAGAGCGTTGAACCTTTCTTTTTTATACATTTTGATGTTTGGCATTCTCCAGTCATGTCTGTGAATGGTTACAAATGGTTTGTTCTTTTTATTGATTGGTATACTCGCATAACATGGATTTATTTAATGAAGCACAAGGATGAGGTCTTTTCGTGTTCCCAAGATTTCTACAATCTTGTTCAAGCGCAGTTCAGTGTCCAGGTTTGAATCCTTCAAACAGACAATGGGACTGAATATGTCAACAAGGCAATTGCAGGATATTTGTCTGAGTCTGCATAGAATGGTGTTGCTAAGCTGAAGAATCATCATCTTCTGGATGTGGCACAGTCTCTTGTGTTTTAGATGAATGTGTCGTATGGCCTCTAGAATGACGCCATTATGACTGCTACATACCTCATCAATCAGATGCTCTCTCGAATTCTAGGGTAGAGGGCTCCATATGAATTGCTTTTTGGTGCAAATCCATTTGTGGTTCCTCCCAAAGGTGTTTGGTTGCACTTGCTTCATACAGGATCATCCTCCCTTGGTGGGTAAGTTGGCTCCTTAAGCAGTGAAGTATATAGTTATTGGTTACTCCTCGAGTCCGAAGGGTTATCGATGTTGACACCCTAAGGATCGCCAACTGTTTATGAGCATGAGTGTTACATTCCGAGAGGGTGAGCCCTTCTATGGTGACCAATCTGATTTGTCATCGTTGTCCCCTTGTACCTCTCATGCCTGTGAGCCCATCACTCAAGAGGGGAAGAATTGCAGGAGGTCTGATGTGCTTATCGGGAGGATACCATGTCTTGTTAGGATCTCGAATATGGATATAGGGGGAGCTGAATAGGTTGAGCCTACACATCAAGGTGTTGAGCCCAAGATTGTGTAGGAGTTGAAGGTCTACCAGAGAAGGAAGTATGGGAAAAATGAGAAAGGGACTTAGGAGGAGCAACAAGCCCAAGAAGAGCAACAGCAGCCACCCAATGTGATTGAGGTTGGTCAGTCTATTACCACACCTGCTCATGTCCCAAATCCCCCTCCGGTCCCTTCCTCTACATCTAAGATGAATGGTAACATTTCTCCCACCTCTAGTCCTATTATTAGCTCCTTACCACTTGCCCAACATAGGGAACCTAGGGCTAATGCAGGAAAACCCCCAATTAGGTTTGGTTTTGAGCATGATATAACTAACTTCATTTCATGTGCATCTATTTCCCCTGCACATAAATATTTCATTTTATCTCTTTAGTCAATGCCGGTTCCGAGTAGTTGGAAAGAGGTAAAGCAGGATCCGAGATGGAAGGGTGCTATGCTAGAGGAACTTCATGCCTTGGAGAAGAATGAGACATGGGAGGTCGTTCCACTTCTGGACGGGAAAAAGGCTATTGGATGCAAATGGGTATACATAGTGAAGCAAAACTCTGAAGGCAAAGTTGATAGATATAAGGTCCGTCTTGTTGTCCAAGGGTATAGTCAGACTTATGGAATTGACTATGATGAAACCTTTGCTTCAGTGGAAAAGATGAATACTGTCAGAACTCTGATATCGCTTATAGCTAATTTCAAATGGCCTTGCACCAAATGGATGTGAAGAATATTTTTCTTCATGGATATCTACAGGAGAAAGTGTATATGGAGATTCCCCTTGGCTTCAATACTAACTAAACTTTTGGGAAGGTGTGTAGATTAAAGAAGTACTTATATGGCTTGAAGCAATCTCCAAGAGTCTAATTTGACAGATTCAGACGTATTGTGTGTGGTATGGGTTACTCACAGTGTAGTAGTGACCATATGCTGTTCCACAGGCACAGAGGCTCCAAGATCACACTTTTGGCTGTATATGTGGATGATATAGTGATCATTGGTGATGATACAGTGGAATCGAGCGTTTAAAAGTCAAGTTGGGCAAGGAGTTTGAGGTGAAGGATTTTGGACAATTATGATATTTCCTTGGGATAGAGATTATCCGATCTTCATAGGGGATTATTCCCTCTCAAAGGAAGTATGTCTTGAATCTATTGAATGAGACCGGTATGCTTAGCTGTCAATCGGCCTCGGCATCGCTTGAATTGAATCATAAATTGAATGCTCAATCGAGTGATCCAGTGAGTAAGGAATTGTACCAATGGCTTGTGGGTCATCTCATTTACCTCTATCACATGAGACCTGACATCACATATGCAGTGAGTGTGTTCAGCAGGTATATGCATGATCATAGAACAGAACACATGGAGGTTGTGCATCAAAGCTTGCAGTACTTGAAGGGAAGTGATGAGGACATATATATACACCTACATGACCCGCACCTATGCATGGCGATGCTACACATACATTTGGTGATTCTAGTTCAAAGGAGAAAGCATACCACGGTCTGATTACGTGCAATTGTACTAAACAAATCCAAAACAAGGTGAAAGCTAATTTGAGTTTAATTTCTGATTTTAATGACTTAGCGATGCTGCCCATGTGTTCTTCTTTTATGGTATTTAGGTACATGGAAGAGGAGTCGATGCATGATGACTATGGAGAGGAGAAGAGGAGCTAGATGACGAGGATTGTTAGTTGTGCTTAGACTCCCATGGTCGCGCATAACACTCCATGGTCGCAAGTACCTTTCTATGGCAACAAAAGGCCTAAGAAAGAGATATCGGATAATCCAAAGATGTTCTGGAGATAGCCTAGCAATCATATTTATTTCTTGCAAATTATAATGAAACTCTATGGATCTCAACCACTTATTATCATAAAGTCCATAATCTCGTGTTGTATCCGTGAACACTATGGTCGCAGAAGCATCTCTTTACGACCAGACCCTCTTGCAGATACAAAGTCTGATATCATTACAGCGGTCGCAGAGGTACGCAATCATCCTTTATCCTAACCATACCTTGATCCTTATGATTATTCCCGAGATAATCATAAATCCCTTACAAGATAACTATCAAAGAAGACTAGAATGGTAAGACAGTTCCACGACGCCTAAGTCAAAACTGCCTAACTGCCACGTAATCACGATATGCGGCAACTACCACGCACCCACGACCATATCAACCACTATAAGGTGGTTATAGACAGTTGTGGGACGTGCCCTCAGAAGGATAACCAACGATCTCTTCGGCAAGTATAAAAAGACCTTCAAGGAAAGAATCAACAGGGGACAATCAACTACAGAGAAGATTAGACATAGCTCTATAGGATTAGCCAGTACTTTCTCCTTGTAACACTCTCTCTATAATCCTTTTTCCACATAGATAAATACACAGGAAGTAGAGTCATAACTCAGCTACGAGGGCCCAAACCTAGATAAACTCCCGTGTCTTAGATTCGTAGATATTTTGAATACCTTGGTACTTTTCTGATTGGCTCTCTTCATAACCCATCTCATTTTTGTATAAGTTCGACAGGAGGACCCCCGGGTTCCAACCGTCGACACTAGACCCTTATGTGTAAACATTCGACTAGATCAGATTATGATCTGATTGAGCCCCGTACGACCACGAGCACGACCTATGCCCGGTTAAGTTTCGGTCATTTTGCTCAACCAGGCCAGGTTTCGATCATTTTACTCAGAACGACCATGAGCACAACCAAGCTTGATATCGGTCGTTTGCTCGACCAGACCAAGTTTTGGTTGTTTTGTTCGACCACGATAAGATTTTGGTTGTTTTGCTCGGAACAACCACGAACACAACCAAACTCGATCTTGGTCGTGTTGCTTGACTATGGAAATGAGGCATGCTCCACGTGTAGGCCGAGAGAAAAGGGTGGGCTTGCTGCATGCTCAAGGAAAGGAAAGGTTATCCTTATTACTTTTCCATGCATGCACAAAGTTCATATGCTACATGACTTGTTTCTCTCCCACACATGCATGCCAAATTTCAACAAAGGGAGAAGTCCTCAGGTTACACGGTTGCTTTAGAGATAGGGAAAGTGAATCAAGGAAGGATTCGCATGTATGCAAAATAACTATTTCTGTTTTGAGTTTAGTTTTCCATCTAATGTTTAGCTCTATATATATCATGTACTAGAGGTCTACAAAGGCATACATCGATTATTTTTATATGAATTCAGATTGATCTTTTAAGAACCGTGAGTGTGTTCTTACTACCTGTGTTCTAGTGATTACCCGTGAATTGCACCTAGCTTGTGCTTTTACGCCATTGTGCGTAGTTGTGTGGGTAAGTATTCAGGTTTGTGGACTAACGATTGTCTCGGACAGCAGGCTACGATTGGTTTCCTCATCGTTGGGTTACAATTCCCCAAATTATCGATCGATCCTACGCCGTGAAGGTTGGACAAACTGACGTATTAACTCTTTATGGGCTAGTGCGTATCAGGAAGTCCAAGAAAAGGGCTTTGATTTAAGGGCCATGGACATCTAAAGGTGGAAGCATGTTGTGATGCAGATTGGGAAAACTGTGTGGATGATCAAAAATCCACTTCAGGTTATTATGTTTTTGTTGGAGGCAACCTGGTGTCCTAGCGGAATAAGAAACAAGAGGTTATTGCTCGATCAACTGCAGAGACAAAGTATCGAGCTATGGTCACTGCTCTATGTGAGATTTTGTGGCTATAAAGGTTGCTCTTTGAATTACGCATACTGCGAGAAGATCCTTCAGTATTGCACTATGATAACAAATCTGCCATCAACATCGCCAACAACCCTATGGAACATGATCACTCAAAGCACGTGGAGCCAGATCGGTTCTTCATATGAGAGAAGTTGGATAGTGAGGTTGAAATTTGAGTATGTTCATTCTGGTGTATAATTAGCTGATTGTCTCACAAAAGGGTTAAGACCTAGCGGTGTATGTGATTTATGTAACAAGATAAGTATGATTGATATCTTTTAGTCTATCTTAAGAGAGAGTATGGTTAAATAATACTGTAATAGTTTGAGGGGTTATCTGAAACTTTACCTTAATATATACATGAGTAAGTATGATCTCGAAGGGATCAACCCATCCTAACTCAATAAAAAATATAGATTTTCTAATTTTTTAAAAATGTTATTTATTGTTAGTCATTTTTTACGTTTTTGCAGGTTTTTATTTGGGCTTTACATAGACGTAACCGGGCTGGGAGCTAAATGCCCTTTTGTCTGGTAGAAATCAGGCCCAATCGGAGCATCATGAGATTGAGAAGTGATCCAATACTCCTACAAAAGAAAATTTCACAAATCAAAAGCACCCTACGAAAGAATATAATATACCATTCCAATGTTGATCTTGAGGTCCTTGTGATGAAAGGACACAGACTGCCTTTTCTATTACACAGCAATAGCATTGCACATACAATGTAAATATACTAGAGTTCACACTGTGATCATTCAATTGCATACATTTCCTGAGTGTTCAGATATAAAGCAATCAAGAATTAGACATCTCCGATGAGAGCAAAACAGTAGAAGAAATCATCATACTGATGAGTAATTCTTTGAGTTTGCATCTTTGCTTCTTGCATCAATACTTACTAATAGCTGGCAAGTATGTGCGAGTCGTAGCAAGTGGCATCATCATAATTTATCTTCCCGTAGCTGAACCGCGCAGCTGAGATGCTACCTTTTTTCTTCTGCTACTGCCAGCTCCTTTTGTGCCTTCAGAAATGCAGGCCTCCACAGAGGCAACTAGACTTGCCTCCAGCTTATGACCTTTCACTAATGATCTCACTTTCCTCAGAATCTGTTGTTTCATCACTGCTCTTTCGGCAGACAAGATGTTCTTGCACATGTTCAATCCCTGGATATATCTTGACACGGCTCCGCTGAAATGGCCACCAATTTTCTCAAGGGCCACGAATTTCTCAATGACTTGAGCAGAGAGCATCTTTTCGATGCAGGGTTTGGTCCCAACTACCACAATGTCCACCAGAAGTTGCATCACGAGATCTTTTGTCTTCAAGCACACACGGTCGAGCAAGGCCACCAAATTTTCTATTGTCCCTGATTCGAGAAATCTCTGCAAGACTAGTGATCCTCCCTTTGCAAAGATAATCTGATGGAGGGCATTGTATGCCGACTCCTGGAGCTCATCAATGTTGCATTGCATCATCTTAATGAGCTGATGCACAATATCAAGCTCCAAGAACCTGCGGATGTACAGCTCTCCTCCAGTGCAGGCCAATTTCATCACCAAGAAAGCAGTCTGAGACCTCACTTGGTTGTTTTCGATTTCTTGCAGCAGGTATGCCAACCTATCAGACAGATTGCTTCCTAAAAGGAGGTCTTGCACCATTGGATCATTAGCCCTCTCAACAAGAGGCAATAGACCTTGGATAGCTTCAATGATATCTTTACTATCTCTTCCTAGGATCCCATGAAGAAGCACCTCAAAAGATTGAGGCTTTGGTGATGGAGGCACATTTTGGTCAAATAACACAAATCTCTCCAATCTGACCCGAGCATGCCACGGCAAGTGAATCAACACCCCAGGCTCCATGCACCCTTGAAGTGGTGCACCGAGCTCGCAGAATGTTTTTAGCATTATAATTGCATGATGCTGTGCAGTCTCGGAACCACTGCCCAGAAGTACAAGGAGCTTCTTGTCGATCCCTGACTCAATCATGATCTCAACAGCCCTCAACTTTCCCACTTTCGTCAAAGATGCTAGACTATTAAACACATTCTCATGACACTCCTCATTTTCTGGAGATAGCAGTTCTGCAATTCGATCCATGGGAATGCTTTCCAAAATTTTATAGCTGATTGCAGCACCAACATGCTCAGATATCTTAGCCAGAACAGCAGAAATGGTGGCTATAGTTGAAGGGTCTTCACAGCCACTGAAAATATTTATTAATTCATCTACTGAACCTGCAGCCTCAAGAGAATGGGCAAGATTTACATAATCTCCTTTGACAAAGATAATTGTAATAGCCTTGGCCACTGCAACAATGAGAGCTGGCGACCCAACCGAAATAAGTTCTGCTGTTCTAGGGCTAAGTATTTTGCTGAAGCCAAGCCTGCTAGCCTCAAGTTCAGATATGGATTTGCATGCCATGAGAGCTTGGATGGTGCTCCCCAATAAGTAGCCAATCTCCAGGAACTCTAGTTGAGAAAAGAATGACTTCATCTTCCGTTCAGCCATCTCCTTCACACTCTCTTTGCCAAAAACAAAAAGCCAGGGAGCTACCAATGCAGCATATTCAGGAAATGAATCAACCAAAAGAATATCAACAGCATCATTTGTTTTGTTCTCCAGGTAAAGCGAAACCATGTCATGCATATGATATAACAATTGGTCTTCCAGTTTGATTAGGAGTGAGCCTTCTACTAGTTTTGAAACCACAAGAGGGAACAAACTGTCCTGTACAAGTGCGGACCAAATAATTTCTAGGCAAGCCTCTGGAATAGGTTCTGCCCAAGAGATAACTGCAAGGACCATGAAAAACTTTTGCGAATTTTCTGGCATTGCTTCTAAGCTGAACTCAAAAGATCCAAAGATGGTTAATGTGGTCTCCACTTCTTTCTCATTCACATATGAAACTGGCCCTGGTGCACAAGTTGCATATTTGGAAAGGTTGGAAATGGCTTTCTCCCATTTTTCTACTCTGTTCTCCTTCCTAAGAGCCTTGCCCATGACGGCAACTGTAAGAGGATGGTGCCCACAACGGTCCAGCAAGCTCTCTGAGATTAACTGTAGAGTATATCAAAGTTAACCATAAAAAAACTCAATACTATTTGTTTGATCTTTAGTAATTCTTATTCTAGATAAAAATTATCTTGTATGAGGACAATAATATACTTAATTACTTTAACTAAATTTAAATGAAGAACAGAGTTATTTATGCCAACTATCCTGTGTGCATTTGTATTTTATAAAATGAAACCAATTGTACAGACTAAACATGTGGGTGTCATTCATACAATGAAATCAATATCAGATGAAGCCTGAGAACATAGTCTGCCAGAGAAGTAGAACATATGTGCAATTACATGAATAAGAGCTTAACAACAAGATTTAATAAAGAAACAGTGAGAGAAATAAAAAAACATACTGGAATCTCTTCGCCAGTCAGAAGACTATGATGGAGAAGAATGTCTTTGCTGATTTCCTTGGTGTCATCTTTGGATATTTCTACCTTTTCTGCCTCAGTAATCTCATAAATTGCTTCATCTCTTGTTGTGACAAGATACCGGCAATCATTATCATATAGTTTTGTGAAGCGATCAACTATGTCTTGCTCCCAAACATCATCAAGTAGGACCAGCATGCTCCTTCCAACCAATGCTCTCTGGAGCATGCAACAAACATCTTCAAGATCGTTACCCATGACCTCATTGACTGTCATGGAACCAATCTGCACTAAGAATTTGCATAGCTTGCGAACAAGACGCTCATGGTATTCAGTCCTGCTTCCATCACATGCTGCTCTACTGCACCACTGTCCGAAACCAAGCTCAATTGCCCCATCTGCAAATCTACCAGGCGGATCAGAAGCTATTTGTCGAGCAAGACATGACTTTCCAATACCAGATAGTCCGACAATCAGGACAACTCGGTGAGCATCCTCCTTTTCCAATAGCTCTCTAACAGAGTTGTGCTTGTTTGACACTGGATAACCATGCTCAGACTTGACTCTCATCAGCGACGGCGTACTCTTGGCCGTAGATGCTATGACATTGCCAACACTCTTGATCATCTCCTGCAACTCCAGCCACCAGTTCAGATCATCTCTGATCAGCTGAACATACTTCATGAGTGGGTCTCCCACCACAGAGCTCCATACCACCCTGGCCAAACCCTTTGTTTTGCCCTTTGTCAAGACACGCCGCGCCTTTGCAATATTCACATGAAGCTGGCTCATCAGCGTGCTCAAGCTCTGGAGCTGGCGCTCGAGCTGAGGAGCGTGCATCTTATGTGCATGCTTCTGCTTTGCCTGCTGCATCAACACCTCAAGATCAGACACAAAATCCTCAAGCACCTGGAGTCTCTTCACAGCTTCCGCAAAGTTCGAGACCGCCCGCTCTAGTGCTCCAACTGCGGACACCATTGCAGACACAAGCTGTGTCGCCGAAGCGACCACTTGCACGACATCCATAGTTTTTGCACCAAGAACTCAACAGCACCTCCACCTCAAATTACATGAAAAACGCAGCTCTTTCTTTCAAGATTCCAAGAACCATTCTTCACAGCTGCAATTTCACAAACACATGGCGTGCATGCTCTTGGTTGCACCCCACAAGCTGCAAACTTTCTCCTCTCCATCAGTTTACCTGTTTAAGCATCAAATTACTACTGATCAGTCAGCTCAATTCAGGCAGATCCATCCAATTCCCAAAATTTTCAAGAACCACACAGACATGGAATCTACAGCGATCAAATAGGGCGACGCTTACAAGAGTTTATCAGTGAAAGCTAATACCTGCGAATTCCAAGAAAGCTTAGCGAAAAGAAGAATTCGCAGGGATTTGCATTCAAACTTGGCAACCATGGTCGAAAGGATTCGCCAAATCTTGGAAGCTCAACTGAAGGAGGCTTCTGCCAAAGAGTCAAAAAGAGTCGAGTAAAGTATAGATTTTTTTTTTTTAAGTTAAGAAGTCCATGGTCAGTTTTAAGGTACCAAAAAAGAAGGCTTAATTAAAGAAATGAAGAGTTTAAAGATACAATTACCGATATAGCACTAACTATAGCCTCTCTATCCTGTTTGGAGAATTAGTTTTTATCTATTTTTGAGGGTTTTTTTGGACAAATTTGGAATACTAATTTGATTGAATATAAAACTCCAAGTGGAATCTCATCTTAGTTCCCTTAGCTTAAAACAAATCATGGTTAACGGAAAATTACACAAAGCCTGAGCACCGAATTGTCTAAAGATGTTTCACAGGTGATGAATGCGAGAATTTTGTACTTTGTCTGTGCCGATCATCATGTGCTTTCATCCATGTTGATCCTTTCTCCTCTGAAACTTTGCCAATACGTAAAATCCAAATAGCTCAGAGACTTGCAGTAAAACAAATGTGTTGGGTTCAACTGAAAATTTAGCTCTATAATATTATAAAAAATGTCAAATTAACAAAATTAAATTCACCTTGAGACTAACATATAAACTTGATCACATATATCATTGAGACATCCAATAATATTTACTAAATCTAAAATTTTACAGTAGAGTTAGATCACCCCCAAAAAAATTGTCTATCATGTGAAGACCCAAGTACATACTTACTTGAATTGTTTGGGAGTATGGTGTATTTTCTAAACTCTATTTAACATAAAATTTTTGTCTATGATTATTTAGTAACTATTGAAATAACAATAATATCTTATTAAATATAATAAATATTTTAAATAACCATCACATCTCGTAACAAAGTACAAAATTACACCGTAATTCAAATCACAACCTTAGACTCGGATTTTGTCTCTAATTGCAGATATTGTCGGATGGGAGTATATTATATCTGTATATATGACCTAGAGTATCAAGGGACCCAAAGATTTATTTTTTCTTTCATCTGAAAAAATGAAATTATTTAAGTATTTTTTAAAAAAAAAATCTCACTTTGATGCCACAGACTACCCTATAATTATTTCATATAATTTTACATCGCCATATCAAACTTATGAAAATGAGATTTGGAAACACCAGGGGTTTGCATCGCCTTCGACCCAATTAATGTGCTACTCCCTCCAAAATGTCTTCTCCCATCATTTTTCAAACACTGTGCAATGTGCTTGGTATTGAAGCTGCACAAAAGGCACAACAATGGCTACAACTAAAGACATTGCAACAGTCACTAATAAGTGCTCCTTGCCCCCTTTAATTACCCCCAGGATGACATGACAAAAAAGGGCAAAGAAGCCACAAGCTAAAGCTGGGGCAGATGTATAAAGCATGGGGGCTTCAAAAGGGCCAAACAAAGAATCTTGCTAATATAACCTGCTAATGCCAATGTGGAGGAGGAGGACTTTTGACTGGGATCTCACTTGGGCATCACATGCAATGCATAGCCAAGGTCTTAAAAAGGTTTGAGGGCATCCAAGGCAATGGAATAGTTCTTGCATTACCCCCCGTGGAAGTCCTTGATAAGAAATAAATAAAAACAGACATTCTGGATCATGATAAAATTAAGGAATTGCTAACTTCTCATGAGTTTCAGTTAATTCTCATATCACATAAGCGACCGAAATGTACTTGGTGCATCCAAGACAATGATTTAATACATTGCTTCTCAAAAGAAACCTCAGATCAAAAACAAATATACTAGATAAGAAATTATCAATTTCTTTTCTTGTGAGCATTAGGTTCTCACAACCCATTTCTAAGTGTAATCTTAAACTCAGTTCTTTGTTGGGATGACTCCTGAAATCTAAATGCTGAAATACGTTTCATGTGCTTTCTGCATTATTTCAGAAGATCCTCGTCCATGGGTTGTGTGCTGCCATGTTTCTTATAATCTGGATATGTGAGGCCTAACTTGATAAAATGGTGTGTTTCGCACGTGCTGACATATGTCTTGTTTGGTAAACAACAGACACGTGTGCCAGCACGAACTGGTACTGTGAGAAGTCGAAACATTTCGTATTTTACGTTGCATTACACGTGCCATCTTGCTAAAGGACCAATCAATACTTAAACCATCCCTCCTACATTCACATGCGTACTTATACGGTTAAAGAATATACCAACAGGAAAGGTACTCTGAAGTCAATACTTTAAGATGACACCATCCACGACGTGCCACCTCTCATTCAAAAATCAAGATGGATCGCATCTCAGGCAATCAAAGCAAGCATCAAACTTAAATTTAACAACATTAAGCAACAAAACTAGTAAAATCCTTCTCAACACTAAGCAACATAAACTAGTTAATACTTCTCAAGCAAGCGTTTTGGGTTACATGACTCGAAGAAAAACAGACATGATCAACTGAAAAATAACAAGGTAAAATAAAGATGGATAGCATTGCGGATGGAAACCAAATCTAAAACTGGAACGAACAAAACTAGTAATAGCATTGGGGATTTCTTTTGCATTCTACTTTTCTTATGGAGACTCTTTTGCCGCTGCTTCTACTCGTCGTCGTCGTCGGCGTCGCAAACCTCATCAGATCAGCTCCTCAAACCTCAGTGCCTGCAAAAGCATCAGATGCACACCCCAAATTCAGGTCATGATATCGAAAAACGAGAGGAGGAAAAGATCAGATAATTTACAAGTAACTTTGGTTTGTCATGGCGCTACCGGAGTCCCGCGGTGCATTGCACCTGAAACATTCCATCCTACTGGCAAAGTTGTGCTCATTGCATCCAGACCTGCCGGCACATAAAACAGAAACAGCAAATTAACAGAAAGAAGAAACCTATATCCACAAGACTATGCAAAACAGATGCCTATGATGATTTATGGAACCTAAAGCTACTTCAGCATCAGAAATGTAATGTGATTATTTAGCTTAACATGATGCCAAAAATGACATAACTCAGACACGCAGGCTGCACCAGAACTATTTCAGTAACATATCTATGACTATGACTGGTTAACCACCTCGACAAGGCCGGAACAAGACAGCCACCTCATCGGTGACCAATGGGGAAAGTACACAAGATACTCGACTAGTTTTCTGATGCACGCAGACGTACAGAGCAACTAGGAGTTGTCTGCTTCTTTCTGGAGAAAGCCCGGGAACAAGAAAGGATGGCGCATACAGATGATACAAACGCACACAAGGCCACAAGCACTGGACCACGTAAAAGTAACCACACAATGCATGCCTGAACAAAATTAAATGTAGATTTCACATGCCTGTAGATTCTAGTTCTACATGTCTGTGACTCACTAGCTTTTTACCTACAGAAAACATACAGAAAGAAGATAGTGTTGTTATGTGGCACGCACCTGGTGCAGATCCAGTCGCCAGACTTCCAGCCGGGGCGGCCACCGCCACCGCCACCGCCACCACCGCCGCCGCCGCCAAAGCCGTAGCCCCTGGAACGTGGCATGTCACTGTCAAACCCACCACCGCCACTGTTGACAGCAGCGTCCTCCTTGAAGGCGCCACACTTGAAGCAGCTGGAGCGGCTGGCGAAGTTGTGTGCACCGCAGGTGCAGTACCAATCACCAGGACGGACGTCAGAGCCGGTGCCAAAGCCGCCGCCGAAGGAGGAGCCACTGCGGCCGCCCCCGAAGTTGGCGTAGTCACCTCCACCGCTGCCACGGTCAGCGGCACCGCGAGGCTCACTGCAGCGCTGGCACAGGTCCCGCCGGCTGAAGTTGAGGTGCTGGCACGCCCTGCAGTTCCAGTCTCCTGGCTTCCTGTTCATCCTGCCTTAACCTACACATAAACAATGTTACACACTTGTTACAGTGGTAATATGAATTGCACTGGTAAAACATCCATGATCAGATCAGAATAATCTTCAATGGATATATGTAACTACAAACTAACATCAAGAACACCACCACTTTGCTATATTTCCTGTTTCTTTGTTGTGATCAAGAAACCAAATAAGCAAGAACCCAACCAAGAATGTATATACTAAACAACACATGAACCAAAAGCTAAAATTACCTAAACAAAGCTTGGTTGTTGTGTTGGTGATCTCTGAGGTATCAAGTGTTCTGAAGCGAAACGGTGATGCGGAAAGGCGTGTATGTGGAGCGGTATTTATAGTGTGTTTGGAGGGGATGCTAAAACTGAGGGTGAGCTTCTTTGTGGCTTTAACTCTTTGGTGTGCTTTGGCCCGCGAAGAACAAGGGAATCACGTAAAACTAGAAAGGAAGAGGAGAGTTAAAGAAAAGAAAAGAAGAGAAAGCCATTAAAGGGCAAAAGAATTATGGGGAGTTTGAATGCTGCCTTTACCCTGCATCTCTGCCTGCCTTGGCAACATCTTTTGAGACATGGGGTAGAGGGATGTGCACTTGGGCGCATTCTTGTGCTTAGGAAATTTAACATGCATTGGTTTGTGTTACACTGATTGAAGCTTTTAGCAAAAATATTGTCAAGAATCAAAAATTGCAAAGACTGATATTTCAGAGAATGCAGGGAAAGGAGCATACTGTTCAAACAACAAGTTAGAAGAGAGATTGTGCACTACTAATGCTCACAAGCATGCTAAATTGCTAATTGTCAGGTTTTTTTTATACATTTCCTCAACAAAAAAAAAGGGATTTGATGAAACAAGCATTCCATTATTTCTGTGCACAGTATGAGTCAAGAATCAGATTTTTCAGAACAATGTGATAAATTGCTGGCACTAATACATAGTGGGCAATTGAAATCCTAATAAATTTGTGTGGTAAAGTATATAGTTCAATTATTGAGGTTCTTTCAAGTACAAGTTGAGTCAAGCAATTCACCTAATAAGAGAACAATTCCAGAAAACTTACAAACTTACACATGAAAAGGACTATATCTTCAGAGTTCAGGCCAAGCATTAGAGGCACTAATCCCCGGTGTTAATTTGGTCATGTATGGATCCTCTTAATACAATTTAAGTAAGGAATCAAAATAAAAAAAAATAATCTAACACTGTCGTAACAATGTTGCTACTAACATCTCACCATTTCAGGAGGAAAATGCACAGTTTCAAATTAGGTTCTACGTTACTGTGTTTAGGAGAAAATAGCAATCATCTTGGTTGTAAGTTGTAACATAGATGGTTCAACTTTTTTTTTTTTTCTGTGAACGCAAGTCCAAGAATCCACATCACATGCTATGAAGAGCAATGGCGTAATTTGACTGAAACAGGCATTTCTTTCTTTTGAGAAATTGAAACAGACATTTTGGTTTTGACCAGAAAGAAATTTACAGTTTTGGATCAAGAATCAGAAATAGAAGATGGGCTTGGGATTTTTATTTGATTGTGCATGGTTCAAATTAGCATGATTGACCCAAGAATCAGGACCACATACCAAGAAATCTGTGTTGTAAATACCCGAGACTGACATCCCAGAAACTTTTTGGGGGGTGAACGTGTAGTTTCAGTATCAAGAATTGATATAGATTTGGATTGAAAATGGAGTTCAATTCCGCCAGTGATAACTGCTATAAGACAGAAACTTCTGACAATTACCTCACCCTCTTCTGAAACCACAAACCATACTGTGCTAAAAAGGTGCAAAATCTAATTAAGTATGCTTAAAAGCAGCTCATAACACTATATTAAGCAATTATGCCGCCCATGTTCCAGTGCTATCTGCACACGTGCAATGGATCCATTCCAAGGAAGTGTCTTATTATTTTCATGGACTAAGAATGAACTACTTAAAACTTTGGATAAGAGGGAACAAGCGTGGATATGGTGATCATATAGCACCAAACAAATATGCGTGCTGCAAGGAGAGAAAGGAACATAAAGTGTTATTCAACTTACCAACAATGTCAGCATCTGTATGACAATGACTTCATGAGCAAGTGAGGCCAACAAAAATAGCATCAGTGAATCCGTTAAAAGTGTGTCTTATCAACTAAGTTAATTCAAAGTTTTTTTTTCATAGAGTTACTCCCAGCAGAGAAGAATTAAACTGAGAGTAGAATTCATTAATATAGCTAGTGTAATAGTAGACAGAGAAGATTTATGCTTGAACTAATGAGAAACTGAGATACAATAGTTGCTACCCGACTTTTGCTCAGCCACTAACGCAAGCTTAAAATTTTCAGGAACATCCTCGGCACCTTTCAGGAATGTCATGCGCTGCTTTGGGACCCCCCTGTTTCCTCACTAATCAACAATAGGAGGCCACTGAAACACACCTTTGTCCATGTGTACCAAAAATAGTACATATCAAAAATAGAAGCATATATTTTTGTCTAATCTAAAGAACAAAGTATACTGACAGATAGGTACATTGCTAGGCAATATCACAATATGCGCACGAAAGTGACAGGAGATAAGTGAAAGAAAAGGGCTCACTTCAAATCAAGACAGAGACAATGGAATGGTGAGCTGTAAGTGTTGAACACTAGGCTTTATCTTTTTTCGTTATGAGAGCAAACAATGAGGGGAATTTTCGAATAAAGAGAAAGACGATATCATCTTATAATTAGCCATGCACACACCAAGATGAAAATGATTCATGGCAGAAAGCAAAGGGTGAGGAATTGATGCATAACTGGTGAGAATGCATGAACTTCAATAAAGATAGGGTGAAACCAAGAGAGTAGTAGTCTTCGAGGGCGGCGTTGACCACCCTCTTTAAAATTCTTTCGACTTCCTTTTAATTTCAGTTATGTTTGCATCTCCTGTGCTGTTTCCTTGCCACTTTACCTGTGCTCGTCCTCAAGGCTTTATCTCAGTGGATTTGCTTTTGCTTTTCTCTATCTTTCTCCTCTCTCTTATGTTACTGATACTACTCACTATTACCACTACTAGCAGCAGCAGCAGCAGCAGCAGCAGTAGTCTGGTAGATGCTAAGGGGGAAAATGTAGGTTTCAAAACCATAGGATGATATGCCTTCCCTTCCATTCCATTCCCTTGGGTGAAGTGAAAGGGGAGGCAGATACATATCATGCAGTCGTCGGAAAATACTGAGATGGCCAAAAGCTAGCTTGGATTCTCTCCTAGGGAAGTGCTTCCATGCATGACCATGACCAAACTTCAAAGGATGTGATCACTTGATAGCCCCTAACATGCTTTGATTCTCTGCTTTTGCACATCCAAGAAGAACCAGCTCAGGCTTTTAGCTTTTGTGTTAAGAAGCGTACTTAAAACTAGAATCAGAACTGCTAATAACACAAAAACAGTCTTCAACAGCAGACCTACTAATTATTTCTTTGACTGGTGGGACCCAGAAGGACCAAACTTCGGATGTCTGGATTTGGGATTAAAATGCATCATATATAACTTATGGATTGCATACTAGAAAAACGACACATTTATTCATATTTCCTGCCTGGATAAAAATTTGAATTTGGGTACACATCTAGTCGGATATGGATTTGAAGTTTTAAACAGACATGGACAATAGATCAACCTTAGGGGGGAAAATATAATCTGTTGTGACTATGCTGTGAGCACATATATCATTTGAATGTAGTTTTTTTTTTTTAATTAAGTTCAGATTCATATACAACTTTCAGATACTGAACTACTTGTGTAGCCATACAGGTTTGGCACTCCAGATATATTTCTATATCCATTTTTGCTTTGAATATAGATAGTCTTTGCTGGATTCAAACTGTAATATACGTATGCTCGTTAGACAGGATATAACATCCATTCATTTCATACCCTGCTCGCCCTTAAAAAATCAAGGTCGTTCAGAGCTCGCCAAGATTGGAGCTCACCTAGTAGTCAAACAGTCCATGAAACATCCTTACTGCTCCTAAGCATAAAATTTTCCAACTAGAACCATACTTTAGCAAACACTGATATAAGTATGTGCTTGTCCCTAGAAAATGAATCACTTAGTTGCACTTTCATGTACTAATATGGTCTCTAAGGTTCCACCTCTACCTAGCAATTTATCTGCCCGCTTGCTAATGTGTGACTACTACAAGCAAGATTCACATCCATGCCTTCTAAGACTAAGTCCAGTGAAAACATCAGGGGAGAAAGTGTTTCGGAGAATTATTCCGTGCCACGTGTGTAAAATACCATATGAGATGCCAATTATTCTAATGCAATAGTGCTTCATCAAACTTTTTGAACGGATTCACCACTAAATTGGATATTTATTAGAATTTAGGTGATTTTAGTAAAATATAAAAATTTTTAATTCTGAAATCAAATTTAGATGATTTTTGGACTATATATAAAGATAACTCAAAGAGTTATAACTTTTTAAATATGATCAAGATTAAATTTAAACTAGATTGATACATAAATCATGAAACAAAGATTATATACAATATTGTTGACACGAAAATCTAAAAGAACAAATAAAAAACATCCGGCACCCACTACCTCCTGAAGAGTTTTCTCTCCTTTTCAACAAAAAAATAATTTTTTTCCAGGCGCTGCGCCGACCGCCAGCATTGAACATAGTCTAAGATAACACATAAGCATGCCCTTCAGAACACATGCACCATTCGATCTAACCTCAGACAGCTGAGAATGAGGAAGGAGAGAAGCTTCAAGCAACTCATAAGAAATTCTAAACACATCAAAATCTCATGCGCCCTCATCCAAGCAATTATTTTATGATTAAATGACTCTCCTTAACGCGCCTTTTGTGTCCGGACAAGCAAGGGACTAGTGTTGGTATTTGTCGACTCTTGATCAACCTGGCCCACACAGCAATGGGTAGGCACATGGATGCCCACGTTTAGGACACTACCACAAGACAGAGCAATATTAATGTTAGTACATAAACTTTACATTGATGTAGCTTGGGTGTGTCCCGTGAGTACGGTGGTTCCATACCATGCGCAATGTGTGGATGTACCACAGTTATTGCAATCTTGCAGCACTCAGTGGCACCAATGCAGTTAGAAAATATTTGCTCTCGTGTCCCTCATGTAAATAGGTATCTCGGTGGGTCCCCTCCTGTGTTATCTAGAAATTTTTCAGACTTACACTTAATTACACTATCACTGGGGGATCAAGGGGCTTGTTATAAAATTTTAGTAGGGTCCTGTGACCCCACATCCCTGTGCCTCTGCTTGGTGACGTAATCGAGCCTAAACAAGGTGAAAACTCGCCACTGAGTTGTATCATATCATATGTGCTTGATATGATGCATTGCATCAAAGATGTGCATCAGATATCCATTTTGCTTTGACGGTTGGTCCACCATGGACACCAAAGCACATGTAGCATAAAGTTCCATACAACCGATTCTTTTCCCAGATTTGATGCTAAAAAACTATACAGCTAACCATACAGACTCAGGATCAAACCACCCAAATCTCAGAACCCTAAACCTTCAGAAGAATAATACCACACCTCATTCTAATACCCACTTATACGGCTTCCTTTCAAAAAATTCCCAACCAGGCATCCTCAGGGCAGAACCAAACTCCTGCTTTGCAACCAAAATTGGTACCCTAAAATTCCCAACTATTCGTTTGAGAATATAATTTTGCAACAAAACATACACAAATCCACCTCAAGATTCATGGTGCTGGAGATCAAGCCCCCACCTAGAATCAAATGTCAAGGCTATCAACAGATCAATCGCAACACGAATCTCGAGGCGGATCATAACCAGGTTAAAATTTGCAGGGCATTCTGTTCTATTCCCTACCAAAATGATCCATAAGTTAACTGCAGATCAGAACAAGCAGAGATCTGGTAATATAACAGTAGGAACAAAAATCCCACAACAGAAACGCTATACCTAGTGTCAGATCCTGGAGCTTTTCCGCTTTCTGCACCACCACGAAGAGGAGATGATAAGAT
Source organism: Pharus latifolius (assembly GCA_019359835.1). Lineage (NCBI taxonomy): Eukaryota > Viridiplantae > Streptophyta > Magnoliopsida > Poales > Poaceae > Pharus > Pharus latifolius. The sequence continues at coordinate 7,905,437 of CM033320.1, forward strand.
GAGATTAGATGTGAAATTTACCGAAAAAGGTGTGGATTAAGACTTGCTCACCTTTGAATTAGTGCAAAAGTTTCTTGCTTCTATATTTGGTTTGGTAATCTCTTGGGTTACTTCTTGCGCCGATTCCGAGATGGATTGGAGAGAGAGAGAGAGAGAGAGAGAATGTGTGTTTTACGGCACCGACGTCGAGGCGGGCGGGCAGGGCAGGGCAAAGAGGCCAACCGCCCTGGCCCACGTGGCGGCGTCTGCTTGAATCTGCGGGCGTGCCTTGCGCTGAAGGCCAAGTGTCTCCTACGACTGCCACTTGACAGGTGGGCCCTGTTCGAGAGCCCTCCCGTGACCGGCCGTCCATGAAGACAACGGTCCGGATTGGTTCGGACCTGTATGGTCTACGGGGTTTCACTCGGGTGTGCATGTTTTCCGTTCGCTGGAAAAGTTTTGGATCCAAATTATTAATTTTGGTTTAAAGATTCTTAGAACTAAACTATAAAACAGTTAATTTGATTTTGAATTTTTATTAAAAAATAATTTTTTAATGATATTAATAAATGAATATATCATTTATAATTTTAGTAATTATAATGAATGATTTTATTGACATGAATGTTATATATTCTTAAAATATACTAAATTTAAGTAAATTATCTAATGTCTGTATATTAATTTCGTTATTTCGACTAGTTCGTACAAAAACTGAACGAACCAAATTAGCATTTCGGTTATTTAAATTCAATTATTTTGGCCTGCTTGGATCGGTTATTCTCATTTGGTATTTTTTTTTTCTCATCCCTGGGTTTGAGTGTTGTTCCAAATAATAAACAAGGTATTGTTTTGGATTGTTGTGCAATTTTATATTTCTGCTACAAAATGTGTAGTTATGAAAGATATTTTTAATATTTAATAAAATATTATTTTTATTTTAACAATTATCAAATAACCACATTGCAATACCAAACAAAATCAAGAGAGCTTCTTAACATGCATTTGGCCCGACTTCATTTGCTGGTTTAAACTTATAAATCCGATAAACCAATAAAAAATATTATTTATTTGGGCTTCTAACTTAAAAGGAGATTTCAGTTTATATGATAAACTATGAATTTAAGATTTCTGTTTGAACCAGTTTTGACTTATTTGAAAAATTGAAACCCAATAAAGTGGACTTGCGCCTAAATACAATTCAGCATAGGTTGGACCATCAAACCCACACGACACAGCCCAAGTATGTATTTAGGACCGAGGTAGGCCCAATGCATCTGGACTAATTTTGGTCGGCCCCAAAACCTAAACCATTGGTGTTAGGCTGTTGGAGGCCTTCCTAAAAGTAGCATCCGCAACACAGTTGTTGGCTAAGAAACCTAATAAGCGTAAGCCGGAACGGAGAGGAAAATTTTTATAAATAGGGCACATGTAGTAAGAGATATTTAGCAGAGACACAAAACGATAATTTTCCCTCTAATTTTCTTGATAAATTTAGAGTAGATGGTTAAGAACACATGAACAGATTTCACAGTCATAACTTTCAAGCTAGAATATTGCATCATTAATATCAGTTGTAACTAATGCTTCAGAGGTAAACAGTTGCTGCAATGATCTGATGTCGAACAGATTGTCATGGTTCTTGAGCACAGAAACGCAATTTTAAATGATTCAGTGACAACACTTAGGTGCTGCCACTTACCTGATTTAGCTCTAGACTCTAAGTCATCGAAATTGTCTACTTCGAAGGTGTTGCCAGGAAATGGATGGTTCTGTTCTGATGCACTTTATGTGATACAAACGCAAAGCAACCATCTCCAAAATAGTTGATAGATCTCCCGAGGTAGAATCACATATAGCCTGCTTGAAAACTGAAATAATGCAAATTGAAACAAACATGTCAGCAAGTCTAAACATTACACCAAACTGCGCATTATATCACAGATTGCAGATCAGGGCATGTCATCTATCATACATGCATTAAACAAACCATGCAACAAAATCAATGAGCAAACAAGCTTAAGGAACATAGTTCTTGTAACGGAGCGAAGAGGGGGCACATAGTCCAAACATGTAATATCTTCTGAACCCAGATTCATACAAATTAAGGCACACAATACTCATGCTTGTCGAGAGCAGTTCATATTGGTGGGGAGAGAACAGCGGGCACAGAAGGTAAATATGACCTCAACTGCAAACTACCAACATCTGAAGAAATAGTGAAGTGGCACAAGATGAATAGGAAGCAAATATTTCATTGTTCATCAACAAAATGTCAAAAAAGCATAAGATCAATTTTTTTCTACTGTATTTGATAAAATTGACTCTTTAGTTCTCAGTAATTGCAGGCAGCATTAGATGGGGTGATTATGCTGTGGAAACATATTGTTCAAACCCTCCTTTGCATAGTAATTTATCTTACAATCAATTTTGTTGTGCTAGCCATGTCAAAGCCATCTAATTATTTTGAGCTCATGCAGAAGTATTATCATTGTTGTAAAGATACAGTGTCTCTCATGAAATGAAATACCCAGTTTAGTATACCAGGTTTGCATTGATTGCTCAAAAAACTAATCCCCAGATTTCATAGGAATAGCATTTCAAAATGGATTCAACAAATGTAGATCAAACGAATAACACACCTTTCCCTATCTAGCTTGAATAAGAAGTTTTCAGAGATCTTTCGACACAAGCAGCTTTAAAATTTTGGCCTGACATATGTCACCATATGCTTACCAGTACTACTGCTTTGGTGCTTAATTTTTAGTGTGCAACATGGCAGACACTTGACATCTAAAAGATCATCAACAGCATGTTTCTTTCTTTCATGTTACTTCGAATTTCTAATATCAATGGGTTAACAATAGACCATGAATGCTGAAACTTGTCCGGAAGCATATCTGTGTTCAGTGTTGAACTACCAATGAACATAACTTAAAATCGAGGAACACATATAAAACAGTAACACTGAATGCAAAGCTCTAAACTATAGCTATAACAACTATTTTGTGCATTCTAGGAAGCATTATGAAAAATGGAAACAAATGAAGCAATGCAGAATTGTGGTCAATCTATGCCACCAAAATCGATTATTCCTACAAACCACATCTCCATTCTACTAAAATGCAGTCCCATAAATATACAACAGCAGACCAAGTAACACATCCTTGGGGAAAAAAACTATTACACAGCAAAACCACATAATATAGCACACACTACCACTTTTGGTCCTCGAGAGCATCATGCATTTCACTGCAAATAGACAACAAAGGCTACAAATTGATCGTCTCGTGGTAGGATTCATGAAAAGAAAGAAATTGGTTTGTGTTTATAGCTTTCAGTTAAGTATAGAACCGAAATTTGCAATGACAAATCTAAATTACCAAGCAACTCAGCCTATTTTTCTCTAAGCACAATTTTAATTGCATCAGAATAACACTAGTTTGCACCAAATTAATGTCTTTTTGGCTTTCTGGACATCTTTTGCGATCTTGGCATATGCTTCATTGCTAAATTCTAAATGTTTCGCCAACAACAGTTCAAAGCAAAAAATTAAGCTTAGAAGTTTGCATAAATCAGCATCAGTCACTCGAATTGCCCTCGTCAATGGGGTCGATCCGACGAAGGCCGTCGCGTGCAGCGGCAAACGACGGGTCAATGGACGCGGCCTTCTTGAATGCGTTCCGGGCCTCGGCGGCGAGGCTCTTTCTCTCGTAGCACTCGCCGAGCAGCATGTGGGCGCGGGCGTTCTCCGGACTGAGGCGGACGGCCTCGGCGAGGTCGGAGGCGGCCTGGTCGAGGCGGCGGCGGCGGTGGAGCGCGAGAGCGATCTCGGCGCGCTTGGCAAGCGCGTCGCCGCGCTCGCGTGGCTCGAGGGAGCGGGCGAGAGGCGGTGCAAGGGCGGCGTCGAGAGCGCGCAGCGCGGGGTGGCGGTGGCCGAGGAGATCGAGGGCGAGGGCCTTCAGGATGAGCGGCGCGGCGTCACGGGGGTCGAGGGCGATGGCGAGGTCGGCCTCGGCCACGGCGGCGCGGGCGAGCGAGGCAGGGGACTTGGGCGCCGCGGCACGGGCGCGAGCAAGTAGCTGGGCGCCCTGCGCGAAGTGGCGGCGCGACTGGGCGGCGGAGCCGGCGCCGCCCGCGGCTGCGCGACGGCGGAGGTGGTGGGCGGCGCGACGGGGTAGGGAGTGGAGAGCCACGAGCATGCCGGCGGCAAGGAGGAAGAGGAGGCACTGCAGGATGATGTCCGGCCAGGTGGCGGCGGTGCCGAAGGCCAAGGCGAACATGGTTCACGGCGACTTGAAGTGGGATCAGCTGTGTTGGTGCTCGCGGTGACAGTGGTCGGATCAGGATCGACTGTAGCACTGAGACAAAAAATTGACTAGCGACCTTCCAATTTACAAAAGATTTTGAGCTCTCGCCAGGTTCCCACTCCAACTAAGCTTAAAGCAACGAAACTAAATTCGAACTAGAGGTGTATTTAGATACAATTTCAACTTTTTTGCTCTAAATTTATGATCGGCATGTTTAGCACTTTAATCAAGCTCGTAAATAGTGCCGATATAGCACCAAATCGATGATAAATTGTCTAAAAAACTCTCTGTGCTAAATTGATTAAAAAATATTAGGTTTACTGATATATCCGCGTTATATGCGTATATCGTTACTATGACAATATTGGATTTTTTTTTATTAAGGTGAGCTTTTTGCCTACAAAGCAATACTAAAAAGACTCATAATTGCTAACTCTAACAACAACTTAACCGTCTCTGATCCTAGTCTTGTTCTGGTTCTTCCCCAGTATATGTCTTTTGGTTAGCCTCCACTCTAACCTTTATTGCAATACAGGTTGAGTTCTATTGATGACTCTACTTCAACCTCTATCACCAAATTTTGGAGTCAGATGACAAACAAGATTCTTAAAAAAAGAAAATCAGCTAAGAGACATTATAAAATAGAATATTGTTGTAGGATGCTAATTATGAGATGACATATGAGTCAAAAACCCGTATATTATTGAGACATTAGTGTTCTACAACTAAACTTATTATTTTTCCAATGTCTTATACCAAATTGCCCCTTTTGAAAAAGATGTGTAATTTAGTAATCTTTTTTTACTTTAGAATTTTGATGTGTGGTTGGTTTCTTTTGGTTGAATCTAGGTTTTATTTAGGGTTTCAATGATTAATGACGAGCGAAAAATATGGGACTAATTTGATTATTTAGAACTAATCAATTTCAGGTCAAAGTATGATGATGGCGATATGACAGCGACAAATGGAGACCCTTAAAAGTTCTCCAAAGCACGATCGAGGTAAAAACAAAAATCAAGAACCATTTTCGTAGTTTTTTGCAAGTCATTGGTGTAGAAGTGGACCGGATTTTTATTTTGATTTTCCAATTTTATTGGTCATACTATTAAAAGCGGTGTAACTCTAATAGCTTGATTTATCTAATGCTTTAAAGCTCAAATGCATATTTATATAGTTTATGAGCTAATTAGGACAAAATGTGAAGTTCATTGATAAAAATTTGTTCCAGTCCGTATTGGTCGAACAAAGTCTGTCTTGAGTGGACAATTTCTAGCCAATAAAAATTGAACTCTAATTGTCCACTAGTTCACTAGAGACAAATGAATCTATCTGAGCACAGCTTGTTTGATATGACCGAACAAAGTCAGATGGTACCAGACAATATCTAGCTGGTACAAAAACCTAGTCATGACAATAAAAAACCTGATTATACCAGTAATAAACTTGGTCGAATCAGTAAAATAAAAATTTGGTCGTACCAATAAAAACTTAATCGTTTCAGTAAAGCAAACCATGATCGTATTAGTACAAAACCTAGTTGTGGTCTTAACAGTAAAAAGTCTGATCATTTCATTTCAGTAAAACTAAACCTGGTCGTATTAGTACAAAACTTTGGTCGTAGTTATAATAGTAAAAATTTGGTCTTAACAATAAAAAATTTGGTCATTTCAGTAAAGTAAAATCTAGTTGTATCAGTACAAAACTTGGTCGTGGTCGTATTAGTACAAAACCCGGTCATACCAACACCTAGTCGTATTAAGTTTCAGCAAAAACGTAACCAGAGACCTGTTGGATCTAGGTAGATCTTAGTATCTAGGTTTTGATGATTAATGACATTTTGGATAAATCCATGATGATTAAAGTTAATCTAAAGATATCAAATTTGATGATTAAATGACAATTTAGATAAATCCTGATTTAGCACAAGTAAATTGAATTGATTATCGGTAAACCCTGAATTGGATGTTTTTCTCGATTGCGGATTTGATATTGATGCATATGTAGAGGATGAGCTCGGTGGTTACATCAAGCTTGTGCTGATTGATTGATTAAAATGTAATACGTTAAATCTGAGACTGATGACTCCAGTTGTGGATTTTATATCGATGCACATGTTGAGGGGGAGCTCATCACTTTGGTCATCTAGGTTGATTGATATCATGATATGAGTAGTATAGATCGTGTGCGTATGTGTTTATCATCTACGATCCATATGATTGTATTTTATCTTATACTCATTTGCTACTCGTTGAATATAGTTTGTCATGTCATTTGAAAGAGAAACCGTTGAGCTAACTCCTGTGTGGAGTAGCTTCTCTGGAGGTGATTAATGACGACTTATATATGAGACTAATGTTGTGCATTGAGTGTACGTATTGTAGTCTCAGTTTGATTGCAGGATAAAAGCGAGCAAGGGTGTGAAGAGGATGAAGTCGATATGAAACATCTCGAGCGAGGTCGAGCTTAGCAAGGTCGAGCTTCGCGAGGTCAAGCTTAGCGAGGTCGAGCCTTGCGGGGACAAGCGTCGAGCGGTCGAACTTCACGAGGTCGAACTTCACCTAAGGTAAAATCCAAGATTAAGGATTCTTTTCTTAGGGTTTTACCGGTCTCGGTGTTTGGAGACAGACCGGGTTGATAGGTTTCTTTCTACTAGTTTGACCGTACTATTAAGAGGGGTCGGAAACTAGTAGCTTGAATCTATCTAGTGCGGAAGCTCAGATGCATTCATATCATCTTGCACTAGTGTCTTGCATTGCTAGTGAGTCTAAGTGTAGTTCATGTGTTTAGATTAAATGTTTTGAAAACTGCACTTAGTCGTGATCGCCAGCTGTTTAAATTGGTTTATTTATCTAGAGCTGGTCGTGGTCGTATTTGCATGTTCTGATCGTATCAGTGTTGATACGTGGTCGTGGTCGTGCCGCTTGTTTGGCGGCTTTCTGTTTAGGGTTTGGGCGTGGTCGTAGGAGTTCGGACTGGTCGTACCAGTCTTCGACTCGCTTGCGTACGCTCGACCAAACCCTATCGACCACCTGTTTTGGATCGGATGTCAAGACCTGTGTGGTCGTGGTCGTTGCTAAGTGACACAAATCACATCCGCGAGAAAACGGCAAATCCGTATGTGCAAATACTTTAAAATTGCATTTGAGATGATTTTGGATTGAACATTTTGATAGCAGAAAAGTTTCTGAGTTTTCTAGAAGTTTCTAGACCTTTCTAGGTCTTGTTCCTGTTGGCAAAATTGTAGAGCTCTGAGTTATCTTTCTAACAAGCCAAAAATCACCTCAATCGGATCTCTGGATCAAAAGTTATGCATGTTTTACTGTTAGTGTGCAATGGCCGGACAAATGCATCCGTCCGGAGCTATTTGTCCGAAGTGGCCGGACTTTGTCCGAAATGGCCGGACATTGCCCGGCCTGTACAAATTTTTTGAGCCGAAAAATGAAACAAAGACAAATGCATCCGTCCGGGGCATTTGTCCGTTATGGGCGGACTTTGTCCGAAATGGCCGGACATTGTCCGGCCTATACAAGGTTTTTGAGCCGAGAGTTAACAGAGACATATCCATTTGTCCGGACGTTTTGTCCGGACAAATGGTATCCGTCCGGCCTTCACAAATTTCGCCCAACGGTCACTGACACATTTGCAACGGCTGAAATTTTTGTACTGGCCGGACAGTGTCTGAAGTGGCCGGACAATGTCCGGCCTGTACAACTTTTGGCCCGGTTTCTTGCAAACGGCTAGTTTTTCATTGAGGCTATAAATACTTCGTGTTTGGCTTCATTTTTGGGTGCTCAAAGAGTTCATTCTTCAGCTGAAAACCTAGCCAATTGATTTGCATTGGAGTTATTGCATTTAGAGGCTAGAATTGAGCCCAAATCTTGAGTAGATTTGAGAGAGAGCTTGACGGAGATTGTGTGAGTGTTTAGTGCACTTCATCTTCATTAGATTGCTAGTGCTAGAGTGTTGAGCATCTCATTTGCATCATTGAGCTTCTAGCACTTGGTTGATTCAAGTGAAAGCGCATCCGACTCGTTACTCTTGGCGATCACCTTCGCCTAGACGGTGCCAGAGGAGAGCCGAGATCTCTCCAATTGAAGTTTGTCGGAGAGGCCGGCAAAAGATTGTGAAAGGTGTGGTGCTCGCCTATCCGGTGTGGAGAAGGAGTAACTGTAGCTTCTAGGCCCCTATAGAGTGTTTTAATAATTAATGACAACTACAAATGCTATACTAACGTTACCTGTCTAGTTGTATCAAAGAGAGTACTTAAAAGACAGGTCAATGAAAGGCAAAGAAAGAGCCTCATGATGAAGAAAGAGCATTGATCAAAAGGGCAAAGGTACGAAATAGGATCTTTTCCATTTTTACCGGTCTAAGGTGATTAGAGAAGAATTTTGACCGGATTTTAGAATAGTTGCCGTACTATTAAGAGGAGCATGTGGTGTATCACAATATACTTCATCTATGTGCCACAAATCTTAAAATCAACCTGCATTGCATACTAGAAGGTCATATTCCTCAAAATGCTTGTTTCAGCTCAGTTCAGCTCAGTCTGTCTCAGTCGGTCTGACCGTGAGTTAGACCGGTCTGACCGAATTATCGGACTAACCGTTTAAAATCTCGGACTGACCGAAGTTGTGTCTTTGCATATTGTATTTCTGTTTAAGGTCGGTCTATCCGTAGTTATTTTGTCGGTCAGACTCCTGGAACCTCTTGATTTATCCTTCAGGAATTTTGAGCTATTACGGTCTGACCGTTTGTTATACCGGTCTGACCGTGAAATCGGTCTAACCGAGTTTTTGAACTGCGGTCTGACCGTTTGGCCGGTCTGTCCGTATATTTCGGCCTGACCGTATAAGGTGTCCAGAAACTATGTCGTCTCTGGACAGTTCACGGTCTGACCGAAATAGGCTCCGGTCTGACCGTATGTGTGCCTGACAAGGGTAGTTGAGCATTTATTGCGCCTGTTTAATGCCGTTGCAATTACGGCGGTCTGACCGAGCTTGTGCCTGCGGTCTGACCGCCAGGTGATCTTTTTCTCCCAACGGCCTGTAACGGCTATATTAATTGTGGGGGGTATATATACTCCCATGCACGGCCCTGTTCAGGACTTTTGCATAATCTTGAGCATTGTCATCATCCTTGAGGGCCTAAGCTAGTTTCATACACTCTAGGTTTCAAATTCTCAAATTTGTGAGAGTGTGCATTTGAGATTTTCTAGTGCATTTCATTTAGATCATTGAATCAATCGTGTGGCACTAGAAGAAGGCAAAGTGATCATCACCGGCTTGTTACTCTTGGAGTTTGCCGGCTCCTAGACGGCTAGGAGAAAGGTTTTGAAGAGCTCTTCAAGGAAGATTGTGAAGAAGCTTCAAAACGTCTTGTGAAAGGTTGAGCACGCCTTGCCGGAGCGGTAAAGTGCATCCTTAGTGAAATCGAGGTTTGGATAACTCATCACACTATTCCGGCTCAAGATCTAGGTCACTTCTCGAGAGAAGATTGACTAGATAGAGGAGCGGTTAGAGATTTGAGTTTGCCTCAACGTGGATTAGGGATGATCGGCAAATCACCGAGACCACGGGATATATCCTTGTGTTGAGATTGCTCATTGTTCATCTTGTGTTATTTAAATTGCTCTCATTTACTACAAATTGTTTGATTTTTTGTAATTTGGTAAAATCGCCTATTTACCCCCCCTCTAGTCGATATCCTAGATCCTTTTCAGTAACCCTAGTGAGATATCCTTCGTGGATATAGAAGCGAGGCTCCGAGAGAGCGCTTCAACGAAGAGTAGGGGAGACCGGGCAAGTCTCCGAGACCTCGGTAAAAATATTGTGTCAATTGCGTATTTCATACTTGCTTTATATTCATCTTGACACAATTGCTAAATTCACCTTTCTTGCTTGTCATATTGAATAGTTCATTTAGTTGAATGCAACAAATTGTTTAAATTGCCTTTAAGTCTCATTGTATAATTTAGCTCAAATAATTATCGTGATTAAAATTGCTTAACGGGTAAAGAAAATTTAAAAGTCTCCTAATCACCCCCCCTCTAGTCGGCATCCTCGATCTAACAAGACCTACATTTATTCGAAATGACCAAAAAATCCAATACAAAAATAATGTATGTGTAATCAAATTGTAACCAAAGACAAATACATTTGTCTGGTCGAGTATGTATCTGTCCGGTCTTCACAAAATTGTATCGAACGGTTACTGACAAGTGTATTAATTATCTAACGATTACTAGACACTTGCATTAGGCAGAATATGTCTGATGTGGCCAGCAATGTCTGATTAGTACAAACTTTGTCTGAAATTTTCCAAACAGCTAGTTCCAGCTTGTAAGCTATGTATATACTCCACACTTGGCACTTATTTAACTCTCTTAGCACTCATAATTCGTTACTATTGCTTGTCAAGTCATTTGGCTCATAAATTTTGCATTTAAAGCTAGTGTGTTAATTAAATTTGTTAATTGCATTGAAGGGCTAGCTCCTAGAGAAAATCTGATGAGGACATCCTTCGCATCAACGATCGATCAGAAGAACTTTGTACTCGATCAAAAGAACTCTGCGCATAATCAGCATTGCTCAAGGTCGCAACACTACTCATGGTCGCAACCGATCAAGCCTGAAGACACATGGTCGCAACCTGAAGACCATCCAGTCTGCCGATCAAGCATAATTGTTCAACGACTTCAACCAAGCGCCAATTTCTACACATATGTCCAAGTAGGTCGTGTAAGCACCTGTTGGAAAGGTAATCGAAAGAGCTTTCCAACGCATCAAAAATCATTGAATTCCGACATTGTATGCAACCAGGAGACCGGAAACAATGGCAAGTGCACGAGGGGGAAGAGTCATGTTCAGTTCCGTGAAAAGTAGCTCGGGATTTTCTTTTTATAGTTTGTTAGGATTCTATTATGTTTCAAATTAGTTTAGAATTCTGATTTTAAACATTCTATCTTTTGTAAATACCACCCTCTATAAAAGAGAGGCATGGTCATAGTTTTGAGAACCACGAATTGAATACACAAATATTTTCAGAGAAGCTTTTGCTCTTGTTCTAAGGTTTGTGCTCATAAGCCACCGCCTAGAATTGGGAGTTATTCTCTTTACCATTGTTCTTGTAATTTCTTCGTTGATTGCAGGAACAGTGTGTCTACTTTTGCGTGGTCAAGTAGACAACGTTCAAAGCGTGTGGTTGGGCGAATTCTATTGTCGCAGGTTGCTATATTGACAGTGGTTGGCGTCATCGGTTCGTCAGGTTACACGAATCAACGAGTTATCAACGATCCTACGTCGTGAAGATCGGGCACCCCGTATCATCTTGGTATCAGAGCTTCGGTTTACACGAGTGAGTACTCACCATGGCAGGACAAGAAGAGGAGGAACCGACATCCTATATGACCCAGGCTGACCTAGACAAGATGACTTGTGTTTTCAAAGCGCAACTGAATGAGAACATAAGCATCTTGCGAAGGGAGATTGCTTCAGAGATGGTCGATGAATTGAACAAGACACTAGAGGAGCTACGTCGAGAACGAACATCAGGTGATGCTAGTGTTCATGGAGGAGGATTAGACCTTGACAAGACTAATGCTAAACCAACCGCGAGGGTACCATTCTTCAACTTGAAAGTTCCATCAACCAATGCAACCAAAGCACGCTTCAATTTGGGACGAGGTACAACTTCAACTAGTACTAGTTCCAATACTTTTGTTCATTCTTCCTCGGTTGCAAAATCAACATCTACTACAAGTGAGAAGAAATCATCGGTATCCACTACCTCTTCAATTGGCTCCACAGCCAAAAGTAGTGACATTCAGTGCTTTAAATGTTTGGGGCATGGTTACATTACCAAGGAGTGCCCAAATAATCATATTATACTTGTCACTGATGACGGAGAGTATGATTCCAAGAGTGAAGATAATCCAGAACAGCTAGCTCATCTAGAAAACTATGAAGAAGCACCGGAAGAAGAAGATAAGAATGAGGGGTGTATTTTGCAAGCATTCGAGGATGCGTTTCCAAAAGATATACCTGCTGGTCTACCTCTAATGCGTGGCATTGAGAATCAACTTGACCTCATCCATGGAGCCTTGATGAGGACATCCTTCGCACCACATTCAACGTTTCAGACCTTTCTTTGTCCTTCGATTCTACACTGTTGGACTCGAGGACGAGTCCTTTTCAAGAAGGGGAGTATGATGAGGACATCCTTCGCATCAACGATCGATCAGAAGAACTTTGCACTCGATCAAAAGAACTCTGTGCATAATCAGCATTGCTCAAGGTCGCAACACTACTCATGGTCGCAACTGATCAAGCCTCAAGACACATGGTCGCAACCTGAAGACCATCCAGTCTGCCATCAAGCATAATTGTTCAGTGACTTCAACCAAGCGCCAATTTCGACACATATGTCCAAGTAGGTCGTGTAAGCACTTGTTGGAAAGGTAATCGAAAGAGCTTTCCAACGCATCAAAAATCATTGAATTCCGACATCGTATGCAACCAAGAGACCCAAAACAATGGCAAGTGCACGAGGGGGAAGAGTCCTGTTCGGATCCGTGAAAAGTAGCTCGGGATTTTCTTTTTATAGTTTGTTAGGATTCTATTATGTTTCAAATTAGTTTAGAATTCTGGTTTTAAACATTCTATCTTTTGTAAATACCACCCTCTATAAAAGAGAGGCATTGTCATAGTTTTGAGAACCACGAATTGAATACACAAATATTTTCAGAGAAGCTTTTGCTCTTGTTCTAGAGTTTGTGCTCATAAGCCGCCGCCTAGAATTGGGAGTTATTCTCTTTACCATTGTTCTTGTAATTTCTTCGTTGATTGCAGGAACAGTGTGTCTACTTTTGCGTGGTCAAGTAGACAACGATCAAAGCGTGTGGTTGGGCGAATTCTTTTGTCGCAGGTTGCTGTATTGACAGTGGTTGGCGCCATTGGTTCGTCAGGTTACACGAATCAACGAGTTATCAACGATCCTACGTTGTGAAGATCGGGCACCCCGTATCAAAATCACATTGCATCTTGAGTTTCAAGAGTTGATTTCCATCAAGTGAAGGGGGCTACACTTGTTTCTCTTAGTGATTGCCGTCATCTAGACGACCCCGGAAGTCTAGCGATCTCTCCATCGACAATACTTGTCGGAGAGGCCCAGAGATTGGGTGTGAAGGCTTGATGCTCGCCTATCCGGAGAAGAGAAGGACAACCACCAGCGGAATTGAGATAAGACTTTTATGTAGAGTGTTTCAACGAGAAATAGTGAAAATCGACAAATTTCCAATGCCTCAGGAAAAATCGATTGTATCATCGATTATTTTTTCTTTCTCATTTTCATATTTAGGGCGTGCACATTGTAGAATCGAGGATGCCGACTAGAGAGGGGTGAATAGGAGGCTTTAAAAACTTTAATTTAAAACAACTTTTGTAAAGAATAAACAAATGAATATTGCACAATTAAAAGAGAAAGATAAATATAACAAACACAAGGATTTTTCCGAGGTCTCGTAGACTCGACCGATCTCTCCTACTCCTCATTGAAGCACTCAAATGAATGAGTCTTGCTTTAATATCCATGAAGGATATTTCTTATTAGTGGTTGCTCCTTGTCCACTCCGGAAAGCGAGCATCGATGTCTTTTACAATCACGCCGAGTGAGTCTCTTCAACAATCTTCGAACAGAAGAGGTCAACGGCCACACCACCAAACTGTCTAGGTGAGGGCGTTCACCAAGAGTAACAAGCTGCAAGGCCTCTTCTAGACCTCCAACACGCACCGAGAAACTTTAAGTATGCAGATGATATGAACGAAAGCACTCGGTGAATTACAAAACTCAAGACTTGATCAATAGATCAAGATTTTTAACTCTAAAACAAATGCTCAAGTGTATGTATGAGAAGTAGGTTGCTTGATATGTCAAACAACTGCACAATGTCTCTATTTATAGCCCAAAATATCAAAAGAGCCGTTGTGCACGAGCTGGAAAATTAACAGTGCATACTGACAGTCAGCATGGGTCACGACCAGAAAGAAGTAAAATCCGGAGAAAATTCAGCTAGCCGTTTGAGGTCGAAAAAAGAAACAAATCAGCACAAACTAATAGTCAGTGTCTACCTCAACGGCTGACAAAAATTACAGATAAACTTTACTAGTCGTTTGTGATCACATATGGAAATTGTCAGCTCATATTGACAATCAGTATCACATACTGACAGTCAGTATCGACCACAAAAACGACTAGTTAAAACAGAAACTCAAAACATTCAGCTCGAGGTCGAAATGCATACTGGTAGTCAGCATGGCATACTGATAGTCAGTTTAGTTCAAAATATTTTTGGCACAAAAAACACACTCTCTAGACAAATATCAGTTTAAATAGACTGACATTAAGACTGACAGTCAGCATAGCACACTGACAGTTAGTATGAATAAAAATAGTTATAACTTTTAATCCAGATATCTGATTTAAAATATTTATGGCTTGTTTGAAAGATATTTTAAAGGGCTATATTTTTGTCAACAAAAGCAAAAGTCAGATCTATCTAGATCTTTCTAAAAAAATGCAAAAACTCTTCTTTTATCAAAAACTCATCTGAAAAACCAAATCTTTTCAAAACAAATCCAACCGAAACGAATGAGATGCAGTGACCTAACAGTTTCTCGGTTTATGATGGAAATGTAGAGAGGACTTGCAACCCCTCTTTGTAGTATGGTTAAAACTAAGAAATAATTTCCTAAACCGATCAAACTCTAGACACCGAGATCGGTCAAAATAAAAACAAATAATACCTCAGGTCCTTTTGCATCTTTAATCTTGCGATTTGTGTCTCGTCTTTGTACCTTGCGACTTATGCTTTTTCTTTTACACGTTGGGTTCATGTTGATTATTTTGAATGTCTTCCCAACATAACTCTGTGTCAAAAATATCTCAAAAATACAATTAGTCTGAAACGCTTGTTTTCATTAATCATTAAAATCAGATCAGACATAAAGGTCTAGATGCAACACACATTGTTATTGAATCGATCACCTTAGGATAGCAAACTTATTATTTGTGCTTGAAAATCAAGTTGTTTTTTTATCATCTAGTGAACTTGTTTGGAAATCTTAAATTGTAATTAAAATTTTAATATCGCCTATTCACCTCCCTCTAGTCGGCATCTTTCTATCAACAACTTTTAGATTATGTGATTCTATGCTATTAACTTGTTTGTGATATTAATCTTAACATTTGTCTCTTTTTTGTGATGTCGTATATTAATAATTACTATGATTATCTGCCTATTTGATAATAACACAACATGTTTATGTATGATAATTTCTTGTAGTGTGAATATATGACTATCATAGAGTTATATAGTGTGTATTTTTAACTGTGAATACTTTTAAATATGTAAAACTATGTGAAATATTAGTATTTTATAAGTATGCCAGTTTCAATATTTACCGGTGAATATATCGCGCTATAGTGCAATACATTATAGGAACTCGCCGCTAAATACTACTATACACTATTTACAATCTTAGTTGTAGTATAATATAACCACCCTAACCCTTGTGTGTTGTTGTGTGTGTATATGGTTGGAAAAAATCAATTCATACTAGATAAAGATTGGGGGAGATTGGTGCAGATGAAACTATAAATATAATTAATATTTTAGTTTAAAAAATTTATGGTCACGAGAGAAACAAAAAAAATCTTAATAATTGATTGTTTGAAATGGAGTCTAAGTGGTAGATAATTTTTTTACAAATAGTTTAAGATCCTATTTGGAAGGGATATTGCTTTTTTATGGTATGGTGGAGCTACTAGAGAGGTGCTTCAATTTGTATTGAAATTGGCTTCAACTCCACTAGTGCTTTGAAGAAGGCTAAACTTGAAGCTAGGATAATTAGGCAAGACACTCTATTTTCGATTTAGAAAATAAGAGTCAAAACCTACTAAAGAAGGTCTTAAAAAAACCCATATAGTAGTCTGACAATGACTTGATAATAGGTCGCTAGTATGGATCAATCCACTCATAAGTCATAAAAAAAATATCCCCTGTATATTTTTATTTATCCTATCATTTGTGTTTAATTAGATAATTGAATTTGCCCTCCTATT
This sequence comes from Pharus latifolius, assembly GCA_019359835.1. Taxonomy (NCBI): domain Eukaryota; kingdom Viridiplantae; phylum Streptophyta; class Magnoliopsida; order Poales; family Poaceae; genus Pharus; species Pharus latifolius. Next base: position 7,921,846 of record CM033320.1, read on the forward strand.
TAGTAGAAAACTTCTTACGGAGATTTTAGTCCAAAGTTGTGACACATTTGTGTATCTCGTCAACATTAACTTTGGACAATGAAAATTACTCATGTATCTTAAATTTTCACACTTAGTTTGAGCCATGAAACACAATATTGTGCTATCCAAAGACTATACAGTAGGTTGATGCAATTTGTAAGGTAATAAACTCGTACCCCATCTGTGGGTACTACTCTGGTGCTGTTATTTTGTAACATGTATCTCTTCGATGTTAGTGCTTCTATTTCTTAAACCAAAATTTTGAACCACCTTTATATAATTCATTTGCAACAAATTTGTCTAAAAAATCATAGAGTACCTAAGTGATTCAATCCTAATAGGTACAATAAATCTTAACAATTTAGTCGTACTTGATTATATAATTTTGATATAACTATGGTTTTTTCTTAGACTATCATCTGACCTATCTATCTCAATTTAAGACTTGCACCAATTAAAATTGCTTGTCTCTACTAACCAATACAAGGATTATGTGGTAGGTTGACAATTCAATGTTTCAAAAGATGAAAAGAAGATAAAACATCTATAAACATGCAGAATCCTTATTCGGTTGCCTTTATTCATGATGATTAGATTACAAATGTGAGCCTATGCCCCTTCCCAATTACAACCGGGTTGTTTAAATTCATGTAGGATCTATAAAAATATATAGTTTTGTATTCCAACAACTAAATCAACTAATACGAATGACAAAAATGTCTAACCCATATAGAGGAAACAACAATAAAATCTACTATTCTAGATAAAAACATAGAGAATGAAACATAAATATTTATAAAAATCTCTGTTTAGATTACTTCCATCACTTGCTCAACCCTCACCCCCACCCTAAACCCCAACCAAAACCCAAACACAGTAATTGATATCTAAGACCATGTTATTTCTACTTGTAAATGGATATCCTCAAAGTTTGTAACTCATGCGAATGACTTTAATACATTTTTTTTTTGACACAAATGAACAATATGAAAAATAGAATGTGCAACCGAGTGTTACTACAGAAGCGAAAAAAGAAAGTATTGTTTTAGAAGATACCATGCAAAGAATTCATGATAATAATCGAACACAAGAGCTATTGTAAACTGTTATTGAATGAGAGAGAGAGAGAGTTAAAGTGGTAGATTTGATGAGGAGAGGAGTGTAAGCAGATCTAGAATTTTCTATTTGTGGGATCAGTCATGCAAATTCATATTTTTAGTTGGACAATTTATTTAAATTTTTATGTATTTATATGCAAATTTCTATAAAAATTGTTTTTTTTTCCCAAAAGGTGTGGGTCGTAGATAGGGAAAGCGTGCAAGTTTTCGGCCCAGTAGCGCTATAACCACTAGTTTTCGGCCCAAATTTAGAAAACGTGCTAGTTAAAGCGTAGTTTCGCAATTATTTCCTTCTAATAGGGTTTATTTGTAAAAAACGACTCACGTGCGCCTCACGTGCCCTCGACGAGAGATCTCGAACCCCTCCCCGAAATCCCTACTCACTCCGAGAAAACGGCACCACCCCACTCCCTCTCAGTCACCGACACCTAGACCCACTTTAACATAACTCTCACCGACACTGGGACCCACTCCCCATCTTCTACCGGGTACCCGGACCAAATTACCCCCACTCCCCAGGGGCAAAACCGTACTTGCACCGCGAAGCGCAGGGGTAGGTTAACACTTGGCTCGGCCTCGGCACCTCACTTCCTATCCCCACACCCCCTCGGCTTGTGCGGCCGTGTGCAGTGGCTGCTGTGCTACGGCGTTGCGGCGGCGCTCCAAGCAAACCCTCTCAAACCACGAACCGAAAGCTCCATCCACACCGACACGATCGAAACCCTAGGTAATCCCCAAATCTCCTTAAGGTTCGTGCTCTCTCTCTCTCTCTCTCGCCCTCTCGCATGTCTCCGTCTCAATGCGCTCGGATCGCACGTGGCTGTGCGAATTTTCTGTAGTTTCATATTTGGATTGTGTTTTGATCTGGTTGATTGGTTCTTCTGCTCTCGCTTGGTTGTGGGGATGCTAGGGTTTGGGTTGTGCGGCGTGCTAGGGTTTTGGGGGTTTATGGGCTTGGTGCGGTTGGCGCCTCCTGATCTGTATGCGGATGTGTTGGGTTCGTGGTAGGAGCTTTGCTTGTAGCCTAATGGAAGGTTAGATCCCGGGTAAGAGTTGATACTTTCGATATATTTAGTGCTTGGATTTGTTGGTATCCATTTCAACTGTCATGGAGCAGGTCGTCGAAGCTACAGTTTTTGGCTGCATCTTAGCTGCTCGTTTGTGCTTGCAATTTTATGATAGGAGCTTGTTTGGTAGCTGCGGTATGGGTATGTAGTTGGCGATTGGGATTTTGATGGAAACTGCTCATGAAAAATAATGAGACGAATCACCTTTATATTTTCTGCAACTAGTGGTGAAATGAGGTTTTCAAAACTCCACTGGATTTTGGAAATGGATGCAAATTTTGGGTTATATCTAGGAATGCAGATTTTAGGTTTGATCTTTGAGGAAGGAAAACTGTGCTTTTAAGTATTTACCATGCCAACTGGCATCTAGCTTTGCTTATTGTAATGCAAATGAGATATACACACTGATGACGTTTTCCATGCGCTGAATCTGTGATTTAGTTATTTTATGGGTTTTATATGTCAAACCAAGTTCTGCCAAGTAGGAACGTCTTATTATCCCCATTTCTAATTTTTGTGCCCTTTAATCCTTCTCTTTTATGCCTATGTTTAAAGTGTTGTACACAATGCTAAATTTGCTCCTACCTGTTTCTCGTTGATAAAGTGTGAAGCATTTGTGTTGGTTCCTGGATCCTGGAATTGCAGAAGATGGGGAAAAAGAAGAATCCAATTGTTTTTTTGGATGTATCAATAAATGGCGAGGCAGAAGAACGGATGATTTTTGAGGTATGCTTTTCTATGTGCTGTTCCATTTCATCCATTTAAACTGTCATGCAAGTGTTCTATGAGATCAGAAACTCTAGTCACAGTTTTCATTGTTCCTTCATTATCAATTCTCAACGTGTAGTTAATTTGCTTGATTCCCTATATATCACACACTAAAAATGAAAATAATTTTTCCTTGCAGCTGTTTGCTGATGTTGTCCCCAGAACAGCTGAGAACTTTAGAGCATTATGCACAGGTAATCTTCATTTCACTTGTTCTAGGCGAATAAATATAATTTTGTCTATTTCTAGGTGCCACTATTGCATTTGTACTAACTGCTTTAGTACAAGATATCCTATGTGTGTAGCTGTAAAACAACCCTAGTTTTTGCAGTGAGTGTGGGGACTCCACCAAAACTTCACAGTTTTTGTTCTTTAGCCCACCATTCTGGCAGCTGAGTGCCTGAGTCTAGTATGGATTCAAATATGCTCATATATTTTGAATATTGGTTTCTTTAAATATTGAAGTGCGCCGCAACAATTTTCAACAGTTGTTTAAATCCTTTTTAAACTCTTCAGGTAGACAAATATTGTTGTGGATGACTTCTGTCTTCTTTTCAACATGAAAGGATTTAAAGACCTTTGTTTTATCGTTAATATTTATTCGATGTGTATGATGTGATTGTTGTCTTTGTTGTGCTACTATTTCAGTCCATAGTTGAACATGCGATGTAAGCCCTCATGAACTTTTCCCTGGAAAGCTCTCCAGCATATCTTCATACCTGAATTCTCATCTGTCATTTACTGCATCCAAACTGTGTCTACCTTAAATATTAAAAATTTAAAAATAGAATTGTCATAGCATTAGTATAGTCATCACTTATCCATATTTGTGGACTTATTTTAATATTATTATCAGGTGATGTAGTAGTGACTTGTTCAAGGTTATCAAGTCGGTTAGTCGGTCCAAGTCAAGCCGGCATTGGACTGACTAGTCAACAAAATTATCTTATATGACAGTAAATTAAAAGGACATTAAGGCTTAATGATTAAGCATATGAAATAACAAGTTCTCAGCAACAATAACGTTCTAAACAATAATTAAAACATGACATCAAATTCTCAAATCTCAAATAGCAAAAGATACAATATTACAAATCACCAACAGTTCAACCCAAATCCAAATCAAACGCCATCCAAGTCAAGATCATCCAAATGGCCCTTGTTCCAACTCGGTCCACCAATCTCATGAGTAGTATTAGGTGGAGCCTCGCCACAATCATCCTCAATTTCATCATCATCAACTACAAAAGATTCATCATCTTCACTGTCGAGCTCTGGCTCATCATCAACCACCCTTGCATGCCGAGAATAACCTATCAACTCACCACGAGCTCTCATATGAAGATTGCGACCCTGAAGTGTGCGTGATGCACCATTGGCTTCATCAACATGAGCCCATACAAGATCATATTTCTCATGATGAACTTTTTCTGCACTCATGTTAACCCATTCATTGTCTTACTTGTCTTACTGAAACTTTTCTAGGATTAATGGGTTGAAATTTCTTCCCTACTTGCAATCTTTCTGTTGTATTGAATGTAAACCAATGTATTCAATCTCTTGTGATCTAACCGGTTCTTTTTTTTTTTGGTATGGATCTACAAATGACAAAACGAAATTAATAAACTATGTCATAGTCGACTCCTAGATGAAGACTAGAAGAGTTGATTGCTTTGTTACTTACAAACTCAAAGCTACTCTAATTTCGTTCACACCTGGAGGCCGAACAACAAAGACCAATGATACGCGTTGCAAATGCTTGAAGCTCTAGAGCAAGGCCACCAAATGCACCCCAACATACAACTAAAAAGTCAGCATCATAGTCTATGTTAAGAGATTTAGAATTTAAAAAGAATAAAAACCTATGTTCGTTTGTTAGTAAGACTTACGAGGACTCTTGTTCTTTTGTTGTTTGACTGCCAATGTCTTGGCAAAGCAACCTAGCATGTTCTCATATTCATTGGCTTGATTACTTATGTTGCTTTGCCTATCATCATCATCAATGACCATCTTCTCAAGCACATCATTAAACATGCTCTGTGGCCTAGAAGCATATGCAAGATTGGCCCTTTTGATGTCAAAAAAATCTATTTGGATTCAATAATAATGCAGGCCCATGTAAATTGTCCCATTTGGTCTTCCCACCGTCGCTCAACAATTGCTATCACTTTATTGAGTAATGTTGGCCTCTTTTCCAGAGAGTTACCGATCTTCTTCTTTGCAAGATCCATGTTTGCAGTAACCTTTGCCATTGCCGACTTCTCATCGTTGTCTACGATCCTCAACACAATGAGAAGCGGTTGCGATACTCTTATGCAATCTAGTAGAAAGCATAATTTCACACACCTTTTTCCCAGCCTTTGTGCTTGTCAATTTGGACCTATTCCAATCATCATTAACAAAGAGATCTCTCAAAGCTGCACGATGCTTATACAAACTTTGCAAAGTGAGGAAAAATGCAGCAAATCAAGTAGTTGTGGTTCTCACAAGATCCCTACCACCTGTCTTCTCCCTCATTGCATCAAGAAGCCTTCCATGGCTGTAAATAAATGTACTTGAACTCTTTCATCTTCCCAATGTCCTCCAACATAAGATCCAAGCAATGGACAGCACAAGGAGTCCAAAATAGAGTAGGAATTCTCCATTAGAATTCTGCCTGCCGCCTTAAAGTTAGGTAGGTCCATTATTTGTGACCACGTGAACAACATTGTTCCTACCAATGTCATCAATTTTTTACTCCAACAAATCTGCTAACATGTTTGCATCGGCTGATTGACTTGATGCATCACCGGACTCCAAGAAGAAACTCCCCTCGACACTATTGACACGGAAATTAATCAAGTGATGTCCCCTTCTATCTGTTTATCCATCTGACATAAGTGTGCAACCGAATTGGCTCCAAGTCAACTCATGTTTCTCTCTCAACTTATCCATCTCCTTTTATGCCTTCTCAAGCAACAACATCCTCAAGTCTTGAAAAGTAGGTGGCTTATATCCAGGACCATATTGCCCAATGGACTCAACGATAATCTTCAAACTCCTTGAGTTGACAGCATTGAATGGTATGCAACACATAAAAAAATTGGCTACATGCTGATTCACCCTCTTTTTCTTCCTTAGTCTTCGTACGTTGCCCAAGAGTAGTTTGATGAAGTCCATCAGCATGCCTTTCCTCAACACCTCTTTGGGTGTCTTTCGAAGCATAGAAGCAACTGATATTTTAGTTTCAGCGCCGATTGTTTAAATTGAAATGTCGATTGCTTCCTTTTAGTAGCTGTCCTGGATGAACAGAGGATTGAGAGGAGCCTCTAGATGATGTTGCTGGCTGCTGGATTTCTTGAACTTTATCACCTTCATCATCTAGCTCGAGAAGTTTGTTTCTTGCATTCTTCTTCAAGTAGTCATGCATCTCTTTTGTGATAATTGAGGTTGTTTTGGGGCATTTCTCTACATCTCCAAAGCCCCCAACAAGGGTGTTGCTTCAATCTTTTGACTCCGGCGTGCATTTGTTTGTCGCAAAGAGAAAATTGGACGACATCCTTGTTCGACAAGTCTAGCCATAACCTGTATTTCCACCCCGGGTCTTTGGATTTAGCCTTTCATTGAGAATCTTTAGATGGATCATACTACTCTCTATCCTCTGCTTCAATTGGATGTGAAGCGGCTGAACCTTGGTTTGCTATTGGATGTAGAGGAAAAAACCAACAAGCAAAAGGCTGAGTCAGCTGTGAACAACCAAACCAACAGGCAACACCAAACGAGTCCGAGGCAACAACACTACAACAGTAACAGCACAGTAGTGAATATAGGTGGCTGGCTCCAGGCGGCCGCCGTAAGAGGTGTCAATTAGAGGCGACAACGGCAGTGGGAAGTGCTAGCCGGGCTTGATTCGGGTCAAAGGTGGCGGATGGCTCGAGGAAACAGAGGCGGTGATAGTGGAAGGCTTGCGGCGGCGGCGGACGGCTCGAGGATCAGAGGTGGCGACGGTGGACAGCTTGCGATGGCGGCGGACGGCTCGAGGGCGATGATTACGACGAATGCTCTCTCTCTCTCGGTCTCCGGATCTAATCTCAGATCTGTTTCTCTCTTTCGCTCTCCTCTCCCTATCTTTCTCCCAACTCTCTCATTGCCTGTGGGCTCTTGACGACAGAAAACCCTCGACGATGACTCCTCGTCGAGCCAAACGGCCAAGTCGCTCGACTTCCTTCTTCTAGTGGCGTCGATGGTGCAAGTCGGCGGCGGCCGGCCGAATGGATGATTAGTCGGCGACTTGATATGATAACAATGGACTTGTTAGGTATTGAGTAATTGAGTGATCTATGATTTATGTGGAAATGTTGCTACTCAGTTTTTTCTAGTAGGCACGAGCAAAGTATATTGCAGTTTGTTATAGAAAAAAAAAGACAATTGTAAGATTATGGAGTATATTTATATGATTTGTTGAACAATTATCCAAATATAAATATCATGGAATTGTCTAATGAAACATGTGTTACATATTGTTCTTGGCTAACGTCTGCATTTCCTCTTTAAATCGTTTATCTTGCCAATACATGCCGGGGGGGGGGGGGGGGGGGGTGAATCCAAATGGGTGAATCCAAATGTTTTTAGCCACTACATATAGGTAGGCGATTGATGTTTATCACACCTTATTGAATTTAGGTGAGAAAATGAAATTAGTGGGGTCTTCCAAAACTCAAAACTCGTGTTTTATATACTGGTGTAGGTCCTATTCTGTTTGCTGTCAGTGTATGATCTGAGCTGTGACCCCCTTCATTAGGAAGCAAAGTACTGATGTTAATAGACATACTTCATGTATCATGGAGTAACATAATGGCTAAAACACATATGCTAGAGAGTTCGCAAGTTTGATGGTTTAAGTTACAAAAATACCTCATTTTTTGAGGTCAAAATTCAAAAAAGAAAAAAAATGGAAATTGGTTTCTTGCATTTTTCGTTTTTATGATTGATGCTTCATGCTCCAGGTGAGATGGGGGTTGGACAAACAACTAGGAAGCCATTACATTACAAGGGATCGATATTCCACCGTGTCATCAGGGGGTTCATGGCACAAGTCTGTTTTTCTTCTCTCATTCTGTTATTTTTGCATTCGTTCTTCCTAGGCCTAGTTTACTATGTCAATTTGTATTTTGAAGTTGGCATTTGGTGAGCTCCGTTTCCTTTCTCTGTTTAGTTAGTCTCCTGTTTCGTTTTCTATGATGTGTAGGATACAGGACAGATGATCTCGACTGCTTTTCTTGTCATATAGTATTTAAGGTTGTATTTTGTTGTATTATGATTATCTACATTTGTGCTTTTAGCAAATGTAGTTGTCAAAAAGAACTCTGAATTTTGCATTTTTTAAAGCTTGGTGTGCTGATTGGCATTTCTTTTACAGGGTGGTGACTTCTCAAAACGAGATGGTGAGTGATGCTATTGGTTCTTTCTCTTAAATTTTCTGTTTTCTAGTGGAGATGGCCTATATGTCCAGAAGAAATGTAGAAAGTCCCCTTTTCTCCCTGACCTTTGTCTTGATTTCCTTGTGGTCTAACACTGAAACAAACTAATTTATTTATGGTTCAGTGCTTATATTGATATATGTAACTCTTCCTGTAAAGTACTGGGCAATGACTGATTGATGCTAATAAGTAGGATCCTAGTTGTGGTTTTTGCATCTTGTACCAATGGGTCTTACTGTTCAATCTGAGGATGATGCATTCCTGGGAGTTTTGGCTCTCTAAACATCCTCTAAGCATCATGAACTACCCTAGCGAATGGTTTCATACAAATCTTCCTTGACACCACATGCATATAGGATTTGAGTTCATTTTCAGATAAAGCCTCGTGTATAGTAACAAGAAATTTTCCATCGGACGCTTTTGACCAATGAAAAAGTTTTATTTTGTTCTGTGCATACATCAGAAGTGAGGGAAGATGCTCAGTTTTGAGATAGCACACTCTGTAACCTCTTAACTAAGTTTGTTGATTCATATACTATTTGGCCATTTATTTATGATGCACGTAGTTTATGTGTTAGGGCATTTGTAATAATATGCTCAAATGTTTGTCCAGCAGTGTATTTTTCAGCCATCTTATTTTGGTGTGATCATATTAGGTGAAGCTGCATTCACCTTTTTTTCTTGCTATCTGTTTTTGTTCTTTCTATTGTTGTTGCAGATTGCAGAAGTAATATGGTAGTTCATATTGTTTTTCTCAGTACTCGGCATCCAATTTTCCATGTTTGCTGATTTTCTGTTTTTTTGCAAAACTGTCAATAAGTGTTTTGACCTGTAGTATCATGCATATTAATCATATGCTTTCTACATTCTTTGTTTTTATGGTTCACAAAATTTGTTTATACATGTGACCTTTCCATGTCATGAATGTTGGACTATATATATTCTTCTATGATAGCATTTTTATGTGAGATCTCTCTCTTCTTTGACAAGATTTTTTATTTAAGGCACCTAATAATGGCATTTCCTGTTTAAATTCCTTCTTTTTTCCCCGTTATTTTGGAAAGTGCCTTAATCATCTAATTGTGTTATAGGGACTGGCGGAGAAAGTATATATGGTGGAAAATTTGAAGGTATTTATTTATCTTTGAAATTCTTAGCATGGAATCTAACCTCATTTATATTGAAATTTTCTTTATTTAGACAATTTAATATTTGTATTTCAGATGAAAATTTTCTTCTACGCCATGACGATCGTGGGCTCCTATCGATGGCAAATGCTGGATCCAACACTAATGGCTCTCAGTTCTTCATTACTTTCAAGCCTGCTCCTCATCTTGACAAGTTTGTTCTGATGAATGCCACTTTCATACCTTTTTTTTCTTTTTGGGAAATGTTCATGTGTTTATTAACCTGAGTATTCGTATTAAAAAGCTATTAGCCGGAATCAATTGCATGGAGCTTCTAATATATGCATTAGGTGCTTTGCTTTGTGGGAAATGAATGCCACCCACCCATCTTCTTATACAAATGAAAATTAATAAAATGATGTTTTTTGGTTTCATTCTTATCGATGATATCTGAAAAATAGTACATAAAGAGCATCTGCACTAGAGATTTTCACTCTTAACTATGACGTCATGCACTCATGTTTTTTCATTTATTTTGTGAAACCCCACTATTGGGGGCTGAGGGACATTTAATGGTGATATCATTCATATGCATGGGTACTTTCTAGAGACAAGAATTTGAAGCCAACTTTGATTTTGCTACTGCTACTTTTTATATTTGGTAGGATACTTAGCTATTATGAATGATGGTGTCATTGAAGCACGTTGAAGCTGATCCTTTAACATTTTGTACTACCCATAATATTCAGCATGTTGGAGTAGTTCCTCCAACACCTGTGTCAAGCCCCAAGTGTTATGCCCATATATATCATTTATCTATGCATTCACATTTGAACCTTTACTTTTGTTCGTCTCAATACTAAATCAAATCTATGTCTAAATGAAGTCTCTATTTGTATTTTTATCCAAAACATCAAGAACTAGATCATTAGACTCGTGTGTGGCATTCCTAGGGTTTTGGCTATTTTGTTTAATTTCTCTATTTTATGCAATATCCAGAAACTATGTGTGTGTTTTCTAATACTTCTATGGGTGGTGATGCTGGTACATGGATCTGCAATGGTGCACTGCACTTGCATACATCCATGTAACACTGCATTGTGGAACTATTGGAATTTTAGTATAGCCCAGCTACTCTGTGCGTCATACTATTTCAGCATTTAACACCATCTATATTGTGGACTTCTGCTGTCATTTTGCAACTAGAGCTCTTGGAGGTTCCTGGGTTTTCAATCCTGATTGTTGCTTTTGTTCTCCATTTATCAAAACTGATGATTGGGTTGTTGGAACGATATTGTTGTCTTGGCATTCTGCAGGTCCATTTTCTATGGAATGAATGTAGGCTGCCATGTTCTGTGTGATATAAACATCGGTTGTTTTCTTAGTTTTGGGTGTCAAAAATAGGACCTTGGACTATATGTGTGCTTGATTTCTTGCTCCACTATGATTGTCTGATGTGGTCACGGGCTGAGTATTCAGGTAATATCGGCCACGATAATTACATACAGCCATTAAAGCAGGACTACAACATAAGCAACAGAATCATACTTTTCTAATGCAGATTTACTTGAGATTTCCTGGCTTTCCAAACTTGTAATTTAGTTTTGAGAGGTTGGATAATCTCTAAACATTTGTAATTTGTTGTAGGAAGCACACTGTTTTTGGCAGGCTTATTGTTGGACATGATGTCTTGAAGAGGATTGAGCATATTGACGTAGATGGTCCTAGTTCTGTGCCGGTAGTCCCAGTAAAAATAGTGGACTGTGGGGAGCTCCATGACGGCAGAGACCATGGATCTATCACAACTGAAAATGGTGATGCTCTTTAAGTTTGATGATACATTTTCAAATATGCACAATAGGCTATTTAAGCAGTCAATCATTATAAATTTTTTTGCATAAATATTTGGGATGATATAGATATATCAATTATTTGACATCTTTTATATGATCATGATGCCATAGATAAAAAGAGAGCTGCCAAATCAAAGTTCTCAAAGGATATATCTTCTGATGAGGAAAGTAATGAAGGGAAACACAGGGGTCGTCGTAAGAAATCTTTGAAGGGGAGAAGAAAGAGGAGGAGATATTATTCTTCAGATTCAGATAGCTCTTCGGACTCAGAGACTGAGTTATCTGATTCTGAGAGTGACTCTGATCCTTACTCCAGTGACTCATCTGATCTCAGCAGCTCAAGTGATGACAGACGAAGGCGTAGAAAGAGACGCTCTAAGAAAGATAAACGCAAACATGGAAAACGAAAGCGTGATCGTAGGCGTGAGAAGAGACGCAGAACGCGTGACAGGAAATCAAGGCACAAGTCAAAAAGGTTATGTCTCATTGTTGCCAACTTAAAGCTTTTCAGTCTTTGCTCTAACAATATAATATCTCATTGCCAGGACGGTACAGAGTGACAATGAATCTGAGAGTCCAAGTGATAGCAGCTCTGAAGATGATAGAAGCAAACGACACTGTCGAGGGAGGAAGTCTAAGACCTCCTCTCAAGTTTCTGGTAAATTCCTTTGATGGCCGATGCATGTGTGAATTAAATGACTTTGCTTGTTTTTTTTTAAGATGACACATTTACCTTGTGCTTTATTTATCTCATTCTTGGTGTATTGCTTTTCATTTATCTAGATCATTTTGGGTGTGTGTGCATGCATTTTTTTGGGGGATTTGTTATTCCAGTAAGCCATGAGTTGCATCTGGTGTAGTTGAATTTCGTATTGGCTATTGATCTATGCAATTTATCTTTAAGCTGAAAATCAACCAGAAGTAGCTGCTTTGAAGGATGCCACATCGACTCAGCAAAAGAGTGAAACACCAAGGAGTCCGGCACAAGAAGACAAGTCTCCATTGGAAAATGGGGAGATTCGTACCAATGGTGTTACTGAGTCAAAAACTGAAAGGAACGCAGATAGCATGCCTGCTATAACTGGCAATCGAAGCAAATCTAGGTTTCCCATACTACTTCACACATCAATCATTCTTTGTGCTTACTGCTTCTTCCACGAGCAATGTTTTCTCTGACATTGATAAGCAGGAGCCAGAGCATGAGTGCTAACCACTCAATGAGCAAGAGTATGAGTATCAGTCCAAGGAGAAGCCCGATCAAAAGGTCAACTATCAGCCCCAAGAGGTCAGGAAGCAGGAGTCCTGTTCGTGAAAGTCATAGTAGAAGTCCTGTCCGGCCTCCCAAAAGAACTGAAAGCAGGAGTCCAGCCAGACGGAGCATCAGCGTAAGCCCTGGTAGAAGAAGCCTCAGCAGGAGCCCACCTAGAGGTGCGAGCAGAAGCCCTGTGGCCCAACCTTCTCGAAGCAGAAGCAGAAGTCCAGTTAAAGCTCAAACTAGAAGCATTAGCAGGGGTTCGGCTAGGTCCTTGCCACGAAGAAGTCCAAATAGGAGTCTGGAAAGACCTCCTGTGCGAAGAAGTGTCAGCCGAAGCCCACCTATGGACAAGAGAAGGAGCATTAGCCGAACCTCTGCAAGATCTCCAGTGAGAAGAAGTGTTAGCAGGAGCCCAGATGTGCCCTCTAGGAGGAGCCCAAGCAGGAGTCCCCAGAGGAATGCTCGTAGAAGCCTCAGCAGGAGCCCTGTGAGATTGTCTAGAAGAAGTTTTAGCCGAAGCCCTATAAGATTTTGTCGATCTCGCAGGAGCATCAGCAGAAGTGCTAGCCCAGCTCGCCGGGCAATATCACCTCCATCTAATCATGTTAGGAGCCCATCCAGGAGTGGCTCTCTTGATGGGTCTCCGAAACGCATAAGAAGGGGGCGGGGTTTTACTCAGCGTTACTCCTTTGCAAGACAATACCGATCACCTTCTCCTGATCGTTCCCCTGTCAGGTCCTACCGCTATGGTGGAAGAAGTGATCGTGACAGGTTATTGAATTAAAATTATGCAATTTGGTTTTATTTTTGTTTTGGAATAATTGTTCTATTTGTCATTTGTAGATATATGAGTTACCGAGGCTCTCGTTACCGATCACCCCCAAGACGCTATAGAAGCCCACCCAGAGGAAGACCATCACCAAGGTTAGTTAGTTAACTGTTGTACTCATTATTAGACGACATAATGATCATAGAGATGGCAAATCATTATTTGAAGCAGTTATTTTTTTTTTACCTGAACAATGAAAACATAATTTTGTAAAGTTTACAAAATACTTATTTCAGAGCATTTAATATGTTTTTCAATAATATTTGTCCTGCCCTCTGCTTGTTTTGTAAACTTTTTAAGAATGTCTGATTACTCTGTAATTGTAGCTTCAAATGCAAGCTATGCTGTTAACTTGTTACAGCTGATGGGTAGTTGAACTGTAGTTTCAACTTTCTTGGGTTGATACTTGATACATTAAGTTATACCTAGTGTAAATTGTGTTGATCTTTTGAAGTTCTTTTAAATAAGAATTTCATCTTGTGGTGTTTTACCTCTTTAAATTGAGGCTGGTAACATCCCAACATCTTTCAACCTACTTTGTGTAGCAAGATGTTTGAGTAGCATTGTCTAGTCTAATGTTTCTGGTGCCATTCATGATTTGTACTTTTATCACAACTTGAAACCAAATAGGTATAGGAGGAGGAGCCGTAGCCGAAGCGTTTCACACAGCCCTGTTCATCGTGATCGAGCAAGGGGAGGTGGATACAGCAGGAGTCCTGTACGCAGTCGTTCTCCTGGTGGGAAACCAAGACTGCGTGGTGACCGTGCACGATCAATATCCAGAAGCAGGAGCCCGTCTGGGTCGAGGTCTAGGTCCCCATCACCAATACAAGGTCGATCCTCACCTATTTCCCCATCTCCGAAGCGCATGAGTAATGAGAAGTCCCCGTCACCATCTAGTAGTCCTGAAGGGAAGAAGGGTTTGGTATCCTATGGAGATGCCTCCCCAGATTCTGCTGGGAAATAGATGGAAAGGGAAATGTATGAACTAGCTCTGGTCTTTGTTTAATCTTATGTGCTTTTTATGTTTCTATTGCTACTGGTAGAGAAGTTGCTTTGTAGTATTTTGAGATGTCCCTGATGTTTGTCATCAGTGTAGAAATGTTACATGTGCTCTTCGGGATAACTGTGGATTTGGTTGAATACTCTCTAGACAATTGTTATGCGGAGGTATTGGTGTATGGTTTTGTTCGTCATGTACTCCTGTGCTTTTCGTTTTTTCTTAGGCGGAGGTATTGTGATGCGCGGTTAATTCTCAGGTGATATGTCGTTCTGTGGATGGTTTTGGAACTCGGGTTCCACTTTTTTTTTTTTTTAAGAAAGCTGTCGTTATTACTTATGAGTGGTAGGTATCTGGGACAATTTTGGTGAATCCTCGTCCCCATTCAACCCATATTATACGTTAATATAATACTCTAATTAAATATATATATATAATTTTATATATAGATTTTCTATGTACTATAGATATTTTTTTATTATGTGTATACTTGTTTAGTTGTTTATTATATTATTTATGAAAAAAATATATTTTATAGTTTTATAATTATATAATGTATTTCATCATTAATATTTTTTTGAAATATAAAATTTCTTAGTTACATTTATTTATGAAAAATATATCTTATAAATTAGAAAAATATATATAATACTTCATTAAAAATATTATATATAACCAAAATAATATATAGATTATAAGTAAAAAAAATATATAATATATTTTAATTTTAAGAGTATAATATATATATATATCTCCTAGTACTAGTACTACATATTGTAGTTGCTATAGACTATCTCACTGATGTCACATAATTTTTTATTTTTGTTATTCTATAAACTTGTCTAACTGGCACATAGGTGACAAGCCTTTTTGACCCAACAGTACATTATCCAAAAATGAGAGAGAGAGAGAGAGAGAGAGAGAGAGAGAGAGAGAGAGGAGATGGCAGCTAATTCATTATTCTTACTTTATGTTCTCTACCCTGCCATCTACTTTATTCTTCGTTTCTTTCAAATGGCAAAAGAAAATAGTTCTAGATCTATCAAATAAAAATTATTTCTTTTGTACTTGTGTTGCTGAAATTGGCACCGATGGAAGAAGGGTATAGATGGCTTCGCCGAAGCCAATAATTATTAATGTGAATAAACCAATTTTGCAGAGAAGAAAACTCCGGGGGATGGTGTTTGTCGCCAAACAAGGTGTGCAGATGTTGGTTTATTTTTGTTTTTGATCTATTCCTTTTGTAGCAGCGGATTTGATCTCATCTAAACGACCGATGAGGAACAACAGGTTGGAGGAGTACGGTGTCTTTGGCTTGCGTGAGTGGCGGCTCTAGTATAGTTGCAATGATTTTTTTTTTCTTATTTTCTTGTGCAGTGGGTTTGATCTCATTTTTGTAGTATAGTTTTTTATTTGTGAATTGCAAGGAATAAACTTTTTTACATTTATGAATTATCATGCATAATTTTTGTAATATTGGCCTAACTACTTCAAAGACATTGGGTGTGGTTTAAAAAGACAAAACTTACGATAAGGAGTTATTAATTCAAATTCGTCATTTTAGAAGTGGTATTTCTTGTAATATTTTCTCAACTACTAAAATATATTTCAATGTTGTTATTAAGGGACAAAGCTTACTTCAAAGATATCAGGTGTGGTTTAAAAAGAGACAAAGCAGGTAATAGAAAATTTTGAATTTAAATTCGTTATTGCACCAGTGGTACTTCTTATAATATTGCCTCAACTATTTTAAAGTTATTGGGTGTTGTTTGATAAAGGATGAAGTTTGTAATGGAAAATTTAAATTCACCATTATACAAGTGGTATCTCTTGTAATATTATCTCAGCTACTCTAAAAATACTAGATGTGGTTTGAAAAGAGGCGGAACTTGCAATGAAGAATTCTAAAATTAAATTTTCCCTTTACCTCAAAATAGAGACCGGTTTAAATTTCAAATGAGTACTACCTTTTCTCTTTCCCTTCACAAAATCAAGCAAAATAAATGAGAAATTGCTTTTTTAGAGTTTTTTTCTTGTACCTCAATTGCATCTCTTTCTTTTATGTGGCAACAAGATAATATTGTGTGAAACATTAAATGTAAACCTTCAACACATAGGTTGCACCATTGAAAAGGATTACACTATATATTTTTATACATACAGGAAGTGATTTTAATATAACAACAAGTAGTTACTACATGAATCTCACTCTAATCCTCACTTCTTTCAATTTTACACATGAAATTCTACATTATGTTTAAAAATTGCAATGAAGTCTCTATCTATCAAATTCCAAAAAAACATATAAAAATAAAATATTTAAAAAGTACTAAAATTAAGAAACCCATAATACTTCAGGAAAATAATATTATAGTTAGAGAAAATATTAGTAAAAAACAAAGTAAGTCAAAAATAAAAACAAAAAATCATAATATCATAGAATAAAAATATATAAATTCAAATTATCTTGTAAACTATTAAATATATAATTAAAACTATGCAAGTTGAAAAGAATGGGCAACTAAAAGCAAAAAGTCTAACCGTGTAAGAAAATACCTAAAATATTGCCCATAAATACAAAGTTTCATAAATTTAAAATTTAATTTTTTATGTATATATTTGCGAGAAAAATACTTTATAAATTTTTTAATATAAAAAACTTATGAGAATTTCTGTTTCATTTACATGTGTGCTATAATTAGTTTTATTTTCTAACATATTTGTAGGTTTAGAATATTTTCTTAAATGTATCTGATATTTAATTTTTTTTTTAAAAAAAACTCATGCGTCTATTTATTTTTGTACCTTTTTAATTGTTTTCTATTAACACTATTTGTACAATTTAATGGATAGGTATTTGATTGTAATTTTTATATGTAATATGGGAATTTTAGTGAAAAAATTTAAAAATGAGACAAAAATTACAATTTTTATGAATATTTTATATAAATAACTTTTTTAAAAAAGAAAATTGCAAATCTAAGCCAGTGTTTCAAAAATAACATTTTTTAGAATAGCGGTTAACTCTGGATGTGACATGTGGCAGCAGGGGTGCGGCAAACCTCTTTAACGCACAACTAGTGTGCGATAGAAAAAAATTAGAAAAGAAGTCAACCACACTCTGGAAGATAGCAGTACCATTTTTAGTTTTTTTATTAATTCAAATTGAAACTTGTGATATATAGTTCCGGTTGATAATCTGTTTGTATCAATTTGATCATCTTGGTTTCACCATTTCATCAGTTCAAACAAATCGTCAATCCAAATTTTATATCAAAAGATATTGATGTTGAAAGAATTGAAATATTTCTGTACAAAATTTTGAATTTTAATTAATAATAAAAATAAAAAATGGTACTGGCCCACTCTTAGAGTGCGACTGACTTTTTTTGTTGGCTTTTCTCTGCCACACACTAGTTGTATGGCAAAGAGATTTGTCGCACTCTTACTGCCACGTATCACGTCCATATTTAGCCATAATTCTAAGAATGTTATTTTTGCAATTTTTTGAAACAATGAATCAGATTTATAATTTTCTTTTTTTAAAAGATTATTTATATAAAAGAGTCTTACTTTTGTATTGTAGTGTGGATTATATATATATATATGGAGATACTATTCTACACACACCCCTATACTAACTATTCTTTGCCCATCTTCTGTATCGTTGGATCATACATCGAGATTAGAATTTTATTGACGGTAATAACTACCATAAATGACTCCATTATCCCTAAAAAATTGGAACCCACATCACGATTTGTTATAACTGCACACTATCCCTAAAAAATAGGAACCGAAATCATATTAGTCAGTAAATTTACTAGTCGCGTAATATAAATTTATTGGTCGTATACTATAGATTTACTAGACGGACATGTAAATGTATAATATATGATCAGTAAATTTATTGGTCACATACTATAGATTATAATATAGATTTTTGTCAGTAAATTTACTAGTCGCGTAATATAAATTTATTGGTCGTATATTACAGATTTACTAGATGGACAGTAAATGTATAGTATATGACCAATAAATTTACTGGTCACATATTATAGATTATATTATAGATTTTTGTCAGTAAATTTACTAGTCATATACTATAGACATATACTATATATTTTTTTCAGTATGGTATACTGACTGTCAGTTCCATGTTTCTGAGTTTGGAACTGACTGTCAGTTTATCAAACTGACTGTCAGTTGCGGGATCGAGAACCCTAAAACCCCATTCTGTTTCTTGTCTTCTCACCTCCTTTTCTCGCCGCCGTTCTCTTTTTCGTGCTCCCTCGCCGTCGCCGGTTGCTCCTCCTCCTTGCTGTGGGGGACTCAGAGGATGAGGCTCCAGTTCAGGAGTCTGCCCCAGCACCTGCTTCAGACCTTGGCGCCGGATCTTCTGCGGCGTCACCTTCTCTGCTCCAGCAGGTTCTTCAGACCCAGCAGCAGATCCTCAGCACCCAGGCGGAGCATCATCAGATGCTGCTTCGTTTGGTCGCGCAGCAGGAGGAGATACTGCGACGTTTGCCTGCGTCAGACTCTCAGGTCCCTCGCAAGAGGGCCCGCCCTGCGTCATCTTCTCCGAGCTCTGCTACAGGACCTGTTGATCCAGCTCCTGCGGCACCAGCTCCGGCTCCAGTTGCTGCAGCTCCTGCTCCCGTTGCAGCGGTGACTCCTCCGGCGTCTCCAGCCGTCGATCCGACTGCATCTCCAGATGGCTCCGGAGATACAGCCGTCTTAGGATTTTCTTCAGATGATGAGCCTTAGGCTCTGATTTGTATCTTTTGCCTCCCTTTTTGTGCTTGATGCCAAAGGGGGAGAAGTATTTTTGGATAGTATATTGGATATTAGTCTGTTTATGTCTTTTGATGTATTGAACAAATGATCTTTTATATATGGAGATGTTTTTTGGTTATCATATATGTCTGTGTGTCATCTCTTTAGATCTTTTTAGCTCTGATACATATGATGACTTGTGTTTAGCGCTGATATATATGATGTCATTAGTTTCTTGAGATGATGCTCTTGAGCTCTGATATGTGATTATAGCTCTGATACATTGATATATATGATGTCTTAATGTGCATGCTCTGATATGACTTGTGGATATTTGCACATCTGTGACTTGCTTATGTATGAGATGCCCTGATGTGTATGTATGAGTTTATGATCTTGTATGATGAGATGCATATACTCAGGGGGAGCTATCTCATTTATTTTGTTTTTGAACACTTGTTGTCATCAATCATCAAAAAGGGGGAGATTGTTGCATCTAGGCCTTCATGCCTAACCCTAATTTTGATGATTAATGAAAACAAAGTGTTCTGGACTAACTGTGCTTTTTGAGATTGATTGATACAGGATCAGTTGGGAAGAAACACAAGAGGATCAACATGAACCCAACTCAGAATGAAGCACAAGACGCAGAAGAGCAAGAGACGAGACGCAAATCTTGAAGATGCGAAAGACCTCAGGTATTACGAGTCTTTATTTTTACCGATCTTGACGTGTGGAGATGATCGGTTAGGTAAATTTTTTTCTAGTTTTAACCGTACTATAAAGAGGGGTAGCGAAAGTCCTCTCTTTATCTCCAACGCAAACCGAGAAATCTAGGTCTTTGCATCGCATCATTTTCATGTGGATTTGGTTTTGATCTTATTTGAAAATCTGGATTTTCAGTTCAGTTTTTGACAGCAGAAGAGTATTTGCATTTTTCAGAAAGATCTAGATAGATCTGGTTTTTGCTTATGTTTACAAAAATGTAGCCCTTGAAATTATCTTTCCAACGAGCTATTAAACACCTCTTTTGGTTTTCTGGTTTTAAAGTTATCTCTGTTTTTGTTCATGCTGACTGTCAGTTTGCTAAACTGACTGTCAGTTTGAATGTCAGTTCGTGTAACTGACAATTGTCCAGAGAGGGTGTATTTTGGGCTCAAAATTTTTGTACTAAACTGACTGTCAGTTTGTCCATACTGACTGTCAGTTGGGGTTTCGACCACATTGCTTTTAACTGAGTTTCTATTTGATTTTGGTCGTGATTGTGGTCGAACTGACTGTCAGTTGTGGGTTTCAGCTTTCCTTTTTCGACCACGAACGGCTAGCAAAGTTTTCGTCCGTAAATTTTGTCGGCCGTTGTGCACTAAACTGACTGTCAGTTTGCATAACTGACTGTCAGTTTGGGTTGCTGATTTTCAGCCCTAGCTCCAACGGTTCATTTGCTTCTTGAGGCTATAAATAGGGGCTTTGGGCATATGTTTTTTATAACAAGCAACAGCATTTCATATACACTCTTGAGCATTAGTTTCTTATATAAAATCTTGATCTTTTGATCAAGTCAAGTGCTTTCCGATCCACCGAGCATTTCAGTTCTTTGCATTTTGCATTTACTTAGCTTCTCGGTGCGTGTTTGGAGGTCTTGAGAAGACCTCGCTGCCTGTTACTCTTGGTGAGCGCCCTCACCTATACGGTTCGGAGGCGTGGCCGTTGATCTCTCCGTTCAGAGATTGTCGGAGAGGCTCGGCAAGTGTGTACAAGGCATCGGTGCTCGCCTTTCCGGAGTGGACAAGGAGCAACCACTAGTGATAATATCCTTTGTGGATATTGAGGCAAGACTCAAGTGATTTGAGTGCTTCAACGAGGATTAGTGGAGACTGGGCGAGTCTCCGATACCTCGGTAAAAATCATTGTGTTCGTTCTCTTTTCCCTTAGCTTATATTATTTGTCTTGATTTGCATTTATTTGCTTTGAGCTTTAAAGTTTTTAAAAGCCTCCTATTCACCCCCCCCTCTAGTCGGCATCCTTGATCCAACACAAGTATATGCTTCAGTTCCCAAATTGGACAAAAATTGAAGAAAGTTTGAACAACCCTATAATGTTTTCTTCATATGTGTACACTCTTGTGGGTTTCAACAATTTAAAACAGCGTAGTGGCAACCAAGAATTCTTCACGGGTTTGATATGTTTCGACACAACTCAACACTTAATGAAACTTGCTTTATCAAACACATATTTTCATCTTAAGGATCCATAAATGCTTCTATTTAATACTTTTACCATTAATTGTTTTTTATGTTTTCCCAATATATGTCATCGGAGTTATCACAGCGATATCAGGATTAGTTTCTATCAACATTAGAGGACGCACAACAGACACACAAAAAAGAGACATTTACATCCACGATCTCAGGTTTGCCTTTTTTTTGTTGTTCAACACACGCATCTCCAACAAATATAATACTCTTATTCATATCTCATCACAGTGACAATGTAAAAACTGTCACAATATGGAGATCGTGCGCAGTCGAATTTGATGCAAAAATTATTCATGTAATAAGCGCAACTCAACCAGTGATTGTTATTTTCGTCGGCACACTCATTAAGCACTTCAAAAGTTTTTTTCCATTAACAAACAAAACTTTATTTTTCCGTCCATCAGACATTTCTTATACATTTTATTAACATATTATTTCTTTACCATATAGACCAAGAAATAATTTCCGTGGTCCAGCCTGTAAATGGTATATAAACATATCATCGAAAAAATTTCCAAAAATAGTATGCCCGAAAATGTTTCCAAAAATAGTATGGTCAAAAAAATTTCTAAAAATAGTATGCATGAAAATGTTTTCAAAAATAGTATTGTCGAAAAAAATTCTAAAAATAGAATGCCGAAAATGCTTCCAAAAATAGTATGTCCAAAAATGTTTCCAAAAATAGTATCGTCGAAAATGTTTCTAAAAATAGAATGGCTGAAAATGTTTCCAAAAATAGTATCGTTGAAAAAATTTCCAAAAATAGTATGTTCTTAAAATATGCAAAAAATAGTACGGCCCAAAATATTTCCAAAAATAGTATGCCTGAAAATGTTTTCAAAAATAGTATGGTAAAAAAAATTTCCAAAAATAGTATGTCCAAAAACATTTCTAAAAATAGTATGTTTGAAAATGTTTCCAAAAATAGTACCGTCAAAAATATTCCAAAAAGAGTATACCCAAAAATATTTTCAAAAATAGTATACCCGAAGAAATTTCCAAAAATAGAATGTCCGAAAAAATTTCTAAAAATAGTATGTTCGAAAATGTTTCCAAAAATAGTAATGTCAAAAATAGTATCCCAAAAATGTTTCCAAAAATAGTATGTCCGAAAATTTTCAAAAATAGTATGTCCGAAAATGTTTCCAAAAATAGTATACCCGAAAAAATTTCTAAAAATATATGTCCGAAAAAATTTCTAAAAATAGTATGATTGAAAAAATTTCTATAAATAGTATGTTTGAAAATGTTTCCAAAAATAATATTGTCGAAAATATTTCCAAAAATAGTATTTTCGAAAAAAATTCTAAAAATAGTATACTTTGAAAAAATTCCCAAAAGTAGTATGTCCGAAATGTTTTTAAAAAATAGTATGTTCAAAAATGTTTCAAAAATAGTACCGTCGAAAATATTTCCAAAAATAGTATGATCAGAAAAATTTCTAAAAATAGTATGTCTGAAAATATTTTCAAAAATAGTATCGTCGAAAGAATTTCTCAAAATAGTATGCCCGAAAATGTTTCCAAAAATAGTATGGACGAAAACTTTCGAAAAATTGTATGTCGAAAAAATTTTTAAAAATAGTATGCCCGAAAATGTTTCAAAAATAATATCGTTGAAAATATTTTCAAAAATAGTATGATCGAAAAAATTTCGAAAAATAGTATACCCGAAATATTTCCAAAAATAGTGTAGCTGAAAAAATTTCCAAAAATAGTATGGCCGAAAATGTAGCCAAAAAAATTTCTAAAAATGGTATTTTCGGAAATGTTTTCAAAAATAGTACTGTCATAAATATTTCCAAAAATAGCATCGTCGAAAATATTTCCAAAAATAGTACATCCGAAAAAATTTCTAAAAATAGTATGTCCGAAAAAATTTCTAAAAATTGTATGTTCAAAAATGTTTCCAAAAATAGTACTGTCAAAAATATTTTCAAAAATAGTATCCCAAAAAATGTTTCGAAAAATAGTATGCCCGAAAATTTCTAAAAATAGTATATCTGAAAATGTTTCCAAAAATAGTATACTCGAAAAAAATTTCTAAAAATAGTATGTGTGAAAATCTTTTCAAAAATTGTATCGTCAAAAGAATTTGTCAAAATAGTTTGCCCGAAAATGTTTCAAAAAATAGTATGACCGAAAACTTTCCAAAATTAATATGGTCTAAATAATTTCTAAAAATAGTATGGTCTAAAATGTTTTCAAAAATAGTATATTCAAAAAAATTTCCAAAAATAGTATGCCTAAAAATGTATCCAAAAATAATATATCCGAAAATATTTCTAAAAATAGTATATTCGAAAAAATTTCCAAAAATAGAATACTCGAAAATATTTCTAAAAATAGTATGTGCGAATGTTTCTATGTTCTAAAAACAATATGTTCGAAAATGTTTTCAAAAATAGTGGCGTTGAAAATATTTCAAAAATAGTATGGTCAAAAATATTTTCAAAAATAGTATGTCTGAAAATATTTTCAAAAATATTATGGCAAAAAAACTTTTCGAAAATAGAATTGCCCGAAAATATATCCAAAACTAATATGATCACAAACTTGCTTGACAAGCAGGGTATGTGAGTGGATCAGATGGGTGGATCTATGACATCGATTTTGTCCATCGTGACTTAAGAGTAGCCGGTGAACTAAAAGGCAAACCGAATGTGTGTGAGAGAGAGACGTGGCCACTTCCCGCGCCGCTCGCTACCGCTACCCCCTCCCATTCAAACCTTCACCGTCCGATCCCACATGAACGGATTCCACCCTTCCTCCCCAATTCGCATCGGCAGGCAAGAACCATCCCATCTCCCCAACCGCACCTTAATGGACGCGACGGCGGCGATGGTGTGGTTCCGCAAGGGGCTGCGCGTCCACGACAACCCGGCTCTGGACGCGGCCCGCCGCGGCGCCGCCCGGCTCTACCCGGTGTTCGTGCTCGACCCGCGCTACCTCCGCCCTGACCCGGCCTCGCCGTCCCCGGGCTCCGCCCTCGCCGGCGTTTCCCGCGTCCGCTTCCTCCTCGAGAGCCTCAGCGACCTCGACGCCGGCCTCCGCCGCCTCGGCTCTCGCCTCCTCCTCCTCCGCGCCCGCGACGACGTCGCCGACGCCGTCTGCGCGGCCCTCAAGGACGTACGTGAGCCCACCGTTATTGATGAAATCTTGCGAGCATTTCGACCGTGGATCACAAGATCTGTGTCCTTCTTGCGTTCTTGCAGTGGAACATTGGCAAGCTGTGCTTCGAGTCCGACACCGAACCGTATGCGCAAGCCCGCGACAAGAAAGTCACGGTGAGGAGATAACAGAAAACTGAAAGCCTACTGAAAGGAGCCACTCTGACTTATGAAGTTTTCGATTTGTTTTGGTTCTTAAGGATTTTGCAGCCTCCTCGGGGATTGAAGTGTTCACACCGGTCAGCCACACGCTGTTCGACCCTGCGGACATCATAGAGAAGGTATTCATGAATCATGAACTCTTGATTTTTTTCATATGTTGGAAGGAAGTTCTCTGCTAATGAGAACTTTGGTTTTTGCAACTGAAAGAACGGAGGTCGGCCGCCATTGACATACCAGTCATTCTTGGCCATTGCTGGGGAGCCGCCTGAGCCACTTACGGTGGAGTACACTGATCTCCCACCGGTCGGAGACACTGGGGATTATGAGTTGTTGCTGCCTGTGCCGAAAGTTGAAGAACTTGGGTATGGGGATATTAGCCAGGTATGTACGCCTAGTCCTATCCAGTATGCTGCGTGAGAATGGATAGATGTTCAATTGGATTTCCTTAGATGAAAGCCCATTTGTAGGAAGAGGTTTCGCCGTTCCGAGGAGGGGAGTCAGAAGCTCTGAGGAGAATGAGAGAATCACTTCAAGATAAGGTGCTTCTCAAATGCTCAATTCATGTTGTTTCTGATTCAGTTGAACTTCTGAATGCTCAATTTAGATTAACCTGATACTACAAGAGATTTTACTCTGATAACATCAAATTCCTTGTTGAAGGAGTGGGTGGCAAAGTTTGAGAAGCCTAAGGGTGATCCCTCTGCCTTGCTGAAACCTGCGACGACCGTCTTGTCACCATACCTGAAAGTTAGTCTTGTAACAAGCCAATGTTGTTGGTCCTCTCATTCCCATTTGATTTATATTACAGTGTTGAAATGGATTGTTATATTTCAGTTTGGCTGCCTATCGTCGAGATACTTTTACCACTGCATTCAGGATGTCTACAAGAGTGTCAGAAAGCACACAGAACCACCTGTCTCATTAACTGGCCAGGTTAATTCACTTGTGGTTAGATTGGTAGTATCTAAAGGAAAAATCTGGCATCTGAGCACATAAATAATGTTCTTGTGACAGTTACTATGGAGGGACTTCTTCTATACGGTATCTTTCGGGACTTCTAATTTTGACTGTATGCGAGGAAACAAAATATGCAAGCAGGTTTGCTTCATTTGTGCATCCGATCATCCTGTTTTCATGACATATAACTGAATCCCTTTTAGTGTAGATTCCTTGGAGGGAGAACGAAGAGCTATTTGTCGCATGGAGAGACGGTCGGACAGGATATCCATGGATCGATGCTATTATGATTCAGGTTTGCTCAAACAAACCTGAAACAAACTTGCAATTATAGTCTAACGCACTATCTGCCTTGCTTCCTTTTCTGTTTCTTCTCATAATCTGAATCTTGTTTTATTTATGCTAGCTGAGGAAGTGGGGTTGGATGCATCACCTTGCACGCCATTCAGTTGCTTGTTTTCTGACCCGTGGTGACCTGGTATGATCTATATGATAGTTATTATTTATGATGCTATTTGTAATTTGTCTGGTCGTTTAATTGTAGGTTGATTTGTTAACTCATTAGTTTGTTGATGGAATTCATATATATGCCTTGATGGTAAACATAGATATTAAAATTTTAACATAGTCTTGTAATTAGTAAAAAAATTCAGCTGTAACTCATAGGAGTGTCAATACAACTGTTAAAACCTTAACAGGGTCTGCATGTTGTATTTTATGGTTTAATTGGGAATTTTGGTCAATTATGAGACAAGTCCCTCATTGAAATCTTGGTAGACTTCTTGGAAGAGTTATTTATTTGGGTCAACATTGTACAGATAGAAATCAATTAAAGAAATTCAGTTGTTTAATAACCTCTTATAAGGACATTGACCACTTTGAAAGCAATAATGACAACAACATTGACACTGACAATTAAGGACCCTTACGGATATGAAGCATTTTCCCCCAAAAGTCTGATTCCAAGCTACCATATTTTGCTCTACCTGAAGTTATCATTTGCCAACCTATTTTTCATGAAGTTTATCCACTGGGAGAAAGGTCGCGATGTCTTTGAGAGGCTACTGATAGATTCTGACTGGGCCATTAACAATGGTAATTGGCTCTGGCTCTCATGCTCATCCTTCTTCTATCAGGTCAGATACCAACATTAACTTCAGATGGCACTCAACATTTACCTTTGTTCAGTATAACATCTTATTGTACCTTTATTCCTCGAAACAGTATCACAGAATTTACTCCCCTATCTCGTTCGGAAAGAAGTATGATCCTAATGGAAATTACATCAGGCATTTCATCCCAGTGCTCAAAGGTACATCAGTAACAACATTTCATCACAAAATTTAACTCTTTTCTGACTTCATATCTAACCATTTTGTTTTGCAGAAATGCCAAAGGAGTACATATATGAACCATGGACTGCACCAATTAGCATCCAGAAGAAAGCAAAGTGCATTATTGGCAAGGACTACCCAAAACCAGGTAAGAAAGCCATTTTCATGTATGGAAAAGCATTGTTAGCAAAAAAAAGGTTGGATTTTTTCTAACTGCTTGACAACTTTTTGGTTGTTTCAGTGGTTGATCATGACACTGCAAGCAAAGAGTGCAGAAAGAGGATGGGAGAAGCTTATGCGTCAAGTCGCACTGATGGCAATGCGAAGATAGAAAAAAACTTGAATTCATTGCGAAGAAAGCAGTCTGATGGCAGCCAAGACAAATCTGAATCATCAAAGATGAAGCATCTTAGGAGGAGTAACTGAGTGGAACAGCTCTTATATCTGAAGTAGGCTCACCTTATTGTAAATTTGTAATTGTGTATGTGTTAGGCTTAGTTAGTACAATGTACTGTAGTAGTCTTAACCAAAAGAATTCAGAAGTGCCCTAATTGCAAATTGTAATGTTTGAATGGAAAACTGAAGATTAGAGAGTTACAGATGATCTGAAATCCGAAATGCTTGTTTTAGTTCCTGTTGATAGTAGAAGTTGAGAAAGATGAGTGTACAAACAGTCTTCCTAACATTAATTGATAGCACATCTATCAATTCTTTCTTGAGAGAGTAGGAACGGTTGTTGTGTTGAAATTTAGTAGGCCCATCAATCAATTTTGTTAGTAGATACAGTTGATTAGTGTAGTAATCTCATGTGTAGTATGACCAATAAATTTGATTGTAAATTAAATTGTTAGAAAAAATTTGACTAACTAATTCATGGTCTTCTTACCATAAAGAGAAGAAGAAGATTTGGCTACCAGATTTTGGATAGCCAAAACCGCACACTCAAGATTTGACAAAAAAAAAATCAGTCAAAATATAGCAGAAATAGACTATTATTGTTGGCACATTAAAGTTTGTTCATGAATCAAAGAATGATCAAATTATGATAGTATGATCAAATTTTGACTTGATTAATTGTAGAAGCTGGATATACTCTAAATGATTTTATAATAAAGAAGTTATAAAAAAAACTTTACATATAAGTAGACAACTCGGATAGCACGCCGGTTACACCAGCCATTAGTTGGTGGGCCCATCTATGAGTCAATGACTTGGTATCTTTTTTGTTTTCCATGCCAACACGAAATCAAAACGCCAGTTACTCGTCACACAAAATCCTGCCTAACTTGAGAGCATCTAATCACACACTTACTATGAAGGGTAAGAAGCACATCTTAATGATATCATACCAAAAATGCGGTTGCTTCATACGAAACCAAATCGTTAACCAACCACGTGAAGCGAATGTGTAACTCATGCCAGTCATGTTTTATCCGTGAAGGCAAAACTCTAATCTGCCAAAAAATTAATAAAAAAAAGAAACTGCCAAATTGCCATAGTGATTAGATAATCTTATCTCTACGCAATTTTTTTCGGGTGAAGGACAAGAAACAAAATGAGAACCATGTGAATCTAAGATTAGATGGCCACAAATGTTTCATGCAAGAGGCTGACACAAACCAATAAAAATCACATTAAATACCTCGACAGTTATAGCGTATGTTCACTACACAAAGAGAGGTTTTGATCTCGTAGTTTTCACTCTTGATTCCTTAATTTTTATATGTGTATTTAGTTAGAGTATTTGTATCGGTGTGCGTGTGGGATGATGACGATGGTCAGTGTTGGAAGGTTGGAGCTGGTAGGGGTGGGTGGGGTAAGGAGTATGATCGGATGTATATTATTAATATAGTAGATAATACTAGAGGTAAGATCAGTTTTATAAAAAAAAATGCACACTAAAAAACTAAAATGATTGTCTCCTAGGAGAAAAGGAAATAAAAGAAAAAAATAATAATTTGGCTGTTGGGCTATATTTGAGCGGTTTTGATCAAACACTAAAAGGCACCAATTTTTTTTAAGAAAAAATCTACAAAAAATCCACCCTCCTTAAACTTTTTTTATTTCCTTTTCTATCATTTCATCACCTTTTAGTAGGATGGGTTATTGGTTTTAATCTACACTTTAAATTTAATCTGTTAGACTACAATTGTATATCTCATGTGATCTAAGTAAAAAAATACCAATAAAAATTGATTTTTGTTGCGAGATAGACATGAGTGATGCAGAAACAACGTGTTTGTCTCTTAGACAAAGAATATAAACTAGAAGTAAATTAGGTGAAAATATTTATTAGATGTGAGATTGTGATTTATATTATTATAAGATATAATTAGATAACTTTCAACTAGAATGTGGATGAATTGCGGTTGTTGTTTTGTCTCTTAGGCGGAGAATAGGTAGAGTTCCGTAGCGAGATGAATATGAGATGGTGAGAGGCGACGTGTGCTGCGAAGATTGGCCTGGCTGGGTTTTCAGATAGATGTGTATTGTACGTGTACTATACTACTAAGTAGTTGGGTATACTTGTTCTATCCTCTCATGCAACGGTATCTTAGCTGGCGATTCGTATGTCTGATCTAGAAAAGAAAATATATGTGTTGTTTTATTTGAATCATTATTAGACCAAAAATTAATGGTCCATAACAAAGTTGAAAAAAAATTATAATTTTTCGTGAGATGAATATTCATCTCAATTTTTCTTTTATATCTATCTAAAATATTTAAAATTTGATTAGATAGTTAAGATTTTAAAAAAAATTGACACTCGTGACTTCTTTTTTCTTTTTCTTTTTGAAGACAAAGAATCTCAATCCCTTACCAAGATATCATGGAGTGTTGTTACATATCTCAGATTTATATTCAAAATTAGATATATTATTTGTATGCCATTGTGAGGATGATAAGACAGAAACATTAACTAGTTTAATTTCAATATCATAAAGACTACTATTGATGATTTCATAGATTATCTATGGTTTTGGTACATAAGTTTGATGTTTGTGGTTATGATATATATCGGGGAGTTGAATCGTTTGGCATACATTTGACTAAAGAAATGGACAGGAACGAACTTGAAAAATCAGTATCTTAACTTCTGGCTAGACGAGTATAAATTTTCACTTACCTTTATCTTAACCGCCCTTGCATGCATGCATAAATGCATAAAATGTAAATAGATGAGGAAGAAATACGGGAGACATACACAAAGCTGCAATACAACAACGACTGAAAGACATATTTAAAAAAAAAGGAAAAAGAACTTTTTATTTTTGAACATGGAGTATTGAACAGACAGCAATAGAGTAGAAGAAAAAATATGTTTTTTTTTAGTTGTATAATTTTGTATTTCTTGGTGCATCTTGAGCACATCTCCTTTATCCATTAGAAAAAAAGCATTATACAATGATTCACAACAAAGTAGCCCACCACCGGCACTGGACCCACCCACATTCCGACTTTATGCTTATGGCAATCATATACAAATCATTTGGTGGAAACTATAGAAAACCCTAGTTGTTTAGGTACTTGATTTAGAAAATTCCAGAATTTTGAAATTCCAAATCTTGAAAGTATATAGTGATTAATATGTGCATTATAATATCTAGTGGATTGAATACACAAACTTCTGACATAAGACCTTCTCCAACAACGAAACCTAAAATCAGATCTCTATATCCTGATATACATATCACCCTTAAAAGATTCCATCTCTATATTTGAATATACTCCAACAACAATCTCTAAATATCACTCTTCATCCCTCAAAAATAATTACCAGATCCAATTTCGCGCGCACTGTTCATCACTCAGGTGCTGGGCTCGGCGGCGCGGGGGGAGCGGCTGGGCTCGGGACTGGGGAGCGGCGGCGCGGGGAGGAGTGCGGGGAACCGGCATTGAGGGGAGGCGCGGCGCGGCGTGGGGAGGAGCGTGAGGAACCGGCGTCGAGGGGAGCAGCGGCGAGGGAACCGGCATCGCGGAGGAACCGGCGTCGCGGGGATCTTTGCGTTTTCTCTGTAGCATGTGGATATTTGTGTATTTTCTGTAGCATATGCATCAACGGGAGCGGAGATACGTCGTCTGTTGGAACAACCGGGCGAACCCAAACGATGCGCGGAGTGGGATTTTTTTGGGTGAACAATGTTTTGCGGGATCTCTTGGAAAAGGTCTAAGAGTGACTTTTATAGAGTTTTATAAAATGTGCACTAAAAGTTATATTTTATTTCGATGTTTCAAAAATAAAATTTTGCAATCGTACTGTGAATGGATGTATAATTATTACATTCAATAATTTTTTTTTCTATTTTCAGAAAATTTTGTGGAATTTTGTGATTTTCTTTTCCAAATAGAGGGAATAATTCTATGAATTAAAGAAGTATCTATACAATAAGCAACTTAAGTTCAAAGATAAAGCAAAGAATATTTAACGTTTTGCAGAAATAATGCATAGGTTGAGTTACGAAACTCCAATGTATGAAAACATTTTTCAAATTGTTAAGAGTTGCTAATTATATTGCTATTTTAATGATGGGGTAGGGCTATAGTGCAAAAGCATTTAAATGATGGACCATAGCGAGGCCGGTTTGTAGGAAATCACGATTAGTTGTTGTAGGGAGTCACTAGCATTATAATTAGCACATTGGTTAATCGATAGACCGCGAATAATGTTATCGGTTTGTGGGCCAATGGAGCGAATAAGGTTTCTGTTGGCAATTAATTTTTTTTGTCTTATTACTTGGCAAGAATATACTGGCCCAATCTGTTCATTGACAACCAACATTACGAGCAATCTATTGGTTCTTGGTGATTTGTGTGCAAATGGCATGAACATGGGCTCCTTCTGTTGGTAGATCTTAAAATATGACTCTTTCTACCTTGATCATATCATCGGACACCCGAAATCAACTTAAATCGTCATATTACATGGTGAGAATACATTAACACAATCTGTCTCACTGTCAAATGACAACTAATATCCATCAATTACTCGGGAGACTGCAAACAATGTTTCTATTTTGTGGGCCACGTGATCACATCCATCCCTTAACAAATCATAAAAATTAGATTCTTCCTGCATTGATCAGACCACAGGGAAAAATCAAACATTCATACCATCATCATTCTATGAATTCTTACAATTTTTTTTAAGAGGTTCCAAGAAACTGACAGCCAAAGAAAGGAATATCACGGCCGATCCCCAACCCATATGAGCCGTCGGATTTTCATCAGACGGCTTTGATGGGATGTGGAGGTGGGGGCCTAAACATAGCGGAAGGCCGTTCAGATCCGACGGCTGAGATTGCTCTACACTTGTCGCTTTGTACTGTTGAAATCGCCACCACGCAACCCTTCTGTGCATATAAATATACAACACTCCTAAATTAATTTAAAAAATTAATTACATAAAATTCCCTTTTCTGCTTCCCAATTGTTCTCTAATTTTCTGTTCCTCCAATCCACACTTCCCATAAGTCAAGATTTTAGACCAGGGATCCGCAGGCCCGGGAGGATTTTTCCTTGGATTTTTCCGTGCTTCTTTCAGCCGTAACGAGGACCGCAAGGTTTGTGTTTGTTGTGGACTTTTTTAAAAATTTTTTTGGGGGGTTGTTGTTGATTTTGTCTGTGTGCGAATGGAGGTGAGGGGAGGCGTAGCGCATTGATTAATTAGTTGGCAATTAGGAGGCGATGTTTTCGTGGGTATTACTCACTAGTTCAAAGGTTCTTCGTTT
Organism: Pharus latifolius; assembly: GCA_019359835.1. NCBI lineage: Eukaryota > Viridiplantae > Streptophyta > Magnoliopsida > Poales > Poaceae > Pharus > Pharus latifolius. Next base: position 7,954,725 of record CM033320.1, read on the forward strand.
TGTTGATGTGTTGGTGACTAGATCGTTTTGGCATGCAAATTTGTAAGATTGTTCGATCTATTTCATTTCGATATACTTTTTTTTTCTCAAGTATTCCGTGCATGGGGTTTGTAATTTCCAATGGATTACATTTACTGGTGTGGGAAACTAGATTGCAAATATGTTTCTTGAGTTATCCATGACTTTGATTTTTGATCTGTTAGGTTTTTTTTTTGGGGAAAATATGTTTCTCAGTTGTTTCTTCTTTCGTCATATACTTGGTTCGATGTTAGTTGTTACAATTCGCAGCACTAAATGATGTAGAATTTTTTTTAAAAAAATTGTTTGGAGTATTCAAGTGATTCATGACTTGTTTGCTCATATGTTCTTTATGGATTGGTAAGTTGGTACATCTGAGTTGTAATGCTTCTTTTTCCACTTAATTTACACTTAAAATCGTACCAATTTGTGATAATGTCCTGATCTGGAAACTAGATTGTATTTTCCTCCAGAACATATTAACTCGTTAGTACTTCATTCTAAATCTCTAGTAGAATTTAGTGATGTGGGAATCTCTGTGCTTTTCTTTTGAGTACACAATCTCTCTGTTCAATACCATATACCGTAGTTTTTCGAAAATAATTCTGCAAACTATGTTATGTTTCTTGCATTCATCTCCTGTGCAAGTGTAGATCCTTGTCTTGTATTTACTATCAATGTAATTTATTCAGTGACTAAAGTTTGTGTTCTTGTATGCATCAGTGTTTTGGAAGTAAGAAGACCCAATGAGATTCCACAAAGGGAGCAAGGTGGAGGTATTGCAGGATGCAGAGGCGCCCCTTGGCTCCTGGAGGTCTGCCGAGATTATATCCGGCAATGGTCACAACTATTATGTAAGATATGATCCATGTCCAATTGACTATGGTGAGGCTGTGGGAAGGGTGCCTAGAAAGGCAATAAGGCCTCGCCCCCCAGCACAAGAGAACCTGGTATACTGGGCCCCAGGTGACATCCTCGAGGTCTTTGACAGTTACTCGTGGAAGGTTGCAGGAATAGTGAGAGTGCTTGGTGTTCATCACTATCTTGTCAGGCTCCTTGGATCCTCCCAAGAGTTGAGAGTACATGTATCCAATCTTAGGTTAAGGCAGCTTTGGCAAGATGGCAGATGGGTTGTAATTCCAAAGGTAAAGTTCGTTCCTCCAAAATTTTGAATGCGAGTACTTTTTTTGCATAAGCTCGTTACGTTGATACAAATGCCTGTTATTTAGAATAGTTACTAACTTAAGTTATGTCAAACAGTTGATATAGTCTTATTGTTATATACTTCTATCTTATGCTCTACTATCGGAGCTTGAAGAAGTACTTTGATGTTTATTTAGATAAACGTGCTTCTTATATTATTTTGTACTCTCTAATGAGGCTTCGCAATTACTGTCAGGATTCTGCAAGATGCCCTGGTGGTTCATTTAGAAGTCAATCAAAAGGTGGAAAATTTGGCTTTGAGGTGGCCCAGTCACACCAGCAACTGTATGCTGCAGCGGAGAATCATCTACTCAAGAACAAGATTGTGTTTGAGGGCGATGTGTCTAGAGGCATGAAGAGAAAATCATCTGCTGTGTCAACTTACCCTACACATTGCAGTGAAGTCACTAAGAGATTCCAGTTATCTCATAGAGATGGAAGATACCTGCCTACTGCTCCTGGAGATCCTCTTCATTTGATGGAAAAGGTAGATGCTGTTGATTCCCCATGCTTAATGCTGGGTGAAAAATACACGCATGCTTCCTTAAATAAGAGAACAAATGGTTTCCGTAAAATGAACTTGGCAGGGGCAAACACAAATCTTGATTACCGATATTGTGGTGTCACATCTCCAGATACTGGTGACGCTGATAGTATGGCATCCTCTGTTGGTAGCTGCAGTCCTAGCATTAGTCCCTATAGATCACAATACTATCCTCTAGCTGATAACAGTGAAGACGTTTGTAGTAGAACTGGTGATGCTGAAGCTTCTGTGTCTGGAAGAGAAATATCTGTTCCTGTTAAAGATGTTCTTAGGGACAAAACCCCATCTCTTCTTGTTAAAGATGTTCTCAGGGATGAAACCCATTTGCTGGAGTTGCATGCTTACCGTGCAACAATGATGGCACTATATGCTTCTGGGTCAATTAGCTGGGAGCAAGAGGCATTGATGACTAATCTGAGGCTTACACTGAACATCTCAACTGATGAACATTTAGCTGAGTTGAGGAATTTGGCTTCCTCCTCAGTTCATTCTAGATAACCGTAAGACATATTAGGTTCTTTCCTGGTCGCTCTGTTGTCATATCACTTCCTTTAGAGTAGTGGAATCATTGGAAGTTTGGAAATCCAGTCAGTTGTTGGAGTACTTGATGCTCTGTGTTAACCATCAAAAGAGTTAAACTTGGTGGGGAATTTTTGTATACTTGCCAAAATTTCTGAATACTAGTTTTGCTATATTGACACCAACTAATTTTACTTATGGAACTGAATTTCCTTTGTCTTTTTAACTTTACGTTGTCTGTGCTGGTGTTGAATATTATATTTACTGTGACAAAAGCCCTTGCTAAGTGCTATTGGTTTATTATTCAATACTGACTGAATATTAGATTACTGTGACAAAAGCTCGTGTTGAATGGTTATAATTAAATGATGAAATATGGGAAATTGGCAATGAAATTTTAGTTTTTGGGGTATGTATGTTCAGATGACACCTTTCATGTCTTAAATAATGTGACTTCAGTTGTGCTATTTGACTGTATTGCTGTATTATCATTATCCATCTCTGCAAGATGTTATGCACGTTTGTGCAGAGGCTGCTGCTTCATTGTAGGCAAAAACACCTTTATTAAAGACTATCAGTAAGTGTAACCTAAACAGTTGTCTGAGACCAAGTTATATTGGTCTCACTTTCTCATTCTTCTGCTGTTATTATGCTGACCCTGACAACTAACTAACTGAAAAGACCTCTTTACTCATATTATAAGAGACCATCACAGCTTTACCTTTGCAACTCAGTTTTGGGTGGTTTGTTTTCACATAGTTTGCAGTTGCAAAAACAAAAGGAAATAATGACATCTGATGTTTCTCATGCATTTTCCAGGGCCGAAGTTGGAGGCTTGTAAAGCATCCTTCCGTAGGTCCATGTTGATGGAGGAGTTTGTCACATGGTTTGCACTGTGATCAATGTGGCAACATTTCCATCATACTTCAATTGGTGTCTAACTTCTTTCCTTCACTGCTCTGTTCAGGCTTCTTTGCCTGCACAACTAGCTTTGCATGGAAGTTGCAAAGGAAATTCGCCTCGACATTAATCAATTTAAAGTTTCTATGTTTCTGATTAAAATGCTGAAAGTTTCTATGCTAACCTTTCCACATTCATTATTCTTTCAAAAAAGAATGCTTAGTTCAGGGTATGGGAAAAGCGGGGGCTGATAGTTGGTGCACTTGTTAGTTACTCCCAAAAGAGTTAGAGTTTACTACTCCCTCCATATCTTCTTAAGTTTACTACTCCCTCTGTATCTTGTATGATGCATGTATACACTAATATGAGGTAATTAATCACTTGGACTACTAATTTAAGAAAGGTAGGACAATAAATTTGAACCATTTCTTCATAAGCCTAAAACTACATTTAAAAAGATACGGAGGGAGTATTGTATTTGGACATATTTTGGTGTTCTGAACCTATTGAGACTCCTTTATTTTGTTTTACTTAAGAGTGGTAAACAGCTTTTCAAAAATAATATCAAGTTCAAACCTACAGAATGGTTCAGCCATTTAGGACATCCCAACTATAAATGTAATCACATTTCTATGTAGATCATTTGCAGCAACCAATTGTAACAGCTCCCTATCCTAGGTTAGAAAAAGAAGGAATAGAATGATGGACATTGTAAATTTGTAAGTGCATAATTAGGTCTGTGATTATTCACTTGCAAAGAGTTGTGTGGACTGCTAAAAAGCTTAATCAACATAGGCATGATATTGCATAGCCACTGAAGTATACAGTTATAAAGTTGACAGTCTGCAGATCTTTATCATGATCACATAACAATCTCAGCATCTCTTTAAAAGCTTGGTAGTTTGAAGATCTTTATCATATGATCATTTAGCAATCTTGAGATCTCTTAAAAGCTTGGTCTTTACTTGTATTATACATAATGTTGGTTCCAAACTTTCAATTGATCTGTGAGAATGTGACTAACGCACAGTTTAGTTGAATCTAACCGCCTCAAACTGATTTAATTGCATGCACAATTAGACAGGCAGTAACTCCTGGTCACAGGAAGCAACTTAATGGTGGTGAAGGGGAGAACAATGTAAATTCGTCTGACACACTGATGTATCAGCTACAGAACTCAAATATCTTTAGCAATTTACAAATGTTTGCAGTTTGCTCTGGGTTCATCTCCGTTCACAGCTTATTTGGCCGTAATCTATGAAATCAGGGAGGGGTCTCCCTAACATTAAAGTTGTGACTTAGGCAATAGGAATAATGAGTTATTGGCTGGCAAAAGTTACTAAATGTGTCAACTGGTCTATTGAGAGATTTTTCAAGTTTGAGACCTGCAACTGACTTTGAAATGGACAGTAAAGTTGAGGTAAGTAGGCACGAATTATGCGTTCTCATCAGTTCTACAATAAATCAATTAATTGCCTAATCCATATTTGTATACAAAAAGTACTTCTTACCTGCTTTACTTCTCTTAAGCAATATACCTGGACACTGCTAGTTGAGATGTTACTGCAGGAGTTTTGCATCAAATATCTGTATTTTACAGTTTTGAAGTAATCTGAGGCTATTGTTTAATGTACCGCTGTTATTAGGATGAGATTGGGTGTTCCTATCAGTCTATCTACATCTTAGTTTGGAGGTCTTTGCTTAGTCCATCTGAAGTTTTAAAATATTGTATATCGCCGCCGCCGCACCACCCCCCGCGAAAATGGTTGTATTTTTTATTTGCTGGCATACCATCCAGTATATTTGCTCTTGCACGTCATTTTTAGAACCATGGTGGAAAGATGTACTGGTGTACCTAAAAATATTCATTTGACAGGTCTTTTTTTTTTCAGGATGGTGGAATAGTTCCTCTTTTTTTGTTTTTTGTAATTAGCCAGAAGATTTTTTTGGTTAAGCCAGCTACAAGTAAAGAAATGCTATAGTGTGGCAACTTTTATTTCTTCAGGATGCTCCAAGTACTTTCCTGTCTCATTATTTTCAAGTGAAAACTACATTCTTATTGTTATTGAAAACACTAAGTCTGAAGCAAAAGAACCAGAAATCTATATAGACTAATAGAGAAATGCTTTTTGCTTAGTTCAAAATTTCTGAAACAACAATGTGATTACTGCCTCCAAGTTGTGTCAACCATTAACAGTACCAGCAAACAAATACTGATGCAAACATTAACTTTATTTTGGGCAAATTTTATGCTTATGATTTTTTTCCCCTTCCTATTGGTTTCATTGAGTTCTTTAAATTGCCATCAATTGCCATAATATTTTAACGGCAAAGAACAAAACAAACATATTATTATTGAGGTGCTGTGCTCCTGGGAGTGGCCAGCAAGAACAGATTGAAAAACCTCCATGCATTAAAGGTTCGTGGATGCAATTCCATAGTTGATCACAGGAGATCTTATCAGAACATGTTGTACCAACAAAATAGGCACTTTCTCTATATTTTCAGCCGACATGTGGATATAACAGAATTGATGTTCACTTTAATGTGGCTTTATTTTGATGGCTCACTTTTGGTACATTTTGGTAACCAGATTTGCAGGCTTTTCTAACAGAGGTGGTACTATTTCTCCAGGTGGTCTTAATCTGCAGACAGATTTGATTGAACTAAATCTCAATAATTTTCTCATATCAGTCCAAAGTTTGGATGGAGATGTATTCAATATCATAATCTAGGGGTCCAGCAAATGTGTGATAGGCAGTTTAAAGAACTACCCTCTGCTGGTGTTTATGCTTTGATCATTTCTTGCTTATGACTTAATTAAGACTCAGTATTATAATCTCAGTTTGTAAAGTTCAAGCAGTAATGACAAGGAAATTCTCATGGCAGCTTTATTCTTATTTGTCTGGACACCCTGAATTTTCTGGTAGGTGGCTTTTCCTGTCTAATGTGTCCCTTTTGGCTAGGAGCATATTCCTCCTCTGCCTGTTCATGCATTGGAATCCAAATGTGTGACATACTTATTTATTTCCTACAGATGAGTTGTTAAAATGACTCTTTTAATATGATTTTATCTCTGTTCTATTTTGGGGTGCATATTTGTTTTTTTTGTTTTTTTATTTTGTTTTTTTGTGTCTGAATCTATTCTTTTGATGCATTAGCAGAGCACCTGAAGCTCTGCTGTTCATGGTGTAACAAGCTTTTTCACTGCATCATCCATTGGTATGTCAATAACACAGATAAAGGAGCTAGCAGACAGATCCAAGGAGATATGCCAGATGAATGGGAGCACTATAATCTGAAGTTTGTGAAGTCAGCCATCAGGCAGCTTCAGTGTACTGTGAGGTAGTTTTTACCCCATGGGTCTGTTTATCCGCTCCACCCGCGTACGTTCACACGGACAAACAAAGATTTCACTATTTGTTATGAAGGAACCATGACTTGGAGACAATTTTGTTCTCTTGTTCTCATGGTTGTACACTCTTTGTGGTGCCCTTGTAATTCAACAGTGGGAACATTTTTATGTTCTCATCGGTAATCAACTTACCTATTACTTCCTTACTTTCCTTGTCTACTGCTTGTTTGATTAATTCAGAAATGGTTTCGACATGAGAGTATATTTTACTGAAAGCGCAGTGGTTAATCAGAATGATCTGATTAGAATCTTTAGCTGCTGCATTGATGGTGAAGCTAAAGTGAGAGTGATAAATCTGAACGATTATGTTGCCTTCAAGAAATGTCATGGTGAAAGATCTTTATAACTGTTGAGGTGAATACAATAATCATTGGGACAAAGCCTGAGACTGGTTAGAAACAAAACCTGGCTGATGATCTTTAAACTGCTAAGGTACACACATATTGCTCCATCAATGTTTTTTTATTTGATTCCTTTTTTGGAGTCAGGTTAATACACAGTGGCATTGTATCTATGTAGACAGTTGGGTTTCCCTGGACGGCAAGAAGATGTGTTCTACTTTTTGCAAAGTTAATGATTCCTGGAGAGGCTACTGTTGCTTATGGGAATTCTGCAGCCTGCAGGTGTTTGATGTGAATATTATCGAGCAATGTCACTAGCCATACCTCCTCTTTTTTTCTTTATTGATTTGACAATATGTCCTTTTCCTTACATACAATATTAATATGCCCATATTCACACATTTCCTATCTAGTATGTTAACAAGATTCGGACTTCAGCTTGACAGGAAAAAGAAGATTTTTCTGTCAAAAAAAGGGAAAAAGAAGATTTGTAAAATCTGAAAAGAAAGGATGAGATGCTCTGGGGAGAGCTCTGTCCTGCTACAAATGTGGGAGAATGCTCTACATGGCAAAGGAAGCAAACTTTTACACTTGAGATGTGGTTGAAGCTTCAGAGTTTGCGGATTATGATCCACATTATAGACATGCCAGGACCAAATAGCTTCTAACTAGGGTTATTTTTCTGGGTAACGGTTGGAAGTAATTTTTGTGAAAATCTCTTTTAACACGAGACCCAATTAAGAGATGTTGAATTATGACTTACATCACATTGTATATGATTTTTTTTTAATTTTAGTTCTTTATAACGAAGGAAAGAAATTTTTATGAAACCCATTTATAGTGAGAATGGAGAAAAGGAAAGGAGAAGAGGAAAACAATAAAACAAAAGAGATAACAAAGAGCTTATGACATATTCACATGTATTTAATATTTCAGTTTACTATGTAAGGGCTATAAAGTGTAAACTCCTGATTTGACCCACACCATGAACAAATTTAAACCAAACCTTTTCTACATTCTTTATCTTTTGTTACACGAGTCCTACTTATCTAAAAATTACTTCTTATTCGGAAAGCATCGAAGTGCCTCCAATTATCTAAAATCACTTCTTTTATTGTTGTGATTTCCATGCAACAACAAAGAGCTTTTGTTGGATCTGTAGGAAGCTGGGCCCAAGGCAAGGCTGAAATAAGGCGACAATGACACGACCAACCTGGGGACCAGGGGATGCTCTGCTGCTGCTTGGTAACGAACCTTTGTGGCACTCCTGCTGCTCCTGCACTGCCTTGTTTTATGTGCCCCTGGTTTCCTGCATCTATCATGTATCATGTATCATCTGTCATGTATGGGCTTGCCTTCTCTCTGCACTGCTGCTGCTTCAGCACTGATCAAACATAAAGCAATGGACATAAATGTGTACCAGGGTCTTCTGTTCATCTGTACTGTGTACATATGTACTCAGGCATATGCTTGCTTGCTTGCAGCACAGAGCTTTTGCTCAATGTGATGCATGGCCTCCTTCACCTGTTTGCTAGCTTCAGGGTGTCCTCTTCTGCTCTGCCTCAAGTACATGTGGTGTGGCCATCACATTCATTAGTACCAAGCATTCATACATACTACCAAGCAACAAACCTTTGGGCTGGAGCTCTATTGCCATCTTAACTGATATGTGCCATTCAGTTGTTACTTTGGAAACCAACTTTTTTTACTGTGGAGTGATAGGCTGCTATGGGTGATTCTTTTCTCTTGACGGAGAAGGCGATACCGCATTGACGACTCGAGGTACAGATAGCTATGACATTCCTGGTGGTTCATCGAGAAATGTTACTTAGAATGCTCACTCCTGTGTAGAAGATCTCGGTGCGGCGGTATACGGTTATGCCACAGCTGCAGCAGAGTCATGTGCTGAGCATGTGATGGTGGGTATGCAGATAGAGCTAAACAAGTACTAACAATTAGGTACTGGAGAGGAGCCTGTGACCTTTTGGCCTCTCAAGAATTCTCTCTCTTTTTTTCTTCAGTGTCTTCATTAGACAGTACCACAGTGATGGCACTAGCTTGGAGTTATATGTGGCTACTCAAGAGGCTCCTGCCTCTCTTTTATTGTTCTTGGGATCTTCTTCTGATGTGGTAAGCATTTTGGCAGATGCAGGCTAACCTTTTTTTGGTAGTGCCCACCAGATTTCTAGTAGATGTGCTGTCCTTCTCCCTCTGATGCTTGCTGTGATGAGGCAGTGCTTCAGTTAAGATTCTTGCGCCATCACTGAGCTAATGCAATGCAACTGCACCTACCTCAGTGTTCATATGATAAATTCACAACCATTAATTAGTAACAGCATAAGTTCATTGAAACAAGAAGCTAAGCAAAGTTTATTTTTTTTCAGGTTACTTCCTTACAATACTATCTTAGATCAACTGAAACCGAGTTGCTGCCAATCAGTTATTTGATGACCCGTTTTTCTGGCCAACTAACCTTTCCTCCAAAGAAGAACAGGTGTGGATGTTGTGACACAAAGCCAAATGTTAATTATCTCAGAGTATAGTATGGATTCTTCTCATTCCTTAGGAATGCAGCAGGATTCTTTTAATCATAGGGAACGGAGACCATTTGCCACGCTTTCCGGGGCAGATTGGCACAAATCAAGGGAAACTGAATGTACTAACTACTAGGCTACAAAAAGAGCCAGTGAATTATATATAGTAAACAGACTAACAAATGCAGGTCCCTGTGATTATGAGGGATTTACTTGGGAGACTGTACTATTAGTGGGTGATGATAATAATTAAGTGGTAGTTGCTCATGTGGCCTATTTATTGGATCTTGGATGGTGTCTCATGTTGAGCTGGAGCCCATGAGGGGGAGAGGGGCACAATGCTCGAGTAAATGTCATGCTTGCTTGGCGCCATGTGCTAACAACCGTTTCTTATTCCGTGGGGAACGGAAGGTCGGATGCGTAGGCTCTGGAACCGGGGTGATCTCGATCAGAACAGCTGTCCTGTTGTTAGCCGGACGGCTGTCGGGGGGTAGAAGCAAGCTCTGTGCTTCACATTGCTGATAGCATCACTAGTCCTTTTTATTGAGTAATGGCAACACCTTAAATGGCTATTTGAATCATATGGTATCCATCATGTGGTTCATATCTTATTGAGGTGATAGGGGCATGGCCTATTTCTGAGAGAGCATGGCCAAAGTTGTAAAGATTGAACATTGATTAACTTCTCCTTCAAAGAGCAAGCCTTAATATATCAAGATCTGATCTTTATTGCGTTTACAAATTTTAGAACCTTCCAAGATTTATTCTTATTGAGTTGCAATGTGTTGTTGTGCTTGTTTTTTTTCTAGGGAAGAGGGGTTCACATCATGTTGCATCCTGGTAAACAACTAAATGTGATATAAAACTGCCAGCCCAAGGTGTTCTCTCTATCTAGAACCCATTGGATGTTGTTTTGGGGGATGTAATCTTGATTTGGGATCTCGATTTCCTCGAGAACAGCAATGTATAATTGGTAGATGTTGCAATTGTTGTCATCTTTGTTAACGTTACAGTTTCTAGGAAGCAATGGAAAAGCTTACGAATCTTGTTTCTGAGACTGCACCTGGAAGTTTCTGAGCTGCCATCTTGTGGCATTCTGTTGTTACCAAGCAAATGTGCATTGGGGCTTCCAAGATTTAATCTAGAGCTGGAGATAGTTGTTTTCTGGGGAGAAGAACATCTGAGGTAGCTGTTTACCTGAGTTCGAAAGCATTCTGAAAGCACAAAGCTAGCTAACATAGAGAGTACTTGATCAAGAACATGGTTTGCTTCTGCAGCTTGTAATAGAAGAAAAAATGTGCATGTTTGTGAAGTCAGAATATCTTATATTCTGCACAATTGCAGTGTTCATCTGCGACCTTAGTGATTTCAATTTGTTTAATGGTTGACTATAATTTAAAAAACTAGTGGTTGACATTGAGAAATTTGGGAATGTAATGTGTCTTTGCAATGTTCCATTGATGAGTAATGGTGTGCTAATGGAGCTTGAGAGGGGTGAAGCCAAGAAGCCAGTGTCTGTGCAGGGCTAATTCACTGTCACTTTATAAAGCTGACTTCTCTTGTCGTTTGTCTTGTACTATTCCAGCACTCTGAAATTGATTTGTACTCACTAAGATACGCTTGTTCAAAATCATTTCTCACCACTCATTGATCTAGTAAAATGAATTGAAGCAGAATTAACATTACCATTCTGATCATTCTTTATTTTGTTAAATCAAATGGAGCACTCTTCAATGATTTCTTTCTTTTCACAAATGTTGTCCTGGATGATTATCTCTATCTGATATATGTCTTGCTCCATGCATTCTTTCTTGGTGATTTAGGATCTTCACAGCTAAAGTTGGGAGGTCAACCTCCAATATTTTGTCGGTTATGCGATCTTTTAATACAATGATTATTATTGCTAATTGTTCTGGAAGTTGACCTAAGCGTCCCGGTTTTCAATGTCATGGGCTGGTTTTGAGTGATTCAGAATCCTTTACCACAGCTGATCATTCATTTGCCAGTTAATAGTCTTCGGTGTGCTGACTAAGCATGCCACCCCCTGCAATATTTCAATGCTGTTGCTTGCTGATGCATAAAAACTTCATGGCTGCATCAAAACTTCCTTCGACAGATGATTGCATTGGAAGTTAGAGCTGAAATATGTGACAACCAACTTCTTAATTGCACATGATGCCATGACCTTATATTATATGTTTCTTTGGAGTCAATTCTGCTTGTTTCCATAATGCTAGTATTATGAAGCTGCCATCAGAGAAGGCTGAAGGAAACTAAGACTTGTGTACTCTTGGAGTTAGTAACCACCCTTCACATCCAAATTTTTAATGCAGTTTGTGATATCTTTAATTATAGTTAAGTTCATGTCACATGCATATATTATTATACATTTATAATCAAATAGGTGTCATTCGGTTTGCAGAATTCTGCACAAGTGGTTATTGCATGCAAGGTGACTCGTTGTGAAGTTGCTTACTATATTCATCAGAGTTAGACTCCTTGATATTTATACTTGTTAGGTCATTCATGCATGCTTTGTGTATCTGTCATGTCTAGCATCATAGATTTCAGCCAATATATATATAACTGGGATACTGGTGCATTGCTAAAATGGAATCATGGAATATTAGCATCATTTATGTTCTGATCTGCTATAGTTGAATTTTTGAGATATACAATTTGCAGGGTTTGTGATGGTGTAGGGGTTGCAAGGGACATCAGAATCAGAGTGAGCAATAAACAAATGGTCCCCTTCCCCCACCACACCACCCCCCACCCCCCCCCCCCCCCTTCCCCCCCCGCTGTGGTGAGCAGGACGAAGTGTGCTCTTGCTTCCTACCTGCCATCCCTTCCCTGCCATGAAGAGCTAGTTTTGCATCTGAAACACCAATCTTTGGAATGTGAGCTGTGAACAATGCAAGTAACTAAACAATCACGTGGTACTTCTCTCATTACTTCATCTGTCACTAACTCTGCTGTTCCCTAAAGCAAGGAATATGCTGTTTATCCTATGAACTTGAACTGTCACTAATTGTGCTGTTGCAGATCGATTAGCCTAAGTTGTTCTTTCATCAAACCTTTTCATGTCAAAATTGTCGCTTATCGTGACATTGAAGCTAGTAAACCGGTGATAATGGCGTCGTGCCTTACTACGGATGTCAGCGGAGAGCAATGAGGGCTAATGAGTAGGATTGCACATCTTGAGGGCTAATGATGCATGGCAACATTGAGTTGAGTCACATGGCTTCCCCATGTATTTTATGCATGGGAGGAGCCAGTGAGTGCGGTAACTGCAACAAGTAACAGAGAATCCTTCTTCCACATGCCATTCTAGGGGGACCAGAATTTAAGCACATGACAAGAAACAAATACTCATCTCACCTCACATTTGAGCAAATTATTGGATATCTCAAGAGGGAGGAGGCCTCCTCCCTTGCCCACAGAAAATAAATAACAACTGAATTGAATCGTACTGTTTTGTATTAGGTTGAGCTTGTTTGTTGAGGTATAAATAGTTTGTTTGTATCTCTAATAAATCAAGATTTTGAGTGAACTGATTTGTGCATAGAATTTAATATAGTATCAGAACGACAAGTTCTACATTTGAGACTTGGTTGACATATTTATAAGAAAAATAATTATAGTAGTTGATGGACCTAATGCTGTGTGGATGAGATTCCAATCCAAATTGAGTTCACGTTGTAAGTTTGATTGAAGTTAGATATTAGAAGTAATATTAAAGTATGAGTATATTATTTTCTTTATTTTCTTTTCCAGAATAACTTCAACTTTTTGAATGGATTGATCGGTGCATAAATTTGACATGATAACAGAGTCAGAGGTTTTGAGTTTAAGACGTGGTCAGTGGTAAGACTAAGAGAGTCACTTGAGCAGACAATGTCCTGAATAAATTTTTGTTCATGTGATAAAATTAAGCAAGTCTAGACATTAAGAATAGTATTAAAATATAATTAGCGTTTTGTGGAATAAAATTTTTTTGAGTGCAGTGATTGGTATATAGAAATTTAGCACTATCCGAATCAGCACCCGGTGAATAGAGAGGAATCGGCGGTGGTGGCAGTACTGTGGCACTAAATAGTGGCAATGCTCTGCTCATCAATCATTGGTGCCTTCTGGACCAGTGATTTGGAATGCCAGGAAAGGTGTGTACTTTATTGTTTTTAATTTTTATCTAGTGTACTAGCGTTGGGTTACCGGCTGGCTGCTGGCACATATGGGCACTCCTATCCAACCGAAATATCGCCATTCCAGACCGAGCCTACGTGGCTTATAGGTATGTTACTCCTACTATATCTGATTTCGATCTCTGTTTTTAGGTCAAACGGCATCGAGCTTGTCTTTTTATTTGAATGCATAAAATCTTCTATTCGAAAATCAAACTATTGCCATTGAAATTAGTGAGAAATTTTCAATACCTTATATTCTTTCTTCCACATCCTTTCTTCTCGTCATTGATTTTTATTAAAACGAATGCTCGTGTCGTATTTTGTTGTTTGTACAAAAGTGAGTTAAAGTGTGTCCTTTCAATTTGTTGAGATTTGTATGTTTTTTTCTTTATGTATATTTTTTTTATAATATGTGATTCTCTGTGATATACATAAGTGTTTCGACTTATATCCTATAGAGAAAGAAATATAGATAAAATAAAAATAGACAAATCACACTATCTTCGTTCATTAGATTTTTTTGCACAAAAACCCCAATTAATGGACCACATTAAAAGTTAAAGCTAGGGCATACAAAAAACTAAAATTTCAAACATGGATTGTTGCCCTTGTATTGGTGGATAACACCACCTCTTAAAATTTTGTTTCTCATTCTCCAAAAATGGAGCCCAATGTCGCGCCAAAATTCGTGCTTGTGCATGGACTTCTTTCAGGGACCGATGAATTTGTGTTCTCGGTGAGTGATCCATTTACTGTTGGTATTGTTTTACAAAGATATGTGAATTAATGATTATAAAAGATTGAAACATACAAAAATTTGTGAAAATAAAAAAATTAGTACTAGGTTGGAATCACAAAACTGGTGGCTATACAACCCGTTTCCAATCTCCTAATTGGGTCTGGAAACCACCAAAATTTTAAAAATATTGTTTGTAGTTTAACAATAATATATATGCACTCCAATGAATTGAGACTTATGTGTTTATTTTTTTAATATATGTTTATGTTGTTTTCTCTATAATTTTAGAGTTTTTATAATATGAATAAGTGTTCTGATTTCGATAGGAAAAAATAATCAAGTCACAATCACGCCAGTGGGTTTATGTATAGGCAAGTCCGGTTTCAAGAATGTTTCTCGGTTAGCAAGCAGCCGTTTCAAATTTGTCAAGTTTGGTGATCAAGCAATAGATTTCACACCAAATAAAGTTTCACATGTTGAAATTTTTGAAAACGAAAGAAGGTGAATGCTTACACACCATTAGGTTAGTGTTATCTCCATTTGTTGTAAAGAAGAACGAATTTTCACACCAAACAAGACTACATAGATTGGGTTGAAGTGTAGGTACCTCCTGTGGAGTTTATGGAGTTCATACAATATATCTGTTTGTTTCTTATTTAATGTTGCTCGATATTTGAGTCTATAATATGAAGTCAATTTTATGTACAAAACTCTGTGCAAACATTGGATCTAAAAATACACAACTAATATTGAAAACCACTAGGTGGATTTAATCCCAAACAAGACATTGAAACAAACTCCATTGAAAGAGACCAAATAAAATGAAAGGTATATCTAATATTATGCTGATGGTGGTGGTGCTCCGTACATCTGCTCTATTTTTATCTCTATTGTCACAATTTTTTTCTGCCCTAATTGAAACAGTCAAACAGAATAATGTCACAGACACAAACTTAAGAGTCATAACCCCATGTTTGGGTCTCATCCATCCATTAGCTAGTCAAAATGAAAATTAAAAGGCGGATGAAAATGATACCTGTGACAATATATAAACATGGACAAAATCACACTATTTCAGGGGAGTAGTTTGCCTGCTCACAACAATCCAAGGCGCAAGTTCAGAGAGAGGGATACATGGAAGTTGTGACATTGTTGTGTAAAAACTGTTTGGAATGCTCCTCATGCAAGTGGCAGTTAGCCCCCAGCATGCTTCCCCACCATCCTGCGCAATCTATCAGTCTAATCTTTCTCTATGTGTATATGGATCAAATTATCTAATACAGATCATAAAAATACATGTGTTATATAGAAAAAAATATATAGATAGACATATTTAAAATTAATAAACAAAACTGATCACAGACTTGCCAACGTCTCTACCCTATTTTGGTTGATGTTCTTGGCCGGCCCCAAATTGCATTTTGTTTCATAGAGAATGTTGTGCTGTTTGTAGGTATAGTTAATATAACATAAAGGCACATTTTTAGTTAAGTGTTAGTGAAAGAAGATACCAAAGAAATGTGTGTTTTTAAATTTTTTGAATATTTTTAATGCATTTTAGTTGAATTTATACCTAACAAGTTGACTAAAATGTATATCTTTTGTTCATTAAAATGTATATGACAACTCTATTTTACTAAATGTATACCGTAAACATCAGAGAAATTATGTTTAACATGGTTTCCTCCTGTTAAAAATGAAAGCAACTTTTTAATGATCGTTCTTATACATGAGGCCTAATGAAGGAGTTTCATGACCGTGATCAATATATTAGACAAATTATGATCACACAAGAGATCGTATTTCTTGAAGTGCTAGAATGGATAATCTTATGACGATCGCTATAATGCAAAGAGATATGCATAGAGAGGTGGGTTTGACCCATTAATAGTTGATCCATTTGTGATGGAAATCTTATACAAATTTGATAGCTAAACCCATATATGTGTTTAGTAAATTGGTTTATAACTTTATTCATGACGTGTTGTCGTGTCATGACAAGTTTGATAACTCTAGTATACCTACACAAGTTTGATTATTTTCCCACGAGAATCAGCATCAATTAAATTCTTTGTATATTAAAGAGGATCACCGACCACACACTCTCAAAGAAACCGGCAAAAAGCAAATTTTTTTCTTTTCTTTTGCACCATTTTTCTTGTATAGAAGATGGAATAAACCTGTATACAAATACATACACCAAATGCCATGAAGAAGACAACAAAAGAAGAGAGAGAAAGGGAGAAATGTAGAGAGAAGAGAATGAGAGGAGGGGGGGGGGGTGTTTTTTTTTTCCTTGTGTCATCAAATCTTAAAAAAGCTGGTCTGATCCGGTCTGTTAAGGAGGGTATTTTTGGCAACCTGGGTGGGGCCCAAGGAACAGTCTGGGACAAAAAGTTAGTGCTTCTTGGCTTTTTGTATCACTTGGCATATACACAGGAGGGGCTGGGTGGAGGGGTATTTTCGTCATTTTGGACAAGTCCTATGATTTGGGGAGGGGTGGCCCACATTCCCCTAGCCCTATCTCACATAAACATCTGTCAATTTTAACAAAAGAATGCGGTGCTTGGGACAGACAAGGCAGTTGGTCTAGGGGGCCACTGGACCCGAGGGCTGAGATTGAAGCGGGCGGAAGATCAATGGTGCCCCGTATTGCGGGTATAGGAGCATCAGGACCGTCGGTGCGTGCACGTAGTTGGGCGAGGTGCGAATCTCGAAGCGTTGGAGGAGGATGGAGACGGTGAGCTTTGCCTCGAGCAGGGCCAAGTTCTGACCAATGCACATCCGAGAACCCAGCCCAAAGGGTATGAATGCTAGTGGGTGCTTTGCCGCCCTGGCCACACCGTCCACGAATCGTCCAGGGTTGAATTGTGCTGCGTCAGGACCCCAGTACCTCGTGTCGTGGTGGATGGCCATGATCGGGATGAGCAGCTCTGTGTCTCGTGGAACCATGCAGCCATTCAGTTCGACATCTACCTTGGCGCGTCGGATGGTCGCCACTGCTGGTGGGTACAACCTTAGTGTCTCATTTAGGATCATGCCAAGCTGTCAGGAGAGACATAAAAAAATATTTATGGGTACTAAAGTAATTTGATCAAAATTACATTTTTTTGAAAATTTGATCAATATGACTAAAATGGCCCTAGAACAAATTTGAAAAATCAGCAGCATTTTGGAATGGATTGGGACACCAGCAAACAGAGAAGTATACCATCTTAAGCTTGTGGAGGTGCTCCTTGGAGGGGAGCTCGTCGGCGCCGCAGACGGCGAGGACCTCACGGCGGGCGCGCTCCTGCCAGTCGGGGTGCATGGCGAGGAGCACGGTGGCCCACGTCAGCAGGTTGGTCGTCGTCTGTTTACCGGCGAAGAAGAACGTCTTGCACTCCTCCACCATGTCCTCCACCGGAATAGTCTTGCGCGACGCCACCGTCGTCGCCGACGCCTTCTTGCCGCCGGCGTTGATCATGAGACCCAGCAGGTCCCGGAAGTTCTCCTTGCCCTCTGTTTCGTCCTCCTCTGCCTCAGCCGCCTCGGCGGTGCGCCGGCCGATCAGCCGGGTCAGGCTCCTCCGTATCTCCCTGTCCAGCTTCCACGACAGCCGGTTCTTCTTGTTCGGAAAGAACCTGCAAATTTGGATGCCAATTTGGTCGGTGAATTGGCAAATAGGTATATCTTTGAGATTAGATTGGTGGCCGGCGGCGGCGACGTACCGGTAGCCGGGGACGAGCACCTTGCGGAAGGCCTCGGAGGCGAAGGCCATGAGCTGCCCCTGCATGCGGAACACGACGCTGCCGTCGTCGTAGCTGCGGCCGAACGTGGTGCGCGTGATGGCCTCCTCGGTCACCGTCTGGAAGCACTCCGCCACGTCCACCTCTGCCTCGCCGCTGCCCGCCGCCGCGGCCATCGCCTTCCACTTCTCCGCCAGTGCCGCCACAGCCTTGCCGACGTGCGGCACCAATCGCTGCAAAACCACATCGCCGCGTGCGTGTCACCCATTGCACACGGATCAAGCTGAAGCCAGTGTTGTACGGACACGTACGTTGAGGTTGTCGGGGAAGAAAGCGGGGGTGAGGACACGGCGGTGGAGGGCCCACTTTTCGCCGTGGAGGCTGACGAGGCCGTCGCCCTCGAGCTGTCGGACCACCGGGTGCGCCTCGTAACGGTCGAACGCCTCGGCCCGCGACAGGAAGATCTCGCGGATGAGCTCCGGCTCCGCCACCGTCAGCCGCGGCGTCGGCCCGAACCATATCAAGAACGTCGGCCCTGCACAGCACGCATCACACAATTCGATCAATCGAAAAAAAATCAATTTTTTTCTTCTCCATCGGCTTCTTTAATCCATCCATCCATATCCATCCAATGCAAGAACTTCACCATATGCGCATATGGAGATAGAGATAGAGAGAGAAAGAAACAGAGAAGCTGACAAGAAGAGACAAAAGCTGCGCCCTAGCCACATACAGACACAGAGCTAGAGAGAGAAAGTGATCCAGAGAGAGGGGGAAACAGATCAAGAAGAAGCAACCAAAACGGCGCAAAAGATGTGTTCTTTAATTTGCGCATATGCAGAATACAGAGTAGCACTAGTGGTACACATACACTATATATACTGGAATATAGAGACATACACATATATATACGCACATACCGTAGATCTTTTTCCAGTAATGGTAGAAGGCCAGGACGCGGGGGAGGGCGTTGTGGGAGGTGGGCGGCGACATGGGCTTCGACGAGGCCTCCGCCATGAGCCCCACCATCTCCTTCACGCAGCCGAGGAGAAACCGGTACGGCGGGCCGCGCACGCCCTGCCTGGCGAAGTGCGCCTCTAGCCGCCGCGGCCGCCACCACAGCGCGTCCGCCACCCGCGCCGCCACGTGCATCACCACCCACGCCGCGACCAACCCCACAGCCGGCCACCACCACCACCTCCAACTCCCCTCCTCCGCCTCCATTGGTGTCCACCTGGGCTAGCTCCCCTGTTTCTTTCCTTCTTTCTTGAAACAGAGCACTGTGTGTGTATGTGCTAATGTGTGGGGTTTTGGTGCTCTGGGGTGGTGTTTGGAGAGAGAAGGGAGGGAGGAGAGGGAAGAGGAGGGCCTTATATAGTGTGGGGAGGGGGAGAGAGGCCGGCGGCGATGGGGCCGGGGGGGGAGAGAGAGAGAGAGAGAGAGAGAGAGAGAGAGGTGTGTGTTGGGTTTGTAAGGGTCAACGAGGTGGCTTTGGCGCTTTGTTTAATTGACCATGTTGGATGGGTGATGTGGTGTGGGAAAAAGTTTATTTTTATTATTTTGATTCTGTTCTTTTGTTTTGCTATGGGTGGGGCATGTTCATATTCCTTTTTTGAAAAAAAAATCAGCTTGCGAATATTGAAAAATAAGTTTTGTTATATAGAATATTAATCATAAGGTTGATATATGTGATATGTGTTATAGACTAACGTGTTAGTGACACACTAATATCCTGTGGTCAAACTCAAAATTTTTGCGATGTTGCCATGCAAATTGCCCATTTTAAGAAAACTAGATGGAAATCTAGTATGAAACACCAACATTATAATTTTTAAAGGAATCTCTTAGTATAGAATTAGATTAATAATTATTATAGAGTTCTACTATAATCTAATTGATCCACACTATTATAATTCGAGTCTACCAAATACACGATGTAGATATTTATTTTTTTCTAATTAATTTAAGAATTTTTTGTTCTCAAAATGAATGTGGTGGATCCGATTTTACCTAAATTTATTTTATAATAATAATAATAATAATAATAATAATAATAGAAGGTAGCTTGAGCATGGATTAAATATATTGCTTAGAATGAATACAAATTTAATGATTTTCATAGGTGGATATAGACAGGAATGGATTTCGATAACTTGGATGAAATTATGTTATCTAGTGAATACTACTATTGCTCTCTAAATTTGTTAAGCAATAGATTGCAATAAAGTTTGACATTACTTTTCTACCTTTTGTGGAAGGACTCAATTCGAAGTTGGGCATGCTGTAGATTTATCCATGTATTTTCTACAATATTTTAGTTTGGATTTATATTGAAATATATGATATATTGATTCCATATGTTGGATATGAATGTTAGACCCTGGCTTCAGATACGGACACAAATAGAGGAAGACATACATGAACGAGGGATTTTTATCTAAACATGCATTTGTCCGATTTGATGGTCAGATAACTTTTTTAAAAAATCATATATATTTTCAGTGGATTATGGTTTACATGGGATATTACTGATGCTATCTAAAGTTGCTATTTAGTGAATAAAATAATTAAGCTCTACATTTTAAACTATGGATAACACAATTTGGACAAAGTACCACATTATTTTATACCATTTATGCGAGGATTTAATTACAAGCTGGACATGCTGTAGGTTTAGTCAAATACTTTCTATAATATTCTATTTTGAATTTCATTTCACACACAGATATATTATTTTATCAGTTTTAGATTTTGATATCAACTTTAGACGTTTTTGCCTGCAGATATGGATACAAATAGATATTGATATAAATGAGTGAAAGAATCTTATAATAAAAATATAAATGAGTGACACATCCTTATCTAAGTCAGTATCGTGTTCGATTTGGTAAAAAGATAATTACGATAAAATCATACACATCTATTTTCACCCAGCTTCATCCATCAAAAAAAAGAAAAGAAAAAGAAAACCCTTCTCAATCGCTTCCTAAACATAAAAGAAAATTTCAATTTAATCAAACGAATCAAACAAGAAGAAATTATTGAATTAATAGTGCATGCAAGATGCCATGAGTGCATGGGAGGCCTCAAAATCAAACCCTTAATTGTGGACAGGGCCTGCTGTCAGTGTCTATTTGAGTATACGTATGACCTGCTCGTGACAGGCTACTATTGTTGGAGGGCTGTCTGATGCTGAGTGATTTGATGTTTAGCACTAGGATACTTCATTAGCATCAATATGTTTTTTTTCAAAAATTTGTTGTGTGTTGTCAAAATCTTATCCTCCATCATCCCTGTCAGGGTTCGTAAAACCAGAACTGGTTTTTCAGTTTCTTGATTTTGAGAAGCCCATGAATTGACTAGAGTTTGTTGAAATTAGTCACAACATTGACTAAAATGGAACAAATCATATTAATTCGGTTATAAGTTAGATTTAAAATCATCTAGGTTTTAATATCCTGTCGCAGCAATCCATTTCTTTGATTGAAAATGCAATCAGAGTATATTTGGTTGTCTTTATGGCTTTCAAATTGGTTTATATTAATGAGACAAACTGAGTGAGATAGGTAATAGAGATTTAATGAGAATGGTGTTTAATTAATTATATGAGATAATACAGACTATGATGAGATTTTTTTTGATTGGTTGGATGGTTGAGAAAAATAAAAAATATAAACAACACAACTAGTAGTATGTTTTATTTCACTTTAATAAAACTTATTCTATCTTAATAATCCTTGATAAAATTTAAAATATGCTAAAAATCATTAGTATATGCTAATTATTCTCTAATCATATGTTTAGAAGAACTTATCTTATAAGACATACTCAGAGATTGCATTATGTCGGGCCAAACTCAATTGCACTTTTTTTTCCCCACCGACCGAGACATGCACCTTTTCGGGGGCAAGCAACCAAACATGGGATGTTTGTGTCTCAAGGTCAGGTCAAACCCAAATACATGCATTCAAATATACTTAGAGTATGATTTATATGTTTTCTTTTTATATATTTTTTTATGCCCCTCTTTTTACGATCTACGTGAATTAGAACATTTGTGATAAAGAAAAATAAAAGATATACGAGAAGGCAACCAGGAACAATTATTCGAGAATTTAAGTCCATGTGTATTTCAATTTGAGATACTAACACACTTATTAATTATATCCAAAACTGTTGCCGGGAATAGAGAGAGAGAGACGTGGTTGGAAGGTGCACAGGTGTGGCTCAACACCGATGGTGAGGCCAGAGAGAGAGCAAGCAGAGGCTGAGGAGCACACCATGTGTCCATGGAGGTTTAGGCCCTTTCTATGATTTGATTTAGCGAGGATTCGCTCTACAGTAGTATCAAAATTAGATATTTAATAAAATCTTATTGAGATTTCCCAAACTTTATTATCAGTCCCATAACTAATAATGTTTTGTTGAGGTGGTAAATTTGTAATGCTAATAAGCTAATTTTTCTTTTGATTTAAGATATGTTGATTAGTGCCCATGTGTCTATGAGGTTCCGGTCTTTTAAGTTTCTATGATTTTATTAGGAGAAGTGAGCTCCATATATAGTATTGTGAAATCTGTTTTTATTGAAATGTGGATCTGAACTTCACTTATTAGTTATATGATCAGTAGTGTTTTGTAAGCAATATGAGGGAACTAATTTTTCTTTGATTTAAGGTATGTTAATTAGTGCTCATGTAAGCTGTTTGCAACAGTTGTGTGTGTATGGTTGTGTGTGTGGGGGTGGGGGGACTCCAAAGGGCAAAATGTTGTTTTCTCTTAATTAGCTACTGTATGTTGGCCGTTGGAATTAAGAAACATGCAAGCTTCCGTAAATGCCTCGTGCCATTTGCTCTTAAAAAAAGACCCCTTATTAATTGTCACATTGTTGTAGGTCCATATACGTAAGCTATATATATTATGCACAAGGTTTAAGGAGGAATAAAATCAAGGAGAAAAAGATAAGGTCGGACAATACTATCCGTATTATAAGAAAGTAACGCAAATGATTTATGGCAATCAGCCATTGTCTCTTTCTCTCAACTTCAAAGTCACGGGTAAAATTAGAAAATATGTATGATCTTACAAATAGATTTGTATAATGAAAAACCACGACAAAATTGACCTATATTTTAAAATTGGTATTCTACATCAATAGTGACTAATTGGATCAATCACGACTGATCATTCCATCCAGCGATTTGGAAAATTGGTAACCATTTTTTGGGCCTTTATTTTTTGGCCCTTTTGAATATGTGGTTTTGAAAAATTATCTGGCAGTCCCTGTATTTTCTCACAAATCTGCGTTAAAAAAATTTAGAAAATTAAGTCCTTTCATTTTAGTTGATGCCCATTGTACTCCCTCCCTCCAACATTTTAGTTATGCCTATAATACAAATTCTGGTGGTAATTTTATAATAGTAATATCTGTTGGTGCACGAAACTCGAATAGTGTTACGAAGTTGCGCCACCATTAGTTGGATTAGCATTAACAATTTAAGAAACCAGTTTAAGAGTTAATGATTTTGACATGTCTGTCAGTGGAGAGATGTGCAAGCAACTACTGCCTTTGCCTTGACACACACATATGATTATTACTTGTAAGATATTTTGCTCACAAAGTTTCTGTATTTTATATGTGTTATTGGATATCTAACTGACATGTGAGTCCATATCTACATTGTTGATCTCAAAAATCATAATTTATAATTTTTATGGTGACTTGAAAGACCACGATTTTAGAACATGCTTCTTCATAGTAGTGCAATAGTTGGAGTTTAGTAAAACTAATTGTCTTAATAACACATGAGGCTGAATCCATATATCAATCTTACAATCAGTGGTATTTTGTTAAGTTATGTATTTTTATAGAGTTCTATTTTGCAAATAAAGTGATGCATAGCAAAATATCATAGACTGTCTAAATGTATGTGGACTGAGACTCATATATGGGTCTCATGTCTAATAGTACTGTTACGGGAGCTAAAATTTTTCTCTCTCTTCTGGTATGCTTCTCTAGAATTGTACGCTGCAAATAAAGTGAGCCTGCATATCTGCATGGGACCAGTGTGGAGATGTGTTGTAAGTTGTAGTTTGGGCCAAGAGGCTACTAAAGTGGACACACAAATGAGATCAAACTTTTTTATCAAGTCAAATGTAACTAGCTAGCTGTTTTTCCTTGCAAAAGACAAACAAAACTCTGTCAAAAAGAGCAGAGATAGCTGGAAAGTAGAACATCATGGAAATACCAACAAACACTCCACCAAGGTGGCGATTCATATCTTTAATCTTACAGGTAAAAAAGATTGGTGTTTTTCTCTCCATGGACACGTTATTTAGTCAGAAGTCACTATCTAATGGATCAAAATTGATAATAATTTCAAAAAAAATTTGTGAAATTAATAATCTAGATCATTAGAATTATGATAGGATAAATCGGGTAAGATGAGAAACAATAAAAATACCAAGTGTTTGATTTTACCAAGCCGTACAAGTCACGCTACATTTGGTCGATATTTGGTTTCAAGTTCAGAATTAGAAAGGAACATAAACGATTGGTCACAAGTTTGGACAATTTTCTTTCTTTCTTCTTTTTTTTTTGACTTTTTGCTCCTCATGTCAAAGCTTAATCATAGCATGATTTTTCGCTTTGAAGGTATGGTAGTGTCTGCAAATTAAAGATAGGGAGGCCGTGTCGTATGGATCTAAGTTTTTTTTAAAGCAACAAGCTCCTTAAATTCATAAGCATTTTTCATTAGTGTATTTTTTTAAAAAAACTATTTTTATTGATAATATCTGTTATATTAACAGCACAGATCAACATAATACTTCAACTAATTCTATAATTAAGAATAGAAAGAATCATGAGTTAAATTCACAATCATCCTTTTTGTGAGTACATGTTTTAACTGGTTGGGTGTACATGTAAGTGTCGTTTTTCATTAGTGTCTAATGTTGGTATAAGCTAAGAGTTACATTAAAAAGATTCAACATAGACATTAGTTGACAAGAGTATAGTATGCCTAAATCTGATCTATATCTATTAACGAGATTTATATCCTCTTTCCCTAAGAACTAGCAAATAGTTTTGTGTGATAGTGTATAGTCCTAAAGAATCAGATGCAATCTAATTAAAATGGCTTTACATGTGTCATTGTAGTTTCCCATATTCATTTTTGGGTAATGGCACTGATCAATAAAGTACGAGCAATGCTATATGGAAAAAAAAAAAAGTAACTGTTATTGTGGGTGTTGATCAGTTTTTCTAAAAATTTTGTAGTAACTTTTTCTTTTGGGTTATGAGGAGTCTTTTCGATGGAATATAAATATCTAATGTAGTAATGTGTAGTATAACTAACTTTTCAGTCTCAAGATCCGAACAACATATTAAAAGGAGATAAAACATAGGCAAAAAATATAAAAGGAGAGCGATGGGTGAGTGTGCAACTCATGGATTCATGGATGACATCAACATACGAGTCTCTTAAAATTAACTTACATCTTATCGTGTAATTACAGGTTGTTGGTTACCGGTACGAGTCTACCTCTTGATAGAATGATACAGTGTACAATGTCTAATTGAAGAGATTAAATCATTAGTTGGTGTTGCCCAATAGAGGGGTAGTGTATATATATCAACAGCATCCAAAATGGTGTCGAGTGACAAAATCGTTCATACATAACATGTGGGGGCTTAAGTTTATCCAAGAATCCTCTACAACTAAACCTTCATGGGGATGGTTTAATCTTCTATCTGCCTCTTCGTTTGTTGGTTTTTGTCGGCATGTTTCAAGCAAATTCAATTCATGTTTAGTTCAGAGTTATAAAATATCACATTTTAATTAGACATACCACAACTAATCAGGTCATCCTTTGATTTTTGACCAGAGTTATAACACACTATAAAATCTTAAACAAATGACCCACTTATCATATGCAGAAACATAAAACCTTTTGAGGCCAAAGTTAGACGGTCAAATTAACCACCTAATTAATAGAAAGTATGACATACCATATTTTCTTAAACTGATTCATATCATGTATCTTAGAGAATAAATATAGACAACGCCTTTTCTAGAATCTCAACCACCTAATGGAAATTTGAACACTCTAACTTGATATATAAAAAAAACTGGGGTGATTAATCTTATTGTAAAAAATTTTAAATTTTCCATCAACTTTAATTTGAAATATTAATTTTTGATCTAACAGTCCAAATGAAGAGAAAAATACAACATAACCTCTAACACAGAGAATAAAAACCAATGTTGGACACGCCATAAGTCCATAACTAATATATGGTCCAAACCAAACAAAACGTAGTCTCGTCACGTAGGCTAAACTAGATGGCCCCACCCTAGGTAAAAGAAGAGAGAAGTTTATATAAAAGAAATCATAGAAGGACGCAGCACGGGCCGGCACGGCGGCCGGAGCACGATGCTCGGGTTCCGCTCCGCCTCGCGGCCTCGTCGCTCGCGCGCTCGCACACAGCAACTCCAACTCATGCATGTTAAAAAAGGAACATTCCTACCATAGATGCCGTTGTTCTAGGAGATCGAAAACCATACTACTATACACTATACACTAGTACGTAGCTGGGGGGCCACGACACTAGCTATAGAGTACTATGCTATGCATGCAGCTGCCAAGAAACTTTTCTTTTCTTCTTTGTCTTGTGCTTCTTCTTCTTTTTTTTTTATCTAGTTTTCTAATGCTTTTGTTGCTTTGTTTTTGATGGATGGAGGATGCATGGTCCTGCCCCGGGATGAGGGTAATGGCTATGCATGCCAGTGATTTATTTTGTTTCTTTATTTTGATCTTTATATATGTGTGTTTATCTATTTGTCGGGTGTTATTATATGCACTAATGGTCGAGATTGCGCAAAAAAACACACATGATCAGAGGATGGTTATAAGTTGGTCTTGCACTAGTTTGTACTCTTTACACAATCATCGTTTTGTAGTTTCCCGGCCCATCTTTAGTTTTTTGACGGTCTAATTAAACTGATTTCCAACAAATAGATAAACTAAAAAGAGAGATAGTACTCTGTCGCGCTATCCAATTAATATCAGAATTTTGTAAGCTGTAACCCAACAGTATCTAGGGCAGTGATCTGTCATTATCCCTCTTTTATATCTGAACAACTACTTAACCGTTAATTTTAGTGTCCCTCTTATCCCGTGTATTCTTATGATCAGGTGTATCTCTGGGTAATCTCTCTTCCAACGGAAAAGAAAATGCTAAAATTGTGACTCAAGCTTGATCTGGAGAATATAAAAAATTTTGTGTGCTTTTGAATTTGTAATTGACACAATACTTTGTCAAATTCGATCATCACCCATAAATTTTTTCAAATTATTTGACCTTGCGTGTACACAAAGCTGGAATGAAACTTGCATGTGTGCATGCACGCTCATGGATGAAACCAATTTAAGCCATATGGATTCAGTTCATCGATCGCACGCAAAATGCCTGATTTTTTTTAGTCCGTTTAATTATTTGTAACCCGACATATATGCACGAGTTGGTGCTAACTATTTAGACGTGCAATTTAAGCATCTTGCCTTATTAACGGCCACAATTTGGTTTCCATAGTCGCCAGTGCCTTTCAAGTTAAAATACACAACATGTTTTTCCGAACGCGTCGAACGTGGAATTCAAGATTTGAACGATTAAGATTGAAATGTGAGAGAAGTTCGAATATCTAATTCCAAATAATGCCTCAAAATCTCACCTACTTTAATCTGAACTACCGACTTGCGCTCGAACGGATTTTTTTGAAACGTGTCTTTCGCACTTTTTACTTGAAAAATAAGGGATTGCACCTAGTCAATCGTATGCTGATGAGCGATCTGCCTCGTTGACATTTGGACATTTCTGCCTCAGTTTGGACCTTTGCATACTGAATTCAAAACATCTGACCTAACTGGCTCATATAATTGAGGCTTGCTTATATCATATTGACGCTAATCATATACACATGTAATATCCTTGCTAGCCATTAGCTGGAGAAGGCGACACCATGCATATATATTTGTACCAACATTCAAGAACTGTACAAGCATATATTTGTTCCCAGGTAGCCACTATACACCATTAATGATCAGGAAAAGCTAAAGGAAACAACCTCAATTAGGACCCTCTTATACATGAGACTCAAGTGAAAACCATCAGATCGTGATCCAAACCACAATCGTACAGATCTGGATTAAAGTTTCATATCAAATAGTCCTCAAACTGTAGTTTTGTAGTTGTGAGAAGGTCCATTCTAGTATAAAAAACAAAAGACAAATCATTTTTGAGGGTTTTTTTTAGAATTTGAGTTAAATCCCTCTGAAAAATACCTAAATCCAATCCACCTCCCTATAAATTGAACTTATGATGTCTCCGTGTCTCACATAACTACGAGTGGTTTTAACCACTTGAGCTATAACATGTTTCACCATTGTTTTGAGTATTAAAGAAACCATTGTTATAGTACACAAAGGGGTCCTTTATTTGGTTCTCATTAAGTGAAAGTAGCTGCACCTACATAAGACCAAATTGGCAAATTCATGTGTTTTTTTTAAAAAAAGTTTAGTTAATTCTCACTCTAAAAAAAATTTGGGAGTTAGAACTAGAAGAAGTTGATGTGACCTCATTCATAGTGCTAGCTATATGTAAGCTAGCTCATCCATCATGATTCATTAGTAAAGGGAGGGTACAACAAACTTGGATAAGAAAATTAAAATTAAAATTGTGTTTTTGTATAATTGGGCATGGTCTTAATTAGTTTTGGTGTAAGGAATCAAAAGATAGGCCAGATGATTGGCTTATGTCATTCAATTTCTACTCCAAAATTTTGTGGCCCACTAAATCAAATATTTTTTTTTTGTTATGATACATACATGTTCAAAATAAGATGAACATTTCTACTTGTCCACAACTATTTAGCATATACTAATAAGTTGCTCACACATTACAATAGGAAGCCAGGCAGATAATATGTCACGCTGCAATCAAGTCTCTCTCATCAACTCCCGTTAGTTACAGTAACCAAGTTATCAGGTGATAGTCTATGCATTTGCACAAATATGTTCTTTGTGACATATTGTTTTTTTTATTTTCACAATCTCCAAGAGGGAATAAGTTGGAGTGATTAGCAATCTTGCATTCCTATATATTTTTTGGTTGGTTAAAACTTGATAGGGAAATGAACATGAGCATGGAAGGTGCCAAATCTTTACTCATGCTATCATAGTCAAGGTGGCATCACATCCATATTCTGTTCTATTTATCCATGGTAGCATTCAAGGCTGGTGGCCACATTAGTACTACCAACACTATCATCCAACACATTGTCGTGGTCTTGAAGCAATTCTCCAAAAAATAAATATGATCTTTAAACAATACCAAAGTACATATATAATGGAAAAAAGTTCATAAATTTTTAGCCACAATTTCCAATATTGCCCCCAATTCACAACAATTGCACCCAACAGTTGCACCACAAACTATCAAGATTTTCATGAACTCAGTTGTCATGGAGCAATGGCAAATCCATTAAGAAGCTGTGGGGTCAACGACAGTTTTTTTTGGTAAAACACCCTTCTACTTATTTCTATTTATGTTAAAAATATGTGTAATTTTAGAGAAATAGCCCCACTAAAATATGAAAATATTGAAAGATATATCTATAAAACTAAAATTGACCACACAGGACAAATTTCTACGCCCACCACTTTCATGGAGACTAACATTTGAAACAAACAGTTTCTAATTCTATCACACCAAAGTTTGCCTCCTTAAATTGCTACATGTACAAGGATTGCCACATCTTCTTCCACCTAGGTTGTTCTGTCAATTGAACTAATGACACATGATAGGAGGGATATAATTGCAATTTTTTTTAATAAAAAATAGGGGACTTAACTGTTGAAATTGAAAAGAGAGAACTCTAATTGAAGATATCATGAAAATAAGTGGGAAAAAAATCTCAATCTACATTGACATATTTTTAAAATTTTACAAAATTACTCCTGTTATTTGTTACAAAAATTCTTAAGGTATTTTCTTAATTATCCCATTGGGATTTTTAGCCAAAATTTTGGTCACTATTACTAAAAAAATTCTACCTCATTTACCTCTAATATTTTGTGGCATTATGGAAAATTTAAGAAAAGGTGATTTATATATCTTAAAAATCAGATTTGTAAAGACAATATTTGGGACTTCAGGACCCAACGCCCATCTCTTCGAAGCTTACGTCCGCGCTACTCGATTTGATTGTAGTGACAGGTCATCACGTGCCACGATGGCCCGCCGGAAGAACCAACCAGAGTAAGCCACGTGTCTTAAAAATCATTTCCCTCCGAACTTGATCTACACTTTCGTCCACATGAACAAAAATTTAACCTTAAGCTTCTTAATGAGAGCGAGAATAGAAAGAGATTTAAAAATAATATGATATGATGCACAGATATTTCCAATCAATTGTATCCACTTGAGAGGAGCTTCTTGAAAGACATGTGTCTATATTTAGATGGTTCAGAGTTCAAAATATCTTGTCATGCAACTCTAAGATGAAAGATTCATACATGTTTAGAACTTAACTTCATCGGTTCTAGATTTTTAATCAAATAAATTTGGTATCAATTAATCCAGAAAAAAACTTACTTCTAATATCATTATTACTTTTTTTAAAAAAAAATAGCCAAATACCCCGTGTGATTGTGCTTATAATTTTGTATGTGATTTATAGTAAAACATATGATAGTATACTATAGAATCCAATACTACAGTTTACAATTTGACATATTCATATCCAAAAATTTAGCTATATTCATCATTGAATTCAACTATTCTTCAACATCATTGTAGCATGAACTCACCAAATAAGTGGTATAGAATTTTTTTTTTCTTTTCTCTTAATTATAGTTTTTATATCTTCGGAAAGAACACAGTGCATTGGCGCTCCAATCTCACATAATTAATCCGCACCTTCACCGTTTGAACGTAAACCCATCAAACAATAAGTGGTATAATTTATTTTCTATTTTTCTCTGACTTGGCGAAACGTGGAGTCTGAAATTTCACCAAAATTTATTATCATATATAAGACAATTGAATTTGTCGAGATGTCGAGGACATTACAAATAAAAGGGAACAGGAAAACACTAGAAAGTGAAGGGGTGCATCACACATCACCACCAAAGGGGCCAAATGGGTTTGGATTTGTCCGTTTTGTCACCTACCTTTGTCTTGCCATCCTAAGCAACAACATACCCAAACAACATAGTAGATATCTAGTACAGTTCACAACACAAAGAGACCATGTGCCCCCCAATGTTTCACCTCAAGGGAACTCAGATCCCACACGTGAATTCCACGTGACAAAATGTGCTTAATTAACTAATCAATTGATTGATTAATTTCAAAAGGTATTAATGTGTATGTTACTATGCCATGAAAGTTACAAACAACTATGGAACAACTAATGTGACCTTGTGTCCATGCATCCCTCTCACATGTGCCACCAATTGTGATCTCCCTATCATTTATTGAATTATATGAAAATATGCGGCGTGTTTAGCTCGTGGCCTCGGGAAAAATGTCTGGTCTCAATTGTTTCTCATGAAAACTAAGAAAGTGTTTGGCTCGTGACCTAAAATTTGTCTTTACTTTAAGATTTGCCTCAAAAAATGTCTCGAGTGAGGCCAAAAAAATTCTGAGTCTCGCTTAAAGTATATCTCACAAGAGTAATCAAATAAATTTGTTAACAAAGTGATTTAACAAATTTTGAATAAAAAATGGCAAAAACTTTTACGAGCAAGACAAATTAATTTCAAAACTAAGGCAAAATGAAGGCCAATTTGTCTGTTCTCTCTATGTGTACCATTTATATTTCTCTATATAGTGTGTGGACCATGATATATGAAGATTTATATTTATATAGAAGAAAACATAGAATGACATATATAAAGAAATATGCAGCCTCCTGACATGCAAAATTGGAGTAACACAAAGCATAACCTTGTGTTGATGTGTAGATCATAACATTTTGTGTAGATTATGAGTCAGTGTAACATAGAAAAGGAAACATATAAGCACGCACATAAAGAAACAGACAAATCTTCGTGTGCAAAATTGTGACAGTACGAGACATATGTCATCGTACTTGTAAAGACATCAACCAAATATCCTCTATATATGTCTCGCACCAAGCTAGTTTGTTAGGTTTTAGAGATCTTTCAACTTGCTTCACGGCATCATCTTCTTCCTGTTTGTTGATGTAGTTGACATTTTTAGCTTGTTGCAATGAAAACCAAGTCCTGAAACTGTAGATGACAATGTTGCTATCAAATTCAGTATTTTTCAGTATCACTTTCATGCCTACATATATAACATATATACACATATATGCTGCACTGTTATCTCCAGGAATTAGTGAGCAAAATGGAATTTTCACCAGTGTTGCAACTGTTGGAAGATGCATGGATCTTCCAATGACACGTGAAGTTCACGTGACAGAAAAAAAAAAAGGCTATTACTATCACGGTAGTCACAAAAAAATCACGATGTGATAGCAGTAGATGGGGGGTTTTGTACACGGTGGAACGAAATAAGAATCTGTATATCACTATAGTAAATAGTGCATTATTTCTTAACAAGTTCAATAGATGGTTAAGATTTTTCGTTGTTGTTAGAGAGTTACATGTTTAAGTCCTTGAGATGGGGTGCGGCAGGTTAAGGAGTTTAATTTCTAGAGAGAGGACCTCAATTGTCTAGTTATAAACATTAAAAAAATTACTAAAAAAATTTAATATTTTGTATTTTTCACTGGATATGAGACTGATATATCTGTTCAACTCTACTTTGTCACCTCACGAATAATAATGTAAAATTTTGTAGTAGCATATTTGAAGTTTTTTTTAAAAAAAATATTAAGGTTATACTATTCTAGGAATCTAAGTTCTACTAGGGTTTTAAAATACTTCTTTTTTATACATACATGCCATACTGTTTAGTGTTATATTTTATTAATTTTTAAGCCTTATACAAATTCAGTAAAAGAATGATAGAACATTTTTTATGTATATTGCTAAGAGTATATAAAATGAAATAAGTGCCCACACTTTTAAACAAGTTAACTGCTTCCATTCAACAAGTTACCATATAATTTAAAATTTCCAGCATTAGATCAAAGCAAATTGTTTTCCAACAATGTGGTAATTCTTGCAATAGATTGGTAATATTCATAAAAAAAACATAAAATCTAGTAAAAAAACAAGTTTTGTATTAGACTCTTGATATGTGTTTTTATTCATCAAGTAAAATATAGAGCTGTGTCTAACTTGGTCTATTGGAGGTGCAAACAATATTGTTATTAAATAACTTATAAATAACTAGCAGGTCTATAGAATCGAATAGGATTATTATAGGATATGGCCTGTATCGAGGTCTTTAGAAGGTATAATTAAAACTTAAATCAATCATAAACTTAAACTTAAGTTCTCTTAATTAGGAGGATATGGTTGAAATTGTTTCCCAAATAAGTTAAGGAAAAATTTGTTGTGTGTCATTGTAAATATGAAATTAATATTGTTTTAAGATACTGATTGTAAGATTAATATGTGGATTTTAGGATCTATATATCATTGAAATACCAATATTTTATAACTAAATCTAAAATTTTTTAGTATTACTGAACAAATTACCCATTAAAAAAAAAACCTCATTTGTACTGGGAAACTGGAGTTCATCCCAGCCACCAGTTTCTTTGAGAATCCAATTTCTAAGGCCATTACCCTTAAAGATATTCGTATTTTGATAGATCATATATACCAAGAATTCAATTACTTCTTCACAGGCGAAGAATCTCCTCTCCGACAGCCAATTGCATGCCACTAAATTTATGGGTAACTATAAAAGATTACAACGGCATGAATTATTAAGCATATCATCATTAGACCAAAATATGATATTCTATTCTAAATTCTATCCTTTGTTTTTTGAAATCATTCTAAATTCTATACTAAATGCTCCAATGGAATTTAAATTCCTCTTGCTGCCGCACCATTAATAGGAGAATGAAAGGACCCGATACTAGCCAGAGGCATCACACTTTTATCTTTTTCAAGATTCAATGAATACACATTCATTTTCTTGACAACTTTCAACCGAGATATAGATTGATTTAATTAGCTAGAGAATATATGCAAATTAGGAGGTATTTGATTTAAAGATTTTGCTTCATATTTGTTATAGTGTAAAATACATTTTTAGTTCCTCTGTTTTACCTCCGGATTCACTTTAGTTCGTCTAATTCAAAACAACTCAAATCAACTATTATACTTCTAAAACTGAATCTCTTTTCGTCTCTAAATAATTTTACGAGTTATTTTAATGATGTGAACTATTGTATATTGCTATAATATGAAAGAAATATGACAAACATGAGTTAATTAAGATGATATGTAAGATTTTAGACATCAGCATAGGCACCACATGTCTTTTACAAAACTAATGTCTATGCTGACATATGAAACAAAATGAGATAGTTTGCCAACTTATTGATGTGAACATAAATAACTAAAGCATCCATGCATTTAAATCCACATCGTCAAAAGAACTCATAATATAGCTTATGACTAAAAGATATCTAGTACTTTTGAAAGTGAATGGACCAATTTAAGTAGAGAGACAAAAGTGATCTTGAGAACAAAATAGAGAGACTAAAAATATATTTACCCTATTAGTTGTGAAGAAAATACATTATTTTATATTGGTTGAATAAGACCATAATCACAATATCCGTATTCAAAATACATTCAACGAAAACTTTAATATATGTAAATTAGATGAAATTTATTATGATTTTGTCCGAATCAAATGTCACCTGAATTACATGTGGGAATCGGCATAACTTAGATATAAGAATCTCATCCGTATTGAAAGGGTGCAATGTGTCCACACAGAATCCAATTCCATTGCATAAAGTGTAATCTATCTATAATTTATCTATCAATTCAAGGATTATGAACGTTAATCACAAAAAGAAGGAAAACGATTAAAAATATCACCTTTTAAGAAGAAAATTTCTAATCCATCTATCCCATACATATTTATAATGGTTTGGATACCTTTCTTTTACAAATGTGATACAAAATAAAGAGAAAATTGCACTGTGCTTACATGTACTTTCGAGAAATTAATGTACTTTTTATTTCTGAATAATTCCCACCTGCAATATTAGATTGTTGCAAACTAACACCTCCTCATTTAATTAATTTACAGTGGAATGACATTTTTGCCTCAGATGGTTTAAGAGTTCATGTTAGTACATGCGGGCAAGGAGAATTAAAGGAAAGGTGATAATTCGCAACAATTTATTACCACATATGGTAATATGCTGGAAAGCATGGGTTTGGTGTATTTTTCTCGAGAAAAAAAATACAAACTAGGCTAACATGTCTAGTTGTTTGTATAGGAAATTTCCCTGATTGGAAGTTTGTCTTTTTTTTTTTTTTCTGTGTGACATTATGTATTAATTTTTTTATATTTTTGCCTTACATCAAACTTATTAAGAGGTAATATGTCAGCCGCATTCTGATCCAGAAGACTATGACATAAATATTAATGTGGATATGTGTGTTTTTTAGTATCATTAATATAGATATGTTGGTCAAGTCTAATCACCCAAGAAAAGAAGATTATCCTCTTGAAATGGACAAGATAAATTGGATTCGTTGCTTGACATGCATGGAATCGGTCCAAAGTGGAGGGATTTACGGTCCGATTCCGCTAATGATATCTTTGTTCTCACTCGCTTTCAGAAAGGTCGTATCCTTTCGGTTATACATTTATATCATATCATATGCATGCATATATACTATGTCGCAAGAAATTAATTAATTAAAGTTTCTTGAAGCAATCAATCATAGCACAAAGGAGTGTTATTTAAGCGAAACCCTAGCTAGTAGCTTTCCAAATTCCATCCCGGTTCGTACATGCTAAGTGATTCGCATAAAAAGAAAAACCATTCAAGGATGGCGAGTTTCTATATTTCTTTGTATTTTATTTTCTATGATATATAAATAAGAATATTTGATGACTTAATAACGATCACAAAAACTAATCTATCATCGAGAATAATATAGAACAACACACCAAAAAAAAAAGAACAAACAAATTTAAACACAATTCCTTATAGATTCTTTAGATTGAGATAGGGCCTAAGTCTACCAAGTCTCTATTTCTTAGTGCTTAAGTTACTGCTTTTCTTTTTCGCTTTTATATAGGTCAACATGCTCACTAAGGATGTCAACTGTAGTTCAATCAATGTGATATCAGAATTGTATATAGGTTTTATCCCACCAACTATATATTGTCTGAATTATTTATAGATTTTTCAAGATTTGATTGTGATCACCTTATTATCGACTACATTATTTAATTATACTAATTGACTGTCTCCTAATCTCCACAGAACTAGAAACTTATGGGTTTCTAAATTTGAGAAATTAATGATAGTTAATAAGCTATGTATCGTCACAGGGTATTAACAACTCTAGTTTCTGCAATTTTACATTTTGTCCGACTAATTTTGTGGCGATTGAACATATTTGCTTACGTGCTTTTGTGTATTGGTTGAAAAAATTAAGTAGTTTTGATTCCATATCACACAAAAATTACTAGTCTGATAGCAAAAGTTCAGAATACTGATCACAAGTTTGTCAAATTTGTTTGACAAGAGTAAATGTTGAAAAGCCTTTCCAACAAATTAACTAAAACTTTCTACATTCAAATCACACAATTCATTGCAAATGGGCTAATTATTCTACATAAAAAAAAATAGTTTGAAGTCAAAGACAAAGACATCACAGAATTTGACATCTTTCATCCGTATGGAGACCGTCATATATGATGTATAATGTATGTATCTGTTGCATAGGTAAACGTTATGATGCAAGCTTAACGAACTAATTAGTCAAACTGTCACGTCTTACACATAGTCCAAACAAAAATTTTAAATTGTAAATGTATATATTAGGCGAGCAAACAGAAGAAATTAGAAACAAGCTGAAGAAGTCAAGACGCGTACGAACATTTCAAACCAACGCAATTATATTTGTTTGTGACTTGGCTAATTACTTTACGTGTGCCCCTTTTTTTTTTTGTTAAAGTTCGTTCATGCCGCTGAAAAATTGTGAAACTTTGTATCCATCCCTCAAAACTCGTGTGTCTTTTGTTTGTTTTTTAATTTGCACTACCATTAACACCGTTAGGGTTTTTGACCACGATATGTTGTCAAATTTTGAAATAAACGCTGATCAGTTTTTTTTACCAAAATACAAAAGTATCCTACCACTAGCTGAGGTCTCTCTAATAAGGACAACCAAGTCATTTTTAGAAGATTGCGATTAATTTACTCATGACACTTGCACATAATAAGAACAACTAAGTCATTTTTCATTTGATCTCCGTTGACTAAAAGATCATCACAAATACAAAGACATTCAACTTTGCAGTGATAAATTAGAAATACATAAATTTTGAGTGCCAAATAGAGAAATAACGACTTTTTAATAGTACGAACCAAATTTTCCCATTCTTTTAATTAATAGTGTGTTGGTCATAAGAATATTTGTGTTTTTGGTGTGGACACCTTAAACAGGGCGTGTTGCGTTTTTATTTTGATTGCAAATTTTTTTTTTAAAGAGAAGATTGCGATTAATTTATTTTTGACTCGAAAAGGAAGCTTTGGCAGTCTTGTTGACGGTTTTGGTCTAAATTCATTAACATTCAAAGTCCAAAAAGGGCAATTTCTTGCAGGGTAGAAAAATGATGGTGCTCAAGACTTTTGTTTGTCATGTTTCGAACCCAAAGCTTCTTTTCGAGCAAATTGTATCGGAGACTCTCAAGTGTGTTCACATATGCTATATAAATTTTTATAAATTGATATTTTTGTCTGATGAATCACTTAAATTGCTCAATTGTACCGCTTAGATCCTAACAGTGGTTGTTTTTATTCCAAATTAACCTTGCACTTTTCAGAATGTGCCTGCAGTGGAAAAAACTTTTGTTAGGACCTTTGTCAGCAGAGACACAAATCAAAACTTAATTCAATCGTGATCTCTTGATAATCTGAATCACGACTTACAAAGAGAGATTGTCACTCATATGAGACACTGATCAAGAACTAATCATCCAA
The DNA here is from genome assembly GCA_019359835.1 of Pharus latifolius. Classification (NCBI taxonomy): domain Eukaryota; kingdom Viridiplantae; phylum Streptophyta; class Magnoliopsida; order Poales; family Poaceae; genus Pharus; species Pharus latifolius. The sequence continues at coordinate 7,993,042 of CM033320.1, forward strand.
TCTTGATCATTTGTAATTTGAATCATAATCTAATTGAGTCTCATCTCTAAAAGTAGTCATCATAGATATTGCTTCCGTTTCCGTTGGTTAAGAATTTTGTACGGATAACCTAGATTAAAAATAAAAATTTAAAAATAACGTCCAATAAAAAATATAATCGACCTAAGTCGCCATCTCGCGTGACGACTTACCCAAAAAAACAATCAGAAAAAACATTAGTCGCCATATGGGATGGCGACTGCAGTAAAATCATTAGTCGCCAGATGGGATGGCGACTGATAGGTAATATATATTTGGGGCCCCTGGCGACTGGCGCATTGCAAGTCAAAAAAAAACAAAAAACTAACAGCAGAGGGAGAAGAGGGGAAAAAGGAGAAGAGGAAAAGAAGAAGAAGAAGAAGAAGAAAGCATAAAAAAAAGGTACAATTATAAACTTGTAGTGATAATTAGTGTAAAATGCAGATCTGTTTTAGGAGTGTGTAGATCTATTATTTAGAAATGTTATATATTAAGTGAATAAATTAGATTAATAAATAGTGAATCGATAATTTAGGACATACGATTTTTTCGTAAAAAATGTGCAGAAATGCAGATCTGATTTGTGCCTTAGTAAATATAGATCTGTTACGTAGAAATGTTATATATTAAACGAATAAATTAGATTAATAAATAGTGAATCGATAATTTAGGACATACGGTTTTTTCGTAGAAAATGTGCAGAAATGCAGATCTGATTTGTGTCTTAGTAAATATAGATCTGTTACGTAGAAATGTTATATATTAAACGAATAAATTATATTAATAAATAGTGAATCGATAATTTAGGATATACGGTTTTTTCGTAAAAAAAATGTGCAGAAATGCAGATCTGATTTGTGCCTTATTTAAATATGTTAGGCATTTATGAATATAATGTATATATAATTTTGATTTGTTGTATAATATTATGTAAATTTAATATGTTTATGAATGAGATGTGTATTAATTAAGAGTAGTAAATAATTAAATTATTGATATGTGTTATGAGAATATAGGAATTGTAGATTAGATATGATGCGATGTCGTTAATCTGCTGTACTTCGATTAGTTGAGATGTTAAAAAATAAGTCGCACATGTCTTAAGGATGAGCATAGAGTAATGTGGAAAATATATTGGAGATATGATAACTGATGTTTGTAATACTTATGTTGTAGACAATGTCGAAAACCAGAGTAGTCTATGTTTTCCACGGGGAACAAATCATTAGAAATGGACCATCTGGAGATGACCTAAGTGGTTGTCACCGTATAGACATGAAATTGAATGATCTTAGCGTTCTTAATTTTGAGGACCTTAAGACCCGAGTCATGGACATCCTAAATATTGACCCATGTTTACACAAAATTGTCATAGAAGCGCTGGTGCCTATTAGTTTGACATCTTGTTGGAAATTGTGTAAACTTAGAAGTGATAAATAATGGGGCTCTCCTGTTAGGAGGGTGATAAATTCCAATCATGGGTCAGATGACTGCATACTGTATGTGACCAAGCTAGACAATATACCAGAACAGGCGGCAGAACTTGTACCCGAACCATTAATTGGAGGACAACATATGAACATTGATCCAACCATGACCCATAATTCTGCGGATGTCCCCAACGCAGAATTCATGGGCGGGTATTTGTGGCCTGGGGATGAGTCTTATGCCGACGAAGGTGAAGACGATGGTCTGTAAGTTTCAGGCAGTGAAGGGTTGGAGGTGGACGCAAACTATGCGGATTCCTCTAATGAAGAAGACTATCGTGGAATGGGACCTTCACAACAATGGCTAGATCCTAGTGGTTTTGAGTATGCGCGAATCCACGACGATCGTAGTTCGGAGTGGGCACGGAGTGAGCACAGATTAACATTGGGACAACATTTTCGAAGCAAGGAGGAGGCTAAGCAAGGCGTGGCTATGTGGTCCGTGACACTACGTCGGTCTTTCAAGGTTGACTGAACAAATCCGCAACTGTACGCGGTGAAGTGCAAGGTGGAAGGATGTCGATTTTATGTCCGTATTGCTCGGTACAAGAACAATGAACTCTTCATTGTTTCCAGGATCACCGAACATGACTGCTCAGTGACATAAGTCTCACAGAGTCATAGGAATATGACGTCCGCATTTGTGGCACGTGTAATTTTGTCGAACCTTCATGCAAATCTTGATATGCCACCAAAAGAAATTGTCAGCCAAATCAACGACACATTTGGGTACATCATTCAGTATGGGAAGGCATGGAGAGCCAAGCAACTTGGTCTTGAGATGTTATTTGGATCTTTCTATAATTCATATAACTATGTGCCCAGACTGATCGAACAAATCGTTGACACTAACCCGGGCACTGTGATGGATATGGTCCATAGCCCAGTTGTCGGCAGAAATGGTGAGATAGTTCCTGGAGCTGAGTACATGGAGCTTATATTCTAGTCATTCGGTCAAGTAATCTCTGTATTCAAGTACATGCGGCCAGTACTTTGCGTGAATGGCACATTTCTAACTGAAAAGTACAAGGGAACTCCGATGACAGTAGTTGCTGCAGATGCAAACAACTAGCTACTTCCCATGGCGTACGCGTTAGTAGAAGGCGAGAGTACAGACAGTTGGGTATGGTTCCTTGTAAACCTGAAACAAACTGTCGTGAAGGACAGACGGAATGTATGTGTAATCTATGATAGACCCAAGGGTCTGTTAAGTGCCATTGAGTTTATGTTGTCCACTGAAAACCCGCAGTACAGCTGGAATGACTTGATCAGTCGGTGGTGTAAATGACATCTTGCGGCGAACTTCTTCACACACTACAAAAGCGCACGGCTTATAAAGAAGTTCAAGCGGTTGTGCGATCAGAACCAAAGCCCTAAGTTCCAACAACTTTGGGACGAGTTAGAACAAGAAACTTCAGATCTAGGTAAATCTCAAAGGTCAGAGGCAAGCAGTTCACAACAGCTAGAAAATGAAGAAAATGTCGTGGGGACTATAGATGTGCCGAGACAACACAGCCGAAGGTCAAGGCCAAAGAAATTTAGTAAATGGATCAGGGACAAAACTCCTGAGAAGTGGTCTCTATTGCACGATGAGGGAGGTGCCAAATATGGCGTAATGACAACTAACATGGCGGAGGTGTACGATTTTGTGTTGAGGGGGGTGCGAGGTCTGCCGCTCACTGGAATTGTGGATTTTACATGGCATCGCACGGCTAAATATTTCTACGAGAGAGGTACAGCTGCAAGAGCATTGCTTCGGGTCACACCATCAAAATTTCCTCACGAAGTACAGAGGTACTTAGAAATGAAAGCCGCGGCCGCTCAGAAGCACTCAGTCGAGTGCATTCCTAATAGCAGAAGGCAAAGTTGGGTCGTTTATCTGCGCAGTAAGAACGTGGGGGGTGGATACATGCGACAAATCAAGAGGCAAGGAGTGACATTTGAAGACGGTGTCAAGTGCACTTGTAACAAGCCAACTCTATTGCATAAACCGTGCTCCCATGTGATGGTCGCGTGTGCGCACGACAACAAGTCGAGCGAGAGGTACCTGTCAGTTTACTATGGTTCACCGTACCTTGCTGAGACATGGACTGCAGACTTTGAGATTTGGGGGACTCAGTAGCACTACAGAGATCGGTCGTGTAAGGTAGGCGAGATCCGATATGTTCCACCACCGCACTTGGAACGGAAAGGCCCTGGACGACGGCGAACAATGCGAATTGGCAATGACATGGATAACGCAGAACGTGATGAGCTACGAAAGTGTGCCGTTTGCCGACAGTCTGGCCACACGAGGAGGACATGTCCTGATGCATCCGGACCTGATCGAACATGACTCAGTAATGTCGTGCAACACTTATTCGCCGCACCCATTTATCCCGGTGTGCCCCCAGCTCGCTCATACTGTACAGGTGTTGCACCTCATGTGGACTTCTTGTCGCGTGGTGATGTACGGATCTCTGAGGGTCCCCGAGCGCCACCTTCCGCAGACACTTCTGATTCTAGTTTGGGTTTCGACATCACGTTCAACTCGGACGACGAGTACGTCGCTATGTCGCAGCAGACGGTGCACGAGCATCTGGCTACCTCGTCGGCTGGTCCGCTTCGGTCTCCTAATAGGCACCCACCATACATTCCTCGTCAGTCGGTCCGTGCCGACCCGCAGGTGGTCCTCGACCCATCGTACGCCCAGTATGCCGATATGTTGCAAATGAGAGACGACGCCGATCAGAGCCAACATCAGTTGGCATCTGCACAGCTTGGTGGGGCGCCTCCACCGTCGCAGGACCCAGTGGACGCTCTTGATACAGGCCTCGGTCAGCCGAGTGCTCAGCCCCCCGATCGACAGCCATCGCAGAGGATAGTGCATCTGCGTAGCACCTATTCGCCATCGCCGTTTCAGCGCGACCGAAGGCATCGTCCGAAGAGGGGCCGGCAGTAGTTTTTTTTTTATGTTCTCCTTTTATGGAACATGATTTCGATTCTCATGTTTGTATTATTTTCGATTGTGTCAGTACTCTCATGTTTTCACTACCTTTTTTATGTTCATTTTGGTTTTTGGGAACCTGATACCCGACAGATTGAATCAACCACGAAATATACAGATCAATCAACGCAGCCAACCACGGGTCTTTTCCTCCTAAGTTTGTCAGCCAGTCGACTATCTAATGTTTTTCATTAAAAAAACACGTAATCTACGTTGTTTTGAATTTGAATGTTAATTTTAAAAAAACCCAAATTTATACAGTGGATTCGGGCAGCTCGGGGGGAGGCCTTCAGTCGCCATCCTGGATGGCGACTGTGGGTGGCGACTGCTGACGTATCTTGCAGTCGCCATTTCAGTTGGCGACTGAAGGCGAGGCAGGCAAAGTCGCCACACGGGATGGCGACTTAGATCGATTTTACAAATATTTTTTCATGCACATTATTTTTAAATTTTTATTTTTAATCTGGATTATCCGTACAAAATTTTCCAGTTTGTCGCGGCATCACGCCAAATGCTAGGCTCGCAATATATATACCCCACCATCTTGTTCTTTAATCTCCCCGTCCTCCAAACAATATAGCAATCTTTCTTGACAAATTCTTCAGAAACTTGCCGCGCGCCAATTTTGATTTAACCAGCAAGCTAGATTACAAGAACGCTTCGTGATTAAATTCCAAACACGGTTGGTAATCACATACAAGAAAGATTATGTGAAAAATCAGAAAAAAAAATAAATAATCGTGCATCATCGCCCGCCGTCATTAAAGACCAACAGAGCAGGTACCAAACCACAGTTGAGTTTAGAAACATTTTCATAGAAAAAGACGTAGAAAATAAAGTTACATATATTGTCATGCTTGAATATAGACTAGAGAAGCTTTAACTTTTGTTAATATTGATTTATCCAGCAAGATTAGAAGAACATCACGAGATCAAATTCTAAACACGGTTGGTAATCGCATACAAAAAAAGTTAGGTCACATCTCAAATTACAAATTAATCGCGCATCATTACCAACGTCACGAACGACCAGCAAACCAGGTGCCAAACTATTTGAACGTAGGAAATAAAGCTACATATGTTCCATGCATTAGTAATGACTAGAGAAGCTTTAATTTTCGTTAATTTTGATTTAACCAGCAATAGTACGAGAACACCAATTAATCAAGTTCTTAACACGGTTGGTAATTGTAGACAAGAAGCTTAGGTCACATGTCAAATGACAAATTAATCATAAACGACCAGCCATCATGACCAACAAAACAGGTGTGTCAAACCCGTCTAACATAAAACCCTTTTCCACACAAAAAGACGTAACGAATTAAAACTACATCGTCCTGCAGGCACGAATAGAGGAGAAGCTTTAACTAATTTTCGTTAAAAAGAGACCAGAAAGGACACCAAGTATTACAAAATAAATAAATAAATAAATAACAGCGAAATGTCCGGTCCGTGATATGAAACAGATCGCATCAAAAGTCCAAAACAATCTTTTGAATTTGTTTTCGCAACCCTTTTTTGTAACATTTTTGTCGACACGGTTCAGATGGCTACGCGTGTAGGCCAAAGTAACCAAAAAGTATAAAGGTTGGTGCACAAATATGTGCATATTTATATGGAGACATGAAGCAGTAAAATATGTAGTTCTTTTGGACTTTGTTGTGAGACATGCATGCAACAAAATGCCAAGGCTTTTGGAGAGGTTGAGAAGCTTCGCGCGCCTAACAAAGATTTGGTAGTGTAATTAATAGTGTGATTAATTAATTGCATGCATGCGTATATAATGTGTTTTGTCAAACCGTGTTTAGGGTTCCCAACAACAAATAATTTGTAGCTAAGAGAAATATTTCTACGTACACACCCTCAATTCGGTATGAACTCGTATAGTAGAATGGACCTTATCTACAAGCTCCTAAGACAATGTTTAGAGCGCAGGAATTTTTGAAAGAAATTTTCTATTAACTCTCACCAAATATTTCTATTTCTATGAAATTTCTCCAAAACTCCTATGTTTTAAAGGGCCTAAAAATTCCCAAAAAAAATAAAGGATGCAGTGGCATAAATAGTGATTTTCTCTTTCTTTTTTGTTGATTGTTTTTTCTCGAATGTGATCGAGTTTTAAGATGAAATTTGGCAAGGTTGGGAAACATCTCTTCTCCTGTGTACATGCAATATTTCTTCAAGAATCTTTGAAAATCCTGTATAAATTTTCAACGAGTTTATATAAAGAGGAGATTTGCATTAGACACGTTTCTATATGTACTTTAACATATGTAAATAAAATCTATCGCCTCCCTCAACCTCGGATATCATGTCATATATCATATTTGACATACACAATTTAAGAAAAACATGTGGTAAATTGTTGATTTTTGAAGTAAAGATAGATCTGATGCAATTTCCTTTAGCATAGATGCATGTGGGTATAGACATCCATGTCACATATAATGGCCAAATTGATGGGTACATCTCAAATTGCTAATTTCTCTGGTACTTCCAAACAAATCTCATCATATTTTCTATAAGAAAACAAAAAGATTTTTTGTTTCCATTCCCACATGTAACTGCCAGTGGGCCCATACGTGAGCCCACGAACCGGACATGAGCCAAACCCATCTCCCGTGGTCTCTATCTCTGTCGGTTCTCCTGTCTCGTCCTTAATCAATCTTCTCCATGCATATATATAATAAGAATACAAACCTGGCCCACCTCACCCCCTCCATACTAAGCACGATATGGACACTCCTAGTGGTAAAGTCATAATATCTTAACTGTGGATCAAAAATAGGATAACACGTAATTAACAACTTCTATAATTTTTTAGATTTTTCTCTAAGCTTTTAGATATATTGCAAAAAAAAATTGTGAGGTTAATTGACCCACAACTCTTATGCTGCATCCACCGATGTACACTCCATCCATTATAGCCAAAACAACGCCTATGATTAATAATAAAAATAACAGGATACAATGGCTAACTATGATACTTACATCCCCGAACTTGATTTAATCATGCCAAATTGGTCTTTGCCACGTTATTTTTTATTGTCACTTAGCTTATGGACGACCAAGTAGCATGACTAACTGATTAAGCAAGTTTACAACCTAGCAAACTAAAGCTTAAATGTAGAACTTAAGAGATGAGCGGAAAAGTTTAACGACGTCCTATGGTGCGAGCAATTTACTGGTCACCTCAACCAACGGTTGGGCGCATACGTTAATGTGTACGTACATACTTGCACATCGTGTTATCATGGCGCACTACGTGCCAATGATCACGTGTCAGTTTATATTTGGTGCATGCATGCATGGTCGGCGCCATTGGCCATCCATCCCTAGCCATAGTACTAACACTGCACCAAAACAGTACTGCCGCGAGTTACGCCTTGTGTGTGTGTCATGTATGAGTGTGCCGTGGGCACTAGTATTACTGGTACTAATACTAAATGGCATGCAGAGAGTTGCGTGGGCTGGCCCAGGGATGTCCGCACGTACTAACGTTACGTTTCGGACGGCCCACACGTGGGGACGCAGTGGATGGGCACGTATGCCGATGCGAATGTCTGTCGGTGCCATGTCTCATGCCCAGTGCGTCCACTACTCTTCATTCATGGGAGAAAACTTTAATTTATATATGGTACCAGCTGGTCTCGTAGAAAAAACACTATAATTAGGGTCAAGATTTTATCATAACAATCTGATAATTATATCTCAGTTACTAGTTCCTATAGTCCAACCGATTTACGAACGTACATATAATTCTTATTGCCACGAGATGAAGTCTGATAAAATTTGATTCGTTATACAGGTGTGTGGCCGTTAGTGTATCAACAACGTCAGGCCATCCCAAATAGCTATTGTAAGCTAAGAAACTGGGTATGAAACACATGTTGCTTGATATTCTTGTGTGTGTGTTTTCATTTATATTTCTCTCCATATATATATATATATATATATATATATATTTTCATATATATATTGTATGTACAAAAAATACTTGCTATATATCACAGAACACAAAATGATACCAAAAAAAAAAGGAACATGCAAGCTCGCTAGCTAACCTCAGCACTAATATGAAACATAACTACGCCTCAACCAATCGTTTCTACGTACAATCTAAGGGAAGCAAAACGGGTCTTACGGACATACTATGACTGAATGCTCTGTACAGGCAGTGCATGTGTGTGTTTGGTGTCAGGTCATCCGATGGAAGAGACGTCGCTGCAGGCTAAGGAATGGGGGCGGGGTTTGGATAAGAGACATATGGGTGGTGGCCGGAGGAGGTGCATGGTGGTGTGTACCGAGAAGCCGACGTCGGTGGGGCATGCATCCGCGCGTGACAGGCGGCAGGATGGCCGCCTCGTGGCTTTTTCCATTGCAACTTTGAAAAGCGCGCGCCCGCCGTGTGTGCATGCATGCATGCATGCATGGCTGGGAGATATAAACGGCGATCTCCATGCATGTGCGTGGCCCCACAACCCAGCAAATAATGCGGTGGATTAACGGAATTAATTGATATCTGCGATGCCGATGATGATGAGATGTGGAGTTTTCCGATGGAGCAATGATTTGCCCGCCAACATCTCACGTTATCTAAATAGATGTCCCAGATTAAATGTGGGGTAATTTTTGTTAGCCTTTTAGACAAAAAATTTTAACATTAAATGCAGGTAGGAGTACAAATTAGTGGTAAATTGAAGTTGTGAACGTACTTAGTTATATTGCTTGTTTGAATGCAAGAATTAAATGAGATGGAGCAGGAAGGACAGATATCATAGCTTATGGGGTTTGCATGTTTAAGTAAATGGATGTCTAGAATACGGGAAACATCAAGTTTTCCGTGTCAAACTTGGTGACGGAAACCATCATGTGTGTTACGAGCAAAATGGAGTTCTTGGGTACGCGGAGTACTTCCATTTCGACACAGGGTTTAATGCGAACCAGTGTGATTTAATTCCTGAAAGTATGGGAAAAAACGAACTTTTAATCCTGTACCCGCATTCATCGCAAACATTCGCTTTATGCTGTACTTGTAGCAACGTGGATGTTCAATCAGGACGTAAGTACATCACTGCATGCAAGAATGCGACCTTCTCCCTCTTCATGTTTAGTCCTCAGAATATTTGATATAGGTCATAAAATTTATGTATTATACACACAAAAAACACAGAAAAATAAATAAATATGCAAATCTCAGCACTAATGGATCATGTAGATTTTGAATTGTAAGGTGCACCCTAAAACTAGCACCAAAGAAAATTCTCCATTTCACTTTTACCAGTGAAAAAAACCAAATTAATGATCTTTTATGTGATAACAAACTATCTTAACTATTGAGCTATTATATTATTTCCAACTTGAAATTCGATAAACTAGAAGTCGGAAAGTTCAGTTGTGACCATTTATTTGGGATGTAGGGAGTGAGGCAGGGGGCATTGATTATTAATTGACAGTTAACTCTAGTCATCTAACTCGATTTCAACAGTAACCGTGGTCACGACTTGACCGACCAAACCAACCCTCCTATTACAGCCTTTCGAGATCTGTGCATATGAGGATTGAAGATTGGAGATAAATAAATTAATTAAAATACTTTGAGGTGCTATTCATTTCAGAAAGTGTATTCTAATTTACATTTTATAGGAAAACCGGCCAAACCACCATCTTTGTTCTTTAAAACTGTATTTGTGGGTGCCGTGTGTCTTAAAAAAAATAAGTTTTGAAACTGTTTTGTCTATTATTTGTTTTGAAGATACTTTCACATGCATTACAAAGCAACTACAAAAAAAATAACAATCTTGTAAAATTAGACTGTAACATATTTTTACCCAATCACAATAGAACTAACAACAAAGTCTGTTTTTGGGATTGCAGTGATGTACAATAAGTGTTGTGACAACGTACATTAAGAAAGTTTCCTTTGAAAAGCTATTAAAATAAATATGTTTGGTAAAACAGATGTTGGTGTTGGTTCTAATATGATTTGTTGGCAACATGATGGGCCAAAGGTTGTTTCAAATTAGAGATTTCATTATTAGTTTCATTGTGATCGAGAAAAAATATGTCATACTCTATTTTTACGGAACCACTACTTTTGTTATTGCTTTATAACAAACGCAACTAAAGCATCTTCCAAACAAATACATTAGACAAAATAGTTTGCAGAACTTGGTTTTCTAAGACACACCACACTCTCGAACGCACTCAAAATCTCTAATCTAAACTAACTTTTAACATAACGAGTTGTCAACAAACCATGGTAAAATTAATAATAGTATTGTACAAAATAGATAAAAATTTATTTATGATAATTTCTCAAAAGTAATTTTTTAAAAAATACTTTATTATAGTGTACCTCATTATAACCTCAAACACAATCTTATACTATGGTGCAGATGGGCTAGCCTGCTCTTACCTGGATAGTCAAGGTCAGAAAAACATCCAAACGGGCCCTAATATGGGCCACTTCTTACTCTAAACGACCCATGTAAAGAGCGTATTGAGATCACATTGGATCCAAGCCATTTTAAGGCCCATTAAACACTACAAGCACTCACAAGTACATGGTTTGGGATTGCAGGGTGGCTGTGTGAGGCTCTCTCCAACAGCGACGGCAGCGGTAGCTTGCATCCACGGTGGCGGATGGCTGCTCGACGTTTCCTCGACACGATGGGACGTCCGCGCGCTACGGGACGAGGCAAGCGTGAGGCGAGGACGCGGCGAGGGAGCGTCGCCGTTGGAGGAGATGAGAACGCGAAAGGACGCGTTTTGCGGGCCCCACAGACGAAACAAAACTCGTATCATACCCGCGTAAAATATTCTCTGACAAGTGGGGCCAGGGAACTAAAAGACCCACATGTCATCGATTGAGTACGCGATTAAAATGTCGCAAACGTTTAAAGCGTGGGCCCCACGCCCACGTTCATCGTGCCCGTGTCAGGAGCCACACGCATCACGCGTAAAGGAGAGTACGTCACTGACGTGTAGGCCCCAAGCGACGCGTCCCCACACGTCATACACGGTAGGATTATAAAGCCGTGTCGCACGCGATTTAATGCCACGTAGGGCCTGCCTCCCGGGAGTGCACCGCATTGCTGACGTCGGCGACGCGCGGGCCTCAACTCCAGCCGATGACACGTGGGGCCGGGAAAAGAGTGGCCCACCTGTCAGTGAAATATGTGAATTAAATGACAGTATAATTAATAATTACACACCATTTAACCGAAATAAATATATACATATTTACTTGTGGCTGTAGAGGCTGACATGTGGGGTCAGTTTTTGGATAGCCCACCTGCAAGCGAGGGGGAGTGAAAAAATAGCCGTTGAGAGGAGAAAAATCCTGAGGTCCCACGGGTCAGCCACTGAAAAATTTACCGTTTAAATTTGCCCGTTTAAAAATAGCCGTTGCATCTATTTTTTATTCATTTTTGTCCTAAAAAATCATAAAAAATTCCAAAAAAATCCAAAAAAATCACTGAATTTTTTTCCAGCTCTCCTCTATATAAAGACATACTATTTCACCATTTCACTCACATTTCTTCATCCATCCACACCCAAAACCACTCCAAAATTACTGCAAAAATTTCCAAAAATTCCACATGGATTCTAATCCACCTGGCGGTTTCGTTAACTGGCTTGGCTCTTCCCAATCTCCCAGCGAAAACACTGAAACCCCAAACACCGAACAGCAACCTGGTTTTTCGCAGCCACCGACTTACCAGCCGTATCCACCGAATTACCAGCCATATCCACAGTACAGCCAAAATTATCATCCCTATCCACCATACGGCCACGCAATTCCACCACCCCCACAGTATAGCCAAAATTTTCATTTTGTCAGCATGCCACCGACATGTCCGCAGTTTTCTCCACCTCAACCGCACTCTGCGTCTGTCTCCGACAACGGCACTCCAGACTCTGCTCCAGCTGATCTGGAGGCCCGAGCTGTCATCGATGACACCAACACCAATGCTGCTGTGGACGCTGGCCGAAAGACGAAGCGCTTACCGTGGTCCACTGATGACGACGTAAAATTGGTAATAATTTTATTTTTCATACAGGAGTACTATGAGGGAAATAAAGTTACATTCGACTTCATTATTCAATATTTTTGTTGACAACACACAGATCAGTTCATGGCTCAGCAATTCGCTCGATCCTATTGATGATAACAACAGGAAGTGCGACATGTACTGGGCCAATGTTGCAGCGGCATTCAACGAGACGCTCCCGACAAACAGGAGAAGAGAGACCAAACACTGCAAGGACCACTGGCAACGGACCAATAAAAAAGTGGTCCAATTTAATAGTGTTTGGCTTCGACTGAAAGATGTCTACGTCAGCGGTCGTTCCGACGGCCAACTCATGGCGCAGGCCCGTGAGATGTACAAGACGGAGATGGGTCATCCGTTTGTCTTGGATCATTAGTGGACGGCAGTTCGTGGACAACCTAAGTGGTCCACAGCCTACGTTAATGCCGCCAACAAAAGAAGCAGGTTGTCTGAGTCGGGCACGTACACGTCATCGTCCAACAACGATGATGTATCACTAGTAGAGACACGGCCAGAAGGACGAGACGCCGCTAAAGCGAAGCACAAAGGTAAGAGCCAAATTGATGCAGCGCAGGATTCTACGGCGGCAATGCGAGAGGATCTTGATGCCTTCATCAACAATCACCATGACCGTGTCGAAAAGAGGAAGGACGCAGTTCATGTGTCCGAGTCATTGCGCAGCCTGGGGAAGTCGAAGGAGAAGTCTGTCATGTACAAGGCATACTCGAGAATGATGGGCATCGACAAATCCACCATGGACGACGCTCAGAAAGAGGAGTATACGACGGGCATGAAGATGATAAGAGATAAATTTAAAACCCTGGAGAACGAAGATTAGTTATGATATTTTGAATTTACTTTGGATAGCCAACAATGTATGTTTCTTTGTTAATCTATGTACGATGCTTTATTAATTAATGCATGAATTAAATTTAACATTCTTGTTATAATATGACCGTTGGAATATAGTCGTTGGAATATAGCCGTTTGAAACTAACCATTGGAACTAACCCGTTCGAATATAGCCGTTGGACTCTTTGTGTATATAATCAACCCCCTGAGAACGTTCTCCTCACAATCTAACTTCTCTTGCAAAACAGCATAGCACTTCGCAAACTCACCTTCGTTGCCACTCACAAAATGTCGTCTAGCTCTAGTTTGAGCACAAATAGCCCTGAGGAGGATGCCATCAGCAAAATAGAAGATTTTTTGGTGGACTTTGTGAATGAGGAAGAGGAGGAATATCATATTATCGCCGGTCTGTACGCCCGATTTGATGCTGCTTCCTCCCGTGGATGTCACCAACGCAGCAGTAGAAGATATGTTGAGAGAGACCGCAAAGATGGTCATCTACGACTCGTCGCGGACTACTTCTCCGACTCTCTGGTCTACCCCGACGGTATATTCCGTCGGCGATTTCGGATGAGGAGACCCCTCTTTGTTCGTATTGTCGAAGCACCTGGTGAGTGGTCTTCTTATTTCACTAAAAGAAGGGATGCCACTAATCGCCGTGGACTCTCCCCTTTACAGAAGTGTACCGCAGCGATGCGTATGCTAACATATGGTGGCCCCGCTGATGCCGTCGACGAGTACGTGCGGGTAGGGGAGTCCACGGCGATTGAATTTTGAAGCACTTCATGCAAGGCATCATCGACAAGTTTGGCGAGCAATATCTTCGCAGCCCCACCGTCGAGGATATCCACCACTTGCTGCAACAAGCAGAGGCTCGTGGCTTTCCGGGTATGCTGGGAAGTATTGATTGCATGCACTGGGAATGGAGAAATTGCCCAGTAGCATGGAAGGGACAATTTACACGTTGAGATTATGGAGTCCCAACGATCATACTTGAAGCGATGGCTTCTTACGATATCTGGATATGGTATGTTTTTTTTGGTATGGCAGGTTCTAACAATGACATCAACGTACTGAATCAATCACCATTGTTCACTGATGTAATGAAAGGGCAAGCCCCTCGTGTTGAGTACACTGTCAATGGTCGGCAGTACAACATGGGGTATTATCTCGCCGACGGTATATACCCGGAGTGGGCTGTCTTTGTAAAGACGATACCGCTCCCGCAGACGGCTAAAAACCAGTTGTTCGCACAACATCAAGAAGGAGCAAAAACGGATGTTGAGCGGGCTTTTGGAGTCCTGCAGTCTCGGTTCGCCATTGTGCACTGTGCGGCAAGATTTTGGAGACAGTCAACCCTCGCGAAGATCATACGGGCTTGCGTCATTGTAACCTAGCAATCAAAATACTCCTAAGTCTCCAATCCTCAAAACGCTATTCGGCGGCCCGTGCGTGGAGGAGAGCGGCGGCGGCGCCCGCGCGTGGAGGAGAGGAGAGGAGGGGCGGCGGCCGTGCGTGGAGGAGAGCGGCGGCGGCGCCCGCGAGTGGAGGAGAGGAGAGGAGCGGCGGCGGCCGTGCGTGGAGGAGAGCGGCGGCGGCGCCCGCGAGTGGAGGAGAGGAGAGGAGCGGCGGCCGCCGTGCGTGGAGGAGAGCGGCGGCGGCGGCCGCGAGTGGAGGAGAGGAGAGGAGCGGCGGCGGCCGTGCGTGGAGGAGAGCGGCGGCGGCGGCCGCGAGTGGAGGAGAGGAGAGGAGCGGCGGCGGCCGTGCGTGGAGGAGAGCGGCGGCGGCGGCCGCGAGTGGAGGAGAGGAGAGGAGCGGCGGCGGCCGTGCGTGGAGGAGAGCGGCGGCAACGCAGGTGCGTGGAGAGCGACGGCGGCGCCCGCGCGTGGAGCCTGCACAACATGATCATAGAGGACGAACGCGACGGCAATGCCGAGAACTATGACTACAACAATAATTCGGGCACATCCACGGTAGTACCGCCTGTGATCCACACTGAGGGTACGCCTTTATTCGAAAATGTACTTCGAAGAAATGCTGCCATCCGTGCTCAACCTACGCACACGCAACTCAAAAGAGACTTGATCGAGCACATTTGGCAACGTTTTGGAGGAAATGCCGACGAGTAGTATCTTACCGAATTTCGTAGTAGGCATTTGTTTGCAAATTTAATTTTAGTGTATTTCGCAATTATGTCATGTATCACTATTTGAATTTTAATATTTATTATTTTCTTGTCAAGTGCAATTTTTAAATCCAAAATGTCGAATTTATTTTTTTTTTGCAAATGTCGAATTTAATTTCGTCAGTAATATGTTAATATAGTGCTAATATTGAAATTCATGAATTAATACAAATTCGTTGAATATATAATTATTAAATCGTATAGAGCCAAGCAAGAGTCAAGCCATTGGAGTGCTTGACTCTTGCTTGGTGTTTGTTTGGTGGTTAGGAGTGTGGGGCCCACGCTAAGAGCCAAACAAGAGCTAAGTTGTTGGAGACTTGGTGCTTACTTGGTACTTTAGGATGGTGCTCGTTGACGTGACAGAGAATATTTCGTTTAAGAGCCAAACAAGAGTCTCCACTGTTGGAGACAGTCTGATATGACATAGCGTAGGGCAATCACGAAAGGTATTTGCTATATTTAAAAAGATATAATTATTATTTTAATAGTTATCAAATGATTATGTCTAAAAAATAACATGTTAAACCAAGTTTTAGGATGATGTCAAATGAAAACCTTAATATATGGATTATATTTGTTGTTATTGTGTTCCAATGAAATCAACTATGGGAATCCTGTGATAGCTTTACTTGCATCGACCGAATGGTTGGGGACTGGATCTCACTGTGCTTTGGTCGTTCTCACGTAAATTGCTTGTGATGTGTATCGCACAAACCCAGGAAAAAAATTGCAAAGGTTTACGTATGTAAAACCGCTAGAGCTCGATCACGTAACATGTATGCAGCGTCATAAACAAAATAATACATGACAGAGAAAAGAAATTACAGCCAACATCTCCTATTTTTAACAAAGTTTTAATGAATCCTTCTAACTTGTTTTTTGTTAACTAAAATATCATTACAATCAAGTCCATTTGAAATTAAAAAAGATTTAATATTCAATTAAATTGTTAATAAATACCTATATCTATATATATATATATATATATATATATATATATATATTATCATCATCATCTATGTCAGCAGCAAGGATAAATCACAGTTTGTATCGTAATATGTATCAAAGTCATCGATGATTTGATATAGATCAAGATATAGGTACGTAGTATTTGTGAAATATTTGTGATGATACGTATCTATAATTATTGATTGTCAATTTAATTAAATACTAAATACATTTTTAACCTCAAATAGACTTGTTTGCAACAATATTTGAGTTAGCAGAGATTAATTTAAAAAAAGGCTCGGTGAAACTTTTTTTCAAAATATGAGTATTCACTGCAATTTTCTTAAAAAAAACAGAGAGAGAAATAATACACTAATATATTTGATGCCTCTCCCGGGCGCGCCCAAAGAGACACCCGGCACGCAACAATGCTAAGCCATGGCCCCTAGCCGCGCTTCGGCGCGCGCACGCTGACGACCGCAACGTCGTCGAGCACCGGCCCGCAGAGCGAGCTGAGGTCGTCGCTGCGGGTACTGTAGACGGAGCTAAAGAACACGAGGCGCGTGCGCGCCGACGCGGCGCGGAACGGCAGCACGGCGCGCTTGACGCCGCCCGTGCCGACCGACTCGTACGCCACCTTCGTTGACTCCCTCCCGGCGTAGGCCTCCACCATGAGCGAGCCCTTACAAGCATTGCTGGCGTCGCCGACGGTGAACGACAGCACGTACTGCCGGCCGGGCTCGGTGCGGATGACCTGCGCGATGGCGCTCTCCTTGCCGGCCAGCAGCTCGACGGCGCGGCGGCCGCGCGGCACCGCGAAATGGTCGCTGTCGATGTACTTGATGGCCTTGAGCGACTCGACCATCCACCCAGGCAGCGGCGAGTGGTCGTCGACGATGCGCGACGGGATGAGCACCCCCCACTTCGTCCCCGGGATGATGTACGGCCCCTCCTCGAAGTCGCCATTCTTCACTAGGTTCTCTGCATGGACGAGACATTAGCTAGGACAGAGCTCAGTGCAGGACTCCGTGCACAATTGCGAGAATATTAAGTGCAAGGACAATCCTGACACTGCACTTGTTGTAAATGAAAAAAAAACAAATTCTACTTAGTCTCAAGCTCGCTATCTAACCGTGCATCTAATATACTGCATGGACCTCTTCCATGTAAGGTAGAACTTATTGTTTGTTGGTGCAGGACTCCATGCAGAATCGCTAGAATATTAAGTGTAGGGCCAATATATCTTGGCGTTGCACTTGCTGTAAACATAACAAATTTCTACCTCTTTCAACCTCACTTTCTAAGCATGCATCTGATATACTGCATGAAATCGTGTCACTATCAACTAGATAGAACTTATTTTTGGTGGATAACTCATACAAAATTGCCCGAATATTTGGTATGAGGCTAATTCTGACATCGCTCTTATTATAAATGCAAAAAAAAAAGAATTTCTACTTGTTCCAACCTCACTCTCTCGGTGTGCATCCGATTTAGAGCATAGAATCCTGTTACTTCAGGAAGGTAGAATTTACTATTGGTGCAGCATAACTCCATGCAAAATTGATAGAATATTAAGTGCAGGGCCACTTCTGACAACACTGCTCTGGTTGTAAATGCAACAAATATTTGCTTCTTTCAACCTCGCTCTACAAGCGTGCAGTTGATATAGTGCATCGAACCGTGTTTCTTTAGGTAGGTAGAACTTATTGTTGGTGCAAAACTCCACACAAAATTGCCCAAAACTTAGCAGTGAGCATATTGTGACACTGCACTAGCATGTAAATGCAAAAAATAAAAAATAAAAAAGATAAAAGTTATACTTGTTCAACCTTTCTTTCTAAGCATGCATCTAATACCATCTCAATTTTTTATAAGGAAAAAATTATTAAAGAATATCATTTTATATTTTCAAAATAAAATATAATTCTATCTTTCTAAAATACATTCAAATAGGAATGACTACAATTGATTATTAATTATTTATATCAAATAAATTATTTATTATATTAATCACAAATATTAGAAGTAGAGTTGTAATATAATATTATTTTTAAAAAACTGTGTAGAAAGCTAAAACCGCATATAAAAAAACGGAGGGAGTACAGTGCATGGACATCTGAGATACAGTGCATGAACCAGGTCGGTTGGTAGAACTTACTGTTGGTGCGGCGAGGTGGGTTGAGGGTCTTGATGGCGACGGAGTCGATGAGGGGGCCGCAGGCGGGGTCCTCGGCGTCGCGGGGGTTGTGGATGACGACGTCGACCTCGTCGGCGTTGGCGACCCAGGCCCAGGCGTACGAGTCCCAGCCGTTGCTGCTGTACATGGTCTGCATGGCGAGCACGCCGGCCTGGCCGGAGGCCGACACGTTGAGCTGCTCCGCCTGCGCGCACGTCCGTGCGGCGCTGAACGTGAGTGAGTAGCGCGCGCCGCGGGTCACCCCGGAGAGGCTCTGGCGGATGGAGGCGTCGTTGCCGAGGCGCACGGCGTAGGCGCCCTCCGGCACGACGAGCAGCATGTCGCCCTGCTTCCTCCCCGAAGGGATGTACTCCACGAACCCCGTGACCTCCCACGACGGGATCGCCGTCTTCGCCACCACCTGCGTCCCCCGCAGCTGCGACGGCGACGGGCCCTGCTCGAAGTTGCCGTTAGGCAGCAACCCTGCATGCATGCATGGTAATTAAATAAAAAAACTACTAATTACTAACTAATTACAAGTAATTTGCATCTTCCTGCACGGTTAAAATTGTTTCAGATCTACTAAAACTAGGAGAAAAGGTTGGAAGATTAAAGAAAAGTGTGTGTGTGTCTGTAAAGATCATGGTATAAAGTGAAGGAATATTGCAACTTCGCAAGAATCGGATCCGTCTTTAAGAACAAAAAAAACACAGTGCAATATTTACAGTTTATAGTAATCATGTTATAGTACACAGACAAGAGTACTCTTGCTATAGTGTCCTCATTATCACAACGATACATTGTTCGTGCCTCTTGTACCACTTTTTTTTCTTTTGTTGTGCATTATTGTAGCCTCCCTTCCAATTTTTTTTTCTTCATCCAATTCATTTCAAAATACTTCAATTGGTACGCGTAAATCAATTCGGCAGCTTTTTGTTCAATATCTGGTGGAGTAAAAACTTCTCAAAGAAATTGTAGGGAATGCAAATCCAAATCTCTATCCGAACATGACATGTCATGTATGATGTATGTATGCTAATTATATATAGTTGTTTATGGAAATATGGATGTGAAGAAGCAGGACGTGTACTATTGTTTCGAGTATTCCATATTTGCATTTGATCTACTATTTGTTCTACTTGTGTACTATTGTTTAATTTGATCAGATCTAGTGTGTCTAAGACCAAGATTTACCATCATGTCATTAACTACCTAATTACTAAGATTCTTGAAATGATCATATAAATGTCAAAAGTTAACCAAACAGCATCAAACAGATGTAACATCTTTCATCAACTTAGCTGCCAAATTTTCACAAGAAAGAAAAGAAGCAACAAGTGTACATGCAAGAAACAAACCACACAGATTAACTAACAATTAACAATTTAACAAGCATCAAAATTTATTGAATGCAACAGAAAATTACCATCAGTAATTCCAAATGCCAATCTGAAGACTGCAGACAGCAACAGTACAGGCACAACCATGGCTAATCTTCCCATCTTTCTCTGAAAGAACTGAAAGAAACTGATAGATAGATAGATTGATATGGATGCAAATATGAGCAGTAGTTTTCTTAGCAATGTGTGGTCTGTTCAATGCAGAGGAGAGGCAGTGTTTAAATGGATTTTGCATTCAGAAACCTCCCCCGATATGCACGCAATTTACGGTATTGCCACTGGGGGTTTTCTTGCACTAGTTCAGTTTTATTATACTTTTATGTCAGATTCTGTAACATGCTCGCTGTCTTCTTAATGCAGGGTCAAGAACATGAGTCTATGATCCATCTATTAAAACCCTTGATTTATATGCTTTTATATGCGATTACTTAAAAATGATAAAATATTCAAAGAATGTGTTTGATTTGATTTAACCTTCTATAATAAGTCAATTTATTGAGACAGTTTATAAGTCCAGAAAGAACTTTTTCTAGTGGACCTCTTCCATAAACGCTCAAGTTTAATCTTTATTTAATCCTAATTTCAACCGATAAGACAATGGCTGTAACTGAAGTTAGGTTAAATATGTCCAAATAGCAATAAACCCTCCGAAAAGCGGTGATGTCGGTATAATTTTATTAGTTTTGCTTTCATATATCCGTACAAATGTTAATGCTGTGTATTGCGTACACGGTGTCTGTAATGGACTATAAGGTTGTTAAATTGGAGTAGATAGATCTGAAAGAAATTAATTCACAGCTTAAATACTCGTGCAATTGAAGATAGATACATGAACTGCTAAACAGTCTTGCACCGGCCAAAAAGTAGGCTTATCTGCATGCTTTGTGTTTTGTTTTTCTTGTTTTTGGACATATTCTCATTTGTGACACATACAGCGCCTTATTGCATATAGATTCGGTGATTTTGAGTGTACTGAGTAACGTAAATTAATGTTAAAAGTTTGGCAGTAATTAGAAGCAATGCTGCAAGATCAAAAAATAAACATTTCAGTTTGACTTTGGACAAGAAACTTGGAATTTTTTTGGTGTGTGCCGCCATGGTCGTTTAGGCCATCAATCACACGATCAACTTGAGATACATTTCAAGGCAACATTTTATTAACTGCGTGTTTTTGCTTGCTCTTAGATCACTAGCAAATTAATAAGAGATTAGTTTGTTCTCCAAATTAAAATGTTATTCTCTAACAGGTCGGGATGGGTCCCACAGATTTGTGCAGGTGCAGGCATGTGAGCTCCTCTGGGCTTATCATGTGCCAGGAATTAATCAAAAGGGGGCAGAGACTGGGTCTTTGCATGTGCCCACGCATGTGGATTTCTCTCTAAAACTTTGGCCTCCGTATACGTGTCCACCAAATTCTGCGACAACCTCTTCCTACGTGTTCCACAAATTACTCCTGTCTAAGATCTCATATAAGGAGTTTCTTATCTTAGCTTTTTAATTTTTTTTTTTTTTGTATGTCTTGTCTGACATAGTGTTGAGTAGAACAAGATATACATATAACAGTTAGATTTCTCTAGTCTTGTTAGTCTAATATATATATATATATATATATGTGTGTGTGGTGTTCTTACTGAATTTTCTTGTTGACCAGCCAGCTCGGTCCTCACAATCCCATGATTGTGAATTGAAACCCACATTTTAAAAAGATTCTCACAAAAATTATCTTCGGCTTTGGTACCAGGATTGCATGGCACAGTCTTTTGCGGTACCTGTTACCTGTGCCTTTTTACATGCTCGCTCTCTCTGTGGGCCAAGTTCATGGCATCATGGATTCATAGGACTACAGGAGTAAAGAGGGGTTAGGGCAAGCAATAACTACCCGGTATGTATTGTGTGTATGGACGTATGTATGACAGGTACCTCTGAAACTGAGAGTGATGTGAGTTGAGTTGGATCTAGGAGGACATATAGATCAGACCAGACAAGCATTCAATTACCGAGGGTTGGATTAGGTGTTCAGGGGTTGTTTGGGTATGTGGAAGGTGCATTTATTGTATCTCACTCTTTCAGTGTTTGAGTCAATCCATATCGAATATACTATTATACTATACACTTATGTTTACAGACACATGAATTTATAATCTCAATGCTCCAACAAATCCAGCCGCACAGTGGGGAGGCATGCAAGAGTCTGGATGGCCCCAAGGCTTGTAGAAATTGGCCCCCCTGTCAAAAAAAAATTGGATCGCCACTGCCTTAGCCTGACCAGACACATGTCACTGGGTCCTCTACTGCCCCTTCAGTACTTAAAAGATTCAATTAGGACACAGCAATGACCATAATCACCTAGAGAGGAGGCATGTGATGTACTAATCTTGCCTTTTCTTTTTTCTTTGTTCATGAATCAGCAATTGTGAATGCCACAGCCTTTTCTGCCACCTTATCGCTACCATGGTCTAATAAGTGGTTGTTTGGCACTCATATATTCAACAGAATATTTACAATATGTGTCTGTGTAAAAAGAGATCGTGTATTTGATTCTCATATCTCATATATCTTCATATATGTATTTTGTTGAGTTCTGAGATTGGTGTGTGTATGAGGTGGATCAAAAAGTGTGTAGTTAACAAAAATAAATATTACCACTTGAATATAATCTTCTCAATAAAAAAGGTCTTTTGGACTTTTAATCATGTCTAGACAAATGTACAAATGTGACTCATCTATATATGATAAAAAACACAATCTAAACAACTTTCAAATAAATTTTAGACCAAATATTTTTCAACGAGGACACGACAAAAAAGCCGAACCCCATAGCCAGGAAGGCACCTTAATTCTCTTGCTCCCATAGCTACCAATTGCACTATTGAAACAAGAATTTAAGAGCCCTACTTTAGAGCGAACATCATAAACGTATGACTAGGCTGTCCTCTTTACACCAGCCAGCAATTGCAATCATATGCACAAACAGTGCAATGCATATGACGCCTCGTTCACTACTACATAATATACCGTCATAAATCCCAGATAGATCTAGATATAGCTCATTGATGATGCTGAGTCAACCAATACTATATACTTGCTAGTTGGTTGCTATCTATCACATTTGTTCCTAGGTTAATTAGTTCATGTTGTGTTCTCAAGTTGTTCTGTAGCTTTAACTCCAACCAGAAAATGCGCCTGCATTATCGAGATTCATATATTTCTACTGTTGTTGATTCTGCTAACGATGATGATATAAGCACTGAATGGAACTTCCAATTTGCTGAGGCTTCTTTGCGCAACTCGATATCCAACTCTGAATGCTACGAATGATAGATGACGATGGTGGTGGTGGTGGTGAACGAAAAGATTCAAACTAAGTTTAGTGCAATTGTTCTTTGATATGAAAAGGGTAAAAGTGCAACACAAATCCTTTAACTTGAACATACGTGTTGTTTAGATTTTTGAATTTGGAACTTAATTATTAGATAGGGCCTCTAAATTTAATTTGTCTAAGTAACATATCCACACAAATTTAAGAATTCAAACTTCAATTTACTTGTGTAAAAATGTTTTGACTCTCGTGGACAACCAGAGAGCAATAAGTGGCAAGAGATGGACAAAATCCCCATCTAGACATTCATACTTCTCACAAGCTACGTGCAATTTCGTGGTGTCCGACATCTCGCAGCCGTACATGAAATGTGCACACGGGCATTCATTGTCATTTCATTTTTGGAGGATTCAATTTACTTCTTCCAAAGAAATAGAACGCTTCACGGTATGGCCCGTCAGTAGGATTGTCCCTTTTTAAATTGAGCAATGAGATATCCACCATAGACGGGAGAGATTCCATTTCCTCCCTAGATGGAAAGCTCTCCAAGCATCTGATTACTTGACCCCAAACCCATTCCGTTGGAGAACCATCACTGACAGTGACCAGCTAGCGCCTACAACCAACTCGCTAAGACAATAACCGACCTGATTGCAGTTTCTGAACCCTGCTCCCCATCCAGCAGCTTGCACCAGGTCCCCATCTTGCAAAGCCCCGCTAGAAATGGATACAGAAGGTGACGTACGTCTCACCACTCACCAAAAACCAAGCAACTACCCGGCAGCTCAGTATGGAAGACAATTCAATATCTATTTTATGGTCCACAACAAGGTGGGGAAGCTAAATGTCCATAAAGTAAATAGAAACATGCAGAATCACAACATAGCCAGATCTCATCTGGCAGACGTGCCAATAAACCAAACCAGTAAATGCACCATAAGCATATTTGCGGGTAAGCTATGTCTTATCACATCTGCCCAATTCATTAGACATCGTAGATGCATCTGAAAGCTTTAAAGGAACCATCAGTATAATTTAAAGTGCCCAGGATGAGTTCACAACAGGCAGATGCTTCAACTGCTCCAACGAGGCAGTGAAAACCTCACTTCCAGAGCTTCCGTAGGGACATGTTCTTTTCTGTATCTTTCTTCATCACCTTCGCCACTGCCATCTCAAAGTCTTCTTGTGTTACATGCACCCTTCTCTCCCTGAGTGCAAACATACCAGCTTCTGTGCAAACCGCCTGAAAAAAAAGTTTCTCAAAGTGAATAACTTTGCATCACTACAAGCTACAATGTGCAAGTGATTGCAGCCCTTCAGCAATCCATTAATCGAAGATCCTATCTATAATGTCACGAAGATCCTGGTAATTCAAGGTAGAGCCATGGAATTCTTCCCAAACTTTTGCATAAAGCCAACATAGTATTGAGCTAACACTCCCCATCATTTCCAATTAAATTGTATCTTTAGTGAAAATCTAGACAGAACATTCTGCTTGCATTTTCAGAAAACATGCGCTTGTAGTTTTCACATAATTCTAACTCACAATAATGACCTTACTGCCGTTAATATTTCGGCAACGAGATTAAATTTGAACTTATTACTGCCTCAACAAATTGCTTGGATAAGAATCACAAAGGCTCAACTAGTCAACAAAGGCTGGCATGGACTCTTGTGATCCTGGTTATCAACTGAGCCTTGATGGTAGTTTAATCACAGACTAAGTGAGTTGGATTGAAATGAATTACATGGAATGGATTTAGAA
The DNA here is from genome assembly GCA_019359835.1 of Pharus latifolius. Classification (NCBI taxonomy): domain Eukaryota; kingdom Viridiplantae; phylum Streptophyta; class Magnoliopsida; order Poales; family Poaceae; genus Pharus; species Pharus latifolius. The sequence continues at coordinate 8,018,238 of CM033320.1, forward strand.
TGAAATGGCTATAGATGGATTGAGAAACAAAATTGGGCTGAATTGGATTGGGTTGGCTTCAAAATTGGATTGTATCGGATTAGATTCGGGTGGAAAATTTTGGATTGATAATGAGTTATATTTGGATTGGACTCCACAAAACGATTTGGATTCAAATTCTTTTCCTCTCTACCCCTTAGATACTTAATACATTTTAAAGAGTGGACTAGGTTTAGACCAGAAATGGGTTGGGAGATGGGTTGAACCCATATTGAGGGAAGGATTGGGGTTGAGTTGGAAAATAGTAAGTAGGTTGGATAAGATTGAGTTTTATAAAATGTGTTATGAGTTGGATGAGGGTTGGGTTTTAATTTTATTAAAAAGAGTTGAGTTGCATTTGGCTTTGATTTCAGCTCATTACTACCCCTACCCACAGGTGAGTAATGCAATCAGAGGTTCCAGAACTCTCTCAATAAGGAGACTATATATCTCAGGTTATAGATATTGGTTACATGCATGTATGGTATGGTGTTAGGTTTGGAAGCTTTTTAAAAAGAAAAGGAATTGCCAAGAGATAATTTTTGTTCTTGAGCAAGAAGACAGGCATTAGTCATTAGGTGAGAAAACATAACAGAAATTGAGGTGTGTAAACAGAGCATATTTTAACAGCCCTATAAGTTGGCCCGTAAGCAAACCTTTAGCTCAGCTCCCGATGCTCCATTCATCTTTTCTGCTATCTTTTTCAGATCAATACCGCGCATCAAGTTCATTTTCCTTGAATGAATCTTCAAAATATCAAAGCGCGACTGAAGTAGCAAAAGATTAAGCACACAGTGAGCTCAAGCGATCGTGCAAAAGCAGCAAAACTAACAATCAAATGGCAAGTAATGCAGCACATACATCCTCATTAGGATTCGGAAATTCAATCTTCCTGTCTATGCGGCCAGGCCTCAGAAGAGCTTGATCCAAGATGTCTATTCTGTTTGTTGCCATTAGAACCTACATGAGACATTTAACACACCTCAATAAAGATCTGAAGATTGATTTATAAATCAATACAAAGCAACATTGGTAAAGCAGACCTTAATTTTATTTGATGCTTCAAAACCATCAAGTTGGTTTAGAAGCTCAAGCATAGTGCGCTGCACCTCACTATCACCATTGCCAGTTCCTGACTCCATTCTAGCAGATCCAATAGAGTCTATTTCATCCATAAATATAATGGATGGTGCATGTTCCCTGTAAGAAGTTCAAATAAAGTAATCAAGCCTCTTCAATAAATCATCAGTCTGAATACATGGGACAACAGAGAGAGAATGTTTGTCCTAAACTACATTACAAGTCACAAGCAAATAATCACTGCAGATGTAATAGAATAAAACTGTGAATGACCCATTCAGCCTACCTAGCCATCACAAAGAGTTCACGAACCATCCTGGAACCCTCACCGATATACTTCTGAACCAATTCAGAACCAGATACCCTGATGAAGGTGCAGTCGGTGTGATGAGCAACTGCACGGGCCAATAACGTTTTCCCTGTACCTGGAGGTCCATAAAGCAGGACACCCTGAAACAACAAGAATGAATGTTTCCCACTATATAAAAGCAAATCAATTATAATGTCAAGATGGTATGGTAAACAAATGCTAACCTTTGGTTGGGCAATTCCAAGACTCTCAAATAGCTCAGGATGTTTAATAGGAAGCTCAATGACCTGAAAGTAGAGTTCATAAGCTCGAGTGCAGACAATACAACACATCAAAAGCGAGATGGAGTTCTTCACAAACCTCTTTGATCTCTTTAATTTGTTGATCAAGACCACCGATCATATCATAAGTAGAATCAGGGACCTTCTCAACCTTCATAAGATTAACCAAAGGATCGACTTTGCTTGGCAGGATTAAATGGAGCATATAGCTATCATTTCGAAGAGCAACTCTTGTTGAAGGTGTGATCTTTGTGATATCAATGTTCTTATCAACATCCACAACATATTTTCCTTCTGGATGCACCTGAAACATTGTATTTAAGCAGTCCATGACACTGATTCTTGAGTGTTAAAAACTTCCATTCAAAACCAACACCCCCAACCACCCACCCCCCCCCCCCCCGCCAGCAACGACCCAAATGATCATATCGAGATAATATTTTTATGCAATTAATAGATTGTTGCAGCAGACTACAAAGAAATGCTCGTTCAATAAAAATCATGCACGTCAAACCATCATTAAAGTGAAAAAAAAAAACACTAGCACATTTCCTCATACTAACACAATTGTAAGCCCACGTATGCACTAACACACAAACAAGCGAATGGCAAGAAATAGCTCAGTGTCGAGTTTGTCATTTTACAACACATTAGGAGCTTCCGATATGAGGTTTGATGAGTTCCAAAACCCTAATTTTAATATATAGTAGGCTAAAAAAGAAAAAAAATACTCATTGGATATTGTTCAGTTCATAGGTTGAACAATTTGGGATTCAGAAAAAACAGGGCTCCAAGTTGAAAAGATTGCGGTTATCAACGGATGTAAAGAAAATATAGAACAGCAGATATGAGGTTGTTTTGTTGATGACCTAGGCAATATACTTGGCTTGTGGTGCATGCTAAAAGTTTCCTGGAGTATTAAGGACTCCAGTCTGGTGTCGAGGCATGTCTAAGGTTGTTTGCTTGGTATCCTGATTTTTTGAGTGCTTGGGAGTAGACATATGAATTGTGAGGTGTACTTGAGTGTGTCAAGCACTCGATTTGGAGCACATGAGGAAGCCAAGCATGCCTAGCCAAGGCTGATTGAGGCATGGCTAGGCATGTTATGGACACCAACCAAAGAATATACACTTACATCTTAGGAATTGCCAGGCGATTCATGAGTTGCAAACCAAACATCCTCTTATATGATAGGTAACCCACGGTAAACATGACCAAATGAAAGGCTTGATACTAATTTATAATTAACATCAAAGATAAAGTAACACTTTAAGCATATATTCCTTTTCCTCGTTAATTCTTTTGGATATATGGAAGAGATATGAATGCACATGTCTATGCATCAGAAAGTCATCTGATGAATGCTTGTTCTTGGCAGCTTTAAAAAGACATGTAACATGAAATCTCCATTTTACATACAGATACACCAAGAAATAGAACAAGCTAGTTCAGTGGGCAGTAGCTTCAGAAATCAGAATAGTGGAGATATTAGCCTTAAGAATTTAATCATTTTTTTCTCAAAAGCTCATTTTTAGACGTTTCATAAATAAAGTAAGCTGCCAATAACTTTTCTTGCCATGTTGAAGTTTTGATCCAACAAGTCTAAAATTGTCATAAACCCATCTAATAGAGGGTTAAATAATAAAATCTTAACCCCTTTGTTATGCCCAAAACCATTTTAATGCAGGCATAGCTAGAGTACTGATGGTAGAAGGGGGTGAATAACAAAGAAACAGGATGTACCTTTACTAGAACCTTTGATTTGCCCATAACTTTCACCACCTCACCAACATATGAGCCAGGTTCTTGAAGTAATTGCAACTCTTCCCTAAGCATTCTAACTGCACAATCAAAATCACAACACAAATTTTTAGGGCAGCAGTAAAAATAATATAGTTAACATTCGGAAGCACCCTGCTGGCAATTCATAAAAACACAAAAAATAGTGCCACTCCTTGATCCAACATCAGAAGAATTTAAAAGATCCATAATCTAGGTCATGCTAAAAGCGGGTATTTATCAATATTGAGTGAAACGTGGGAGGCATATGCCAGGTGTCAACATAAGGAGATTCAATACAACCAAGTTCATAAATTCTCATGTTCATACAACAGGTAGGTTTTATTTTGGATGGATACTCTCAGCATGGATACTCTCAGCATCAGGATATTCAGGACTAAACATCAGGGCAACGAAATCCCACAAATTTTCTTTATGGAAGACACAGCATTGAACAAGAACAGATAGTCTAAGGATTTAGCCAAAAAAAAGAATGGAGAAGCTAAGAACGAGATAGTGCATCATGTTGCCCTGATCACAAGATAAATAAACAAGCAGGCAGTTCAGATTTCAAAAGGCAGCATAAACATGCAACAGCAAAACATTGAGAAAGTAAGCCCCACAGGCCACAGCTAAAAATTAGCACAACTTGGCACCCAAACATGATAGTGCAAAACATATTAGGGTAAATGTCGCAAGCTGCAACCAAGTGTGCCTCCCACAGCTTAGGACATAAGCAGTATGCAGCCTTATTTGTGCTTTCATATGTGCACTAAATGTTTAAAAAATACTATATGTGTGAATGGTGTGACCATATACATCTGATCAATGAACAACTAGAACATTTATTTATTGTTTAAGTTACAAATGTAAGTTTCCCGTGTACTACTTTACTGGCCAAATCTTATCCAATGTGGTGTAGGCACATATTACAGTAAGCATGCCGCTAGAAGTCTAGAACATTACAGAACCAAATAATGTCATCATTTTAAATAAAATTGCTTGCAACAAAACAATAGTATCACAAGAAATTTTATGAGAAATAGTTAATAACACATACTAACTTGATTGCAGTACTGCAAGGAAGAAACACTGATACCAGCCACAAATTTGGCAAGAGCAAACCACAAAATAATCAGTACTACTACCCTAATAATGTAAAGACTGAGTACTATGCAGAAAGAGATACAGACTATAAAGGAAGAAAGAAACAAAAAATTAATATATTACTATTGAGCTGGGTTGCATAAGCAGTAAAACAGATGTTCAGACCAGTTGCGCTTTATATGGCTGTTAGTCATTGTTTTACAATACTACATGTGGAGTACAAAGTAGTATTAACTATGCAGATAACTCAACAGAAATCACCTCAATTACACATATGGACCACAAGGTAGTAATACTGCACAAACTCCCAACACAGTTATGCGACAGTGACCATGTCCATAATCTATGGCACTGCGGAATCAACCATCACATTCAATGACTTCCACAAATCCTCTAGACTAAACATCAAGGCATCAAATGTTGCAAGCCTCCAGCCCATGGTCATTAGCGAATCAACACTGTGCACTTGCTGGCCTGCTGATAACACATCTAAAATTTAACGAAACCCCTCATATTGCCCACAATTAAAGCATCCGCATTCAGCAATCCAACAAGCACGAACCAGTAGCTCATCTACGGCCGCAATTCACGAACAACTCAAGCTAGGGTTACACAAACACGATCCAAACATGGCACAATCCCACACTCCGCACAGTTAAACACTGGTCATCCAACAGCAAAATTCAATACCTTGCCTTTGGCTACGATGAGTACACAGCGTATACACGAACACGATCCTATAACAACCGTGCAGAAGTGTGTAAGAGAGAGATGGGATTAGGGTTTGGGTGAGGCGAGGAGGTCACACCTCGGGAGTTGAGGTCGTTGCGCTGGGCCTCAAGGCGGTTGAGGTTGTGGGTCTTCTGCCGGATCTGGAGCTGCAGGTCGTGGATGTGCTGCAGGTAGTACTGCCGCAGCCCCTCGCCGCCGCCGACCCTCCCCTTCGCCGCGGCCGCGGAATCGGCCTCGTCGCCGGACGCCGCTGGCGGGGGCTTGGAGGTGTCCATCGCCACTGTCGCCATGGCCTACTCGCCTACTCTTCGCGTCTCCGGTTGATGTGATGCGTTCGGCTTTCGCTTTTGGTTCGGCCGTGTTGCGAACTTTGCTTCTTCGGTTGAGTTTGATCCAGTGTACGATTTTTCTTTTTTGGGGGTTGGGAGGATCAGCCAGCCAATCACGAATTCACAACTCCAGGTCTCAACGGCTTCGATAAACATACGGATTTAGCATTATACGAGGTATATAAGATAACAAATTTTACTTCAATTTTTATTTTGTTGGGTTGAAGTGTACAATTCATGACTCCAAGATCTCAACAATTTGGATAACTAAAATGCAACCACTGACTAACAGTGATCGGAAAAAAACTCGCTGCTGCCACACACGGAGTACACGACAAAATAAATCTGAAAATTAATCCGAAGAGATCTCTGAGAGGGTAGCGGGCCAACAGTAAAGGCACAGGTGGCGTGATCGTGTGGAGGGAGGTCGAGGCGACTCTAAGATAACAATGGGTGTGGTCGTTGAAGCTGGTCGAGTCGGCGACCAAAATCGGTCGTAGGGAACACGGGATGGCTGTGAGCGAAAGCTGGCGGTACAAGCGCGAAGGCAGCGTATCTTCGACGAGGAAGATTGGTCGAGTGGGCGGGCGGGGGCGGTCGTGGTCGAAGCCTGCAGGCAAGGGTCTGAAGGCAGTGCATATGCATAGGGGTCTGGTTGGGACGACACCAACACGTGAAGGACAACATCTGCAGTACACAAATGTGACTCGACAAACGAAGCAAAACACAAACTAGAAACAACTGCCCCTTTAGTATTAACCAAGCAACAGAAACAAATGTGAGCGGGCAATGTACACGGAGTTCTTCAACGATGAGGTGGGCAATCAATCCAACGAAAAACAACACAGGTATAAAAGCGGTGTAAAAAAATAATAGATAATCAAATGGTAATTCACAGCAAAACGAACAGCAAGAAAAAGGGATCATACCAGCAATAAAGAAGTAGCACGGCACGACGTCAAAACCTGCAAAACAAACACACGAAAGACAACGAAACACGATGCGAACAGATTTAGAAATCCTCAAAAAACAAAGAAGGAAAAGAACGGGACGAAAAAGCGAAAAAACCCAAAAACGGCCACACGCACGAAGGCGGCAACCAACGGGCAAAGAACTCACCGCAACGACGAGCAAGGATTAGCAAACGACAACGGAAAGCAAACCAGTGGCGAAGGCAAAACGGAGCAAAAAAAAGAAAATACAAAGACGATCAATGCAAGCAAAGTAGGGCAGAGAAAAATCGGACGAAACAGCACGGAATTCGAGAGTAGGTACGGAACCCACCTACAACCGCAGAGGAAGAAATCCACACCATGAAAGCAAACGATCCAATGGCAACAACAAAGAAAATGACGCGGACCAATCGAAGAGAAGCGCCATGCACTCCACCTACCAAGACACCCGGAGCATTCCCATGGAAGCACAAGATCGAACGAACCAGGAAAAAGCGAGACGTGGTCGACACATGGACAGCGACACGTAGGGGAGGACGCAGCACGATCAGAGCAGCCAGGCAACGCAATCAAACGAGCAAAACCAAAAAGGTGACGTGGCGCAAGCAACGGTTGGAATAATGAACAGTAGCGACGGTAGTGGGTTCCAAAATGTTAGATATGTTAGAAGATATGGATTTAGTATTACACAAGTTATGTAACATAACAAATTTTTAAAAATTAGAGGATATGGTGGACCAACATAACCATATATAAAAAAAGAGATTTGCTAATGATAGATTTTTTTATTTTGTATATATCTCTTTTCAGCTTCAGATCAAACTCCTCTTCTAGATCTAAATATTCTAGAGTTCACATACTTTCCTCCTTAAATTCTCATGCATGGCTATGGATAGTGATGGCTGGCATGGGAGAAGAAGATGAGGCGGTGATTGTCACGCCACCAAATAGGGTCTAAATATAACAGTCCCCACATGCTTTTAGAGTAAAGCTTCTAACCGTGTAAGGTTTTGTATAAAGTAGACTCAAATCAAAGGTTATGAATAAAATTGATTTTATTCATTATGTAGGTGTTCGACGAGATTTTGTAATAAAATTTGTCATGTGCAGTCCCAGTTGATCAAAAGATTAAAATAAAAAATATACAAAATTGTAAATCATCGAAAATAATCAAGATCTAGTCGAATTTAGCCTGGTCGGATACAACCCAAAACTGGTCTTATCGGGTTCAACTCGAATTGAAACTAGTCGAACCAGACCTGGGTTGAAATCTGGTCGAATTGAAGTTGGTGGTCGTGGCAGTAATTGACTGTGGTGGTCGCGGTAATTGGCTGTGATCATGACAGTAATTGTTGAAGACTTGATCAAACTGAACCTAAGTTTGGATCTGGTCAGATTAGACCTGAGTTTAGGTTTGATCGAACTAGACTTGAATTGGAGCTAGCCGAGTTAGACCTGAATTGTACTTGGTTGAACTAGACTCGTATCTGATCGAACCAGACCTGACTTGGGTCTGATTGAATTCGACCTAAATTAAGTCTGATCTCATGACTTGAACCACTTTAACAGCTCGAAATTTAAAAAAGGAGATTATCCTTAATTTTATCTCTTCACCTATTTAAACAATAATGCTTATCTCTTATTCAAATTCAAATCTCCAAATATCTCTGGAGGTCGGACGGTTTAAACAGTCCCAGAGTCCTTATAAATAGAGAAGAGGTGTCGATCATTGCGAAAAGCAGGTGGCGACTTTAGAAGCTTCTATTTGTTGGATCTAGGTAGATCTTAGTATCTAGGTTTTGATGATTAATGACGTTTTGGATAAATCCATGATGATTAAAGTTAATCTGAAGATATCAGATTTGATGATTAAATGATAATTTAGATAAATCATAATTTAGCACAAGTAAATTGAATTGATTATCGGTAAACCCTGAATTGGATGTTTTTCTCGATTGCGGGTTTGATATTGATGCATATGTAGAGGATGAGCTCGGTGGTTGCATCAGGCTTGTGCTAATTGATTGATCAAGATGTTATATGTTAAATATTGAGGTTGATAACCTCAGTTGTGGATTTGATATCGATGCACATATTGAGGGAGAGCTCAGGATGATTAGTTATCCATGTTTGTGCAAAAGGTTGATGACTCCGTGTTCTGGATTTGATATCTCTATGTATGATTGAGAGAGAGCTCATGATATTAGTCATCCATATTGATTGATATCATAACTTGAGTAGTATGGATCGTGTGCGCATTTCTTGTATCATATATGGATCTATATGATTGTGAGATTCATCCATTACTCATTTGTTGTTCATTGAAATTGGTTTTGTCATTTCATCGAAGAAAGAAATTGTTGAGTGAACTCCTATGTGGAGTGATTTATCTGGTGGTGATTAATGACGAACTGCAAATGAGACTAACGTTTGCGCATTGAATGTATATGTTCTAGTCTCAGAATGGTTGCAGGATGAAAGCAAGCAAGGGCGTGAAGAGGATGAAGACGAGATGAGACATCCCGAGCAAGGTCAGGCTTAGTGAGGACGAGCTTTGAGAAGACAGGCGTCGAGATGTCGAGCTTCGCATGGTCAAGCTTAACGAGATCGAGCTTTGCGATGACGAGCGTCGAGCGATCGAGCTTCGCGAGGTCAAACTCCACCTAAGGTAAAATCCAAGATTAAGGATTATTTTCTTAAGATTTTACCGGTCTCGGTGTTTGGAGACAAACCGGGTTGATAGGTTTGTTTTTACAAGTTTGACCGTACTATTAAGAGGGGTCGGAAACTAGTAGCTTGAATCTATCTAGTGCGGAAGCTCAGATGCATTCATATCATCTTGCACTAGTGTCTTGCATTACTAGTGAGTCTAAGTGTAGTTCATGTGCATTAGATTAAATGTTTTGAAAACTGCACTTAGTCGTGATCGCCAGCTGTTTAAATTGGTTTATTTGTCTAGAGCTGGTCGTGGTCGTATTTGCATATTCTGATCGTATTAGTGTTGATACATGGTCGTGGTCGTGTCGCTTGTTTGGCGGCTTTCTGTTTAGGGTTTGGGCATGGTCGTAGGAGTTCGGACTGGTCATACCAGTCTTCGACTCGCTTGCGTACGCTCGACCAAACCCTATCGACCACCTGTTTTCGATCGGATGTCAAGACCTGTGTAGTCGTGGTCGTTGCTAAGTGACACAAATCACATCCGCGAGAAAACGGCAAATCCGTATGTGCAAATACTCTAAAACTGCATTTGAGATGATTTTTGGATTGAATATTTTGACAGTAGGAAAGTTTCTGAATTTTCTAGAAGTTTCTAGCCCTTTCTAGGTCTTTCTTCTGTTGACAAAATTATAGAGCTCTGAGTTATCTTTCTAACAAGCCAAAAATCACCTCAATCGGATCTCTGGATCAAAAGTTATGCTTATTTTACTGTCTGTATGCAGTGGCCGGACAAATGCATCCGTCCGGAGCTATTTGTCCGAAGTGGCCGGACAGTGTCTGAAGTGACCGAACAATGTCCGGCCAGTACAAATTTTTTGAGCCGAAAAATGAAACGGACAAATGCATCCGTCCGGAGCTATTTGTCCGAAGTGGCCGGACAGTGTCTGAAGTGACCGGACACTGTCCGGCCTGTACAAGTTTTTTTGAGCCGAGAGTTAACAGAGACATATCCATTTGTCCGGACAAATAGTATCCGTCCGGCCTTCACAAATTTCGCCCAACGATCACGGACACGTTTGCAACGGCTGAAATTTTTGTACTGGCCGGACAGTGTCTCAAGTGACCGGACAATGTCCGGCCTGTACAACTTTTGGCCCGGTTTCTTGCAAACGGCTAGTTTTTCGTTGAGGCTATAAATACTTCGTGTTTGGCTTCATTTTTGGGTGCTCAAAGACTTCATTCTTCAGCTGAAAACCTAGCCAATTGAGTTGCATATGTGTTATAGCATTTAGAGGCTAGAATTGAGCCCAAATCTTGAGTAGATTTGAGAGAGAGTTTGAGGGAGATTGTGTGAGTGTTTAGTGCACTTCATCTCCATTAGATTGCTAGTGCTAGAGTGTTGAGCATATCATTTGCATCATTGAGCTTCTAGCACGTGGTTGATTCAAGTGAAAGCGCATCCGGCTTGTTACTCTTGGCGATCGCCTTCTCCTAGACGGTGCCGGAGGAGAGCCGAGATCTCTCCAATTGAAGTTTGTCGGAGAGGCCGGCAAAAGATTGTGAAAGGTGTGGTGCTCGCCTATCCGGTGTGGAGAATGAGCAACCCTAGTGAGATATCCTTCGTGGATATAGAAGCGAGGCTCCGAGCGAGCGCTTCAACGAGGAGTAAGGGAGACCTGGCGAGTCTCCGAGACCTCGGTAAAAATATTGTGTCAATTGCGTAATTCTTATTTGCTTTATATTCATCTTGACACAATTGCTTATATCACTATTGTTGCATGTATTGTTAAATATTTCATATGGTTGAATGCAACTAGTTGATTGAATTGTTTTAAGCCTCATTGTATAATTTAGGTCTCTCAATTATTCTTTAAAATTGCTTAATTGAAAAAAAATTTTAAAAGCCTCCTAATCACCCCCCCTCTAGTCGGCATCCTTGATCCTACACTATTCTATTCGACCAGGAGCCTTTTCTCTTTTCCTCTCCGCAAATCCACTCGAGCAAGTCATGAAGGTTACCATGGATGCCATCTAAGTTAAGAGAGGACGAGACGCATGTTCATTGATACCCATGCTAGTGTTGAATCTTGAGCGCTAATTAGGGTTTTGGTGATTAATGACATCCGTGAGATTTGCGACTAACCTCTGTATGTGAGACTCAGGTAAATCAGAGGAGAAAGCATCAAGGAAGAACAAAGCAAGACTATCAAGACTCCATGAAGCGAAAACGACGAAAATCTCGATAAGAGTACAAATACCTAAACCTAGCGCCTTTTTGTTTTGAAAATTTATAGGTTAGATGGTCGTACTATTAAGAGGGGTCTTAGCACAAGTCTCTTGATCAACCTTGAAGTTTTTATAAGTATATTTGCATTTGCATTTGCCCTAAATCAAAATTGAGCAAAAAATTCAAAGTTCTGTTTTCGTTTTGTACTGGCCGGACAGTGTCTGAAGTGACCGGACAATGTCCGGCCAATACAAACAACTTCTGAACATTGCAAACAAGTGCAACAGAGACATATACATTTGTCGGGTGCATCTGTCCGATGAAGGCCGGACATTGTCCGAAGTGACCGGACAATGTCCGGTCAATACAAATGTTAACGGCACGTTAAGTTAAGACAAATATATTTGTCCAGAGGTTTTGTCTGAAGTGACCGGACATTGTCCGAAGTGACCGGACAATGTCCGGCCAATACAAAGTCTGGGCTATTGAAAATGCGTGTGTTAACAGAGACATATGTATTTGTCCGGACATTTTGTCCAGACAAATCCCATATGTCCGGCCTATACAAATATTTGTAGTGTTTTATTTCGAGTGTTAACAGAGACAAATACATCTGTCCGGACAAATCTATTTGTCCGGTGTGTACAAGATTTATTGAACAGGGGTGTTAACAGAGACAAATGCATCTGTCCGAACAAATCCATTTGTCCGGCCTTCACATTTTGGTTCAAACGGCTACTGACACTTGAATTTCACGTGAATAACGGTCAAGTTTTTTGTACTGACCGGACAATGTCCGAAGTGACCGGACAATGTCCGGCCAGTACAACTTTCGTCCAATTTTCTTGAAAACGACCGTTTTTGCTGAGAGTATAAATAGATCACTGTTGTAGATGTCACATACACATGAAATACATCTCAAAATCCCTGTGCAACAGTGTGCAAACACTCTCTCACTCTTTCTCTAGCAATTGAAGTCAAAACTTGAAAAATCTTGAGTGCTAGTTGAGTGAAATTGTTTCCAAGCCTTCTTGCATTTGCATTGTGTTCATCAAGCTTTGAGGTTGATCAAGCAAGGTGCTAGGCTTGTTACTCTTGGTGATTGCCGTCACCTAGACGACCCGGGAGGTCCGGCGATCTCTCCATCGACGGTGTGTCGGAGAGGCCCAGCGATTGGTTGTAAAGGCTCGGAGCTCGCCTATCCGGAGAGGAGAAGGGCTACCCATAGTGAAATCGAAGCATAAACTCTAGCGAAGAGCACTTCAACGAGGATTAGTGGAAATCGGCAAATTTCCGAGACCTCGGGAAAAATTCGATCTCTTCGGTTATTTCTATTACTTGCTTTACTTTCTTAGAGATTGAATTGCTCCTCTTAATCTTTTAGAAGTTGCAACACTCATCTTGAATTGTCATTCATATCTTTAGAAGTTTGTTATTGCAAATTTAGATTGTTAAACACTAGTTTAGAAGTAAAATTTTAAAAAACCGCCTATTCACCCCCCTCTAGTCGGCATCCTTCGATCAACAGCTAGCTCGCTCATGAAGATGAAGAAAAACATGGAGCAATATGAAGGTCCCTATTACCTATGCAAAGGTAGCCCCATTCCAGTGAGCGCTCCGGTGAATTTTGAAGGCAATGATCTAATCCAGAAGTTTGATCGGCTGTAAGATGAAGATCTAAGTTGCAATTTGATCGAAATCCTTAAGTTGTACTTTCGGGTAGAGATCCAATTTTTGCACTTCGATCAAGATCTAAGTTGCAATTCGATCGAAATCCTTAAGTTATGCTTTTGGGTAAAATCATAATTGCAATTCGATCATCAAGATCGATCAAAACCCTTAAGTCATACTTTCGGGTAGAGATCCAATTTTTGCACTTTGATCAATGATCAAATTGCTATTATACGCATTCGATCAAAGATCTGAAGGTTGCATGTTTGCACCTCGACTGTCCAAATGAGTTTCAGTCTGTCCCACAGCTGATGAATCGATGATAACTTCTGATTTAAAAGGCCGAACGACCCCAAATTTTTATGCAGGATAGAAGACTCGATGTGCAACAGGTCCACCAAGTCTCACCTCAATCAGAGGCCTGCAAGTTGCAAGTAGACCAAAGATCATCGCAGAGAGGTTCTGTCCAAATGAATTTCAGTCTATTCCATGGATGACAAATTGATGATAACTTCTGATCCAGAAGTCTGATCGATCCCAAATTTTTATGAAAGACAAAAGACCCGATGTGCAAGATGTCCACCAAATTTCACCTTGATCAAAAGTCGTGAAGACCTCCAGAAGATCATTGCAAACAGGCTTTGTCTTACTGAATTCCACTTTGACATGCGAGCGATATATTGAAGATAGCTTCTAATCTGACGGTCTGATTGATCTCAAATTTTGATGAACAATTGAAGATCTGTCTAGAGGCTACTCCACCAAGTTTCAACTTGATCAGAGGTCATCGATTTGCATTTCGACTGGTGTTCAAAAGGATTACAGCAAATGAGTTGTTTCCTGATGAATTCCATCTTGTCCCATGGGTGAAAAATCAATGATAACTTTTGATCCAGAAGTCCTATCAACCCCAAATTTTTATGCCTGATAGAAGACTCAATGTGAAGTATTTCCTACAAATTTCACTTTGATCAGAGTACAAGAAGACCTCCAGAAGATCATTGCAAACAGACTTTGTCTTGCTAAATTTTAGCCCGACATATGAGCAATATATTAAAAATAGCTTGCAATCCGACAGTCCGATTGATCTGAAATTTTGATGAACAATTGAAGATCTGTCCGGAAACTATTTCACCAAGTTTCATGCTGATCAAAGGCTAGAAAGGGACCCATCCAATCAGGCGAAGGGGAGAAAATGCATTCCAATTGTATTAGAAGTTGTCAAACCAATCGAAGCCCTTGATGGATATTCCAATGTGGCAGTCATACCATGCAATGTGCATTTCCAGAAGCTAAGAAAATCAAAGATGTTATCACAATTTTTTACCATCCATACTTTCTATGTCGTTGGGTATTGATGAGGCGAAGGTGATATCCTGTCCGTGACTGACGAAGTCGGGCACCATTCATGTCGGGTACTGATGAGGCGAAGACATCCATTTGTTCGCGATCGACGAGGCCGAACAATCCTTGGCCGGGCACCGACGAGGCGAATGCCACATTTTTGTGATACATCATACATTGACAAAGCTATGTATTTGCATAATTGCATGCATTTGTATACGCATTGCATTTATTAAGGACAAATTTGAAGTTTTGAAGATGACAACCATGAGAACAGGTTAATCGGAGGTTTTCTGCGGATTCATTCTGTAGATGTAATTAGAAGCTTTTCAAAAGTCCTAAGAATCATGAACCGCCCAATCCTCTAATGTGAAAGATGTATTTACATAGGTATAATGAGAACATGTAAAATCTCAAGGGGACTTATAATTTATAATTCTTTTGAATTAATAAAGTGCATTGTTTCCACTAACATTATGTGTTCTATCTTCTTTTTTATGTGTATAGTTATGTAAACTGGCATGCCTACAACACGGAAGAGGTAATTTCACTCGAAAGACATCTTTCGGACGAGACAGTAGGTACAATATAATAGCACAAAATATGAAAAGAGTAAAATATAAAACTTCTGGTCGTATCCCTCTTAGTTGATTTAGCCTACTGTTCACGCTCATGCTCCGATAATATTTTTACAACATGATCTCCAACTTCGAAAGCTGCAAAAATTTAAAATCAATGGGGATGAATATGAGGGGTACCTGACATCATAATCTCTCCTATGACACTTATGTCCTCGAAAATCAAAACCTTTTGATCCATTCAAAACTGTCACTCTTAACTTACTAGTACAGAGGTCAGATGGTTCCATACATGAACTAGATCAGTATAACGCATTTATCGTCATAGTACCAATTATAAAAAAATAAACTTACACTAGTAACTCTTTTAAAAGCAATATATACAAATAATAATCCACACCTTCTCTTACATATCAAAAATAAAATAGAAAGGAGTAATAACACAACTTTATCTCTTTGTACAACTAAATAAAGTAAAAAAGTAGCAGAAATAATGATATAGCCATTATCTTTCTTACAAAAAGTAAATAAAAAATAGCTCTTCCTCTTATAGTAAAAAAAATGAAGGAGAAAGAAAGAAGATTATAATACACCATTCTTCTTAATATTAGTACTGAAAATAAAGTAGAACTAAATATGAAAAATATTTTATTTAATCGTTTGATCATATTTCTAATATTATTTCTACTCACCCGATTTGTATGGATAGTTATCACAGATCCATCATCATATGTCCTCATGGGATGTTAGTCCATCTTTTTTTATAGTAGTCTAATAAAGTCATTTTACTTTTACAAAATTTCAATGTAAAAGATATTAAGATAATAAAAAGTGCAAGTAATAAAATAGTATATAGTTCAAAATAGTTACGACAAGACAATTTTAAAAAAGATAAGGTGATAATAACATATATATAATTTGTCTTATACTCTCTTAAATTAAACTTAACTATAATTGTTTGCTCTACAAATAACTATACAAAGAGAAAGAATGACTTCATCTGAAGAAGCCTCCTATTTATAGGCAATGAAACTTTTCCTTCAATGCTATGTTAGCTTGGATGTGTTGTGCATTGAAGGCATGAGAGGTTCTTTCATGTTGTTGCCACCTGTGTTAGGTTGTTGTTATTGTTTTATTTTATTTTAATAAGAAGTCAATTTGAACTTTTCTTCTTCAAGTAAAACTCAAATTTTATCTTTTTAATGGCATACAAACATGTTCAATTAAGAAAATCCTATTCTTACCAGAAATAAGTAGTTTATAACACTTAAAAATTTTGAGTTTAACTATAAAATACTGGAGACCTAAAGTCATTAGAGATTTGACCTAAACGTTAATCTCACAAGTTATTGTTCTATCGTGACATTCTATTTTTTGTTGTGCCATTCAACTAATTATCTCAAATTCAATCATATGATAGATTAAATATTGCTCATAGAATTATTGTCCATCTAGTGTCGAGTTTTTGCTTACTTGCTATGGTTGATAATCTAACAATATTATTTGACTATAATATATATTAGTATTAGTGCGAGGTATTATAGTGATGGCAATGATGGCGGTAGCGACAGTGAGTCGGAAAGAGGAGGGAGAAGAAGTGTGGGGGAGAAAAGAAAAATAAAGATTAAATCAGATCTAAATATGTGTAGATAGTGCAAATTTTTAAAGAAAAAACAGACACATATACACTAGACAGCTCTATAAAAAACAAGCAAACTCAAACTAACATATACTACTATATTTGTATGTTGCTTTTTTTTTTCCACATATAGCCGTGTTTATGAAATTTTGTGGATTTCAAAAATATGCCTTTCTCAGCTTCTAAAATTTTTGAAACCTTTATATATACATGAACTCATTATATATAGTGTTTACCACACATAATGCTAAATATTTTATGTAGTACTCCCTACTAATACTAATATATATTATAACCAAATAGAATTATTAGTCTATCAAAGATGGCAATTAGGCAAAAATCCGACACCAGTCAAGCAATAATTCTATGAGTGATAATCGTATGGATGAATTTGAGAAATGAAGCTGAAAAGTACGGCAAACATGTGGGACTGTGAGAATGACGTGTAGGTTCAAATCTCTAATATCATTAAGTCACATGTGTTTTATAGCTAAACATAAAACTATTTGAGTGTTACAAAACAAATTACCTACCTCTAGCCAAGAATAGAATTTTTGTAATTATACATGTCTACATAAAATTTGAGTTTTGCATCTTCTCCAAGAATAGAAATTTAGATTGACTTTTTATTAAAACACAATAAATAACAAGAAGAAGTTTACTCACCTACAATATGGAGGACTCTCAGAGCAAGAATCTCCATGCTCAACACGTCAAAGGCTAACGTACTGCAAGATGGCAAGTTAGCATGTCCTATAAATAGGATGCTTCTTCAAATGATTTTTTCATCCCAAAATCACTTCTAAATAGCTAGAGTGGGGAAATTATAGTTAAATTGAAATACTATCAAATTAAATCGTTAAGTTAAGAGATTAGAAGACAAGTTATGCATATATTATTATCATATTTTTTCATTTGAAAACTATCTTGTTGCAGCTATTTTGAGTTATATACTATTTTATTATCAACTCTTTTTACTATCTTAATACCCTTTCACGACGAAAATTTACAAAAATAAATGATTTTATGTTACTAGATATGGAAATGTAATGGACTAATGACACCACATAGAATATAATTCTGCAAGTGAATGAAGTCGTAGTAGTAGCGAGTATGTCGTTCTCTTCAGATGGACTAAGATAAAGTGAAATGTGTGTAACTAAAATCGAATCAGAAAATTAAAAATACAGAAAGAAATGGATCGATTCATCTCAACTTGCCTCACCAACTGAAATGTGGCTGACAGAATTACCAACTGAAACGCGACTGACAAAATGTGACTGACAGAGTTACGAGCTGAAGCGCGACTGACAAAATGTGACTGACAGAGTTACGAGCTGAAGCGCGACTGACAGAAACTAAATTCTGTAATTGAAGCGGTGAACAAAAATACGAAGTCGACAGAACGTTGCCTATGTCCGATCCGTTTTCACCAATACCCCCAGTACCCGCCCCGCCCGCAACTTCCCCGATCGCTTCCGTGGACGGGACTCGCACCCCACGGCGACACTACCGCTCGCCGCTTCGACTTCTATATAAACCGCCCTCCATCACTTCCCTCCCTTTGCCTAGCCCTCATAGGTCTCTCGCCCCACCGCTGTAATTACCCAATCACCACCCAAAAATAATCTTAATCCCGTATAAATCAAACCCCGCAGATCCAGATCGTTACAACCCCGCATCGATCCCCAAATTTTTGCCAATTTTTTCTGATTTTTTTGATCGGGCTAGGGTTAGATCGCCTCGCGGCATTTCAGTTCATAGCGGCCGCGCCGCTGGAATCGGTAGGCTAGGGTTTTTGGGAGGGGGGAGAGAGGCGAAGGGATGGAGAAGAAGAAGGTGGCGGTGCCGCTCGTGTGCCACGGGCACTCGCGGCCTGTGGTGGACCTGTTCTACAGCCCCGTCACGCCTGACGGCTACTTCCTCATCAGTGCAAGCAAGGGTGCGTGGTTTCGTGTACCCTGTTTATTTGTTTGTGATGTGATGCGATGTGAGTTGTTTGTGTGATTCGGGCACGATATGATAACTGCCGGTGTTTGTGATCGGCACATATCCGTGAATTCAGTGTCTACTTGGTGGATGATGGCAAGTAGTGTAATTTATGTCATAATCGTTGTTTATGACGCAAAATGCAAATTGGCGTGGTATCTAGTTGGTAACTGGCTTGTCTCGTGCAGAGAAATCCGACTAAATTAGGATTCGGATTGAATGGGTGCTGCATATGATGAGTCTGTGTTAGTTTCCAGCATGAATTATGTGTAGGCGAATTTGTGTGGTTGTTCTGTCAAGGGTTTAACCGCTGAGTTGTCAACACCCACTTGCTTAACTGCTATTCAATTTATTTGATTTTAGTTACCTGGGGTTGCAATTTTGTTGAACATGCTACCATATTGATTAGATTGGGACTTGGGAGGATGAATTGATGATTGCTGACGTTCAGTTCAAATGGCGTGCATCTCAATTTTTCTTATTTGTATGTGTGGTGGGGTATGAAGGTGGTTTTGCAATTGCCAAACTCCAGAATGGACTTATTTAGGAAACCTTTTATTTTAGTCAAGTAATAATAAAACAGTGTACATGTTATAAAATTACAGTAAAAAATGTTGGTAAAAAAATATCAAAACTTTATTAAGCATATTTGGTAGTGATGGTTAGATTAGAAATGCGAAAAATATAACATTTCAATTTAGAGTATTGAAAATATATAATGCCATGTCGTTTGGGAACTATACCAACATTTTATTTGAACTAATGTACCAGCATGATAAAGGTCTACTCATACTGTACTTCATTTATAGTTATGTTTTAGGGGGATAAGATATTACAGGAATCTGCCAGCATATAATAGTACCGATTTACAGAATGGTAGTTCATAACTTCAAAGTTTAGATAAGGCAGTGAGAAAATTTGCATCCCTTGCTGAGACATTTAAACCACTTTACATTCAACAAAATAAATCAATTCCTTATATGGCTTGATGCTCTATAAGCATTAGAATTCTGAATATCAATAGGATCTGAACATTTTATTACTCTGTAGCATTGCTTTTAGTTAGTACTGGAGAAAAAAAAATGTCATTTAGAATATGCACTGCAGTGATAATCCCTTTTCATTGGATAAGCATTCTTACTTGTGGCATTGCTGATAAGAGGATGACATGCATGTTATGTTTATTGGAATTCAGACTCGAATCCAATGCTTCGTAATGGTGAGTCTGGAGATTGGATTGGGACCTTTGAAGGTCACAAAGGTGCTGTTTGGAGCTGTTGTCTTGACACCAATGCTCTCCGTGCTGCCTCTGGTTCTGCTGACTTTTCAGCGTATGATTCTCATTCTGTAAAGTTTTATTGGTGTTGATTGTTATTATTGCATTTCTGAAGAATGCAGTGCATCTTCTTAACTAGCTATCAGCTCACTTTTATCTGGTGGAAATGTTTCTATTGCCGTTGGCTTGATTCAGCTATACTAGGAAGTGTGTTACTTGAGACACAAATGCTGGCATGTTATACTTCATCTAGTACCTTTGTTATGGAATTCAAAATGTATGGCATATGTTATGTGTTTTTATTGCCTGAAGGTGGCAGGAAACTTTTATTAATTTTACAAATCGCAGAGGACAACAAATTTAACCAGATAAGTCCTTATTTGAGTAAGAATAATGTTTGGATTGAATTCAAGTTGGTTAGGTTAGATCCAAAATGATAGTTAACTTCAGATATAACCATTGAAATTGATTGTCTTATTGGTTATAATTCCATTTAAATCATTTCTAGGATGGTCCCTACTCCCTAGTAGTTGTGCTGAGGATTATGTGCTGTATTAAAAAAGGGGCAAACTGTTGCACATTTTTAATACTAATTCAACAACATGAAACTGGCATATTCCCATCAGGACTTAAAAGAGGAAAACCTATATTGTATTTATTCTCTTCATCACGTAAAATATATTAGATGTTATATTACTTGCAAAATCTAATAAACATATGAAAAGAAAATTATGGGCACATTAAGTTAGTCTAATTCAGATGAAAGGATTGATGGAATTGGCGCATGCTCTAATCAACTTTTCTGTTGAGTTGATTGATTGCAATTTTTTTGGGTAAAAATTAATATGCTGCTGGATTTATAATTTTGTGCAATATTCTTAAAAATTTGGATGTGCCAAAAGAAGCTGGGATACAAGATCCAATGGCATCATATCAAATGATTTGGTTGACCAAAGTTCTAAAAAAAAAATCCACTAGACATGCACTGCTCATTGACCAAAGTCGAATTCTTTCAAGAAAGGATGAAGCAACATTCAAAATAAAATATTTCACATCTTATGTAGAATCCAAGGGCATAAAAAGGCAAAAATATTTCATGAAGAATGTGGGTTTTTTACCAGACTACAAGTATCCTGCACTCTGATGGGAATCTAATCTATTCAAGAAACACAAATGTAATAAACTAATAATATTGTGCATAAATGGGATAGATTTTCGCTGACTACCAAAAATGAAATTTCCAAGATGCAAATTGTTGTTCTGCTAAATACATAATTAAGATCAAACATTCCCATTAGACCACCTCAATATCTGAGTCAAACTCATTGTTTTTATCCTAGATACCACCTCAATATTTGAGTCAAACTCATTGTTTTTATCCTAGATACCACCTTAATATTTGAGTCAAACTCATTGTTTTTATCCTAGATACCTCAATATCTGAGTCAAACTCATTGTTTTTATCAAATTGTTTTTATCCTGGAACTTTTATGATGAATTGTCAACAATTGTGAAGGTACCCATTTGTGATACATGCACAATTACTCAAATCAATCTTACCTAGACCTTGTTTTGAGCCCCAACTATTAGGAATTTTGGAGAATAATTTTGCATTTAACTCATCACAAAATAAAGTAATAGTATCTCTAAGAAAAAGAACTGGCAATTCTCCTAACATATCCTCTATCACTATACATATACTTTAACCTTTCAAACTCAGGACGGATCAAACAACTTGAGTTTGGAGAGCAAGAAAGAATGTTGGTGATGAGTCTGTGTCTTGGTGAAGTTGTCAGCAACATGCAGCTCTGAAAGAAAGTACCACAAATCAATGGTATGCTGCTGAGTGTGAAAGCGAGTGAAGAAAGCATCTGTGTTGATATGTTTTGTGAGTTTATACTTCACAGGATCATTGGTAATTTGAATAGAATTGGTGTTGTTACAGAATAGGGGTTTAGTAGAATTAATACACCCAAATTTGTGAAAAGCCATCAAAGTTAGATAATATTAGTTGTAGTGGTCACTAGGGCACACAGCTTAGTTGGCACTAGACAGGGAGACAACGGTCTGCTTCTTAGACTTTCAGGCAATAAGTTAAATACCAAGAAAAATGCAACAGCCCATCATTGAATGCCGATCAATGGAATCACTAGCTCAGGTGACATCGGGAAAGCTTGTAATTGCAGCGGACCCCCCCTGGAGAAGAATAAGTAGTGAGAAGTGCTGCAAAGGTATTGGAGAACTCGAAGGAGATGAGCATAACGAACTGAGGTCGGTGCACTGACAAACTGACTGATGACATGAACAACATGTGAAATGTTAGGACGAGTGACACTTAGATAAATAAGATGGCTCACTAGCTGTCGATATTTGAACAGATCGGAGAGAGGAGTACCATCAGTAAGGCGCAACTATAAGTGAAGCTCCATATGAATGTTAGCAATCTTGTCATCACTAAGATTAGATTGAGACAACAAGTCCAGAATATAGTAATCAAAAGATGTCTACTGAGAGGATGAGGTTTGGCGATGGCCAGAAGAGGACTGTGTATGAGGAGTCACTAGGACACTGGGAAGACAGAGGGACAGTGGCAAGAGAGTGCTGACATCTTTGCTACCATAACCTGTACAACCACCTCCAGGGAACAAGGGGTCTTGCGATTCAAAATTTGAAATACGGCAGTTTCAAACTCTGGACGAAGATGCATGAGAAACTCAAAGGTTCTCTCCTGCGTATGTACTAATCTCCTAATAGGATGTTCATGTGGAACTCGTGAGGTCGTATGGTATCTAGTTGACGCCAGAACCCACTGATCTGACTGTAGAATTCCTCAACTGACAACTCGCGTTGCTGGAGCTGAAGTAACTGCCCCAAGAGTGTAGATTTCTACGCATGACTGGATAGTTGGAAGCGTCTCTGAAGGAAAGTCCATATTTGACAGCAGGATGGCAGGTCACAGATGCTCATTCTGATGGTCGAGTTAATATTATTGAGGAGCACATATTACACTTGGGCTTCATTCTTCCATGCAGCCAGCTTTGCAGGCACTGTGGGTGGCAATGTTTCCTGAATGTGGTCTGAGAGGCTAAGTCCCTCCAGGAGAGGAGATAGGAGGCATGCCCACTCCTTGTAGTTGTCAGATTTGATGAGTTTGACATCAATCACCGAAAACTGCAAACTATGAGGAGCCATGGAAGATTGGAAGCTCACAGCAACAGGAGAAGATGAGCTAGAGCCGTCGTCAATAGAAGACATCGACCAAACTGAGCCATTAGTTGCAACAATTTCTTAACAAAATTTTCAGGTTATGTCAGAGCACATTAGATGTTTCCAAACAGCTTATAGAAGTAGAAAATATGTCAAAAGAAGCAACTTAATCAGAAACAATTGTAATTCTAACTTTCTAATGTAATGCCTTGAAATATTACCATATTCGTTTCTGACCTTTTAACATGTTCATTTCAGTAAAATATGGGATGCACTGACAGGCGATGAGCTACACTCCTTTGAACATAAGCACATTGTCCGTGCATGTGCTTTTTCTGAGGTACTACGTATTAAAGTTTTTTTTTCTTACCATAAGAAAACATTAACCTTGATTGTTCATTCCCCTACTGAAAATTGTAGTGAACAGGAAATCCAAAATATGTATCCATCTATGGTAATGTGATGTTTTGTTTATCTTGCTGGTTGGTGTTATGTGCTGTTATGTGTTGTTTTAATAGGCGGAGGATAATGATACCTTCTTTTTCTTATTAACTACATGGAGGCTTGCATCTTAGCTATACTCGAATGCATTATATATATGCTTATCGGTTTTGTAATCTTGAAGACCTATAAGTGGTTTGCCTCTAGTCTAGAAGCCCAATTAGCTGACTTATGAGATAAGTGGCTTATAGCTTATGATATAGCTGATATAACTGTTGGTATAAATGACCTCTAAGCTCTGAAAACTTCATCTTCTAGAAAACCTCACTTGTAGGTTAAAAAAGCAGCTGCAGGTTATCACAATAAGCCCGTTGAAACTAATTATTTTTAACATACAAAAGAATTTTACTCAGCCTTAACTTAATATGTTCTACAGGATACGCACCTGCTGCTCACAGGAGGTGTGGAGAAGATTTTGCGTATATATGATATGAATTGCCTAGATGCAGCTCCAAGAGAAATTGACAAATCACCTGGTTCTGTCAGAACTGTTGCTTGGCTTCATAGTGACCAAACTATTTTAAGTTCCTGCACTGATATGGGTGGTGTAAGGTATGCCCAAAATAATTTTGTTATGAATGCAATCAGTGTCTCATTCTAATACTTGAATCATATGTTTAGTTTTGTCTTCCCATTTGTGATTGCTATTATCATATAGAATTTGATTGGGCAAGTTGGACATGTAGCAGTAATTCCCTAGTAACAACTATGTGTCCAGTTCTTACACCAGCCCGGATGTCCAACTCAGAAAATACAAACAATAAAAAGGCATGCTTCATTACATTTTTGTATGGGATTGGTTGTGCTAAAGGAAGTGGAAGTTCTAGTGGCCCTCTGCTTTCCTCAAAAGCAAGTCCCTGCATCTTTCTTCTCTCAGCCCACCTAAAAAACTGAAAGCAAGAACTCCCATTTTTGGACATTCCTAGTACTTTGTCCAACACAACTAGTTCTGTGCCTGAATACAAAATCTGTGTTTGACATAACTATTACTGTGACCAAAGCACACTGATGCACAATAGAGATTTGGATATGAATGTCTGGGTGATGCTGGCATGCAGTGATATGATTGATACAATTGCCCAACTTTTTACATAAGTACATATTTCTTATCCCACTTGATCAATCATTATGCTCCTACTGCACAGGTTATGGGATGTAAGGAGTGGAAAAATTGTTCAAACTCTTGAAACCAAGGCACCTGTCACCAGTGCAGAAGTAAGCCAAGATGGCCGGTTCATCACTACAGCTGATGGCTCAAGTGTTAAATTCTGGGATGCGAACCAGTAAGATTTTTCTATCACTGCTGCTCTGTTTAGTATGACATCTAATTTGTTACCTACAAACTGTTTCCTCTTTATCCTGCAGCTTTGGACTTGTTAAAAGCTATAATATGCCATGCAATGTGGAGTCTGCTTCCCTTGAACCAAAGGCTGGGAACAAATTCATTGCTGGTGGAGAAGACATGTGGGTTCATGTTTTTGATTTCTTCACGGGTGAAGAGATTGGTAAGTTTATTTCTTTCAAAAGGTTCAAGCAAAATGATTAAATAGAATGACGGTTCTCATGATACCTTTTGATTTTGGTGGTGTAATGATGATGGCCCCCCAACAATTTCTATGTAGTTTTCATCTCCAAAAATATATAAAGCTTATCCTTTAGACCCTGTTTGGCTCCTCAAAAAAATTTCCCTGGGGAAGTGGATCCCATCAAGATTTGGCATTCCATCCTAACGCCACCAGAAACTAAATCCAACCAACAAAACATACCCATTACTGTTTGGATAAACTGTAGGATAAAATAGAACAAAAATAATGTATCGAAGTATAGCTTGTGATATGTAAACAAGATACCCAAATCTGAAGCATGCAGCTCCACATCTGCCCAAACGCACAATAGGAAGCTACTGTAATGGAGAAAGAATGCACTAGATAGAGGGTAAATTAATGATAATAACAACAAACGATCGTTTAGATTGGTCTCAGGCCCCAGATCCCTTAGTGGAAGGCCTCGGCTGCTGGCAAGATGCTGCTGTGGCATCACATGGTGGCAGAGGGTAGGTTGCGGGAACCTTGGCAGCGAGAGTGACCTCAGCAGTGACGCTGGCAGTGAGCTGACTGGCAAGGGGGCCTCGAGAGTGGGTGTTGGAGTTTTGATGTCGAAGCGGGACTCTGGGAGCCTTGGGTTTTAGTGCCAGAGGAGGCCTGGGTGGTGGTGTGGTGCGACTCAAGAGTG
The DNA here is from genome assembly GCA_019359835.1 of Pharus latifolius. Taxonomy (NCBI): domain Eukaryota; kingdom Viridiplantae; phylum Streptophyta; class Magnoliopsida; order Poales; family Poaceae; genus Pharus; species Pharus latifolius. The sequence goes on from CM033320.1 coordinate 8,044,149, forward strand.
GGTGTTGAAGTCTTGAAGTCAAAGCGGGATTATGCTAGCCTTAGGTTCTAGTGCCAGAGGAGGCCTTGGTGGTGGTGTGGTGCGGCGGGAGGTGGAGGGGAGGAGCACTTGGCAAGTATAGGATCTCAAAATTGGTCAACTATCTAAATTTTACTCTTCACCCAGTTTGGACCGTCCTACCCAGTTTTGGATCCTGATTTGGACTTATCCAAACAACTTTCTAGACCTAATTGCTATCCTAATCATGGTCTATTCAAATCTCCCAGATTGGGACAAAAACTGGCCATCCAAACAGGATTTTACTTCCAAAAACTGACCTAATTACCTCCCACCGTTAAGACTGAGTCTAACGCCCATGTACACGCAGCGTTTCGCGAGCCCTGAGATGAAATTTTTTTTTATTGCCAAAGGCCATGCGCGGACACCCTGCAAGGTAGCAATCTCTTGAGGATTTTTTTTCAATTATTTTATTAGCTCTCTTTGATTTACATAGTGAATCATTCTCTAACTATTTTCTCTCTCTCTAACACATAAATAAATTTTTTTGTTGCTCTTTCCTCTAAGAACCTCTCTAAGAGTCATCTCATCGAAGTAATTAGCGTCACATGTGGATGTAATATTTCTCTAGAGATGTTTTTGAGGCATCCATGCATTGGATTTAGCTTAATAATGCATTAGTTACAGGCTGGCAACCCTCTCCCGTATTTGGTCTGCATGTGATCCTGTGCTCACAGCTTTTTCTTGGGTTGTTTCCAGTGCTCTGTTTAACATAGGTCAAATCCTGCAAGAATTTGCCAAATTGCCAAGGAAAGCTTATAAAGCTTTTTAGGACAAAGTTTATTGTAGCATTTTTATTTTTTTTTTGGAAAGTTGTTTTCTGGATATAGGAGTCTGTCTTAGGGAACCATCTTGAAGGATTTTTATGTGTTAGATTTGGAATATTAGTTGGAGCTAAGAAGTTTTTTTTGGATGGCTAAGATTAGAAAAATTAGCCAATAAACCTACTCAATTGCAAGGTAATTTTATAATTTTTTTAAATGTATAAATATATATTAATATTAATATTGCAACCTGTTAAAACTAATCTCTATATAATCATAGTTGTAATTGGGATTGAATCCAGAAATCTGTCAGAATATTTCAATGTGTGTGATGGTATTTTCTTAAATCAGTAGATGTGTACTTGCACTATGTAACTGGAGATCATGTTTTTTGAAATCAGCTTGTAACAAAGGACACCATGGCCCTGTTCATTGCGTTCGATTTTCACCTGGTGGCGAATCGTATGCATCGGGTTCAGAAGATGGCACCATTCGAATCTGGCAGCTGGGCCCAGCTACCAATGATGACCATGAGTCTCTCAATGCAAATGGTAAACTGAAGGTTGGTGTAAACGATGTTGCGCACAAGATTGAAGGCTTCCACATTCCCAAGGATGGGCAGACCGAGGGGTAGGAGAACATCATTTGCATGCCTGAACCTGGTGGTGCTTAATGGGAGACTGTTATTCTCAAAGCTGTTTTTTTTTTCTTTTGCTTCTCCCTTTTGCCTGTTGTAAGTACTGGCATATTCCCATTCCAAGCAAGGGTGGCTTTTGCTTTACAGCATTGAAAAAAAAATTTAGTGCATCATTGATCAAATGGTGGAATTTTGTATGGGGGTGTCTAGAATGTCAAAATAAACAAAAAGAAGCAATTCGGCAGTTGAAATTATATGCATTCTCAGATCAAAAGCCTATTTCATTTTTTCAGAGGAACAATACAGAGTTTGGTTGGTTATTATAAATTATCATGTATAGGTTTAGACACACGTCACACAAAGTATGAAAACATATATAATTGTGTGATTCATTTTGAATACCACATTTTTGGAAAAAGAAAATGTGTGGCAAAGGTGGTTTAACAAAGTCTAGTATAATTAACTATGGTAATGAACTAAACTGCAATCTAATTAGGTGTGGCATGCTTGACAACTAGTGCTTACAAGCCGTATGGGCCAACATTTTTTTTGTTAACAGAATAATTGATTTAAATACCTCTTCCCTGTAAGTGGTTTTTGGTCCAGAACTATAATAGTAGTTTTCCAATCATTAGAGTTGGCCTAGTGGTTTAATCCTTTCCAGTGGGAGGTGATGACAACAAATGAATGCAAAATTATATTTGGAAAATTCTCCTAAATACATTTGGTTTATATGGGAATGCAATGAGGAGGGATAATTTTTTGAATATGTTATATTTGTATGTATTTGAGGGATGTTAGGTGATGTTTGGTTTTGATTTGAGTTGTAATAGTAATTCTAATGAGTTTTATAATTCATTGGAAATACACCAACTTAAATGTATTGGAGTTTTTATTGAAATGTATTTTGAATATTGATGTTGTGATTATTAAGTGATACAAGTAAACATAAAGTAATAAGTATAAGTATTGCAATTATACTGCGATCCAATCAAAGGGCAGGTAAGAATGACCCATTATATATAATGAGTAGTAGAGTAAAACTCGTGAACCCAAAAACACTTTAGCAGTGTATTGCCGGTCTTGTTTTTCACTTTTTTGCGCTAAACTCACAAATGTAACCTAAACACGCACACTGTTCACGAATCAATCAAGGCATATGTAGTGAAGTGTCACCATATGAAACTTTTGCTCAGAATTCAGATGAGCAGAATAGCATATGATGAGCGGTGGAACTTACCTACCTATTCCCCTGTCGCGTTCCCCACAAACACACGTCGGCCTTTACGAATGCGTCTTGTCTTGCTCGTCGCCGACATGGGTGACAACTACGGAGGGAAATACGTAATCTGCAGTCGCATACGCGGGTGTGTCTGGAGGATGGTATCAGAAAATCTCTACAATATATGGGAATTAAATTCACAATTTACTTAAGATTTGAATCTTAAATCTTGCACCTTATCAGTAGATTACTGACCACAGCGGTGCTGCATTGCAGTAGGTCCCCAGCAATAACTCAATATAGCCACAGATAATGTAGCTACAAACAAGAGAATAACAAGACAGCAAAAATGCTTAACTGCCGCCGCCGTCCAGTTGCTCTGATGGATTACATTAGATAACAACTAAGTACGCAGTACACAGTGTTTAAAAAAGAGGGAAAAAAATGGAAGAAACAGCAAAAAAAAAAAGGACTACAATAAGATGGTAAAAAAACTTAACCAAATATACACTAATGTAACAACATTCTTTGGGCCTGAAAGCCACAATCAAGTGATACATTGGCTCAATCAAACCCTAGGTAAATATAATAACACCCTTCCAACCACCCAAGCAAATCATCTAAGGAGATAATGAGTTTTATACTTCAATGAATTTGAAGATGTATAGAAAAAACATCAAATTTGTTTGGTTCAGCTAAGTAACGGGATGAGAATCCAATAAATGGTATGCACGTGCCCATTGCTTTCTCATCTCAACATTGCAATATACAAACAACAAAAGAAGCAGAAATAAAGAGATTGGCCATGCATGGCTGGAGAAGTGTATTATAATCCGATCAACTTTTAGATAAAGAGCATAGAATTCCGTGAGAGGAAGAACAAATCAAGAATTGCTAGAGAGGAAGTACGGATGCCATGGTGTTGTTGGAGGCAGCGCGGAGGGCAGCGGCCTCGACGGTGGCGGTGGCGACGACGACAGTGGAGGCGAGCACCGATGGGGTAGTCGGCAATGATCGAGAAGACGAACTAGATAGTCCAATTCTTGAGTAGATCCGAAGAAGGAATGTCTAGGGCTCGGGCTCCATGTACGTGTGGAGGAGGGGCATGTGGGGGGGGGGGGGGGGGGGGGGGGGGGTAATGGCGAGGGGGAGCCAGACCTTGTTGGAATGCGGCGGCAACGATCGTGGAGGGGAAGAGAGGAGGATGTAACAGGTTCCCAACAGAGGATACGTGGTGTATTGGGTTTTCTTCGGGGTTGCAATCCGAATGCTTATGGAGCATCTGAACCAAACAACAACTAACGGATCCGGTTTCCATGTAAACAGAATACAGGGATAAAAAACCGAACCAAATACCTCCTAAACTTCTGAAAACTAAAACTCATGCAATTGCAGCCTGAAGGTAATGAAATCAAAAGATAAACTTTATGCGCTGTAATGGTCTTCTCAGACACTTGATACATTGGGATTCTCAGCTGCTTGATACCTTTGAAACCTTTGGAACTTCCACTGGAAAGTTATCGATCTCGTCCATCCAAGGGTTCTTCTCGTTCGCCGGGTTCACAGTCCGGAGCGCCTTCCAGACAGCACTGTTGCATTTGAACCCCGACCCAAACGCAATCTGCCAGATCCTGTCGCGCTTCCTGATCCTCCCCTTCGCCTCGCTGTAGGCCAGCTCGTACCAAAGCGAGCTGCTTGATGTGTTCCCAAACCGGTACAGCGTCATCCGCGATGGCTCCATGTGCCAGTCAGTGAGGTCCAGGTTCTTCTCCAGTTCATCAAGCACGGCGCGACCACCTGCGTGGATGCAGAAGTGTTCAAATGCAAGCTCGAAGTCAGGAATGTACGGCTTGATCTTCATCTTGAACAGCTTCTTGGCGACCAGCGTGGCCATGAACAGCAGCTGCTCCGACAATGGGAGGACGAGCGGACCAAGTGTCGTGATGTTCGTCTTGAGCGCGTCCCCAGCCACCGCCATGAGGTCCTTGGACAGTGACACACCAATCTTGCCATCCTCATCCTCCTCCTGGGTCACACAGCCAAAACACTTGTCGTCAGCACCCTTGTGGGTTCTCACTGTGTGCACCAACTCATACTTGGACCGCCGCTTATCGGACCGCTTGTTCGATAGCAGGATCGCCGCACCGCCCATCCGAAACAGGCAATTCGACACGAGCGCCGACCGGTTGTTCCCAAAGTACCAATTCAGCGTGATGTTCTCCATGCTGATCACCAGGGCATACGTTCCCGGATGCACCTGCAGCAAATCCTTGGCGAGATTGATCGACAGCAACCCGGCGCTGCACCCCATGCCTCCAAGATTGTAACTGATCACATTCCCCCTCAGCTTGTAATGGTTGACCACCATGGCGGACAGCGACGGCGTCGGATTGAACAAACTGCAATTGACAACAAGGACCCCAATGTCCTTGGGCTTCACCCCGGTCTTCTCGAGCAGCTGGTCGATGCTGCCGAACATGACGGCGCTCGCCTCCTTGCGCGCCTCGTGCATGCAGGGGTTTGGGGGCACCCTGAGCACGGCGGGTGGCAGGTAGGTGTCCTCGCCGAGGCCGGATCGCTCAAGAATCTTGCGCTGGAATTCGAGGTTGGTGTCGGTGAAGGTGCCGGTGAGCTTGGAGCACCGCATGAAGGTTTCGCGCGTGCAGCGGCGCTCCGGGTCGGGCTTGTAGCAGGCGAAGTCGACGAGATAGACGGGGCGGGGGCGGCTGATGAAGTAGACGGTGGAGAGGAAGACGAGGAGGGTGGAGCAGGCGAGCACGGAGAGTAGGTTGAACCGGAGGTGGTCCCAGAGGTCGGCGACGTCGGTAGGGGAGAGCGTGGAGAGGTGGACAGCGACGAGCACCATGAGCGGCGAGAGCAGCAGGTACATGCCGTGGGAGATGAGGTAGTGGTACCCCAGCTTCACGTACTTGAGCCGCACCGACTGCTGGAAGTCCGGCAGCCGCCGCGACGACGACAACGCCGACACCTCCGGCGGCGCCACAGCAGCTCCGGCGCTGGCATTGGGCGGCGCCGGGTTCTCCATGGCCCTGTAGATTGGAACAAGATTTGGATGAGAAAAATGAAAATGCCAAGATCTGGGTGCAGAATTTTTTTTTCCAAAAAAATTGTTTCGTGCTTTCCAGGTGTTAGGAGAAGAAATCTAGATGGCCAAGAACTATCATTTAGAAATGCCCAAGAAACTGTATAAAAAAGTAAGTGTTTTTTTAAAAAAATTACAAGAACATAAATAAAACACGTATCTCTACTCCAAAATCAAGAACAAGGCTTTGATGCTGAACAATAAACAAGAACAAAACAACACATCAAACATTAGCAAATTTGAAGGATTCGAACCAAAACAAAAACTTGTTTCTTTCTCAATTTAAACAGGAAAAATAATAATAAAAAAATAGAACAACGCGCGCCGGCGCCACACACACACACACACACAAAGAAACAAGAGAATTTGACACATACCAACGAAATGGGAGATAAAACAATCTCAAACAGCAAATCTTTCGATCAAGTCAAATCAGACTTGTGAAGAAGGAAGGCTGAGTAATAGAGAGGCCGGCCGAGTCACCTCTCTCCTCCCCCACCTGTCGCCGAGCCAGCCAAGCCTACAACGGCATTTATAATAGACGAAGAGAGCAAGAACGTGGCCCACATGTCAGTGAGATCCCCGTTCTAGAACGGAACCTTTGTTCGAAGGATGGACTGACAGGTGGAGGCCACGGTGACGAAACGGACGGCCGGATAGTGGTCAACGTCGCGTTTCACTTTTAAAGATAACCGCGGGTGTTTATGAATCACGTGCATGTGGGGTCAATGGACTGGCCAGGGTAGGTCAACACGTCAGTGAGTACAGAGTTCTAGATGGGGCCCCTTTGGGTGCTTGAGCGTGTTCGAAAGATGGACGGACGGATGGAGGCCGCGGTGTCATAACGAACGGCCGGATGGTAGTCAACGTCTCGTAGCACTTTTTAAGATACCCGAGTGGTGCTTTTGGGTCACGTGCTTGTGGGGCATACGGACTGGCTAAAGAGGGCCCATACGTCAGTGATTACGCGTTCTGGAACAGGAACCTTGGGTGCTTGTGCGGAAGATCGACGGACAGATGGAGGCCGCGCCGACGAAACTGACGGCAGGATGGGGGTTTCCGTTTAGTCTCACTTTTAAAGGTACCCGCACGGTGTTTTTGAATCACGTACATGGCTGGATAGTGTGGGCTGGTGGGCCAGTGAGCGTGGGTGTGCGAACTTTCCTTTGGGGCGTGCGAGAACGTGGCCATGCCGGCGGCGTTTGACTGGTTTGACCTCAACGTATAAATTAAACTGCTACGACTTGAATTTATTAGCGAATTTCTCAAAATTTAAAGGTAGTGCAGTTTACTATCACACCCACCTGCGTTTTTTTTAACTTTTTAGACTTTTCATAATATATTAAATAATATAATTTTTATTATTAATTTTATAATTATATACATTGGGAAGAATTATTAAACAACTGTTATATGAGTTAGCTAGAGAACAAGTAATAGTTTTTTTTCTAAAAAAAGTTTGTGCCATCTACACCACACATCTAAACCTAAATTCAATTTCTATCCTCCATATTTCCTCATCTTCTTCCTTCTCCTCCTCTCTCCTTCATATTACCACCTTACAACCCTTTCTTCTCGTACTCCTCTCTCCTCTCTCCCATTAGCCACCGCTACCTAGCGGCACTATCTCCACCTTGCCGCACCATCTCTCCTCCGTCACCACCTCCTTCTCCCCACGACTGTTACCTCTCATCGCTTCTATCTATTGCCACTACCTTTCAATGTCTCTACTCACAGGTGCAACCATCACCGCTCCGTGGCCCTGTCGTTAAGTTTTCATCATCAGAGAGACTAAAATGGGATAGGTGAATTTTAGAGAGTTCAATATAAAAAAAAGGGGTTTGATCTAGAGAAATACTTGCTCATTAGCAAAAAAACTCTTATATGAAAGTAATTTGTTGACAAATTTATTAATATTATTTCATACGGTGAATTTTGGATATTTATTTATATATTATTGATCAAAATTTAAAAATTAAACTTAAACGTATATCAACAATATGTAAAAAAGAGAAAAATGTTGTATCCAAAACCACTAATAGAGGTGAATATTAAGATTCGTTTTTTAGTGTTTTACTGATTGTTGGTGGTGAAGTCGACTGGATTCATTCTTTAAGTTTTAGGTTTATTGGTCGTACAATTAAGAGAGGTGTAGTCCTAATAGTTTGATCCATGTAATGTTTTGAAGCTCAAATGCATACTCATATAGTCTAAAAGCTAATTAGGGTTGAGTGTGGACTTCAGAGATAAAAATTGTTCCAGTTTGCATTGGCCGGACAAAGTCTCACTTGAGTGGAGAATATCCGACCAATACAAATTGAGCCCTAATTGTGCACTAGTTCACCAAAGACAAATGAATCCGTCTAGGCACAACTTGTCTGATATGCCGGATAAAGTCCGATGTTACCGGACAATGTCCAACTAGTACAAAAACTTGGTCGTGATAGTAAAAAGCATGGACATACAAGTAATAAACCTGGTCGAATCAGTAAAACAAATACTTGATCATGATAGTAAAAAACATGGTTAAATCAGTAAAACATAAACTTGATAGTACCAATAAAAATATGATCATTTCAGTAAAACAAAAACTGGTCATATGAGTACAAGACTTGTTCGTGGTCGTATCAGTTGAAACATGGTTGTATCAGCATTAAACCTAGTGATACTAAGTTTCAACATAAATGTAATCAGTGACAAATATATTTGTCCAGACCATTTGTCTGACTGAGTATGTATCCATCTGGCCTTCACAAAATTGTACTGAACGATCACTAACAGGTGTATTAATTACCCAACGGTCGCTAATCACTTGCACTAGTTGGACAATGTCTGATGTGGTCGGACAATGTTCGCCCAATACAAACTTTGTTTGAAATTTTCTTAACAGCTAGTTTTAGCTCATGGGCTATATATACACTTCAATTGGCATTCACTCCAAGAGTTTTTGACACACATAATTCATTTCTAGTTGTTGTTCGTTGTTATAAAATCTAAGAGCATTCAATTCTTCATTCACTTCACACATTCTTATATCGAGAACTAGCAAATTGTATTCAATATATTAGTTGTATTGAAGAGTTAATTTAGAGAGTGAATTGCATTACACATTGAGTTTCTTGTATAGAAGTAGATTAAGTGAATGTGTTTTACTTGTTACTGTTGGTGGTTTCTGTCAACTAGATGAACCCAGAAGTCCGGTGATCTCTCCATTGACAGTGTTTGTCGGAGAGGCCAAGTGTTTGGGTGTGAAAGTTTGGTGCTCACTTATCCGAAGAGGAGAAGGGCAACCACTAGTGAAATTGAGGCGATAGTCATGTGTAGAGTGATTCAACGAGGATTAGTGGAAATCGGCAAATTTCTGATACCTCGGGAAAAATCAATTATCATCGATTATTTTTTCCTCTTGCAAATTTTATATTTAGAGATATTTGTTGTTGTCTTGATCTCTCTAGGAAAGCAAAATCCTAATTTGTGCAACTGTACTTGTTTGTGATAATCTCACATTATTGTTTTAGATTGAGGCTGCAAGTTGGAATTAAAATTTTAAAACCGTCTATTCACTCCCCCTCTAGTCAATATCTTTTGATCAACACGTGGCATTAGAGTTCGGTCTTTCATTTCTAAGACTTTACCGTCTTTTATTAGAGAAAATTACAATGGGATGGTGCCTTTCTTCAAGGATAAAAATTATTGTTATTAGAAAATTAGGATGGTGGTTTATCTTGAATCTATTTGTTTAGATGTTTGGAGAGTCACTAGGGATGGTTTTAAAATACCTCTTGATATGGAAAATCTTACCCTTTGAAGACTAGAATCTCCAAGTAAATGCTCTAGCTAAGAATGCTATTTTTAGTGGTCTAGACTTAAATGAATTTAATAGGATAAGTAATCTTGACACTGCCCATAAAATGTGGAAAACATTAGAAGTAATTATTGAGGGAACTTCAAAAGTAAAAGAAACTAAACTCATTAAGTTAAATAGAGAATACAATTTTTTTGCCATGCTAGAAAATGAGAATGTAAGCGATATGTTTACTTAACTAAATTATTTCATCAATGATCTTAAAGGATTAGGTACGAAGTTTGAAAACATTGATGTTGTTCGTAAGATGCTTATTGTCTTGCCACCATCTTCTTCCTTCTCCTCCTCTCTCCTCCACAACACCCACCGAGCTCTTGGTATTCTTATTACTCATGAGATGCAAAAGGAGGAAAGAAAGGAAGTCACGAAAGCCTCCGGTTCCATGAAGAAGAATTTGGCATTCAGGGCTAAATCTAAATCATCAAAAAGGGACGATGACAGTTTGGATGACTCATCAGATGATGATTTGGCAATACTCGTGAGGAAGACGCGGAAGCTCCTAAACAAACTCAACAATTAAAGGTTTGACTTTGAAGAGGAGATAACCTGGCAAGAAAACATCCTTCAAGAATATCACATGCTACAAATGTCATGAAAAAGGACACGTCGCTTCAAGATGTCCTAACAAGAAGGCAAAAGGTAAAACATGTTTCCGATAATGGTACTCTGGATCTGAAGAATCCGACTCCGATAATGACTCACCATCCTCCCCCAAAAAAATCGCAGGATTCGCAATTGGAGAGCCCACCCCGTCAAATGACGACTTGTCTTTTTGCCTTATGGCAAGTGATGACACCAAGGTATTGGAACGCAATCCATCTTATGATAACTTAATTGACATGGTTATGGAGTTAAATGAAGCTCTTGACAAAACAACAAAGCAATACAAGTTACTCGAAAAAGCATTCCACGCTTAACAACTTGTATAACGAGTTGAAAGACTCGCATGAAGCTTTACTTGTCAAGTGTTTTGTTAGTCATAAACCAAAGGTGGATGTAGGGATTACTTGTGATATTTTGGAAAATCCACCTTGTGTCATTTCTCATTCTATATCTATATCTTGTGATGATTTAATAATTGATGATGATCCTATTGAAGTATCCTTTGCAAATAATATCTCTCATGTGGTACAACAAAATGGGGAACTTAAGTCTCAAGTAGAAAAATTGAGCAAAGGGCTAGCAAAATGTTTCAAGAGAAAAGAAAACCCTAATCTCATTCTTAGTGATCAATGATGTTCTTTTAGAAAAGAAAGCATAGGTTATGTGCCCTCCAAAGGTAAGAAACTAAATATTAAAACTAAATTTGTTAAGGCTAGAAATAAATTTTGTTTTAAATATTATGGTGTAGGTCACTTAGCCGATAATTGTCCATTAGCTTCTAAGAATAGAAAAATTATGTATGATTAACACTACATGCTCAAAAAGAATACAAACGGATGTATTGTTGCAAAATTTGTTGGCGCCCCATTCTTGAACCACCATAAGAAGAAAATTTGGGTGCCTAAATCTCTCGTCACTAACATTCAAGGACTCAAACAAGTTTGGGTACCAAAACATACTTGATGTATTTTTGTAGACAATGATGACTTGATGGGAGCAAATGACAATCATGACCATTGATGAACTCAAGCTCAAGGTTTCTCTTAAGTTGAAAGTTTAAGATTGTGATGAAAATTATGCCCCCATTGCACAATTAGAAACTATTTGTATCTTATTTGTATTCGCTTTCTTTATTCCTTATTGTTTTAACCTTCATGGCCAACAACTATGCAAGAGAGTGAAAATTTGAAATTTATGAGGTTACATTCTTAGGGGTAGTAATTCATAAATTGCTTCCACTGTCTATTGCACACCAATATGTGAAATACTTCAAAATTGCAAGTACAAACTTTTAAAATCAACTCTTTTGGTCAAAATATCAAATTCTCATTTAAAAGACCAAAAATCATCAAATCCTATCAAAATGTACTTAAAACTTTTTTATAGGCTTTGGAGGAAAGAAAATTGAGTTTAAAATGTTTTTATTAAAACTAGCCTCAACAATCTTCGAGGATCTTTTTTTTAGTGAAATCATTTATAGGTGAAAACCAAAATCTATTTAGATTTTGCCAAAACTTGCTTTACAAAACTCCTAAATCTTATTTCCCCTAAGATGTTTGCAATTGAAAATTTTATCAAAAGAGTTTTAGTTTGAAAGTTATGGGTATTTGAATCTCACCGAAAAAACTTACTTTGACCCGAAATATCTTATACTTGCAAAATATGAGTTTAGATCTTTTTATGGTCTTTCCTTGTGAGCTTTGGCTCAAAATGAAATGACTAACTCATGTAAACTCTTTCATGTCAAAAATCTCATGAAAATCAAAGTCGAACTCAATTCGCAAAAATTTGCTGAATTTCAACTTTCTTATTAAACATGAAGTTCATTTGATCATAACTCTTGATTGGAAAATGCTTTTTGAAAATTATTTTTTCAAAATATGTGTCATGCATTAAAAATCATTTCTGCAAATTTTCATTCCAATTAGATTTGATTTTAGCAACATTTGACTTTTTCACAAACTAAATATGAAATCTGCAAATTCAAACTTATCGTGGTTTGTGGCTGAATCTTTATTTTTGTATATCTCAATTGGTTGGCTATTTGAAGAAATCTTCTACATGATATTATATCATCTATGGTTTTTCTATTTTTTCCTTTTATTTAAAATTTTTTGGAAGTTATTTGCGTGGTTTTTCATGTGCCTTTACAACTGTAAAATAATTTACTAAAAACCTGAAATCTGAAACTTTCACTCTGGTCAAAATGTTTCTTTTTCATATCTTGTTGTTGGATATGATTTTGGCTTCACAGTAAAAGGCAAACTTGTTTCTCATTATCTTAGTTATCTCCAAAATATATTTTAGAATTTTTGGAGCTTGTTTGCGTGTGCTTCTATGATTATAAAAAGCCACATTGTTTAAGAAAATTTTCAGTGAAATTGAATTTCAAGCTCTCATTGCCTTCAAATAACTAAAAAATTTGTATTTTGGATCTTCATTGAAAGTGTTTGTTTTGATGTTATTTATATCTATATGCAACTTTTCATCATTATTGGTGTTTGTCTGAATGGTTTCTCGATTTGAATTCATTTCAAGTTGTTCATTTTCATCAAGAATAATATGACACATTAAGGGGAGTATTTCAAACTTCATTGAAGACCCACATACATCATATATGTGTTAAAATGGATAAATATGCAAGGATGTATCTAAGATTATGAATTTTGATCAAAAAGTCAACAAAAGCATAAAAGCAGTCAAAATTTCCAAAATAGGCTCAAAAATTTCAAAATATGTTTCAAACAATGTTTTAAAGGTTTTGAAAGTTCGAAAATTGAATTTTGAGCTCAAATGTCAATTTTGACAAAATTTGGAATTTCAGAGATTTTGTTTAGCTTCAAGCATCACATTCTCTCAAAACAAGATACATTGGGTTTTGAAAAAAAAAACTTTCTTCACGAAATTTTAGAACTCAAATCCTTGAAGATAGTTCATGTTGAATATTTTCTCAAAAGTCCTATATTTTTCAAGTTATTCTCTTCCAAATGTTGCCAAAAAATTGTTTTTAACCCTAAAATACATAGAACTAGCATACTATGAATTTGGCTGTCTAAGCTAGATTTCTTCTCATATCTAGATTTGAAAGAGTATTTGAAACTCATACAAATCAAAACTTTTCAGAAAAACATCAAATTTGGTTGAAAATTGACTACTTGATGAACTCATTTTGAAAATACCTTTATTACCCCTTCCTAACTCTACTTCAAATAAAGTTGAATTCATCTATTTGCAAAATAGTTTTGAATCGATTCAAACATGTTTCAAATACATATTGTCAAGCTCAAACCAAATATGCGGCAAATTAGAATCAAAGTGTATTAAAATGCTATATTTTTCAGAAGTTTCACACTGTTTTCCAAGGTTTCAGCAAAAGTCGGACTTTGGTTGGTTCTCACAGATTTTGTCCGCCATGTACTTTTCAATCCAAGTATGTATGTATATATTTTCTTGAACTAATTCAATGCTAGCATGTATTTGACACATATTGATCATTCATATATGTATATATATAATTATTCATTGTCACATAAATATAAGCCATCACTTCTTCTAACGGTTCTGTTGTAACAACAGTTAGTAAAAACTTTCAGCTAGAAAGAGTATAGTGCAAATACTTCTTCAAATGGTTGTCTCTGTACGAACCGATAGAAAAGTTCGAGACCATCCCTCATAGAATTGTGCATGCTTTTCTGAAGTAGTGTCATTTTCTTCTGTTGCTTATTAGTATGATTACCCTCTTGTATGGTTGATGTCAAAGCGGGAGAGAGCAAGACGATTGTTTCCTATATAGTTGTATGAATGTTCTAGATGCCTTACTGTCTTGTTTTATGTATTTTGGGTGATTAATGCCATACGGGGAGAGAAAAGAAAAAGCATAGTGATGCATATAAGAAAAGAAAGGCATGGTGATGCACATAGGGGGAGCTTATGATTTAGGGGGAGTTTACGAACTTATGATACTTTTCCTACATTTGATCTTGTGTTTATGCATCATGCTTTTCGGTTGTTACCAATCACCTAAAAGGGGGAGATTGTTGAATATAGACCTTCTTTAGGGTTTTGGTGATTAATGACAAAGAACAGAACTAAGACGTTTATTCTGAATGGCTTAAGTTTCAGGTCAAACAATAATAATATTGTGACAAAATCGAGAGATGGATAAAACCTCATGACCGATGGCTGAGATAAAGATGAAAATTAAGATTCATTTCTTAGTCTTTTATCCGTCGTTGGTGGTGAAGTTGACCGGATTCATTCTTTAAGTTTTAGATTTATCGTTCATACTATTAAGAGAGGTGTAGCCCTAGTAACTTGGTCCATCTAATGCTTTGAAGTTCAAATGCATACTATATAGTCTAGAAGCTAATTAGGGCAGAGTGTGAATTTCAGAGATAAAAATTGTTCCAGTCTGCATTGATCGGACAAAATCTGTCTTGAACAGACAATGTCCGGCCAATACAAATTCAGTCCTAATTGTGCATTAGTTCACCAAAGACAAATAAGGGGCACAATTTGTCTGATATTGCCAGACAAAATCCGATGTTACCAAACAAAGTCCGACTAGTACAAAAACTTAGTTATGACAGTAAAAAAATCTAGTCATACCAGTAATAAACATGGTTGAATTAATAAAACAAAATTTTGGTCGTGACAGTAAAAAACCTAGTCATATCAGTAATAAACCTGATTGAATCAATAAAGCAAAAATTTGGTCGTAACAGTAAAAATCTTAGTCATACCAGTAAAAATCTGGTTGTTTAGTAAAACAAAAACTGGTCGTATCAGTACAAAACCTATTCGTGGTCGTATCAGTTCAAACATGGTCATATCAGTAAAAAGCTGGTCGTATCAGTTCAAACTTGGTCTTATCAGTAGAAAGCTGGTTGTATCAGTTCAAACCTGGTCATATCAGTACTAAACCTGGTGATACTAAGTTTCAACACAAATGTAATTAGAGAAAAATACATTTGTCCAGCTTAATATGTATCTAACCGGCCTTCACAAAATTATCCTGAACGGTCACTGACAAGTGTATTAACTGCCCAATGATCACTAATCACTTGCACTAGCCAAACAATATCTGATGTGGCCGGACATTGTGCGGCCAATACAAACTTTGTCTGAAATTTGCCTAACGGCTAGTTTCAGCTCATAAGCTATATATACACTTCAATTGGCATTCACTCCAAGAACTTTCAGCACACGTAATTCATTGCTAGTTGTTGCAAAATCTAAGAGCATTGAATTCTTCATTCAATTCACAAATTCTTACGTTTAAAGCTAGCAAATTGAATTCAATACATTAGTTGCATTGAAGAGTTAGCTTAAAGAGTGAATTGTATTGCATATTGAGTTTCTTGTGTAGAAGTGGATCAAGTGAATGTGTTTCACTTGTTATTCTTGGTGATTGCCGGCACCTAGACGACCCTGCGAGTGATCTCTCCATTGACAGTGTTTGTTGGAGAGACTCATTGTTTGGGTGTGAAGGTTTGGTGCTCGCCTATTCGGAGAGGAGAAGAAAAACTACTGGTGAAATTGAGGCAATATTCTTGTGTAGAGTGTTTCGACGAGAATTAGTGGAAATCGGCAAATTTCTGGTACCTCAGGAAAAATCGATTGTGTCATTAGTTATTTTTTCTTCTTACAAATTTTATATTTAGAGATATTTGTTATTGTCTTAATCACTGTAGAAAAGTAAAACCCTAATTTGTGCAATTATACTTATTTGTTATAATCTCACATTATTATGTTAGATCGAGATTGAAAGTTGGAATTAAAATTTTAAAACTGCCTATTCATCCCCTTTAGTCGGCATCCTAAGATCAACACTTTGCACCTATACCTCAAATGTAGCAATGTGTTCATTTACACACCGCATTGGCTATTCGAACCGATAGGTATATCTAGTTGATAATCTACCTGAGTTAGAGAACAATTGCCACAAGGAGGAGTAGACCGACCCATTCAAAATGTACGAATCTCCTGAGAAACCCTCTGACGAGCATGTCCCTCTAAGTGATTGGATTGACTCATTATCTTTGAGCTTTGTTGTGGTTCTGGGAGATCTGAACTCGAGATGGTCATTTAATTTGCAGACTATACAGTTTGGACAGTTATTCGAGACCAAAAAGGATGCAAAGAAAACCATCATTACATGGGTCGTCTCACTAAATAGGCCTTTCTAAGTGGCCAAGTCAAATCCTGATCTGTGGGTTGTGAAGTGTCTAACTGATAATTGCTTGTGATACGTCTGTGTCTATCGGCCGAAGCATGAGATTTTTTTTTTGTTACCATAGTGGCAGATCATACATGTCTGGTGGAGGGAATGTTACACAATACAGAAATATCACATCTGCCTTTGTTTCTAGTCTCATTCTCTAGATTGTTAAAGAAAATACAACAATGCCACCCAAAGAGATCATTGTATATGTGGCAGAAAAATATGGGTACAAAATAAATTATGGGAAGGCATGGAAGGTGAAACAGAAGGCGCTGGAGAAATTGTTTGGCACATTTGCGGATGCATATAACTTAATACGAAGACTGCTCAGGTCGATTGCGCAAGCCAACCTAGACACGGCCTTTGAAATCGTGGACATCTCAGCTCTCGACTCTTTTGGGCATTCTATCAGTGCATTGAGTCCTTTCAATACATGAGACATGTGCTCTATATCGATGACACTTTTTTGACAAAGAAGTATGAGGGCACTCTGCTGACCGCCGTCGCAACCGATGCCAATGATCAATTATGGCCTATAGTGTATGTAGTCGTCAAGGGAAATATGAGGGCACTCTTCTGACCGCCGTAGCAACCGACAGCAATGATCAATTGTAAGACCAGAATAATCAGATCAATACAAATTGATCGTTAACTCGACTTACATGTATCAAGATATAACAAGATATAATATATTGTGATATATAATTCTGATTGATGATTTGCTTATGTATATTTAATCGTTTTAGTCTCACATTTTTACTGATTCAAATATATTGTCAATTTAAGTTATAGATTAAAATATATCAATACCTGAAAAATCAAAATTTTAATAAATACACTACTGTGACGACTCGACGGGTGCTTATTGAGTCATTTGAGTCCCCAAGGCTCAATGAGCCGTCTTTGGTGGCACTGGAGCTACAAACATAATATGTGAAAAATATAAATATGATAAATATGTGTTATTTTTTAATTTTTTTGGATTTATTTATAAATAATATTCCTGTCCTAAGTGTTCTTCCCTCCGCAATGCATGAAACTTTGTATGAGCTGCGTGAGGCTTTCGTAGGACGACCCTCCCTTCTCCATGGCCCTGTGAGCCTTCTCGCCGTACTCTTTCGCCTTCCTCATCCTCGCCTCCGCCTCCTCGCCTCCGCCCATCAGCGCCGACACTGCCCGACTGACGTCGCCCCGCCTCACCGGCACGGCCTCCTCGTCGAACAGCTGCACGGGCGCCGTGGCACCGACCGGCAAGCCGACGCCTAGCACGTCCACGGCCAGCCGCTCGTTCAGGAACTGGTCGGCGAAGTGCGGCCACGTCACCACAGGCACGCCGTGCGCCACCGCCTCCAGCAGCGAGTTCCACCCACAGTGCGTGACGAAGCCGCCGACGGCGCGGTGGGACAGGATAGCGAGCTGGGGCGCCCAGCCGCGGACCACGAGGCCGCGCCCCACCGTGCGAAACTCAAAGGCCTTTAGCCATTCTTGCGCCTCCGGTGCGGCCACTTCGGACTCCTTCACCACCCAAAGAAACGGCTCGCCTGAGTCCTCCAGGCCGTGGCCGACCTCGAAGAGCTGCTGGGGACGCTTCCGTGCTATGGTTCCGAAGCTGACGTACACAATGGAGCCGGGAACCTTATTGTCCAACCACGCGGTGACCGCGTGGTCGTCGACGTCGGCCTTGTTCCCCCTCAACGCCATGTCCTCGGCGTCCCGGTTGTAGAGGCATAACGGCCCGACCGCCCACACTGGCTTGCCGAGCGCCGCCTCGTAGCACGCGACGAACTCGGCCTCCAGGTCCAAGAACGTGTTCACAACCGCGCCGTCGGCCGTGCGCATGGCCTCCATGGCCTCGTCGCGGAGCTCCTCCCACCCCGGTAGGTTGAAGAACCCGGGGGTCGTGGCCTTGGTGACCACCACGTGCACCGGCATGTGCGGCACGACGTACGGCTCCTGGTTATCGCCTTTGACTAGATCGTGCAGCCCGTGCGCGGCAGCGTTGAGGTCGCAGAGCGAGTAGAAGCAGGACGGCCCGTGGAAGAACAGCCGCGGGATGCCCACACGCCGCGCCACCTCGGCCGTCCACGAATTGCACCAGTCGGAGATCATACAGCTCGGCGGCGGCGACTGCGCGCGCAGGTAGGCCTCGAGCGGGCTGCGGAGCTCGCGTATGGCCAGGAAGAACGGGAGGAAGTGGGAATTGTCCGTGATGAGGTCGACGTTCTCGCAGCCAGGGGGCAGACCGGTGGCGGCCGCCGGGAACTGGAGCTCCACAAACTCAAGGGGCAGCTTGGCGCTCGCGGCGCGGTCGGCGGCGCCACGCAGCCGCGCAAGGTTGACGGGCGTGGTGACCACGCTCACACGCGCACAGCGTTCGGCGAGGAGGCACGCCAGGTCCACCATGGGGATAATGTGGCCTTGCGCCACGAGGGGGACAATGACAAAGTGCGGCTGCTGTGGCGACAGCGACGCAGCAGTAGCAGCCTGCTCCGTTGGCTCCATGGCTGACGGGTGGTGCAAGCTAGAAGCAAGGTTCACTTGACCCAAGGCATAAATGGATTTTTATAGCCACCGAAGTATGATATTTAAAGAATAAAATTCAAAACTATTTTTTTTAAGGTGGCATATGTTTGGTTGTCTTGCCTCAATTAGATTAAAAGTTCGCTATCTAGCTCATTGTGTATAAGAAGTTTTAAATCTCTCATAATATAATTAATTATCTTAATTTTCTCTTCTATATTAAAATTTTGATTTAATAATTGAGATTTTAACAAAAAAAAAACCCTCTTATCTTTTTTTCTAAGATAGAGAATCCAATCTATTTGATTTATATCCAAAATTTATTGAGTCAAAGTTAGCAATACCAAACAAATTTGGGAATTGCTTGGTTATTAGCCAGGTTTTACTTAGCCAACCTAATTTGGCTTTCATGTTTTCACAAATTTTAACCAAAAAAATATGATTTGGTTTTGGTCACTATAAATTTGACTAGTCACAACCCTTTTCCTTTCTCTATGATTGGTATGGTGGGCCTCACTTCTTCCTGACACATTTAGTAGCCAATCAAATTTATCACCTATTTGACTTGTATCCATAAATTTTAATACTTTTAAACAATTGACTATCACTATAATTTAACTTAGAATTTCTTACAACAAATCAAACAACTTCTGTCAGTAGTTTCTAGATGCGGCTAGAAATTTTTGGTGCGTCCGACGGACAAATCAGAAACTTTGGACTTCTTGTCCCTCTTCATCTGTAGCGTCTTTTTTAATTACTTGCGATGTAACCAAGTAGTTTTTTATGGCGTGGATCGGTAGTAAAAAAATTACAGTGAACTGTGATTTAGGTTTCCAAATTTCTAGCACTGTGTTATTTAGATTCTTAAATTTAAACTTTAGTTTTGTAGGTTCATAAACTTGTTTTCTTTAATAATTTGATCTTTAAATTTAACTATATTAATTAATTTTATTATTCCATCAGTTAAGCATTGTAATTAAATGCAAGTTTTGTATTTTAGTACAACATATTTTTTTTATTCTTGAATTTTTGTCATCTCTTTTATATTAATTCTAGATACTTAATCAAAATAATATTATATTTTTAGACTCTATTTTAGTGTGTTGTGTCATAAAAAACTAATATGATATGACACACAACACAATATTATATTAAAAAAATTGATGCAACATGTCACGTTAATTTAGAAGTATTATGTCACAAAACTACATCATTTACTATTAATTTAAATGATGGAGGAATCTAAATGAAACGATTGAGCAAATTTAGATACCTGTCAAATTAATTTTTAGTTTAAGAATCTAAATGACACAATAACACAAATTTGAGATTTGAAATACAATTTACTCAAAAAAATATATGTTTATAAATGAAGTCATCCTGACCCTTCTAGATGCACTTCATGTGTAATGCTATATTTGAAAAAGAATTCAGTGTTTTTTTAGGAAAATCTTCTTTAAAAATGGTACTACTATAATAATATATGTTATAAGAGAAACACCTCACCTCAACCCACTCCTACCCTATTATAGATAGGTAGAATAATATAATATTTCAACTAAATATACATATGAAAATAGAGAGAATTGATAATCAAATATATGATATGTTTACATGTGAAAATAGATTTTAATTGTATAAGGAGCCGATATAAGTGCAAAAAAAAAAAAAAAAAAAAAGAAGTTGTTAGAGACCGCGAGTCATTAATTTGGATGGGCTGAAGCTTGCAAGGCAGAGATTTGGCCAAGTTTAGTTGGTGCACATTGTAGTTGGCAACGGAGAAGATAAGCTCGTTTTGTCCTGTACGTACACGCTTGATTTCCTAGGCCTCTGGATCTGTTACGTACGTACGTATATACCGTTTAGCATTGTGACAAGATTCGCAAAACGTCATGTCTGACGACCTCGACTGTTTACTAGTTAAAGAGCATATGCCACCGCCGAAAAGCTACTCAAGCCAAGTTTTGTATCTTTGGGACGGCCGGGAATGCTATTCTAGCACGATTGAGATCACAGAGTGGTGTTCAGTTTGTGCATTTTCTACTGTACTCTGATTATATGTATTAAAAATATATTATTTATTTTTTGATTATATCATTTTATAATCATAACACATACATTCAAAATACATTGTAATACATTTTTTAATACATCCTCACCTGAACATATTCTAAAACTATTGCATCTTATTCTATTAATCACTTGACTCAAATATATTTTATATTTACTTATTTCACTCTTGATTTTAATATATTTACAAACTCTTTACAATTATGAATACAGTTTCAAACCAACCGCCCACCTAAGTTGACGTCCAAAAAACCTTGTTGATATTGCACTATATGCTTTGACCGTACGTTTCAACTGACCTTACTATCCTCGCTAGTGTATGTAAGAAATCCTTGTCCCATTGCTAGGGCATATACCATCTACATGTAGGAAATTTCATATCCTTGGGACATGTGGAAATGTTACTTTCGCTATTTCATGGTGAGAGGCACACGCGCGGTTGAGATAGACTAACTCCACTCTTAAAGAAGCCATACCGTTCGTTTCAGTTGCGATGGTTCAGTTAAACTTACTATCCTCGCCAGGATATGAAATAAATCCTTGTCCAATTTTGTGGCTTATACTAACTACATGTTGGTAACTCGAGAGATGAATTCAATTATGAAAAAAAATTTTGTGGGGATTTTTTTTATACATGAAAATGAATATAAGGCTTTTCATTAGTTTCATGAAATGTATTAAAACTTCGATGTAAAATTCTAGTCGAGTTGTTTTGAAAGAAACGTTTAAGTCTAATTCCCACCTAATGGAAAACACTTCTATAAAATCGGGTTTTATAAAATTGCATGAGACTCATTTTATAATCATCAAATTGGATGATATATTTGTCGTGGTATAAAAAATACCTCGGCAGAATTGATGACGTGTGTAACACGTGTTCCTCAACGCGAACTGACCGTGCAACGGGTCACCCCGCGTTGGACGATCCCAGAGATTGACACAGGGGTTTATACAGGTTCGGGCCTCAGTGGAGGCCCCAGTCCTGTCGACGTGC
Organism: Pharus latifolius; assembly: GCA_019359835.1. Taxonomy (NCBI): domain Eukaryota; kingdom Viridiplantae; phylum Streptophyta; class Magnoliopsida; order Poales; family Poaceae; genus Pharus; species Pharus latifolius. The sequence goes on from CM033320.1 coordinate 8,066,207, forward strand.
TCCCGACGAGCGTCGGCTAGGGGGCTTTCTCCCGGAGAGAGGGCTCCAGAACACGCCTTTTTGTTTTTTTGGATTGGGTACAAATGAATGTCTTAGGTTACAAAAGAGGGTTACAAGGGTATATATAGACCCCAAAAGATGCAAATTACTGAACTACCCCTCCTGCCACCGTAGGATCGGGGGCAAAACGGTCTTTTGACGAGGTCCAGGGCACCGATTTCTGACACGTGGCGGCCCTTTGAAATCAGTGCCCATCAGAGGAGTGCCGGGGGAAACCTCTCCCGAGCCCGGAGAGGGGCCTCCGGGAGACGTCTTCCCCGGCCCGGAGAAGGGGGCTCCGGGAGAGGGGGCTCTCCCTAACCCAGAGGAGATGCGCCGGGGGAAGTCTCTCCCGAGCCCGAGGGAGGGGGCTCCGGGAGACGTCTTCCCCGGCCCGGAGAAGGAGCTCCGGGAGAGGAGCTCTCCCTAGACCGGAGCAGGTGCGCCGGGGGAAGTCTCTCCCGAGCCCGGGGGAGGGCTCCGGGAGACGTCCTCCCCGGCCCGGAGAAGGGGCTCCGGGAGAGGAGCTCTTCCTAACCCGGAGGAGGTGCGCCGGGGGAAGTCTCTCCCGAGCCCGAGGGAGGGCTCCGGGAGACGTCTTCCCCGGCCCGGAGAAGGAGCTCCGGGAGAGGAGCTCTCCCTAGACCGGAGCAGGTGCGCCGGGGGAAGTCTCTCCCGAGCCCGGGGGAGGGCTCCGGGAGACGTCTTCCCCGGCCCGGAGAAGGGCGCTCCGGGAGAAGTTTCTCCCGACCCCGCAGAAAGAAATCCCACGGTGACGTTTCTGGCGTTGGCTAGTATTTTCCCCCAACAATATTATTAGAAAATAATCATAACTATCTAATATGGATTACAATTCTACCTAATATGGATCATATATGCATCACAACCACATATTCATACAATGTAGGTCTCATATTTCTTTTGTGAGACCGGATCTTATAAAATCTGTTTACCTACCTACCATAAAAAGATGACACGTTTGGACCTCTTGTACCACTACCACAATGATCATTCATGAAATAGATGGCTAACCGTTAAGCCGAGCAAAAAAAAACTATTATAATCTGATATAGATTGATTCTACCTAATATGAATCATGAGTATATCTCAATCATCTATTTATTAGATTTATATAATTTAATGCGTAAAAGTGAATCTTATTTTTTTTTATGTGAAACTGAATTTTATAGAATTTGCTTCAACTTTGACAACCCCAACAGCGGGTGGTACTATGAAAATATGTTATAACAATTGTAACAGACTTTTCAATTGGTGGTAACCTCTAATATTTGGAGGCTATGAACATATCATTATTGTTGATTTTTTTAGCTTCAGACAATTAGAGTATCCATGCAGATGCAACTATATGGTCTTCTTTTAACCCTAAAACTCATTCGATCCTTAAATTGCTGGAGCCAATGTGTTCAGATACAGTGTTCCGAAATTATAATTCGGCTCATCTTTTCGCCCATTCCACATGTATTATGGAATATGTATTGAGCGTTCAAACATTCACAGCTAATTAATAGAGTTCGGATATATGGCTAAAATTGATGTAGGACAAAAAGTCTCTAATTTCTCTCTTATTTTAATCTAAAATTGTTGATTTTGCGTTGAACGGATGTCAGGAGTGTTATCATGGGTGCATTTACTCAACAATAACAGAGGATACAAATCTTATATATAATTTTATGTGACTATTTTAAAAAAAAATACAAATCATCAATTGCAACTTGATTCATGACAAACTTAACCAAATTATCTACTTCTTCCATAGCTCCCAACCTATCCGCAATTTGTCCACTGTCTTAAGTTCTAACAATAGTATCAATAGTATCAAGGAGAGAATTTCGAAAAGACAAGCGGGGGCTCCCACCAGCCAGACTCTCTTGCAACTCCAATTTTTTTAAATTTAGTTTCTCATCTAAAACAGAGTTGCACGACTCCAATTTCTAACATATCGGAATTGAAGATCGATTTAACAAAACGTGAGTTGTTTCAGTTAGAAGTACTAGTCTCCGAGTGGCACCAGCCATGTACCATTTTAGATACATGGCTTGAGCCTGCACAACTGATCCAACATATCTATCAAATTACAATGATTGATATGTAGTTTCTGTCATTTTATATATCTAGTTTCTGTGTGTGTCCGCACCAGAACCATATGTTTCGTCTAGTTTCGATCCATATAGGTTCTTAAATAAATTGTTTTATTAGATTTCTAGTTCTAAAGTTGCTTATGTTTATGATCTAAGTGTCAAACTTTAATTTATAAATCTATAAAATCAAATTGAAACCCACCCAAATAACTTCTTAAGATTTGAGTTTTCTATACGCATGTAAGATGATGTTTGAAACAAAAGAAATTCTTTCTAAAAAAAATTCACGAACTTCTCCTGTGTGTATTTCCATAGATAAAATCTCTTAAATGTTTGTGTTCCAAAACATGTTCTAAGGCTCCAAGCTTCTAAGTTAGAGTTGAATAGCTCAGTTAAATGAGGTGGTTCTGATTAGTGGCTTCTCTGAAATTAATTAGAGCTTGAGTCACTATTATACTAGAAAGTTGAAATAAGATTTGAGATATTCCAACATCTCTATTTTTAATTTTACAACATATCTATAAAATTCAAAATAATCACATGACTATATTATTGGTTACAATTAATGTCATATTATATTCATAGTATATAAATAGTTAGAACTAGCGGAAGCTCCCAGTCCAAGTTTGGACCCAATGCCATGAGATACAATCCATTCGCACATAATAAGAAAAACACGACTAGGGAGATTTAGAAAAGAAGACCTGGATAATGACAGGGAAGCAGCAATAATCGGAGAGAGGAAAGGTTGATGTTCCCTTAAGCTTATCTCCCATGCGCTTATATAGATCTCAATTCTAACTTACAAAATTAAATATATACCTAATACAATCTAACTAAAACTCCTGCTAAGTGCCCAACCTCTATACAACTAGATAAGATAAGAGATATTCCTAACATAATCGACATTTAAAGGATTAAAGTGTAGAAGTCCACGCCAATTTCCAAGTACTTTTAAAACTTCCACTTCCAATCTATTTGGATTTAGAATTATATGACTCCGGCTTCTATATAATAGAAGCCAGAGCCACGCCAAATAAGGTCCAAAATCCATATATATACGCCTTCTAAAAAATATGCTATTTTAGTATCTAACACTAGAAACAAGACATAAAATAAAATGACTATAATAATCTTATTTAATACATTATATTATTACCTCTCAACTTCTCAAATCATATACTCATGTCTTCTTAATATTGATGGACAAATCTCTTGAAAAATAAACTTCTTATTATAAAAAAGACACATTGGTAAAAGACTATATAAAAATTTCTCTTGAAATTATAGAAAGATATTGACTTGGCAATAACTGAGAATGCTAAAAACAAAATTTATTTAGGAACAAAGAGTATAAAAAAATCTTGAGCATGGAATTTTTTTTGAATAACCCAAAGTAAAAAAAATTACGAAAATGACCTACAGTTTAACAAAATTGTAAAATTTACCCAACAGCTCATCAAATCGCAAGTGGGAAACGTGACAGAAGAAATCTCGAGTGGGGAGCGTGATAGAAGCACACCACTCATGCATGCATACATGCAGTTATATTATATAGGGTTTTTTAATTTTTCAAACATCGATATCTTTTAAATTATAACTCTAATTAACGATTAATTTGAATCAGTAGAATTGTGAAGACAAAATGATCAGATTGAGATAACAGATCATCAACCGGTGTTATATATCACAAGATATCACATCTTTCTATATCTTAAGATATATAACTTCTGTTGATGATCCGTTTATTTCAATCTAATCGTTTTGATCTCACACTTTATTGGTTCAAACGGATCGTTGATCAGAATTATAGATCAAAAGATATTGATTCTGGAACAATTTGAAAATTTTAGTTCATTTTTTTCAAATTAAATTGTACTAACGTTTTTTACTCTTTCGACATTAATATTTTTTCATCTATAATTCCGATTAACGATTCGTTTAAACCAATAGAATTGAGGTCAAAACGATCAAATTGGAACAAATAGATCATCAATATGAGTTATATATCTTAAGATATAGTAAGATGTAATATCTTACAATATATAATTCTGATTGATGATCTGTTTATGTCAATTTGATTGTTTTGTCTTCATAATTCTATTGATTCAAACGGATCGTTAATCGGAGTTATAATTTAAAAATATCGATGTTGAAAAAATTGAAAAATCATGTATAATATAACTGCATGTATGGATGCATGTGAGTGGTGGTGGTGTGCTTCTGTCGCGCTCCCCACCCGAGATTTCTTCTGTCGTATTTTCCACCTGTGATTTGATGAGTTGTCAGATCAATTTTATAATTTTGTTAAATTGTAGGTCATTTTTATAATTTTTTTATTTTAAGTTATTTAAAAAAATATTCCTAGAGCATGAGTGTGTCACTGCATTTATTCAGAAAGGAAAAGAACCAATCCGTGACGACGGACATACCGTCCCTTCAGCACCGCGAAGCTACCAAACCAAACCTTGACAAAGGTACCAATCCGTTTCTTGAGGCATCGTGAACAGCTTCGACGAGCTCGAGCCCCTGTTTCTTGGGGCCTACGAGAAGGCCATTGCCAAGAAGATTGGGTGCATCAAGCCTCTCTTCCTGAGCACCACCACGGCGAGCGGTGGCGGCGGTGACGCCGCCAAAGCCATCCGGTACGCGAGCTGGCCCTACTCCCAGAAGCCCCGATCCGCCGTGCTCGTGAACTTTGGTAGCCTTGTGCGCACCTCGCTACCGCAGATCAGCCAGATTGGCCTCGGCCTGGATGCCTCAAAGTCGCCGTTCATCTGGGTGATCAAGTCCGACAAGCTCTCCGAGTTCGAGCAATGGCTATCAGAGAACGGGTTTGAGGCATGCGTCGGTGAGAGGGGTCTTGTCATAAGGGGATGGGCGCCGCAGAAGATGATTCTTTCGCACCCGGTGACGGGGGGCTTCATGACGCACTGCGGGTGGAACTCGCTGCTGGAGGCGGTAGCGCACAGCGTGCCAATGGAGACGTGGCCGCACTTCGCCGAGCAATTCTACAACGAGAAGTTCACCGTGGACGTGCTCAAGATCGGGGTCTCCGTGAACATCAGGGGCGCGGCGCAGTGGGGCGTGGCACAGTGGAGCGTGGGGGAGGAGGAGCTGATGGCAACAAGGGGCTACGTCGAGAGGGCGGTGTCAGCATTGATGGACGGAAGGGAGGACGCCGAGAAGCGGGGGTCGACGGCGAGACAGCTCGGGAGGAAGGTGAGGGAGGCCGTGGAGCCAGCCAGCCAGGGGGCTCGCCTTATCGACACGTGACCCTTCTAATGCAGCACTTGGAGAAGTCTACAGTCTTCACAAGTTATTAAATGACAATTCAGCGGAAGGCTTATATATGGAGAGTATCTCTAAAGCCTCTCTCCATCTAATGAGAGAGTTACTTAGAGGAATAGAGTTATTTGGAGGAGTTTTTTTTTTACAGAATCTACGTGTGAAGAGCCTTACTAAAGAATCAAGTTAGTATTTGATGTTTTTTGGGAAGACTCTTTAAGTAGATAACACGTATAAAATATTGAAATATGACTTTTGTAACATATGGTTAATAAAATAGTTGTTATAATTATTAAATAAATTATACGTGGATAATTCGAATAAAGAAAATAAAAAAATTTAGCATGAAGAAAATAAATTTTCTTATTAAATTTGGACATTAAAATATAAAATTTAACATGCTAAATTGGATATATTCAGATATTAAAACTTAAAATTTAACATAAACGTAATAATTAAAAATTCTAGAAATGTAACAAGATGACTATTGGTTGTAATGGCCGCCTCTAAAATACTGCTAAATGTGTTTAATCAAATCACGTTTGAACTGGACATGTACTGATTAGTGCACCTTTGTGGACATGAGGTGGTGTTATAATAGAAATCTCTTGACTCTCGTTGAAATCATATAGAGGGACTATCAAAGTCTCACTTATTCTCAATAATCATATTATACAATATGACACATGCATCCATGATTTTCATGAGGGTTGAACGTTGCCAATAGTGGTTGAGACTGTGAAAAATGGCAAACTGAGATTTTAGGACTCCAAAAGCTCGCTGCATGTGCACTCCTTCCTGATGTTGTGCAAACAACCTGGCCTTGTCCGTCCGGGGTAAAGGTATCATCTTAACAAATGCAGCCCATTTTAGGTATATATCATCAACTAGATAGCATCTCGCGTTGTACGACCTCCTGCTAACGAAGTACTGAACTTGAGGAGCTGCTCTCGTTGTACTTTCCTTTTTCGATTTTTTGGACTGCTCTCGTTGTACATCACAGCGACACTCACCCAGTATGTGTCACATTTTTTTGTTGTTCCTGTCAATTAGGTCGAGGAAATTACTCAACCACACATTGATCTGAACAATGGGAAAATAAACTTGTAATAAAAACACAAATATGAACCACAAAGTAAAGCCCAGATGGAAAAAATTACCTATACGAGAGATTTAGGACAAAATGAATCACTCACCAATCTAATATCATCGTCCTGTGACCAAAGCAATCGCTTACACCTGCCAGCATCCGAGAGAACATCGTCATCATCGTCATCAATAACGATCTGTGGTGTAGAATGCAACTTACCAGAATCTAACACCGATATGGATTGTGAATTTTTGGTAAAGGGTTGCCGTGGTGAGGGTTGCATATAGTTTGGTCGGTGTACCAACAAAATGAAAATTTTTCTCATATGGTGTATATGGATGACCATGTGGATATGGGGGACTATGCATATGGAGGGGGATCTGGATATGGAGGGTGCCGTGAATATTGCAGGGGCAGTGAATATAAGGATAACTGATTGGGTATGGTGACTGCAAAAAATTGGGCAACTTTGGATAAGCGGATGTTTCTGGATTTTCTTTAGTTGAATTAGGAGAAGTAATCCAGTTTAGGAAAACATTAAGGAGATTACTATCCATATGGAATGCTAGAAAAAATTAGGAACAAACGGTGTACAAATGGTGTAAAATGGTATGAGATTTGTGGATTGAAATAATCAAATGAGAGTCCTATTTATAGAGAACTAGGGTAGATAACTAATTTTTTTTTGAATTTTTCACCCAAAAACAATTAAACAATACCCCAACAACTATATTTCCTAATAGTTATAAATTGTCACTGACATGTGGAACCCACTCAAAAGTATATAAAACGGCTATTTTCCATTCAAATTCCATAAACAGTGGCTAGCTAATGGGCCTAACAATCCCAGGATCCACCTGTCATTCACTGGGTGCTATTTCTGAGTGAATGTATAAATCCAACGGTTGATTTCCTAAAAAAACAAACTCCTTCGCTACAACCTACAAGTGGGCCACACAAACACTGGACCCACTTGTCAGTGTCTTGGGTGGGCAGTGCATGGAGTGCGCAATGAATGCAAGGTGTCGCAAAAGTGGGTGGGTTGTGGGGCCCGCAATCCTTGCCTCATTGAGCGGCGTGAATGCCAACCTTGTCACTGACATACAGGCTACGCTCGATTTAGCCCTACCTGTCAACGAACATGTGCGCGATGTACAGAGTGCGCGAGGAATGGGAGGTGTCGCAAATGTGCGTGGGTTGTGGGGATCGCAGTCCGCTCATTGTTTAGCAATGTGAACGTCAGCCCGACCACTGACAGACAGGACTCGCTCGATTTAGGCCCACCTGGGAGTGAACGTGTGCACGGAGTGTGCGCAGGACTTGAGGTGACGCATGTGCACATGGGCTCACGTGTTTTATGGGGCTCGCTTGGCCGCGACGTGTTTCACCTAATTACTGATGCGTGGGTCCCTAAGATCTTTGATGTAAGAAGAAGGGACGATCCATATCATCTTCACTTGGTTCTGCTTCTCCTCTTTTTTTTAAGAATACTGAGTCAGGCATACTTTGGTCCTACCTATCAGTGAGTGTTTCTTGCAATCTACACATTATGATGGTTGAGGAGTGATGGGCCTTACAAAACACATCTCCACGAGCTAAGCCGTGCTCCAACAGAACCACTTGACTTGGTGCGCGTCTGTAGGGCCCACAAAAAGATGAGACACATGGCTGTTGCGCCCCATGCATCATTGGCTCGTTCCCATTCTTGCGCAAGCCAAGCTAGCACTGACATGTTTGGCACGTGCCCCTCAAAAAAAAGGTGCATCTAAGAGTCTTATATGGTGTTTGATGGGTTGTATGAAATAAGTTGGTTGGTTGTATGGATATGTATGATGCTTATGTGAGGAAAGTTATGATTGTATTAAATTCTATTTTTTAAAATAAAAATACAAATTTGATTTAAATGATCACCACTAATCATTTCTAATCATAACTTATCATCACTAATTGGTACTAATCAACACTAATTAACTTATCATCCGATAGATCTTTTGTTGTACAATTTTTTTAAGTTGTTATATTTTTTATTTTAGATTTTCATAATTTTTTTTAATTCATCATATTTCTTTTTAAGATTGTCAAATTTTTGTATATAAAAATTATGAGCATCTTAATCCATCACACTCCTTTTTTTTCATTTTTCTTCTGTTTTTGCTAAGCAGCCAATCATACACACACGGATTCCTTTGACTTATGCTTCAAAATTTACATCATTTTATTCGTTCGACTAATTGATCAAAAATAAATATCACCGATCAAGATGAGTGAGAAATGAAAATGGAAGCTTTAATTTGAATCTTTGTATTTTTTTTATTCAACCGAAAAATACAATTTTGGTATAACCATAATCCTGCCTCGCTCTATCTAATAAGACTTTCTTCTCTCTACTCTTACTTTTCTTGTTCTCTTAATGTTGAGAGAACAATATTTTTTATGAGTGTGTGATTTACACTATGTGTGCTTTTTTTTGGAACAAATGCAGTCAAATACTTGTCTTATATCAAAAAAAAAAAAAAAAGGCTTCAAAAGGTTGCCTTGTTCAAGCAGTTGATGAAATTGCATTCTGGATCACTCAAAACTGCATGCAGAAGACAACGAGCTAATTAAATATTAACCACATGCTAATGAAACCGATGCAGACCAACCTTTTATGGGCCGAATAATGCAACACCTCCACATATTGGCCCAATGTCTCAAAAAAGGTTTTAGTACATTAAGAGCTAAACTGGAAATATATTCCATATAAATTCTATGGTTTAATAATACTTAATAATAATGCAATTATCTAGTGTAATAATAGTTTTAAACAACTGAAAAATACACAATAATCAATTTTTATTTCAAAAATGAGAGGAGAGAATTTAAACACAATAGTTTTAATTTTTAAATTTCAATGACCATTAGATTGGACCTATTTATATTAAAATCTGTTCAATTAATTACATAAAATAATCCAACAAAAAATGCGAAAATTCTTTGTACGAGCTTAACCAATGAACATACAAATCCTAATCCCATGTCGAGACAAGAGAGAAGACACAGTGGAATGGTTGGATGACTTTAGACGACAGTAGCATCTCTCGTTCCAAGTCCAAGGCGCTTAACACTTCTTTACCAATCATCCATCTGTTTGATCGCTCTACGGCCGGATCCGAGATGTCGTCAGGTGCGGCGGTCGCCGGCGGCACGACGCCGCACTTTGTGCTCATGCCAATGATGGCCGCGGGCCACGCCACCCCGATGCTCCACATGGCGCGCTCCCTCGCCGGCCGCGGCGCGGTTGTCACCTTCGTCACCACCACCCTTAACCTGCCGCGCCTCGACCGCGCGCCCGGCGACGGCGAGCTCCCCATCCGCTTCCTCCCGCTCCGCTTCCCGTGCGCGGAGGCCGGCCTCCCCGACGGCTGCGAGAGGCTCGACGCGCTCCCAGGACTCGGCCTTCTCAAGAACTTCCTGGACGCGTGCGCCATGCTCCGCGCGCCGCTCGTCGAGCACCTCACGGGGAGCACCCCTCCGGCGAGTTGCATCATTTCCGACGCCGTCTTGCCGTGGACCGGCGCGGTGGCCAGGGAGCTCGGCGTGCCGCGGCTCGCGTTCGACGGCTTCTGCGCCTTCTCCTCTTTCTGCATGCACCTCATGCAGCGCCACAGGATCTTCGAGGGTGTCGGCGACGACAACTGCCCCGTTGCCGTGCCGTTGTTTCCCATCAACATCGAGATATCGAGGGCGCGGTCGCCGGGCAACTTCGACGGCCCCGGCATGAAGGAATTCGGCGAGGAGATCTTTGAGGAGAGCGCGAGAGCCGACGGCCTAGTGGTCAACAGCTTCGAGGAGCTCGAGCCCCTGTTTCTTGAAACCTACGAGAAGGCCATCGCCAAGAAGATATGGTGCATCGGGCCTCTCTTCCTGAGCACCACCACGGCGGGCGGCGGCGGCGACGACGCCAATGCCATCCGGTGCGCGAGCTGGCTCGTCTCCAAGAAGCCCCGGTCCGTCGTGCTCGTGAGCTTCGGCAGCCTCGTGCGCACCTCGCTGCCTCAACTCGTCGAGATTGGGCTCGGCTTGGGCGCATCAAAGTCGCCGTTCATCTGGGTGATCAAGTCCGGCAAGCTCTCCGTGGTCGAGCAATGGCTGTCAGAAGACAGGTTCGAGGCCCGGGTCGGCGAGAGGGGCCTTGTCATAAGAGGATGGGCGCCGCAGGCGATGATCCTGTCGCACCCGGCGACGGGCGGCTTCGTGACGCACTGCGGGTGGAACTCTATCCTGGAGGCGGTGGCGCACGGCGTACCGGTGGCGACATGGCCGCACTTCGCCGAGCAGTTCTTGAACGAGAAGTTCGCCGTGGACGTGCTCAAGATCGGGGTCTCCGTGAACGTCAAGGACGCGGCGCAGTGGGGCGTGGAGACAGAGGCGGTTGTGGCAACGAGGTGGGACGTCGAGAGGGCGGTGTCGGCGTTGATGGACGGAGGGGAGGACGGCGAGGCGCGCCGGGCGACGGCGAGAGAGCTCGGGAGGACAGCGAGGGACGCCGTGCAGGCCGGGGGCTCGTCTTACCGGAATGTGACACTTCTCACGCAGCATGTGGAGAAAGTTGTATAGAATGGATTCGAAAATATTACACTTATCAGATTTTGGATTCGGAGTTGCTTCTTTTTTTCTTTTAGGTAAAGTCTGAAGATTGCAAAAGCTAATACTTGTGGCAATTTAGCAACTAAGATTAATGTGACATGCTGCGAGAGGGTCTGTACTTCAATGAGCTGTACTATCAGGGAATTATTGAAAACTTTTGTAGCTATGCTGTGTGATTAACAAGATAATATCGGACTCATATATAAATGATATATTCATTGGTAAATAAAAGACAAAAACTTTACAGCACGATGGAATAATTTGCCCTAAATTTTAATTATGATACAAATGATATGCAGCTCAATATATCCTGATCATATCTCTTTCTTTAGAAAGTAAGAAAAATTGGCTAGCACAAGTATATGAAAATTCATAATAATATATAAAATATGCAATTGGTAGGAAAGGAACCGTGACATTTAGCACGCTTATGTTTCCATATCTCTTGATGCATAATGCAGAGACGTACGCGGCAGAATGGTTAGAACAACAGGTCAGTTCAAGCTGTAGAAGTAGAGGGCAGCCCAGGTGTGGGTGAAGTGGTTTGGCCCAGGGAGGCTTGGACGGATGGGCCTTGGCCTTCCTTGTGTCTTCCGAGAGTTTCCGACTGCCGCTTGCAGTTTTCTTTAAAGCTTTTGTGAAACCTTCAGTGTTTCCTAAAGCCATAGAAATTTTCAAATGGGATAAAATTAGAACAGTTTTCTCGTATAAATTGAAACTCAAACTCCTCTCATACCAAATAGTTTGGTGATTCATGTCTGATAATTATATTTAGGTCTCAACCATACATAAAACTGAGATAATTGAATCACCATAAAGCGGTCTAATAAAATCATTTTTCCATCCAAAATCAACTCATTGCATTTAAATTTTCTCTAAAAAGCTAAATTAAAAACTTCAACTTTAAAAAAAATATTTTAGAAAATTTCAAATTAGGAAAAGGGATTATCTAAGGTATAGATAAAAATTTCTTGTTAAAAAACTTACATCTCTACACCACATATCAAAATTTGATTTAATCTTCACTATCCATTCCTCTCACATTTTTCTCCCTCTTTCTCTTGAGCTTTGTCTTCACTACCGCTGCCACCACCCACACTCTTTTTTCCCACCGCTACATATGCCCGGTAGCGACGATACCATTGCTTTACCGCATCACCACCCAACTACAGCCTTTCCATCGGCCACGTTTCCCTCACGACCACCACCTCTCGCTGTCGCTCGATTATTAGAATGTTGTTGCTAGAGAAGAGTTAGATGAATTTGAAAGAGTTAAATATGAAAAAGAGTATCAAAGAAGGAATATAAGGTTGTGTCCAATGCATCGACGTTTCGTGAGACGTTTCAACGGAATATTCTTCAACATATTCTGTGCCACGTATGCGAAGTACCACCTGAAACACCCCCTACTCCAATGTAAGACGCTTCGTACGAGTTCACAAGTAAATTAAATTTAGGTGATTTCAATAAAATATCAATAATTTTTAATTTAAAAATCAAATATATGCTATATTTGGTCTTTATATGAAGATAATTTAAAGATCTACAATTTTTTTAATTTAATCAATATCCAATTTTAACTAAATTAATCATAAATTAAAAAATAAAAATTATATACAATTTGATCGTAGATAAATCGAGGATAAAAGAAAATCCTACGGTGGCGACGCCTCACCTGCGCTCCCTCTCTCTCCTCATCCGATTAAATTGATATTTTTTTTCACGTAGTGCCACATACAGAGCGCTGAAGTATTCCGTTTGACTCAGCCTAAAAAAGAAACAAAACATGTTATCTCTGTTAGCAAATACCTAAAAAAAGATATACGCTTGGGAGGAGAGGTGGGTCCCGCCACTTCTACTCCCCCCACTGCCCACCAACTTTCGAGGGGATCTGTCCAACACGCCACCAACCGCTACTACTACTACAAAATTTAAAAAAAAAGCATCTGACTCTCATTGACATATGGGCCCGAGACCCACCCGTCATACTCTTACCGACCCCAACAGCCAAAACGGTGGTAGGTGAATACCGCTTACCGGAATCCCCCCACCTCTCAAACCACTACAAAACATGGCCTCACTCCGTCATTTCCTCCGGCTTTTGACCTCACACCCTTCCCTTCCAACTCCGGCGATGGCACCGGCCGGGGACCCGCCGCCGGCAACGAAGTACTTTTGGGGCGACTCGCCGGAGCCCGATGAGTACTACGCCTCGCTGGGCCTCTGCCATGCGGAGGCCTACTTCCAGTCCCAGCACGGCCGGCTCTTCACCCACTCCTTCCACCCGCTCTCCGCGTCCCACGACGGCAACGTCAAGGGCACCGTCTACATGACCCACGGGTACGGCTCCGATTCCTCATGGCTCTTCCAGACCATCGCTATCCGCTACGCGCAATGGGGATACGCGGTCTTCTGCGCAGACCTCCTCGGCCACGGCCGCTCCGACGGCGTCCACGGCTACCTCGGCGACATGGAGTCCGTCGCCGCGGCGTCCCTCTCCTTCTTCCTGTCCGTCCGCAAGAGCGAGACCTACGCGCGCCTCCCGGCCTTCCTCTTCGGCGAGTCCATGGGCGGCGCCGCCACGCTGCTCATGTACCTCCGGTCGCCGCCGGACGCCAACTGGACGGGGCTCATCTTCTCGGCGCCGCTGTTCGTCATCCCCGAGGACATGTACCCGTCGCGGGTGCGGCTGTTCCTGTACGGGCTCCTGTTTGGGCTCGCCGACACCTGGGCCGTGCTCCCGGACAAGAAGATGGTGGGCAAGTCCATCCGGGATCCGGAGAAGCTCAAGGTCATCGCCTCGAACCCGAGGCGCTACGGCGGAGCGCCGCGCGTGGGCACGATGCGCGAGCTAGCGCGCATCACGGCGCTGCTGCAGGCGAGCTTCGGCGAGGTGACTACGCCGTTCTTGGCCGTGCACGGCACCGAGGACGGGGTGACCGCGCCCGAGGGCTCCAAGATGCTGTACGAGCGCGCGCCCAGCGAGGACAAGTCGCTCATCATTTACGACGGGATGTACCACTCCCTCATCCAGGGCGAGTCAGACGAGAACAGCGAGCGCGTGCTCACCGACATGCGCGCCTGGATCGACGAGCGCGTCCGCCGCTACGGGCGCGGCGCGGTCGCTGTTGCCAATGGGGACGCCAAGGTGGTGGCATGACATGACATATTTTAATATTCTCTTTGCCTTTTCTTTCTCCATTTTGTTTTTGATATAGTTAACTGTTCAAGAAGGCACAACTTATGGAAATGTTGTTATTGCTGTTTGATGATTTGAAAACTATAATTACTGCCAAATTTTCTTCTCTCTGAAAGATGAATTTCCCAAATTGGTTTGTTAAGTGATTTTATTTATGAAATCTAGCAAATTTGTGAGACTTGATACGCTTTAGCGCGACAATGTGTTGAGATCACGAACCAATCGGTCTTTTATGGTCGGATCTGGAAGACATCTGATCAAATTTATTTGGATATATTGCTTACAAAATATGTGGAAATTTCAATTTAAAATGATTCAGAGCTGATCCATCAAAGGCAAAGTTGACTCTGTTCTGATATCCAAAACCAATTGGTGCAGTATTAAATTAAATACACGAACACGAAAGATCAAAAAGATCACTTTGTGCATAAGCAAAGTATGCATTCGATACCGGCATTATCCCGACCAAAGCCCGCCGTGGACATGCTGCGAATATCTGCAATAAAAAGAAAATAACTGAGAGTTCAGCGAAATATCAAAAATGATCTATTACATTGACTTATCGCTGCTCTAAGGCCTCCAGTGCATCACACTTCACGAGGCGTTTCAATAGAATATTCTTCAGTACATTCTGTGTCACGTGTGTGAAACACCACTCAAAACACTCCCTACTCTAATGCACCGGCGTTTCGCGAGACGCTTCGTATGAGTCTACGAGTAATTAAATTTAAATGGTTTTAGTAAAATATCAATAATTTTTAATTTAAAAATCAAATATATGCAATGTTTGGTCTCTATACGAAGATAATTTAAAAATATATAACTTTCTCAATATAATCAACATCGAATTTGAACTAGATTAATTATAAATTAAGAAATAAAGATTATATATTTTGATCACACGTAAATTGAGACAAAAAAAAATGACTGACCACGTGCAGAGAAAAATTTCAGAAGACCCGTTATGGGGTTCCTCTCTTTTCCTTTGACCAGAAATTTTTTTTTTTATTGCAGAACTCCAACGCGAAAGCGTTGGAGTTAGCCTAAGCCTCAAGAAGAAGTCAGTCACGATTTCAAGCTATCATATCCCCCCACAGATGCAACAACATACCTGTTACGGCTTCAAGTCATGATACGCCATTATTGCGGCTCAAAGCCGCGATGAACCATTAATTTTTTTTTTCAATTCAAATATCTTCAAACCTCTCTTTTCTAAATGAGGTAAATTTCCTAGAAATTTGATTACTATTTTGCTAATTTATTGTTAAATATGTAATTAGTAAGGACATCAACTCAAGGTAAGTTGGAAAATATGGAATTGTATAGTAATTCTCTCTTTTTGTTGCGGATAAACATGTATTTAATTGCTTAATAACCATAAGTCATGGTTATAGCCATGGTTAATATAGAGAGTTAAACATTTTAATACATACTATTTATCTGTTGGTAATAATGTTGTTAATTGAGTGTATTTGACAACAGTAATTATAATATTTATTAGTAATAATATAGCATATTAATTATGTTAATTGAGATTATGTAGGATAATAACATACTATTGATGACTTTGAAATTATATAAAAGTCTGATAAATAATTAAAAATTACAAACAGTGAAGCAAAAAATTGAGAAAATATTTATAAAACTAAGAAAAAATATTTTATAATTTTAAAGAGATGCCCTAAAATTATTTACTAATCAGAGAAATAATTAAATGTTGTAAAAAACACATAAAAAGTTGAAATAATATTTATTAAATTGATAAAAAAATATTTTTGTGCATAGCATCATTCACATTATTTAGAAAAATTGGAAAAAAAACAAACAGTAAATTAGGAAATAATTGTAAATGTGAAGTGGGGTGACCAAGAAGGGGCCGAGCTGGCTTGATAGCATTATAATCCCAAGCATTCGAGTAGGATTTAAATTTTGTTTGAACTAGAAAATTTCGGTAATTCAAACAAGGAACATGCGACAAGAATATCTTATATAAATAATATTTAAAAAAATAATAAATCTAACACCTATTTTAGAGAATTTACAAAAACAATTCATTCTTATACTGTATGGGAGAGAGAAGAGTGACAACCGCTTACTGTACAACCCTTGTGTAGCAGGGACCCATACATGTGCCATGCATTGGCTGCACTTCCTAACTTCATGCATACACGTTGGGGCACGGCATATTCCCATATGTAGCATGTCTCGGTGCTGTAAGTTTAATCTTGTTGTATAAGAAATATGTTATTTTTTTATATTATTTAAATTAGAAGTTAGATTTATTATTTTTTAAAAAAATTATTGGCACAAAATATTCCATAGGAGTACATGAATAGTCGGGGATTGACAAGAATGCCAGCGGAACTTTTTTTTTTTTCAATTTCAATATCATTTTTTTCCGATGAGCACAACGAATCCACATTTCATTGGACAACCAGATTAATTGCTGACTTGCTTTCAGCTTAGGTTAGTGCTCGGGGGCCTATGGTTTGATAGCTTTTAGGTAACATGTGACATCGTTGATTTAATTAGTATTTGCTATTGAAGGAGGTGGGATCCGGTATGGGTGCGCGTTCAGTTTTTTTGTTCGGTTTTTCGGTATTTTTTAAATTTTGATATTACACATTATACATCATATTTATCAAAAAAATTCGATTCGGTTTTGGTAAATACCAAATTTATTAAATTATCGTAAACCTACCTGACATCTTTGACTCTTTTTTTGCTTTATAATTTAGAGTAATATATAATAATATAGTATTAAAGTTTTGAAATGATCAATAATTAAAATTAAACACCAAATAACATTAAGTCAAACACCATAACCTACAGAACTAAACATAACCAACCAAATAAATACAGTCCATAAAACATAAACAAGTGCAACAACCTATATATTAATATTACCACTAGTAACTAATTTTATATTTAATACACCTGAAACAAATAGAAATCATGCCTCAAAGACAAATTAAAAATCATACGGCCTAACAACAGAAACTGTTGTGCAACTATAAGTGAGCCTCATGAATAGCTCAAGCAATCTCACAATCTAGATTAATCAGAAAATAACTCAGTTAAAACTAAATGGCTAATAAGGTAATAGGTGAAAACAATCAATTAAGCCCAATTACGGAGAGGTGGCGGACACCGGAGGAGGCAGCACGGGGAGGTGGCGAAAGCCGGAGGAGGCGACACATGACACAGTGGATCTGGGAGACTAGGAGTGGGAGGAGGCGGCAGGCGGCGGCCGGAGTGGGAGGCGGCATGGGGAGGTGGCGGAGGCCAGAGGTTGCGGCATGGGGACATCGGGGAGGCGGCGGATCTGGGATTGGGAATGGGAGGGGGAGGCGGCGGCCGGCAGAGGCCGGAGGCGGCGGTGGATCTGAGGGGGAGGCGTCGGAGGCTGGAGGAGGTGGCACGAGTACAGGCACGTGCAGGAGGAGCCGAGGAGTAGAGGAGGCGTCAGGCGAGGAGGGGAGTAATGGGACTACAGGAGCAAATCTGTTTTTGCTGAATTTTTTGGTTTTTTACTGAACCGAATTGAATACCGAATATAGCTAATTTTGCCCTCCGAACCGGATACCAAATACCAAAAAAACCACTATTCTCTGTTTGGTTTGGTTTTTTTATTCGGTTTTTTTGGTTCTGTTGAAATTTTCCCAGCCCTAGGATCCAGGTGTGTATGTGTTATGAGGGAAAGAGAGACACATTACTAGCATTTGCCTATTTTTTTTTTTCTAATAACACCTTGCTATATCTACTATTTAATTTAAATTCTAGATATATCTCCATCTTTCGCCTTATCATCATCATCATTTTCTACTATTGCCACTCCCAACACGACCCCCGCCCTCGCCAAGCACACCGCCATTGTTTGCTAGCTAGTTGTCGTCACTTCCATTGTCGCAATCGATGATTTGGGCAACATCAATAGTTTATACCTCTCCTCTTTGTTATAGTCTCCTTCTCCTCTACTGACCGCCACCACCTACGGTGAATATTGACAATGATGACTCGCTGCACCACAGTTATCATCTTATATCCACTGTCAACCGTCAACGCCTATCTTATCGCCAATAATACTAAGAAGATATTAAAGAGGAGTTAGTTGAAATATAAAGAGACTAGATCCAATGATATGATTTTGAGCTAATAGTAACAAAAAAAAAAAGTGCATACAAGATCGAGACATCTCCCTTAGCAAAAAACTCAAAAAACAATTGAGTGAGCAGACAATTTTTTTTTTTATTCCAGTGACTTGATGTGAATGGGCTGGAAAATTCTTATTTCAGGTCTAACCCAAACACTTTTTTAAGATGGGCTGGATTTCTTCTATTTTGCCATGGGTTTAGGTGGCAATCGAACCCAATCCAGGCTCTCCCAAATGGGCCCCAAGCAAGTACTCGTATTTATCTATACTGCTATTACATTTAGGACGCCTTGAGGGGGTTTGCGCTTAGAAATTGTGGTTGTCACTTGATTTCTGACCATCCAATTACTATTACATGATACAAATTAGTGGTTGTTTTTTTTTTTTTTTTCAAATGATAGTATCTATTATATTGACAACATCATCTACACACGCGCCAATACATATAATATTCTAACTAAACACACATAAAAATAGAAAATATTAAAATTTGAACCCACAACCTCTCTTTACGTGAGTATACGTTCTAACAATCTAGATACACATGTGAGTGTAATAGTGGTCATTTTTTACTTAAAAAAGAAATCAATTTTTTCATATAAGTGCATTATAACTCATTCAATTAACCAAACAACAATTCAACATATGATGTACCACTTTGTACCAACACCAAATCTTTAGGCTTTTAGATCAACCAAGTTATGAAACTATAGTCCTAAATAAATCAGAAGATCCCAATTTTCTCAAGTACCAGATGAAGTGTCAAGAAAATACACGAAATGCATTTAGTTGCGTCCCAAAAATGGTAGAAAGAAAAACTGGAAAGGCCCATATGTCCCTGTGAGATATTTTGGCTGTCAACTCAAGGCCATGAGGCCCGTGACCCTCACGCACACAAAAGACAAAAGAGCTAACACTAAACCATACTCCACTCCAACAATAGTGCCTCTTTTTTTCCCCATACATTGGCACAAAATTACCTTACTATTTATCTTGCACTATCAACATTTGAGTTAAAATTGGAAAAATCTTCTGGGATGATCTCTCTATGCAGGCCTTAATTAGAAATTATCCGATCATGATATATTGATATAATTATTTTTTATGTGATTTAGATCACAATTCACAATTTGATGTGTCTTAGTCGAATCTTACCACTGATTGAACAATCTCCTAGAGTGGTCATGTACAACGTATTCGAGTTATAATAAAAGGGCTTTGATTACTATATCTTTTAGGTCAAAAGGTATGTTGTGTTCTAGGGTCTACCGACTGTTAGATCAAGATTCTAACAAGTTTGAGGCAATAGGCTTGTGAGAAACCTCAAGCATCTCAATATCTAGTATATCATTATTTAACCAGTTGATTTAGAATCAAACAGCTCACTTGAACGCACCTTTCATGTATTTTAACTTTGAAATACGGGAAACTGACTCCATCCGAGATGATAGGAAGTCATTTTTTTCCCGGGAAAATTGTTGGATAGGAAGTTATTTGACATCTACTGTATCCTGTGCTTTCCCACACGTTTTGCTATCTTTTGCACGTGTAACGCAAAACCTTGCTTGTTTCTTCACGCTACTGATCGAGTAAGATTTAGTTATCATCGCAAAGTGCATTAACATTGAGGAGATTTAGTTTTATACCATTATAAATATGAATAAAAAAAATTCTCAGGAGTATCTCATTAATATATAATAACTTTGGACTCCATTGTCACTCTCATACTAATGATATCTATTATATAATAAAAAAACACACACAATTAGTGGCATCATGTTTAATATGAGAGTTAGAAATTCTCAGATTTATAGAAAGAAAAAATCTTTAATATTCTTCACTAAATAATTGATAGATCAAGTTATAATGGTGTAGATTAATTAGGTGATTTTTAGGATTTCTTAATGTATGAAAATTTGATCCCATATATAAAGAGATTCATGTTTTCTTAAATTTATGATTTTTTAAAATTTATATGTGCAGCCAAAATAAGTTCTATAATTTACAAATAGCAAGTTGAGCCATTGCAAACACAGCATTGCATGCCATGACACAGACACTGCGTTGTGCGCTAGTACACCGCATCAGTTGTACTATTATTGTATAGGATTCTTCCAGATGCACAAATGTCACACATAATTCCCCTAATTTTATCAACCGTTGGTCGAGGGATTGGATTCTTTCCACCATAAATTTATAAACCAAATGGTTGTTTGGTTGTAATTCGGAATAAACGTGGAAGTTAAAAGATGAGGCTTGTGAGATAAGATTGTGTTTGAAATTTGTTTTTTAAACTTATGAATTAGTGTGGTGTAGAATAAAATTACAAAGTAAGATTGAAAATAAAATATTTACTTGATCAAAATATTTTAGAAATGGAAAATGAAATTTAACTTGAAGAGACATGATAATATTTTTTTTTCTCTTTATTCTCAATCTCACCCCTAATACCACGCTCTCCTTTAAGACTAATATAAAGCCACTTATATTTATTCTATTCCCTCTTTTATTGTCATACCCACAAAACAAACATTGGATTAGACCATATATACTTTTTATTTTTAATTTCACATCTTATATCTCACAAATCAAATGTCTCTTTAGTAGGTGCAAACCATATAAAACTTTCCTGTGTTAACACCGTCACACCCTAATTATAGATGCAAAAATAATCTAAACCTTTCAAAATTCAATATCATCTGAGATGTCTAAATATCAAAGAAAAATTGACTTTATACTGATCCGTAGTCTCCGTTAGGATAGACGGTTATTTGTCATTATAAAAAAAACTAATTTTGTTAAACACCAGCATAATGTCATGCAACTCATGTTCTATTTGTCGTACACCATTTTCTTATTAAAATAATGTTTTTAAATTTGGCGAGAAATAATGTACGAGCAGGTTGCACAGTGGCGTGCTACACCTTTTGGAGTTGCCGCAATAGTGGGTCGCTGCCACGAGGGAGCGGGTGCACAGAGTTTTGGGACGCTGCGTGCAGTCGTTGCATGCTGACGTGTCATAGCTTTACGATGCTCAGATTCATGTCTACTTGGATGGCTTCGCGGTAAAATGGTCACTCCAAGTAAAATCCCTATCCAAATTTCTTTTTAAAGAAATATGGAAATATGTAAGAAGCATTTATATTTTTTTCTTAAAAATCTTATCATATCTAGACCGTGTATCTAAATTTAGATTCAATTTTCATCATTCATCTCTCCTCATATTCTTCCTCATATTTTTTTCATACTGTCGCCGCCGTCTTCCTTCCTCCCTATACTCCTCTTCCTCTTCTCTCGCTAACTACCACCACTCGTATCAGGTGACGACGTCATTGTCGCATTGCCGCATTGCCTCTTTTCTTTCTCCGTCAGCACCTTCTTCTCTCCTGAGACCACCACCTACCGTCGTCTTCTTGTCGCCCCATCTTCATTCATTATTGAGTCGTTTTTAGTGAAAAAGTTAAAAAAATTAGGTGGTTTATAGAGAACTAAATATAATAAAAGATATTTAATTTAAGGAATACATATAAGATAATACAAAAATTAATAGTAACACCATGATATCTCGACGGTGTTCAGCGAAAACCAGTTCTTTATAAGACTCAATGAGCAACACATTCGCTAGGAGCGTGGCATACTAGTATAAGATAAAACCTTTCCCTTCCCAAAGCCCTTCTTTTGAGCGCCTTATCTCCTGCATTCCAAGATATTTCTCACCTCCACCTCCACTCCCATGGAGTCCGGCCTCGTCGGAAGCCACTCCCGCCTCCATCTCCGCCTCCCCACCACCGCCCACCTCCTCCGCCACCGCGGCCTCCCCATTCACCTCCCCCCTCTCCCCCGTCCTTCGCCTATCCGCCTCCCGGCCGCGCTCCCGCTCCGTCCATGCCTCCCTCGCCCCGCCGCGGCGGCTTCCTCCACAGCCTCCGCCTCCGGAAACGGCGGCGGTGACGCGCCCCCGGCCAAGATTCTTGGCGTGGAGGCGAGCACCCTGAAGAAGATCGTGCCGCTGGGGGTCATGTTCTTCTGCATACTGTTCAACTACACCATCCTGCGGGACACCAAGGACGTGCTCGTGGTGACGGCCAAGGGGAGCAGCGCCGAGATCATCCCGTTCTTGAAGACGTGGGTGAACCTGCCCATGGCGGTGGGCTTCATGCTGCTCTACACCAAGCTCGCCGACGTGCTCTCCAAAGAGGCGCTCTTCTATGCCGTCATCTTCCCCTTCATCGCCTTCTTCGGGGCCTTCGGGTACGTGCTCTACCCGATGCGCGACGCCATCCACCCCACCGCGCTCGCCGACCGCCTCGTCGCAGCGCTCGGCCCCAGCTTCCTCGGTCCCGTAGCCATCCTCCGCGTCTGGAGCTTTTGCCTCTTCTACGTCATGGCCGAGCTCTGGGGCAGCGTCGTCATCTCCGTCCTCTTCTGGGGCTTCGCCAACCAGGTGCCCCCAAATTCTTGAACAAAAGCATTTCTTTCGAAATCTTAGCAATAGCTAGCATGCCAGAGTTCTGTGTAAATTGTGGCTGTCATAGTGTGTGTCTTGTTTTGAGGCAATTACATTGTAAATTTTGCACCAAACTGTCCTGCCAAGCTAAATTTCTTGTTATTACGGCCAAGAATTTCCAAGTGTTCGGAACCATTTAAACCATGATCACGAGCAAAAAGCATAAATGTACTCCTAAAAGAGAAGTGAATCGTCAATTGGCCATCACAGATGGTGTGGCACTCCACACCTGAGTGTGGCCAGTTTTGGTCAGGAACCAATCAGTCAATAAATTCTTGTGATCTTTTTTGCGGGCTGTTGTGACATTTCTACTTAATTGCTACTTAGTTATAGCTAATGGTGTTTTTCATGTTTACAGATTACTACCGTTGAGGAGGCGAAGGAATTTTACCCATTGTTCGGGCTCGGGGCCAATGTGGCGCTCATCTTCTCTGGCCGCACCGTGAAATACTTCTCAAACCTAAGGAAGAATTTGGGTCCCGGGGTTGATGGATGGGCGATTTCGTTGAAGGGCATGATGAGCATTGTGGTTTTGCTAGGTCTTGTCATTGCTAGTATCTACTGGGCGGTGAACAAGTTTGTTATAGATGATGCTTCACTTCCACGAGTCGAGAGGAAAAAGAAGGTTGGGTTCGGCACAGCTTTTGCTTGTTGTGCTTATGGAGCTTTGCTTCACATTGCTGTAATATAACCTTGCAGGAAAAGCCAAAGCTTGGTATGGGGGAGAGTATGAAGGTGTTGCTATCATCTCGATACGTGAGGGATCTTGCCACACTGGTCGTTGCTTACGGTATAAGCATTAACCTTGTTGAGGTGACCTGGAAATCGAAACTGAAGGCGCAGGTAAGTTTATCCACAAAACACAATTGATAATTTGTTGTTGACATATACACCTGTTGTTGTTAAAGTTTGTGTCGCTGTACTGCAGTTCCCGAGCCCTAATGAATACTCTTCATTCATGGGTGATTTCTCGACTGCGACGGGCATAGCTACGTTTACAATGATGTTGTTGGGGAGGGTGATTCTTAGGAAGTTTGGGTGGGGAGTTGCAGCTATGATCACCCCTGCTGTGTTGCTTCTCACTGGAGTTGGATTCTTCTCACTGATTTTGTTTGGTGAGCCGGTGGCTCCCCTTCTGGCCAAGTTTGGAATGACACCTTTGCTTGCTGCAGTTTATGTTGGTGCAATGCAGAACATTTTCAGCAAGAGTGCAAAGTACAGTTTATTTGACCCTTGCAAGGAAATGGCTTACATTCCTCTGGATGAGGACATGAAGGTTAGACTCCTAATTTACCTGTCTGTATTGTTGACCGATACACACAATATGGTAGTACTCTGTTTTGTTGATTTTAAACACACCAGACTAGCCCTGTGCTTGCTGTCTGATCCAGCTAGAACTCAGTAGATGTTTTTAAGCAATAGTTAGTACATCACCTGACATACTTCGAATTTCCAATCATTTTGAGAGGAGCTGCAATCAGCACAGGTCAAAAATACATATACAGGAAACTCCCCTTTTAACTTCAGTCCAATTAATTCGTTCGAATTTGGAAACTGAAATTTAATAAGATAACACTACCGCAGAGTTACTGTACTTCTTTTGGCTGACTTCTAGTGCCAGCAACATTGACGTTATGTACTGAACCACTACTATGCCCTTCTGATATTTGATGGTATGTGATGAATGATGATGAAGGTGTGCCCTTATTTTGCTTCCAGAAGTCCTATGAGGAGATAAACAAAATTCAGAATATATGTTCATTTCTAGACAGATTTGGCTCAGGTGCTCCATGTTCATTTCTTATTTTGTTCTCACTTGTGCTTTCATGTTATGACAATAGGTAAAAGGTAAGGCAGCGATTGATGTGGTCTGCAACCCCTTGGGGAAGTCTGGAGGTGCCTTGATCCAGCAGTTCATGATCTTGACATTCGGATCTCTCGCAAATTCAACGCCCTACCTTGGAGGAATACTCCTGGTGATTGTTATTGCATGGCTGGGTGCCGTGAGGTCCCTAGACTCGCAGTTTTCTCCCTTGGCAAAGCAAGAGCTTGAGAAGGAGAAGATGCTGAAAGCAAAGACAATTGAAGCAACTGCTACTAAAGTCGTCGGGACAGGAAATGGTTTTCTTCAAGAAAGCATATCCAGTGGGAATTCAACAAATGGCACGGCCATTGAACAATCTCAAGAACCTGAGAGCACCCCAGAAACATCTGGCCAGCAAACTCAATAAGTTTTTTCCCCTGAAATTTAGTTAGTACGAGTGTTTGGAAAGAAACCAAAGCCGCTTAGTTAGGCCTGTTAATGTGGAGCTGCTTAGGAATAATCAGGCCTTTCTCTTGCTGTTATAGCATGTTTTTTATTTTACTTGAGAGCATTGAAGCTCTGTTTGTTGTTTCATTCCATAGTTACAAAACTGCTGCTCTTACTCTTTGGTGATTGCATTTTATGTAAAAACTAGTTCCTCTCATAATCCTCCTTATTAGCGTATATCTCTGACGATTAGCAACTAATTTGATCTTATGTCCTGTTTGAAACACAGGAATTCTGGAAGAACATAGTAAAAGTTATTGGAAAATTTCCCGTGTTCCAAATAGGGTTTGGGCCTTAAGTTGATTTTACAGTATATTCTTGTCACAATGGCAGATTTGTGTTTATGACTGAATTGAATGCAACAAACTTCCTGCAAATAGTACATCTAATACTATCCTTGTGCACAATTTTTCAGCTTAGGAGATCTAACCTACAAACTATATTACAGAGGTGTTCCCAGAGTCCTTTTACAAAAGGTTGTGAATGCCCTGTTCAGGACCAAATACTCTTCCCCTAACTTTTTGCCCTAGAGAACTAATCTAAGCATCTAAATTCTACAATTTTACGTACAACATGGTCAGTACTAAGTTTCCCTGTCAACAGTAGAACATAACCCTCTTCACCTTCTCTTTCACTGCCGGCAAAGGCTTCACTGAGGTTCCATTCGACCCATTGGCGCAATTGGATATCTGGTCTGACATATCTGGCTCCATATAGAATCGTGCCCGGAAAGCAGCGAGATGAGCGTAATAAGCAGGAGGGACTGTTCAAACAAAGGACACAAGATTGGTGTTTGGAATTGTGCACAAATACAGATTGTCGATACTACAAAACCGGAAATATTTCACTATTTCAGTGAATGAAAAAGAAAAGGGGTAACATACCGACAGAAACTGAACGCGTGCAACGGGCATACCTGCATCAATTCATATATGAAGTAAGAATATTGTTAAAAACAGAACTAAACCTCATTTTGTTTCTGAAGAAAAAGGGTATGAATATAACATAAAATGGCAATGCCATACGTGTAGCAAAGGTTGTTTGTCAATGTCTGCATTTCGTCTGCTGTGAAATTGTTCTCATCCCAGAGGACATGGTAGTGTGCTGGCCTACTAGTTCCCTGGTAAACTCAAAGATCAATCATTTCAGACAAAACAATCTGCATTATATTATAATGATAGGCGCAACAGTTTTTCGATTCAAGTATAATAGTTGTACAAGATATCATATATGCAAATGCACAGTTCAAGTAGAATGCTTGCTGAAAAGGATCATCTGAAAGTATCTTTCAATTTTTTAATGAAATTTAGTATGGTACTAGCAACTAAATTTTTTTTCATGTCTCCACTACAACATTCTTACCTGAATTCCTGCATGACTACAGAGGTAGAAGTCAAACTCAGTGGGATGACATATCTTCGAATCAACAACAGTTCCTATTGTTGAACCAACCAGTGAGCAATTAGAAATACATGAGGATAGGAAGGAACATAACAAAACTCTAAATACTTGAGTTATCAATACTGTGACAACGGAAAGGGCATGAATGGTTACCAGGTAAAATGTTTCCGCTTTTGTCTGTGCTACTTCTATCTTTGTGGTTGTTTGCAAACAACCTCGTGTGGTGACGCTTTTGAACCACCACAAAAGTTACAGGAGGCTGATAATTTGGTTCCAAGGATGCACATGCCTAGAATATAGAAATCGTTCATTAGGCAACTGCAATTAAGTGGCAAGAATACGCAGACGTAACAGTCAGTACAGGTACTATCCAACCTTGCGGATAGCATCCAACTCGTAAAGCAGCACTTGATAGAATTGTCCTTCACTAACACCATCTCTGAAAAAGGAATCAACAGTAACAGAAATTCTATACAACAACAACAGTTCTTGCTCTGCGGATAACATACAGAATCATGTACCTGTAGAAGATTATTCTCAACGGCTTCTGCCCGGTGGCCTTCCTGAAGGATATCAAAAGCTCCCTGCATAAAAATGCATGCAAAAAATGAATTCCAAAACCCAACATCATGGTCATTATGGACGCACTAGTTTAACTCTACGAGATGGATAGACACCATCAAATGTATGCACCATTTTGGTAATCTGGAATAGCAAAGTTTTGTTAAGTTTTTGAGGCATGAAGTGACACATGATTCAAGCATCAACTATGTATGTCACCTTCAAAGAGCACACAGTTACTAGGGAAATACCTGATCATGCCTCCAGTGACAGTGCCTCTGTGAGGATCATGCCATGTTTTGTACAAGTCCTGAATGAGCTCTTGCCGATGAGCTTGAGCACATACCAATCCAGCATACTTTGTAACTTCTGGCCAGTCTTGAGAAGCAACAACCTGCAAGGTGGCATATTAGAGGAAAAGCTCTTGAACAATATCATACCCTTTAATGTGGAAAAAGCAGAATAATGCTAAGCCTTACTGCAGCAATTGATGGACTAGAGTCCTCCCCGGTTTCAGGATGTGTTACATCTGCGCCAAATATGATCGTTGGTATGTCACTGACCAAAGGAATCCTCCAGCTTATTGCATCCAAAAGCACAGTGTTTCTTCCTCCCATCTTATTTTGCAGACATTACACACGAGATGCAATGAAGACATAATCTCAGGAGTGCTTGTTATTTACAGTAGGATTTAATGTGCAAACAAGAGGGAAAGTTGACACATACCTTGACATTAATTTTAAGTGAGACATTTGCCAAGTACTGTTTGCTTATCTTGAATACATGCTTTGTTAAGCAACACTGGGATATTAATCCCAATTCTGTTTCACATATGCGTTTGATGTCACCTGAGAACAAAAGCTGTTTTCTCAATGTTCATGTTAAAGACTCAGAAAAAAATATATATTGCAAGGTAATCGGCACAATGAGAAAAGAGTAATCAGCACAATGAAAAAACAACTAAATGAGGTAATTAGTGCAATGACTTAACCACAAAGAACTGCACACTCACCATATAAAGGGCCATTGTTGTCAGGGAGGATGGCCAAGAGAAGCTCAAACTCTTTACCCCTGAGTTTGTTTGATGCAGCATTATGCACATGCTTAAGTGCCTTCACTACTTGATCCGGTCTAGCCGAATATATTGGTATGACAGACTCGCTGTTGAACTCCTACAATTTGGAACAGGTTCCATTAAACATTTATCAAAATAAAAAGATGTTTACAAGATCTTCAATTTAAGAAAGCATGTCTCGCATATGTAAATACTGGCATAAAAGAGAGGTATACCATGCCCGAAATTTGACACATTTGGACCAACTCCTGGCAAAATCCATGAGCAGTGCTTTCCTGAACACTTCTTGAGAAGTTAATACAAGCCCAATGATTCACTGTGCATCCATTGATCACTTTCTGCAAGTCACGTTTTCTCGGTGGTCAAAACATTCTGGGACCCGCACCATAATAATATCTGCAGTAGACATTGGATGTACTCACCTTGTTCATCATGTTCCACTGACCCACCTGTGGTAAGCACTCCTTTTCTTTTCCAGTGTCATTATATTTTAGCTTGATGTGACAAGTTCACAAAAACAAATCGTTAGCAAAGAGCGGCTACTAACATTGAAACACCAAGTACATTAATCTTACCCAAGGTGCAGGAAGAACTCGTGCTTCAGCGGAGGTGAGCTTGTCACTTATGTTGATCCCGAATTCCTTTGCGTAAGGATCTTGCTCATATTCATTTTGATGAACTGTCTGAAAACAGCTATTTTTAGTCTTCTAGGCCATTTTGATGAGAACAATCAACAACTTTTTTCAATGAAGTGTAATGAAAGACAACTAGTAGCAATAACCAGTGAATATTGCATGGTGTGTCGGGACCACTGACAAATGAAAACAAAGGTTCTTGGACAAGACAACATCTGGCATGCACGTCGCACTAGCGCATGGATTTTTCAACAAGAACATCCAGTTCTCTTACAAAGTTCCAAAGAAGCTTGCACGTCTAGCACAATATTCAATCAACATAAATTTCTGAATTTATTTACTTTTCAAACGTAATACAGGAAAACTCTCTGACCTGTAAAATATCCATCTCTTGTTCTCTAGGCCTTTGGCATGTAACCTTCAGCAGTGATGTGATCTGCTTTTCGTTCAACCTCTTTGTGTATCTTTGGCCCCCAACAATCTTGCAAGCCTGGCAATAAACATCTCATATCACATGGAGTCCAATTATAGTTCACGAGAAAGCACCAATATATTCGACTGGCTAACAAGAAAATTGTGATTTCATGAGATTAGGGTATTATGTACTGACCTCCATCGGTAGATAATTTGCCTTCTTTTGGTTTCCCACCTGAAGGCATGGAAGATGGGGATGCTGGATGGTAAACCCATACATTTCCTTGAAGTACTCCACTACGGATTTCATATTCATTTCATCATCAATCGGGAAGCTGGTCCATATGACAAAGTTAGCACAAGATTCACTGCGGCTTTCAACATGTTAAATACAAGAGGAAAATAAAGAGCACCCTAGATACGTTGCCATGTATCATAAAACACTACATTTAAGAAGTTTCAATTCACCACAGATATTACATTTCAATTTGCTCCCAATCCATTAACTTTCCGCCAATTTTGAAGGGGTCATCATATTGGTGACATGTGGCGCAAATGTGGTACCAACCTATCACTCTATAATAAAAAAGATTAGCTATATGGGGCACTGTAGTTATGTAGAAGTGTAGGGAGTTTCTGTAAACAAGTGTATATATATAGGGGTGTGGTCCAGAGGGATCAATCCCTATCTTTTCCTCCCCAAATTCAACAAAGTATCAGAGCTAGAGTTTACCGCTCCATACTTCTAGTTGACCGCCACCACCTCCTGCCGCCAGTCCAACTGCCCGCCAGCCACCCCTCGTTCTGCCCACCAACCCAAAGCCATCTCGATTGCCAATGCCGTTTGTTCGACCCTACTGCCACTTCAACCACCCGACGCCACCCAAGCCATCACCCACCCGAGATACCCACCC
Source organism: Pharus latifolius (assembly GCA_019359835.1). NCBI lineage: Eukaryota > Viridiplantae > Streptophyta > Magnoliopsida > Poales > Poaceae > Pharus > Pharus latifolius. The sequence continues at coordinate 8,096,522 of CM033320.1, forward strand.
AACGTTGCTCGAGCCGTTGCCTTCCCGAGACGCTTCTGGTGTTCAAAGACCAGAACTGGTCCTGTGAGCCATGGGCTCTCAACAGGCGGTTGCTTGCTATTGTGGTTGCTTTGTTGTTGCGCTATGGTGATCGGTGAGGTGGTCTATGTTTTGTAAGTGAATGCCGTGAGAGTAGGAAAGCACAAGGCAAGAAAAGAGGCTCCATGTTTTGTTGTGGGCGAGGTGTAGGAGTTCTTTTAGAGGAGTGAAGATGGAGATCTCACTTACCATGGCTAATATGAAGGAGTTGTTTTATGAGTATGATGGAGGAGATGGTTGATGCAAGGAGGGGAGGGGTGGGCTCTTCATTTGGTTAGGAGTTAGTCCTTCAAGCCACTAAGGTTCATAAGTTGGAACTAACACCCCTAGAGATGAAGTTAATATGGGCCAAGAATTACTTGAGTTAGTGGCGTAGGGTTCTGATCACACTAAGGGGGAAGTGCATTCGGAAGTATGTGGAGGAAACCTATGTTGAGCCTACAAACGTAAGTACTACCTGGAAGATTTGTGATACAACAACAAACTACTTGGTGATAGGGTGGATGATCAACTCCATGTCTCCACTCATAGCTCGTGTAGTGGAGACACTCCCTACAGTTGCGACTATATGGAAGACCTTAGCCAAGTCATATTCTGGGATAGAGAATGTGATGCTGAAGACAGAAGTTCATGACAATATAGTTGACATAAAGCAGGAAGAGAGGGCAGTCCAGGAGTATGTCTCTGAGTTGCAGTCCTTGCAGTCTGATCTATATCATTACCACCCTCTAAAGCTTTTGTGTGTTGAAGACATTGTTACAAGTAAGACTTGGGTTGAGCAGGTGAGGGTCTTGCGCTTCCTCTAGGGCCTGAATGCTGAGTTTGAGCATAAGCATGCTACTATGCATCATCAAACCGCTCTCTCGAGTCTTGAGGAAGCTAACTCTGCCATGGTTCAGGAGGAGATCCGCCTGAAGGTGCTGTCAGCTGGACCTTCTCCAATCCGGTCTACACTACTAGTGTCATTTCCTGCTGATAACAAGGAGCGTTCCAGCTGTGGAGAGAAAGGGCATCTCAACTATGCCTGACCTCACCCACGAGTCTTAGGAGGTCGTGGTTGTACTGGTTGGGGCAAAGGTAGTGGTCAAGGTGGCCATGGAAGGGGTCGGGCTAGACCTAAGACCAATGTTGCTATGATTGGACTCTGAGCAGCCTCAGGTTGTGGAGATGACTGTTGATCAATGGGAGTATAGGCTAGTCTGTGCCCTGGCGGAGAGCTCCAAGGGGAAGGATATAGTCACTAAAGATCCTGCAGCACATAACACTATCTTCTGTAACTTTGCCAACTATGCCCAAGTGAGCACACGTACCCAAGCTAAGACACTTTCATCTACATGTAGGCATTCTTGTAGGGATTAGATTGTAGATTCAGGAGCTTCTCAACATGTTACTGGTGCATTAGATGTCTTCTCTGATGAAACCTCACAGTCCACTCAAGGTGTTGGCTCAGTCAGTTGCACATCATCTCTCACATTATCTTCTGTCTTGCATGTTCTTTCCTTCCCAGTTGATTTGATTTTGTTAGCTTCATCATTGATCAATTTAACTATTAGGTTATCTTTGATCATACACATATGTCGCTTCTAGAAGCGATCTAGCAGGATCAGGGCTACCATCAAGCATAATGGACTGTGGTACCTAGATCAAGAGGGTATGGATGCTACACTTACTATGGTTGTTGGTGGAGATGAGGCATTGGTCATACTACAGCACCATCGCCTGGGAAATCTATCGTTCGATAATTTGAGCATGAATGTGCCCAACTATGTTCGACAAAGTAAGGGCAAACTTGTGTGATGCTTGCAAGTTTGGCAAACATACATGTTCTATTTATCCCAGTGTGGGTCTTTGTAGTAGCGTTGAGCCCTTTTGTTTGGCACATTCTGATTGTTTGGCACTGTCCAATTACCTCTGTGAGTGGTTACAAGTGGTTTGTTCTCTTTATTGATCGTTACACCAATATGACCTGGATTTACTTGATGTAGCACAAAGATGAGGTTTTCACTTGTTTTCAAGATTTTTTGCAACCTTGTTCGGACACAATACTGTGCTCATGTCCGTATCCTTTGAACAGACAATGGAAATAAATATATTAATGAGTTTGTGGATTTTTTGTCTGACCTAGGGATTCTTCATCACACTTCATGTCCAGGGACTGGCACAAAATGGGATGACTGAGAGGAAGAACCGTCATGGATGTGGCGTGGTCTCTCATGTTTCAAATGACTGTGCCAAATAGCCTCTAAAGTGAAACAGCGACGACAACAGTGTACCTCATCAATCGGATGCCATCTCAGATTTTGGGGTGGAAGACTCCTTGTGAGCTTCTCTTTGATGAGAATAAAATTGTGGTTCCTCGTAAAGTCTTCTATTGTACATGTTTTATTTAGGACCCACTATCTGTCAGTGGGAAAGTTGGACCCTGGAGCGATGAAGTGTCTTTGTAGGCTGTTCCTCAAACTAGAAAGGTTATAGATGTTGGAGCCCTAGAGATGGCCGATTGTTTTTGAGCATAGATGTTACCTTCTGAAAGGGTGAGCCCTTTTATGAGGGGCATTCTGACCTCTCATTTCCGCAGTTCACTCATACCAGTGAGTCTGGTAGTCAAGAGGAGAGTTTTAGGGGTCAGGTGATTGTTAGAAGGATACCATGTCCGATTCCAGCTGGGGGCTCTAATGGGAAGGGAACTAGTGTTGTGCCTAATGTTGTGCTTGAGTTGAAGGTGTACAGGAGGCGAAGGTTTGGGAGAGATAGAAGAGGAGCTTAGGGGGCAGCAAACAGGTCACGGAGAGCAACAAGGTTCGGAACTAGGTCAATAGGAGGAAGGACAGCAGCAACAACCTACTGTGATTGAGAACCAATCCATTGTGCCATCTGCACGTCTCAAGTCCCCTTCCAGGTCCTTCTCCGTCTCTAGAGACAAGTGGTAGTATTCCTTCTATCTCTAGTCCTTCCATTACTAATCCTTTCATTCCCGAATTACCGCTTGCTCAAAATAGAGAATCTCGAGTCAATGTCGGAAAACCTCTAGCTCAATTTGGCTTTGAGCATGATATTGCTAACTTTACCTCCTATGCATCCATTTCTCCTACATACAAAACCTTCATTGCCTCTGTATAGTTGGTGCCTGTTCCAAGTAACTGGAAGGAGGCAACACAAGATCTTAAGTGGAAGGGTGCTATGTTGGAGAGCTTTATGCCTTAGAGAAGAATGAAACATGGAAGGGTGTGGGGTGTAAATGAGTATACATAGTAAAGCAAACTCCTGAAGGCAAGATGAATCGGTACAAGGCAAGGCTAGTTGCAAGAGGATATAGTCAAACATATAAGATGGATGTCTCCGAGGGCTTGGTTTGACAAGTTTCGCCGTGCTGTGTGTGGCATGGGCTTCTCTCAGTGTAGTGGTGACCATACAGTGTTCTATAAGCATAGGGGCTCGTGTCACAATTTTGATTGTGTATGTTAATGACATTGTGATCACTGGTGATGACACAATAGAGATAGGACACCTGAAAGCTAGACTTGGAAAGAAATTCGAAGTCAAGGGCCTTGGGCATATGAAGTACTTTCTAGGAATTGAGATTGCTCGATCCTCAGAGGGCATTATTATCTCTGAGGAAGTATGTCCTAGAGTTACTGGATGAGACTGGCATCCTTGGCTGTTGACTTGCTTCGACGCCAATTGAATAGAACCATAAGTTGAGTGCTCAGTTGGGTGATCAAATGAACAAAGAAACCTATAAGAGGCTTGTCGGTTGTCTTATATATCTCCATCACACAAGACTTGATATAACATATGCAGTGTAGTCAACAGATATATGCATGACCCTAGAACAAAGCACATGGATACTGCCTACCGGATCCTAAGGTACTTGAAAGGAAGTCCAGGGGAAGGGTCTCTGGTTCAAGGGACATGGACATCTAATGATAGAAGCATATTGTGATGCAGACTGGTCAAACTGTGTGGATGACCGAAAACCACTTAAAGTTATTGTGTGTTTGTTGGAGGCAACTTAGTGTCCTGGAGGAGTAAGACAGGAACTGGTCGCCAAATCGACAATAGAGGCCGAGTATAAGGCTATGGTTGTGACCCTATGTGAGATTTATTGTTGAGGAGGTTGCCCTCTGAACTACGTGTAGTGAGAGATGGTCTTTCAGTGTTGCATTGTGACACAAATCAGCCATCAACAAAGAAAACAATCTTGTACAACATGATCGCACAAAGTATGTGGAGATAGATCATTTCTTCATCAGAGAGTTGGATAATGGGTTGTTGAAACTAGATTATGAACGTTCTAGTGAACAGTTAACTGATTGTCTTACAAAAGGATTGAAACCTAAAGATGTACATAAGATATGTAACAAGATAGTTATGATCGATATCATCCAGGCAATCTTGAGGGGGAGTGCAGTTATGTATAAGTCTAGGGGGTTTTCTGTAAACAAGTGCTTTATATTATATATATAGAGGGGTATGGTCTAGAGGGATCAATCTCTCTCATTTCCTCCCCAAATTCAACCGATACTGATGTTGGCAAGCTGGATTATACTAGCAATCACTTCTGAGGTCGATATGGCTCTATTTTTTTAATCTAAAATGGCACAGTGGCAACATAGCACTTGAATATAGGCATCACATTCATTGGCATGGAGAAACCGTAAAACTTGACAGAAATTTAGCATAGTATGGCAAAATGAAACACAATGCAAACATGCTTGGGGAAAATTGAATATTTTTGTTAAACGTAGGGTTTTCTGGAACATGTGGTGAAGTGTCTAGGATCTTCTGTAATTTTCTGAAATTGACAGGAAGATAATGGAATTAGTTAAATTGTAACATTTTGCAAAAATAACTAGGGTAAATTGAATCTTGCTCTAAAATATGGGTTTTTCTAACACAAATGTCAAAATACCTTCAAATTTTCATATATTTTATGTTGAAAAATGTAACATTGCATCATTTTTAAAGTTACATTTGTTACTATTGTATGCTTGCACTAATTTTTGGCAAATATTATTTATTGTAATATTTTTGTATTACTAATACAGTAATTCATTTGAACTGCTTGCAACACCATCCTAAATAAGCTAATATAAGACGTACAAACTTAGCATCCTGTTTAATTAAGTCAGCTATAGCCAATAATTAAGTTAAATTTAATAAACCAGAGAAACAAGGAACATGCTTCTAAATATTGCATCATCCGTCTTAACTATAGGATGTCATGTATGTTATTTATGTCATCCTCAAGGAAGAAATACTATGATCGGGAATTCTCGAGGAAAGCAAATGAGAGACAAAATGAAAGCACAAGAGCAACAAAAGAGTCCATACATACATACATTAGTTCATTAGTCGGTTGTGATGTCAAGCCTGAAATGCGGTACTTCCGCCTTACATTTCCCCGGTGAGTGACTTCAACTTTCACACCTCGAAGTGCTTTCTTGATCTGCTTCGCATCAGCATGATTATATACACAGATCACTTCATTAAGGAAAACACAATGCACCAAGCAATGACAAGCTAATAGCCCACAACCAAGAACAACCAAATAGCAGCTGTGACATGGCACTGTATCATTTGACTAGATGCTTCATCCCACACAATAGAATTTACCTTGATTCGGTCCGCATCTGACAATGGCCTTGACATGACATCCTTCCCTAGGATCTGTGCCACAAACTCCATCACCGGCAATGGCTCAATAAACGCAGTGGACGACATATCTGAAATCAACATCACAACGTAAGCGCAGGACAAAGCAAGAAATCACTCGCATGGAACAGAAAATTTTTGCCGGCCCAAGCACATCTCACCAATGTTAAGCGACAAGCCCATCTGCGTCGGCCGAATGCTCTGATAGAACCCGCACCACGACTGCAAGCCGTCCCCAAGCCTCTGCGGCTTTCGGATATCCGGCGAGTAGAACGAGCGCCCTACCGACACATACCTAGCCATTGCCACGCAAACCATTGGTCACCTCCAAAAACACAAAAGCCAAACTGCAACATGGCAATGCATCACAAATTCAAGTCCACAATGCAGGCACTGTTACGACACCTCCGGTTGGCGAGTTCCCGGAGAGCGACATCGAGGACCTGGAGGGCCTCCTGCGGCGCATCGGGCTGCCGCCCGTCAATGAACTGCCGGAGGTGGTGGAGGTCGGCACGCGCGGCGAACTTGATCGCCACCCTGTACTCCCTCTCCCTGCTAGAACGCGCACCAATAAGCCATCAAGAAACCCGTGGAAGCGTGTGAAGGAGCGCGTGCCGGAAAAATGCACGGCCCTACCGAGTGGTGCCGGCGCCGTTGTCTTCGCCGGCGAGGCGCACGACGAACTCGCGGGCGTCGAACGGGAGGCACCCGGCGGTGTAGAGGTTCTTGCGGCCGTCGTAGGCCGGGAGGCGCATGCCGAGGTCGGACGAGCGGTACAGGCGGACCAGCTCCGCCATGATGGCGCGGTTCAAGCTCCGGGAGCTCACCTCCGGTGTGATCTTGACCTGCACAAAACAGAGAGATCTCACTACCGTCTCCGCCACAATCGCACAGCGCATGAGTCCTTGAGCGCGAGGCGAGGATACTTACATCGTACTGGGTGAGGTCCTTGTCGGGGAGCTCCACAAGGAAGTGGTTCGCCTTCACCACGCAGCGCGTGCCCACCGTCCCGTACCCGGGGCGCTGGCAGAACGACACCCCCTTGCTCGACTCCGGCGACACCACGACGTTGATGGGGCGCGCCGCCCCCGCCTTCCCCCGCGCGCGCGCCCCGCGCCGCCGGGCGCCGGCCCCGTACTTCTTGTTGCCCTCCGCAGCCGCCGGCGGCTCCGCCGCCTCCGCCTTGGGCTGCGCCACTCTGCTCTGCAGAGGCGACCTCACACGCCCGTGGCCGCCGGCCTTACCCACCGCCGGCACGTCCAAGACTTCAAGCATGGAACTCACACTACAATGCGCAATCTTGGACGAGTTACTACCTCGTAGTATGATTTATAAGGTGGTGGCAAGCAAGAAGCCAACAACAAACAAGAAACTCCAAGAAAAGAAAAGATGGCGAAAGGAAACGACTGATCAGAAGAACTAGTAGTAATTCCTGCAGCGAGGGAGACAGATGGTGAAGTGAAATTAATGCGGTAAAGGAGAGGACGTGGTGTGGTGGACAGGAAGACATTTGAACTCTACAGAGAGCTGAGAGAGGGACTTGCCATTGATGCAACAGGCAGCTGTGACTTGCTGAGTGGGACGGCCATATCGCACTAAATTTATTTTAAGTAAGGACTTAATTGCATTTTTATGCTCCTTAGGATGGATGATTTAGACGGGAGCAGTAAACAAGTAAAAAGTTAAATTGTAGCAAATCTGCGGAGTCTGGGTCAAATTAAAATATGATCCAAAATTATAAAGGACAATCTGTTTTATATCATTATAAAAATTGAGTGTTATGTTAAATTTGTAGTAGTATTTTTGGTTCAAATTAAAGCATGATTAAAAAAAGCAATTTGCTTCATACTATCACAAAAATTGAATATTTAATTAAATACCACTAAACACCCAAATTTACAGTCGTATATAATTAATTTTTTCCAAACAAAAAATTTCTCTTTATTTATTTTTTTATGATTTGAAACAAGAAATTTTGATTGGAGAATTCATACACATGTAGGCCAATAAATCCTATTGAAACATAAGAATTCCGCATAAAAATAAACATACAGTAAAAATAGATTTTTTTTTACTACTTTCAAAATTGTGACTAAATTTCTAACTTTCAAGTGGGCCATATTGTTTGACTGTGGCAGTAGCGGATCCGGTGTCTAAAATTTAATTTAAGGGAGAGGGAGGCCTGGGAGGTGTGACGAGAAGGAATATATTTCGAGGTGTGTGCATGGTGTTATTGAGAATTGCATCCACGTCCAGATTGGAGCGTGTGTTTCACCATTCTCCAAAGCAAATGGCATTTAGGCTGCTTGGGATTGTTTCGTTAGTGTCTTCGCTATTTATGTATTTGGTGTAGTGATGTCTTTATTAGATGTTGATGTCCTGTGAGCTAGGCAGAAAAAGTGTAATAAAAAATACATTTTAGTAATATATAAAGTGTAAAAATTAAAATACACTTTCAAAGAATAAATAATAATTCTTCAAAATATTTTTTCCAATTTATCCAATGAGCCTATAGACCGTCAATGACCGTGCAACATTAGCAACATGCAACTAGACGTGCGGCGACATGCTTCATGTAGCTGAGGGGTTGCAGCGAAGGGGCTGCAAGGTTAGAGTAGAGGCGGATGGAGGAGTAATGTATAGTAGAGGGGGAGCGATGGCAGTGGGTTGTGACGCTTCGACGGGGGGGAGTGGTGGCTTTAACAGTGAAGATGCGTTGTCAAGAGCAGTGGAGGTGGAGAGGACTTCATTGAGCAATATTTGTTTGAGCTTAAGGAAAGAAACAAAAAAATGCTCTTGTGTCTGGAGTCTGGCGAGCACCATTAGTCGCTTGACTCCCAGATACACCTAATATGATGTGAACCAAACAACCCATTATCTAACACAAAAGTTCACACAGACAAAAAAAAAAAAGATATGACTATGATACTTACAATTTTTATATATAGAAAATTTTTTAAGAAAAAAATGTGACGACTTAAAAAATTTGACTATCTAAAATAAGAAAACGTAACAACCTAAAAAAGACAACTTAAAATAAGAAAATGTGAATCTAAAATAAAAATAATATGACACCCTAAAACAAGAAAAATGAGACAACATAAAAAATATAATAATTTAAAATAAAAATGCAACAATATAAGAAAATATAATCACCTAAACATATATGACAACTTAAAAAATACAACAATTGAAAAAGAAACGACAACCTAACATAAAAAAAATGCAACAAAAAAAAAATACGATAATTTAAAATCTATTGGATTAAGTGATGACCATTGGATCAAAATCTAGTGATTGACATCAAAAAATGAAAACTAAGTTGCTAAAAAGATGTTTTTTCTGAGCTATTCCAAACAAAAAAATGCTCTATTTATGGCGAACCAAAAATTGGGAAAAAAATTATGCATAAGTAAATATATAAACTGACAGGAACGGAAACGAACGGCTGTTTTTGTAACGTACAGATACTTTTGTGTAAGTGGTCCGTGCTCTAAACACCACCACAAGTCTATAACACTAGTGAACAACGAGGATTATGCGATAACTCATCGAATAAAGAATTTTGTTCTTATGCGGAAAGTTTTATGTTCGAGTTCTTACTATTAGGGTTGGAACCAAAAGTTTACAGGGGCCAGCTAACAAATAACGAACTGTTAAAGAGGAGTTAAAAACTTTTATATGTCTCATACAGCCAAATTTTATATAATTAAAGTTTGTGCATGAGTCAGTTGGATTTTTTAAAAAGAGCTAGCTGCAGTTATCCAATTCAAAACTAAAAAAACACAATTATAAGTGAGTCACGCAGCAACACTGGTGGTAGACTTAGAAAGCCACAATAGCAATGTAGGGTAATACATAAGGCTACTTTTTAAAGAGAGGATTCAACATCACATTCCATCAATCAATAAATGGGAAATTTGTAGAATTATAGATGTCTTGATAATATATGATTCATAGATCTATATGTCAGTCTCATAATCAATATTTTATAGTAAATATCTCATTTTTACTATCATCAATAAAACTCAATGTTCATGGTTAGGAGCTTCCAGTAACGTTAGGCTGTAAAAAAACTCAATTTAATTTTATTAAAGGTTTAGGTATAAAATGTGCTATCGTCAGAAGGATTTTGTATACTAACGATGAGATCCTCAATCATTGGATAAATACAGATCAGTCGATCCAATGATTGTCCATTATATATTTACATGAGACTGATCCTCAAATAAATTTTCGATTTTTCATATACCACACCCCCACAAAAAAAACGAATCCAGAAATTAGTATCTATGCGGCCAGACTGTAAACGGAACTACAAAATAGTCCTCATACAAAATTTGAAATTTAGAGTATATTTTGTTTCATTTGGCACTGAAACTGAGTATTATGGTCAACAGGTTGAGTAGCTAAGTCAATACTCTTTATATGCTAAACCTATAGAGGGTCCAATTGTCAACAAAAAAACTGGGGATCAAACTATACTACCGTTTTGTGAGTTATCCTCCACTACATAAAATTTCTCCTCGACTATTTTAATAATAATTAGCCAGAAATCTGGTGTAACGGTGGTGCATCTTTTAGAAGCAGAGGAGGGCAAGCGCGACAACAATCTGCCAAGCCGCATATGCACAGAAGTGCACTGTACACAACGCAACGCAAACAGAATTGGAGAAGAGAAGGGTTCTCAGTAGATGGCGTGTGCATGCATGCCTGCCTGCATGCGAACGAGCGGGAGGAGGAGCATGTCGCCAGCCGCGGGCAGGCAGAAAGCAGCTGCCCTTACCGCGCCACGGGACCAGCCACCGCCCAGCTACGTACAGTGAGCGCATGCGAGCCCTCGAACGTTCAAACATACGTGGTTTGCAGGAATCAATTAATGTAATGTAATGGTAATGGCTGCGCATGTGTGGACACAGCTGCTGCTTCTGCATGGCGTGGCGTGGCATGGCATGCAGATAGCTAGGTACTTGCCGGTTGTTGCTATCTTGGTTAGGCCTGTGTCATTTTGGCTCCATCCAAAAGGCGCCATCATTGTGGCGGTCGGGTAAATGGGTGCAGCACACCTCCATATTTCTTTGTCTGATCTTGATCTGTGTGGCGTTTCTCTACCTACCTGTCTGATCATGATTTATATTATTTAATTAGATGCTTATGATAGTGTATAATTGAGAATATATTTCATCTGTTGTAAAATATAAAATATATTTTGCTTATATACACATATTAAGAAAGTGCTAAGTTTAAAAATATTGAGAAAAGATGATTGAATGATTTGAAAACGAGAGAAAGTTTTAGTATGCAGAATTCGTCATAAATATCAGAGATGATAAAAAAAATAAAGATAAAACAAAAAATATAATAATAAACTTGCATATAAGTTTTATAATTTCCCATAACATCATAAAAATTATGCCCGGAACAGAGGGATTAATTGGTAATTCAAATGATGTGATGCATGGGACAAAGACGGGGATCTGCTATAATTCTATCTTGGAGACTGGTATTTTAGCGGTTCAGGACTGGGCATGGTCCTAGAATAAAGAAGTTTTCCCCTGTATTTTTCTGCGATGGTTAGTACAGTGTTTATTATTAATCATGCAGCTTATACACGTTATACAGACAAATGCAGTGGATGTGGATGCTAGAGACGGTAGTACAAAGTGGTGGGAATACCAGGATGTGACAAGCTAGTTTAGGTTATCTCCAACCCATCGATGCCTCGTGAGACGTTTCAACAGAATATTTTTTAGTATATTCTGTGCCACGTGTGCGAAACACCACCCGAAGTATCTCTCTGCTCCAATACAAGGCGTTTCGTACGGGTCCACGAATAAATTAAATTTAGGTGGTTTTAGTAAAATATCAATAACTTTTAATTTAAAAATCGAATATATGCAATGTTTGATCTCTATATGAAGATAATTTAAAGATCTACAACTTTCTCAATATAATCAACATTTAATTTTGACTAAATTAAGAAATAAATTAAGAAATAAAGATTATATATATTTTGATCGCACGTAAACCGAGAGCAGACCCACCCACAGACCAAAGATTTTCACCGCTTCACGGGGCGTCGCGTGTCCTCTCTCTCCACCGAAAAATTGATTTTTTAATCGTGAAACCCGCCGGCAGACGATTGAAGCGTCTGCATTGCAGACAGTCTTAGGACCATCCATGCCTTGGAAGCTAAATGCTGCTCCTACTATTTAGTAAAATCATGCAGTGCTTAGATTATCTCTAATGCAAACCCTTTCTATGAGGTACTTAGAATTTTTAGGTCGTTGGAACCTTATGTGCAATCTCCTCTCTATCTCTATGTTCTAAACATCAACTCAAATCTTTTAATTGGACCCTATTATACCACAAACACCTCCTCAAACATCTTTCTACAATACCAAAACACCACCTCTAGTCTCAATGGGACCCACAAAATCTAAATTGTAAACTCTTCATCCACTTTAAATTAACACATAAGAAAATTTTATTCCGATGAATAAAATTTTCCGATTAATTAATATGTATATTAATTTTATCGGATTAATTAATTTGAATTTCTCATAAAATTATACCACTTAAAACAATTTTTCCTAAAACAAATTGATGGAAACAATTTTTGTTCCAGAAACTCAATAAAAATAATTTTAAAAAAATTTCATCTTTTTATATAAATATTTAATTTTTTTCTATTTTCTATCTTTTTAAAATAAATAACAACCTTTTAACAATTTTAACCCAAATTAATTAACTTAACCATCAAATGACTCAGATTCGACCACGTCGGACGACTGCATATGCGTCCTCTCTCTCTCCTAAAAAAAAAACCCCGCATTAATTGACGCGTGGGCCCACCATCAATAAAAATTGTATGGATCTCCCTTTCTCTTACCTATCAACTACATCCAACGGGTCATATTTGGCCACGTCACTCCATCGGACGGTCCATGTCATCTACGCTCGTGACCCAGTTTTGTGACGTGTGCACGTGGTGGGTCCTACTTACAGATGTTGACACCGGTTGCCACCGGTTGCCACACATGGAATTGTTGCCTCACGAAAAGCGCCACGTCAGGTCTTTCTCTCTCTCTCTCTCGCTCCTCCATGGCACATAAATAGTAGGTTTGGCAGTCGAAAGAACAGTTATTTTGAAGGATAAAAATGTGGAGGCCATAATTGGAAGAAATCAGTTATTCATTGTGCCACCTATCAATTCCCCCTCTCTCTTCCATACAATTATATTCATATCAAAATGAGTCTTAGAGTTTAAATTATTCCATCACTTGTCGGTCTAATTTTTCAGTATTTTTTTAGTGAAATTTAGTGTTAAAGAATTAGTTAGGCAGATTAAATCAGATAAGACTTGCAACTCGACCAAATTATTATCTCAAAATTATATAATACTTCCAAAAACGAAAAATATAATAAACAAGTACGGACGATAATAAATTGCAAAAGTATCAAACAAAAAACCACCGAGACGAGTCTCCCGTCCCCTTTGCATCTGTGGCATTAGGCAGCAACGACAGCGACGCACCGTGCGAGATGCATCAATGGAGATGACAAGGATCCTCTGTATCACAACCACAACACAATATTCATGTGCTACAAAAACGGTTGGAATCCGCGGCCAAATCATTTCAAAGGGTTACTAACGCCGTTGAATGCTTAATCGGCCGAATAACCCGATTAATCAGTTATTTTTGGGTTAATTGGCTGAATAAATCAATTAAGAGATTGGGGTATTTGAGGATGTTATTGTCCTTCACGACAATTGATTTGTAGTTTTGGATTATTTTGTGTATATCTCGGTTAGTAGTTTTGGTTGTCAAATTATTTAATTATGTTTGTATGTTTCTAAATTGTCATCTAGACTTCTTATAATTGATGTTTATAGTGTAAAATTATGACAACTCTTTTAATATAATTATCTTTTGGTTTAGTAATGTAATTATAATGTAATGGAAAGTGGTATAAATATTAAGTATATTTGTTAATTTTGATGATGGTAGGAGTTAAATATACCTTTTAAGCTTGTGATATCGTCAAATACATCAATATATATTAGTGCGAACATATAATTGTATATGTAATTTCAATTAATTGTTTATATACTGATTAACCACTTGGTAGTATCCTAGCCTGTTAACAGTATTTCTGTTTTTGATTACACCGAGAATACTACATACGTATATTTTCTTGAAAATCATTGTTTCACAATATAAATTTATGGATAAAAACGATGATGTTTTATTAATTTTTTTTTCATGTTTTATCCTTCATAATATCTTATAGATATTTGTTATTTCCAACAATATAAATGCAAAACGCGATTTTTCTTCTAGAACAACCTCATTAAAATAGTAGGTTGTTTAACCATAATAACAATAAATTATTTTTTATTAATATTGTGATGTATTGTAATCAAGAATAATATGATTTAATTTATATTTCTTTTCATTTGGTTTCATAATTTTTGGATATATATGTATGATAAATTTGGATTAATATTGTAAAATGGAGGGACCACATGGTAAATATTACAGCTACTTAAGTACCAAGCTACAGTGGCTATGCTACGGTACCTTGGATATATATTGTCACGAGACATTGCTTGCCAATCAGATGGATGTGGGAGAAATACACGGCAGTGTAGTGGAGTGTATTTTGTTTTGTTTCTAGAGGAAGAGGAGAAGAGAAGGGAAGGCAAGGCAAGTGAGAGAGGAAACTTAACTTACATCGGGCACTCCTACCCATACCCGAAGGAACGAGCCACCACCACGCCGGGTGGGCCCCACCCTCCAGCGCGTGCGTACACTCCGCCGGACACGCTCGGCTCGCTTGCGTGTTAAAGTGAAAATAACAGCAAAAGAAAATGTGCTTCTTTATTTTTCTCACTTCCAAAATCTAAAGGATGATCATATATTCACAGAGATCTCCTATTTATATGTATATAATTTTTTGATATGATTGGACTAGACTTTGGCCATGTCTGCTCGCAAGTCATGAAGTTCTTCCTTTTTTTTTTTAGTCCACAAACATAAAATAAAGGTATGCTTATATACAACTCTAGTCTCTACTCTTTCCCCCTAAAATTTAAACCCTACAATATACTAGTATAATATCATTTATTACAGTAAATGGTAAACTATAAAATCATTTGTTATAACTTATAATTATATGGACAAACACCAGTTACTAATTTTTGGAGCAATGAAGCCACCCAAAATATGCTTTAAAATTTATAACGAAATCAACTATGACTTTATCTAGATTTCAAAAATTATATTTTAGGCTAGTAAGTTTCAGTTTTGACTAGAAACGAGATAGGCAAATAGGGTCATAAACACAGTGGAGTACGTGGATTTGGTTTGTAACATTGTGGTGCAGAGGATGATACAATTTAGTGTTCAAAATCCCGGAATGACTCCTAATCGGTGAATCAGAAACGGTCGGCTCAGATCGTCTGAGTCGTACGTACCCCTGCGTCTCTCGATGACAGAAGGCAGGAAGGTAGAAAGAAACAGCGACGGTGGAGAAGAAGAGGAGGGGGAAGTAACAAGAAAAGCAATCATGAGGTTGCTGCAAGGGATGCTTCATTAATGGCGGAGAGAGAAGAGACGTGCGTACGTTCATGTGCGTGATGTGTGACTGGGATCGCGACAGTGCCACGGCGAGACAGAGAGAGAAGCACAAGTCACTTTTTTTGCTTCACGCCACACTTCTCGCGTGCAGCTTCGGAGAAAAGCCGGTTTCTTCCCCCATCCTGCCGCTTTCCTTGTAAGCACAAAACTCCACCGGTGCAAGAAGAGATAAATGGGTTCATTTTTGACTTGTTTAATTTACGTTTATAAATTAGTTTAAATTTAACATTGTATTTAGGAGTGTGGTGTGTTTTTTATATTATTTTTTATTGTGATTATTAAATAACTATTAAAATAACAATATATTTTACTAGTATAACAAATATTTTCAATAACCACTGCATCTCACAACACTGCACAAAATATACAATAATTGTAAATGCTACTTTATAATATGTTGCAAAGAGACTTCAACTTATTTACGACTTCTAGTTTAACAGGGGGTTTTAGTTTAAAGAATAAAGTTGAAATTTTAAACTTTTATTTGATCCAATTTCAACTTATATATCAAGAAGTTGTAAGCCGGATAAACCGGGGCAAGCATGCCCAAAATGAACAGCTCAAAAACAAAGCATTAAGAAAAACAAGATAGAAAAATTAGTTGTAGAACGTTATAAAAATAAAAATGGAGTTTTGCTATAAAACACCAGATGCGAGAGTGACATGTTAGCTGTGACCCATATAAAAATTAAATAGGAAACTCTCGACGCAGATACTAGGGTTCAATAAGAATATCCCAATAACCGTTCAATCTTTAGGATTCAATGGCTCGCATGAACCCAAACATATTTTTTGTGTATATGTTGGAGTAATCTGAGTCATCTATTATCCCCAATTAAACAACTATCAAAAGTTTTCTTATAGTCCCATCTCTAGAAAATTTTCTATTCAATTTTTATCTCTAGACCAATATGCCAACATGAGACACAAGTACTCTGATACTAAAAATAAAATTTTTACAATCTCACCGTACAAATTACTCAAAAAATAAAAGGGGAAAAAAACAAACTAGAAACCAAATACAATGTCAGTGAAAGTACTGGTTGCCCACTACAGCTCCTACTTAACCAGCAGGACCTCCTTGGCTTAATTGCATCCCTAAAAGACATGCGCGATGTAAGACCTTTGGAGATGTCCTTAGTTTCAGTTCTATGTACCTATGTGCAGAGTCCAAACGACTCTATCTACGCTAGAAGTAGAAAATAAAGTTACATGTATACTAGGTTAACGGAAAGAAACTTATGCAAAAAGAACCCCGTAAGCATAAGATCCGGCTAAAAACCATTAGATTACTCTCGACCAATCTGTCACACAAATAAGATTTTACACATAGCTACAGAAACGCACCTGATTTGATGGAGTAGACGGATCTAAGAAGTCGATAGGTACTCGCTGATGTAGTAGCAGCAAGCGGTAAGCCAAGAAGATCCTATCTGAACTCCCCAAGTGCCTATGAAGCTCCTTATATAAAGACGACAAAAAAAAAAAAAAAAAAGAAGGCAAAAGTTAGCCGAGGCTCATAAAGTGCTAGTGTGTGCACGCACGAAGGATTATACAGGTCCCGTTTAATTAGATGCACCATATTTAATTAGATTATTGTTTAATTCACTATCATAATTAAATATATAATATTTTATTAAACAATTACTACACCCTGACCTCACTTTATTTTTTTTTGTCACAAGTATGATGCTTAAAAAGAGCGTCACATAGTTAACACATTTTTACTATACTTCTTTAAAACAAACCATACAATCTTAACTTACCTAAAAGTGTGATTATGCCATTCGTGTAACATGTATCAAAATCAATTTATGATAACTTATAATTGTTGACTCTAGACTCTGGTTAGGATTTTGGTGATTAATGACAAGTAAAAAGAATAGAACTATTGTATTTATTCTGAGTGGTTCAAGTTTCATATCAAATCATGATAATGTTGTGACAAAAGCAATAAGCAGAGAATCCTCAAACCTTATGAACGATGGCCGAGGTAAAAATGAAGATTAAGATTCATTTCTTAGACTTTAACTGGTTGTTGATGATGAAGTCGACCGGATTCACTCTTTTAGTTTTGGATTTATCGGACGTACTATTAAGAGGGGTTTAGAAGCAAAATAGGGTAGAGTGTGAATTTCGGAGATAAAAATTGTGCACTAGTTCACCAGAGACAAACGAATCTGTCCGGACACAAATTATCTGATATGGTCAGATAAAGTCCGATGTTATCGGACAATGTCCGGCTAGTACACAAATTTGGTCGTGATAGTAAAAATCTTAGTCGCATAAGTAAAAGAATTGATCGAATCAGTAAAGTCAAAACTGGTCGATATGATCGAATAAAGTACCAGATAATGTTTAACTAGTACATAAAACTTGGTTGTATCAGTTCAAAACTAGTTATATCAGTACTAAACCAATTCATGGTTGAATCAGTCCAAAACTGGTCGTGTGAGTACAAGACCAGTTCATGGTCGTATCAGTACAAGTCAAAATTAGTTGTACCAGTACTAGATTGGTTCATGGCCGTATCAGTACTAGATCAGTTCGTGGTCATATCAGTTCAAACCTAGTTGTATTAGTACCAAACCTGGAGATACTAAGTTTCAACAAAAAGTAACCAGAGACAAATACATTTATCCGAGCCATTTGTCCGGCCGAGTATATATCCGTCTGACCAATACAAAAACAAAGTATGTGAAATCATAACTAGAGATAAATACATTTGTTGGGATCATTAGTCCGGCTGAGTATGTGTCCGTTTGGCCTTCACAAAATTGTATCAAACGGTCAGTGACAAGTATATTAATTACCCAACGATCACAAATCACTTGCACTAGTCAAACAATGTCTGATGTGGTTGGACATTTGTCTGAAATTTCTCAAACTGCTAGTTTCAGCTCGTGGGTTATATATACTCTACACTTGACATTCATTTCAGACTCTAAGCACTTAGAATTCATTGCTATTGCTTGCCAACCCCTTGAGCTCATAAATTCTTGCATTTAGAGCTAGTGTGTGAAACAGTCTCTTATTGCTTTGAAGAGTTAGCTCTGAGAGAGAATTGCATTGCACTTGAGCTTCAATACTTGAGTTTGATCAAGCGAAGGTGCTAAGCTTGTTGCTCTTGGTGATTGCCGTCACCTAGACGACTCCAGGAGTTTGGCGATCTATTCATTGATGGTGTTTGTCGAAGAGGCTCAATGTTTGGGTGTGAAGGTTTGGTGCTCGTCTATTCGGAGAGGAGAAAGGCAACCACAAGAGTATCGACTTAATTTCACTAGGCTGGGTGTGAAGGCTTGTTGGTCTTGTGTAGAGTGTTTCAATGAGGATTAGTGAAAATCAACAAATTTCTGATACATCGAGAAAAATCGATCGTGTTATCGGTTATTTCTTCTCTCGCATTTTCATATTTATAGTTTGCTTATTGCGGTTGAATTGATCACCCTAGAATAGCAAACTTGTCATTTGTGCTTGTATTAAAATTTATTAATTGTGATTAAAATTTTAATACTATCTATTCACCCCTCTAACCAGCATCCTTCTATCAATAATAATAACCAACCAGGCGGACTGAAGTACTGCCTTTTTGCAACACTTTTTTCCACCACCATTGATTTAGCCTCTTAGGCTTCTATCTGACCTAGCTTAGAGTTTATAAACTCAAAAAGCACTGGCAGATAAACCAGCGGATTTGTGGCTACAGCTTATCTAGACGATCAAGCTGCGGCCACATACCCTAGCTTCTCCAGCTTATTATATCTTGCATACGCTGCATCGACAAAGTAGAACGCACGTCACAAAACTGTCGCCAATGACCCATCGAGATGCCACGCCGCCGCCCGCCGCACGTCGTCGAACGTCGTGCAGCAAATAGGAACATGGATGTGTGGATTGAGAGAGTTGGATTGTGGATGGAGTGATAATATGAGAGCCCAGTAGCAAGATAGATGTGTTTAAGGATTGGAATTGCGAGAAGGATGTGATCTGGTCAGAGAGATAAGGGAAACCGAAAAGATTATGCAATCTTGAAAAACAATTAAGAATCTTCTGCCAGTTTCTATCTATGCTATGTTTTACATGTTTCTCAAATATTGAAGCTTATAAGTCCAAAAATTTGTCAAACAGTTTTTATGACTTATCAAATAAGTCAGCTTTTGAGGCTTATAACAAAAAAATGACTTATTTTATAAGTCAATCTTGGTCAAACGGATCCTTAGTTTTATGTAGAGTAAATTGTGGCAACTGTCTTATTTATGTCTTTAAACTTTAATTTTGATTTGATAGGTCCTAAATTCCTCTTAATTATAATACATCTAACTATTAGTTAAGTGCCGAGAGAATGATTGTAATGCCTCAAAATTTTGACTAACAATTCAAATTTTAATCTTAGATCAAATTGCGATCTAATTGAACTCAATTAGATTTGATTGAATTCAGACTCAAACACAATTGAGTCAATCCAAATGAGGAAAGACTAAATTTGGAATAAGATCCAAATTTGGAAGAAATGAAAAGATTTTGAAAGAAAGAAAAGTTATCATATTTATATAGAAATTAAGAATTGGAATGCGATTCGAAAAGATTAATCTCATGAGGTTATAAATAAAAGAGATTTCAACCATTGAGAACATAAGTAAAAATTCGGGATGAACCTGGTGCGAGGAAGAGAAGCCGTCATTCGCTGCAGTTGAGCCGAGCAACCACCACCTCTTTTCCTTCCTGAATGTATGTGTTGTGTTTTGCTCCCTTGAGGAATATGAGGATTAGATTAGTTTTAAAGATCAAAAATCTTTTGTAATTATTTTATTTGCAATTTAGTCCATGGAGTGGTTTCTTATTAATTTCTAGGCTTTAGATCTGTAGATTGAGGCATAGATTTGAACCGTAGATTCCTAGTAAGACTTGAAACCTTAGATTAAAGTCCTGCATAATTTTTATTTAATTATTTAGTAATTATTTATTTATTTTTTTCATCTGAAATCGTCAGATTCGTTGCCGGACACCGGAGCAGCTTTCGAGGAAGAATTTCCGAATTCAACAATCAATTAAGGCAAGCTATGTACACTACTCTTGATGCATATTTTTCCTATTATGCATTATGTATTTTGATTATAATCTAGTATTATTTTATACATTGAAATTCCATGTTTTTGATGAAAAATAATTGAAAGTATGTATAGGTTGATTTAGTGGCATTTACATGATAAGTGGTTTGGATTTGTGGTTAAGATTTGTTGTTGGGATCTATGGTCAAGATCTATTGCGAAGATTTGTGGTTGAGATCTGTTGTTGCAAGTTGATTTGTGGTTGTTGTTACTATAGAAGGTTAAAAAAATTGTTTAAGTTAATAACTGTAGGATCAAGGATGCCGACTAGAGAGGGGTGGATAGGAGACTTTTAAAAATTCTTTCCCCACTAAGCAATTTCAACAAGATAATTGTGAAACTTAGATTATACAATGGGGCTTAAAACAATTTAATCAACTAGTTGCATTAAACCATATAAAATATTCAACCATACATGCAACATTAGTAAATTTAGCAATTGTGTCAAAATGAATATAAAGCAAATAAGAGATACGTAATTGACACAATATTTTTACCGAGGTCTCGGAGACTCGCCCGGTCTCCCCTGCTCCTCGTTGAAGCACTCGCTCGGAGCCTCGCTTCTATATCTACGAAGGATATCTCACTAGAGTTGCTCCTTCTCCACTCCGGATAGGCGAGTACCACACCTTTCACAATATTTTGCCGGCCTCTCCGACAAACTTCAATTGGAGAGATCGCGACTCTCCTCCGACACCGTCTAGGCGAAGGCGATCGCCAAGAGTAACAAGTTGGAAGCACTCACTTGATCAAATCTCGTGCTAGAAGCTCAAATATGCAAATGAGATGCTCAAACACTCTAGCACTTAGCAAGCAAATAGTGATTCAAGTGCACTAAGCACTATTAACTTCACACAATTTGCTCTCTCTCAAATCAACTCAAGATTTGGACTCAATTCTAGCCTCTAAATGCAATAACTCAAATTCAATTGACTTGGTTAGGTTTTCAGCTGGTATATGAACTCTTTGAGCACAAACAAATGAAGCCAAACACGAAATATTTATAGCCTCAAAGAAAAACGAGCCGTTTGCAACAAACTAAACCAGATTTGTACAGGGCGGACATTGCCCGGCCACTTCAGACATTGTCCGACCAGTTCAACGAAAACAACCGTTGCAACGTGTCAGTGACCATTGGGAGCTTTTTCTATAAAGACCGGACATTGTCCGGTCATGACGGACAAAAGCTCTGGACGGTTGCATTTGTCTCTGTTTCATTTCTCGACTCAAATAATTTGTACAGGCCAGACAATGTCCGGCCATTTCGGACAAAGTCCGGCCTTCCTGGACAAAAGGCCCGGACGGATGCAAATGTCTCTGGTTTCATTTTGCAAAAGGCTGAAAAAATTTGTACAGGCCGGACAATGTCTGGCCATGCCCAGACAAAGTCCGGTCACTGCACACTGACAGAAAAATAAGCATAACTTTTGATCCAGAGATCCGATTGAGGTGATTTTTGTTGGATCTAGGTAGATCTTAGTATGTAGTTTTTGATGATTAATGACGATTTGGATAAATACATTGTGATTAAAGTTAATCTGAAGATGTCAGTTTTGATGGTCAAATGACAAATTAGATAAATCCTGATTTAGCACAAGTGAATTAAATTGATTTGATTATCGGTAAACCCTGAATTGGATGTTTCCTCAGTTGCGGGTTTGATATTGATGCATATGTAGAGGAGGAGCTCGGTGGTTACATCAAGCTTGTGCTGATTGATTGATCAAAATGTAATATGTTTAATCTTGAGACTGATGACTCCAGTTGTGGATTTTATATCGATTCACATGTTGAAGGGGAGCTCATCACTTTGGTCATCTAGGTTGATTGATATTATGATATGAGTAGTATAGATCGTGTGCGTATGTGTTTATCATCTACGATCTATATGATTGTATTTTATCTTATACTCATTGCTACTCGTTGAATATAGTTTGTCATATCATTTGAAAGAGAAACTGTTGAGCTAACTCCTGTGTGGAGTAGTTTCTCTAGAGGTGATTAATGACAACTTATATATGAGACTAATGTTGTGCATTGAGTGTACGTATTGTAGTCTCAGTTTGATTGAAGGATAAAAGCGAGCAAGGGTGTGAAGAGGATGAAGTCAATATGAGACATCTCGAGCGAGGTCAAGCTTAGCAAGGTCGAGCTTTGCGAGGACAAGTGTCAAGAGGTCAAGCTTCGCGAGGTCAAGCTTAGCGAGGTCGAGCCTTGCGGGGACAAGCGTCGAGCGGTCGAACTTCACGAGGTCGAACTTCACCTAAGGTAAAATCCAAGATTAAGGATTGTTTTCTTAGGGTTTTACAGGTCTCGGTATTTGGAGACACACCGGGTTGATTGGTTTCTTTTTACTAGTTTGACCGTACTATTAAGAGGGGTCGGAAACTAGTAGCTTGAATCTCTCTAGTGCGGAAGCTCAGATGCATTCATATCATTTTGCACTAGTGTCTTGCATTGCTAGTGAGTCTAAGTTTAGTTCATGTGCATTAGATTAAATGTTTTGAAAACTGTACTTAGTCGTGATCGCCAGCTGTTTAAATTGGTTTATTTATTTAGAGCTGGTCGTGGTCGTATTTGCATATTCTGATCGTATCAGTGTTGAAACGTGGTCGTGGTCGTGTCGCTTGTTTGGCGGCTTTATGTTTAGGGTTTGGGCGTGGTCGTAGGAGTTCGGACTGGTCGTACCAGTTTTCGGCTCGCTTGCGTACGCTCGACCAAACCCTATCGACCACCTGTTTTCGATCGGATGTCAGACCTGTGTGGTCGTGGTCGTTGCTGAGTGACAGCAATCACATCTGCGAGAAAACAGCAAAATCCATATGTGCAAATACTCCAAATTGCATTTGAGATGATTTTTGGATTGAATATTTTGATAGTAGGAAAGTTCCTGAGTTTTCTAAAAGTTTCTAGACCTTTCTTGGTCTTGCTCCTGTTGACAAAATTGTAGAGCTCTGAGTTATTTTTCTAACAAGCCAAAAATCACCTCAATCGGATCTCTGGATCAAAAGTTATGCTTATTTTACTGTCAGCGTGCAGTGGCTGGACAAATGCATCCATCCGGGGCTATCTGTCCAAAGTGGCCGGACTTTGTCCGAAATGGCCGAACATTGTCCGGCCTGTACAAATTTTTTGAGCCGAGAAATGAAACAGAGACAAATGCATCCGTCCGGGGCATTTGTCCGTCATGGGCGGACTTTGTCCGAAATGGCCGGACGGCCTGTACAAGTTATTTGAGCCGAGAGTTAACAGAGACATATCCATTTGTCCGGACTTTTTGTCCGGACAAATAGTATCCGTCCGGCCTTCACAAATTTCGCCCAACGGTAACTGACACGTTGCAACGGCTGTTTTTCGTTGAACTGACCAGACACTGTCTGAAGTGGCCGGACAATGTCCGGCCTATACAAATCTGGTTCAGTTTGTTGCAAACAGCTAGTTTTTCTTTGAGGCTATAAATGCTTCATGTATGGCATCATTTGTGGGTGCTCAAAGACTTCATTCTTCAGCTAAAAACCTAGCCAATTGAGTTGCATATGTGTTATTGCATTTAGATGGTAGAATTGAGCCCAAATCTTGAGTGATTCGAGAGAGAGAGCAATTGTGTGAAGCTAATAGTGCTTAGTGCACTTCCATCACCATTTGCATGCTAGTGCTAGAGTGTTAAGCATCTCATTTGCATTTTTAAGCTTCTAGCACTCGATTTGTTCATGTAAGCGTATCCGGCTTGTTACTCTTGGCGATCGCCTTCGCCTAGACGATGTAGGAGGAGAGCCGAGATCTCTCCAATTGAAGTTTGTCGGAGAGGCCGGCAAAAGATTGTGAAAGGTGTGGTGGTCGCCTATTCGGTGTGGAGAAGGAGTAACGCTAGTGAGATATCCTTTGTGGATATAGAAGCGAGGCTCCGAGTGAGCCCTTCAACGAGGAGTAGGGAAGACCGGACAAGTCTCCGAGACATCGGTAAAAATATTGTGTCAAATTGCGTATTTCATATTTGCTTTACATTCATCTTGACACAGTTGCTATATTTACCATTGTTGCATGTCTTATTGAATAGTTCATTTGATTGAATGCAACTAGTTGATTAAATTGCTTTTAAGCCTCATTGTATAATTTAGGTCTCTCAATTATTTTTTAAAATTGCTTAATTGAAAAGAAATTTTAAAAGCCTCCTATTCACCCCCCCTCTAGTCGGCATCCTTGATCTTACAATTTTTAGCTTGTTGGAAAGATAACTCAGAGTACTACAATTTTGTCAACAAGGACAAGACCTAGAAATGCCTAGATATTTCTAGAAAACTCAAAAATGTTCCTATTTCCAAAATATCCAACACAAAAATCAACTCAAATACAATTTAGGGTATTTGCACATACGGATTTTTTGTTTTCTTGCGGATATCTCAGCTGACACTCAACGACGACCACGACCACATAGGTCTGATATCTGATCGAAAACAGGTGGTCGAGAGAGTTTGGTCGGGCTTACGCAAGCGAGCCGAAGACTGGTACGACCAGCTTGAGCTCCTACGAACACGCCCAAACCCTAAACAGAAAGCCGCAAAACTAGCAACACGACCACGTATCAAGCACGGATACGATCAGAATGTGCAAATACATCCACAACCAGCTCTACATAATAAACCAGAATAAATAGCTGGCGATCACGACTAAGTGCAGTTTTCAAAATATTTTCTCTAATTCACACAAACTACACTTAGATTCTCTAGCAATGCAAGAGCGATAAAGATACTAGTGCAAGATGATATGAATGCATTTGAGCTTCTACACTAGATAGATTCAAGCTACTAGTTTCCGACCCTTCTTAATAGTACGGTCAAACTAGCAAAAAGAAACCTATCAATCCGGTCTGTCTCCAAACACCGAGACTGGTAAAATTCTAAGAAAACAATCCTTAATCTTGGATTTTATGAAGCTCGACTACTTCGCGCCCTTGCTTGCTTTTATCCTGCAATCAAACCGAGACTACAATACGTACACTCAATGCACAACATTAGTCTCATATATGAGTCGTCATTAATCACCACTAGAGAAACTACTCCACACAAGAGTTAGCTCAACAGTTTCTCTTTCCAGTGAAATGACAAAATCATATTCAACAATCAATAGATGAGTGCGAGATGAAATACAATCATATAGATTTGTATATGATAAGGACATACGCACACGATCTATACTGCTCATATTATAATAAAGATAAGCAAAGATGACTAATATGATGAGCTCCCCCTCAACATATGAATCGATATCAAATCCACTACTGGAGTCATCAACCTTTAGGATTTATCCCATGACATTTCGATTAATCAATCAGTACAAGCTTGATGCAATTATCGAGCTGCTCCTCTACATATGCATCAATATCAAACCCGCAACCGAGGAAAACATCCAATTCAGGGTTTACCGATAAATAATTCAATTTACTTGTGCTAAATCAGGATTTATCTACGTTGTCATTTAATCATCAAATATGACATTCTCCAGATTAACTTTAATCATCATGGATTTATCCAAATTGTCATTAATCATCAAAACCTAGATACTTAGATCTACCTAGATCCAACAATAACGACTTAGTAAGTGTCCAATACTTTAATAGTAATCGTCATAGTTCTGGGATGGGGCGGACTGAGTTCGATAACCCTATAGAAAATATAACCCGCGTGGTTCTTTAGTAGTTGTGGTGAAAGTTGAAGTAGTGGGGCTCGGTTCATTACAACAGCTTGTGCGTAGTCAGTGTGTACGCACATGTCTGGGCAGGCTCTATATTCCCCATATGGCTAAAGGATTTGTTTCCTTAGTGCCAGTCATGCGTTAAAAGAAATGCAGAACGGTGCGTATGGCGTCGACTGTTGTGCCTAAGATATGTTGTGGTATGGAACACCTCTGCAAAATAAACTAAGTGTGAATATTCAGCAAAAGCACGATATTCTCACCAATAGAAGCTCAAACTGTTAAAAGTTGATTTTTATATTACTTTACTGTTTACAAAATTCATGTGCATCTTCAGTGATGGAAACATGATTCTTTGTTGCATTGTTTGTTCTTGAGTTGTTCCGTGTGGATAATTATAAGTAAGTAAATATATCTTATCTTGCTGAGTCTCAAAGACTTACTGCTATAGTTACACAGTGGTATATGCAAACGCTTCATAACTATACCAAGTGGTAGGACCAGATGATGACACTTTTCAAGACCATAAAGTAGGGGATCTATTTTCACAGGATACTTAGCTTGAAGAGTATCGATGTTTAGTTTTAGAATTTTATTTCATTAAATTTTATTTCAATAATTTTTGTAAGTCGATTTTAAGTTTTGAATAAAGAGTTTCTTTATCCGCTATGCCAATGCATTTGTGTTTCCACTCTGTATCAGAATGTGTACGAGTATGACTCAAACGTGTTCAGGAGATGTTCAAATCTCCCAGACCCCTAATTCAGGGCAAATTTACTGTATGGCGATTCAAGCTGATGGGGGAAACGAAAAGATAATGGCCAATTATATCCCTACAGTTTTGGAGATATCAGCTCAATCATGGTTCTTAACTAGTGAGCAGAGTCCATTTCTTCCTAGGAGCACCTTTGCGATCTCCTGATCGCTAATTAAAGAAATTAAATGGCGCAATATCTCAAAAACGATCCATTCGATTGAGATTAGGGGGCTAGCTGACAACGATTAATCATTCAGAATTAATTGAGTCATAAAAGACTATGGTCTGTCTTGATCAACATATCTTTTCGACCATAGCTTGGTTGAAAAACATCCAATGGTTGATCGTGACTAGAAAGTCGCGACCAAGAGATATAAGGCTTGTTGCAACTAGGCCCTTTTAAGTTGATTTTGATTATTGATGACATTAAGTGTTTTGGACGAACCATGACTTTGAGCTATTTCTAAGCAGAGCGATTTCTGTAAAGTCTGCAAGTGATCTGGGAAGATCTGCAAGTCACAGGTCCAAAGCCGCAAGAGCAAGGTCGCAATTTTGGTTGTGGTCGCAGTTCAAGGTTAGAAGTCAAGGTCACAACTGCAAAGTCACTAAAACGAAAGTTGCAAGGATTAAAGATGCAAAGGACCTGAGGTAATATTTGTTTTATTTTGACCGATCTCGGTGTTCAGAGTTTGATTGGTTTAGAAAATTATTTCTTAGTTTTAACCGTACTATAAAGAGGGGTTGCAAGTCCTCTCTACATTTTCAGCATAAATCGAGAAACTATTAGGTCATTGCATTGCATTTGTTTCGGTTGGATTTGATTTGGATTTTCATGAGTTTTTGACAACAGAAGAGTTTTTACTTTTTTTAAAAAGATCTATGCCGATCTGGCTTTTGCGTCTGTTGACAAAAAGATAGCCCTTTAAACTATCATTCAAACGAGCTATCAAACACTCAAATCGGTTTTCTAGATTAAAAGTTATAGCTATTTTTATCCATGCTGACTGTCAGTTTGCTAAATTGACTGTTAGTTTGGATTGTCAGTTTTGTTAACTGACAGTTGTCTAGAGAGGCTGTTTTTTGAGCTGAAATTTTTTGAACTAAACTGATTGTCAGTTTGTATTTCGACCTCGAGCTGTTTGATTGGATTTTCTGTTTGAACTGGTCGATTTTGTGATCGAAACTGAATGTCAGTTTGAAGTATCAGTTTCCATTTATGACCAGCAAAGTTTTATCCGTAAATTTTGTCAGCCATTGAGTTTGAGACTGACTATCTGTGTGCTATACTGACTATCAATTTACACTAATTTGTTTTCTTTTTCGACCTCAAACGGCTAGCTGATTTATTTCCGGATTTTACTTCTTTCTGGTTATGACCCAAACTAACTGTCAGTTTGAGCTGCTGATTTTCAGCTCGAGCTCCAACGGTTCTTTTGATTCTTGAGGCTATAAATAGAGGCTTTGAACTATTGTTTTATACATCCAGTAGCCTCACATTCTTATACACTCTTGAGTTTTAGTTATTTAAACAAAATCTTGATTTGTTAATCAAGTCGAGTGTTTCTAAGATCCACCGAATTTTCTGTTCGCATCGTTCTTGCATACTTAGAGTTTCTCGGTGATTATTGGAGGTTTAGAATTGATCTTGCTGCTTATTACTCTTAGTGAATGCCCTCACCTAGACGGTTTGGTGGCGTGGCCGTTGACCTCTCCTGTTCGGAGATTGTCAGAAAGGCTTGGCGTGTTTGTAAAAGGTATTGGTGCTCGCCTTTCCGGAGTGGACAAGGAGCAACCATTAGTGAGAAATATCCTTCGTGGATATTAAAGCAAGACGCAATTCACTTGAGTGCTTCAATGAGGAATAGGGGAGACCGGGCGTGTCTCCGAGACCTCGGGAAAAATCTTGTGTTCGTTCTCTCTATCTTTTCTTTTTAATTTATTGAATTGCAATTTGGTTCTTCTCTTTGCAACATTTGTTTTTACTTAAAATTTTTTTAAAACCTCCTATTCACTCCCTCTAGTCGGCATCCTTGATCCTACAAGGCTCTCTTGACCTCGACAAGAAGTCCATAAAATTGGTCGTGAGTCTACTAGTCATGGCTGCAAATCCAGTGGTCAAAACCACATCATTGCCATACTGAGCAATTTGAAGCACGATCTCCAAGAACCGTGGAGACAACCGCAAGTGGTAGAGTTAGTCGATGATGACTGCCCTAAAGAAAATGGCCTCAATACATCGATAAATACTACATTTTTTGTAAATGCAGGGGATGAATCATTTTGAATATACATAACATAGGACATAAGTTTTTACTCAATCCCTCGAGGACTCAAACCTGTAAAAAATTATCTGTGCCCCCTCATTGTCTCGACATGTTCATTTGTTCTCTCTTGTAAGTTCAACAGTCAAATTTCTTGATCATTGACACTACTCTTTAATTGGATTTGACCAGTGATATGGATGGAAAATTTTACAATTTTATTCTCTTGTCTTTCAAAATTGTACAACAACAATTATTATTTTATTTACTATTTATTTTGTGTTGGATTTTGTATATTTCAAATCCCACCACTGAGCTCCTCATCAAATCGTGACTTTGAAATTTCAACCTCAAATGTGAAATTTGAAATTTAGAGTTTGAAACTTGAATTCAAATGAGTTAGACGAATTCTTACCTTTACTCTCATAAAGACAATGGAATTGCTTGTTTCATCTTTTACAATGATATTTTAAAATTTAGATTATAAATTTGAATTTGGATTTGGTTTCTAAATACAAATTTCGGATAATTTTTATATTCAAATTTTAAGTTTAAATTTTGAATTTTGAATTTCAAATTTGAGATTCAAAGTTCAAATTTAGATATTCAAATTTCAAATTTAAAAATACAAATTTCAAATTTAAAAATACAAATTTCAAATTTCAAACTCCAAATCTCAAAATTCAAATTTGAGATTGTAATTTCAAATTTATAATTTGACAAGGAGCTCACCGGTGTTTGAAATTTGAAAAATCTAACACAAAATAAATAGTAAATAAAATAATATTATTGTTTTGTAAATTTGAAATATTAGAGGGGTGAAATTTTAAATTTTTTCATGCACATTATTAATCAAACTCGGTTAAAGGATGATTTCGGATCAAACATATAGTGATTTTGAAAATATAAAGTACAAAATATTCGATTTTAAAGAGTAATAAGTTCGTTGAATATTTTTTAAAATAGCGGTGATAATATGAAATTTTTGACGGAAAAAATGGTACTCCTATGCCAACCGAGCTGACCTTTTTGATGGAAATGATGGCAGAGGATGACTCCTGGAGGTTGGTATTTTTGCACCAGTTGTACAAATTCTATCTATCCATCATTGCCCCTCTTGGCCCATTCTCCATCAGGAATCAAACTCACTTGATTGCTTGTAGGAAAGACTGTCTGTCACACGTCTTATCATAATCTATATTATAATTTA
Organism: Pharus latifolius; assembly: GCA_019359835.1. NCBI lineage: Eukaryota > Viridiplantae > Streptophyta > Magnoliopsida > Poales > Poaceae > Pharus > Pharus latifolius. The sequence goes on from CM033320.1 coordinate 8,126,926, forward strand.
ATGATTATATATATATATATAAAGTATGTGAGTAGACAGATCTAGTAATAATTAATATAATTAAACATCTAAAATATTTTATTCATTTTATTTGATATTTATCTAATAATGATTTAACTCGTAAAGTTATGCCTCAAAAGGGACGATGGAGACGGGAGATACAACAATAGCTATTGTAATCTGAGCCCAGGGATTTCACTGGCCAGGTAGGAGGATTGTAGGCATAATTGTCAATGTCCTATTATTGCCATTTGCACAAACACTGGTTGCGTTGAAGGGTCCTAAAATTCCACCAAACACCCATGTCAAACTCATAAATCCCTAGTCTCTCCCAATCCCAACCAGAACATAGAATGTTTAATGTTTCATGATTTCTTATGTTTGTGTTGCAGGGTCCTAAAATGACATGGAGATATTTAATAAAGAATTTATTTACTAATTTAGTAAGAAGAAATATCATGTGTAAACTCATACTTTAGTGTAAACTCATATTAGCTTTGCATATAAGCTCTCATAAATTTCAAAAAATGCTAGATGCAGTGGAGGGATGTTCTTGAACCTTGCAAAATTTCATGGCCTATGGAGGAAAAAAACAAAGTTCAGTATGATATTGTTTTTTACTGTTTACGACTATTCTTTTTGCTAAATGTATTCAAGTCTGATCATAAAATTTTACAGGATTTTAGAAACAGCTGGTGGCTACAACAAATTCTATTGTCCATATCCCTTTGGGGGTTTGTTTGTAATTTCTTCATCTCACTTGTCATTGCTTGTTGCCACTGAATAATTCATCTCCCAAAGCAAAAGGGCTTTTGCCACAATGCCACTTGCCTGAAGATTACAGATGCAGAGAAGATTTCTTTTCTTTTTTTTTTTTTATCATTGTGTGTGACCTGATGACTGATGTTTCACTGAAAAAGCAAGAAAGGTTGGTCATTGGTATGATCAGAGATATTGCTCCTGCCGGTGTGATTGATTGCATCCAATATGGACCTTTTTATGGGCCATGCCACCACAATGGAAGTCATTTGTCAGTTAGGGCATGGAGTCATCTAATCGGGTCTTATATGTGATTTAGATCCGGAGATCACACTTAGGTGAGGATTTTTCATAGAAATTGCTTATGGTAAGAGAGCACTTAAATAAGTTAAATAAGATAACGACTTGTGTGTGGTTGCTTGTTTTGTTGGTAAGTCAAAGATTGCCAAATAAAACTCTGATATGTCAATTTCATATATATGTTATTAGACAAAAATTTTCAAGATCTCAAACAAATCTCAACCATGTCTAAAAATTAGATATATTGACATGAGCATCAATAGAAATCTGTGCAAATTGCAATGCAAGTGGTTTAAAATGCAAGGTGCATATTGCTTTCGGTATTGCAAGTGGGCTGGAATTCTCATCAGACCTGGGTTGTAATTGGGCTGAGGTCAAATTTCAGTTTGGGTCAGTAATCACATTTTTGGAGTATTTTATTTTCTTTTCTATGAATACTTAAGCCATTCTTTGAGTGTTTTATAGAGGTTCTCATGATCCATGTACACCCTAGAAAAAGATAAAAGAGAAGTATAAATAAAATACATTCTCTCCATTTTGTTTACTTTTCGATTTAGCTTTTCACGCTGTTTTCTACGAATATAAGATTATGATTCTAATCATAATGCTTATGATTATTTTAGTAAGTGTGTTATTTGCAATTAATAGTTTAATGAAATAATAACTATTAGGATGCTTTAGGATAGAGTCTTATTTCATTTCAAAAGCATATGCAAGCCATCAGCCTATAGCAGGGACACTAATGATTGTAGGGGTTTACATATGGAGAGCCTGTTTGGTGAAGGTTGAGTTTCTTCAATAAATTGGTTTACAATTTTTTTTCATTATCTTCCATTTATTGTGGTTTTTTAGTTCAAAAAAGTAAGTTTGTAGAACAAATTATGAAATAAGAGGTATGTTGGGTCTTAACTTCAACTTATCAATCTATAAAATTAAGGTTTTATTTGGATCAAGGAAATTTGTAGGATTTCAAACCAAAAGAATTTTTCCTATCATAAGTGTTTGGAACAAAGAAAGGAGGTGCTCCATTCCAAAGATTGGCTTTCTATCCTACAATTTTGGAGGAAAAAGTTCGTTAGGTTCAATTCAAGGAAAAATTTCATATGTTTTGTTGCTGCACTCTCTCACACAATCTCTCCTCTTCTAAAATTTCATGTGATCCAAACAACATGCTTTAGCACTTCCTATGTTATCTTATAAATTTTCACTTTATACTCCACCTTGGTACTGTGTTTTTACTATTTCTTTGTTTTTATTTGCTGCATTTTTAAACAGATCTTAAAACTAGATTTGAACATAATTAGATTTGACTAAACTCAAGTGGTCTTAGCCCAACCTAGCCTAAGGTTGGGGATGTACTCGAACTCTCTACACCTGACCCAAAATTCCTCAAAATTCAAAAGTTTGATCCAAATTTGACCTAATCGAAATTTTTGAATGTAGTTTGATTAAACCCTCTAAACCTAATCCAAGTCTGATCTAAATTTGATTGATCTGATACATATATTAGACTGAGCTGAATTAAATCGAGGTCGTGTTAACTCGAAGGACTTTGAGTTTTATTTTTTTTCCGATATGACCCAACCCAAAAATATTTTGATCTATGTAAAGCTAAGGCCCCAGTAAAGAAAATACATGCGGATCTGAGATTCCAGATCCTATAAGCTAAAACGGGCGTGCAAAATTTAGACGAGATCCGACAGCCCTCAAGGCTCAACCCACTCCTACCGGTCTCGACCCTGCAAGCTAAAAAACCCCAAAACCCTAAGCTACCTCGCCGGACTTGCTAGTTCCGCCGGCGAGATGTCGGTGGACGAAGAGAACTCCATCTACGTTGGCGGCCTCCCCTACGACGCCACCGAGGAGACGCTCCGCCGCGCCTTCGACTACTATGGCACCATCGTCGCCGTCAAGGTCTCACCGTCTGCACCCCCACCCCTCGTCTCTTCCGTTTTCTTTTATCTTTTTGGGAAGTTTGACAGTGATGGCTTTGACGCAATGTAGTGTTTGCACTGTGCATTGTTCGATATCCTTTTTTTTCTTTGGGAAAGTGATTTTAGCTTTTAGGGTTTGTTCTACGGCTGCTTACATGCAAAAATCTTGTGCCTTTTAGTTTACTGTTTGAGCTAGTTTGCTTCAATAAGTGGGGTTCTTAGTGTCTTTTTGCTAATATTTCAAGCAAATGTGGGCGCTTTAGGCTCTAGCACGTGGAATGGTTGGATTTTTTTTTTCCTGATTTTGGAGCAAGGAATTTGAGCACCTGAAGGGTTGGATGAAAAATGCGCTGTCTTATCGGAGATTAAAAGGAAACATAAAAGAAAGGTAAAAAGGCAAATCATGTTACTCCTTTTTTGGGGATTAACTGTTTACTGAGAGGGGTTATGAAATGGCAGTGGTTTCAAGCGGATCTCGGATTTTCTCGAAAGGAAAAAAGAAAAGAAAAAGTTGGAGCTCAGATGTCAAGACATGGGATTTGAGGGGGATATGATCTGCATACTTGTTTACCTTGTTCTGGTTCAAATGGAAGTGGGGAGACTCGGGGGAGAGATTGTATCATTGCAGGAGCTAATTTGAGAGTACACAGGTTGAAAAATGTAAAATTGCTATGGTTAACTGCAGAATTACAGAAATCTGGCTTTCGTTCTGCTTATTTGGTATGAATTAGTATCGAAAGCTAACATTTTTTCACTATGTGATTAGTTGTGAATTGTGATATGACCTATGGTTTTTGAGACTTTGCCTGGTTAGGTGCAAATTTTTTATGTTTGAGTACGTCAATTGCAGGTAATAAATGATCAGAGAGTCAGAGGCAAGTGTTATGGTTTTGTTACATTCACTCACCCAAAGGCTGCCGAGCGTGCTATTGTAGACATGGATGGGAAGGTATGCTTCTATTTTGGGCTCAGCGCCGTTTGCTCTCACCTGCATTGAATATCAAATTATTTGTGACAGAGAATAGGTGCCCGAGTTGTTAGAGTAAATGAAGTACGTACAAGAGGTGCCCGGCCAGATTTTGGTCGTGATAGTTTCAGACGAGATCCTGGCAGGGATGGATATTGGGACCGGGGAAGGGATAGGGAAAGAAGCTATAATCGTGATAGGGATCATTATCATGATAGGGATAGTGATCGATCTCGTGAGCGTGATAGAGACAGAGATTATGAGCATGGAAGCTTTGATCAAGAAAGTGACTACCCCATGGATCGAAGCCGAGATCATGAAGGGGATCAGGAGCGTGCTAGAGGCCATGATCGTGAATGGGAAACACAGAATAATATAGATTCAGACAATGAAAGAGACAAGGAGAGTTCTAAAAGTTATGACAGTGAAAGAGATAAAGACAAGGAGCAACGACCAAGAAAAAGGTTCAGGTATTACTTTGATTTTGGTTTTCATATTTTAGTTATGTTGGTGTTGCTAACCAGGATATCATGTTGGACAACAAAGGTATCATGCATTTTTTTTAGAAAAATATTTACAGTAAGAAGAGGCTTAATTGAAGCTTCAAGGCTTTTGGAGTTGCATTTGCTACAATGCACCCTGAACCCTGAGTGTTGCTACCTCAATATTCTTTGGAATAGTATTAGTTTCATTATTTATGATAATTATTTTAGTATCATATTTTTTGTTGTTAATATAGTTAGCCATGTCATCTTGCAGATAAAAAGAAAATGAATCTTGTTCACCTTAAAATAGTTCCAATGGTAAAGGCCAATGGTGTTGCATATGTCACCATGAATTACTCTAGCTGTTCTATCTTCTGTGCCTTCGATATTCTATGGGATAATTTTAATTTCAAATCATGAAGTTATAGGTTCACTGCTAAGCTAGTGTCGCTCATGGTAGCATGGTTAGTTTTTCCTAATTGCTAAAATAGTGCAGGTGGATAGACGACTCTCATGCTAATAGACAACTCTCATGCTAACTTATGGACAACACAAAATTGAAATTCTTGTGTTGTTAGAGGACTACTAGTGAAATTTACCTCTTATTGTACTATGATTTTGTAATTACTCAAACAAGTGGTGTACTGGACTGAGATGTGAATAACAGACCCATAGTAGTCTCTTCAAACAATTCAAAATATTATCTTTCTTCCTTGTACTTGAAATTTGTAGCCCTGATGACAATTTGAATACTGATGTAGTAGTAAAACGTGCCTCATGCTTCTCTTATATATTTGTAATTTCTGTTGTAAGAATCACAAGAGGCATAGATGAATTTTTACCTTCAACGTGAATACCACCACCATTGTGGCCTCCATCTGTTTGTTTCTGCTAACATCAAAATCAAATTTGCTTACACTTGAAATCTTGCCTAGTTGTCAAGTGGCATCACACAAGTATGAAGTGCCTCCTAGTTTATCTAGTATCTTTTCGAGGATTAAGGCATTTACTTTCCTAACTTTTTTTATGCAGCCGTCCAAAAGCTCGTGGTAGCGGAGATTTCTCATTGAGTTCCAATGATGATCTTCACCATGATGTAAATGCATCCGTGCAGTTGTTCTTTTTTTACTCTGAATGGCTGTTTAGTGAACAAGATTATTGTTTCCCGATTCTTGAGGTCAATGCTTCTAATTTTGGTAGTTTGTCATAACCGTTTATTTGTTGTGTTAGGTAAAACATCAGTTGCCCAAAGCCATTCAGATGCACGAGGACCTTCAAAATGAGGTAGTCCACTTTCTTAGAGAACTCTGCCATATTTACTTATTTAGTCATCGATTGGACAGTGAAACCAGTTTACACTGTCTCAGCAAGCCAGTCTAAGCTATATTGAGTTTTGTTCCTTAATAGAATCCATTTGAATCACCTGTCTACATGTCTAGAGTACCAATAGAATTCAGGGCTTACTCTATCAGCTGAACTGCTGAAGCCCCTTCTGACCTCCGCAAATAAGCTTAAGCCCTCTTTCACTAGCTTATTAGGCTTATAAACTTAAGCTAAGCTGGGCCAAACACACCCTTAATAGTTCAGGCAGCTATCAGCTAGGAGTACTTTTAGTGGGTTAATGAGAAATGCTTTTGCAATATAAATATTATTTGCATTTGATTTCTTGAAAGAGGAATATGAATGTTGTAGTTTTGCAGGTAACTCAGATGAAAGAAAAAGTTGCAGCGAAAGAACAGCATATTTCAGATCTGCAGAAGAGATCTCAGGTAATCTTCATCTTGATTTTCAAAGGATTCTTTTCTCATCACTTGTGACGTACTCTGGCATCAGCTTCCTAGTCTTATTTAAGTTAGCCACTATTTGGACCTCTAGCCCAACTGGGATTATAGTTCTGAAGAAAAGCTCTAATAAATTATTTCTTGAAAAAAATGCAGAAGTTAGAGGATGAATTAGCTGCTGCACGGAAAATTTCTTCAGAACGACAATTGGTCGTTACAAAGGTATGTGCACTGTTCTTCACTCGTTTTAGCTGGTTCTTTCTTAAAACCAGTAGCTAAATCAATGCAATAATGTGGATGTTGAATGTATCATATGCAGCTGTATAAGTGTTTTCTGCAACTTCAAGACTACAATGACAGGGTCAAGATGTCTGAAAAGGAGCTCCAGGTTATTCTCTAGACATATGCTTCCTTTTATTGCTCTTGAATGCCATGATCCTGCATAGCATCGGGGAGTTGAGAAGGTTGACTGCAGTTAAGTACGCTTATTGCAGTGCTCTTGCAGTATGTTGAGAACATGAGGGAATATCCACAAGTTTGTTATATTCTAGCACTTGTGGGAACCATTATTGTGCTGTATTTGCTGCTGTACTGACTTGCGCTCTATTCCCCTATTACAGTCTATTGTTGATGCTGCAATGGCCGAGGTTGACATGGCTGAAGATGCTACAACCAAAGATGGTTCATTTTACGAGAATGGCCTTGCTTGAATACCGTGCGTTGCCAACCATGCTGGTTTCTCAGGTTACTTATTTCTTAGAATTATGACTTACCATGTAAAACTGAAGCAGACACATTGCAAGTAGAAGTTGCAAACTGCATGTCACTTCGCAGATTGGTTAATGGTTATTGTCATCAAGGTTCTCTTTTGGGTAACATGACTTGTTCAGCTTGACGCTTTCTTGTCTGCCTTTCACGAAATGTCTACTAGCACAATTATGAAAGTTTGACATTGGAATTTGTCTACATTTGTTCTTTTGCTAGCCACATAATATGGGTGATGATTGATGGCAAAGCTTGCTGGTTTTTTTTTAATTATTTTTTTAGGATGGTACTGTTGAGAAGTGTGTGGCAATTAAACTACACGAAATGCCCAGGGGCCTGTTACAGAAACATCAAGGATGGATGCAATGTCGTGTAGGTGCCTGTTGATGGGAATTTTAGGATTTATTTAGGGAAAAGTCCTATTTTGGTCCATCAATTTTTGGTTTTAAAAATGATAAAATTTCTGTATCAATGACTTGTGGACCTAGCCTATTTGTTAGTGACATAGAATATCTTTTTGGATCAGCGTCCAAAGTTGAGAGGTCAAAATAGAATTTTTGAAAAGTTTATGTCTAAGACTTGTGCTAAAAGTTGGAGACATTTGATGTCATTTTTTAGATGTGGTTATTCAATAATTGTTAAGATAATAATAATATCTTGTTAAATTTAACAAATACATTCTATAATTGCCACATTTAACTATTGAACCAATCTGCTAGCTCTAATAAATTTAGCAAATATATTCGATAATTGCTAGATCATGTTTTGATTTCAGTTTATGGGTTTAATTAAAGTTGTGGTTAAATATCTAATTTATTTTGAGGGTTATTCTATAAGCATAAACTATTTTTAAACTAGAAGTTTTGAAATAAATTGAAATCATAGTGATGAGGAATGGGGTCTCAATCTTCCGACAGGTAAGGGATAGTTCTATTGGTGGAGACTCGACGTTGACGATCCGACTTTTGACCAGAATCGATCTAGGTCTGCAATCGCTACACCACTGCTCCGTTCGTTATTAACCGTACTGAGGCGCGGTTGACCTAGCCACGAAGGCCTGTTCCAGCAAGCGAATCGAAGAACACGTGCAAGAACACAGAAGAAGCAATCTCGAATTGCAAGTATATATTAAGATCACGAAGTGTTGAGGTTCTACAAACCGAAAGACGGCGAACTGCAACAGCAGAAAATTCTAAGCAAAACCCGAGTCTAACAATGACGGCTACGAGGTTTTAATATGCGAGAGGGGTGGCGTCAAGAGTTTGGGGCGCACCCCCCACGCGGGATACACGGGCCGAGGCCCAATAGACAGGTGACGCAGCACCGCACGGCCCAACAGAATCTGGTCTCCATTTGTTTCGACGATTGTGATTGACTCAGAAGGATTTTGGACGTGGGACCAGATCCGTTGGAAAGGTCTCGTCGAGGGCTTCTCCGTAATATACTTGAACGCCCCAAACGGAGTTCGTATGCATCTGCTACGCCCGTTTGAAGACAGGCTGCTCCACCGTAGCCGACCCGGACTCCAGCTCGTGGTAGACTTGATTCCCGACCCGTCTTGTTGCAAAGTGACACTCTCGCTGATCAACACCATGATTCTTGAGCACAAGCACAATATTATTAGGTAGTAACTCGCTCTTGTCAATATTCTTTCGTGTACTAAGAAACGAGCTCACCTGGTGATTCAGTTGACGTACACGTGCCCTTGTTATTGGTCTTTGCACAACGGTGGAAGAATGGACGCATCGTTAGGAGTGATGTCCTCATCACATAGTAATTCAACTTATTTGATAAACTTAAACTCGGTCATATACACCCTAAGTTTCTTTTCGTCAACTATAACTTATTGGTGGTTTTTAGTTAAAAACAAGTCGGGTTTATAAAATAAATCATGAAATATGTTGGTTCTTTTGCTTTAATGTCTATAAATTTTTATGCTGTTGGAAACAACTATTGCACGTGGCAATACTAGTCCCTGACTTGTGAACCCACAAGCAATGTGGACCTCGTCAACGGCCCCCTTAAGCTACTATCACAAACTTAACCAGGAATCCAGGGACAAATTGACGGATGGTAGGCTGCTTCAACTCTTGAACCATCGGTCTTCAAAATAGCACTTAGAGCAGGCAATCTTGACCAGACTAATAAATTAATTAACAGCCAAGAATTTCTTTTGTTTTTTGGAGATGAACTGGACGGTGACCTGTCCAAATCATTTGCTGCTGCATTTATTATTATTTTTGGCTCGTCAAATTAATTGGGCCATCCGTTATTGACTACTTCTCCACAAGGATTACTGGATTAGTTGACTTCGTTCAATGAACGCATCCTTCTGACCAGGGTTGTCTTCTAGTGAAGGCAACGAGAAAATGAGAGTTATTTATTTCAGAAAGACTATGCAGTTTGTAACGTTCACTGCAAGCGGGCCCTTCCAATGCCACCCAGACACGAGGCGTGTTTGTTAATTACTGTTAGTGAGTATGAAAGAATTCGTTCGTATGCACTGCACCATTTTTTTTCTTCCAAGTGAAAGTGAAGGTCACGCAATTCGTTTGGGCGCATTATAATTATACAATTATAAAATTTTAATATTTTGTATTTATTATTGAACGCCTTTCACTGAGATGTGAGTCTGATTTTCACCTTTTCATCTTCACAAATTATAATTTTAAAATTTTTTAGTGGTATGTCGGGAATTTTTCATGTAAATTGTTGGTGCATAATGGCCATATTACTGTGATCAAATCCTTATTGAACTAATTAAAAAAGAAAAGAAAAATGCTCATTTTTTTTTCTATACTGCTATTTCATATGCAACACGCGTATGGCAATGTGGTCACGGGATCCGTGGCCTATTTGTGGTCGCATATTACTCCGTAGACTAGTTTTACACCTATGATCTAAAAAAAATTTTAGGCATGCATTGCATAACTAATATTCGAAAATATTTCTCAAAAACCCTAATATTTGGCAACACAATCACAAAATCGTTAGAACACAACAAAATCTTACCACTTTGAAATATTGTTGCATGACCGACATGTATCAACTAATTGATGTTTATCTGCATTTCTGATTTGAGGAAAACCCTACAGCGAATTATACAAAAGTCTCTCATGGACCACAAAACAGTAGGAACCAAGCGGGATTGAATCCTCTGCGTTGATTTCAATAATATAAATGCATTATTCTCTCAGATAAAAAATAAACTTTCCAGATTATGCGTCAATTTCTCGTTAGAAAATAAAGCCCAATTTTTCGTTTTTCATGAACCCATCTCAGAACGCGATCTCAAGCATTCTTTTCCGATCCGAGGACTCTCGACAACGCAGGGAAACCCACTCATAGGCGGCAAGTGGTGACGCCAGCCTACGATCCCACAGCAGCATCGCGGCCCTCCATCCCAAATCGAACGATCCAACGGCTGTGGTGAAGTCACAGGAGCCATCGGAACGGGTCAAAGCAGTTTGGCTAGTCAAACTTTCCCCACGGTCAAACTATTTACACTAAATAGAAAATAAAGATGCCCGCGAGAAAAAGAATTAGCAGCAGTAGTCTGAAGACTCATGCAACCACACGCCCACCACTTTCACTAAACAAAAAAAAGATTAGCACTAAGCACACAGGTATTTATATCCCTCCTATCACAGTCTCCTCATCACTCAAACAATTTTAACTCCTCTCTCCTCAAGAAGAACAAGAACTTCTCTCCTCAAGAAGAACAAGAACAGCAGAAAGGAGTAGAAGAAAGAAGGAATTAAGAATTGATCAGGAACAAGAAGAGAGGACAAAGGATTTTGAGTTGAGGGTCACAAAATGGATATAGTGCGGATGGGGAGCATAGCTAGTGGGAGCATGCGGCGGACGGCGTCATCGTGGCGGGCGTCGGGGAGGAGCGACGTGTTCGGCCGGTCGGTCCGGGAGGAGGACGACGAGGAGGCGCTGCGGTGGGCGGCGATAGAGAAGCTCCCGACTTATGACCGTATGAGGAAGGGGATACTCACCGGCGATGTCGGTGGGGCGGTGCAGGAGGTCGACATACAGGGCCTAGGGATGCAGGAGAGGAAGAACCTCATCGAGCGGCTGATACGCACCGCCGAGGAGGACAACGAGAGGTTCCTCCTGAAGCTCCGGGATCGGATGGAGAGGTGAGAATGCACTTCAATTCTGATCTTTTCTGAACACAAAAATGAACTCTGTTTCCTCAGAGGCATGAACAGCGTTTGACATCTGCGTGATTCTGAGAAGCAAAAGTTTTTAAAGGCAGTTGATAGTCATCATTTCTTGATTTTCTTGTTTGCAGAGTTGGGATCGATAATCCGACGATTGAAGTGAGGTTTGAGAACCTGAACATCGACGCGGAGGCCTACGTCGGGAACCGGGGAGTTCCGACATTCACCAACTTCTTCTCCAACAAAATCATGGTATGTATATAAGAACTGAAAAGTTTCATGCAGATGTTTAATGTACTAGGGCTGCTTCTGAGTATGGTGTAATTGTGTCCTCAGGATGTGCTGAGTGCTCTCCATATTGTTTCAAGTGGGAAGAAGCCTATCTCTATTCTTCATGACATAAGTGGAATCATTAGGCCCTGCAGGTGATAAATCAAGAACTGTTTTTTTTTCCTCACAAATCTCATATTTAGTAGCAGATTGGGAGTTTAATTATCTGCAATTTATTCAGAATGACTTTGTTGCTTGGCCCACCTGGATCCGGAAAGACTAGTTTCCTTCTAGCTTTGGCAGGGAAGCTTGATTCAACTCTAAAGGTATCACATCTTTATATGTTTCATGATTTTGAGTTGTTTTGCATTTCATGCAAAAGAAATACTTAGAGAAGAATAGTTGTAAGTTCTAACACGAGTGATTTTCTATGGGAAATGTTCAGGTCTCAGGAAGGGTGACTTATAATGGGCATGACATGGATGAGTTTGTCCCTCAGAGGACATCGGCTTACATCGGACAGCACGATCTTCACATAGGTGAAATGACGGTCCGGGAGACGCTGGCCTTCTCTGCAAGATGTCAAGGAGTCGGAACCCGTTATGGTATGTAATATGGTGGCACCAAAAGGGAAAATAAGAGAAGTATTCATCTTTCACACAATGAACCTTACTTTGAAATTTTGCAGACATGCTTGCTGAGCTCTCAAGAAGGGAGAAAGAAGCCAACATTAAACCAGATCCTGACATTGATGTTTACATGAAGGTAAAGGCTCCTAAATTTGAGTCAAATCAGGTATTTATTCGGAAGTAAACAAGAAGTACTCAAATTTGTTCTCTTGTATCCAATCAGGCCATCTCTGTGGAAGGTCAGGAGAGCGTGGTCACAGATTACATCCTCAAAGTGAGTACAATATATACCAAGATAAATGAGGCAAAAAAATTTATATGCCCCTAATCACACTTCTTGCAATTCTATTGCAGATTCTGGGTCTCGAAATCTGTGCAGATACGATGGTTGGAGATTCTATGATCAGAGGTATCTCAGGAGGACAAAAGAAGCGTGTCACAACTGGTATGTGTAATTTCTAGATTCAAAGAAAGAGCTATACATAACAAAGACCTTTGATCCTGACCAGAAAAAAAAAACTTACCTTAAAACCAATGAATTTACTCAGGTGAGATGCTTGTCGGGCCAGCTAAGGCGCTCTTCATGGACGAAATCTCCACCGGTCTCGACAGCTCCACGACGTACCAAATTGTCAACTCCCTCAGGCAGTCTGTCCACATCCTTGGCGGCACTGCACTCATCGCATTGCTTCAGCCTGCGCCGGAGACATATGAGCTCTTCGATGACATTGTCCTGCTCTCCGAGGGGCAAATTGTGTACCAGGGTCCTCGAGAAAATGTCCTTGAGTTCTTTGAGGCCATGGGCTTCAAATGTCCTGAGAGGAAAGGTGTTGCAGACTTCTTGCAAGAAGTGAGTGATCCACCGAAGGATTCTTATATCTACTACTGCAAGTTGGAAGTTGGAACTCAAATTTGACAATGTTCTCTGTGTATTCGCAGGTCACATCTAGGAAGGATCAGCATCAGTACTGGTGCCGAAGAGATGAGATATACCGGTACATCTCGGTCAATGACTTTTCAGAGGCATACAAAGCATTCCATGTCGGGCGTAAGCTGGGTTCAGAGCTCGGTGTGCCCTTTGATCGTACCAGGAACCATCCTGCTGCGCTTACGACTTCAAAATACGGTATCGGCATAATGGCGCTTCTGAAGGCATGCTTCTCCAGGGAGTGGCTACTCATGAAGAGGAACTCCTTTGTTTACATCTTTAAAGTAGTCCAGGTATATATCTTGCTTATTCAAATCTTCAGTACTTCAGAATTCAGATACTAAAGTCTGACAAATGTTACATGTCTGGACCAGCTTATAATCCTTGGAACCATTGCAATGACGGTCTTCCTGCGCACGAAGATGCACCGTAACACTGTCGAGGACGGAGTGATCTTCCTTGGCGCGATGTTCCTTGGCCTAGTCACACATTTGTTCAATGGATTTGCTGAGCTTGCCATGAGCATTGCAAAGCTGCCCATATTCTACAAGCAGAGGGACCTGCGGTTCTATCCATCATGGGCATATGCACTGCCTACATGGCTGCTCAAGATCCCGATATCATTCTTGGAATGCGCCGTGTGGATTGGCATGACTTACTATGTCATTGGCTTTGATCCAAACGTCGAAAGGTTTTTCCGGCACTACCTGCTGCTAGTGCTGATCAGCCAGATGGCATCCGGTCTCTTCCGGCTTCTTGCTGCCTTAGGGAGAGAGATGGTTGTTGCAGACACTTTTGGGTCATTTGCACAGCTTGTTCTTCTGATCCTCGGTGGCTTCTTGATAGCTCGAGGTATGCCAGTCTTATCCAGTGACTGTTCAGGAAGTGTGAAGAACCTGGAGTTGAATATTTCTGACTATGATTTCTGCAGATGACATCAAGAAATGGTGGATCTGGGGCTACTGGTCCTCTCCTCTGATGTATGCCCAGAATGCTATAGCAGTGAATGAGTTCCTTGGGCATAGCTGGCAGGTAATGCAGCGTTTCATCAACAAAGATGAGCTTGTTCAGTCTTGAGTTCATATCAGTAACTCAGAAACACTGTATATCCTTGTGCAGGTTGTTGATCCCACAAGCAATAAAACACTCGGTGTCCTAGTCCTGAACAAGCGTGGGATCTTCGTCGACGCTAACTGGTACTGGATTGGTGTAGGTGCATTGCTAGGGTACATCATGCTCTTCAATGTCCTCTTTGTTCTCTTCCTCGACTGGCTTGACCGTGAGTACCTTATCAGCTCAGTCATACATAGGTTTCACACCCTTCAGACATCTTGTATCTGGCACTTAACATTCTCTATTGTGACTCCAGCACTTGGAAAGGGCCAGGCTGTTGTTTCTGAAGATGAACTCCGGGAGAAGCAAGCAAACCGCACCGGAGAAAATGTCGAGTTGCTACCTGTTGGAATGGAATCTTCTGATGGTCAGTCTTAAAACAGATTCTTGTGTAACCCGCAGCAAATAAGACATAGCATTTTTTGCATCCTTATAACAAATGTGACAAATGCAGGAAGAGGAGAAATCACCACAGCTGACACCAGGAAGAGGGGGATGGTGCTTCCATTTACTCCCTTATCGATCACCTTTGACAATATCAAATACTCTGTGGACATGCCACAGGTAAGCTTAAATTAGCAGCTTTGTTCTTTGTTTAACAGAGCAAGTAGTTAATGCTCAGTACTAAGTCTGATGCACGAATCTTCGACAGGAAATGAAAGACAAAGGTATTACTGAAGACCGGCTGCTGCTGCTGAAGGGTGTCAGTGGAGCTTTCAAGCCTGGAGTTCTCACGGCGTTGATGGGTGTCAGTGGTGCAGGGAAGACTACTCTGATGGATGTGTTGGCGGGAAGGAAAACTGGTGGTTACATTGAAGGAGACATCTGCATCTCCGGATACCCGAAGAAGCAAGAGACCTTTGCACGGATCTCTGGTTACTGTGAGCAAAATGACATCCACTCGCCTCATGTCACTGTCTATGAATCTCTGCTGTACTCAGCCTGGCTCCGATTGCCTCCTGAAGTAGACTCAGAAGCAAGAAAGGTTAGTTGATTGATCCTTCTTTATAATAACTCAATAGTAGCTCTTATACTATGTTGCAATGCAATTTGATCACCAGAGTACTGGACTGACTCACTTCATGGATGCAGATGTTTGTGGAAGAGGTCATGGAACTCGTCGAGCTGACAACACTAAGGGGAGCATTGGTGGGACTGCCAGGAGTGAATGGCTTGTCAACCGAGCAGCGGAAAAGGCTTACCATTGCTGTTGAGCTTGTCGCCAACCCATCCATCATATTTATGGATGAACCAACTTCAGGACTAGATGCAAGGGCAGCTGCAATTGTGATGAGGACAGTTAGGAACACAGTGGATACAGGAAGAACAGTTGTGTGCACAATCCACCAACCCAGCATTGACATCTTTGAATCTTTTGATCAGGTAAGCTGCAACAAGGATGAAAAACTGCAAAAGTCTTGCATGCCTCTCATATGCCTCTCATATGAGTATTCACATCTCTTTCTTGAACTGTTGCAGCTATTCCTGATGAAACGAGGAGGGGAAGAGATATATGTCGGCCCCTTGGGACGCAACTCGTGCCATCTGATCGAGTACTTTGAGGTGAGTCTCAGTACCAACTATTGAACAAAGCAAATCTACTCCATTTCACATGACGTGTATGATAACCTTGGTGTGTGCTTCTCCAATTGTAGGGAGTACAAGGAGTGAAGAAAATCAAAGATGGTTACAACCCTGCAACATGGATGTTAGAAGTGACTACCCTAGCCCAAGAAGATAACCTCGGTGTTAACTTTGCCGAAGTGTACAGGAATTCTGACTTATACCGGTATGCATAATTCTGCCTATAACCTCAGTTTCTCTACTGTACCTCATTTCACTGATCGGTATGCATCATTGCAGGACGAACAAAGCCTTGATCAGTGAACTAAGCACACCTCCACCTGGATCTAAAGACCTGTACTTCCCAACCCAGTACTCAAAGCCCTTCCTCACACAATGCATAGCTTGCCTGTGGAAGCAGCACAAATCATACTGGAGAAATCCATCATACACCGCAACTAGAATCTTCTTCACTACAGTTATCGCCCTCATCTTCGGCACCATCTTCTTGAACTTAGGCAAGAAAATGTAAGTACATTGGCTAACAAGTCCAATTTAGAACTGATTATTCTGTTCACATATTGTGAGAAACAAACTAAATTATACTCCATCTTTTCTTTTCAGCCAAAATAGACAGGACCTGTTCAATTCTTTGGGGTCCATGTATGCAGCTGTTCTTTTCATTGGCATTCAGAACGGCCAAACCGTGCAGCCAATTGTAGATGTTGAACGGACGGTCTTCTACCGAGAAAAGGCTGCTGGAATGTACTCTGCTCTGCCCTATGCTTTTGCACAGGTAAATGATCATAGCTGAAGATTTGAATAAGCAATAAATCATTGCACCGTGCTTGCTTCCATCAACCGCAAAGTTCTAACAATGCTACCATTGAGCAGGTTCTTATTGAGATCCCACACATCTTCCTCCAGACCGCTGTGTATGGGCTCATTGTCTACAGCCTCATCGGTTTCGACTGGACAGTTGAGAAGTTCTTTTGGTACATGTTCTTCATGTTCTTCACCTTCATGTACTTCACATTCTACGGGATGATGGCGGTCGCCATGACACCGAACAGTGACATAGCTGCCATAGTCTCAACTGCATTCTATGCCATATGGAATATCTTTGCCGGCTTCCTAATCCCCCGACCGGTAAGTTCCCTTGACTAACTCCTCTCACATACCACTCTCTCAATAATCTTCCCACACTTTGATGCTGAAGTATACATGGCTGGCTTGCAGAGGATACCGATATGGTGGAGATGGTATGTCTGGGCATGCCCAGTGGCATGGACACTGTACGGACTTGTTGCCTCACAGTATGGAGACTACACAATCCCTTTGGAAGACGGTGAACAGGTGAAAGATTTCATTGACAGATTCTTTGGATTCCAGCACGACTCCTTGGGTTATGTAGCTACTGCTGTTGTTGGATTCACTGTTCTCTTCGCTTTTGTCTTCGCCTTCTCCATCAAGGTCTTCAACTTCCAAAGGAGATAAGAGAAGGCATCTCGAACGGATTCAACTTTGCTTCAGCTCACAATTGATGCTAAACAATGTAAATGAGAGAATATATTCTGTATTTGTTTCTTTCTTAGGTTATTAACACTATAATTCTGTTAGTCTGGCCCATATGTAAAAGAAGAGGGGCCGATGTGTAAATTGTAACATCTTCCAATGATGTAAATTTTTCCATAAGATGGTTCTCTTTGGTTCAGTTCATTTATTGTGTTCAAAGAGTTGATGATTGGTTAACATGGGAAAATATGACACTGCTTAAATATGCTTCTGAAGAACATATAGGGAACAGTTTTGAGGGGAAATTAACTGTAAACACTAGCTGTGTGAAACAGTGAGTCATAGGGAGAGGTGGAGAAAAGTGCAGTATGCTTTTGTTAACATGGTGGATGTTAAGCAATTTGCATAATGGCTCACAAATATATGATAACACTGAGAATAAAATAACCCTAAACAGAAAATTTAAAGCTGAAAAGTCTCACATGATAGTAAGGATTTTTTTTTAAAAAAATAATACACTAAAAAAAATTAATTGCAGAAATAACCTAAACTGTAAAGTTTCGCAGAAGTAACATCCAATCACTGGGATGTATGGCGGCTGAAGCAATTCTTAGTTCAGTTGCTATATGCCCTGCTGACTGTCATGAATTTGTAGCCCAATCTCAAAGATGTATAGCAATTGGGCTCAAAAACATACTCTTGACCTAGTTACCATACGTCTTGACGACTGATCTCTACATAAACACCAATTGCTAGGACGTATGACAATTGGGCTAACAATGGCTATATTTAAGGGTTTGAAAATCAGGTTTAATTCATTTTAATTTAGAAAAAAATAAAAGCTAGGGTTTGAGAGAAGAGAGGATATGAAAAAGAAATCGTGGGGTGGTTATGTTGAGTTTACACAGCTGTTGATCTGCTACTGCTACGATTGCCTGGTGAGTGCTTTTGAACATTTGTTTTAGTTTGTTTTATATTATATTAGAATAATTAGGAGAACTTAAATTTATGTATGACAATTGACCATAGAGTTGAGGAGTGACTCGAGTGTGGATGGATCTATTATGAGTATTGTACTTCGAGTTTTTAGTTAGTGTTTTGATTTTGTCCTTAATTGTTTATAGTTCGGTTCTCAAGTTATTATGACATATGAACTTAAATTTTTGTACAACAATCAATGCAGATGGAATGTGTGGCTATAGTTTCTATTTAGCTTTCTATATTTTCCATATTTTTTAATTCCTAAGATTATATCATTCCTAAGTAAAAAACTTATATTCATTTACGGTTTGTGCATAGGATAACTTAAAACCTAAAATTTTTTATGGATTTTTCAATTTTGAAACTTATAGGATATGTCTCAATCTGTAATTATGTATATTTATTATGGTGAATGTGTAATATATGATAGTCCAAATGAGACCGATTTGAGTGGATGTCAGTATATGAGTTGTGAAGTAGTAGATCCCAAATCATGGTTGTTGGAACAAATTCTTGTATGAGTTATTTGTCTATTTAGAGAGACCATTGGGTTTCATAATGTCAGACTGAAGGGATTGGTATTGCGACAAAGTAGTAAAAAATTCAGGGTCGCATTGGTTGCTTCAAAAACTTATGTCTGAGTAGACATGGTTGTCCTACGTGTTTAGATTGATAAACTCAAAGAGTCATATTAATACAATGTTTATGTATGCTGAATCGTATAGTATACTTGCTCCTCGTTTTGCTGCCTCATTTAGGCCAAATGTTGCAACAAGTTAGTTTATATTTTCCCTTAATAACATGTATCAGCTGGTGTAAAGAGTTGGTGATGGCCATGTGGAAAATGCGGATGCGATTTCGAAGGACAATAGTGCTGATAAGATTTCAAATTTGGAGGAGAGCAATAGTGGGGATGAAAGAAAGAGTGTACCAGAAGAATGGCGCTACAAAAGTGGGTTTTGTGAAGCTGTTGTTAGTCACCAATATAATTCTTCTTGGGTTTTTAATGTAAACACTGTATATTAGGAACATAAAAGAGTTGAAGAAAGCAATTGCTAAATGGGATACATAACTGAACAAACAGTACACAGTATCGAGATCTAGTAAGTGTTTGTATCAGATGTGCTGTCTATCAGAAGAATGCTTGTGGCATGTGCATGCCTACGAACCAAAGGATGAAGATTAGTTTATCGTGTCTAGGATACGTGAGCATTCGTGTATATTAATATCAGCATTGGGTAATCACATAAATTTATCATCTACATTTGTTGGCAATGTGATATACTTTACCTTGATGGCGAACTTTGTGATGACTTGTAAGGATACCATAACCAAAATTGATGATATGTATGGATACAAGATCAAGTAAAATAAGGTTTGGAGGACTAAGCAAAAGGTGTTAGACTCACGGTTTGGGATATTTAAAATGTCTTACAACTATGTTCCAAAATTGCTTGACTTTATTAAGAGGGCTAACCTTGGGACTATTGTAGACATTGCTGACGAAGAGGTTCATGGTGTTGCGTCATATCATATCCTGCGTCGTGTTTTTTGGGTCATTCGAATAGTGCATAAATTCTTTCTAGTATTATAGGCTCATGCTTTGTATTGATGGCACATTTCTCTCTGGGAGGTATTATGGTAGCTTGCTAATTGCAATAGTGTCTGACGCTAATGACCAACTTCTTCCTATAGAATATACAATTGTCAAGAATGAAAACAAAGATAGTTGGTTATAGTTTCTGAGGAATGTAAAGAGGTGGATTGTGCAGGATAGAGAGAATGTGTGCATAATACACGATTGCAACAAAGGAATGCGTAGAGCCATTGAGGACATTAGAACAGTTGAGAGTGGGCTGTACCCGTGAAAAGATGTGCAAAGTCGTTGGTGTATGTGTCATGTGGTTGCCAATTTGTTCACTTGGTTCAACCGGCGGCAAATTATGATGCTTTCTAAGAAATTGTGTGTGTAAAATCAGGAAAGCAAGTTTGAAAGTGTGAAGAAGAAGTTAGATGAATTTACTCTTCGTCTAATAAAGCGGATTATGACGTAATGTTTCTTCAAATAGTAATTAATGATGTTAAAAAAATTCCATATATTGTTAACACTTTCATGTAGGCAGACAAGGTTAAAGATGACCAAAGGTGGGATTTGCTCAATTGTGACATTGATCAGCAATATTGGTCACACACGCTAGCCAAAGGAAATGAATTTGAGCCACTTCACTTGTGTGATTCATACAGGTACTAGCAGATGCACCACAGGTTCATTTTGATTCTTCGACATGTGGGTTTGCTTCCCCTTTCTAGGATGGTCGAGGCCGGAGACTAGTGGTTCATATTCGACCATTCTTTGATCTCTGCACTAGTTGATAGATGGAAGTTGGAGACACATGCCTTCCACCTTCCGTTCAGTGAGATGACTATCACACTGCATGACGTCTCGATGCTTCTTGGATTGTCGATTGCAGTGCGAAGTATGGCACCAGACGCTATTGCAGGGATTTCATGGTGTGGTTGTGCATGGGCCTGATGGTGCACTGTATGCGGAGTTTGACCATTAGGTCAAAGTCCCCTTGACTTGGCCTCACTAGTTCGAGAACTGTCCTAATGAGAGACCTGAGTGGATTATGCGGAGGCACTTTGAGGTATATCTAGTTTTCTTATTTGGATGGGTGTTGTTCGCTCAATCGAACGAAGGCATCGTCGACCATAGCTTTCTCTTGCTGGCATCCAGGATTGTAGACACGATATATCTCATTAGGTGCCAGCGATCAGCTGGGGTTTGTCCATTTTGTGTGTACGTATGGGGGTCCTTGTGACTCATCCCAGCACAATCCTACAACTCACGTTTCATAGGCAGCATACTGCTACTACAACTTTGGTCATACGAGCGCTTCAACATCGACTGACCACGGGTTCAGATTGTTCCATATCCTCCTCTCATTGACCCACAAGACGACGTCGATATACCAACTATGGGCTTGCGATAGACTCGGCCATCACATGTCTAGGTTCATAATCATATCATCAGATGTTATACGAACTTCATCGCGCAATTTGATCATCTCCGACACATCAATGTTATATGAGGATGGGGTCTAGAGCATTTGCACCAGGTTGCACCTTACGGCCTCTCCATATTATGCACCAGGGACAACCTCTTCTGGCTTACTCGCTGCCAACTGGTCTTTCCGTTCATGGTGGAGCTTTACACATCACGGAGAGTTATGTGCCAATTTGGTCGCCACCAGGAAGGTTAGTGCCAGCCCTTTGCCGAGATGTCACGAATATGTTATCTTAAACTAGTACATTTTATTAATGCTTATAAGTTAGTTACTAATTTTTCTTAATTACTTG
The DNA here is from genome assembly GCA_019359835.1 of Pharus latifolius. Lineage (NCBI taxonomy): Eukaryota > Viridiplantae > Streptophyta > Magnoliopsida > Poales > Poaceae > Pharus > Pharus latifolius. The sequence goes on from CM033320.1 coordinate 8,148,448, forward strand.
CAATAGGAAAACCATGAAGGGTACCGTCGAAGATTCATGACACACCAGGCATAACATGGAGACATGGATGGTTGAACACCACTGAGCACCACATGTTAGTGGAGGCTCGTCCATTTGATCCATTATGTTGGCTTTTGTATTTGGAGGAGTACATGTCGAAGATGCATATGAGATTGGTGCATACCACTTCTAGAGGATGTTGTGGAGGCGACGAAGTGGTGGACCCTACGGATATTCTGGGACCATAGGTACTGCACATGAGACACCAGACCCAGACATACAAGGGTCATGCTCTGAGGACATTGGCTAGGCACAATAGTGCTATAATTGGCACGTCGTTGGGAGTATGGTGGCAGGGGAGGGGCAGTCACAGGAGAAGATACTATAGGCAATGTAGATGTCTCACTCAGTAGGACCATCCACGTTGTAGGATCATACCTGTGTCACTGCTAGGCCGGCATGGATATCACAATATTCCTTCAACTTCGGTCCTTTTGAGTGGATGACAGAGCAAGACAAGTTCAACAACTGGTACGAGCAGATATTCGGTGAGAGCGCACCCAGCTACTAGGATCCAAGTGAACTGGCAGATACAACTCAGCCGACACAGTCGACTCCACCATCTCCACCTCTTGCACATCAAAGACAGCTCCCACTGTGCGTGCTCCCAATAGTCGTGCTACTGCTCTGCCCACACAATGATCACCCTTTGGCTCTCGTCCGTGTCCTTTGTAGCATCCTACCTCAAAAAGAGGCCGTCATTAAATTTAGTTATATGATTTTTAGTCTACATGTGATACTTAATTATCACCGGTTTGTATATTGTTCAATTTCTTATTTATTTCCAATTTGTGCATTGTTCAATTCTATTTATTTACTCGACAAAACTACAAAATTATGCATTAACAACAATTATTTGCTGCAAATTCAGTCCACTAAGGACTGGATAGAATTTACAGTCTGGTTGTTAGGGCATATGACAGACTGGGCTGATGTGTTTTTTTGGACCACTCGTTATATGTTCTGGCAGCTGAAAACTATTTCTGCAAAAACTTTACAATTTAGGTTATTCTTGCATTTTATTTTTTTTGTTTTATTTAACAAAAAAACTCCATCTGCTTAATCCAGGTGCTGCTGACTGTGATGCACCCAGACCTGCAATTATTGAGTTGTTCCGGTGTTACTCCATTAATTGTATCATTAAGTTGGAAATCTGGGAAAAGCTTGGTAGATGTTCATGATCTACCATGGGAAACATGAAAACTATTCATAGGACAATAATAAGTAATAAATTGTAATACAAGAATAGCGATGCAAAACAAGTAGGTCAATGTAAAGTGTGAACAGAGTCATCCAGTGATCCATTCAAGAGAGCATAGACCACCTCAATGATCAATTGCAATCACATTCACAAATCAGCCAGGTCACAACACCATTTATTGGCCCAGCCTTCATCTGTCAATCAATTTGGGCAACCAGGAAGTTAAAAAAAAACACAAGACTATCCAACCACTAAGATTACACACATCAACCTGCCTAATTGCTGAAAAAAAATGGATTACTTCATCTGCAGAAAGCTACAGCATTCCAACGCCAACATTGACATCTGAAGTCCCATAGAAACCTATTGAATATAACAAAGGCCATTGACCAGATCATCATACCAACAGACTGAAATATGCCTATACTTTCAGAGATGGGAAACCAGCAAAAGACATACAGATCAATAAATACTAACCATTCAAGATAACATTGACCTCAGCATAAGCTACAACTCTGGACAACTCATCGTGGATTATCTGAGTCGGGAAATACGAGATAGTAGGAACAAAACCTAAAACCTGAGCTAAGCTATGGAAAGGGAAAACAAAAGGTACAGCATGGTGAAACTTTTCTTGTATTATAAGCCAGACTATCAAGGAAGCTTTGCAGCTCCCTCAGGCCTTGAGCAAAAATGCACCTCTGTACTTGAGGTCTTGGAGCTGTCCAGACAGGAGACTGTTCTTCCTCCTGAGGGCCTCATCGACTAGTTCTTTACATCGGGCAGCAGGATCATTGTGTTTGTCAGGACAGGACACTGCTCTTCCTCCTGAGGGCCTCAACGACTAGTCTACCGCACTTTGGCTATGGGCTCGGGCAAAATTCAGCTGCCCTTGAGGTAAGCACCACCAAACATTGCCACAAGAGGCCTCAATTAACTTCTCCCTGCTGCACAATGGGCTGTTGTCCCTAGACATCTCAATTGCTTTCCTCGACATGTCACTGCTCTACAATCACCAGTCTCTGCCAATACAAATGACATGCCAAACACTTAAAAAGGTTTCAGACAGAAGCACAACAGTTATCTTAACTGAAAGTACTGTTGCCCCGAGAATCCAGACACTGAATTTCCAACAATGATGACTAGCATATGAACGTGTAAACCAAAATTAATGGAGGAAAACATCAGTACAGGCTTCACTAGCAGAGCAAAGAGTACAGAGTCCACTCAATTAAAAAGATCAGAAGTTGGTACTCATCATGCTGGGCTCAAGAACAAAAGACAATGGGTATAACCAAACTAATCAGTGATAAGTAGGTAAGCATCTGTTTGCATGTGCATGCATGCACACATGCGTGCAACCTTTGGTGCGCAGTTGCATACATGTGAAATTGAATCCAACTCCCCCGCACTTCACAAAAAAAAAGAAAAAAAGAACCTCCACTATGACAGTACAATTTGCAGTTACAAAACAAAAGGAATAGATGATGATGTCTAAGAACAAAGAGAAAGAAAAAGATAAATAATGAAACCATGGTTTTCTTTCATTTGTGAATTCACACATTCAAAATTGATTTCAAGATTATAGACACTCAAATAGACATCATAGAGCTCCATGACCACTAAAAACTATGTAAGTGAGAAATGGAGCGGCACACCTTTGATAGTTGCTGAACAGAAATGCTAAAGAACAAACTAGAAAGAACTACAGGTTTCTTGGCAAATTGTTGCATGTAAAGGCAGAAACATGCTTCCCACTGTGTCCATCGAAAGCCTAAATTATCTTATAATGATTACATTAACAAGAGATTCCTCCTCAGAACTTTCCAATCCATAATCTTGCATAAAGTTGTCACAGAAAATGGAGAAATCCTCTAAACAATCCCTTGTTTCAGATTTCAATTTTTTTTACCTCCAGCTGCTAGTTCTAGTACAACTATAAAATGGATACATCTGCAGCATACTAGCAATAGAGCCCAAGTTTCACATTACAATTCCACAGATTATACTTGCATAAGAGATTAGCAAGAGTTAATGCAGCCAAAACACAAATACACATACAGCAGAGAGGTCACATGATTGAACCCGCAAAATGTACAAATAACCCAGACAACATATAGTTAATAGACTTGAATCTTGGAATTTAGCCATGGACTACCGAGATCAGATCCGTTTTAAACAGGGTCACACAGACCAATGAAGCACCGCCAAAGAGGCAAAATTCAGAGGTCTACTCACGGAGGAGCCGTGCCGCACGAGCGCCGTCGCGGCCGGCGGCTCTCCGTCGCCTCGCAATCCACGCGAGCCGGAGGAGGAATGGATCAAATCGAAGAGTGTTAGGGTTTGCGGGTTGGGTTTGGATTTGGATTTTGGGTTCGGAATCTTCGGATCAGAAGTATGTGATGGAAGGTGCGAGGGAGCGGCGTTTGGGTAAATTTGCGGGTGCGGTTAAATTAAGGCAAACAAATCATGGAGAGTTAATTTTGATTAGTAGAGTGGTTAGTTTTTTGGATCCGGAACGTGGATTTCGATATTTTGGCCGGAATGGGCCACGTGGCGAGTGGCTACTGGCTATGTGGGACCAAAGGACAAATCCAGTCGGGGACCGTAAATAATTTTGGTTTTCTACAGCTTTTATAATCCTTTTCAATGACACAAAACCACCTTTTATCCGGCCAATATCGGGGCTATAGCGGTCGGGATCAGGATTTTGCTGAAGGACATTAATCTGCTGGCTACTGTCAGAAAATCAAACTACGTAGTAATTCAGTTCATATTTCGGATGCAATTTCAATTAGTCTTTGGATACAAATCCCGAGAATATATATTCTTAAGAGGAAAAGTATTAAACCTTTTATTTTATTAGAATTAAAGTTTTAAAATTAATTTTGTTAAGTTTAGGTGCTTTTCTTCTAGGACTTAAGACTCTTTATTTTGACGGTGTATATGATATTTAGACTGGGGGAGATGTAAGAAAAACTACCAATTTGACGCTTAACCGCAGTATTATATTTGGTTATTTACTAAAATCCCTTTTTGGGGGAGAAGGGTGGATTGTTAGTGTGGATGATTTAGAAGATATAATTGGAGGACATGTATGGTTGGATTCCATTTGTGTACTTAGTAGAATTTGGCATATCTTAACCAAATCATTCATATGGGCTCGTCGTGCATTTGTATGGTCTGGAGAACTTTATTTGTCTTGTAGTTTATGTGTTTTATTTGTCTTTTTCAAAAAATATTTTAGATTTTTGAGAGAAAATTTCATATCTAATAAGAATAGATGTTTTCTTTTCTCTCAACTTCATATATTTTAAACAGGACTGTAGTGTGTAGGATATATATATATATATATATATATATATATATATATATATATATATATATATATATATATATATATATATATATATCAGATGATGAGTACTTTAGAGTTGGAAGTTGATGCATAAGATAGCAGTGGGTTATCATGGTGATAATTAGCTGAGAGGAGAAAGTACTGATAAGGTGGGTAAGGGATTTTATTATATGCCACTTTAAATAGTGGTATATCAAAAAATATCACTCGAAAGATTAGTGTTTTTAATATATCGCTCCAAAGAGTAAAATAGTTATAATTTATCATTCAACCATATTTAACATTATTTTTCTTTTTTAACATTTTTGTTCACATGAAATGATCATTTTGCCCTTGAGCCCAAACAGGATTTGTCTCAATCCTGTTTGCCCACCTTACCTTGTCTGACCCACAGCGACCAAAACCCCCAAATTAGGAATCGCTTCGTAGATTTGGGTGACTAAGGTAAGTATAGTTTGATTGGATCGGGTGGGTACCAATATGCTTTGAATCGCTTTGTAGATTTTGTTGAGTTGAATCTTGTTTGTGCTTAGGAGTATAACGGTCATTTCGTGTGAGTAAAAATGCTAAAAAAAATATTAAATATGGTGGAGTAGCAAATAATAACTATTTCATTTTTTAAAGTGACATACTAAAAGCGTCAATATTTCGAATGGTGGTTTTGGATATACACATTTTGAAGTGGCATATAAAAAAAAATCCCATATTCAAATGACGCAAACAACACGACATATAAAATAATGTGAAAATTTGACTCGTATCATTGAAATTTCTGATCACAAGATGTTTGAGACTTCTTTTGCCTTGGTCCTAATGAAGATACTGAACGAGACCGTCGGCAGTTTTTTCCAATGGCATAAGATATGGATAAGAAGACAATGAAAAATAGGTATTCTTTTGATGGTTACTTTTGGTTTCTCTCATGAGATTAAACCAAAAGGGAAAATGAGAAAAAAAAAACGAAATGCCAACCAAATTGAAGGGATTCCACTATGAAGTCACGTCTTGCTTACCAATAAATCGGTTGTGTCACATCTTTCCGCTTTTCAAATTTAATTCAAATTCGATCGCTTAATGACTCAAGCAATCTATCAGTCTAATTTATATGGGGCACCTTATTTCAATGGATATAGTTCCTATAAACAATATGTTCATTACTATGATAGTTAAATATGACAGAAAAATGAGTCTGATTTGGCATTTTTTTTATGTTCATGCATATTCTATTTTTTTAATATGATATGTTGATAACCACATTTATTACAAATCAGAAAAACTAGTGTGTACATATAGAAAGGAAACCATTAAACCCGAGTAAGAAAAAAAACATCATAAAAATTAAAAATTTTGAGATATTTGTATGAGGATGCTCTTTATCATAAAGAATTTCATCTCTAATTATTAGATAGTATAGATCAATTGATCTAATCATTAAAAATTGAATCCTAATAACAATTCTCAAATAATTTTTTCCGCATGTGTATCGGTCAATTCATGCATTCGTTGCAAATAATAAGGATTGGCACGTGTACACATAGAAATTAAGAATTCAGGCAGGCCTGGACGCGAAAAAAGCAACTTAACCGCAACAACATACAAACATGAGAACAATCAATAACAATTAAACTTGAGTGCCACTTACTTATTTACACAATGACTCACTGTAGTAGTTTCCACTGACAAGGCAGTACTCCAATGACACGATCGGCTGTACTTATTACACCGGAGTTAACGCAGAGTTAACACAATTGATTAACAGAAATATCATGTATAGATAGATAGAGAGATAGAGAGAGAGATTTGGACAAATTAATATAACAATTAAATCCAAATTAATCACACAAACACATATATATATAAGCATGTATGCATACATGTATATCCACGTGGCATGCTATGATAGTACGAGTAGCTTATAAATCACTGGTCCTTCTTGCAGCAGCCGCAGAAGCACTCGAGGCAGTGCTCGCAGGCCTCGTAGCAGCAGAAGCAGCAGCACAGAAAGAAGAAGCTGCAAAGTCATTCATAACCAAACTTAATCTTAAACCCATGCCTCCACAAACATATATGCATATAGTTGGTCTACATATTTATCGCTCAATATGGTATCAGGAATAAAAAATCTGAGTTCAAGACACTCCGGAGTCATTTGTTATAAAAAATTATAATTTGTTGGTTTTTGCATTCTGACAAACACCATCCATATCTTAGCTTTAATCAGTCTAGGCATGCATGGGGAGAGAGATTAAATGAGTAGATTGCACACCACTCTAAACTTTTTAAGCTTTTGGGCATATTGTATGACTAAAATCCATGAGGATAAACACCTCAAACTTTTGGGTTCAGATGGTCGGACATGAAACTTAACACAAAGATAGTTATTTACACTATACCACTTTGATGACATCATCTACGTCTTAACCCTAATCAAGTCTAGGCCTGAAATCACCATACTGGCCCAAACAACTCAAGCTTTTGGACATATATCGTGAGCTTTTAACACGAAGGAAGGCAGCTTAAACTTTTGAGATGAGATGATCGGATCATGAAACTCAATTACTACATGCACCAAAGAATTAGTAAAGATATCATGCATACTGACCAGGCATAGAGGAAGCCCTTCTCCTCATGGCGCTTCTTGACGTGTTCCATCGCCGAGAGGTTCTGCTGCTCACCGCCCTCCTGTGGGTCCATCGTCACCGCCGCCGCCGCCGCTGCCTCTTCTTCTCCTGGTAGATGCTAGCGCCTGGAAGAAGGAGAAGATCAGAAGCTAGCTGGGGTGGGGGGGGGGGGGGGGGGGGGGGGGGTGGGTTGGGTGTCTTCTTGCTTGCTCTCCTCTTCTGATATATAAAGCTAGAGAAGAAGGCTAGTTAGAGCAAGCTTACCTAACCATATTATTAAGTACTGTACTCCAATATTAAGCTGTTTGTAAATTCTAATAGTATCGGTTAATGCATTATTTTTTATTTTAATTTTGATAAGTAATTAAGGACATGTTCAAGCCCTATCTTGGTGCTCCCCACCATGTAATGTCAAGCTACAGCTAGGAGAGATATACCTTAGAAGATGCCTCAAATGTTTCTGACAGTGATGGGAGGTGTCACCAAATGGTATTTTAATTAATGTCTATAGTTTACATGGGCTTGATTCTAAGTAATTACTGCAACGGTAGTAACCTGGGAGTTGTAGGGTTCTCGTAAAAAATGGAAAGGCTTTGTTAGGTTTGGACGCGGATGTGCTGCAAGTGTGAATCAGCGCTTCAAATCGATCATGTGGAGAAATAGGTAAGTGGTTTTTTTATCCTTTTTATCGGAAAGGTATATGCATTTTTTTCCTCAATTTGAAGTATTAGATCAAAAATTAACAATCGAGATGAGATGGGTGAGAAATTAAAATTTTTCACCAAATAATTAACCACCTCAATTTTTTTTATTTGTCAATATAAATGATTCAAGATCAAATTAGATGGTTGAGTTTCTGAAATAAAAACATATTCTGCATTTTATTAAAGTAGAGGATCACAATACTTTGTTCATCATTACCTCCTAGTGTACTACTCCTTGTAAAAAAAAAGATGTTTTGACTTTATATATATATATATATATCTGTGTGTGTAGTGCATCTCACCTCTTCGGTACTTTCATGTATTCTATCTAAAAAAATCATATAAATAATCATGAAAAATTCTATAAAAATTAGAAAAAATGTATATTAGGTTGTTCAAGTAGCATATAAAATTTCAACTATAAACTCGATGTATATTAGGAGAAATCAAAATGACAAATTTTAGTGAATAGTAACTTTATATTTTTATTTTCAGATTTATTTTTATCTGAATTTATCTTTTTTGGCTCTCCGTGTGTATATTTTATTTGGATTTGAAATTTTGTAAGATGATAGATTGATTTTGTATTTACAATCTCAATTTTTTGCAAAAACTTTTATAATCATTATATAAAATTTTGATAAGAGATATATGTGAGCATCGAATGAATAAGATACAATGGATACATATCCATATATATAGGTAAGTATCTAGTGCATCTTATCTTTTATGTGCTTCTGCATATCTTATCTTAAAAAATCATGTACATAATAATAAAAAATTCTATAAAAATTAGATAAGGTGTATATTACGTTAGCCAAATAGCCTACAAAATTTAACTCTAAATTCGATGTATGTTACAAGAAATAAAAATAACAAATTTAAGTGAATATTAACTCTTATCTTTTTCTTTTATTTTTTGTATTATTTTTTCAGCTGATTTTTTTTTGTTTCTATTTGTATAGATTGAATTTGAATTTGAATTTGAAATTTTGTGAGATGATATATTGATTTTATATCTATAATATCAAATTTTATAGAATTTTTATGACTATTTATAAAGAGTTTTTAGTAGAGATACACGGAAGTATCGAAGGAGTAGACTGTACTGGATACTTCTCATGTGTGTATGTTTGGGGGTGTTAGTGTGTGTGTTACACGAATCTCGTGATGACAAGTTTTAATGATCAGAGCATATTTTGGGGACACATTTTAAAATGATAGACATCTGTGTGAACCGTTCAGCTGGCACATTTCAAGGTTGAGATTTGTTAAGGTGACATGTCACCTAATAAGTGATGGTAAGTCATTGATTATCCAAATAATGCAAACATTGGTACTAAAAAACTGTACCTGATGTGGCACAACCAAGTAGGGCTAAGTGGTTGTTCCAAACATTATATTCATGATAGCCATGTTTTGATTAATATCTTTTCATTTTAAATCCAAATTTTAGTTGAAATTTCTTAAGACGGCCCACGAAAAAATTTTCTTTGAAGGCACTGTCACTAACAAGTAGGATATGAGATAAATTGGTTAGTCTCCCCTGAATCAAGGCGAAGGAAGTTGAGATGACTCGAACACCAACCAGATATTATTTGGACTTGTGTGAGACATGGCCGAAGCAGAACAATTTTGGCAAGGTCATTAACCTTATAGCCCCTGATCGCGCCAAGATCATTGGAATTAGATAGGTGAGCAGGAGAATACATCGAAAAATCTCAGATTAGAGACTTCGATTAATAAGATAACATGTAGAGGGCTCGTATGGAAGAAATTTTTATTCTTTTCTATCAACACTGCAAATTCAATTTGCAATTGGTCAATTCAACATGGATGACACAAGCTTAATATAATTATCAGGATGTTACTTTCAGTGACTCATCTATGCCCCAGTCTCCACTAAATACACGCATCATCTCAATGGAAATATCAAATTAAACATTATTATGGTGAGGACCCACATATTATATGCATATATTGTAGGTGTGAGGTGTCCATTATAGCAACCAAGCACGCACGACGTGTTTAATCAAATCTGCAGATATTTAATACCAAGTTTATGAGAAATCTTCTAAACTTTTGAAAAAAAAAAAAGAAAAAGAAAATAGAAGGAGGCATATTACAATATCTCACAAAATTTCATAAACAGACACATATATAATTTTTGAAAATTTGAAAACCATAAACTTATTATAAATAGTAATTACTACACATAATACCGAATAATTTTTCTTGTCGGATCTTTTGAAGCAAATGAGATCTGAGTCGGGAGAAGCATATCTTTTGCATCAGCATATCCTATTATCGCCAGAGAATGTTGGTACAGATTAATTATTTCTTTTTTTATGAGCTGAGCTTGCTTATCCTTGAACCTTTCATGGTGACTTGGCAAACATGCAAACCTTATAAAATGTATAGGGAAAAGAAGATGACCATTTTGGCCCCCCAATTTAGGTTTGGGCCTAACTTAAATCCTCAATTTTTTTTAGGGCACCATTTTAATCTATCAATTTTGGAGACAAGTTCAAATCAAACATTTTAGCAAAATAATTCGCCTTGCTCATGAAGTCTACGAGTCATTGATAGATGGAGTTAATTGGCAGCCGACATACCAATTGGCTTCACCTATCAGGGAATTTGAATGCTTGATTTAGACCAGTATTTAAGTTTACAAACCAAAATAGTATTGAAAAAAATTCAGGAGTTAAACTGAGTCCAATCCTAAAATTGAGAGGCAAAATGGATAATTCCCTTGAAAGCGAACTCACAAAATTGCAGGTATTTTATGGTTTCACGAAAAAAAATAGACGAATTCTAACAATCCACAAGAAAAAAGAACCCAGGTGATAACAACCGGACAATCTAAAAATAATAATAAAACAAGTGGATTTCTTTATATAGCTCAGCAACAACTTTTGTTTTTAGAAAACTAATGTTCATGCATAATATTAATTGTTACATCATGATAGTCTATGCCTGATCTGCAAATCCAGTACCAAATGGCTGCCTTCTCACTACATAATCATATCATCTGCCTAAGTTTAAAGGCATGATTATATCTTAGTTATTATCTTAATTATTAGATTATAATTTAAATAGTTTAGTTTAATATATGAAAAAAAATTAAAGTAGTTATTTATCCTGATATTTTTTTCAACACCTCACTCATTTTGATTTACAGTGATTTACAGTGTTGATTTCTGACAAAACAATCGAAATAAAGAGAGATGTATGTGTCTTTTAAACTGCGGGGCAAAGAATATGAAACCATGACTGCAATGCATGGCTATTTTAAAAGATTTTGGATTTTGATCTCCAATTGCATCGCCCTCAGCATTGAAGATTTGCACGAAAGCTGTTTCAAACTTGCCACCTGTTTTTGCTGCAAAAATATGCAAGTTTGTCCACGGGTCATGTCTGACTAATTAAGATCGCCTCAAATAAAAATATCTGGCTAATATGATGATATCATATCAAATTGTATCCGATTAGTATGTCATGTAAAAATCCTATACTCAATTACTTTTGATTGAATTGATCATTTCTTACTTAAAAGTGATAAACATGATAAATTACAATAAATGTAGTGTGTTGGATTGAACATTGTAGAACACGATTGAGTCGGGTTTGGGTTTGACACTAAATCTAGGCTCAAGTCGGGTTAAATTTGTTCAAATTTAGTTGTATCTAAAAAATTTAAGACTATTATGTTATTATGTTATATAAAACATATATTTATTGAAAAATTTTCAATCGGATGAAAACATCTAATTATCCGATCCAATCATAAGAACTATTAACTACTTAAACTTGTTCTAATATAATACTGGTATACACAGAAAGAACAAATTTTATAAAACTTCAATAGAGAGTCACTGATAGATGAGCTCTGACATCTAAGATAGAATTCAAGTGAGTCAACTACAGTAATTAAGGAAAATTTTTATGTAGTCTTTCTAGTTATAAGTAGCCTCAAACAACATTACAATGAGCAAACAACCATTAAAAGAAAAACCAACCTTCTTTTCAATACATGTTTCAACCATCTTGAATGTGATGTCACATCTCATCAGAACAAAGTGCTATTGTACTAGCTAGCTGGGTTGCATGTGTAACACGTAAAAGCCATGAGATAGCTCGACATTGGCGGACCGTGGTATGGGACTTTGCTCTACCTCGAGATTGGTGGTCTATCATACGGGGGTTCATCCTCTACATATGTGTTTCAGGAGTCACAAATTAGTGTTATATGGTTATCTGGTTCGAACTCAGGTCGGGAAAATGAGAGTAGAACATCTTAGTCAATTGGACTAAAATATGTTTACTAATCTATTGTCACTGCACAAACTAATAACAAGTAGATGCTTGTCAAGTCCTGAACACTCGACAAACTCTTTCCACACGACAGGTAACTTGTCGAGTACTCAAGACTTGATAAACTGACGTAATAGAATATTTGTGTAAAATTTTTGAACTTACGTTAATTTTATAAATAATTATTTTATGTGGGTTATTAATAAAAAAACACACATCCCCACATATCAAGATTTGGCAGCATAACAAGGTTAAAAATGCAAACACAACTTGTTCATCTGTTGTTGCAAATGGGTCAATGTAAGACAACAAAATATCTAGACCTTTCAGAATTCCTTGTAACGCAGGTTAAGCCATCTACTTCAATTCATCAGCAAATCATAGATTCACTGGTTCAAGATTTCCAGAAGGAAACGTGGAGGCCACAACTTATATGTATGTGAATAAATACAATATACGGTTTTAAACAGTATGTTCATCTGAGCAATGGACGACAAGAGATGGTCGGACTTGCTTGCTGTTTGCCGGGGCTTATATTTCAGATATAGCCCTCCAGCCAACACGTATGAGAAGTGTTCCACTTCAGCATCATACTGCAGCTGCAGTTCAATACTTACATACAGCAGGCACCTATATGCAAAATCAAATAATCTTTGGCCGCTAAGTTTTCTAAAGGAAAATGGAAAACAACCATGGGCGGGAGAAACCAGCTTTATCTCGTCCCTTTTGCTCTCCGCCTTCTTGTACACTTCCTTCCTACATAACTTAGGTCATGCAATGAAATGAGTATTATCATACCATACTCAATTTCTTCCTACATAACTTAGGTCTTGCATCAAAATGAGTATATCATACCATCCTTCGTAAACCCCATCTTCTCCCAGTAGAGCACACTGGCAGTTTTTCTCTAATCTCTAATAATCAGATACTTGTAGTGACAATCACTGATTGAAGTATCTTACACTGTTACGCACTTGCCACTGAAAGTGGAGGCATTGTTTCGTGGGCCTTGGCTGCCTTTGGCCTCCACATGGTCCGCGCCTTCACAATGGTAGGTCCTGTCTCAAGGCTTAGCACATGCTCGCACTGCAAGGTTGGTTCTCCTGACCCTTCAGTGCAGTCAGTGAACACTGTGGTTTGCGACCGCAGCACACTGTCTCGGCCACACTCCCTCTTGTAATCTAGGATCATGCCAGCCAGCTCATGATTCTCCAGAATGGAGATTGGTGCGCTCTAAGGGGAAAAAACAAATAAGATCAGGGTTTGCTGTAAATGTAGCAAATAAGTGGTATATTTTTTTTCAGAAAAAATGGTAAATGACATAACCATGGAATTAGATAACTCCTCAGGAAGAGAATGAAAGAAGGATTGGTAACAGGATTTAGGGAATTTGATGTTACGCCTCCAATCTATGAGTAGGGAAGAAAAAACTTCAATTGATTGTTTTAAATAAATTATGATAGCCTAGAAATAAATGCATAAATTTGTGGGCACACATTACAAACAAATATTCCTGTTAGGCTTTAAAACAAAGCACATAGTGAACCAAGCGATGCAGTTAGATACTTGTAGCCAACCTATAACATAGCTAGACATCAGGGGCATAACACTCTGTGTCCCACTTCCACAAGACACCTAAACAATAATAAATTTGGATGGGCAGCAGAGCTGGCAAACAGGATCTGCTAATCTGTATGACACCTTAGTAGCAACAATGAACATATTCATTTGGGGCCTGGACCATGTGTAATCTTATCCTTTCCAATAGTGATGTCAAATCATAGTTTAGGTGTATGATTCGAAACCTCTAACCATGGTTTAAATTATGAACACAGTACGGCACGACGGCTCCTAAATCTAGCAACAGAACAAGAACAGGAGTTCTTTCATGAACGCCCCACAAGACAAAGAAACTCACTTGGACAGTAATAATATACCAAAAGGCCAGAAGGGACAGTCAAAGAACTTGTTTGCCTAGATCACTTCATTAAAGCAATGTTCTATGAGACATGTAAGGGAATGCCTTACAGCTGAAAGCATTAGGAAATCACTAAATAATAAAGAATTGTCCAATGATGGCAAATGCTTCCAGAGATAAGAGTAAACCAAGAAATCTTGTCAATTGTCAACAAAATTAACTGACTCAACTGCAAAGCATTCAAGTCCAAAGAATCATCAACTTCATCAGAAATACTCAGCTATAAATATCAATAAGTGAAGTCATGTATATAGAAGACATGTATTTGAATATTTCAGTGATCTAGTCATCAAAGCAAGAAACCTAAATACAAAAACAGTACCATAAAGATGCATAGTCAAAGTAGTAGTGTTTTACCTCAAGAATCCATCCAATATATTTAACATTGTTGACATGCTGATTGATATCGAGGTCAGCCCATCGAGGCTGCATCATATGCCAAAAAGCAAAATGTTTAAAAAACACTAAGCATGCCAAATACAGCATCATAAGCTTATGTGTATGTGCAGAACTTACAGTCAAACCTGTCCGGTCATACTTTGTTGCAGTGGCACTGCCATGCTCTGGCAGTTTTGGAAGTTTTCGGTTATCTTCATCAACAATAGCAGTGCGCTCAAAAAAATATGGTGCTATTTCAGTCCGCACTTCATCTGGAATTCTTGCAAGCTTCCTAGTAAGTTTGTGCATCATAACCCATTTACTGCACATTTAAGCAAAAAATAGAACATATTAGGAATTCCACACAGTGACAAGAAGCCAGCAGGTAATGCAGTAACTATCTAGTACTAGATGAATGGCAACAGAGCAGGCACAAACAACTAAATAGCAAAAGTCAGTGAGTTTATGAGGTTATTACTTAGTTCACATGTATGTGAAATTCATGGGTGATTGAGATGAAAACCTTGTGGCCCTCAGTAGAGTCTGTCCTGTCTTACAATCACGTAAATGCCAATCTCGGCGCATTCCATTTTTACCATGACCACCAACCCATGTATCTACTTCAACAATATCACCCCTGCAGAACAAAAGAACTTAGTAAGAAGATTGAGTAACATAAATCAAACAGCCCCAGATTGATTTCAGTTAATGTGGCAAACATTTTTGTCCCGGATATTCGAGTAAACCAAACACAATATATTAAGATCCAATAAATTTTGAAACAATGATGGTTGAATGTGGGAAAGTGTAGACAGCCATAATAATAATTAATTCAGAAGGCACTACTTTTATCAGAATTCAGAAAGGCTTTACAAGTTGCTCTTCAAATGAAAATGGACAATAATAACCACCCTACATTTTGAGAATCTCTTTCACATTCATTGTCAACTACCTCTAGATCCCATTAAAGTAGGAGCTCCACATAAGGCATAAGAAATTGCTCGAGTGTACTCAATTGCTTGTATAGGTTCCCATCAAAATCAGGTCAAGGCTAATTTATGAATTGCACAACAAAATAAAAATCCAGGGAAAAAACACACATCATTTGACCTCCATCGTATTGTCTGAAGACAAATGCTCTGGACTGAGACAGACAAAAAATTCATATCTTATCCTCTTTCAATTTATTGTTCTATGAACAGTGGCTATTCTTAAAAAGCTATGATAACAGCAATCTCCCATAGCTTTATGCCACCACAATATTAGCATGTCTTGTACATAGTTATCACTTAATGCCAAAAAAACTACACTGTATCCAGATCAAAACAATACAAAAGAACACAGAAGAACAGAGACATGATAGTTTGCAAACTATACCAGCATGGATAATGCTCGACCAGGACCTGCATTTGACTGACAACCCAGAACAAGTTACGTTTACTCATCTCCGGCGTGGAACCAAAGCCATCTCCTAGCAGCCCAGCACTCTTAACATGATTGAGTGCCGTCTCCTGAACCAACAGATGAAAAGAAATGATTTCAACATCCAGGGTGAACACCAACCATAACAATCCAACGCTTCACAGTTCCTCACTTGCAAATGATTCATCAGTGTCTCTATTGATGCTGTCCTATCAGCCCCGATCTCATAGGACCGGATGGAGAAGTTCTGCCGGAACACGAGCCCATCCTGTATGATCCTACCGAACCCAAATGTGTCAGTGAGCATGTCAGGCCGCTTGGGCTTCCAGTCTAGCAGCGTCCACTGCCGCTCAGCAGCCAAGAAGATGGTCGTGATGGCTGCAAGGAGCATGCTCCAGTCAGGGAGCTGGTTGTAGAACGTCCTCGGCACTGAGGAGGGCACAACCTCGTCCTCTCCATCTGCCACCGCCGCTTTGCCGCCATTCACCTTGGGGACAGCGTGGGCACGAGTTCTCCCAGCCCTTATAGAGGTTGACGATGAGGCCGTCTTCACAGTGCTGCCGCTGACATCCAGGCTGTCCGGGGATTCGCCCAGGGTGTTCTTGGACGCGGACGGCACCGGCGACACAGGGAAGAAGGCCGATGAGGCGATGGAGGCAGCCATGTGAACTATGTACTTCAGAACTGTCGTGCCAAATCAAATTGGTGTGTGACGCAGATATCTTAAGCTGAATTGAGAGAAAAACAGCAGGAATTTTCCAAAAACATAGCCTTTTTATAATTTAATTAATCAAGTAATGTACAGAAACATTCTGGGATAACCACCTGAGCCTACTAAGTAGAAGAGAAGAAATATTAAACAGGTAAGAGCAAACTCTTTTAATAAGGCAAGTGGGAGAAATTTACCATGGTTAGCTTAAAAAACAGTTAAATCCCAAAATCCAATGATTCAAAAGCTTAAACTTATCTAAATTCCACACAAAAACGGCACAAACACCCAAACTTATCAGTCACACAATACTTCGCCTACAAACCAAAAATTCACGAGGCTTCCAAGAATCCAACCCAAACTAACAAACCAAAAAAAAACCCACCAATCCGGACATTAGAAACTCCCAAAATCCCCCACAAAAACACAAAAAATCAAAACCAACAATGTCCAAACGCGAGGTGCCCAGGCGAAACTTACGAGGTGCTCGTGCTCACGCCGCCGCCGTCGCCGCTTTAGGGTTAGGGGCCTGCTTGGAGAGGAGAGGAGGAAATGGAAGACAGTGCAAGAGAGGGACGGCGGCTTTGGGTTTGCAAATTGCTTCGGGTGGCCACCCTGTCTCTGGTTTCTACGCTGGCATCGCCATCCACCACCATTCTTAAAGCTAAAATTCGGTTTTGTGTCCATTGACGTTTCTGCCCCTGGCA
The DNA here is from genome assembly GCA_019359835.1 of Pharus latifolius. Lineage (NCBI taxonomy): Eukaryota > Viridiplantae > Streptophyta > Magnoliopsida > Poales > Poaceae > Pharus > Pharus latifolius. The sequence continues at coordinate 8,165,903 of CM033320.1, forward strand.
CAAGCTCAGAAAAGCACTTTGGTGGAACAGTTTTTATATCATAATACATTTCTTTAGGGCCGCAACTATGCAACTCGCTTCATCTCGAAGTGGAGAAAAACACACCCGTTTAGTTCGTCCTAGGGACCAGACGGTTGGCACGAACTTGCAAAGAGACGTACACTAAATTGGATTTGAATACCTATTTTTCATGTTAAAAGACATATAATGTATAATTGAGATTTGTTTAATTATAAATTAACTACTCGAATAAAGATGTAGTGAGCTTTGAGGTCAACACAAGTCATGAAAGAGATTGACTCCAAATAGAAATCCATTATTATATAATAAATTTTAATTATATTGAAAACACCACATTAAAAAAACTCAAAATTCTCATATTAATCTTAAAAAAATTGTTAGAAATTTTCACATTAATTAAAAAAAAAATATCCATTTCATCATCAGAAAAATCATGTTCAAAATTAACTATCGTTATTATGATATAAATTTATGTAAAAAATTGTATCTACAACCAATTCTATCTCTATTATAATAGTAAAAAAGATATCTTTATATAAAATATAAATAAACTTTTAAATCATACAAAGATTAACCATACAATTATGTAAATCTCAAGTTAGTTGATTTAAAGTCAAAAGACATTGTTAAAAGGCATAGTTGAGGGCGAACTATTAGATCACTAATCAATTGCTCGGGTGAAATTGTGCAAAATTTTGAGAATATAATTTATTTTATGACTTAGTTTTGGATCATCTGATCAATTCTGATATAACAGTATATGTTTCAATAACTACATGTGTATTTTAACTTAAAAAAACGGCTATCTAAATCCCAACAATTCAACCACACGTGAGGTTGCTTTCAATTCTTAAAAATGCACACCTGCCGCGAGAATTTAGTATAGGCTGTGGATTTTGCTACCCATGAGTCATGACTTGACAAGTAGTGCTCTCTCTCTCTGGAGTTCGTGGTGTGCATTTGGAGAGAGGTGTGAATAGAAAGCATGTTTCACACATCGGCGTCACGTCGGTTGGGATGTCCGGCTAGCATGCATAACTCTGCACCCGCGGGAGGCCAACCATGTAATGGAGACGGCTCGCCAACAACCAAACTTGCATGTTGCATCTGGCCATAATCATCCATCAACTTCCTTATTTTTCTAGCGTTACAACAGTTGGTTAGTGTAATTAAATCAAATTTCACCAACAATAAAATAATTTACACATATTAGTAGATTAAGAGATACTATTACTTATGAATCAATTTTCTAAAAAAACTCATATGCTTACAGCAATGAATTTAAACTCATAATCTACGAGTGCTAGAATTTAAATCTTAATCTCTACTAAATTATTTAGACGCATTGAAAGTTAGGCTACAAATACATGACAATCATCCATCAGCTTTTAATTTTCGCATTTCGTTTCAATGTGCCCACAACTCTCACCGTGTAGTGTTTGGTTGGATATATGAGTTCATTTTTGTATGGGATGATATAAGTAGATTATTTGGTTGGGTGTATAAGATGTTAGGAGATCATGTTTAATTGTTTGTGTGAGTTGATTTTGTATGGGTTAATATAATGTTTGTTTTATTATATAATATATGTTATGATTTTATAAAAAATTTATTTTAAATATAAATTATTACTTTAATATAGAATGTTGTCATTATTCACCCCTAATGATCACTAAATATTAAAAATCAATGTTAATTAACAGTAATAGTTGTTTAAATCACCACTAATCACCATTAAAATATCACTAATTAATACCAAACATTATTAATTATCATTTAAAATCACTAATTAACACTCATAGTCTCTAAGTACTAGTAGCAACTAATAATATTAGCACTAATTGTTACTAATTAATACTAAATAACCACTAATTAACACTAAAAAATGCGGATTAATATTAATTGCAACTAATCACTACTAATTATTGCTAATAGCCACCAATTAGTACTAATTACCACTAATAATATATGATTAATGAAGGTTGCATGAATTCATGATCATCTTTCACCATTCAGGGTATGAGAGGAATGTTTCAAAAATATTGTATCTTCTCATCCTGCATTATATCATTTCATACATGCAACAAAACATAAAGATATTTTTTTGTCCTGCATCAACTTGTACGAGAACGAGTTCATAGACACAACCAAATACTTCCGATTATTACGTTGAACGATGTACTGCCGACACGATTTGATGGTGATGGCTCCTCGAGATGAACATGAAGCAAGGAGCTTTTTGATCGAGGGTTATGTAGGAATCTTTTACAACCTGTTCGATCAACCGAGGATGTCCCTTAGAAGGTACATGAGTACATTGATTGGAATTGAACCTTCTCTTATTCCTGATTGTCAAGCTTTTAAGATGTGGTATTTTTGTTAAATAATTAAAAATAAAAATAATTTAAACATAACTTACAATTTGCAAAAATTACAAAACTAACCCATCACATTATTTAATCGTGTTTCCAGACCGCGACAGAAGATAAGCAAGCTCTAGTCATGCCTCTAATGTGTGACAGAAGCGTGAACCAGGAGGGAAACATGCCAGACACTGTGACGAATGTGACGTTGCGACGCGACGACACGGTAGAGATTCTGTTGCATTTTGAAGGCGCGATAGAAACAATTCTCCCGACATTTACATTTTCTCGCGAGTTTCTCGTATTTTTTACTGACGGGAGACATGATAGAAATGTCGTTTTCACCCCCGGGTCCCTATTTCACCCTCCTCGGTTCACTCTCTCTCATGCATTCTCAACTCTCAACACTTCTCTGTTCTGTAGTTCTTCTTCAAAATTTTTTGTTTCAGCCAAATTTTTTTCAAATTTAGTCATTTTTTGAAGTTAGTGTAATTAAAAAAGTTGTAGCTCAGAGGAAAATCTTCTAAATGTGGTAAGTTTCATCGAAATGCAATTAAATTTTTGCTAATTTATCTGCTAAATACATGATTAGTAACGAAATAGATGTTAAAAGTTTATGTTTAGTTGTTATATGACTAAATCATTAGTTTAATATTTTGTTGTTAAAATAAATGTATAGTAGTTATGTTATATTTTTTGAAGAATATCATCATGCATGTTTTGATTTTTTAAAATAGGCATAAATATTTTATAAATATAAAAAATTATCTATAAAACAAATCCGTAAAATTTACAGATGAAGGACAGCACTTCTAAGTTTAAAAATATATATGTAAATATTTGTAAATGTATTTATAAATGTTTAAAGATATCATAAAAAAGTATCCGTCAAACATATCTATGAATGTATCTATAATATATCTGTAAATGTTTAAAAATATCTGTTAAAAATATCATAAAAAATTACAAAACATATGTGTTAAAAAATCTGTTAAAAATTATCCTTTTAAAAATTGTGTTAAAATACATATATATGTTCACAAAAATCAATTGAACGAACAAGACAGCACTATAAGTTGGTCAATAAAAATATGTACAAATATTTGTAAATGCGAAGAAATATCTGTAAAAAATTTCGTAAATGTTAAAAAATGAAAACCTCTCTATAAAAAATTGTATATAAACATCTGTAAATGTTTAAAAATTTTGGTTGAAAATACAAAATATATTTGCTTAAAAGACTGCAAAAAAATATTCATGAAAAATTATTTGCTCAAAAAATATGTAAATATTTTTAAAAAATTTGTAAGAATCTATTTTGGTCACTATTTTTGTGTTATCTGTAACATCCATTTGATTTATAATTTTGATTATGTTAAGGATGTGATTTAAATATCATAAGATGTTTACTTATAATTTGTTGCGTAAATATCTTCTATAGGGAATGGAGCAACCCAAAAATTTCTACATATTTTATGGTGACTATTTGATTCATGATGGGCCATACGGTGTTGATATGAGTCGTTGCAAATATGTCATGATTGATTTTAAAATACATAACACATCTTTCACGGATCTTAAGTTATTGATACTTAGTTTGTTTGGCAAGAATGTAGAACACGAGACAAATTCAAGTAGAGGGGCTCATAGTGAAGCAGACCGCCAACGGTTCATACTAAGTGTTGCTCGAACTGAAATGAAACAACTTGTGGGGCTCGTTTGTGAGGAAAGTGAAGGACCTTGATGGCAGTTTGGGCGGTTGGTTTGTAGTTTATGTCCGGTTTTGTGACCTAGAACTGCCGGAGGGTGATGTTGAAGCCGGTCATAGTAGCGGGCATGGGCAGGAGAAATGAATGTATTGATTCTGCCAACATTCAGAGCTAGTGAATGGTTAGAAACTTTTTGCCACACACGTGTTGATGTGTGTGGGGTTTTGGAGGGTCTTGGAACTGTGTTTGATGAAGATGACTTGACAGACTCCCAAGCATCTAATGACTCCAACGAAGATCATTTCAGAACCCCTGAACAGTGGCTTGATGAATCTGGATTCAGTTCGGCAGTGTTGTTGACGGACCATAACTCAAGATGATTTTTGAAGTAAAATAACATCCAGTTGGAGCAAGAGTTTCGAACGAAAGAAGATGTGTAAAATATCATAGCTAGATGGTCTCTTGTACTCAACCAACAATATAGAGTGGTTAAGTCTACCCCTAGTTTATATGCTGTCGCTTGTGTTACATGGAGGGTTCCTGCCATGCAACCAAAAGATGACATTGGTTTTATTGTCACTAGACTTACCGCCCACACATGCATGCTTATTGAGGCAATGGACAACCATAGAAACATGAGTGTGGCATATGATAGTAACATCATCAAGCTCGAAATGCCAAGAGAGATCATAAAACAAGTGGCTGATCGATGCGATTATCGTATCAGCTACAACAAGACATGAAGAGCAAAGTTGAAAGCAATTGAGGACATGTATGACACATACGAGAATGCATACAACACAGTGATGCGGTTGCTTTGAAACATCGCATTAACAAACCCAAGCACATTTGTGGATATGCTCAATCACACAGCTGTTGGCCAAGATGGTAGTCCCATCGAGAACACAAGAGTTTTGTGTCATTTGTTCTGGGAATACCAGCAGTGCATAGAGGTATTTACATGGTGTCGACCGATGTTATGTGTGGGTGGCACGTTTTTGACTGGGAGGTACAAAGGGAAACTTTTGATTGTAGTTACTGGAGATGCTAACAATCAATTGCTTCCGTTAGCATATGCAATTGTAGAAGGCACGAAAAGTTGGTTGTGGTTTTCGGTCAACGTGAAGCGAGCGATTGTAAAGGATCGTGAGAAGATCTGCAGTATTTCTGATCGACACAGAGGCTTGCTCACATGCATTGAGATAATGCAGGGTGCTCCCAATCCACCTTACAAGTGGGAGGACGTGGTGAGCTATTGGTGCATGCAACATTTTGCTGCTAACCTCTTCACCAAATTTCGGAGCAAACAAATTATGGACCTATTTAAGAGGCTCTGCTTGCAGAATCAAGCGATCAAGTTTGACACTATCTTTGAGAAGCTCGAGGAGTTGACACTAAAGTATATGTCGAAGAAAGGGTCCGAGGCCGGCGATGGGGACGCTGTTAGCAAACTTTCGTAATGGATCAGTGACAAATAGAAAGAGAAGTAGTTATTACTGCATGACGAGGGTGGGCAAGGTATGACATTATGAAGACAAATCTATCTGAAGTTTGCAACTATGTTTTGAAGGGGATGCGATGCTTGTCATTGACTGCGATTGTAGAGATGACATGATATTGCATTGCGCAATATTTCAACCACAAAAGCCTTGCAGCCAAGATGCTGGTCGAAGATCCATTGAGAACCTTACTAGACGCGGTGCAAGAATACATGAATTTCTAGATAAATAAGGCCCAGATGCATGAGGTGGAGATCATCAATCAACTGTACAAGATAATTTTAGTCTGACTGCGCCAGAAGCGAGTTAACGGACATCTCAGACCCGGTAGGGTATAGGAAGTTGTTCTCGGGGATGTTATAGAGTGCACATGCAACAAGGCCCTATTATTACACAAGCCCAGTTCGCATGTCATTGCTGCATGTGCGGCACTTGGCATAAGCATCGCATTTGTAATGCGAGGGTCATCGGTTCAAATCCGATAGTCGGCTTTTTTTTTCAATTTTCCATGAACAATAATCTCTCTTTTTCTCCGAATTAAATGGGGAATCAAGGATCTATTACGTCGTTCTACCTTACAACTGTGCTAGATACAAAAAATAAATAAATAATTTATATACAAAAAATCCACATGTTGATGAAATTGCCATCTCCATACCTTTCTGAGTACTTAGCCTTCATAACCTTCAGCAAACTTAGAGTGGTATTTGGAGGGTCTTCATGAAGATTGGTGATTACGGAGTAATTCCATCTGGTGAGATCAGATGGATTACGGATTTCAACATTAGGAGAAAGGGATCTAGTCGTCGGAAGACACATCACTTGCACAATGACATAGATGGATCACAGAAAGGGAGCACTCGAAGTAGAAAATGCTCAATTTGCAAGCAAGCCAGGCATACCTGAAAGAATTGTCTGGATGCACCCAGCCCATCCATATAGTATTCCCATATGTAATTGTGACGCATAATATCGAACCATGTCATAATAAGTCATGTATTATCGAACCTCGAAGAAAACTTGATGTTATTACTTTTGATATGCAATATGCTATTTGTTGAAGTTGCTTTCTAATTCTATTATTGGATGTCATACCCAAACTCATTTCTTCATTCTATTTGAAATTATTATGCTAACGGTAAATAATTTCCGCAAATATGGCCGACGAGGATATACGGCTTCCAGAGCTGCTGAGTGGCAGGTGGGATAATACTCATCATGGGCGTATACTGTTGCGAGGTCGAGATCTTGAGCCACTTGTATTGAGGGCTCCATGGAGTACTGGCCTTTTTATGTGAGATACATTCATATTCTCATAGATGCGGGTTACTACATTTTGCTTGTATGCTATAGATTGGTCATGGTCTCACATTGGACAGGTCATTGGTCATCGCATTGGTGGATTGATGGTGCCCCGAGATACACACGTTTCATTTCCGATGGGGGAGATCACGATCACATTGGAGGATGTGGGTATGCTCGTAGGCCTATCTGCCACGGGATAACACCGCCGCCTGCAGATTAGCGCACACAGGTACACATTAGGTTTAACATCGTTCAACAGGCAGATCAGATCCCATCATCTAGGCATGGTGATCCAGGAGGATCTTCAAGTCCTGATCGCATATGGCTTCACGACCAAGTCCTGATCGCATACGGCTTCGCGACCTTAACCGTGTTCGGAAAGGATTCGCGACCATGGATGGGTCCGCGACCATGGATTGGTTCGCGACCAGGAAAAGGAATTCGTTCCCTGTTCGGAATTGTAATCCGATCCAAATATGTATAACTAAGCTTATCTGCTTAGGCTTAGTTAGTTATATGAGTCTAATACGTTTAGGTTATTGTGTCTGATACGTACTCATACGATTGGATTATAAATACCTTGTAATAGGTCTAGTTTAGATCATAAAAAGAGTCATAGAACTTATTTGAGTTTTAGACACTTATAATTCCTTCGACGTAGGCAAGTGTGCCTAACGTTCGACGTGTAAAGCCCTCTTTGAAATAAAGAGTTGTGCAATTACTTTGGGTTTCGGTATTTCCGAATAAGATCCCGTTATTCCGCATATTAGAATCTGGGCGAGTCTAGTGCGAAAACCAAGACTAGGTCTCAAACGAATCAAGTTGGTATCAGAGCAACTTTTCTATCCTGTGGATGGTGAAGACTCGCTAGGGTTACAAAACTTCCGGCGAAACTCCAGGCGATCAGTTGATGGTTCCTACAGCCGCGTCTCCTACAATGTCTGACGATACCTCCGTTCAAGCTAACCTAGCCGAACAAGTGGTTAAACTCTCCACTGACATGGAAACCGTGCTTGTTTGGATCAAGCAGCAGGCCATGATTGTACCTCCTGAAGTAGGGAAGGTTATGGGTGTGAAGACTGGTGAAGACTTGAGCAGGGCAGACGAAGATGAAGACGAGGGCGACCACAAAACCGACGACCTCGCCAACACCTCCGTAGCTGTCGGATCTTTTAAGATCGACGCTAAGATTGATATACCCATATATGATGGGGTGATCGATGCTGAGAAGCTGGATTCTTGGATCGACCAGCTTGAGACCTACTTTGACCTGAAAGGGTTTAGTAGCGCTTAAAAGGTCAAATTTACACCTTTGAAGATGAAGGACCAAGCCAAGACATGGTGGAAGGCCCTTGTCGTCAGTGGTGAAGCTGATGACCTTGCGTGGGGTCAATTCAAACGACTTCTACGACAAGAATTCTATCCGGTGGGTTATCTTGAGGAGAGATGGGAGCGTTGGCACAGATTGTACCAACGGCGCGACCAGACCGTCCAAGACTATACGACAGAGTTTCGGCGACAAGCAATGGTCATTGGCATTTCACTATCCGACCCTCAGATATTTCGGAAGTACACATCTGGACTTCAGAAATCGATCAGTACTGAGCTATGTCTGTTCGGCGTCCAAGACATTGCGACCGCGAGCACAACTGCTATGGTGATCGAGAAGAACAAATCCCGCAGCGACAAAAGCACAAAGGAAAGTGCGACCTCGACAAAGAAAAAGCCGAGTCCGAAGAAGAACGCTTCAAAATTGGGCACGGTGCCTTTTGCGAACATTGTCAAGTCGCGGGACATATCAAGGACAAATGCTACAAGCTTCATCCTGAACTTCGACCAAAGAAAAACGGACCAGGGAAAAGAACAGCCATGGCTACTGCGACTTCACCAAACGAAGAAGTTGTTCGAGTGAATTCGGTTAATGAGGCGAATATGACCTTGTCTTTGATGGCAATGCCGAAGGAGAAGGGTTCCGATCCAACAAACGACCATCACCCAACGGAGGACTTGTTCACCATCAACATCCAGGTGAAGCACGAAGTGGTCGGAGCGATATTCGATCCAGGAAGTCAAAAGAATCTGGTCTCCGCTGGACTGGTTCGGCGACTTGGTTTGAAAACAACCACACACCCGCGACCATATCCGCTGGGTTGGTTTACATCCGACGTGAACCAATAGATTACGAGTCAGTGTGTGTTGAAGTTTGCTATCTCTGCACGATATATAGATGAGGTGCAATGCGATGTTGTCCCTATCAATATCTGTCAGGTGATCTTTGGGAGTCCGTATCTGTATGATCGAGACGCTCACTTCCATCGGCGAGCGCAAGAGTATGACCTCACCAAAGACGGAGTTAAGTTCGTGATCAGTAGAGACATCGACGTCAACACTTCGAATTTGATTACCGCAAATCAAGCCAAACGAATTGTTAATGCATGTCACAAGTATGTGCTTGCCATGATTCGACCCATTGGTCAAGGTGAGGGTACTCGACCAGCATTGTCGTTGGCGTGTCGAGAGGATTCTGGTCGTTTGTCGGGACTACTGGAGAAATACAGTGATCTGTTCGAGACTACCTAGGGTTGTCCGCCGAGACTTCCAGTCGAGCACGAAATTCAGCTTGTGTCCGATGCGACACTGCCCAATCTGAGTATGTATCGTAACTCAGTATTGGAGAATGAAGAGATCAAGAGACAACTTGGTGAGTTGTTGAACGATGGTGTCATTCAACCTAGTAGTTCATGTAACACCCCTGTTTTTGCTAAACCCTAAAATAGCCAAAATCCACATCTGGACCCCAAACCCTAATCTGCTTCAGCCATTCCCTTCTAATTGTTGTTCAGGACATTTTTCCCTTCGGGACCATCTCCAAAATCTCACCCTAAAGCTGAGTTTCAAGCCTCGCCATTTTAAAACCCTAATTACCCTATTTTACCCTAAACTGTTTTCCCCAATTTTGTCGAAACCCTTCAGATCTTGCCCGATCTTACCAAACTTTGGCCAGATAAGTTCTATTAATCTTTTGCAACTTAGCTGCGAAATCAGATTTCAGATCGGACCCTCAGATCTCCAAATTTGCAAACAGACCTAAGTTCTATTCAAACTTTCCTCACAAAACAGCCCCTGGAACAAGTTTCAGAAATTGCAAATCGGCCCAAACATTATTTTCAGGCCCTTTCGACCAGCGCCTGGTCGTTGCCACGACCAGTGCTCGAGCCACCGTTGCCGCGCCGCGTTCTCGCCGCGTTTGCTCGCCGCCGGCCACCGTTTCTTGTCGCCTGCATTGTGAGCAACTGAGCCACCCCGTGCGCACGTGCCAGCGCCGTGGCATCGCCTTGCCCAGCGGTTAAACGGCCGCGCTCCCGTAGCGTTTCGCGCGCGCTCCCGTTGCCGTGGCAGTTGCATGCGTGTACGTGTCATTGCCGGAGCATTGCTGTTGCCTCCGCATCTGCGCCGTCCCGGACGAAGTTCCAACGCAACTGGCAAAGCTGCAGCACCGCCTGAGGCAAATCACGTCGCCGTCGCCGTCGTTGCGCCTGCGCCCGACAAGTTTCTCCCCGGCGCAAGCAACCGTTGTCGCGTTCTCCCTCGCAAGCTCCGTCCCCGTGCCTATTTAAACCCCCTCAGCGCTGTGAAGAAGCACAACCTCAAGACTTAGCCAAATTTCCAGTTTCTCGCCGTTTTCACTTTCTTCTCCGGCGAGCCAGTGAGTGAGCTCACGGTGCCAGCCCTTTCCACAGCCCCTTTCTTCAATCCAAGTTCACCAGTGAGTTCCCCTCGTTCCCCTCTCTGTGTCATAGCAGCCAATTGCACCAGATCGATCCCCATCGCCGGTGATCGCCGGATTCCCGATTTGCCCTGTTCCCCCAGTGTCGTTCGATTCAGCCCAAATTAACCCTCAATCCTGTAGAAGAAGTTGATCAGTAAGCTTAGTAGAGCAAGCCTGTAGAATCAGAATCCCCAATTGAGCTCAAATCGAAGAAATCCCAAATTGGAACCTCGGCCGTTCGCCGGACTTCGGCGCCAAGCTTCTCCGGCCGATATCCAATGAAATTAACCTCTCCAGTAGCTTTGTTGTGCCCTAGAGATCATCCCCAAGCTTGGAATTGAGCTCTTTCGCCCTGTATCAAAATTACCCAAGCTCCAGTGTCGTCTTCTCCAGCGCCGGTCGCCGGAATTTGTTCCCGGCCGATCCAGCACCTGAAACCTTGTCCCTTAGATAGATTCCAGTACCCTGAGCAATATTGTCCACTAGCTCGACACCTGGATCTGCCTAGATTGTGAGTTATGCCTATGCCAAGATCACTGTCCAGTAACTCAGTCCATGTCCAGGCCACCGTAGTTCATCGCCGGATTTGGCCGCCCTCCGGCCACTTTCAGCCCTTGTGCCTGTTGAGTTTATTGTTCCTGTTAGTAATGCCTACCTCCCAGACAAAGTGGTGCATCAATTGGAGCCCTGGATCAAAAGTTAAGCCATGCCCTAGTTTCTGACCATGTCCAGCACTATGTCAGTGCATGTCAGCCACTGGCATTAGCCTTGTTTGACCCCTTCTGGTTGAGCAATTGAAATGCCACCTTGTCCTTTAGATTCCTGGAGTTGTGTTCTACAACTTTCTCTACTATCACTTCTCTAGAAAACCATCCCAAGACTAGTTTCCAGTTATGCCAAAGCCATGAACTGAATGTCGACCCTTCGACGTTCAATCCTTTTTAGCCGTTTCTTTGACCAGAGCCCTTGTGACCTTGCCCTAACCTTTTCCCCTGCATACATGACTTATTTACTTAATACTTTCTATAGAAACTATTTTCTGTATGCTTATGGTATGTGTTTGTGTGTTGGTTGATTGCCGCAGAGTCAGAAGCTGAAGGAGCGGAAGAAGTCTTTGAAGATCCGTCTGAGTTTTTAGACCCAACATTGCAAGGCAAGCCTCATTCCTTTGATCATGTCTCACCCAATATTTTCATATGAAGTATATTCACTGTTTCTTACTATGCATGCTTAGTTGAAATACAAGTTATGTTTGAATGACATGAGTAGATATTCCCTAATGAATCATGAAACCCCTTTTGTTATTGAACCTTCATACATATGCTTTTGTCACCCTAGGACTCATATACTGAATATTCACATTAAACGTGAAATGGTCAAATACATGAGAAGTTATGATGAAAACCGTTTTGTCAAGAAAACTGATAAAAGGGATTAGTAGTGAGGATTGGATTGTATGGAGAGGGTGCGGTGCGCACCAGTGAATGTGAATGTTCCTCACTATTGATTCATAAGGACAAGAACCTTGTGCTGTGTCTCTATACGAATTGTAAACGTACCAACCACTTGCCTGGTATGGGACAGGCACAACTTAGTAACTTTTTGGTATTAGCAGTTCCCTGCATGGTTTGACGATCTGGTTTCTCGCGTGGAAACTGGAAGGCCAAGGTTCGGCCATGAGTGATGTGAGTCAGAAAAATGATGAGAGAAAAAGGCGTAAAAGAAGGAAGGCGCCCTAGACCTGATTAAGCCGTGAGCGGCTGTAATCTTAAATGGTCGTATGTCTCGCGTGGACATAGACCAAGGCTATGTGTCCTGCGGGAACATAGACCAGAGAGGCTAGGAAGTAAGGCAGTGGGGAAGACCCACAACGGTACTTGAGACTTAATTGTCTATTTACCGGGCGGGGATACTGTTAATACTGAATTGTAAAAGCGTTGTGTGATCTCGGCCTTGTCACATGTGTATAAGTCACATGGAGCTGATCCGACTTGAAAGCCGAGTGAACCAGTAGATTTAAAAAGAGGTACACCTTTGCAAAGTGTAAAAGAAGTATCAGATACTCTGTACTCCCAGGTTCAGGAGTCTTTTCGTAGTGGATGTTATCCATGGGTTATAGCACAAGTAATGTTTTGGAATGTTCTCATAATGCGGTTAACAAAGTAGTGACTCATGGGAGACCACTACATCTAATGTTTTTCTTGAAAGCCTGTTTAATGTTTAAAATACTATTTTCATGACAAAGTACTGTTTACTGAACAAATAACTTGGAAATCTATATATCTCTATCCATATGAAACTAAAACCCCTGAATCATATGTTTCACCCTCATATAAGTACAATTACTATAATCCCCGGAATGAGTGTTGCTGAGCACCAAGTGCTCACCCTTGCATTTACTCCCAACTGTAGAAGAGGGATTCGAGGATCCCGATTCCTTCAGTCATGAGTTCCCGGCAGAAGATGGAAGTGCCCCGGACGAGCCCACGTTCTAGAAGGATTGCGCACCAAGTCAAGTCAGATGTGGGAGGAGCCACTCCAACCCTGCTGCGGATGGAAGTCAAGCTTTTCGTTGTTGCCTTGTGCTTTATGCTGTGTGTTCGGTATTTGGATACCGATTCTGGTTCTGATAAACTTGTTATTTTCTTAGCAACTCTACTCAGCGCCATTTTTGGTGCTTTGGCTATGTAATATTGGCCATGTTGGCCTGATACTTGTTTAATGTTATTATTATGCTTGCCTGGTTTGGAGCTTTTGTGACATCCTGCTGTGTGTAATCTACCTGGGCGGTTACCAAGGTGATCCTCAAATGGGGGTCTCACAGTTCACCTTGTGGATCTCCTATGGTGTTAGTACCAAAGAAAGATGGGACTTGGCGTATGTGCATCGGCTATCGAGCACTGAACAAGATCACCATCAAGAACCGGTACCCCCTCCTCGTATTGATGACCTGCTAGACCAATTGAAGCATGCTGTTGTCTTCTCCAAATTGGATCTTAAGTCTGGATATCATTAAGTCAGCATCTGAGAGGAGGATACGTGGAAGACCGCGTTCAAAACACGACAAGGTTTGTTCGAATGGCTGGTCATGCCGTTTGGTCTCTGCAACGCCTCGGCAACTTTCATGCGTCTTATGAATGACGTATTAAGATAGTTCATCGACGACTTTGTGATCGTTTACCTCGACGACATATTGGTTTATAGTCGTTCGTGGGATGAGCACCTCATTCATGTTGAAAAGGTGTTCGAACAGCTTCGGCAACATCGACTTCGCCTCAACCGTAAGTAGTGCCAGTTCGACCAACAAACTCTACTTTACCTCGGATTCATGGTCAGCAACGGTACATTGCAAATCGATCCGGACAAGGTAAAAGTGATTCGCGAATGGCCGCAACCGTGAACAGTTACGGATGTGCGTAGTTTTGTGGGAGCATGCCAATACCTTCGGAAGTTCATCCGACACTTCTCGATTATGGCTTCTCCATTGCATGCATTAACCAGGATCGATCAGAAGTTCGAGTGGACAGGGAAACATGAGGACACGTTTCTCTTGCTGAAAAGGAAGATCAGCAAGGCGCCTGTGTTAGCTTTGCCGAATCTCCAAAAACCGTTCGAGCTAGAAACCGATGCATCAGGTTATGCGATGGGCGCAGTGCTCATGCAAGAAGGTCGACCAGTGGCATATCACTCTGAGTTATTCCAGAGAGCTCAGAAGAACTATCTGACTTATGATAAGGAGTTCTGCGCACTGTATCAGGCCATGAAACATTGGCGGTATTATCTCTTGGGTAAAGAGACTGTTGTCCACACCGACCATCAACCGTTGCAATATTTGCAAACTCAGTCTAAGCTGCAGCAAGCTCGGCACATGAAGTGGATGTCGTATCTGCAGCAGTTTAATCTGGTCATTAAGTACAAGAAGGGCGTACACAACAAATTGGCGGACATGTTGTCACGACCATCAGTTACGACCCTCTGTTTATCAGCGTTCATGTAGATCAAGCCCTCATGTCATGATAACTATGCCACTATGTACAGTGAAGACCCTGATTTTCAAACAGCATTGGCTGAGCTTGAAACAAGGAAACCTACGGAGTTCGTTCGTCGTGAAGGACTCTTGTACAAGGGCAAATTACTTTGCATACCTCGTGGAGCATCTCGAATTCAATGGATGCGAGAAGCGCACACATCGAAGGTAGCTGGTCACTTTGGGGTTACAAAGATGTTGCAAAATCTTCACCGTGAACAGTTACGGATGTGCGTAGTTTTGTGGGAGCATGCCAATACCTTCGGAAGTTCATCCGACACTTCTCGATTATGGCTTCTCCGTTGCATGCATTAACCAGGATCGATCAGAAGTTCGAGTGGACAAGGAAACATGAGGACACGTTTCTCTTGCTGAAAAGGAAGATCAGCGAGGCGCCTGTGTTAGCTTTGCCGAATCTCCAGAAACCGTTCGAGCTAGAAACCGATGCCTCAGGTTATGCAATGGGCGCAGTGCTCATGCAAGAAGGTCGACCAGTGGCATATCACTCTGAGTTATTCCAGGGAGCTCAGAAGAACTACCCGACTTATGATAAGGAGTTATGCGCACTGCATCAGGCCGTGAAACATTGGCGGTGTTATCTCTTGGGGAAAGAGACGGTTGTCCACACCGACCATCAACCATTGCAATATTTGCAGACTCAGTCCAAGCTACAGCAAGCTCGACACATGAAGTGGATGTCGTATCTACAGCAGTTCAATCTGGTGATTAAGTACAAAAAGGGCGTACACAACAAATTGGCGGACATGTTGTCGCGACCACCAGTTACGACCCTCTGTTTATCAGCGTTCATGCAGATCGAGCCCTCATGTCATGATGACTATGCCACTATGTACAGTGAAGACCCTGATTTTCAAACAGTACTGACTGAGCTCGAAACAGGGAAACCTACGGAGTTCGTTCGTCGAGAAGGACTCTTGTACAAGGGCAATTTACTTTGTATACCTCGTGGAGCACCTCGAATTCAATGGTTGCGAGAAGCGCATACATCGAAGGTAGCTGGTCACTTTGGGGTTACAAAGACGTTGCAAAATCTTCACCGACATGTGTTTTGGCCGCGTATGCAGCAAGATGTGGCTAGTTTTGTTTGAGGCTGTGGTATCTGCAGCATCTCGAAACTGGCAAATCGAAAATTAAGTTTGTACACTCCTTTGCCAGTTCCATCGCGACCATGGGAGAGCATATCCATGGATTTCTTAGGAGGATTTCCTAAGACCCGACGTGGCAACGACTATCTATTCGTGGTCATTGATCGGTTCTCCAAAATGATTGTTCTTAGACCTTGTCGAAAGACTATCACAGGAGAAGAAGCAGCTCGGGTATTCTTTCAACACGTTTGGACACACTTCGGACTGCCGACTTCTATTGTGTCTGATCGCGATACCCGGTTCCTTAGTCACTTTTGGCGATCGCTCTGGACGATGATGGACACCAAGCTAAAGTGGAGTACTTCTTTTCATCCGCAAACTGATGGTTAAACCGAGGTGGTTAATCGCACAGTCGTTCATCTTTTGAGAGGATATAACTTGAAACACCCGAAGACCTGGGATGAAAGCATACCGTACCTGCAGTTTGCTTTTAATCGAGCAGTGCATAGTTCGACTGGAAAATCGCCGTTTGAGGTCTGTTTAGGGTTTCTACCACAGAGTCCATTCGACATGAAGTTTGTGATCCCTACCTCAGCACAGAACAGCAAGGAAGCATCTGATCAGGATCGAGCACAAAAGTTCCTGGAAGGTATTCAACGACTCCATCGTGATGTTGAACAGAACTTGCTGAAAGCTCAACTCAAGTACAAGGCGCGACATGATCGGCACCGAGTTGATGCGCAATTTCAAGAAGGTGATATGGTATGGTTACATCTGAGTAAGGAGAGACTTAAAGGTGAAAGTAAGAAACTCAAACCCATTCGTTATGGTCCTTTTCGGATTTTGCGGAAAGTGGGTAACAATGCTTGTCAGCTCGAGTTACCTCCATACATGGATATTTACTCGGTTGTCAATGTTGAGCACCTCAAACTCTTTGAGCCTTCAATGCTGGATGATAAGCTAGAAACCATAGTACCATCTGTTGAATACTTGGTCTATCAACGAGACGAACCTTTACGTGAAGATGTGATTCTGGAGAAGAAGGTGACTATCACCCGCAGTGGCATCAAGGTGACTTTTCGAATCGGTCGGAAAGATCAACGAGCACGTGCGGCAAAGTGGTACACTAAAGAACATGGACAAGCCCAATTTTCACATCTCCAGTTTGATCGAGAGGTCGCAATAGGGGTTGGCTCCTTCTCAACAAGGGAGTCATGATCCCAGAGGATCTTCAAGTCCTGATCGCATATGGCTTCGCGACCAAGTCCTGATCGCATACGGCTTCGCGACCTTAACCGTGTTCGGAAAGGATTCGCGACCATGGATGGGTCCGCGACCATGGATTGGTTCGCGACCAGGAAAAGGAATTCGTTCCCTGTTCGGAATTGTAATCCGATCCAAATATGTATAACTAAGCTTATCTGCTTAGGCTTAGTTAGTTATATGAGTCTAATACGTTTAGGTTATTGTGTTTGATACGTACTCATACGATTAGACTATAAATACCTTGTAATAGGTCTAGTTTAGATCATAAAAAGAGTCATAGAACTTATTTGAGTTTTAGACACTTATAATTCCTTCGACGTAGACAAGTGTGCCTAACGTTCGACGTGTAAAGCCCTCTTTGAAATAAAGAGTTGTGCAATTACTTTGGGTTTCGGTATTTC
This sequence comes from Pharus latifolius, assembly GCA_019359835.1. Taxonomy (NCBI): domain Eukaryota; kingdom Viridiplantae; phylum Streptophyta; class Magnoliopsida; order Poales; family Poaceae; genus Pharus; species Pharus latifolius. The sequence goes on from CM033320.1 coordinate 8,183,369, forward strand.
CGAATAAGATCCCGTTATTCCGCATATTAGAATCTGGGCGAGCCTAGTGCAAAAACTAAGGCTAGGTCTTAAACGGATCACGTGGTGTGCTGCATAGGTTTTTGTTGCGCTATCTTGAGTACCCACCTAATGCGCTGGACCATGTTGTGCGACAACATTTGTTCGCATACCTGTTGGTTATGTTCCAGTATGTCTTGTTCCCATTTGCATATGAGGATACAGTTTACGTATGGTTCATTCATTTAATGGAGATCATTGTTGATACCCAACTTGGATGCGTTCCCTGGTACAATTGGGCTATGTTCGTGCTTTGTGCAACATACTGGGGGTTATGCGATGCGTGTGTCCAGAACGCGCCAAAGTCCGTATTGTCCGCATGCTCCCTCCTGCTACAGCTATAGTCTTGGGAGCATTTTCTAGTTGGTCGGCCACGCTTGGATCGACCGGTGCATCCACATCCCGAGCCTAAGGATGTCTATGATTGGGTGGACCTCTCAACCATGGGCACAAGATAGCTACAAGGTCAATCGAGATGGTCTACGACTTAGGTTTGTCGGTGCTACATCTCGTACTAGGGGGATTTTGATCTACTCCATGAGTCGCAAGTCATATGGTGTCCGTGGACACCATATTTCATTCAAAGCATTGTACCGCATGGCATATCGATGATGTGCACAGTGGACAATGATTGTAGGATGATACGTTGCCATCTTGTGTTCTCTCATATGGTAGAGCTGTACTACCCGGAGCGGGTGATGCGTTAGTTTGGATTATATCAGGAGACCCCACATTCAGAGAGAGAACGTGATATACATTTTCCAAAGGAGGTTCACAGGTATATCCATACGTGCATAATATTTAAATTATGTATTTATCTTTCAATGCTCAACATTACCTCCATTTTATTAGGCAGGCAAACTAAACAAGGAAGTCAATTCGACAATTGGTAGCACAGGAATGACAGATGGGTGCAGGAGTGGAACGAGTATACACGGACTGATGTAATTACAGAGGATCAATTGTACGATCACACTATGTATCTTGATTGGTACATGCCCCGTACTCGCACGCGACTTTCTCGTGTGCCTGAGAATACACCAATGCATATATCGCATTCAGATTGTGTGCATTTAGGGTTGGATTATGATTGGCCAGGGCGGATACATCGCTCGGTATGTTCTGACGATAATTTTCCTTTTGTATCTATCATTTACTCATTTCACTAACTAATACATTACTTTTTTTTTAAGTTCCACATTGCGACTGCCATTGAGCGGTAGACTAGATCGATGTTGTTTGGCATAGCACGTGAAGGTTGTTGTTGCTGTACTGAGTTTATTGGCACCATTCGTGCAGTGAGCATTGATGCCCGATGACTCATGAGCAACCTGAGTTGCAGCCGTACTAGTTGTTGATCGAAGGATGCCGACTAGAGGGGGGGTGAATAGGCGGTTTTAAAATTTTCTTCTAAATTAGGGTTTAACAACCTAAGATTGCAATAACAAATATTCTAAGGATATGAAAATTAATTCAATTCAGATTTAGCAATTTATATGAAACTACTAGCAACAATTCAATCACAATGAAAATTAAGCAAGTAGTAGAGGTAACCGAAGAGATCAAGTTTTTCCCGAGGTCTCAGAAATTTGCCGATTTCCACTAATCCTCGTTGAAGCGCTCTTCGCTTGAGCTTAAGTTTCGATTCCACTAGAGGTAGCCCTTCTCCACTCCAAATAGGCGAGCTCCAAGCCTTTACAACCTCTCGCCGGGCCTCTCCGACACACCGTCGATGGGGAGATTGCCGGACCTCCCGGGTCGTCTAGGTGACGGCAATCACCAAGAGTAATAAGCCTAGCACCTTGCTTGATCAACCTCAAAGCTTGATGAACACAATGCAAATGCAAAAGGCTTGGAACCAAATTCACTCAACTAGCACTCAAAAATTCTCAAGTTTTGACTCTAATTGCTAGAGAATGGATGTGTGAGAGCTTGCACACTGTTGCTCAGGGTTTATGAGATGTATTTCGTGTGTGCTTGACATCTACAACAGTGATCTATTTATACTCTCAACAAAAACGGTCGAAATCAAGAAGATTGGGCGAATATTGTACTGGCCGGACATTGTCCGGCCACTTCGGACAATGTCCGGTCAGTACAAAAATTTTGACCGTTATTCACGTGAATTGCGAGTGTCAGTAGCCGTTTGGATCAAAATGTGAAGGCCGGACAGATGTATTTGTCCGGACAAAATGTCCGGACAGATGCATTTGTCTCTGTTAACACCCTTGTTAAAAATGAAGTGTACACGCCGGACAGATACATTTGTCCGGACAAAATGTCCGGACAGATGTATTTGTCTTTGTTAACACTTAACATAATATACTCTAGATTTTTGTATAGGCCGGACATATAGGATTTGTCCGGACAAAATGTCCGGACAAATAGATTTGTCTCTGTTAACACGGCCCTAACACTAGCCAGGATTTTGTATTGGCCGGACATTGTCCGGTCACTTCGGACAATGTCCGGTCACTTCGGACAAATCCTCCAGACAAGTGTATTTGTCTCAAATCAATAAGCTGCGAACATTTGTACTGGCCGGACATTGTCCGGTCACTTCGGACAATGTCCGGCCTTCACCGGACAGATGTCCCGGACAAATGAATTTGTCTCTGTTGCGCGTGTTTGCAAAGTACTGAGAATGTTTGTATTGGCCGGACATTGTCCGGTAACTTCAGACACTGTCCGGCCAGTACAAACCGAAAACTGACTTCTGAATTTTTACTCAGCTTTTGATTTGGGGCAAAAGCAAATGCAAATATGCTTCTAAAAACTTCAAGGTTGATCAAGATACTTGTGCTAAGACCCCTCTTAATAGTACGACCATCTAACCTAGAAAATTTCAAAACGAGAAGACGCTAGGTTTAGGTATTTGTACTTTTGTCGAGATTTTCGTCGTTTTCGCTTTACGGAGTCTTGATAACCTTGCTTTGTCTTTTCTTGATGCTTTCTCCTTTGATTTACCTGTGTCTCACATACAGAGATTAGTCGCAAATCTAACGGATGTCATTAATCACCAAAATCCTAATCGGGGCTCAAGATTCAACAATCTCCCCCTTTTTGGTGATTGATGACAACCGTTATGCATAAAACATATGGATATAACAAATATGAGTATAAGCAAGAGATGCTCCCCCTTAATCTTGCATTCAAGTTCATAAACACATTCATGACAAGGTATAACGAGATAACCATACGTATCAACACATACATACATACACAAGAGAGATATCAAAGCAGCATTTTTATAGCACATCTATTTCCATGTTCATGTTCATAACGATAAGACGACATAAACATAACATAAACATAACGACAACACATATATCAACATATATCCATACATAACTCTCCCCCTTTGTCATCAAACATCCATAAAAGGAGAGAAGACATAGATACAAACGATCATAGAGACAGGAGACGGATAATCTAGGACTGCGGAGGATGATCGGAAGAAGAATCGCCGCGACGACGACGCTGATACTGGCCTGCGTCGAAACGTCCCCGCAGCTCAGAGATATCCTGACTCATAGAATCGATGCGAGGCTCGATGACGTTGAGGCGATGGTCAATGGAGCTCAATCTGGTGTCGACCTCATCGAAGTGAGTCTCGAATCACATGGACATCTGATCCAGCCGCTCCATGATCATCATGTATGGAGCTGAGACATCAGGGCTCTGGGAGATGGAGTAGGACTGAAGTGGAGAGGGAGCTCCCGCGACTGGAGACATAGGCGCGTCTCCATGAACTGGTGATCCAACTTGATTTTCAGAACGAACAAGGATCCCCAGGCTCTTCAACCGATAGTACTCCATAGAGGAAGGACGGGAAGCTCGATGCAGTCCAAAGTAGGTCAGGGTGTGAGCGATGAAAGGTGCGAAGGGCAAAAGCCTCTTCGGGTCCATCTGAACTTCCTGCATCTCGTGGAACATGAACTCCACAAAGTCGAAAGGTGTCTCGTCAACGTGGGCTCTTAGAAGTCGTAGCATGGTGGAGGTGACAGCCCCGCGATCTCCGGTTTTTGGCAAGATAGTCATGCGATTCAACTTCTCTAGGATTGCCACCGGAGGGATCAGTTGAGAGACTTTACCAATATTTGGATCGGGATTGTCGAAGAGATGAGCCACGTCTTCAACTCGAACTTCATCAAAGGCGAAAAAACTGTTGTCAACATGCTCGATTTGTAGAGCCTCTTCAAACTGTGCCTTGGTGAGAGTTCTTCTGGAGTTGTTGTTCATGAAGACGACATGGGATCGATCCGAGGCAACATGAAGAGTCGCGAAGAATGAGCGGATAATATCCACGTTCCACTTCCAGTCTTCCCTCATCTCGGTGAAGGAGTGCAATCTGACAGCCATGAACTTGCCCCGGAGAGGATAGTGAACTTTGCTCTCGATCAAGTTTCAGTCAATGGCCTGATGCCCGAACACTTTAGCAGAGGAGAATCTGGTGTGATACTGAGACATCTGGAAGGCATTCCAGAAATTCCTCTCAGTACATGTCCTCGGATGCTCATAAGGGTTCTTTCGACGAAGTCGTCGAATAGCACTAGCGGTGAAGGATGGATGGCCTCTGGGTTGCTCATCACCACTACTGCTGCTACTGTCGACCAAGTCAGAATCATCAATGGGAGATCCAACGGGAGATGCTGGAGCTGCATCATCCTCATTAATAGCCAAGGAGTCCCAGTCTATAGGTTGAGCCTGTTGAGAAGATCCAGGCCCATGACGACGGCTAGTTTGCTTCATTCTTCCAGTCATAGTGACTCTGGAGAGAAAAGATAGATAATTTGTTCGTGATATGACTCGAAAGAGTTGATAATGAACTAATTTTCCGAAGGATGTGAATGCATGACCTATTTCTTCTATGAATCAATTCTTACTCATGCATTTGCTAATAGATGTTAATTTTTACTCCATATCATCCTTTTCTGCTCTTTGATTCAATTTTGTTCTACTCAATTTGCTTTGATCAAAATCAAGGATCTAGGGCACTCTAAAGAAATCATCTACGATATTGCTCATCTTAACCACTCATCTTGTGCATGGAAAATAATCTAAACAAATCCGATAGAAATACGTCATTTAACTCTAGAGATTTTGATTTTATCAGACCATCATCTTTCCATACAAACATATTTGATATTGTTCCAAAATCTAACTCTAAATGGCAATTTGATCCTCTTATATCATGCATGTCAATGATAAACTGCTATTTTGTACAAATCATCTCAAATATGACTACTCCTAGAAATTAATTTCATGAATCCATATCTAGATTTGACATGCAAACACATTTGAATAAAATCAAACCCTAGTATGGCATGAGATGAAATGCATGAACCAGAGGAGGAGGAGACACAAAACTGACCTAATCCAGGAAAGAGGAGATGCCCAAGAGATCAACTTTGAGGCCGGATGGGAGATGGCCGGACTTATCCTCTTGTCCGGAGAAGAGAAGATGAACAGTGGATGTGGTGGTGGAGAGCAGCAGCAAAGAACTTCTAATCGATTTGGGGAAGAAAAGGAATCACGGGTGGATTTAATAACTGAACCAACGTGCATAGGCCGGACAATGTCCGATCTTACCGGACACTGTCCGATATGGCCGGACAAAGTCCGATCTGGCCGGACACTGTCCGGTCAGTTCAGATTTGCCTCTGAAACTTCTGAAATTTTTGCAAATTTGTCAGATTTGACTCAAAAAGAGATTTGAATTTTGGATAAGCTCAAGTATCATGTTTGGAATATATCCAGCTAGCTTTGAGGAGAAATTTGAGAGAAATCGACTTTAGAATGAGCCTCCGAATCGCATTTTAGGGTAAAAGGGTAAAACAGAACGGTTTTTCACCAATTTGTCAAATTTTCATGAAACTCGAATTTTTCTGAGATGTTTGGCCTTGTATGAATTCTAAATACTATTTCAAGCCAAAACATGGAAGAGATCTTGGCTCAAATAGCGAAATTCACAAAATGCACATTTTGGGTATTTTCGTGTCAAAGCTCGTTTTCGGGCGATTTGCAAAATGTGATAACTTTCAAACCATAGGTCTTTTGAGAAAAAGTTTAACATGAAATGTCTTCGAATGAGTAATCTCTAAGTGTTTCATGTAGAAGCTTTTTGTCAAAACTCAACTGATTTTGATTTATAGAAATAAGTCATTTTAGGCCAAAACAAGATCCTTAGATGTTCAATTTTGTCAAAATTCAACATTTTAGCTTGAAACCCTTTATTTTCACTTTCAAAACCTTTGAAAACACTTTTGAAAGATATTTTTGAAGATTTTGTTTTATTTTAACATAATTTGAACATTTTAGCATTTTTAGCCCTTTTGATTTTAAAATTGACCCTTTTTATAAACAACATGCATATTTTTCCTTTTTGTACACAATTTTGGGGTATACAAGCATTCAATGATCTTGAAGTTGCTCCCCCTTAATGTGTTCTCCAAATTTTGTTGAAAAATGACAAAGTGGTGAATTCCTGGACTTTTTCTTCAAAATAGGAAGTGATGGGCATAAATGCCTACATTGATATATAAATTTATAGCCAAGAGTATATATGCTAGATACAATCAAACTAACAATCAATTCAAGATAAGCAAGAGATCAAATGACATTTGAAATATCAATAACATTCAATTCATTTCTTAACTTACTAAATCTTGACTCATCCAGGGGTTTAGTGAATAGGTCTGCTAATTGATTTTCGGTTGAAACATGACTAATCACTATATCCCTTTTTGATACATGATCCCTTAGAAAGTGATGTCTAATGTCAATGTGCTTTGTTCGAGAGTGTTGAACAAGATTGTTGGCAATTTTAACGGCACTCTCATTATCACATAAAAGTGGAACACAATTGACTTTTATGCCATAATCTAACAAGGTTTGCTTCATCCAAAGAAGTTGTGCACAACAACTACCGGCCGAAACATATTCCGCCTCGGCGGTTGAGAGTGCAACTGAATTTTGTTTCTTTGAAGTCCAAGAGACTAATGATCTTCCTAGAAGTTGACAACCACCGGAAGTACTTTTTCTATCAATTTTACAACCGGCATAATCAGAATCCGAATATCCTAGGAGATCAAAACTAGCATTCTTAGGATACCAAAGTCCTATGTTTGGTGTATGTTTTAGATATCTGAAAATTCTTTTTACTGCAGTTAGGTGACACTCTCTAGGAGCAGCTTGAAACCTAGCACACATGCATACACTAAACATAATATCCGGTCTAGAGGCAGTAAGATATAATAAGCTACCAATCATAGAACGATATAATTTGAGTTCTACCGGTTTACCTCCTTCATCCAGGTCCAAATGCCCATTTGTAGCCATGGGAGTCTTGATTTGTTTTGAATCATCCATACCGAATCTTTTGAGCAAATCCTTCACGTATTTGCTTTGACTCACAAATATGGCTTCTTTCATTTGCTTAATTTGAAGTCCGAGGAAAAAGGTCAATTCTCCTATCATAGACATCTCAAATTCTTTGGACATGGTTTCACCAAAAGCTTGGCAAAGAGACTCGTTAGTGGAACCAAAAATTATATCATCGACATAGATTTGGCAAACAAAGAAGTCATCGTCTATGATTTTGGTAAAGAGAGTTGTATCAATTTTTCCAACTTTAAAACCTTGTGAAATTAGAAAATTTCGCAACCTTTCATACCAAGCCCTAGGGGCTTGCTTTAGACCATAAAGAGCTTTTGAGAGTTTATAGACGTGATTTGGATATTTTGGATCTTCAAAACCCGGTGGTTGCTTTACAAATACAAGTTCCGAAATTTCACCATTTAAGAAAGCACTTTTAACATCAATTTGAAATAGTTTGATTTCAAAACATGATGCAAATGCAAGTAAGATGCGAATGGCCTCTAGTCTAGCTACGGGAGCAAAAGTTTCATCAAAATCTAATCCCTCAATTTGAGAATAACCTTGTGCTACCAATCTAGCTTTATTTCTCACAACTATGCCATTTTCATCTTGTTTATTTCTAAAGACCCATTTTGTACCAATTATATTGTGATCAAGAGGTTGTTCTACAAGTTCCCAAACATTATTTCTAGTAAAGTTGTTTAACTCATCATGCATAGCATTTATCCAATCCGGGTCCGCTAAAGCTTCATCAATGCATTTAGGCTCAACACTAGAGATGAAAGATGCATATTCACAAAAAGATGCAATTCTAGAGCGAGTTTGGACACCTTTACCGACATCACCTATTATTTGGTTGACGGGATGATCTTTAGTGATGGTTTGATGAAGTCTTGGATTTTGCAATGTTTGATCTTCATTTTCCTTTATTTCCGAATCAAGATCAACTTGAGTGGGAGCTTCCGGAATCATAGAAGCTACTTCATTTTCTTGATCGGGAGACTTTGAATCTTCATCTTTGGGCTTGATATCTCCAATCGTCATGTTCTTCATAGCTTCTCGTAATTCTTCATTTCCTACATTCTCAACATCTTCATACTCTTCTTGAGAGCCATTAGATTCATCAAACTCAACGTTGCATGTTTCTTCAATGCATTCGGTTATGATGTTAAAAACACGATAAGCCTTACTAGTTGACGAGTATCCAACAAGAAAGCCCTCGTCAACACGTCTTTGAAATTTTCCAAGATGCATGCGTTTTTTAAGGATGTAACATTTGCAACCAAAAACTCGAAAATATGAGATGTTTGGTTTTCTTCCAATAATTAGCTCATAAGGAGTTTTATTTAATAAAGGATGAGTATAAAGCCGATTTATGGCATAACAAGCCGTATTTACCGCCTCGGCCCAAAACCTAGTGGGGGTTTTATATTCATCCAATAAAGTTCGAGCCATTTCAATTAATGTTCGATTTTTCCTTTCCACAACACCGTTTTGTTGAGGAGTATATGGTACGGAAAATTCGTGTTTAATTCCAGATTCGTCACAAAGTTCAACAAAATCAGAATTTTGAAACTCTCCACCGTGATCACTTCGAAGTTTCTTGATGGAGAATTCAAATTCATTTTCAACTCGTTTTGCAAATCTTTTAAACACACTTGGAGCATCGGATTTATGATTTAAAAAGAAAATCCAGGTAAATCGAGAAAAATCATCAACAATGACAAAGCAATAGTTACTACCACCAATACTTTGAGTTTCCGATGGACCAAACAAGTCCATATGCAAAAGCTCAAGTGGTCTAGATGTTGACAAAATATTTTTGGCGGGATGAGTGCTAGCAACTTGTTTTCCCGCTTGACATGCACTGCAAAGTTTATTCTTTTCGAACTTTACATTTTTCATACCTAAGATTAAATCTCTTTTTAAAAGTTTGTTTAATTGATGCATCCCAACATGAGCCAAACGACGATGCCAAAGCCATCCCAAAGAATTTTTAGCAACCAAACATGTTGAAATGCAAGAGTCTTTTGAACCGAAATCAACCAAATACAAATCTCCATATCGAAAACCTTTGAAAATTAAAGACTTGTCTTCTAGACTTTCAATGATAACACCATTTGGTTCAAAAATGCATCTAAGGCCCAAATCACAAATTTTTGCAACCGAAAGCAAATTGAAGTTCAAAGATTCAACAAGTAATACATTTGAGATGGAAAGGTTGTTTGTGATTGCGACTCTACCTAATCCAATTACCTTTCCTTTGCTATTATCACCAAACGTGATTTTATTAATGTCATTGCAACCATTCTCAAATGAAGAGAACCGACTTCCATCACCGGTCATGTGTTGGGTGCATCCACTATCAAGCACCCAATGCCTCACACCGGTTTTGTAGTTTACCTAAGATAAGGGTTAGATGCTTTTAGGTACCCAAACTTGTTTGGGTCCTTGAAAGTTAGCAACAAGAGTTTTTGGTACCCAAATATTCTTCTTATGTTTATTTTGATGAGGTAAACCAATGAATTTTGCAATTACTCTTCCGCGCTTTGTTTTCTTTAGCATGTAATGGGAGTGATATTTATTTTCTTTAGCTCTAGAAGTTGAGGGACAATTTTCCGGCAAATGATCTATATTATGACATTTGTGACAAAACATATTTGTGGCCTTTACAAAAGTCATTTTAGTACTCAATTCCTTTCTCTTGTTCGGTTCATATCCTAAGCCTTCCTTTCTAAATGAACATCGTTGTTCACTAAGAAGTTTGTCCAAAATTTCTTTTCCTTTAAAGCATTTTGCTAGTCCTAGATTTAGTTTTTCTACTTGTGCTTTGAGTTCTAAATTTTCTAAAATCAAGTTCGAGTTGTTATCAACAATTTCATCACAAACATTTTCATGATTAATTTCTAAAGCATTACAAGTGAATGATTTTGAAAGAGAGACATCATGAGTTGATTCGTCTAGAATATCACACGTAATGCCTATTTCATTTGTTTGTTTAGAATCAATAATTTCATTTATTAGAAGTGCCTCATGCGAGTTATTTAGTTCTGCATATAATTCACTAAGTGTTGAATATTCTTTCTTAAGCAGTTTGTTCTCCTTAGTTACTCTACCTAATGCCTCATTTAGTTCCATAACCATATCAACAAGGTCCTCATAGGAAGGTTCAAGATCCGATACCTTAGCATCATCACTTGCCATAAGACATAATGACGACTTGTCTTCAAACGAAGTGGCTTCTCCGATAGCAATTCCCGCCATTTTCTTAGAAGATGATGGTACTTCATCCTCCGATTCGGATTCCTCCGATCCGGAATACCATTCACCAACATAGGCTTGACCATTGCTTTTATTGTTGTAGAACTTCTTGAAAAGCTTCTTTTTGCCTTTTGTCCCTTCACCGTCATCTTTCCTCTCATGAAATCTTTGATTATCATCCTTTTTATTTGGACATCTTGAGGCAAAGTGTCCCTTCTCATTACATTCATAACATATAATGTTCTTGAATCCAGTCTTCTTATGAGGTCCTCGCCTTTTGTCAAACTCAAATCCTCTTTTGTTGATCTTGTTTAGGAGCTTGCGGGTTTTTCTCACAAGAAGAGCTAGATCACCATCGGAGCTTTCATCCGAACTATCCTCCTTGGCTTCCTCGACTTTTTCCTTAAATGCCAAGTTTTTCTTCTTTGATCCGGATGCTTCCACGATCCCTTTCTTTTCTTCTTTTTGCATTTCATGGGTGATAAGAGTACCCAAGAGTTCGGTAGGAGTTGTGGAAGAGAGATCGCCATTGATAAGCACTGTCACAATTGTATCAAAACTCGATGGTAAAATCATAAGCATTGTACGCACAATGTCAATATCTTCAAATTTTGTACCTAAACCTTTGAGATCATTGATTACTAGATTTAGTCTAGTATACATGTCACTAACATTTTCAGATTCAAGCATGAAAAAGGAGTTGTATTCTCTAGTTAATTTAATTAGCTTAGCTTCTTTGACTTTTGATGTTCCTTCATGAATTACCTCTAAGGTTTTCCACATTTCATAGGATGTATCAAGATTGCTAATGCGATTGAATTCACTTAAGTCAAGGCCATTAAATATGGCATTTTTTGCTTGAGCATTTGCTTGAAGGTTTTTCGATTCTAGAGGTGTGAGATTTTCTAAGTCAATTGGAGTCCTAAAACCATCTCTAGTGACCCTCCAAACATCAAGACTAATGGATTCTAGATAAACCGCCATCCTAATTTTCCAATAGCAATAATTGTCACCCTTGAAGAAGGGAACCTTTCCATTATAGTTTTCTTTGATCGACGACATCCTCTCCCTAGACGGTTAAGCCTAAAAAGAGAGACCTAGTGCTCTGATACCACGTGTTGATCGAAGGATGCTGACTAGAGGGGGGGTGAATAGGCGGTTTTAAAATTTTCTTCTAAATTAGGGTTTAACAACCTAAGATTGCAATAACAAATATTCTAAGGATATGAAAATTAATTCAATTCAGAGTTAGCAATTTATATGAAACTACTGGCAACAATTCAATCACAATGAAAATTAAGCAAGTAGTAGAGGTAACCGAAGAGATCAAGTTTTTCCCGAGGTCTCAGAAATTTGCCGATTTCCACTAATCCTCGTTGAAGCGCTCTTCGCTTGAGCTTAAGCTTCGATTCCACTAGAGGTAGCCCTTCTCCACTCCGGATAGGCGAGCTCCAAGCCTTTACAACCTCTCGCCGGGCCTCTCCGACACACCGTCGATGGAGAGATCGCCGGACCTCCCGGGTCGTCTAGGTGACGGCAATCACCAAGAGTAATAAGCCTAGCACATTGCTTGATCAACCTCAAAGCTTGATGAACACAATGCAAATGCAAAAGGCTTGGAACCAAATTCACTCAACTAGCACTAAAAAATTCTCAAGTTTTGACTCTAATTGCTAGAGAATGGATGTGTGAGAGCTTGCACACTGTTGCTCAGGGTTTATGAGATGTATTTCGTGTGTGCTTGACATCTACAACAGTGATCTATTTATACTCTCAACAAAAACGGTCGAAATCAAGAAGATTGGGCGAAAATTGTATTGGCCGGACATTGTCCGGCCACTTCGGACAATGTCCGGTCAGTACAAAAATTTTGACCGTTATTCACGTGAATTGCGAGTGTCAGTAGCCGTTTGGATCAAAATGTGAAGGTCGGACAGATGTATTTGTCCGGACAAAATGTCCGGACAGATGCATTTGTCTCTGTTAACACCCTTGTTAAAAATGAAGTGTACACGCCGGACAAATACATTTGTCCGGACAAAATGTCCGGACAGATGTATTTGTCTTTGTTAACACTTAACATAATATACTCCAGATTTTTGTATAGGCCGGACATATAGGATTTGTCCGGACAAAATGTCCGGACAAATAGATTTGTCTCTGTTAACACGGCCCTAACACTAGCCAGGATTTTGTATTGGCCGGACATTGTCCGGTCACTTCGGACAATGTCCGGTCACTTCGGACAAATCCTCCGGACAAGTGTATTTGTCTCAAATCAATAAGCTGCGAATATTTGTACTGGCTGGACATTGTCCGGTCACTTCGGACAATGTCCGGCCTTCACCGGACAGATGTCCCGGACAAATGAATTTGTCTCTGTTGCGCGTGTTTGCAAAGTACTGAGAATGTTTGTATTGGCCGGACATTGTCCGGTAACTTCAGACACTGTCCGGCCAGTACAAACCGAAAACTGACTTCTGAATTTTTACTCAGCTTTTGATTTGGGGCAAAAGCAAATGCAAATATGCTTCTAAAAACTTCAAAGTTGATCAAGATACTTGTGCTAAGACCCCTCTTAATAGTACGACCATCTAACCTAGAAAATTTCAAAACGAGAAGACGCTAGGTTTAGGTATTTGTACTTTTGTCGAGATTTTCGTCGTTTTCGCTTTACGGAGTCTTGATAACCTTGCTTTGTCTTTTCTTGATGCTTTCTCCTTTGATTTACCTGTGTCTCACATACAGAGATTAGTCGCAAATCTAACGGATGTCATTAATCACCAAAATCCTAATCGGGGCTCAAGATTCAACACTAGTGACGCATTCATGCCAAGATAGACCATGGGGCACTCACCAAGCCCAAGATCTACTCGACCCTCCTTTGCACGCTCCAATACCTCCAGCACACATCCTGCTCGACATAGTGCATCATCTAGGTGGGGGACTAACATAGCGGGGCCATCTAGCACCCCATCAATTCTTCCACACTCAACGTCAATGTTTTCTCATCGAGATGGATCACTACATATAGAAGAGCCATCAACACATCATAGGCCAAGAGACAATGATTCTGATGACTCAGACGACCCAGAGGATATCAGAAGAGCCAAAGAGGCTTGTTGTAGGGCTTTGGCAGAGCAACTACTTGCAGATGAGTCTTGGGATCAGCGGTAGTTGGAGTGGGTGAGCCAGCTGTACTCTACTCCTTGGATGCCTCCATAGCCAGCACAACATGCTGAGGGGGCATCTTGGGGTTAGTCGTGAGAGTAGACAATATATGTGCCAAGGGGGATGAGGCTGAGTGGGTGACACAACAAAGGGAGCGTGATGATTAAGTGTCTAACATGCTGGGGATGGATAATCCCTATGCACATAAGCACTACACGCACGACGAGCTTCAATCGAGTCAGCTCCACGATACTTTGCCACCTACACAGCCTTCACAGCCATTAGGGTTGCCAGACTGCTACGAACCTTCTACTGCAGTTAGTCGGAGACCACATATCCCGCCTAATCCTTATTCACCCTCGCCGTTTTAGAGAGATAGGTAGCCGCACAAAAGAGGGAGGCGAAATAATTAAATATGTTAATGGGTTAGCACACAATGGGATGTATTTCCAACTAATATGTACTAATAGTTTGTTTTGGCATTTCAGTGTAGCGTTTCATCTTTTCAAGTAAATAATAACTCCCGAAACTCTAACCCTTACTCGCGAAAACATTAACCCTAACCCTAACTTTGACTAGTACAAATCGAAATTGAAACCCTGACTCATACTATCTAAAACCCTAACCCTAATTGGATTAAAATGTACTGAAATTTTCCATTCTTCCAGTATTTGTAGCTTTTAATTTATAACTCTAATTGATAATCCATTCAAACCAGTGAAATGATGACTCTAAAACTTTTAGATTGATACAAACGGATTGTCAATCAGAATTATATATTTTAATATATAAAAAGATGTTATATCTTATGATATATAATTCCAGTTGATGATACGTTCATGTTGATCTAATCATTTTGACTTCATAAATCCAATAGTTGAAACAAATCCTCAATCGGACCTCTAATTTAAAAGATATCGATGAGAAAAGTGTCAAAAAACTTGCAAAAAACTTATTGTTTTCTATCGCATCTTCAAAGTGTAAAAATGGTTTTGATTTTTTCAAAAAAAAAAATTTCTCTTTTCTATCGCGCTTTCAAAATGGAAGAGAAAAAATATTTTTGTTGCGGTTTCAAAACTGAACAGAAGAAAATATTTTTGTTGTACGGGGTGAGGTTTCTGTCGCGCATTACAGCTGCAATAATTGATTTATCGTACTCAATCAGGTCATTTTTGCAAATTTGTTAAATTGTGAGTCATTTTTGTAATTTTTTTTGTTTTATGTTATTTTAAAAAAAGTCCTTTTAAGATCTTATATGAAGTTTTGTACTGAATTTTTCTATAGGAATATTGGCTCTATGTTATTGTTGATTGGTGGGATTTGAAAAATGTTATCGTGAAAATGAGGCTACACTAAAAACTAATGTAAATGGTGGTTTATTTGCAAAATGATAATGTCACATTAAACAACATTATTTTTAAATGAGTATGGCTAAAATACTCATAATTTTTATTTTTTGTGGGGGCAAGATACTGAAATCTTAGATATATAAAAATGGAAGCCGCAAAAAAACACTTGTGCCATAGCAATTCCGTTTTTAATTTATGAGAAGAGAGATATTTTGCAAAATGACAGAAATGCTCCTGACTTCCTTCCCGGGGCGCCAGCTCGGGCGACAGTACCAGCCACCGGCTCCCAAGTTCATAGCTACTGAAATTCTTAGCCCAAGGCCCAAGGACCAATGAGTCATTCGGGACAAAACAAAATTGCGTAGAAAATTTTTTATGTTTCGAAGTAGAATTAGAGATCGGATTTTATACCCACAACTCCCAATACATCATACTTTACACATTTAGAATCGCCCATATAAGATCTAACAACTTCAATCATTTGAGACTGGTGACTAATTTATAAGCCCAAGAACATAAAAATTTAATAGAAAAATTTATGAGAAACCTTTCAGGAGCCAATCAAATACAATGAATGATTCAAATCTATCCAATCTACTTACATGATTAATGAGATATATATTTTAATTCATCTAAATCATCTAATTAAGATCTAATGATTGACAAGATCCTCCTCCCAAACTCAAGCTAGAAAACTTTTTATTAAAGTTTTATGCAAGCCCCACAGCCCAAAAGTCATAGCTCATAACTAGTCAATTCTTGGGCCAGGGGCACAAGGCCCAGAGACACACCAATGGACTCTTCTGGGCTAAAATTTGGGCCCCATATGTCAGCGGGCCTAAGGCCCACTCTCGGATAAACCGCCTCGGATAGCATCGCACACGCAGGTCCATCTCCTCCACACG
The DNA here is from genome assembly GCA_019359835.1 of Pharus latifolius. Lineage (NCBI taxonomy): Eukaryota > Viridiplantae > Streptophyta > Magnoliopsida > Poales > Poaceae > Pharus > Pharus latifolius. The sequence continues at coordinate 8,199,492 of CM033320.1, forward strand.
CACTCATAAAAAAAAAAAAAAAACCTAAAACTTCAAACAAAATAAAATCCAGAGCTAACCCTAAAACCCCCCTCATCTCTACCTCGCCTCCCCCCACCCACCCGCCATTCCGATCTCGCCCCCGCCGCCAGCCTCTGCGCCGGGGCCCCGCTCTACGGCGCTGAGCTGGCCCCCGCCGCGGGCCTCCGCTCTCCGGCGACCCCGAGGTGAGAGCCCCCTCAACCGCGATTTGTCGTAGATTTGCGTGTCGTTTTTGTGTCCATGTGTGGTGGTTTGGTCGCGATTGGATGCGGGAAAGATGAATTTTTCGTTAAAAGTGTACGGTATTGGAGAAGCGAGGAGAAATTAGGGTTAGCTGTATCGGGGATTCGTCCTCCGCGCGTGGTTGCGTGTTCTGGTGAGGTCTTTTGGTAAAGGGTTTCTATTTTTGATGGGGGGATGTGAATCCTATTGGATTTGGATGGTTCCATGCCTGCTTACGAGGTGTTAAATCATTACATGCATGTGTGTGTTTCCCCTTTTGCGTTTAAGGCATGCATGCGTGGGTGCACACCGGTGTTAAGACTAGGTCTGGTTGTAGATTGTAATGTGGTTCAATATGCGCGGATTGTTTAGTTTTGTGGAGGGTTCAGATTTCAGCGCTGTTGTCATGGGAGGTATTGGCAAGTTGTTGTACAGAAGATGAGAAGATGTTCTAGTTGCGATGCTATGATGTTGAGTAAAAGTTGTGATGTAGTGCGGCACATGTCTCTATTTTTCTTATTGTGATTTGTGAACTTGTGATGTAGTATTAACATATGAAACTGATACACTTGGCTATTTTCTTTTTTACCTGCTAATTGAATGCTAAAGTTCTGCTTTTAAAACTTGTCTATTTTCAGTTGAAAGCACCATATATGATTTTTTTCCCCATGCATTTGCACATACTAGTATGCTGGTATTTTTGCCTTTTTGGTGTTGTATTGCACCTGTGTCAGGTGTTGGCTTTAGTCTTACCTAGACCATTGGTGTTTATCTGGAATGTATTAATGAAAGAAAATCAATTATGGTAAGTGAAATTCACTTGCTTCCTATTATAGTGGTTGCAATGCGCATTTGCAGTCATTTTTTCTTTTTACATGTGATGTGTCACATTTTGCAAAAGGAGTGTTGTTTTATGGATCTTGGTTTGTGGATTGACTTTTTACACCTGAACTAAGAACTGGTGAAACTAATATCATAGAGCTGTCTATTCTCCATTCTATTATAGATTTCTAGTATTCCGAAGTAACCATCTTCCTCCATTGATCATTCTCATTTGCAGATATCCATGTTTAAGTAAGAAAATAATTTGTGCCTAGAATCTGAAGTATTGAGAAGAGGTTGCATAATGGAGTTGTCAAAGCAAGGGCAGGCACCTGCATCAATGAGCATGGGATCTCAATCTTCGCCTTCTCCAAATATCCAGTCTTCTCAGGCTGATTACTCCTCAATGTTCTATCCATCCTTGCCTGTTAATTGGGGTGCACAGCCGTTGTTATCAGCTGGAGCTTCAGTACCAATCAGTTCATATTACATTGTTCCAATGAATGAACAATCTGTTCAAGTTGGTGCATCAAGGCCTGACAATTCACATCTCTTGAGGGCTCCACCTTTAAGTAGAGTATCACTGAGGCCACCACAGCAGGTGCTAAATATTCAGACATCTTTCCCTGCAATGGTTGGATCACAGCACTCACCGTCTACCACAAGCAAGAAGCTGCAACAGACAGTTGTATCTCCGAAGGTTCAAATGCTAAAATCTGTGTCATCACAGTCATCTAGCAAACGTTCTGCACAGAAGGAGCCACCATCAAAGGTCCAACGACTGCAACCTCAGTTATTTGAACCTGTGAGATTGAAATTCCGGGAATCCCTTGCTGCTGCCCTTATCATGGATTCTGACCAGCAGAATGAGAAACAATCTGCTGAAAACATGCAGCCTGCTGGGTCTGCAGGCAAAAAGGAACAGGTGGAGGGAGAAATAGAGCGAGATCCAGTGACGACCACATCCAAAGATGCGAGCACTATTGAGTCGGAGGCTGTATCAACTGTTGATGGCAAGAAATGTGATGAAGGTGTGAAGTTAAGTGGTGATTTAGGATCGAACGCGGTCACTAGCATGAGTAATGAAACAAAGCAGTTGAAGCAGGCTTCCTCAGAAGATGAAGTATTGACTCACTGCATGGTTGCAGATGAGCTCTTGCAAGGTCATGGACTTTGTTGGGCTTCTGATTTAGATCCTGGAGTTTCTGAATCTGGGACACAACCTAATTTTAAAAGAGAGAGGACTTCTGATATTGATGCTGGGGTTACAGAATCTCTGACAGAGACTGACACTAAAAGAACAAAGACTGCACATGAGGATATGGTAGATAAGAAAGACATAATTCAAAAGGCTGAAAACTTGGCATTTAGAATTGAAGATGAGCTGTTCAAATTATTTGGAGGAGTTAATAAGAAGTATAAGGAGAAAGGTAGGTCTCTTTTGTTTAATTTGAAGGACAAAAATAATCCAGAGTTGAGAGAAAGAGTCTTATCTGGAGATATTGCTCCTGTACGCCTTTGTGCAATGACTGCTGAAGAACTTGCTTCAAAGGAGCTCTCACAGTGGCGGTTAGCTAAAGCTGAAGAGCTTGCACAAATGGTTGTCCTTCCTGATACTGAAGTTGATGTTAGACGTTTGTTGAGGAAAACTCACAAAGGAGAAATTCAAGTTGAAGTGGAAGAAACTGATGGTATCTCAGTGGAGGTTGAGCTTGGCAGCAATCTTCTTTCTCGTGTACCGTCAAAAGCTGTTGACGACCAGACCAAATCTGATGATAAAACAAGTGCACAAGGGGAAGACAAACCATCTGATGGCACTTCGCAAGATGAAGATGGTGGCACTGGCAACGACGACTTGTCAGACAATTTAGAATATCTTGATAGTGAGAAAAGTGATCTCATGCACGAACTTATGGTGGATGACTTGAAAGACACAGAGAATCTTCCACCAATTCCTTCATTAGATGAATTCATGAAGGGTCTAGATTCTGAGCCACCTTTTGAAAATCTGTCGGTTGATACACCACAAGAAGATGCTGATCATTGTGATGAACCTGACACCACCGTGGAGCCTGAGAAACTTCCTGAGCCAGAGGGTAAGGTTTCTGCGTCAGCGAAGTCCAGGTCAGGATCTGATCTGCCCTCTTCACAGGGTAACTGCGAATCCAAGTTAAAATCTCCCGAACATGGTGTGGATTCAAATATGGATCCTGTTGAGCCACAGGAAGGAGATACTGCCATCAAATCCTCCCCAGATAAAGTGGAAACCAAAAAAACAGCTGCTGATAATGACTTGAATCCTGACTCTATTCTCCAGAGTAAGACAACTTCTCCTGATGTCCCTCTGATACGTGAGAGTATCTGGGAAGGTGCAATTCAACTGACTTTGTCGTCACTCACAAACGTTGTTGCCATCTTCAAAAGGTTTGTTTCGTCCACATTCTTTCTTTTGTATGACACCATCATATAATCAATAGTTAGCATGTGCTGTTGATCTCACATATTTCTCTTATTTTATTTATTTATTTATTTTTTTCAAAACCAGACAATTCCTATTTATTTATTTGTGTTCTACAACATTAATGCTGTTTTTTGTGTACAAAACTAGTCATTAGTCACATGTTTCAATTCTTATTTTGTATGTTGCATTATCTTAACCATATCTGATATTACTATTGGTTTCTTTATGAAGCTGCAGGATTATATAAAATGGACTTAGGAGAATTCTAGTTTAGCACCAAACGTTATTTGCACATTTTAGCATGGCAACAAATATCATGCGAGTCCATATAAAGCTCTACATGCAAACATTTCAGAATTACACCATGAATTGCAAAAGCTGCAACTTGTTTAAAATATTATTTTCTTCAAGTTCCTGTTTTCTTTTTGTGAATGTGAATTGCTATTTGTATATGCACTCCCTTTGTAGTTCATATATGTTCTAGGCTAGTGCAAGGGGTTTATGAAGTGTTATATGTTATATCTAAATTTTATAGAAGAGTGCATGTCCTTACACATCTTAGAATTTCACTTTTGCAGTGGTGAAAAGCCATCGATGATGGAATGGCCCAGTTTAGTTGAGATCAAGGGGAGAGTAAAACTTAGTGCTTTTCAAGAGTTTGTTGAACAGCTTCCCAAATCTAGGAGCCGTGCTATAATGGTAATTGTTGTTTGCATTTACAGTCTTATAAATGCACTTTTTGATGGAACTATCATGGTTTTATTTATTAAATATGTAATTGGTACAGCATCATGTGTGTTGAAATATTAGTCAGTGCTTGTATCTGACAGCCTTGTGGCCAGTTGTGGGCAAGCGCCATCTGCCTCTTCTAAATTGGTGTTGGTGATAAATGGATCCAAAGATGGTGCTAATATTCAATTGAAATAAAAAGATTAAAGACCGAAAATACATTACATCATGTGCATTGCTCTACAATTAAATGGGCATTTTTTATTTTTTGTGATGAATTGCAGGTTCATGCGAAAATCTTTGCGTAGTTGTAAAAAGCATGAAATTGCATATAACTTGATGGATGTAATAAAAAATTTATTCATTTAGTCAATTTGATGCTATGGTGGAACAGTAATCTGTCAGCTTTTATGTGCAACTGTTCTATTTCTTTTGTTTGTGTATTGTAATACATTTTAGCTGCATGCACAAGGTTGATGTACGATGCAGTTTTAACTCTGCCTAATGCTGCATAACAATTACTTAAGTTGTGTTGAAACCACTAGTTATATTCAGATTTAATGTGAATGGTTGTTTCCAATTGATTACAACTGAAATTGATTCCTCTACACTCAAGAATACGAACTGTGACAACAATCAAGCAACCAAGTCAGATGCTTGCACGTGCTGATGTTTGCATGCAAATCTGTATTTGAACATTAATAAAAGGAAATCAAACAACCGGAAGACAAAAATGCCAACAGCCTGTAAACTGGTACAGTGGTACCATATCAAATAAATAGTCCTAGGACTTTCTTATCCCTCGTCAACATCTGATATCTTCTATTTCAGTAGGTAAATAGATACAATACTTAGTATGGCTAAGAGTGAGTGTGATGTCTATACCTTTTTAGCTTCATCAGGGACAATTTGTTATCTCAAACTTGTTTTGGGAGATTGAAGATGCTCATAAGTTGTTTGTGTCTGCTGAAATTTAAGTACTCTTCCATTGTATATTCCTTGTTTTTGACGGGGCAATGGATGTTTGAAAATATTTTGGTACACTATTAAACTAGCAGCGACAAATCTGATGAGATGAATCTGTGCATTAACTCAAACTGAAAAGATGGTCTGTGTTAATGTAATTGCTGTTTCGCTTTATGTTTTGAGAGGAGTCAGTTGATGGCAAGATGCGGTGTATGTTTCGACCTTCCCTTTTAGTTATTTGGGTTGGGCATAGCATGTCAAATTTTCATGTTATTTACTCAATTCTTTCTTTTACTAAATAACCTGAAAGCTACAACTTGTGTTCTAGATATTGTAGATGTTGATCTGTTGACAGAGGTGAAGAAAATTGGAACTTGTATTTTGTAGTCTGCATAAAATAATATTTCCTGTGCTTAGTCGTTGAATATCTGCTCCATCTTTTTGAGTACTTGCCTCTTTTACAGGTAACTGAGTTGTGCTGGAAGGAGGGTTCTCTTGAGAGTGGTCGCCAACATTTCTTGCAGGTTCCTTCTATATTCTTGGCCATTTTTGTGTCGTGAGCAAGGTTTGTGCAGGTTTGAGGACTGATTATCTAACATTTGCTTATTCTGCTGCAGACAATTGATTCATATATTGCAGATGAGAGAGTAGGAGTAGCGGAGCCTGTGGAAGGAGTAGAGCTGTACCTTTGCCCATCTCAAGGAAAAACAGCAGAGATTCTTTCTCGGCACCTGCCGAAGGAGAACATGGAGAGTCTTGCTGTGGCAGGAACTTCCATCATTGGAATAGTTGTTTGGCGGAGGCTGAATGTGTCTAGGATACCCACCCACCATAGGCATGAGGGTTTGAAGAGGCAGTCTAGCTCAAGGAAACAGCAGGTTACTGGTTCTAATTCCATCCCTATATCTTCCCATCCCCATAACTCGTATGGTACCCCACCCGGCTTTCCTAATCAGCGCCATCACCAAGAGGACGATGTAACTGACGATGTTCCTCCAGGCTTTGGCCCTGGTGTTGCAAGGGATGATGATGATCTTCCTGAATTTAATTTTGTTAACACCCCAAACGCAGCTGCTAATGTAACATCAAAGGCCTACAAGGGCCGGCAGCATGTATCAACCTCTGCTCGCCCGGTAGAGCAAATGAGGGAATTGGTTCAGAAGTATGGTAAAAGATCATCTATTCAAGTCCATCCCTGGGATGATGACGATGACGATGATGATATACCAGAATGGAATCCGAACCAGAGTGGCCACCAGCAAATCCGGCAACCACCACTGCCACCTGCCGCACAACCATTGCATCCACCACCCGTCCAGCAAATGCATCCTTATCAGCAGCAGCAGCACCAGCCACAGCATTATCTTGCAAATGCAGTACAGCCTCTTCCAATAAACCATCAGTTGCAGATGGCAAACAACCACCTGTCGCAGGCGTACCTTTCTACCCAGCAATCTGTGCAGCCTGTGCAGCAACTTCCCTTGGTTCAGCAGCATCAGCTTCAGCCTGCGCAAGCCGGACAGCCTGGCTGGCAGCCTAATGCGCCTGGCTGGCAGCCTAATGCTTGGTGGCCACCGTCCGGTGCACCAGGTCCACATGTTGTGCAGCAGCCCCATTCTGGTGTAGTGCCTAATAATGGCAGCGTCCAATCCTATGTTGTTGGTAGCATGGGCGCTCTGCCATGGAGACCGCGATAGAGATGTAAAATTCTCGTGCCTTAGTCTGGTGCAACCTGCAAGCGTCCATTGTAGGGATGTCTTTTTTTTTCTTTTTCTTTTACCAATTCATGTAATTATCAGTCATGTACACCCTTACAAGGATCTAATCTAGATAAGTTAGATGGTTGCGGGTTGTATCACATAATTTTATGTTCTTTAACTAAATTCTCGCTGGTTCGGCTTTGGTGTCCGTAGGTGGTGCGAAGAAGTCACTCTATTGAGCAGACGAACTAAAGCCTGAAAACTTTGTTATCTCCTAATTTGTTCGTTTTTATAACATTTGATATATGCGATGCAATGACGAGTAAAGTTCGAAACGATCCGTGGACGAGATCGTTTTCTTTCACGTGACTGCCAGCCACTGAGATGCAATTTTTATTTTATTTTTGGGGAACTTTTGGTTGTGCTGACTCAGGTTTATGTGTACAGGCAGATCTGCAACATCTCAAGGCAACTGTTAAAAGACTAGACCTCTCCAAACACTGGTCTGGCCGGTCCGCTGGGCTGAGAAGGCTCTGCCCAAGTCATGCGGGTTGGTTTGGTGTATTTTATATTAAAAAAATATAAATGGACTGGAGTTGAGTCAGACTAAATCAGCCCGATTTAGTCATTGATCCTCAAATTCAAAATCCTATACGCAATAAGTTTAGGCCGTATTAATGAGACCATGCTGATTTTTTCTTGAGGGCAATTTTGTCTATACTCCTGAAAAATAGCATATTTTTATTTCTATCATTAAAAAAAATCTTTTTTTTTCACTCTCATGTCAGTTCTCATTTTATTTTTGTCATGGCCATCATTTAGAAGTCGGGTAATAGAAGGACACAATGATATATTTATTTTTGTTCATTCTTTTTGTTTTTATCATTGCAAAAATAGTTTTTATTTCTGATAGTTAGACAACAATAAATAATAACTTAATACTTTCTTTTGAAGTCATGCTTCTTCAGACAACAAATAATAGCTCAATACTACTGTTTTTGAAAGAAGTACACAAACATATTACAATTAAATCATCTAAAACACTGAATCATCACACGTGTAGAGTTCAAGTCTAATTTCTCCAACACCATACAGAAATCACACATGCAAGAACTCAATACAACTGAACTAATACATTTGAGACCCTTGGAATGGAACTCCAGTGCCTCAATCTTTGAATCTAGTGTATAAATACAAGAGAAAAGCAAGGCCGAACTGATCTAAAACTCCTCAGCTCTTAGGATTGAATCACAGAACAGAAAATTCAGATGATCATAACAGAAGATGGATCAACGAGCACAACAGAATCAGAGAGAATTTAGTTAAAACAGAGTTTTGTTACTGGAAACTTCAATTTACCGAGCAACACGAAGGCTTAGGTCACTTCAGTCTACCAGCTACTCAGAAAATAGAAGGGATGTCACAAATCATGCACTAGTAAGGAATTGATCACAAGGGCACTGGAATTGAATTCTCCGGGATCTCAGTAGTTTCAACCATCATACAATCACATAGAAGACAATAGTTCATTGACATGATCATAGAATCATTGGAAAAAATGCACCAAGTGCATTGCAATGCTATATAGAGGTGCAATCATCAGGACATCAACAATATACAACAACACCATACAGAATCAAACAATCTAGAAGAAATGACAATTGAATCACAAGATTGTTTCAATTCATCTTAGAAGTCAGAATTGATTCACAAATAATTTCAATCCATTGACAGACTAAGCAGTTGATTCATCACAGGAAACAAAAAAGGGGGGGGGGGGGGCGGGGGCGGTGTGGTTGATCACTGTTTGCTGTTTGTTGGAGGGTTGCTTGCGGTTTGCTGGAGATGTTGCTGAGGTTTTGGAGTGGAGTTGAGGAAGGTGTTGTGGTTGAGGAAGAGGTTTAGCGCGTCACCGATGATGACGAGGAGGGAGAGCTTGAGGTCGCTATGGAGCTTATTGAAGCGGTGATTAAGGACGAGGTCGACGTTGGAGTCTTCTGAGAGGAGGAAGTATGCTGGGTGGAGGCACACGGCGACGACACGCAACAATGGTGACCAAGGATGTCGAAAGAAAAGCTATGCAGCAAAGACTGGGAAGGGGTGGCTAGGGTCTCGTCTCCACCATCTACGAGTACGGTAGTGGTATAGACTTGTAAAAATTCTTTGGGGTTGGTCTTCCCACTGTATCTTTTAGTAAGGGAGAGACGGAACCTCTAGGGCCAATACACATCCCAGAGGGGTATAGCCCGCGCTCGGTAACTGCGAGAGGTGCGACGAGCTACCCTATGCCCCTTCTACCTATGTCGGGGCTCGTGATCACTGCTAGACTCATCAGAGGAGCCTAAGCTCCTTGACAATAAGGCTATTGATGGTTCATGCGAGCGTTTGGAGTATGGAACTGGAGTTCCTACCCTCTCGAAAACACTTGCGTGCCTCCTTGTGTGCTGGCATGTTCGCCGGTGGCCACTAGCGGTTTTGGGGCCTTTGGCTTGGTCGTTGTTGCCGTTTTGGACTGGCAATTGCGATGGTGCTGTAGGTGCTCGAGCAAGAGTCTTGATCTCCTGTTGCACCATCTAAATGGCGCCCGTCAAGTTCCGCATCATTTGGGCTAAAGCGCTAGATTAGGGGTCTGCTGCACTTTGGTCGGTGAAAGTGTGAGCTCTTATCCGCCGCACTCATTCACTCCTATCAAAGGGCCAGGAGGAACTCTAGCGGCTTTCTTTGGCATCTTTGACAGATTAGCAAGTATGACATCGGTCACCACAGTCGACGCCAACTGTCGAGGGATCATCTTGACAAGTGAATTTATTTGTTAAGTGGTAGGATACGCGCGTACTAATTCAAAGGAATGAGAATGAGGACACTGAAAAATTTTCACAGATTCGAGCAGAGTGGATCCAACCCTACGTCCTGGGGTACTATCCTAGGGTTCTGCGATTGAGTCAAAAAGTTCAGGAGTATCGTGACTATACTGTAAAGAAGATTACAGCAATGGCCGAGCGCTGGAAAAGGAGGCCGGGCTTTTGCCGAGCACTGGAAGGAAATTACATGGGTGCTGGAACAGACAAGTCCTACTCTTGAGCGCTAAAATATCTACTATTTTTCCTAAACTGTTTCTTCCTTTTTTTTGTCCCCTCTCTTCCCCCTGCCTTGATCCTTATTTAAAGATCCTTGTTGCCGATCAATTCTCTAGAGATATCGAGATGCCGCTGAGTAATCGCAAGGCAATTATGATTCGAGCGCTCAATCTGGAGATAGCGGTTTTGAGTCTTATCTGCAGAGAGATTGTGGGTTTTAAAATTGTTGTCCTCACTAACAAGTGGGTCCGCAAGCTCAGGGACTTAGTGGCTGCTTTTTAGCTAGATCCTTGCCACATGTATGACGACAAGAGCTCCTTTGGCAGTTATGTGCGATGGATCTTTGCCACATGTACGGCAACAATGATCATCCTCAACAACACTGTAGCCAAACGGATGATAGTCTAATTGGTATGACATCTAGATTATCTATTTGTGAATTTTCTAAGATTTGCTCTCATGATCTTGTTGTTTCCATAAATCTTTAAATAGCAACTACACTAATCAACTCTTCGTATTCTCTAAAAAAATTGGGGGTGTCTAGAGAGTAGATACATGTTTTTTCTTATAAATTTTGTACCATCCACATCACTCACTTAAAATTTATATTTAATCTCCACCCTCCATATTTCTTTCTCATCTACTTCCACTCTCCTTCTCAGTGTTGTCATCTCGTCCTTCCCTGTTTCCTCCTCCGCTCCTTCCCTATTGACTACTACTGCCTTACTGTACTGCCTCCCTCTCTCCTTTGCCACCACCTCCTTCCCTCCATGTGATGTCCACCTCCCACCGCCGCAGCCTCGCCTCCGCCCGCCGCTAAGTTGCCGACGTTGGAGATGCTAAGAAAGAGACTAGGTAAATTTTAGAGAACTATATTTAAAGAGAGGAGTTTGATTCTAAATACCCATTAGCAAAACTCAAAAAAAAAAAAAACATCTAGATGCATTCTAACATTCCTGTACCCACCCAAACCTACTTCCACTTGCCGCTTAATAAACAGAGGTAACTTCTTTGCATTACTAGTGTTAATGCATAGGATGCATTACTTCAAATTTAGACCAGTCCTTCAAAATAGACCTTCAAAATAGATAGATAGTATTCTTTTGGCCCAACTGGCCCATAATTTGTATTAAGGAATAATGTAAAAAGGAAATAATAGAAGCAGTTTTGGAGGGAAAAAACAGATAGTCGACGAGACTAAGATCATGGACTAGATTAATGACGCACCTAAGTTGCTTGCTATCTCTCTCTGCCTACTGCTTCTTCGATTGGACTTCTTCCTCATAATTGAGATTAGGAACTAATCATTCAGGAGACCTCAAAGAAAACATCTTGAAGAACTTAATCCAGGAGCCTCCAAAAGAAAGCTTCAGATGATGATTGCTCGATGACTATTTCTTGTACTTAATAAGTGCATCGACTTTGCTATACTTCAACTCAGTAATTTTTATAGATTCTATGTTAGGATTGGTGGTAGTCCCGGACATTGATTGGATTTCATATCGTGAGATATGGTCTAGTACGTATAAATACAAAAATGAGAATAGGATGATTTAATATAAAAACTCACAATAATAACTGTGAAGCAGCGATAATTAGAGAGAGAAGAGAGAAAAGACTGACAAAAAAGACCACAAATTTTTAAGTACAATTTTAAAAAAACACAAGAAATCGACGCTCTTAACCAACCCTCGTTCTTTTGGATCTCTCGACTCTTACTCTCTGTAAAAGATTTCTACTTAAGAAAATTCTAAGCCCATTGTCCTCTCTATGTCTCTCTTGCTTCTATGATGGATGATCTTTAAACCCACTCCCCATGGGTTTATATACATCCCGAACTCTAAGTCTAAAACAATAAGAAAACATAATACAATCTAACTATAATTTCTAGTAGTTGTCCAATTCTAATACGATTCGAATTCTAATCCTAATACGAGTAAGATATGATATATGCTCAACAATTTTCATCTTGACTCTTATCCGTTGAAGTTATTGTTTCCTTCTAAAAATTTGCTCTCAATTCTTCCTCGCCCTCCCACCTCCGCGGGAGTGCCTTCACCATAAAGGACTTATGCATACATGTGAGATATGTGTGTTTCAACTTGACCACTCAAATCCACCACATGAGAGATCGTTCATTATGCAACTTGATTAGTTACATCGTCCATGCCTATGACCTCCATGCCATAGGTTTGTACTAGCTTTGAGCTCCACTTGCTCGCTAGTACCGCATGGTTGGTCCTGTCGTGACTTCCCGCAACTAGCAGCACGTAATTTCGCCTCTACGATTGTTGGAGTTTGCAACCATATTATTTGTAGTATCGCATTTAACTGCACCCAAGATCTAAATACCCGCTGATGACGGCTCAGCTTGCTCCACTTGATTATGATTTCTATTAGATTTCCCTTTGGTTGCACCACCATTGGATTTATTTTCTACCAATCGATATGCTTATTTGTTCCGAATACTCGTCATGATCATTTATCCGCTGCGAGTGATATGCATAACCCCCTCTTGTGACGATAACCCGCAGCCATGGAGTTGAAGTGCCCTCAAGGATATTAGATTTCTCTTTAATCTGGGGATATAACGAACCCCGGTCAATGTGCGATGTGATCCATCATACAACTTCAAAGTGACTGTTCTCATCTCAACAACTATATAGGGCTTGCCATCTACTATGTGAATAATACCACGCATTGGGCGTAGAGATCCTTCGTCGAACATCCCCCTAGCCGAATATATGTTAACAATAAGAGTATAATATCCGAAATATCTAGCTCATGAACAACAAGTATAGTCGAATCATCCACCTTATATCATCAAATTTCTGTACTAGATAACTTCACTCACTAGACATCGTTCTTGATTTGTGCCACCACAGCGCTTACCAATCGTCTCAAAGATCCCATCTATATAGCTCTGCTAACAACCTGGCTTTGATACCACTTGTTAGGGATAGCGGTAGTTCTAGCCACCAATCGGATCTCACCTTGTGAGATACGACCTGGCACACACAAATACAAAAACGAGAAAAAGATGATTTAATATAGAAACCCATAATAATAACGGTGAAGCAATGACAATCGGAAAGAGAAAAGACTAACGAAGAAAACCACAAAGTCTTAAGCACAATTTCAAGAGAGTACAAGAAATCGACGCTCTCAACCAACACTCGTATCTTTTCGACCCCTCGACTCTCGGCATCTGCCAGAATCTTCTATTTAAGAAACCTCTAGCCTTTTGCCCTCTCTATATCTCTCTCTTACTTCTATTACTTCTATGATGGATGATTGGATGATTGGATGATCTATAAACTCATCTCTTATGGGTTTATATAGATCATCAACTCTAAATTTAGAATAATAAAAAAACATAATACAATCTGACTAGAACTCATAGTAGTTGTCCAACTCTAATACAATTAGAATTGCAATTCTAATACAAGTATGACAAGAGACATTCTCAACATTCTACTATTACATTTTGGTATTCTGTTGATATTAAACTAATTTTTGGAAAGAAGGTAAAATTCTCAATTCACCACAGCTCCAGTTTGCAATCTGAAGAACTTGTAATCAGTTGCCACTACCTGCAAATAATTCAATTATACAATCTGAACAGATTTGAAAAAACTAATTACTCAACAAACAACTTTCCTTGGTAAGAACAAAAATTCAATTGACCTTTCATTGTAGCTGTACAGAACAAAGAATACAAAATTTACAACATCGAAATCTCTCACAAATTGGAACACACATAGTAGGTTACTTGTTCTTGAACATGGCATTTCAAAATTTACTACTCATAAAACTAGTTCTTCTTCCATGACAAGATCCCTTAGTAAAGTTTCATCTATACTTGCAATCCACAAAGTCTTCTTTCCAATAATCTCCAAGTAAAAAGACAGTAAAAGTAATTGTAGCTCCACGAAGTGGCAGCCATGGAGACGTTGGGTCAGCAGCACCAACGTCTTCGCCGCGCTCGAGACGCTCAAGAAGAAGAAGCACCAGTCGGGAAGAGCGACGGGATGGCAGGGCAGGGTTGGCCGCTGCCGCGGAGGTCAGTACTTGTGTTCTTTTGTTTTGTGTTTTCTTTGTAGTAGTTGATTTGAAGTCGGAGATGATATAATGCGAAGCTAATGTAAGTATAGAGGTCTAGAATTCAGATGAGGTGGGAGTGTTAGAATTGATTTGCACAGTGACTAATAAATGGAGCATGCGAGCCTTTATGTAACTTAGCAAATTATTGTGTAGACGGAGGGGGGGGGGAGTTTTTATGTAGCGTATAATAAGTGAAGGAAGGTTTCAATGAGGTTGAGTAAACTTTGTGAGTTATACAGTGGTACATCTTTGTTAGGATGTGGTAAAGATTGGGGAGTACAGGCCTGTCGTTTTCTTCCATAACAGTAGTACAATATCCCTAGTGTTTGAGAACTCTGAAGCAAATAATTGTCGATGAAGACTCTTCCACTTTGGCACTGGAATTTATGGTGATGATTAAAGCTTAAGGCCTTGTTTGGTTATTGGCTACATGGAAAACATTTTTAATGTGAAAAAAAAATCCCGACACAATTAGAAGTCATCCCCATAGATGACAAAATTTTCTAGTAGAAAAAGATTTCTACTGAAAAAAATTTTAACAGATCGTTTGGGAGTAACAAAAAAAAACCCAACCATTAAAAAATTGAAATTTCAGAAAATAAAGAACATAAAAAATATTGAAAATATAAAAAAAATGTGAAATTAAAAATGAAGTTGATTTTTTTAAAAAATCAGATAATTATAAAAAAAATCATAAAAAATTATAATTTATCAAAAAATCATGAAAATAACATAAAATAAAAATCAATAAATTTCATAAAATATTCAGAAAATATTGAAAAAATCAGAAAAACATTGAAGGAAAGCAAAGAATATTCATAAGAAAATATAAAATTAATTTTTGGCAAAGTAGCGATAGATATGACAATTAATTTTTGTTTGCATTGAAGTCATAATCCCTTGATGTGAAGATCCATGCCAAAACTTCTACAATGGTGCATGTAGTTCCAAAGCCTGAAGAACCAAGCAACACGACATTAGGACACAGAAGAATAAACTAAAAAACCAAAAAAGAGGAACTAGATTACAAATTTAGTCAGCAACGCCACAAATGGCGGTGCAGGCGGCGCAGTCATCGAGCTGCATGGAGAAGAGGGAGTAGCCGGGGCGATGGTCCGAGGACCGCGACTCGCCGTGTACGTACCACAAGATGCGGTCACACCTGTGCAAGAAATGCATGAAATATTAGAATTTTTGCATGCAAGTTGCAATAAGAAATGCTTCCTAAACTGAACAATACTGTGGATGCAGATACAACTGACAAGGTGGGTGGAGAATATATGAGCACTGTTTCGAACTTGCAATTCCTTGCACCCTAAAGTTCATAGCTTGCTGCAACAGTAAGCAACCATGGAGTCTATGTTACTCTAATCTAACTTAATGCTCATAAAATAAGTAACCAAAGCTAAATTCAAAGTATTAGTTTGTGTACTAAAGTACCAATTTTTCCTTCTTATGATGGTAGCGAGGAAACATGGGGGTCAAGTCAAAGGCAAGGAAGCAATAACAGCAAGATCCTACTATGCAAAGAAAGGCATGTGGTTAGCTCACATGCATAATGGAAATGTAGTTGTCAACTTGTCATGTTGGTCTCTGAATAACAGCAAGATCTTATTATGCAAAGGTGCAGTCCTACCTGACAGTTGTAATACTAGTATTATGTTAGTCTGAATATTTCTCACAGCATATATTTACCATACGGGAGTGCACTAATTCTGTCGAGATCTCGAAGAGTTCGTGGCATACGTGCCGGAATCCACAAGGAACTTGTACTTCTGCGGGAAGCAGATGTGCCCTTCCTCCCATCCGGTGAACACATGGCCGGATCTTTGCTCAATCCGAATCTCCAATGATATATATGCACATATCTATTTAACATGCATATATGTGAACTATTTAAGGTTACTGCAAACTATTGTTGCAAAAAGTTTACATTTGTCACCTGATCTTTCTCCAGCAACGATCACCAGTCGTTATTCTTGAGCAATTGCTGCATGTTGTCGCAGCTACCGGTGAGACGGTGATTGAGATCCCCAAGCCATATGATCTTGCTGCAACAATGCATTCAGAATCTCAGACACAATTCAACCACATTTAAAGATGTGAATGTACAAGAACTAGGGCGTACCAAATGTATCCATCTGATTCTTTCTTCTTTCGATCCAAATTAGTTGAGATTTCCAATATTTAGCATCACCTTGGACAGAACCGAACAAAGACTAGACTAACAAGTGATCCTATAGCGTTTTCACATCAGATTAACATCACATATTCACATTTTATTCAGAACACATGGAGAAAAACAAGGTTTGCTCTTTGCAGCAACCAAGTATCAGATCGAACAGCGCACAAGACACGACCCTAAGAAACAGAGATCCATAAAATAGCTATACACAGATCGAAACAGAGAGAAGCTGATAGAACATAGAGTAGGATTTTGAGTACACAATCCTCTTGG
Source organism: Pharus latifolius (assembly GCA_019359835.1). NCBI lineage: Eukaryota > Viridiplantae > Streptophyta > Magnoliopsida > Poales > Poaceae > Pharus > Pharus latifolius. Next base: position 8,216,052 of record CM033320.1, read on the forward strand.
GGGTGAGCCGAGCTCCCTGTGTCACGAGTGAGAGCTCGAGACAGACGGGAAACAAAATAATGGCTGTCCTAGGCAATTTTTTTCACGGTGGGGGTGGGATGGATCGGGTTGGGCCAAAATTTTCCCCAAAGGGCGTGTTTGGGTATAAAAAAATTATTTCCAACGGAAATTATATCTCGAAAATATTTTAGTAGTCACATGAAATCCTCCTCTATTCCATAAAAAATAATTTCACCGATAAAATAATTTTGGTCTTTGTTTAGGAGGACAGACATAAAAATCCCAGTCAACCAAAAACAATTCGGGAAATTAAAAAAAAAATCAAGAAATTCAAGGAAAATTCAAAAAAATTCCGAAAAATAGCAAAACTCGAAAATAAAATTACAAAAATTCATAAAAATATAAAAATTAAAGGAAAATTCGAAAATAATTTGTGAAAATAGAAAATTTTGAAAAGTATTGCAAAAAATTCAGAAAAATTTAGAAAAATTCAAGAAAAATTAAAAAAAATTCGGAAAAGAAATAAAAAATTCATCATTTCTTATAAGGCCCCCAGGAATTTTCTCTAAAGTGTACCTAGACATGTCATGTTCATACAAAATATACAAAGTATCAAAATCAGAGAATAAAAAATGTCCATAAAAGCATCATACAAAGCATCATGTTTTTAGATAATAAGGAATGTCCATACAAAACATTATTAAACTGCAAATTAACCATTCATTGTACTTAGGGAGTAAGAATGTCCATACAAAGTACTAAAATTGAAGTAAATCTTGCATCCCATGAGCACCAAGCAGATATCCAGCTCACCATTTCATCAACACCTGAAAACAAATCATGAAGTACATACATGCTGGTAGTTGGAACTATAAAACAATAGAAGGTGCAAAGCAGGTATAACGCTAGTAAAAGTTTCTACATAATATCAAAGCCATGTAGTTATTCGGGCACAAACCAAAATTCAGGCACCAGACATGCCGTGTAGTTTAGCTTGTTCTGAATCATCCATAGGTCCAATGTTAAGTATGGAAACCCATGGAACCTACTATCAGACGTCCAAATATAACTCTCTCACAATTTTCTCAAAAAAGGGGGAAATATCAAATAAGGTGCAGAGACGGCCAAGTGGGATGCGTGGGGTAAACAAAGTAACATATTCATTAATAAATACTTCAGTCAAACATCCCCTGATATGTGAGCCATGTTTTCAGTCACTATCATGGCTTCAGTCACCATGCTGACTTGCTACACAAAAAGCCAATGCATTTTTGCTCTGATATCTACTAAACAACACAAATGAAGCGGTAGTATGTGCTTACTGGCTGTCATAGCCTGTTAGCCACACAAAACGAGGCCTAAAAAACTCAACTTCACATACATTTGCATAGTCATTGTATCACTTGTGCTAGTGCTAAGAAAGATACCACCTCATGCAAGACACAACTATAAGAAAAATTAGCCATTTAATGTTCTCCAAACAATAGTGGTGAAATTGGTACACAAAATTGGTTTTGTACCATTATGAATAGATGACATTTGCTTTCCTTAAGTAGTTGAATTTCTCTTGTTTGATTGCGTCTCTTTTTTAGGTGTTGTTCTGCTATACCCCTTCCGTCTGGGTTCATCTTTTTGTTTGGGGATGCTGGAGCCAGGAAAATGCTTCCTGTGCTAGTGGTGCGTAATGTTGAGGTCTCTTGTAAACTCTGTTTGTTTTCTGCTGAAATCGGAGTCCTCCCTCTAATAAAAAAAATAGATGGCATTTGCTAAATGTTGTTGTTTGTCAACATTTTAGCCTGTGTATTTTTGCACTGATACGAAACAAAATCCCTCCTATCTCCTCTAACTGTAAACAATATATAATGCAACTTTATTCATAATACATATACAGTGACATTATAAGAAGCAATCTGCAACTTTATTAAGAACAAGAAAACAGTACATGCAAACAGCTTAATTTTCTTCAAGCAAAGCAAATGAAAAAAAAAGAAAAGAAAAACTACAGACGAAGTAACTAAAACTGAACAGTATCAAGTATCAACCCATAAGTAAAGCAATAATATCACACTAGCTTAAACCAAACTACACATGCAGTACTAATTAATTGTTGGTGCTGATGGACTTGTGGCCTATGCCAGGGCTATTCCCAGGAGCCGTAGGCCTCGAGTCTGTGGTCGTCATTGTTGTGCCTTCGTCTTGCCTTCGTCAAAAATATTACTACTTGCAGCTGGATACAGAATTCCAGACCCACTCATGCTCTTTTGTTTAGACTTGGTCGTGGTCATCTATTATTGTTTTGTCACAGAAACCGGTTAAATATTATGATTCTGACGTGCATACCACCTGTCTATTTGAAAGATAAAATAGAAAAATAATTTTAAGCATTGACTTGCAGCCTTGGTAATACCTTATGGATAAGCCTAATCTTGATGCAACATGGAAGAAAACAAAACTGTAAGAAGGCAGAGGCATCTCTCCATGTGAATCGCACGTGCGCACATTTCATTTATTTCACTGAAGATCTGAACCAGCATTGTTAACAAGTGTATGAGCTTAGGTGGCATTTGGTTCGAAATTGTAATAATAATCGTAATAGATTTTAGAATATATTGGATTAGAGGGGTGAAATTAGTAAATACAAAATATTTTTGGTTCGAGCAAACAATGTAATGAGATGTGATGGTTTTGAAATACATTTAGACAAGATATATTCGAAAATATACTAGAATGTATTTTAAATATATATATATATATTATGATTACAAAGTGGTTTAACTGAACAACAGATAATATATTACCATTATACATAATCCGAATATAGAGCAAAATTTATAAACTAAATACCACAAAGCATTTCTTGTAACATACCAGTATGTGATTGTAGCCATATTGACAAGCAAATAATACAAAAGGGATCCATGAGAAAGAAGGGAGTGCACAAACCATTATAGGTTTACCTATGACTGATGATGATAGGGGTAAGGAAAAGAGAAAATATAGCAAAGGCAATGGGACATTAAGGTGCAAGAGACCTGCGTAGAGGCGATCATTAGGTTGGAGGTGTCACCTGTCGTAGTGGGTACGCGGTGGGCGATTAAGGGTGCGAGGGTAGAAAGAGGCTAAAATGGGGCGACGAGTGACAACTAACAGGGGAGGGAATTTAGATCAAAAATGATAACCCATAGTCGGTAGATTAGGAGCATATTTTGCATAATTTATAAGACTTTAGCTTCTAAGATAAGTTTAAGTAAAAAATGAGACTTAAATTTCAGACTTATCCTTCAAATTGAAATTCTCTTTGAATTAGAAGTCTCAAATAAATTTAAACACCTCCAACCAGTTTATTAGACTTGTAAGTTTAAATAAATATATAAATTTAAGCTAAACTAAGACAAAATGACACTAATTTAACTCGTGATTGGAGAAATGGATCATGATTAATAGTAGTTCCCAAAATCAAATAATATGCAAGCCCAAGTAGATGTTTGCTAGTTCCAAGCACGCGCTGCACTAGTGAAATAATCGAGATGAATTATTGTGACAGTAATAATTTCATCTGTATGAATGTATTCTTAGTACAACAATGGCCAACCACACCAAAAATGTTTAACAAATTAAACCACACATCCAATGGCAAAAACATACACACACACACACACACACAAATCTGAATCCCAAACGTATAAACCTGCAAAACTCATCAACGATCTAGCTGCAGAGTTATTATTATTATTATTATTATTATTATTATTATTATTATTCCGAGTATACACCAAAGTTAAAATCCCCACGACTGAATCAACGGTTAAGGAACTCGCTAATGGCCTTGTCCTGCGCGACAGCCTCCTCACAGAGCGTTTCAAGAAGGTGAAACGTGTGCCCCTTGTTGGGCGCTTGCCATAGCTCCACCTCGCCAGCCCATGCGCTGGCTTTGAGCCGATCATGGTATGCGCGGCCACGATCGCGGAGCACGTCGTTCTCACCGATGCACACAAGGACGCGTGCGCACGCCAGGGCCTCAAGCCCAGGCGCACCATCCACGAGTGGGTTGATGAGTAGGTCGTCCTCCCCGGTGGTCGTCGGGCACATGACTCGCCACAAGCTTGCAAGGCTCTCGCGCGCTGCAGGGTCTAACTCATCTGAGGGCACCCGGTTGCTGCCCAAGAAGTAGGGGTGGATCATGACAAGGCCGCTGATCTTGATGCCGTGCGCAAGCCCCTCAGCGCCCGCGCGCATTGCCATGTGGTGCGCGATGTTGGCGCCAGCACTCTCGCCGCCAAGGAAGAGGCGAGAGAAGTCCGCGTGGTTGGTGAGCCATGTCTCATCGCCGCCGTTGGCGACGTGGGAGAGGACCCACGTGAGCGCCTCCCACGAATCAGTGTAGGCTGCAGGGACAGGGTGCTCGGGGGCGAGGCGGTACTCAACAGAGATGACGAGGACGTTGGCGAGCGCGGCGAAGTTGTTGAAGTAGGCGTGGAAGGTCGGATTAAAGGCCGAGCCGAGGCAAAAGCCGCCCCCGTGGTAGTAGACGAGGACGGGGAGCTTGGCCGTGGCCTCGAGGCGGGGGAGGTAGAGGCGGGCGGAGACGTCGGGGGAGATGGTGCGGTCGCGAGAGGTGACGCCAGTGGCCGCGTCGGTGGATGCGGCCACGAACTCAGAGCCGAAGTACCGCTCCACGCGGTTCTTGTAGATGCGAATGCAAGGCATCGACTCGTAGATGATCTCGTCGTCCATGGTGGCGGCGGCAGGAGGCGCGGTGGGTGTGGCGGCCATGGTTGATGCAAATCCGAGTCTGGTGATTGACTTGGCAATGGGAAAACGAGAGAGATGGAGTAAGCTTGTGAAATGTTGAATTTTTTATATGAATAACCCTTTAAAAAAATTACAAATCTAACCTATAGATGGGAAATTTTGCATATAAAACAACTCGACATATTATTATTTAGTAGGATCAACTCTTGGAATTGCGATAAGGAAAAACCTTATGCAAATAAAAGATCATATAAAAATGAGCAGATTAAGTACCAAAACAGCCTACCATGGTTTCAATTTGGTCAATGAACTTTGTCGTACGAGTAATTTACAAGGAAATAAACTTGAATCTAAAAAAGATTATTAGAGCGGGGAATGCTCATCATGCTGTTGTTGATGCCTCACTCTATATCCAATTCAACAGATTCAGGTTTGAACTCAATTGAAACCAACTAATCTTATAACTTCCATTGTCTTCATTTTAGTTCAGCTGCATCAATTAATTTCCTTTTTAAGGTAATAGCACCATAAAATTAGGGTTCCAAAGCCTTGGTTTACTCTCATAGTAGTACTGCTCCCAGTCATACACAAGAAGGGCCTTAAAGGAATATATTTGCACTCACCACTCACCTCACCAACAAGTCAACAATTGAAGACTTTCCTTTCCAACTTCCAAAAGAACTATGGTCTAGAAACACAGGAATGTTTGCTTCAATAAGATCCCAGAGTGCTAATTTGAACAGAATTGAAACAAAGATCAAACATTGCACTTCACAATTGTCAATGCCTAAAAATTCAAATTTAAAGGAAAGAAGAGTTGGCCTGATCTAAGATGGAAGTGGAATAGGTTTCAGGGGGATGGAGATTAGTTCAGCAACCACATTTCAAGACATGCCTCCATATACTAAGATCAGGCTAAAATAATACCAAATTTCCACTTCTCCAGATAACTACAGTATATGTATCAAGCTACGGTACATATAGTGTTTGTGCTTCAAGAATAAAGCAAAATTGATCCTTCCCTTTTTATTCTTTTTTAAATATTTTTGGTTAGTGAAGGACTAGGCAGTTGTGTTGTAGTTTGAACTTTGAACACATGGATTCATATCATCTGCTTTGAAATTTAAAAGGCAATGTCTCTCTCTGTATATGGGCTATTAGACTAGAAACCAATGTTATAAATACCACTGAATTGACGATATATCATCTAAATAACCCTCAGTGCTAATCGTAATAGATATCGCGATTAGCATTTATCGGGCAAGGCAATAAATTTGCATCTGGAGAAGACAATCAACAAGGGCCTAATTATACAGCTGCAAATTTGATTGTCATCTCCACCTGGAGAAGAGGTATCTATGTAATCTCAAAGGCTCTAATTATATAGGAACTTATAATGATAAGAAGTGAATCATTTCCTAAGAGCAAGCATGATAAATAAATATTACACAAATTGAAACGGGATCTTTAGGTTAAGAATCCAAATTCAAACAGGATCTATGTAACAGATGCAAACTAATATCTGCACTGGAAGTGGAATGAAATCTGAATAGATATCCAGCTTCATTACTACTCAAGCATCTCAGATTGAAATAGATCTACTGAAACACAGGAATGGATCTAAGAACAAAATAGCTAGCTGCTTGTTGAAATTATCCAGGAGTAATCAAAAGAAATGAAAGAGATGAAGAGAAGAATTGGAAATTGCTATGTACCTGGATCCAAAGTTGCCCCCTGTCACCGGATCTGTGAGGAAAAGATGGCGTCCTCCCCTCCTCTCCTCTTCTTCTCCCTCCTCCTCGGCCAAGATCTGTGAGAAAAAGAGGAGCAGATCTGTGAGAAAAAGAAGGCGAGCCATCGGGCGAGCAACAAGGAAGAAGAGGAGGAAGAAGAAGGAAGAAGAGGATGAGCAGACACCGCTGTGAAGGAGAGATCGCGAGGGAGAGAGCGGCCGTCGCCGAAGTGGTAGTCAGCGAGCGAGGGATCGCGAGGGAAGCGGTCGCCGGGAGAGAAAAAATCGTGGGAGGAGAAGGTTTTTATTTTTCCGTGTGGATGGGCGGGGATTGAGCCAGGGATTTGTTTTCATCCAAAAAGCCCATCTAACTGGGCCGGGATTTTTCTCCACGGTTTTTGTTCCACCAGGATTGGGCCGATATCTCGGCCTTTCACGGCCCATCCAAACCAGGCCCATACGAGAATTTAGCCGAGTTGAGAAATTTTTCACGCATCCTGAAAGTGTTCGGTGCGAGGAATGCTCCTATTCCAAAATCATTCAATCTAAGATATTTTTGTTTGATTAGTGAATCGGTGTAATCTTATTTTAGAATCAACCTGTTCCATAAGAGATGGAATTGAATAAAAAATATGAGATGAAGTTATGTAATTAATTTTGTGGAATGACTCCATACCATCCAAGATAAGATAAATTTATTATAACATGAAATGGTTCCTAAATCAAACACCCTATTAATTCTAGTATAATCCAGCCCATTCTGAACCTATCCAAACGAGACCAAACTATTGATCATAGATTTTTCTATGCAACATTCTTTGAAGTTAAAAACATGAAAATTTTATACAGTTTGAAGTCCAAAAAAAAAAAAATGAACATGTATACGGTACAGGTACCTGGACATATTTGATGTGAAGGAGCACAACGGCTAGTCCTGTCGATCTAAGCATATGTGCCCACTTTGAGCTCTCATTTACATTTTGCGTTCTCATTTCCTAGCGCAAGCATCCATTTTCCTTGCAGCCATCGCCATTGCATTTGTGCATGGCCTTAATTTGTCTAATCGATTTCTTCACTTTGATGTTGTAAATTCTATTCATTTGTGTTACATGTTCTTGTAAGATCTGTTTAGATGCTTGTATGTATTTGAGTCTAATTTATATGAGGGAGACAAGTTGAGTAAATCAGATTGTAGAGATACAATAAGGTGATGTTTGGTATGTTATAATAATAATACAAGTTGAGACGAGATATTGTTTGATTGGTTGTATAGATGATATAAACAGAAAACACATAACTTGAAAAAATATTATCAAAATCATTAACATTTCATATTCCACTTTAATAATTCTTATTATGTCTTAATAGTCTTTAATCAATCTTAATTCATACTAAAAATCATTAATACACGTTAATCATTTTTTATATGCACAATTAGGCGGACTAGACTGCAAAAAAACAGTGAGGGAACATATTCGCTAGGTTAGACTCACAGTTATTGTTTTACATCTACTCGGTCAGATTTGAAATTGCATGCAGACAATCAAAGAAAGAGTTGATTGTATCTCACGAATCAGACTCAAGTTGATGCATGTAACCAAATACATCAATTATTGTGATTCTTGTTGTGATTCACTTAGGTTGGGTGACATCCTTGTGTTGTGGCACCCTAATATTGGACCAGTGCACAGTCATCAAGGGCGTATCGTTTTTTGTATGCAATCTTGTGCTCTACATATATGTTTGTTCAGTAAAACCTGGAACTTCATCCTTAAATGTGGAAAGGAAAGATGTTGGATAATGCCTTTAATCAGAGGTAGTGGGAACAAACAATTTAGGGAGGCCCTGTGACCTGTTGTGATAACTGAAAAGTGCATATGTTATTTCTTTTTGTTGAGGAGACTTGCAAGTTGGATGGATATAGAATTGCACAGCATATGTTTAAACTAAAAATCACTGTATTGTTTAAAGATAGAGGGATGTTCATGTAGTAAAAGGGCACAACCATGACTTAGTGAGGTTATTGATTTCAGTATCTTATCTCATAATATCATTGGGTTAATTGATTTGTGTTTCTGTTGACATCTTCCTAACTTCTTTTATACTGGGCTACTAATGTGAGAATGAAATGTTATCTTTATTGGCATCATGGCATGCAAATATTGAGTTGCATTACATGTGATGTTCTAAAAAGTGTAATGGCGGTCTTAATGGTCGTTGGGTGATATTTTTCCATAAGAGGACTGCATTTTTTTGTTAAAGAAATATTTTCATTTGTGTGTATAATATGAAAATTAAGATAAACATTCCAAGTATGACTTTTGGACCTGATCAGTGGCTTGTTAGGCGGTATTCGACACTAGCTTGTTGTTTTATATTGGTGAGTTGCATACATGGCAGGAGCATGAAAAAACAGGTGTAGGGGAGAATCCATTACCTCCAAAGCATGTATCAGTTGGCACTGCATTTTTCTAGTGCGTCCATTAATGAAGACGTCATGGAGCTCTTCAAACAAGGGGCACTGTTTAGCATCTTTTAGATCAGATTTTTCCCTAATGCAAATGATGTGTTGGTTAGGATTTGCGAGGTCAAGCATAGCCATCACAGTAAACAAAGGAGGTGTACTTGCACTTTGCACTGGTCGGGAGGGTGACGAAAGCCCCTCTCCTGCAGACAGTGCCATGAGCCCATGACAGCTTCCAACAGTATCCTAGTGCTGCAGCCTGCAGCCGTGCGTGGCCCCGCGCTCTAGCAGCCCCTGTGCGGCATTCGCTCCCTTATCTCCTGTGTGCTGCACTGCGCCACCTCCCACCACCATCAGCTTGCTCTCCCACAGCAAAACCACCCAACATTAGGATAACCGCCCAACTAAACTACCAATTAGGCGCGGGCTGCACAGTTTAAATGTACCAGGATGAAAGATGGACAGCTTTGAAGTACAACACCAAAATTGGGCTTGAGCAAAAGTAGAGGGACGAAATATGAATATTCTATATCCACTGTGGCATGGCTACCTCACTGTAAGATTCTATCAAAGGCAATAGTTTTATGTTGTGCTACTTGCATGTTGGAAAATACTGTACAAGGCAATATACATGCTGATTGATAACGCTATTGTCTGATATTGTCGTGGTGCCCTATACGTACCTGTACAATGTTTGACAAGTGGGAAGAAAAGAAAGGCTGATAAAGGTGTGTTCGTACCTCGTTTCTTGGTAATTTGCTAGGGTATAGTTTAAATAGTCGTGACAATTTTATGTATGATATGACATTGCCTATATTGTTTGTATTTTCCAGCCCATATACTCTCTTTTAGAGCATATTATGCATCTGAATAGATCTTATGTGAATAATAGCACCAATTGTAAAGCAGATATATTCAATATGATTTTTATTTTGTGATCTGCTTTTGGCCAAGTCTGGTGTAGACAATGTTGTTGATTGATAATTAATTGTTTAGCCCTTGCTAATTTGTTTTCAAAATCAATTTATCATCTGCTACATAGCCTATATGTTGTATTTAAAAGAAGAGGAAAATAAGAACATGATTCTCTATCTTTGTTCTTCGAGTGACAAGGAAAACAATTACATTGTTTCCCTGTATATATGTATGGTAGGTCAGTATCCATTGTTTATAAGGATTCCTTTTTCATTTATATGTGCACTCAAATCTTCTTCTGTACGATTTTTATGACACCTGTCTGGTATAATTGATTATTTCTGCACTTATACTGCAGGAAATTAAGAGCGAAGATGATGGCCGTGATCTTGACATGGGTAATGACGAACCTGAGCATGAGCCTGAAGTTGACACCCCATCTGAACCTGAGGTTAAGAATCTTCCAATGCCTATCCATTCTAAAGACACAGAAAGACATCTGTCAAAGAAGGAACCGAAGAAGAAAGAACTGGCAGAATTAGATGCTGTGCTGGTTGAGTTGGGGATTTCTGGAAATGCTACTCATGCTGAAGCAACTGGTAAATATGTGACAGAACGATGCTGTGAATTGTAGTAAATTAATCAAGCATCTCAAGTTCTCAACTACTTTACCAGTGATTACTAAAACATTGTTAATTGCTTATCAATGCGATCTTTACTAAATAGAATAAGGATTTGAATTATACAATTTTTTCAGCTGAAAGAAAGCCAGATGAACAGACTGGAGATGGTCCTGTGCCTTCAGAAAGCAAGAGTTCAAAGAAGAAGAAATCAAAGAAAGAGAAATCACCGAAGGATTCTGAAGATCTGCCCACGAAGTGGGTACCAGCAAGAACCACGGAGAGGCAGCTGATGCAAATCCTGAAGAGGACACAACAGTTGTCAATGTGAAGGAGAAGCTGAAGAAGATGGCTTCAACGAAGAAGAAAAAATCAAGCAAAGAGGTTGATGCTGCTGCGAGACATGCCGCAATGGAGGCAGCTGCTAGGACTGCAAAGCTTGCTGCAACGAAAAAGAAAGAGAAGAACCATTACAACCAGCAACCTGTGCGTTAGATCGCTATCAATATGAACATTATAATAAGCAGTATCTTCCTTGGTTCCATTTGCATACCCTCTACTGCTTAATGTCTTCCAAAATATAGAGCTGTTTGGTACTTTTGACCGCGCAACGCAATTCTCATCAACATATTGACCATACCAGTCGACATTTCTGTTGGAGTCTTCGTTTTTTTACATTGTGGGGGTAAATTACTGAATTCCAAGTTTCATATGAAGCAAATCTCAACATTAGAAATCAGCAAATGACTAATCTGTTGTCACCATGGAAAACTATACTGTGTTAGTAGACTAAGATGATGCTATTTTAATATCTTTCATTACCTTCACAGCCTTGATTAGTAGTTATTTTTTGTATGTATTTTTTCACACGAGGCAAACCTGCAATCTTAGATGTTGTCATGGAATTTTTTTTATAAATAGCCCAGAAAATAAAAATAATTGCAGAAATAATCTATAGTTGTAAAATTTTACAGAAATATACTGTCACGTCAGCCTGTCGAATTTTAAGTATTCGACAGGTGACATGTCACAACACGATTGACTCACAGCGACTTATTGAGTGCTAGAAACTCAATAAACCGCTATAACTCAATTTTGCAATGGTTGGCTTTGGTCCCCTCCCCCTCCTCTCTCTCTCTCTCTCTTCCCTAATTTTTCTCCTATCACCCAGGAAGCCTTCTTCTCTCCCTTCCTCTCATTTTCATTTTCAATCCTAGATCTATCAAAATTTAGCCAGTAATTTTATTTGATGCACGAATCAAAGTTATAGACTTTTGAACTTTTCAAAATAAGGTAAATCTTGTTCAAATGCAACTATTATTATGTTAATCATTTTTTATCACGTCACTAATAGTTATTTAGAGGATTTAGGGTTTAGAAGTTTCTTTATTTTTGAGGAAATGTTGCTTTTTTGTAGTGTAAATTAGTTTGTATGACATATTTGTGTATAGAAAGAATAGTTTCTTGTGCATGCAAATAGAATTATTTGTTTTTGTAGTGTAAATTAGTTTGCATGAATAGTATATATTTCTATACAAAAGAATAGTTTCTTTTGCATGTTTATAGAATTATCAATATATTTAGTCGTAGTTTTTAATTGGTGCAGTTATCAAAATTATAGTTCAAGAGAAACTCTTCAAAACAAGATAAATTTCTTTTATATGCAACAATTTTTATGTTAATGACTGAGTTAATGATGTGATTAGTCAAACTAATCATGTTAGGGTTATTGTATGTTTGTGAAATTAAAATTAGTGAAACAGATTATGTTTGGGTTGATGTATGTTTGTCAATGATGTCATTACTTATAGTGATGACTTTCATAAATTATAAGAGTATGCTAATTTAATTGAAGTCTACGTTAATTTTACAATTGTTTTTTAGGTGTATGTATGAATTGTATACGTAAAAAATGTAAAACCGTAGAGTCCTTTTGTGATATAATTTAGGTCTATGGTCATTTTTTTTCTTTATGCACAGAATAATAAAAACGTAGAGTCCTTTTGTTCTGTAGGGTTATATCTAAATTATTTAGAGAGTCTTATTTATGTGACATAAATGTGTCTAGAAAATTGAGTACTCAGAAATTTTTAGATATTTTATAGCGACAATTTAATTCGCAAGAGGTGACATGGTATAGATATGAGTCGTTGTAAGTATGTGATGGTCGAGTTGAGCTTACAGAACACGTCATTCGTGGATGTGAATTTATGAATCTTGAGTATGTTTTGGAAGAACTCTCAACACGAAATTGTACAAATTGAATGGCTTATCGTCAGGGAGATTGAGAACGGGCCAACTCATGGGGCTATTATATTTAAAGATTGAAGGACCCAGAGGTGGACTTGTTGGCCAGTTCATGCTATATGTCTAGTTTTTTAACATAGAACCAACAGAGTGTGACCTTGAAGGCGAGGCAAGTTACATATCGAGCTCGCCAATATTTAGGGCTAGTGAATGGTCAGATGTCTTCTGCCATACTCGTGTGGATGTATGTGAGATATTGGATGGTCTTCCAGCTGTGTCTGATGAAGATGTTTTGACAGATTCGGAAGCATCCGATGCCTTCGACGAGGAGTTCTCTGGTTCCCTACAACAGTGGCTTGATCAATCTGGATATGGTTCCAGTGTGCTGCCAACGAACCAGAATTTGAGATGGTCTTTTGATCGAGGATGTCCTTTCGATTGGGATGGCATATAGTTAGAGAAGGAGTTTCAGAGCAAATAAGATCTCAAGAATGTCAACATGGCTAGATGGTCTATTGCATTGAACAAGAAGTACAGGGTGGTGAAGTCCACTCCTAATTTATATGTGGCAGCATGTGTAGCACTGGGGTGTTTGTGGAAAGTTCGTGCCATACAACCGAAGGATGACATTGGTTTTGATCCGTTTGAAACCTAGTCTTGGTTTTCACACTAGGCTCGCCCAGATTCTAATATGCGGAATAACGGGATCTTACTTGGAAATACCGAAACCCAAAGTAATTGCACAACTCTTTATTTCAAAGAGGGCTTTACACGTCGAACGTTAGGCACACTTGTCTACGTCGAAGGAACTATAAGTGTCTAAAACTCAAATAAGTTCTATGACTCTTCGATTGAATTCGATGATCTAAACTAGACCTATTACAAGGTATTTATAGTCCAATCGTATGAGTACGTATCAGACTTAGAGATCTAAACGTATTAGACTCATATAACTAATCCTAAACAGATAAGCTTAGTTATACACATTCGGATCGGATTACAATTCCGAACAGGGAACGAATTCCTTTTCCTGGTCGCGAACCAATCCATGGTCGCGGACTCATCCAGGTCGCGAATCCTTTCCGAACACGGTTAAGGTCGCGAAGCCGTATGCGATCAGGACTTGGTCGCGAAGCCGTATGCGATCAGGACTTGGAGATCCTCCCGGATCATGACTCCCTTGTTGAGAAGGAGCCAACCCCTGTTGCGACCTCTCGATCAAACTGGAGATGTGGAAATTGGGCTTGTCCATCTTCTTTGGTGTACCACTTTGCCGCACGTGCTCGTTGATCTTTTCGACCGATTCGAAAATTCTCCTTGGTGCCACTGCGGGTGGTAGTCACCTTCTTCTCCAGAATCACATTTTCACGTAGAGGTTCGTCTCGTTGATAGGCCAAATCTTCAACAGATGGTACTATGGTATCTGGCTCATCATCCAGCATTGAAGGCTCAAACAGTTTGAGGTGCTCAACATTAACAACCGAGTAAATATCCATGTATGGAGGTAACTCGAGCTGACAAGCATTATTACCCACTTTCCGCAAAATCCGAAAAGGACCATAACGAATGTGTTTGAGCTTCTTACCTTCACCTTTAAGTCTCTCCTTACTCAGATGTAACCATACCATATCACCTTCTTGAAATTGCGCATCAACTCGGTGTCGATCATGTCGCGCCTTGTACTTGAGTTGAGCTTTCAGCAAGTTCTGTTCAACCTCACGATGGAGTCGTTGAATACCTTCCAGGAACTTTTGTGCTCGATCCTGATCAGATGCTTCCTTGCTGTTCTGTGCTGAGGTAGGGATCACAAACTCCATGTCGAATGGACTCTGTGGTAGAAATCCTAAACAAACCTCAAACGGTGACTTTCCAGTCGAACCATGCACTGCTCGATTAAAAGCAAACTGCAGGTACGGTATGCTTCCATCCCAGGTCTTCGGGTGCTTCGAGTTATATCCTCTCAAAAGATGAACAACTGTGCGATTAACCACCTCGGTTTGACCATCAGTTTGCGGATGAAAAGCAGTACTCCTCTTCAGCTTGGTGTCCATCATCGTCCAGAGCAATCGCCAAAAGTGACTAAGGAACCGGGTATCGCGATCAGACACAATAGAAGTCGGCAGTCCGAAGTGTGTCCAAACATGTTGAAAGAATACCCGAGCTGCCTCTTCTCCCGTGATAGTCTTCCGACAAGGTATAAGAATAATCATTTTGGAGAACCGATCAACGACCACGAATAGATAGTCGTTGCCACGTCGGGTCTTAGGCAATCCTCCCAAGAAATCCATAGATATGCTTTCCCATGGTCGCGATGGAACTGGCAAAGGAGTGTACAAACCTATTTTTCGGTTTGCCGGTTTCGAGATGCTGCAGAGACCACAGCCTCGAACAAAGCTAGCCACATCTTGCTGCATACGCGGCCAAAACACATGTCGGTGAAGATTTTGCAACGTCTTTGTAACCCCAAAGTGACCAGCTACCTTCGATGTATGCGCTTCTCGCAACCATTGAATTCGAGGTGCTCCACGAGGTATACAAAGTAAATTGCCCTTGTACAAGAGTCCTTCTCGACGAACGAACTCCGTAGGTTTCCCTGTTTCGAGCTCAGTCAGTACTGTTTGAAAATCAGGGTCTTCACTGTACATAGTGGCATAGTCATCATGACATGAGGGCTCGATCTGCATGAACGCTGATAAACAGAGGGTCGTAACTGGTGGTCGCGACAACATGTCCGCCAATTTGTTGTGTACGCCCTTTTTGTACTTAATCACCAGATTGAACTGCTGTAGATACGACATCCACTTCATGTGTCGAGCTTGCTGTAGCTTGGACTGAGTCTGCAAATATTGCAATGGTTGATGGTCGGTGTGGACAACCGTCTCTTTCCCCAAGAGATAACACCGCCAATGTTTCACGGCCTGATGCAGTGCGCATAACTCCTTATCATAAGTCGGGTAGTTCTTCTGAGCTCCCTGGAATAACTCAGAGTGATATGCCACTGGTCGACCTTCTTGCATGAGCACTGCGCCCATTGCATAACCTGAGGCATCGGTTTCTAGCTCGAACGGTTTCTGGAGATTCGGCAAAGCTAACACAGGCGCCTCGCTGATCTTCCTTTTCAGCAAGAGAAACGTGTCCTCATGTTTCCTTGTCCACTCGAACTTCTGATCGATCCTGGTTAATGCATGCAACGGAGAAGCCATAATCGAGAAGTGTCGGATGAACTTCCGAAGGTATTGGCATGCTCCCACAAAACTACGCACATCCGTAACTGTTCGTGGTCGCGGCCACTCGCGAATCACTTTTACCTTATCTGGGTCGATTTGCAACGTACCGTTGCCGACCAGGAATCCAAGGTAAAGTAGAGTTTGCTGGCCGAACTCGCACTTCTTACGGTTGAGGCGAAGTCGATGTTGCCGAAGCTGATCGAACACCTTTTCGACATGAATGAGGTGCTCATCCCACGATTGACTATAAACTAGTATGTCGTCGAGGTAAACGATGACAAAGTCGTCGATGAACGGTCTCAAAACGTCATTCATAAGACGCATGAAAGTTGCAGGGGCATTGCAGAGACCAAACGGCATGACCAGCCATTCGAACAGACCTTGTCGTGTTTTGAACGCGGTCTTCCACGTATCCTCCTCTCGGATGCTGACTTGATGATATCCTGACTTAAGATCCAATTTGGATAAGACAATAGCATGCTTCAATTGGTCTAACAGGTCGTCAATACGGGGAAGGGGGTACCGGTTCTTGATGGTGATCTTGTTTAGGGCTCGATAGTCGATGCACATACGCCAAGTCCCATCTTTCTTTGGTACTAACACCACAGGAGATCCACAAGGTGAACTACTTGGTTGAATGACACCATCGTTCAGCAACTCACCAAGTTGTCTTTTGATCTCTTCATTCTCCAATACTGAGTTGCGATACATACTTAGATTGGGCAGTGTCGCATCGGACACAAGCTGAATTTCGTGCTCGACTGGACGTTTCGGTGGACAACCCTGGGTAGTCTCGAACAGATCACTGTATTTCTCCAGTAGTCCCGACAAACGACCAGAATCTTCTTGGCACGCCAACGACAATGCTGGTCGAGTACCCTCACTTTGTCCAATGGGTCGAATCATGACAAGCACATACTTGTGACATGCATTAACAATCCGTTTGGCTTGATTTGCGGTAATCAAGTTCGAAGTGTTGACGTGGACGTCTCTACTGATTACGAACTTAACCCCGTCTTTGGTGAGGTCGTACTCTTGCGCTCGCCGATGGAAATGAGCGTCTCGATCATACAGATACGGACTCCCAAAGATCACCTGACAGATATCGATAGGGACAACATCGCATTGCACCTCATCGATATACCGTGCAGAGATCGCAAACTTCAACACACACTGACTCGTAATCTGTTGGTTCACGTCGGATGTAAACCAACCCAGCGGATATGGTCGCGGGTGTGTGGTTGTCTTCAAACCAAGTCGCCGAACCAGTCCAGCGGAGACCAAATTCTTTTGACTTCCTAGATCGAATATCGTTGCGACCACTTCGTGCTTCACCTGGATGTTGATGGTGAACAAGTCCTCCGTCGGGTGATGGTCGTTCGGTGGATCCGAACCCTTCTCCTTCGGCATTGCCATCAGAGACAAGGTCGTATCCGTCTCATTAACCGAATTCACTCGGACAACTTCTTCGTCGGGTGAAGTCGCAGTAGCCGTGGTTGTTCTTTTCCCTGGTCCGTTTTTCTTTGGTCGAAGCTCAGGATGAAGTTTATAGCACTTCTCTTTTGTGTGCCCAGCAACATGACAATGCTCACAAGTGTTACCCGTATCGTGGGTACCCTCTCCGGAGTTTGTCGTGGTTGAAATCTCCCTCAAGTTCTTATCGTTGCGGGTCTTATTCTTCTTCTCAATCGCCAAAGCAGTCGTACTCGCGGTCGAGATGTCTTGAACTCTGAACAGACTTAGCTCAGTACTGATCGATTTCTGAAGTCCAGATGTGTACTTCCGAAATACCTGAGGATCGGACAGTAAGATGCCGATGACCATTGCTTGTCGCCGAAACTCCGTCGTATAATCTTGGACAATCTGGTCGCGCCGTTGATACAATCTGTGCCAACGTTCCCATCTCTCCTCAAGGTAACCTATTGGATAAAATTCTTGTCGCATAAGTCGTTTGAATTGACCCCACGCAAGATCGTCAGCTTCACCACTGATGACAAGGGCCTTCCACCATATCTTGGCGTGGTCCTTCATCTTCAAAGGTGCAAATTTGACCTTTTGAGCGCTACTGAACCCTTTCAGGTCAAAGTAGGTCTCAAGCTGATCGATCCAAGAATCCAGCTTCTCGGCATCGATCACCCCATCATATATGGGTATATCAATCTTATCGTCGACCTTAAAAGATCCGACAGCTAAGGAGGTGTTGGCGAAGTCGTCGGTCTTGTGATCGCCTTCGTCTTCATCTTCGTCTGCCCTGCGCAAGTCTTCACCAGTCTTCTCACCCATAACCTTCCCTACTCCAGAAGGTACAATCATGGCCTGCTGCTTAATCCAAGCAAGCACGGTTTCCATGTCGGTGGAGAGCTTAGCCACTTGTTCGGCTAGGTTAGCTTGAACGGGGGTATCGTCAGACATTGTCGGAGACGCGGCTGTAGGAATCGTCAACTGATCGCCTGGAATTTCGCCGGAAGTTTTGTAACCCTGGCGAGTCTTCACCATCCACAGGATAGGAAAGTCGCTCTGATACCAACTTGATCCGTTTGAAACCTAGTCTTGGTTTTCACACTAGGCTCGCCCAGATTCTAATATGCGGAATAACGGGATCTTACTTGGAAATACCGAAACCCAAAGTAATTGCACAACTCTTTATTTCAAAGAGGGCTTTACACGTCGAACGTTAGGCACACTTGCCTACGTCGAAGGAACTATAAGTGTCTAAAACTCAAATAAGTTCTATGACTCTTCGATTGAATTCGATGATCTAAACTAGACCTATTACAAGGTATTTATAGTCCAATCGTATGAGTACGTATCAGACTTAGAGATCTAAACGTATTAGACTCATATAACTAATCCTAAATAGATAAGCTTAGTTATACACATTCGGATCGGATTACAATTCCGAACAGGGAACGAATTCCTTTTCCTGGTCGCGAACCAATCCATGGTCGCGGACTCATCCAGGTCGCGAATCCTTTCCGAACACGGTTAAGGTCGCGAAGCCGTATGCGATCAGGACTTGGAGATCCTCCCGGATCAGGTTTTGTGGTGACTAAAGTTACCGCGTATACATGCATGCTTACGGAGGCTTTAGACAGGCACAGGAACATGACGTCCTTGTATGTTAGTAATATTATCTAGTTGTCAGTGTGAGAGAACATATCCATGCTGCCAAGAGAAATTATGAAGTAAGCAGCCGATAGGTGTAGGTACACTATTACCTACACAAAGGCGTAGAGAGCAAAACAGAAGGTAATTAAGCACATGTTCGGCACATTCAATGATGCCTATAACACTATAATGAAGTTGCTCCACAATATCACTTAGACCAACCCAGGCATGTTTGTGGATGTCTTCAAACAACCAGCTGTAGGTCGAGATGGCAACCCCTAGAGAACACTCGAGTGCTCTATCGATTGTTCTAGTCGTATTAGCAGTGGATCGAGGTATTTGCTTACTGTCGTCCGGTCATATGTGTGGATGGGACATTCTTGACCGACAGGTACAAGGGCATGCTTCTCATTGCTGTTATTGCGGACGATAATGACCAATTGCTTCTATTGGCTTATGCAATCGTTGAAGCAAAAAACACGGAGAGTTGGTTGTGGTTTCTGGTAAATATGAAACGGGTGATTGTTATCGATCGAGAGAAGATCTACATCATCTCAAATTGACATCGAGAGCTTCTCACGGCTATTGAGGTAATGAGGGGTGTCCGAGATGTACCTCAAGTGGGAGGACGTGTGGAGCCATTGGTGCATGTGGCACATTATCACAAACATTTTCACTCAATTTCGCATCAAACACATCGTGGATCTTTTTAAAAAGGCTCTCCTCATAAAACCATTCGAGCAAGTTTAAGGCCGTGTTCGAAAAACTTGAGGGCCTAATAGTGAAGTACTCCACAAAGAAAGGGACCAATGTGGGAGACGATATGAACTTCAACAAGTTCTCAGAGTGGATCCATGATAAGGACATAGAGAAGTGGTCCTTGTTGCATGATGATGGCGCGAGGTATGGGATAATGACAACGAACTTATTAGAACTATGCAATTATGTGTTGAAGGGAGTGCGGTGCTTGCCATTGACTATGATAATGGAGATGACATGGTATATGGTGCACACCCATACACGACTTGCTCGTGTGCTTGCATCTACATCGACACATTTATCGCATCAAGACAGTTTCTGTCGCGCCCCAAAACTGGGACTACGACTACTCCCGTGGAGACCTAGCTTGCTATAGCTAGTCCCATATAAACATACCTTTGACTTCCCAGGATAAGTCAAGCACATGAGTATATTCACATTGCAGCAGAAAAACTTACAAAGTATTAAGCAGTGTGGCCTGCTGGCCTTAATATTACATAAAAAGATTACAATACCTTCGCGGCATTCAAGGTTTAGTTAAAGCAAAATAAAACTTCTACACAGTGGATGATGGGTGTCCCTTCCACAGTAAGAAGTTGACGGCAGAACAACACATCAGGGATTTGACGGATCTGGCTCTCCTTCTTCTGGATCCAAGAAGTTCTCCATGACTCCTTCTTGATCTTGGTACGCTCCATCTTCCGGGTTGTAAGTTGCAAGGGTGAGTACTTACGTACTCAGCAAGTCATAGGGAAGAGTAGATACTTATAGTAATGTTGTTATGAACCTAGACTAGTCAAGAATTATGGATGTTTATAGAATAATCTTTTCTTTTATATCTCATCTCATGTCATGGCAGCACTTCTCATAATATAACATCACTATTCATGTTCTCTAGATTATAGTACTATCGCGACACGTCGACACATGACAGCCCACGGTAGCACCCCTTATCATGACAACACATGTCATTTGGGTAATCTTGACTTATCAAATTTTATTTAGAAAATATACTTGTGCCACACCCCGTGGATTTAATCCACCGCAGCAGACTCCTATAAACCCGGGAGCTCGGAGTATTCGAATACGTTTTTAACTCTGCAGAGAGGTACCAATTTACCCGCAAGATATTCCACTTTCAAGCCTTTCCTATCATAACATAATGATTGGACCCCTGACTCGCTACATATTGTGAGCGGTAAGGTGGAAATAACAAGAACTTTTATTATGTATCACTCACATTTCACCCCTGACCCTGTGGATCTCTCGCGAACCACAGTTGTGGCGGTACTCCCTCCACTCCTACTCATTTTCCCATTGCTGGGTCAAATATCAGATCACCTTCAGTGATAGTGGGAGTCATCCTCCATGTCGATCATGCATCACTACACAACTCATGCAGGAGTTTCATGTGCAATCCGCATAAGTACTTGTTCAGGCCTGTCCCATACCAGACTTGCGGTTAGCACGTGTTTCATGCCACTAGACGCACAACACAAGGTTCTAGTCCTTATATGCCAGTGACCAGACCATCCACAACCCTGCACCTTCAGTGCCTGCATATCCTTTGCAGTCTAGCACCTCCAGTGCTACAGCCTTCCATACCATTTTTCTGGTCACGGCTAGGGGTTTTATTTCATGAATATATAAGTACATATATAATAGTTCATGGTTCAAAACTTGTTTATTTCATATTTCACAGATAACCAGTCAAGTACTGCCAATTCATAAATCAATCATTCTCATGCAATATTATCTATATTTAAGGTTATGTTTTAGCAACATTTAAAATATAGGTTCAAGATGACCAAGGATATGACTTGCCTTCCGCGTCGTGAGAGACAGCAGTTGACGTAGGATCAGCAGTGAAGTCCTCGAACTCTGGCTCTTGATGTATTCTCCAATCAAACAAGTAACCAAAAATCACAAACCTTTTCAATACATTAATATACTATATGCAATAATGCAAAGATGAATGTCTCGATGATTCTGAATGATTGGATGATTCTGAAATGATTGGGTTTAGAGGCTGATTAGGGTTAAGTTATGAAAACCAGGGTTAAGATTAGTTGTCAAAGGTTTACAAGGTTCCAAATGTCTCAAAGTATCAGAATGATATCAAGGTTGCGACTGGTTCGCTCAAAAACAGCGAACGTCTTTAGGTCGACATTCGGTTCAAGGCATCGACATTGGGTCGATAGATGATAGAAGGGTTATCTCAACTTGTGGCAGTAGAATAAAATGTAGAGCACAACTCCACAAGTCTAAGGGACAAGGTTATTTTCAGTTTGCACAACTGGAAAGAGGTGAAAAGAGCTAATGCCACTGGCTGACATGCTTTGGCATAGGGCTAACAATGTCAAAATCTAGGGTTTAAGCATAAAATGCAGTTCAAGGGCTCAAATCAAGTTGTGATAGAAGAAGAAATTGTAGATCACAACCTCAGGAATCTAAGGGACAAAGTTATGCTCAAAATGCACATCTGGAAGGAAGTGAAAAGGGCTAATGCCACTAACTGACATAGCCTGGCATTGCACTGACATGGCCAGAAACTAGGGCTTGCCATAACTTTTTATCTAGGGCTCCAATTGATGCACCACTTTGTCTGGGAGGTAGGCCTCAGTAACAGAAACAATTCACTCAACAGGATCTAGGGCAGGAGATGGCCGGAAAGTGATGAAAACCGGCGATGAACTCGGTGGCTGAAGTTCCAAATCACAGTACTAGACAGGAATTAGGGCAAGGCTATAACTTCTGATTTAGACCGAATTGGAAGTCGAGCTAGTAGACAAAGTTCTCAGGAGATCAAGGCGCATCTGGTGGACAAGGTTGCTGAAGCTGGATCGGCCGGGAATGGACTTCCGGTGGCCGGCGCCGGAGAAGATGATATTGAATTTGGGGTTTTCCATTAAACACGATTTGAACTCAATTCCTTGCTCGAGGAGTATCTAGAAGGTATAAGAAAGCTTCTGGAATTGTTAGATTGGCCGGAGGATCACCGGAGAAGCCTGGCGACGGTCGCCGGCGGCTGGTGAAGCTCGGGCTAGGGAAAAGCTTCAATTCTTTCTAAATTTTTAAATCTGACTTCACACGCTTGCTTAAAATAGCTCACTGATCATTTTTGTCTATTGAATCGAAGGCTAATTCAAATTAATTTGAGTTGCAAAGCTGGAACAGGGCATTTTGGCATTTCCGGCGATCACCGGCGACGAGATGCATGAGGGTTCAATTAATTGCTACAGAATGATGAGATGGGTGAGGGTCACTCACTGATGCTATCAATTCGAAGGTAGAGGCTGCGGTTGAGGCTGTCACCGTGAGCCTCTGTGCTGAACTCGCGGGAGAAGAAGGCTGTAGCAAGAAGAAATACGGTTTAACTGCTTGAGGGTGTTGGAGAGCTCTGCTAAAGGTAGAAAAGCTTCTCTGGGGTTGCTATTTATAGGCAAGCGAAGTGTACGAAGCTTAAGCTCGCTGTTTGCTTGCGCCGGTGAAGAAGAAGGCTTCGGGTTGAAGCAACGGCAAGCAAGCTTCTCTCTGGCGTGCAGCAGCTGGTGAGCTGGACGGGAACTGCCACAGCAACAGCTGCGGTGCTAACACGTGTGCGTGTGCAAAGGCGGTTGCAAAAATCGTGGCTAAAGCGGCGCTGCTCAACGGCGAAACACGGCGTGGTCGCGGTCGAAGTCGAAGCAACGCTGTGCACTGTGCCGGCTTTGGTCGAGGTCGCCGTGCACTGTTGATTTGGTCGCAATCAGTGGGTAAGGTCGAAGAGCTGATTCCTGGTTGTGAGCAGCTACTCCTCTGGTCGCAGCAGCTGGTGGCTGCTGGTCGAAACAGCCATTTGGACTGATTTGCAAATTCTGAAAATTGGCTGTGGACTGAATTGTAATTTCTGGTTTGGAAATGGTTAATCTACAATCTGATTTCATAGCTGAGTATAAACTTATACCTTATACTCATCTAGCAAGAGATTTGGTAAAATCTGGCATAATTTGATGATTTTCGATATAAACTGAAAATAGGGTACTTTAGGGTAAAATAAGATCTGAGTTTTGTCGATTTCGAATTCTGGCCTTTAAGATGTAATTTTGTAATCTGGACAGAAGGGAAATTTGTATCAAATAGCATTCGGAAAAGATTTGCTGAAGAAATTCTGAATTTGGAGTTGATCTGAAGATTTTAGCCTTTTTGGGTTTCCAAATATCAGATAAAGGACTAAATTGCGATATAATTTGGACTGATATGTGAAAAAGACTTAGATGATATAATTTGGCTGCCAACTTTCTGGATTAAGGTATTGGCATACCCATGATCATAGTCCAAGAATAATCTGGTCTAAATTAGGTCAAGATTTAGCTAAATCTGAGTTCAGAGTAATTAGGGTAATTAGAATAGTAATTAGAATTTCTGTTTTCGAGAACAAAAAAGAATTGATAGATCTGGAGGTTAGAGATGGAATTGAATCTGGCTTCTGAAGACTTTTATGTTCAGAGTAACTGATAAATCACATCCGGATAATCTGATCTTGATTTACGTCTACATGATAGATTTTTGAAATTTTAGGGTTTGAGATAGATACTGATCTGGCTACTACTACAGATACATGGTATCATGCATGCATGATCATGAAAAAGAGAGTTTTTACCCCTAAACTCATGTCTTAGTTTTTAAGCTTGTAGCCTAATTAGTCTAAATTACTGAGTTGGAACATGAGATAAGGTAACAACAGGGCACCAGGATCACCCAAAATCACCTAGAGACCTATAGATCATTGCTACCACATGAGGTGCATACCTCCAGCAACATCATCTGGTCACAATCATCATCAAATTCACAAAATCATACAATTAACAGCAGTAGGACACTTCATCTAGCATCTCTAGTTATCACAGATCACACAGACATGAACACAAGCATCATAGCATAGAACAGCAAAGCAAACCTCAAAACCCTAGCATAGTAAACGAGTGAGCAAAGAGGTGTACCTGAGGCGCAACAGCGAGGTCCGGGCAGTCGGCGAGCTGGCCGGCGGCGCGCCAAGCGCGCAGCACCGCTACCGCGCGGCCACGCCGTTGAGGCGCGGCCAAGCACGGCCGCGAGCCGCGGATGAGGGAGCGAGGCGGCGCGGCCCAGGCTACGGCCGGCCGCGACGCGTGCGCCGGCGAGGGTTCACAGCGGCCGAGCTAGACATAGGGTTAGGGTGATAGGAGCCATCGGGTGCAAGAGAGAGAGAGAGGGCCGCGGAGGAGCTGCGGCAGCGGCGGCGGCGGCGACGCCGGAGTCGGGGACGGCTGTCCCGGCGGCTGGAGACAGGTGGCCGTGCGCGGCCATGTGTGTGTGCGTGTGAGTGTGTCCTCTGTGTGTGTGTTTGTGGGCCGAGAGGAAGATTGGGCCTTGGGCCGGCCCAATCGAAATCTTTTAATTCTTTTTCCAATTTAGTCTTTTGTTTTAAATTCTGATTTAAGTCTAATTAAATACTGTTTGATATCTAATTAATGATTTATTTAATGTAGACATTTATATAATCAAATAATAAGACTAATTACCAATCTCAATTTCTAAAGTTTACCTAGTTCAATTAAAAGTTTAATCAAATTAGATTTTGTATAGGCACGCAAATACATCTTTACTATTTTAGTAAGTAAACTTAAAGTAATTTCATTATTTCTATAGTGTTCAATTTAGGCAAAAGAATTTTTAAAGTTATAAACTATTTCTATTTCCAAATGACTAATCAATTAGCTTATCAACTTAAGTAACCTAGTATTAAATCAACATCTTGACGTAATGAATTTTAAGGTCATAAAACAAATATTATTTCTTTTTGAAAACTACCCAACTCAAAATGGTTATACAATTCCATCATGCAGTTCAATTAAATAAAATCTGTTTTCTTATTTTGCCTGGGAGAGTGACCCGTACGATAGAGCGAGAGCGATTAGCACCTAAGCTCTGCATCGCTGCATAGCATTTATCAGCATTTTCCTTAGAAATTTATTTACGCGATCATTTTACTTTTAGGAGTAGAGCTTAACGAGGTTTTCCAGGGCGACGCTCATATTTTGGATCCTGATCTTGCTACTTCAGGCAAGTTTTGTTCTTGACCATATTGATCGTGTTTTATTGCTTTTATTTGACTATACTATATCTGATAATCTATGTAGCTATACCATCTTGCATTAAAAAGTATTTTATAAAAGTTGGTCATAATGAAAGAGTCGGTGTCTTGATGGATAAAGTGTAATTGGAGGAGAGCCGAAGGAGGGCTCGAATCTTGTATTAAGGTATTTATAAAAGTAAGGACATAACCAGCTGTCATTTCTACCCAGCGCCGTAATACCCGTATCGACCACAGACCTGGTATGGGACGGGCCTAGTCAAGTATCTTATCCGGACACTAGTACACCTCCACACTAGGAACGTATATGTATATTGTATTATGATGAAAGAACCGACCCGAGGAGGGCTTGGAGCTATAGGCTCACAGTGGGTGTAGCGGATGCGTCCGACTACACAGGTATGGCGGTACCATACCAGTGGAGGGAACTAGTGGAAGGGTTTGAAAAAGGCTTTGTTCTCTTGATGATGTCACGCATTATCAGAAATGCGAAGCACTGTTGACGAACACCGACATGGTAGTCAAGAGATTCTGTGGGTAAAGTGATACCCCTCTGCAGAGTAAAACGTGGATATTCACTCCTTGTTCTTAGGTCGAGAACTGCGTCGCGGCAGGAAAGGAGACCTACAGGTGGTCTCACCCTGTGGTTCAAATGTTCAGTAGAGTTTACTTAATAACCAGAGTCTCTTACAATCACAAATGAATTTTTGAGTCAAAACTGTCTTTGCTAATATACTCTAATAACTCTTTGACTAGTTAAGGTTTGCATGGTGCATTTATACATTCGAATTGCTTGCTGAGTGCCTCGGCACTCACGCTTGCTATGATAATTCCTTGTTAGACTTTGAATACTCCTTGGGTGATGCCACATCGACCGGACGACTAGTTCAAGAAGTTTATTCCGGAGAATCCTATTGTGAGCTTGATGGGGTCTTCTTCAACACCGAAGACGAAGAGTGACTGCCATAAAAACACCCTAACTACTGTATTTTAATTTCAATAAGTATGCTTATGCTTTTGTGTATAACTAGACTTGTCGTTATATTGGACCATGTTTAATTATTTCATGTTTCTGCTCGCTACTCTGTAACGAACATTCTCGGATAAGTTGCTTTTCTTCGAAAATGTTCAAAGATCAGACATGCTGCTACATGGACGGTATGTCAAGTCGCCGCAGGTCGGCACATAAAAGGGGCAACACTAATCCTTAGCATATGTTGTATATTGTATTTCAAATATGTACAAACATATATAATTCTTTAATGTTCGCTGATATTGATTTTATCAAATGCATCGTGCCATAGGCGAAAACCATAACTGTAATGTTTGGTACTACTGTTTCTATGGAATACATCTTAGAAAGACATTATGTCATTTTTTTTACTTGCATGTTAATAAAAAAATACGCTAAGATATAAATGCATGTTAATAAAGAATTTTAATCTTTACTCATTAACCAAACATATTAACTAACCTAATCGTAATGTAATCATCAATCAAATAATTATTTTAAAACAATTGCAATATATCTTAACTGAGCCTTCCTTTTATGTGTTTTTATTATCCTCACACTAACGACAGAAGAATCAAACATGAATTTAGAAGAGTATAATTACAATATACCTGAGCCGAGTTTGGGCTCAAAGTTTCTGCCACTTTGAGTTTAGGGTTAGGGTTTTTCGATTGAGAGGGGGCTAGGATTTATGATTATTTTCGCAATTTATGATTATTAAAATTTTGTCGCGGAGAGATGACACACACAAGTATCGCAAATTATTCCACGATCTAAATTAATCTAACCTCATAGATTACAATGCCTGTTAACAATTTAATTTTATCATTAATTATACCAAATTATAAACCTAATCTTAATATAAAAAATATCAAATACTTAAAATGGAGTGATAAACTATCAAACCATAGTTAAAATGGAGAATCACGAGAGCTGCAACTTGTCGAGCTCTGGTGGCTCGACCAGCCATTTCCTATCAATAGAGTCTTGACATGTTCTTGTCGTATTTCCAGAACTCGATAGACTGACGTAACGATATATTTTTGCAAAATTTTGCAATTATAGATTATTTTTGTAATTGTTTTTTTTGTGTTATTTATACAAAAAAAAATCTGTTGCCTTGTATGCTTATCTTTTTATCAAGGTTGCAGGCTGGTCGCTACTTTTTGTATGTTCCAGATGCAGGGTTTGTGTTTTGAGTGTTTTTAGCAAGGTGTTGGATATGGAGGGTGACATCTGGGAGGTGACAATTAGAGAATCAATAAAACAAAAAGAAAAGAAAGAAATGACCTCCTTAATGAGTAAAGAGCCAAAGAGAGGAAAATTTACATTCATCTTACAGCAGGCAGATATGATTTTGCTTCAACAAGCAGGATTGTGAGTGCATAATCTCTTGCTGATCTTATATTAGAAGATATATTTAGATTAACACCATGTCATTATCCGTTGAGACTATATTATCTTTGAGAGAAAAGTACTATTTTAGTCTCTCGTTTTGAGCTCGGGAACCTTTTTAACTTCTAAACTTTTTATATATATATTAGCTCCTCGACTCAGTACCAGTTTAAATCTAAGCTTTTGAAACGCCAGCAAGCAAGAGTCTCAAGTCTCAACTGTTAATAACTCGAACACTTAAACAGAATTAGTGGGTTTTTTTAATAAAATTAAATTTGTACAATTATGAAGAGTTGAGGGGCAAGATGTATCCGCAGAAGTCCGAGGGCAAGATCTTCTAACTTTAGTAAAGTCTTTTTTTAAGATCTAAATATTTCAAAAGCTCTATTCAGGTGTTTTAACTTTTAGTTCGGGTCCTGTTCTAATTTTTGTATTTAAAAATCATAAAATTTATAAATTCTTGTATCACTTATATTTGAATCTGGATCTACTTGTTTATGATATAAAAGACTTTTTTTATTAGGGTTTAAAGTTAAGAGATATAAATATAACTTTCGCAAAGTTTAGATTCTAAATAGTATCTTGATATAAAAATTGAACGAATAAAATTGAACAAAGGTTTCTTTCCCTTTGAAAAGAAAATTTGTAGACGGCGCCGTCGCCGCTCTTGTTGGAATCTATGGATAAGCTGAAGTCACAAATATTTCAAAGAAAGACCAGGGCGGCTTTGTTGCAATCTTAAGTACTATTATATAAAACTTGCCAAGTTCGTTACAATGATCGTTTCGGATGGGTTAATTGTCAAATGCAAATACTTTTCTCATTCCTGTTACGTAACTCCTGAGCAAAACTAGATTAATGTCCTCATCAACCATTTAGAAAAGAAAACTCTTCATCTTCTATCCCAAGCCATGGACAGTTCGGATCAAGAATCCAACAAAAAAAAAAAGCCATTTCGTCATATTTCTTCGTTGGGGCCGATCTGAGATGTCATAGAGATTCAATCTAACTACAATTATAATTATATCAAATTTGAATAATCATATAATCCGTATCAAACCATGGTGTAACTTAAAAAAAAATTAGTCCTCATTTTTTTATCATAATTAATCCATAATATATATTTTTTGATCAGACAAGATATACACACACACAAATTCAGATTCTAATTTTCTTATCAAACCGTTTTAAGTATTGATTTTAGATCAGACTATAAAAGAATCGAAGTCCATTTTAAGTCTTGACCCCTTCAGTCAGCCTGCTGGCTGTCGCGTCGCGCAGACGCCTAGCTGACAGTTAGTTGTCAAATAACCCTATCCGTGGAATTGCAAACCAAAGAAAAAAAATGAAATTAATGTGCTGACAAGAGTATCTGATACTAAAATCTGAAGCCATTTTGAGTTTTTTTTTTTACAAATATCTAGATTAAAAATTAATTATAAAAATGATCCATAATTTCTGAATTTTACAAAAATAACTCACCACGTCATTATGTAGCGTCTTAGGCACTCGACAAGAATTCTGATTTTTCGGTCGTGGTCATATCAATTCAAAACTGATTGTATCAGTATTTAAACTGATCGTGCTCGTATTAATATTTGATTTGATCATGATCGTGGTCGTATCTAGTGCGCAAACTAATCGTATCAGTGTTGAAACTAGTCATAGTCTTATCAGTTCAAAATTGATCGTATCAAGATTGAGTCGTTACATGAGCAAGAGAGCTTGTTGAGTGCCCAAGACGCGACAGGCTGACTTGACGAGTTATTTTACAAAATTTAGAAATTGTGGATCATTTTTGTAATTAATTTTTTAATTTGAATTATTTATAAAAAAAACTCAAGCCATAAGTACAATATTTTATTGATGGTTCCCATACAAACCAGTCTAGAGATAAGCGTTCCCCTATTGCTGTTCACCCATTAGGCCCACAAGAACATCTAAGGCCAAAGATTTAGCAGTCAAATTCTCTCTCTTATATCTATTATATCCGAGTTATAGATTCATAAGTCAAATTTTTATAACTATAGGATTTGGTATTTGTTTGGTTCACAAGCAAGTTTTCAACCATGGTTAAAATTTAGTTTCCATATTTCTTAGATGTGAATCAAATATACCAATTGCGAATGAAATAATTATATAAAACTCAATCTCATAATAAGAAATAAAAGATACAATTGTTATATACTAGATTGTATAAATGTGTTGTTGAAATTTAATTATAATCTATATCAAATAATTATGTGATCTACATCAAGAATTATATTTGGAACTTGATCAAAATATCTATATCAAATAATTGTGTGATCTAAAGTAAGAATTATACTTAGAATCCGATCAGAATATAATTCTCGTGCAGTTTGCGGATGAGCGTCGTACTCGGATGGCCGCAGGCAGAGAAATGCAGGTCTCTGTCGCGTGAGTCGGGGGCGGTTATCCGTTCAGGTTGCTTTCGGCGAAAGTAATTCTCGCATCTCAGCCTCAAACATACAGAATCTGAGAAAGGAAACAACTTTACTATCGTTATACTGTTACTAATGGATCCATTTGCAGCTGGATTTTTGTAGAAAGTTTTTCAGGTGTGGACAAGCATATGGCTCATAGTTTTAGCATGCAGTTACGCTCTCGAAGTAATATCTGTTTTGTTGGATTTAGATCTCTATCTTTTAAGTTAAAAATATGATTTTTTTTCAATACAAATTATCATTGAACCGAGATTTGAACAGTTGGGGTCGGAGAAATTTCAATTATTTTAAGTAGTTGATAAGCGGTAAGTGATAGGATGACTACTCGCTTACTACTTAGAGTTTTTAAAAACATCACTTCTTTGATATTGGATAAATTCGTAATTTACACCAAGTAAACTTTTTAGCAAAATCTTATAAACACCTTTTATTTTTTTTTACTATGATAAAATTGTGTGAGCGCACATGCATTGCGAATTGCACTAGATGAACAATGTATTTAAACATGGCCAGGTTTCAAATGTTGGAGTTTACATGTGTTGTTATGTTGAGAAGCCGTAGACAATTCCAAAAAGACATCATCTGTTTCATTTTTGGCATTTTTCTTTTAATTCAATACCTCCAACAGGTGAGCAAAACATTATAACCATAGAAGATCTATTTCTCTCAATTCCATTTGATATTATGGTATATTTCAAAAAGATTAGTAACATATTATAGATGAACGTGATTATTTAGTAATTATTAAAATAACAATAATATCTTTTATGATAAATATTACTCTATATAACTATCATATAATTATAAAGAGAACCTTAGCATAATAAATGTTTTTACGACTACAATGCCTATTCTCCATTGTAGGTGCCCTCATTCCATTTTCGTCATTGCATATGCTCTCGTGGAAAGCTTCAAAACGGTACACACTCGAAATGGAAATTGCCTTGGAAGGCAAGGTATGCAGTTCACTAGCATGGCAAAACAAGAGTTATAGAAGCACAGAACATGCTCTTCTTTAAAAAATAAAGAAAAAGATCTAGAATGAAATGGGTTTGCTGCCCGTAATTATGTAAGAATATGTATCCGTTTACAAATTTTATAATCATATCTGTATTCTCTGTATTAAAGGTAAAATATAAAAGTTCGATGATTTTTTTAGAATTTAAACTGTCCAACTAAATTTCAAAGGTTTAAGGGAGAGAATGTAAGTCCCTAACAACCACATAAAAAATATTCATCTAATTAAACAAGAACACCTCCAAAAATCGGACCAATCCTTAATTCCTCGCACATATCTACATCTCTACTCATAATTATTTATTCTTATGCTCTACTTTTTTTTTTCTCTTATAATTTTCAACAGTAACAAAATGCCCAATGGAAATGCATTGCATGCAGAAGCTATAAATACGTGAATACAACTACATCTACATAGGTTCATTCATACACACACATCATATTTCTACACAGCACGCGGCCTGCACGTGACCAGAGAACTCTGGCGGCGCCGCAGAGCGCGACCACGCCGGCACCTTCCCGGCGGTCTCCTTGCTCAGAACGTAGACGACCTGCTCGGCGCCGTGGCACCCGGCGCCGACCACTGCCACGCGGCCGTCTCCAATAGCCGTGACGGCCGCCACGGCTTGCCCGGCCTCCGGCACGGGCGCCAGCTTGCGCCACGCCGCGCCGCCGTCCCGCACCGCGACGTGCCCGTCGTGGACCATGTACATCCGTCCGGCCGCGGCGCAGCACATTCTTGGACACGTGCCCTCCTCGAGGAGGCCTTCTTGGACGGGGCCCCACGCCCTTGTTGCCGGGTCGAAGGCCTCGCAGGAGCCGGCGAACCGGCCCTGCGCCTCCGTCGGGTACCCGCCGAGCACGCAGAACGCCCCGCCGGCGCAGACACCGCGAGGCTCGTCGCGCGCAACCGCCATGTCCGGGACCGCGGTCCACGCGTCGGCTACGGGGTCGTACGCCGCTGCCGACCGTAGGGCGTTCTTCTCCTCGTCGTGGCCGCCCGCCACGAACACTCTCCCGCCCACTGCCGCGCACGCAAAGAACGACCGCCCCGGGCCCGGCAGCGGCGCCCCGCCCCTCCACGCGCCCGCCAAGAAGTCGTACACGTGCACCGCGTTCGTCGGAGCCCACGTCTCCGGGTCCCACCCGCCGACCACCACCAGCCTCGTCCCTACAGCGGCAACCCGGCAGAACAGCGGGAGACCGCCATGCGGGCCAGGCAGCGGCGGGAGCGGGGCCCACATTCCGTCGACCGGTTCATGCAGAACCACCCGGTACGAGTTGCCCGGTCCGCCCGAACCAGCCGTAGAGAACTTACGCGCCGGGCCAGACTCGGCCAACGGCGGCCGAGCCTGGACCATTGCCAAAAGCGGCCGGACCAGGCCCTCGGCCCGCCGAAGCCGGTGGTAGTCGGGCGACTCCACCTCCTCCTTCCACAGCCGCGAGATGGACCGGACCACGTGCAGCTGGTCGAACCCGACCCGGACCAGGCATTCTCTGGCCACCTCCTCCGGCAATCCCGGTATCAGATCGCCCATTGAACCGGGAATCGAATTGACGAGTTATTCAGTTGCTTGGGTTTGGGTTTGTGTGTGATTCGAATTGACGAGTTATTCAGTTGCTTGGGTTTGGGTTTGTGTGTGATTGGTTGGGCACGGGAATGGTGTGTGAGAAGGGATGGGAAAGGGAGCGCGGGATATATATAGGCGCGTGGTTTGTGAAGGGGTTTTTGGGGGTTTGGATGGGACTGGATTCGATGGTCAAGGAAACCGAGGAGGCAATCCACGGGAACGGTTGAGGATGGAGCGGGCCCACATGCAGGGTCCCGTGTTTGTTTACAACCGCTAGGCCCGTTCGTTATGGCTTTAATTATGGGGGCCTCTAAAAAAAAAGACCTCAATGGCTCATCCTAGGAGTGCGATCCGGTCCCGATGTAGTTGTGTGGAACTCTACATAGCTTACCCGAGGGTGGGGATTATGTTGGTTCAATTGACTTTTAGAGAAACTTTAATTAAATAATCAATGGGGTTGTTTCTATTTGTGACATGTTAGTAGTAGTATTTTTCTAACTATTCAAAAATTAGTAGTAATAGATTTTACTTCTTGGGGATGTAGTACAGAGAATTTATTTTATGCTATATCCATTTCTTACTAGAAAGAAATAAAATTTAATAGTGCTAATTTTTTTTTTATGAATGTTCATTGACTTGAAAAAAATGGAAAGAAGTATATGGTATTAAAGATAAGATATTTTGGATGCCTAAAAAATTACTAATAGCTAATTTACCTCATTTGTTTGTTTCTTAGAAAAAATTAGAAAAAAGATATTTTCATTAGTACATTGATTTCTTAAATGGTTAAGAAAGAAAATGATTTTAAGCCTTTATTTTATACTGAGAGAAGAAGATATTTTTGAATATGCATATAAAATATCCTTATTGGCCTAATTATACTGGTGTAGCACTCTATCCCAGTTCAGATGAAGAAGCTTAATGGGTTGGTTTCATATCAAAAGTATAATGTGAATTAGAGTGTTATATAATACTCAGAGAATTAACCATATCAATTGGGTTAGCCTTTTTAGGTGGTACAAAAATGAAAACTCAAGTGCTGATATAGGTTGAATGTATTACTACAGAATATTTCTTACCTAATTGATTATAATATGTCATTCTTCATATGTGTAGGAAAGAAACCTATCATGTAAAAAACACTCAATAATCTAATAATCTATTGAAATATTCTCATAAAAGATAGAATACTATTTGAACCTTACTTCCTCATGAAGAATAATAGTTCAAAGCGATTTCTTATTAGAGTAAATAATTATCATTATCCACAAATATATTTATAGTTAAATGGTATTATTAGTCTCTCAACCATAGTAACTAGAAGAAAACCCATCATTAGTTGAGCAACATTTCTGAGTGATACTTAAATCTACTATATAATTGAATATGGAAAAAATAGCTGAAAGGTATAACAAAAGTGAGATGTCACAGTAGAATAACAAATTATGAGAATAATATATAAGTCCAAGTTTCTAATATAATTAAGTCACATGTGTTTTGTAGTTAGACCAGAAAACTCTCTTAAGTGTTAAAACCAAATTAAATAGAATTTTTATGTTGATAACTATATATATATATATATATATATATATATATATATATATATATATATATATATATATAAAGTTGTCTGCATCTTGAAAAATACAAATTGAAATTAACTTCCTTTTAGAATTTTAAAAAAGAACATAAAGAAAACAACTTTACTTACGTGAAGAGAAGCAACGTGTCCCTCTTCCATTAAGCCTTAGTTCATCTTCACCACGTAAACTATTACGTGTACACTCTGAAAGATAATAAGACTATAAATATAAATCCAACTTTCATATGCTCTTCATAATAGTTTAGAAAACACTGATTGACTATAGAAACAAGTCGAGAGAGAATAATAATTAAATCAAAGTACTGTCAAAAATAAGTTTGAAGAATATAGAGTATAAGATAAGTTGTGTATATGTTATTATCATATTATTTCCTTTAAAATCATCTTGTCGCAATTATTTTAAACTACATACTATTTTAATATCTCCTCTTCTTACTATCTTAATATCTCTTTTATACTGGAGTTTTGTAAAAATAAAATAATTTTATGTTACTGAACATGAGGTTAATGTCTCATTGGGTATATAGTGATGGATCTACAAGAGCCATCAATACCAATAAGATTGATAACGATAATGTTAAAAACATGACTAAATGGTATGATTTTGAAAAAAATATAAATAAAAGGCATTGTTGATATACTAAAAAGTGATTAACAATGAACCACTATGATGTTCATATAAGGTGATGGATCCATTGAAGCCACCCATATACATCCTATGAGTGAGAATTGACTAATGTATTGATGTAAGTATGTGATAATGGATCAATTGGAACCATCAATAGGAACCAGGTAGATAGCAAAAACATAATTCATTTTATGATCTTTTTTATGTTTAAAACGAAAAAGATTAATATTTTGAGAGAAAAATTTTGACAAACTAGACAGTTTGAAAAGTAATACATTAATAAATGTTTTCAGAAAGAAAAACTGGTGCTACGTCAACAAATGTATTATACCAATCACAGTTCAGAAATGAGACTGTCTAAAGTCTCTCTTGGAGACGATCCTTGTCTGAATAGGGTATGTGATGATGGATTCGTAGGAGTGTTGATACCAGTACGTCATGCGTGGCAGTTTTAAGTGAACCAAAAAGTTTTGTTCTTTGAGAATAGAAGTGTCTTATGAGAGACTGTGATGTTGGAGTACCTCTCTACAGAGTGTAAAAGTATAAAATTTCACCCGGTGATCTTAGAATTGGGAAATCTTTTGGTCATGTGTGATATCAGAAATTATTTTATTCTTATTTTTAGTTATTAACATATTATATATTTATTTTTACTTATTATTAATGAAATGGATGTGACTTCACGATTATAATTGTTTGTCAAAGAAAATAATTTATTTTATTTTATCTATTAATGTGTATGTTGGTTTACTGAGTATGACTTGTCGTACTCATTCTTACAAATATATTTTTTTTATGCAGTAGTTGAAAATAGTAAGATTGTTTCTGAGATGTCATTAATGGATGAAATCAAAAAATAAGCTAAACCAGTTGGATAGGAAGTGATTAGAAATATGTTTCATTTGAAATATTGAAATTCTAAATTTCTAACTTGTTGTACCAACGACATCTTATTTTATATCAATTCTCACATATTTATAAGTCTTGACTCATAAATATGTGGCGGCTATTAAGCTTAGACTATGTTTGGGGCGTGACATAC
The DNA here is from genome assembly GCA_019359835.1 of Pharus latifolius. Taxonomy (NCBI): domain Eukaryota; kingdom Viridiplantae; phylum Streptophyta; class Magnoliopsida; order Poales; family Poaceae; genus Pharus; species Pharus latifolius. Next base: position 8,252,724 of record CM033320.1, read on the forward strand.
ATCCCCAATTAGCAAAATTCAAATTAATTTAGGTCTTGAGATTTCTAAAATTGAATTAATCAAGTATTCAAGTCAATTGGTGGTTTTAACCAATATTAATAGTTTTAGTACGCACATTGTAGTTATTTTGGTTAGGTTTGGTCAATTTAGTTCAGTCGCTTTTTGTCAAACACCTAAGTTAAGCAACAGTAGAGCACACACACATAATGTGTCCTTTATTGGAGGATGGGATTGTTATGGGGTGGTTTCACTTGTAACATGGGACAAAAATATTTATCGTTTAATATTATTAGATTTATAATCGGATGATCGGGAAATTGTTCTACTACTCTGCAATTACTGCTCAAACTACAACAGATCCTCTTCTAAGCAACTAAATATTTTGTTGAGTGTTGAATGGTTCAATTTTGATTCAATGCTTTATTGATCAGATGTATTGCAATCTTCTATCACTCTGCAGATGCCTAGAAACAGTCTAGTTTTATAAGTTGTTTGTCAAAAATCAGTGTGCAAGATAAAAAAAGTGGGTGAAAAAATAAGAGTAAAAATAGAAATAGATGGAAAAATGAAGCACACTATCTCAATCTTAATCATCCGATTTATAATCAAATGCTTGATGTGCTAAGAAAGGTCAGATGGACGATGTACATACGTCATGAGTTCACTACAACTCTAAAGTCTTAAGGTGAGGCCGTCCGAGAATTGAACAAAACATCTTGTCAGATTAAAAAACAGAAAGAAAAAAAATAATGGATAGAGATAAGAGAGGGGGGATATATATAACAGGGTAAGAGTCTGAGTCAGCAAAGCAGTATCTTTCGTTCAGACATAATCTGCTTCTCAAAATGGTAATCCTACATTCTTATCTTCCAAGTGGGCCCGACAACTCGAGATGCCTTCCCATAATTTCTTTCCCTCTTGCCATCTTGGCCTTATCCAAAGTCATTAAACCTATTGCGTTTTATTATTTTGTCCATTTTAAACTGTGAAAAAAAAAAACCGGCTGCGATGTGCCATTCGGCCCCTTCAATCATCCAATCATAGTTCTGGATGCTACCATCAACATGGATGGAAAACTAACGATTTTAACTAAATTTTTAGTCTCGAAATCCCATCCGCTTTAATTTGAGTTGTCAGTTGGCATCAAACAATGGTACATATTGATTTTGTTTGTCTCATTTCTATGGTAAGGAATATAATTTCCTGACATCATATTACTCATGATAAAAGTGTATACTCTACTATTTGATATGTGGTGTGTCCAGACTCCGTAAAATCATCCAATCTATAAGCCTGATTAAGATTGGGGCAGGCAAGTAATATGGAGTGTATGCCTAAAGAGAAATTCGAATCCTCAGTTTCTCTCATATCTTAATTTAGAGTGTCCATTCTAAACTAAAAATCTCTCTAAAATCATGCTATTAGTACCATTTGTGAGTCAAGAAAAAAATTATCGTCATCAAGTTGATGCAAAGATGCGACGCTTTTGTAATTACTCCCAGTTAACAAGTTGATGCCCACTGTAATTATGGTCTGTTCCGCAGGACTTATCTTGATGTATAATGTCATTAATTATTTTTCTTTGTGTTTTTTTCTTTTCTCTAATTTTTTCCTTACCCTTTTTGGCAAGAGTGTGATTGATGAACTACTAAAATTGGATGTTCCATACAATTGTCGATCCATCGTACCAAGACTAGCATGAGTGCATGGCATGAGATAAGAGCGGCTACACGCAGGAACAAAATATTCGTCTACACTTACACAGGTGTATGGCTGGTTTAAGTTATCAAAATTAAAGAATCCGTCTGTTGGTTATGGAAATGCGTCCGTGCCCCACTATATTTTGGACGGAGCTTTCTCTTAAGAAAAGCATCCAAATAAGACAATGGTGAACCATGTGGAGTCAAATATACATAGATTGAGACAGTAGGTCGAGCTTATATTTTTCATAGGATAAAAATTCAACATAAAGCTTTCTGTGTATATGTAAGAAACTTTTGAAAGACATTCAATTAAGGCAATAGGTGGCTCAAATTAATTCAATCCATTCACACAAACTCATAATAAACATGTTTAATTTCATCCAAACTATTCAATCAAAATGAGACAGCTATCAAAATCTTCCGACACAATTTTAAATAGAAAAATTTTTAGTAAATTTTTATCATTTTCCAGAACTGGTTTCCCTTGCAGTGCAGCACATTACACTACAGCATCTGCCGAAGTTTCCCATCCTCTAATAAGCTAATTAAGGCGGTAGAGAAATCTGGGTGTTATATAATTAATCACATTGACAAGAACGTCATGCAGGTTGTTAATAAACTTGTCTATCCAATCACATGGCAATTATGTATATTAAGAGCCTGAAACCGGAAGCTGGAATCGGGGACCGTACATTAATTCTGCGGCAGCCGCCAATTGGCCCCCCAAGCAAGATCGCCCATTGGTAACATATCAACATCACATGCATTTTGCTTTGATCTTTTAAAAGCATGGGTCTTTATTAATAATAATAATAATAATAATAATAATAATAATAATAATAGTGATAGTGCCTTCAGTCTAAAAAAAAATTATCATTTTCTTATCTCACACAATTTCTAAGATACAATTTTGACTAGTATTTTTTTATAATATATTAATAAAAATCTACAAAATTATAATATTAGAAATTTTTTATGAAAAATATACCCATATAAATTTTTGTAGCCAATCTAAACTTTTATAAATTTATTAGTAATTAAAATTAAAAAAGTTTGGCTGGTAGACATACAAAAGTGATAATTTTTTGGACTTGAGGGGCTATTTCCTCTATCTTGAATAATTGTTGTTTTTGCTAAAAAAATTTGTTTACAAATGGTGGTCGCTTTGCATATTCTAAATATATCTTTTCCATATTACCCATATTTCTCTCCAAAAAACAGAAAGTAGTAATTTCAATGCTTGGGTTATTTGTTCGTGCGTTGATGAGTTTTCTGTGGGTAGTGATAATTAGGTTGTCATTAATTATGAATGGTAGAGTCGCTGTCTAGATTTAATAGAGATAATTTTGACATATAGTACTAAAAGTATAATTATCTGCCAATACGTGGTAGTTCAATCGATTTACTTGTATTAAAGACTAAGTTTCAATTCTCATCAACCATATATCGTATGGTTTATTTGTGAATTTTCCATTATTTCATTTATACCTTTCCTATGTAGCTATAGGATCACATTCTCACATTTTAACCAAACTGCACAGGATGCGCCCCTATCTATGCATGCCTCTTGAACCAGGAATGTCGCAAATCCGGTTACCACTTACCAAACCATGCATGGTTTTCTAGTTTTCTAAAACTACAGTACACAGCAATACACCTGTGCACGGCGTGCTCATATTGATGAGATTGTAGTGGATGAGAAGTTTAGAAATTCTGGATGGTTCGATTCTTGTCCTGCCTCCACAAAGATGGTTGATTCCCTATCGCATGGTGCCCCAAGCATTGCCCTGTGGTCGGTACCGAGTATAGTCAACGCTAATTGTGCACGGGAGCTCGATTATAAATATAAGGGTAAATGAGCTATATGCCTGCCACTGACCACTGTAAATTTGTGTAATTAGCGAAGAAAAAAACAGCTGTGCAACTGACAATCAGTACTTGAACCAACATTTTAACAGGTGTTTTATGTCCTCTCTAATTTTTTTGAGTAGTCCAAATTAGTCATATTTATAGTCTAAATATATCAGTATCTTTTCATGTCTTCTCTAATCAATTTATATAAAAAAAGATGTGTGAGATATATTTGTAATTTTACAAATCCCTTAATTCAGTTGACTGTCTCGAAATCACTCAAAATCTTTTGACTACGTAGTTAAATCGTCTCCAACCTTTCTTAACAAAACAAAAATCTCCTCATGCTCTCTTCTCTCTAAGATTGTGCAAAAACTCATTGGCCAAAATACCTGAGTCGAACCGAACTGAATTAATCGAATTTTTTGATTAATTTGGTATTTGTATGTAATTCGGTTTTTATTTTCAAAAACCAAAATTTTTGCAACATTGAAATAACCAAATCGAGAAAACCAAAATAATAAAACTTACCGAATCATCAATAAAGTATATGCTATTTTAGTTAGTATACTATTTGCAGTGGTAAAAATACAATTTCGTTGCACAAACCTTGGATTGCGAGAACATAAGGCGTATAAATAGTGTAATACTTGTATTTTGCTATTATAATATGTTGTAATTTAAATTTTGTTTTTAAGTTGTTACATCATCTACATGTAAGAATACTAGTTTGGTAAATTTGGTATTTACTGATACCGAACTGAATTATAGTTTGGTTAATTTGATATTGATTTTACATAATCAAAATTTGAAAAACTAAAATAACTGAACTAAACTGAATAAATTGAATAAATTGAAACAACCAAACAAACAGGTCCAATTCTCATAGCCTGCCCCTCTTCTTCTCAAACTACAACTTGCCTCTTCCGAGTGGCACGACCTCGCTTGGTTGCCTCCGAGGCTCCGCCTCACCGCCTTGATGCCTCTGCAATTGCGCCTTGCCATCAACACCTCCAAATCTTGCTCTACATCAACCACATCTCCTTAGTCCATAATCAATTGTGTGAGCTCCCAATCTTTTTTCTCTTTTTTTTCCCATGTAATTTGACCAAGATTAGGATTTTTGGCATTGTGGCTCTTAGTGCATTTGCATTTGGTTTCTTGCAGGATGGCTAGTGATAAGCATTTATTAGATATACATTTTACCCCAAGTTAGAATCCTTTTCAGCTCTAATACTGTTCAAAAATATTGGTTGTATGAGTTTTTATTCATAAACTGGACAATCCATCGCCGAGGATTGTTTCATTTGTTTTAGGTCAAGAACATGACGATTAAAGGTGAATAAGAGGCAAATACAAAGTGGAACGGAGTCGAAATGAATTCAGAGAAGCATAACATGAAGAAAATGGGCCATAAATTCACAAACCAAGGTTAGCACAGGTTGCGGCACACCCATGCCCATGTCGAGCATGGGCGTGCCAGAACCAGTGCCCAGCTCTGTTTTGTCCTCTATCAACCATTTTGTCTCAGATTTTCAATGAATTTGTGTTGTTTTCTTGGGGAGTTGGAGATATTTGAATTGTACTAATTTAGGACTTTTAGCCAATAAATAGAGAGATTTTTGACTTGTTTTATAATCCAAAAAATTAGGTTGAGCACCCCTCTCTAGTTTTAGGATAGTTTTTAGTCGATTTCTCTCATCAAGTTGTAAGTCGACGTGGACGACCGTTTCTCAATGATTACTTCAATTATGTACGTTTTCTTTATTGCTTTTACTATTTATTGGTTTTGATGGATTTGCATGAGTAGTTTTCCCTAGAGGGTTAGGGACGACCTAATCTAAAGGGCACTATTTGGCTATGGTTTGTTCGAAACATTGTCGATTTAATTGTCTAAATTTTTGTACGCTAAACTCAAGATTCGAGCTTCATCCACGGTATCGTTTGTATTCCATGAGACAATCGATATTCACATATTAGTGCAGCATGCTGTAGAATCGAGGATGCCGACTGGAGGGGGATGAATAGGAGGCTTTTAAAAATTCTTTTCCAGCAAACAATTTTTAACAAGATATTTAGGAAATCTAATTTTAGCAAAGGGTTTAACAACTATCTAACAACTAGTTGCATTCAACCATATGGAATATTCAATATAACATGCAACAAGAGTAAATCAAGCAATTGTGTCAAGATGAATATGAATTATACAAGAGAGAGACAATTGACGCAATGATTTTTATCGAGGTCTCAGAAACTCGTCCGGTCTCCCCTACTTCTCGTTGAAGCACTCACGCGTGAGCCTCGCTTCTATATCCACGAAGGATATCTCCACTCGGGTTGCTCTTTCTCCACACCGGATAGGTGAGCACCAAACCTTTCACACTTGTTTGTCGGCCTCTCCAACAAACTTCAACCAGAAAGATCGCGACTCTCCTTCAACAACGTCTAGGCGATGACGATCACCAAGAGTAACAAGTCGGACGCGCTCACTTGAATGAATCAAGTGCTAGAAACTCAAATGATGCAAATGGATGCACAACACTCTAGCACTAACTTGCGAATTGTGGATGAAGTGCGCTAAGCATTCTTAGCCTCTCACAGATGCTTCTCCTCTAATTCACTCAAGAATTTTGGCTTAAATCTAGCCTCTAGATGCAATAGATGAATGTAATGAGCTTGTCTAGCTTATACACAGTGTTTTCAACTTCTTGAGCACCCTCAAATGAAGGCCAATACGGGGTATATATAGCCCTCTCAAGAAACTAGGCGTTTGCAACAAACCGAGCCAATTTTGTACAGGCCGGACATTGTCCGGCCAGTGCAAGTCAATATGATTATTGCAAACGTGTCAATTATCGTTGGCCCATTTTTGTGAAGGCCGGACAAATGGTCTTTTATCCGGACACAAAGCCTGGACAGATACATTTGTCTCTGGTTACACTTAACAATTAAGACTCACATGATTTGTACGCCGGACAATGTCCGGCCCCACTTGGACAAAAGCCCCCCAGACAGATGTAAATGTCTTTGGTTTCATTTCAATTAAAACCTCACAACTTTTATACATGCTGAACAATGTCCGGTCATCACAGACAATGTTCGGCCTTCCCTGGACAAAAGCTCCGGACAAATGTATTTGTCTCTGTTTACGATTTGGAAAAGCCACTAGAGTTTTGTACTGGCCGGACAATGTTTGGTCACCACGGACAATATCCGGCCTGTGCAAACTGAAAACAGGATTTTACCAATTTTACTCTAACTTAGATTTAGGGTATTTGCAAAAGCAATTTCTCTGTTTTCTCGCGGATATGTCTGCTGACACTCAGCAAAGACCACGACCACTTTGATTTAGGAACTTAAATTCACAGGTCGAATATCCGGTCGAAAACAGGTGGTCGAGTGAATTTGGTCGAGCATACGCAATCGAGTTGAAAATTGGTATGACCAGTTGAACTCCTACGACCACGACCAGCTCCAAACAAAGATACTATCAAAATGTGCAAATACGACCACGGCCAGCTCTAGTAATGAAACAGATTGCTTTAGCTGGCGACCACGACTAAGTGCAATTTTCGAAACATTATCTTTAAAGCAAACAACTACACTTTGATTTTTTTAGCAATGAAAGAGGTGATTAAGTACTAGTGCAAGATGATATGAATGTATTTAAGCTTCCACACTAGATAGACTCAAGCTATTAGTTTCCGACCCCTCTTAATAGTACAGTCAAACTAGTAAAAAAAAGTCCTATCAAACCGGTCTATCTCCAAACACTGAGACCGATAAAATCCTAAGAAAATGATCTTTAATCTTGGATCTTACCTTCAGTGGAGCTTGACCTCGTGAAGCTTGACCTCACGAAGCTTAATCTTGCGAAGCTTGACCTCGCTAAGTTTGACCTCACGAAACTTGACCTCGCTAAGCTTGACCTTACTCAAGATGACTCATATCGACATCTACCTCCATACGCCCTTGCTTGCTTTCATCTCGCAACCATTTTGAGACTACAACACATACACTCAATAAAAACCGTCAGTCTCATAGTTAGGTTGTCATTAATCACCAAAAAATTACTCCACAAAGGAGTTAACTTAACAATTTCTCTTTTCGGTGAAATGACAGAACTATTTTCGATAAACCATAAACGAGTAAGAGATGAAACATACAATCATATAGATTCATATATGATAGGAAATAAGCACAATAATCTATACTACTCATGTCATGATAATGATAAGCATAAGCTTGATGTAAGCACAGATGACATACATGATGAGCTCCCCCTCAACACATGCATCGATCTTAAACCACGACAAGGGAGACATCAACTTTACACAAGCATAGATAACTAACATTTTGAGCTCCCCCTCAACATATGCATCGTTATTAAAACCACAACAAAGAATCATCAAACTTCAGGATTTAACACATGACATTTCAATTAACAATTAGCACAAGCTTGATCCAAGCATAGATAAAAGATATGAAGAGCTCCTCCTCAACATATGCATTGATGTTAAGCCACGAGAAGAGAGACATTAATTTTAGGGTTTAACACATGACACTTCAATTTACTTGTGTTGAACAAGTTATCCGAATTGTCATTTAATCATCAAAACTATCATTATCATTAATCATCCAAATTATCATTAATCATCCAAACCTAGATCCAACACACGCGACCACTGTACTCTAACAATAATATAGGGTTTGGAAGAGATTTTTGTGCTTAGTTGAGTTAGAGCAACATGCACTCCTGTGACTGCTGTATGGTTTCTAAGCCATTAAATTAATTTGTCTCGTTGAGAATTCTGGTAACTAATTCATTAGTTTATTGCCTTTGCTAAAAGTCATGCTTGACTATGACGGAAATCCCGAAACCCTAGGTTTTCCTGATTGATTTCTTTAATCCAATTTAAGTAGTTTTAGTTATTTTAGGATTAGCTCTCAAAAGCACTCAAAACTCTCACGATTTAGTTTTATAATTTTAGTTGAAAGGTTTGTTCCACTTGTTCCTTGTGAATTCGACGCTCAAGCGTTCAACAACAAGCCGTCCGCTTGCGGTTTTAACAAAACACTCTCTTTCGGGGAGTGTCATCTGGATTTTGCTTGCGAAATCACAAATCTGATGAGTTTTTTTTGGATTAATGGTGGAATTTGGAATTTGGGGGTACTTTTTTGAGAAAATTATATATATGCCACTACAAAGTACTAAAATAATAAAAATGTCATTACAAAACTAAAAATATAAAAATTCCACTTGGAAATAATTGTCTTTATAGCAAGTTGCATATCTTAGGTTAATGTTTTGTATAAAACTTTCCTATTAATCCATTATATGTAGACATATCCTAGTCTTGCATTGCACACGAACAAAACATCATCTCACAAATCAACAACAAAAGGTGATGAAACAGTTATGTATTAAATTTTTTTGGCATACAACACCTATCAACTATCTTAAGTCTAACGCAAACCACCAATTGAGTGCTAATCATGTTAGTTAAGTCACCAAATCATCACAAATAGTTCTAAAAAACTTGTGTAGATAGTATTCGGACCATTTTAATATCCTATAAAATTTCAATTCAAATTCAATCAAATCTGAGTGAAACAAAATAGAAAAATTTGTCTACATATAATGGATTGTGTACTGTCGTGACTGCCACGACTGTGACATCACCTGTGAGGAGCCCAGCTCGGTGCATCTGGTCCCATAAACCACTTGACTTCCCAGGATGAGTCAACACAGGAATATATTGAAGCAGCAAAATATTACAGTAGTCATAATTGTATGGCCATCAGGCCTTAGTACAATACGGGATACAGTGCCTTACAAGGCACAAAGGTACAGCAAAATAACACATCTAGTCGACGGAAGCTAGGCCCAAAAGCAATCCACAGGAAACAGAGGTTGACAGCAAGACAGCACCACATCAGGTCTCCGGAGGAAACTGCTCATCATCTCCTGGGTCTGCAGCATCTTCAGGATATCCTCCAAGGTCGTAGAACGCTCCATCTATTGATGAGTTGTTGCAAGGGTGAGTACTTACGTACTCAGCAAGTCATAGGGAAGGTAGAGATACATATAGTATAAATGACATGAACCTATGCTATTGGGGAAAGAGTGAAGGGTTTCTCAAAATACATTTCTTTCTCATTTCTTATTCAACTTCCAATCATACTCATGGCAGTAAATAAATCATATTGATGGTGATACATATATTCCATATCCAAGGCGATATATCCTCATATCACATTACTTTTATTCAAGCCTTTCAATCTTATACTCATAGCAGTATCTCATATACTTTTAGGGCATAAACCACATGCCTCTTAGTTATCATATGCTTAAGGCAAATCCACATGCCTCTTAGTTATCATATGCTTTCTATATTATGGTATTACCGCGACACGTCAACACATGACAGTCCACGGTAACGCCCCTTATCGTGACAACACATGCCACTTGGGTAATCTTGAACTAACAAATTTTAGTTTATAAAACAATACTTGTGTCACACCCCGTGGATTTAATCCACCGCGGCATACTCCTAAAACTCGGGAGTACGAAGTATTCGAATACATTTTTAAACTCTGCAGAGGTGTACCTCTTTTTAAATCCACTTTTTCACTCGACTTTCAAGTCGGGCCAACTCCATGCGACTTATACGCATGTGACAAGGCCGAGATCACACAACGTTTTGCAGTCTAGTATTAACAGTATCCCTGCCCGGTAAATGGACAATCCAGTCCCAAGTACCATTGTGGGTCCTCCCCACTGCCTTACTTCCTAGCCTGGGTCTATGTTCCCGCAGGACACATAGCCTTTTTTGATTACAGTTGCGCACGACTTAATCTGGCGTAGGGCGTCTTCCTTCTTTACACCTTATCCTCTCATAATTTTTCTGATCTCACATCACTCATGGACGAACTGCGTCCCACCAGTTTCCACGCGAGAAACCGGATCGACAAGCCATGCAGGGAACTGCTAATACCAAGAAAGCTACTAGATTGCGCTTGTCCCATACCAGGTAAGTGGTTGGTACGTTTTTCATGCCACTAGACGTACAACACAAGGTTCTAGTCCTTATATGCCAGTGACCAGATCATACCACAAACCATGCACCTTCAGTGGCTGCACATCCAGTGCAGCCAAGCACCTCAATGCTACCACCATTCCATACCAAAACACTGGTCACGACTAGGGGTTCTATTTCATGAATATAGATGTACATGTTTTATACCTTTATTAGTTCATGGCTTGCTATCTTAACAAGTTCACATTCCTCAAGTATTCAATCTATCACTGCCATAATATCATTGATCTCAACACATGCAATATTAATGAGATATCTACTCATGGAATAGCATAGCAATTCATAAAATATAGGTTCAATATGATCAAAGTATGACTTGCCTTCCGCGTCGTAAGTATCAGCAGTTGATGACGGTTCAGTGACAAGGTCTTCAACCTCGGGCTCTTGCTCTGAACAAGAATCAAACAAGCAAACAGGCATTACAATCAATCCTACTCTTACTAATCCACTACATGCAATGATGCAAGGAGAAAACACTCTGGTGATACAAGATTTGGAAGCGATTTGAGTTTAACTATGGTAATCAGGGTTAAGATTAGTTGTTAAGATTTACAAGGTTCCAAAATATCAGGGTAATATCAAGGTGGTGACTGGTTCGCCCAAAAACAGCGAATGTCTTTAGGATGGCATTCGGTTCAAGGCATCGACATGAGGTCAATGGGTGATAGAGGGCTCAACTCAAGTTGTGACAGTAGGGAAAAGTGTAGATCACAACGTCAGGAGTCTAAGGGACAAAGTTATTTCCAAAGTTCATGGCTGGAAGTGGGTGAAAGGGCTCAATGCCACTGGCTGACATAGGCTGACAGTGCCCAAGAATGGCATTGACATGGTTTAAACAGTTTCCAGTGGCCAAAGTAGGTTTTGATTCAAGCATATGGTGCACAAGGTAGTGAGGCAGCTATTTGACAAGGTAGTTTCTGTTTTACAAGACCAAAGGTGGGTGAACAGGGATAATGCCACTGGCTGACACAGCCTGGCATAGGGTTGACATGGCCAGAAACTAGGGTTCGCCATATCTTTTGATTCAAGGCTCCAAATGATGCATCACTTTGTCTGGTAGTTAGGCATTTGTAATAGGAACAAATGTCTCAACAGTATCTAGGGCAGGAGATGGCCGGAAAGTGATGAAAACCGGCGAAGAACACGGTGGCCGAACTGTTCTCAACAGTCTCTGGACAAAACTTTGCATGGCGATACCTCTTCATCTGGGCCGATCCAGGTGTCGAGCTAGAAGACAAAAATACTCATGGGGTCGAGGCACATCTACTAGACAAGGTTGTTAGGGTTGAAACGGCCGAGAACAAAATCCGGTGACCGGAGCTAGGGAAGAAGCCACGAAAATTGGGCATTTCTGTTCTAGGGCAAATGAACTCAAATCCTTGCTTGAGGATGGTCTCTGGGGCATAAGAAAGCTAGGTGTGAAGTTAGAACTGGGGAAGCACCAGAGAAGCTTAACAGCAAGCCCCAGTTCACATGCAAGGTGCAAAGTTGGGGTTTTTCATATTTTAGCAAATTCTTCGATTCTGGTTGCTTAGAGGTGTTAAGCAAGGTGTAGTGAGCATCTTTGATTACTGGCTCGAGAGCTGAATCGGTTTAATTAGGGGTTAATTGCTCGCCGGAGCTATCGGGGAAAATCAGCAATTCCCGGCGATGTGGTGCGATAGAGTTCAATTGGCTGCTACTACACAGGTAAGTGGATGAGAGTTACTTACTGGTAGCTTCAATTTGGAGTTCGGTGCAGTAGGTTGGCCTGGCACCGTGAGCCTCTCTTCGAGCTCGCCAAAGAAGACGAAGAAGAGAGCGAGGTTAGGAACTTGAGTGGTTCTGCCGTGTGTGTGAGTAAAGGAGATGGCCAGAGCAAGCTTAAATAGGCGAAGTGAGCAGCAACGGTTGAAAGTGCTTGGAGACTTGGAGCTATGAATCGACGGCGAATTGACTGGCCGGGCGGGACAGCAGCGAGGTGGCGCGCTCCAGCGGCCGTGCCGGCTTTTAAAGTCTGGCGTGCAGTCCTGGTTGATGCAACGGCGAATTGATGCATCCCTCAAGCATGCTTGCAACGTGGGGCAACTGCGCTGCCGTTGTCGGGCGCGCGCGCGGGAGAGCGAAGGCGATGCTGGCGAGGTGAAGCTGTTCCACGGTGGCGAACACAATGCACACACGCGGCAAGGAAGCAATGGCGGAGGTGGCAGCGCTGGTGATCGCTGGCGATGAAGCTGCAGCAGCAGCAACGGCGACGACCAAAATTCCTGTGCTCGTGGTCGATTGAACGGCCTGGTCGTGCACAGTAGCCCGTGGTCGAACCAGGGACTGATTTGCGATGATTTTTGATTTGGCTTTGGACTAAATTGCAAATCTGGTCTTTGAGAGGTTCAATTTGGAATTTGATTCCATGGCTGAGTATAATATTTCCATTAATACTCATTTAGCTCGAATTTGGAGAAAGTTTGATAAGATTTGAGGGATTTCACCTATTTTCGAAAATAGGGTAACATTTGGGTAAAATAGATCTGGATTTTGTCGATCTCGAATTCTGGTGATTGGAGAGAGCTTTTGAAATCTGATCAAAAGGGAGATCTGTATCAAATAGCATTTGGGAGGTGTTCCCTGAAGAAATTCTGGAGTTGGAGTTGATTCGCAGATTTTAACCTTTTCAGGCTTCCAGGTAAACAGAAAAGGACTTATTCGCAGTAAAATTTGGACTAAACTGCGAAAAGTGTTTCGGTGAAACAATCTGGTTCCCAACTTTTTGGAGTAAGTTGAGGATGTACCTAGGAACATATTCCAGGGGATACTTGAGTCTGGATAGGGTTAAATCAAGATAACTCAATTATCTGGAAACTGGGTACTTAGGGTAAATCTGGATCTCCTGTTTTCGAAAACAGAAAGAGACTTAAATACTGGGAGTTAGGGTTAGAATTCAATCTGGCTCCTGAAGACTTTTATCTTCAGAATAACTGGTAGGCTAACTCTGGATGGTCAGATCTTGATCTTGATCTAGAGAATAGATTTGGAGATTTTTAGGGTTTGGGAGATATTAGAGTTCAGCTGATCTGGCTACTACTATAGAGATACATGCATGCAGGGTTTTATGCAAAAACTTTTCACCCCCAAAACTAGGGTGTTACATGTACTGACCAGACAGCTATAGCCGGCGCATACCAGTGCCTGAGAGATGAGGGCATGGAAAACGTCAAGGGACACAGCTGAGACGGCGGGTTGGGTGGATTGGCTCCAGCAACGACACCGAGCACCGTTGAGCCTCGTCTTAGACCATGGAGACCGATGGGTTTTGGTTGAGACGACAGGAAAGACCAAAAAATCAGTTCGAACTTGGTGATCAAAACAGGAATCTAACGAACAAACAAAGAAGCATTATATAGAAGGAACCCGATGTTTTTGAGCCTACCAGGATAATGGATTCCTATTAAGATTTGAACTCTTCTGTTACATGGCAATTGGACTCCTTTTGAAATCTTCTGCTCTAGTTCATCCTTGGAGGCACGGACTCGGCAAAAGTTCTCGCCTTCTCGGATATATGAATTCAAATGGGCAGAGCTCTCCAGGTCATGGGTTGCTAGGATCACACCTAATTTTTTAGGTGAATAGATTTATTTCAAACAAAATTATAAATCTACGCTCACTGAATCAACCAAATGATTAAATTTGTACATTCTTATAAGGGAAACGGTATCGATAGCTCCCGGAGAACCGTGAAATTTGCCACATTTTTAAGGTTGTTGGAGCTGGGGTGGGTTGCTAAAGAATTATAGATGTGTTTTTCAGTGGACCTGGATGGGTTTTGAAGCCCATTACCAGGCCTTTGGACCAACTAGTTCCATTTTCTCTTCGTTCAAACGTTAGGTCAATATCTGGAGACCCATTAACAGGTTGAACAGGCATGGCACATACTATCAAAGTCGTGAGATAAAATTCTATTATTACATACTCAATCTTCAAAATAATGATAATAACCACATTTCTGTAGGGAACATAAACCTACAATCCATAAATATTTAAAACGGTCTTGAAACCTAGGTTGGGGAGACATGTAAGGAGCTCCGATACCATGCGCCATGCAGGGTAGAATTTTCCATTCCAATAATGCAGCCATCTTAAACTGATTGGCCTAAAGCACAATTAACATCCCAACTCAACTCGTAAAGAAATTATTGCAAAAGAGAACCACGCAAAGTCAGACCTACACAATTTTTGCGATTTCGGCCAAGAAAGCCTTAAAATTGCGGTCCGACGACCCACCATGGGCGATGGCCTCCCGCCCCTTGACCTTCCATGCCTCCGAGCTCCGCCTTATCTCTACCCCCCTCTCCCCGTCCCCCATGACCACCTCCAAGCACCTCCTCAGCTCCTCCTCGTCCAGGACCCTGTCCGGCGAGACCGCGGCGCGCACGCCTGCGCGCCACTCCTCGACGAGGCGCGCGCTCGTGTCCTGCTCGGTCCACTGCGGAACGGCCACCACCGGCACGCCGTACGCCGCGCTATTCAGCGTCGAGTCCCACCCACCGTGCGTCACGAAGCACCCGACGGCGCGGTGCGACAGCACCCGCACCTGGTTGCACCGCTCCACCACCATGCCCCACTCCCCGAGCTCGTCGCCGCCGTGCACTGGCGCGGGCACCCTGCCCTCTTCTCTGTTGTTCTTGGGCAACACCCACAGGTATGGCCGGCCGCTCCCGGCGAGCCCCAGCCACATCTCCTCCTTCTGCCGCCGGCTCATTGCTGGGATGCTCCCGAATGACACGTACACCACCGACCTCGCCGGCTTCGTGTCGAGCCACTCCATGTAAGCCCTCTCGTCCTGCTTGTAAAGATCTCGCACCACGGCGCTGCTCCTCGTGTTGCTGTCGCCGTCGGTGTCGGCAAGTGACGCCATCGCCGGGCCAATAAGTATGATGTCCAGCTCCGAGACGGAGGCGAGAGCACCGGCCTCCAATGCCTCGAAGGAGTTCACGAGTGCTCTTGGCTTCCTTCCGGTGACGCTCCTGGCGATGTCAAGCTGCTGTATCGTCCTCCGGACGCCGTCAAACACGACGGCATAAGTGCTGTCCGTGAAGTTGGTGAAGAAGCTTGGCAGTTCGCGGATCGCCAATGGCGGTAGGGCCGGCATGGTCACCGTGAACTCCGGCTCGTGCGCGTGCTCGATGACGAGCTGCTCGTAGCCGTGGAAGTAGTGGTAGTACACGGCGAGCACCGTCGCCGGCTGGATCCAGCAGAGCGCGCTGGGGATGCCGCGCTCGCGCGCGACGTCGTCGACCCACCACATCATGATGGTGTAAGCGACGAACGTCACGGGCCTGCCGCGCGCGGCGAGGCGGTCAAGAATGGCCGAGAGGGTGTCACGGCCGACGCGGACGGACTTCTCCCGGTAATCCCACGGGTCGCCGACGAACCAGTCGAAGCCATTGTCATAGCCATCAGAGTAGGGGACGTACGAGAGGACGCCGTCGTCGAACTCCTCGTCCGGCGCGGCGATGCAGGGGAATATGAGGCGGTGCGCAGAGACGGAGGTCGAGATAGTGACATGCGCGTCGTCGGTCGCGTCGGCGATGCGCCTGGCGAGGCCGCGCGAAGTGTCGATGTGGCTCTGGCATGGGAACGTGACCACCAGGAAGTGTTGGGGCGCCATGTTTGGAGAGGTCAAGTCGGTAGGTACGTACGTGACAACGGCATGTATTGGCGGCCTGTGGGGTAATTAAGCGTGTGTGTTTTGAAGTGTTTAATTAGCGTGATCAAGTGGTGCAATGACGTCTGCGGTGACGGCTGTGGCGTATAATTCTTGTTGGGCTAGTCTGCTGTTGCGCATGGAGTGACGAAATAGAGTAAGGCTATCGCCAATTCTGTCGGTTATTGTTTGATTTTTAAAAGAAATATTTAGTGTCTTATATGTGAAGGTTTTCTCAAGAACGACGCCTCCCATGACTTAGTTTCATGCGCAGGATCTACATTAATAAGAATCAAATTAAGAGTTAAACAAAAATCAAGAAATCTAATAATTTGATTCTTGTCTGGTTCACGTAATTTGACAAGTAAATATTAAATAAATCTGTACTAATTAATGATTTTTTTTCTACAAATATTATGTCAATAATATTTACGGAATTTAATTTGGAGCAATTAAGATAAAACATAAAAATTAATGAATTGCAAATTAAAAAATTCAACTAATGAGAAAAATATTTTATAAAATTCGAACATTAGTCCATGACATTGAGCGAACTAAATTAAAAATAAATTTGGAAAAAAAAACTACTACTTTCGAATATTGAAACATAACAAAAACATATTTTTAACAAATTTAGAAATACAACAAGATAGTATTTGTCGGTGTATTTATCTTCAAAACATTGTCAAATGTGTTCAATCAAGTTTTTTTTAGTTGCGCATGTGTAGGTTGAGCATGGATCGTAGTATTTCTTGTGAGTACATCGGCGAAAGTAGGTGAAGCCCCATTGTGGGTCATAGTCGGTACATCCGTGGATGTGCCCGGATGATCGCTGTAATTATAGTTTTCGGCATCATAGTCTCACTCATTCTCTATTATCATATTATGCAAGATGATATATCCTCGCATGATCTTAATGAGAGTTGAGCGTTGCTAAAATCGTGATGCATCGTGTACGATGGTAAACCGAGACTGCAGGACTCCAAAAGTGCGTTCAACATCTTTCCTTGTCCTTTCTTGATGTTACACAAATAAGCTGTCCTTCATTGTTTGTGGGAGCGGTATTGTCTTCATAAAACAGCCCACTTTGAACATATACCATCGGCGAGATAATACCCTATGTTGTACTGTCGGTCATTGGGAGTAAAGTAAACTTGAAAAACGTTGCCTCTTAATACATCGATGAATAAAGATGATTGGTTGAGTACATTGATGTTGTTATTGCAACCAGCGACACAAAAAAAGACATGTTATATCTAAAGGTCATAGGAAACCACTGTTTCAAGTATAATAATTGGGACTCCATAATCTCCACGAGTGAATTGTCCTTCCCACTGGTCAATTTTTTTCATTCCCAGCATACTGCAATCAATGCTTCTGAGTATACTCGAAAAGCTATGAGCCTCTCCTTGTTGCACCAGGTGGTGGATATCTTCGACGGTGGGACTACAAAGATATTGGTCGCCAAACTTGTCGATGGCACCTTCTACAAAGTGCTCCAAGTATTGAATCTTCATGGACTCCTCTATCCGCTTGTACTCATCAACAACATTAGTAGGGCCACCATACGTCAGCATACACATTGTTGCGACGCACTTTTGTAAAGGGGAGAGTCCCCTACGATTAGTGGAATCTCTTCTTTCAGTGAAATAGGGGGACTACTCACCGAAAACTTCAATAATGCGAAAAAAGGAGCCTCCTCATCCGAAATCTCTAGTGAAAAATATTGTCGAGGTAAACTGAATCATTAGAAAAGTAATTCGTGATGAGTCATTGATGGCCATCTTCGCGATTCCTCTCAATATATCTACATCCGTGAGATGAACAAGCTTCCAACCGAGCATGAAGACCAGTGATAATATGATCTTTTAATTCATCTTTGTCCTCCTCTTCCCCAAAAAGTCCATTAAGAATTTTTCCATTCTATTGATGGCATTCTCCTCGAGACTACTTGTGCTAGAACTAGAGCTTGATGACATTTTGTGAGGGGTACCAAAGAGAAGTTTGAGAAGAGTTATGTTGTTTGAGAAGAGAAGTTGAGTTGTGAAAAAAACTTTGTGAGGGGGTTGAATATATAGACTAAGAGTTCAACAGCTAGTTTGCAACAGTTTTATTCTAATTACTAGTTTCCAACAGCTATATTCCAACTGTTAGTATCCAATGGCCGTATTCCAATGGTTATATTTTAATGGTTAGTTTCCAACAGCTATATTCCAACTATTACTTTTCAACAGCTAGTTTTCAATGGTTACTTTTGAAAATAAATATTTTAAATTTAATTGAGGCATAGATTAATAAAAAAAACACATAGATAAATAAAGGATTAATAGATTAATAAAAATGATATCGAGACTAACTAAAAATACATAGATTAATAAAAAAAGATACATAAGCCAATAATTGGCTGCCTACATAAATTGAAAACAAATTAACTAATCTTCATCATCTTTGTCATTGAGTTTCTCTCTGAGCATCTTCAGTCATGCCAATGCCGCATGCTCCTCTCTTTGTACATCGTTGAAGTTGGATCTGTCGAGCGCCATTATTTTTCAGTACGCCTTTGTTGAATGAATTTTTTTACCAAAAAATATGCAAAATAATAAATAAAATAACAAAAGTGTGTCCCAGAGATTAGGAAGACCCCACGTGTCATGAGAGGGCATGTCAAGAGTCTGTTAAATTCCACCAGCCATCTGAATAAATGATGACTCTTGTGGATAGATCATGCCCCTAAACTGACCTCACACGTCATGAAAGAGGGCACACTAAGCGTGTGTCAAAATTCCATTAACCATTTGGATAAACGATGGTTTTTATGGATAAACGATGCCACTCAATTAGCCCCACTTGTCTTGAGAGAAAGGCTAAAAAAACTTGTGAGTAACAAAAGGATTTTTCCTTAAAAATAAAGGAGATTGAGCCTTATATAAAGGGACCTCTCCTAGTCTTTCAGAAGAACACAAAGAGACAAGAGAAAGGGAAGATACACGGAGATAGGGAGGAGAAAGCAGAGGCAAAAGAGTAGGAGTCAAACTCTAGAAAAATTTCTAAATCTAACCCTTTCTTTATTTGGGGACGTCACGATGGCCTTCCTCCCCAATGATGAATCATAGACAAATCTATGACGTCTTCACTTCAGGAGCATAATCTGCGCTCTGCCTTTGTGATTCATTAGCAAGACAAGAAGACAGCAAGCATCCGATTGATCTCCAAAAAGATCCAAAAATGCATTGCGTCTCTTCAGTATCTCCAGTGACATACGCCGGTCTGCCCGGCCAAATATACTAGACGCGACCAAGCGTGTCACCTCTCTTATCAAGCTGTTTATGCCCCGCTTTTAAGGGAGCACATCTAATTCTACAAAGCACCATTTCTGCTCATCATGTACATCGTGCAATATTACATAAGTCTTGTCACATTCATTCATGCATCCGTCTGCAACCGATGAAGCAAGACAATCGATTATGCACTGCATCAAACTATGTTCACCAACAAACTTGTTGCCGAATACTAATGAGGCGAAGCCAACAAGTCTGTCCGCGATCGATGAGTCTAGACAATTAATTGACCAAGTGCCGATGAGGCAAATGTCAATTCTGTTCTGCACTGCATTAGGCTTTCTCCATCGACAAAAGAAACTTGTTGCCGAATACTACTGAGACGAAGGCAACAAGTCTGTCCGTGACTGATGAGGCTAGCCATGTGACCTGATCTCCGTTTGGGTGCCTACAAAGCTAAACAATTCCACGGCCAAAGCTGATGAAGTGAAGGCTATGTTGATCGAAGGATGCCAACTAGAGGGGGGGTGAATAGGCGGTTTTTCAAATTTTACTTTTAATCTAGTGGTTAACAACCTAAATTGCAATATCAATACTCAAATGATATGAATGACGACACAAAGTAAGTTTTGCAATTACTAAAGAATCAAGAGCAACAATTCAATCTCTAGAAGTATAAAGCAAGTAATAGAAGTAACCGAAGAGATCGAATTTTTCCCGAGGTCTCAGAAATTTGCCGATTTCCACTAATCCTCGTTGAAGCGCTCTTCATTAGAGCTTTTGCTTCGATTTTACTAAGCTTAAGAGACGAATTTCGTGTATATCCAGCTTCTACAAACAGTAGGGTTTATATAGTTCCAGCAAAACGGTCGTTTTCAAGAAAATTAGGTGAAAGTTGTACTGGCCGGACATTGTCCGGTCACTTCGGACAATGTCCGGTTAATACAAATAAAATGACCGTTGCTCACGAGATTTTCATGTGTCAGTAGCTATTTGAGATTTTTTTGTGAAGGCCGGACGGATGGATTTGTCCGGACAAAACGTCCGGACAAATGTATATGTCTCTGTTAATACTCATGTTTAACAACACATATACATGCCGGACAAATATGATTTGTCCGGACAAATGTATATGTCTCTGTTGACACTTGGCTTAATACTTCACAAAAAATATATAGGCTGGACAAATGTGATTTGTCTGGACAAAATGTCCGGACAAATGCATACGTCTCTGTTAACACTTATATTTTCATCTTCTCAGAAATTATATAGACCAGACATTGTCCGGTCACTTCGGACAATGTCTGGTGCATCCCGGACAAATGCCTCCGGACAAATTTATTTGTCTCAAATAAACTTGCCATATGAAATGTACTGGCCGGGCATTGTCCGGTCATTTCGGACAGTGTCCGGCCTAAATCAGACAGATGCACCGGACAAGTTTATTTGTCTCTGTTTATCGTTTTGCAATTTTCATTAGAAGTTTGTATTGGTCGGACATTGTCCGGCCATTTTAGACACTGTCCGGCCAGTTCAAAACAAAAACAGAAATGCTGAATTTTACCCAATTTCAATTTGGGGCTAGATGCATATGCAAATATATTTCCAAAGACTTCAAGGTTGATTAAATGACTTGTGCTAAGACCCCTCTTAATAGTACGACCATCTAACCTAGAAATTTTCAAAAATAAAAACGCTAGGTTTAGATACTTGTACTTTTGTCGGAGTTTTTCGTCATTCTTGCTTCATGGAGTCTTGATAATCTTGATTTGCACTTTTGTGATGCTTTCTCCTCTGATTAACCTGAGTCTCAAACACATAGGTTAGTCGCATATATTACGGATGTCATTAATCACCGAAACCCTAATCAGGGCTCAAGATTCAACAATCTCCCCCTTTTTGGTGATTGATGACAACCGTTATGCATAAAACACAGGGAAATCAAAAATGAATATACGCATATAGTGCTCCCCCTGAATCGTAAATCCAAACACATAAACATGTCTATAACAAGATATATCAATATATCAACATACATAGCGACATAACACGACATGACCAATCCATACACATATCCAAATATCATATCCATACACATATCCATAACAATAGTAACAACATATATCCATACACATATCCATAACACGATATAACCAATCATAACTAAACATGACTCTCCCCCTTTGTCATCAAACATCCATAAAGGGCGACAAACATACATAAGTAGCATAGACATATATACAGACAAGGCAGACAATCAAAGGGATCTACGACTGCGGAGGATGATCGGAGGAAGAATCGCCGCGACATTGATGCTGATACTGGCCTGCATCAAAACGCCCCCGCAGCTCAGATATATCTTGACTCATGGAATCGATACGAGGCTCGATGACATTGAGCAGATGATCAATGGAGCTCAGTCTGGAGTCAACCTCATCGAAGCGGGTCTTGAAGCGCATGGACATCTGCTCGAGACGCTCCATGATCATCATGTAGGGAGCCGAGACATCAGGGCTAGGGGATATGGAATAGGACTGGAGCGGAGAAGGAGCTCCCGCTACCGGAGACATGTGCTCATCTTCATGAGCTGGTGATCCTACTTGGTTTTCATATCGGATAAGAATCCCCAAACTCTTCATCCGGTAGTACTCCATCGAAGAGGGATGAGATGCTCGATGCAGCCCAAAGTAGGTCAAGGTGTGAGCTATGAAGGGTGCGAAGGGCAAAAGCCTCTTCTAGTCCATCTGAACTTCCTGCATCTCATGGAACAGGAACTCGACGATATCAAAAGGGGTCTCGTCAACTTGGGCCTTCAGCAGACGCAACATGGTAGATGTAACGGCCCCGCGATCTCCAGTTTTGGGCAAGATAGTCATACAGTTGAGCTTTTCAAGAATTGCAACCAGAGGGATCAGCTGAGAGACTTTACCGATGTTTGGATCTGGATTGTCGAAGAGATGAACGACGTCTTCGACTCGAACTTCATCGAAGGCAAACAAGCTATTGTCAACATACTCAATCTGTAGAACTTCTTCGAACTGTGCCTTCATGAGTGTTCTCTTTGAGTTGTTGTTCATGAAGACGATGTGAGATCGATCCGAGGCTACATGAAGAGATGCAAAGAAGGATCGGATGATATCCACATTCCACTTCCAGTCTTCCTTCATCTCGGTGAAAGAGTACATATTGATCGCCAGGAATTTGCCCCTCAGTGGATAATTCACTTTGCTCTCAATCAAATTCCAGTCGATGGCTTGATGCTCGAAGACTTTGGTGGAGGAGAATCGGGTGTAGTATTGTGACATCTGAAAGGCATTCCATAAGTTCCTTTCAATGCAAGTCCTTGCATGCTCATAAGGGTTCTTTCAACGAAGCTGCCAAATAGCACTAGCAGTGAAAGTCTGATGGCCCCTGGGTTGCTGATCACCGCTACTGCTGCTACTGTCATCTGAGTCTGAGTCTGCAATGGGAGAGTCTATGGGAGATGCTGGAGCGGCATCGTCCTCATCTACTGCCAAGGAATCCCAATCAATGGGTTGCGCCTGTTGGGAAGATCCAGGGCCATGGCGATGGCTAGTTTGTTTCACTCGTCCTGACATGCTGACTCTGGTAGAGAGAGAGATAGATATAGAATTTGATAAAGGTATGATTTGATGAGATATGGTGTGAATGCCATGAGATGCATGAACTATTTCTCATGTGAATATGAAAGCTCATTTGACTCAATTTGAACTATGTCACATTCAAGCATTCACTGATAGAGGCTTGTTTAGACTTCATATTGTCACTTTCTGCAACTTAGTTGTGATTTGATTCAATTTTAGCCCTAGTCATTTAGCTTGGTTCATGTTAAACATCTAGTGCAAGCCAATATAATCAACATCTATATACTTATATTATGCATGTCATAGAAATAGAATGAATTTGCATAAGTTTGATGTGAGTTTATGTTTCAACAGTTAATCTAACTAGTTTATTACATTTGCATAAGAGCCATACTAGATTGTGTCACATATTCTAACCCTAGAAAGCATCTTGATACTCATGTCATGCATGTCTATGAAATGATCCAATTTTGCAAAAGCCAATTGAGATTAGACTAATCCTGGAAGCCAATTTCATGAAATTTGTATCAATTTAGACATGCAAAATCATTAACACAATTTCAAACCCTAGAATGAAATGAGATGCAATGCATGAATCAGAGAGGAGAAGAAGAGAAACTAACCAAGCAAGGGAAGGAGGAGAGGCACAGGAGCCTAAATCTGAAGCCGGACGAGAGGAGGTCGGACGGATCCTTGTGTCCAGTTAGGAGGTGTGAAATGGGTGAGAGAGAGTAACAGGAGAACACAAAAAGGACTCAAACGATTTTGGGAAGAAGATGACTTCGGGAGTTTTAATAACCGAACAGATGTGCGCACACCGGACAATGTCCGATCTGGCCAGACAATGTCCGATATGGCCGGACAGAGTCCGAACTGGGCGGACAAAGTCCGGTTAGTTCAGAGAAGTTCCTGAAAGTTCTGAATTTTTGAAATTTTTGCAATTTTGCTTCAACCAGGAGTTTAATTCCAGTATGAACTCAAATACCATGTTGGGAATAGAGATAGATAGCCTTGAGTTGGATATGAGAGAAGAAGATCTTGATATGAGCCTCCAAAAGATGTTTTCGGGTAAAACGAGTAAAACAAAACGGATTTTCACCAAATCTTCAAATCTCAATGAAACTTGGATTTTTCTGAGATGTTTGGACTTGTATGAATTTAAAATACTATTTCAAGCCAAAACATGGAAGAGATTTTGGCTCAAACAGCGAAATTCACAAAATGCATGTTTTGGGTATTTTCGTGTCAAAGCTCGTTTCAGGAAACTTGGAAAATGTGATAACTTGAAAACCATAGGTCTTTTAAGAAAAAGTTTAACATGAACTATCTTCGAATGATTGAGCTCTAAGTGTTTCATGTAGAAAGTTTTTGTCAAAACTCAACCGATTTTAATTTATGGAAATAAGTCATTTTAGGCCAAAACAAGATCCCTAGATCTTCAATTTTGTTAAAATTCTACATTTTAGCTCGAAATCCTTTCTTTTCACTTTCAAAACCTTTGAGAACATATTTGAAAGGTATTTTTGAAGGTTTTGTGTTATTTTTACATATTTTAAAAATTTGAGCACTTTTTCACCCTTTTGATTTGAAAATGACCCTTTTAATAAAAGACATGCATAATTTTCATTTTTGTACACAATTTTAGGAGTATACAAGTATTCAATGAGCTTGAAATTGCTCCCCCTTAATGTGTCATCCAAGTTTTCTTGAAAAGAGACAAAGAGGTGAACTTTTGGTCTTTTTCTTCAAAATAGGAAGTGATTGGCATAGATGCCTACATTGACTGAATGTATATATTGTTGCATCTAGGCCTTTTATGCCTGACCCTGATGTATTTTGATGGTTGATGATAATAAGTATTTTGGACTAACTTTTTGTTTGAGTTGGTGTTACAGGTTTTAGATGACTGCACAAAAAGCGAGGACTGGTAATCGAGATATTGAAGTTCAAGATAAGACACTCTAGAGCATAAGGGGACACAAAAAGAAATTGTTTTACTGGACTAAAATGATACATTGAGGTATGTTGTAGTTCTAGGTTTACCGATCTCAGGGTTTATGAAGATTGATCGGTTTAAGGATTTTATTTTTAGTTTAAACCGTACTATAAAGAGGGGACGCAAGTTCTCTCTACATCTCCAGTTATACCGAGAAAAATCTAGGTCAATGCATGCATATCATCTTCTGTGATGTTTCGATTTTTTTTTTGATGCACTGGTTTTTGTCAACAGTTGAGTTTATTCACTTCTTGAGAAAGATCTAAAACGATCTGATTTTTATTGCTGTTGTCAAAAATGTTCTTCTCTCAAATATCTTCAAAACAAAACAGAAATCATTTGAATCAGATCTCTGGATTTTGAGTTTTCAATGTTTTTTTATCCAGACTGACTGTCAGTGTTGATAACTGACTGTCAGTATGAATGTCAGTATGAATGTCAGTTTGATAAAACTGACAAATCTCCAGAGAGCATGTTTTTCTGTCTCAGATTTTTTTGTACTAAACTGACTGTCAGTTTGAGTACACTGACTGTCAGTTTGGGTATACAGAGAGTTTTTAAGTTGGTTTTTATTCTGTTTTTCTCTGTGTTGCTGAAACAGAGACTGACTGTCAGTTTGGAACACTGACTGTCAGTTTGGGGCAGTAAACTGTTGTTGTTATCTGCTTCAACGGATATAAAGTTTTTAGCCGTTGCTTTTCACTGTTGATTTTGTGGACACTGACTGTCAGTCTTTGGGACTGACTGGCAGTATGGACTGTTTCTTTTTACCGTTTTAGTCCACAACGTTCGAGCTGTTTTGATCCTGATTTTACTCTTTCTGGTGATTCACTAGACTGACTGTCAGTGTGAAAGACTGACTGTCAGTCTTAGTTACTACTTTTCAGCTCGAGCACAAACGGCTCTTTTGACCACGAAGGCTATAAATAGAGGTGTTGAGCTACTGTTTCAATACAAGAAAACACAGCAACACAGCCTTTCTTACTTTCTCACTAGTGCTTCTTCGTTTTACTTAAAACTTGATCTTTTGATCGAGTCGTGAGAGTTTTAGCCACATCGAGCATATTGTTCTTGCATTCCCATTTCTAGATATTTTTCTCGGTGAGCATTGGAGGTCTAGAGTAGACCTTGCTTCCTGTTACTCTTGGTGAGCGCCCTCACCTAGACGGTTCGGAGGCGGTGGTCGTTGATCTCTCCAAATCGGAGATTGTCGGAGAGACGCGACAGATTGTAAAAGGCTTGGTGTTCGCCTTTCCGGAGGGGACAAGAAGCAACCTTAGTAGATAGTATCCTGTGTGGATACTGAAGCAATACTCAAGGACTGAGTGCTTCAACGAGGATTAGTGGAGACTGGGCGAGTCTCCGATACCTCGGGATATATCGGTTTTAAATCTCTTATCTTTTGCTTTATTATTATTTGGATCTTATTTGCAAAAATCAATTTTTTAAAAGTCTCCTATTCACCCCCTCCCCCTCTAGTCGACATCCTGATCCAACACGTGGTATCAGAGCACGGTCTCTCATTTATAAGCTTCACCGCTTAGAGAGAGGATGTCGTCTACTGATGGCTTTAATCTGAGTCATACTAGCCGTGCGCCTATCTTTGATGGGACTAACTATCCCTACTGGAAAGTGCGTATGTCTGTATTTCTAGAAGCCATGGGATTGGATGTCTGGTTGATTGTTAAAGTTGGTTTTTCTCCTCCGGATGATCCGGAAAGCTATACTGAAGATGATAAGAGAAAACAACATCTGAATGCTCGTGCTTTAAATGCTTTATTTACTGGTTTATCTCTAAATGAATTTAATCGTGTAAGCAACCTGAATACTGCTCACAAAGTTTGGAAAACTTTAGAAGAAATATATGAAGGAACCACTAAAGTAAAAGAGGCTAAACTTTTAATGGTTAGACAAAAGTATGAAACTTTCAAAATGTCTTCTTCTGAATCTGTTGATTCCATGTTCACTAGATTAAATAATATTGTGAATGAACTTAAAGGTCTTGGTGTTATCTTTACTGATCTGGAAATTGTTAGAAAAATGCTTCGAGCTCTTCCAGAAAGTTTTGACACTCTTGTTACAGTTTTGACAAACTCCGATCTTTCTACAACGTCTCCTACTGATCTCTATGGGAATCTAATTACCCATGAGATGCACAAAAAGGAGAAGAAGGAACTGAACGAAACCCCGGATACAAAGAAAAAGACTGAGGCGTTCAAAGCAAATTCCAAGGACAACACAAGTGAAGGCTCCTCTGATGAAGACTTGGCTCTCTTGGTAAGAAATACTCAACGTCTTCTTCGCAGGTTACACAAGAAGGGAGTAAGCATCGACACTCGTCCAAAAGGTTCAAGACCAACAAACTTCAAGGATGTGATATGCTATGAATGTCATGAAAAAGGACATATAGCATCAAGATGTCCGAACAAGAACAAGTCTACGGACAAAAAGAAGAAGAACTTCAAGAAGAAGTTTAACACTCCTAAAAAGGCGTGTTTTGGCGAGTGGATGTCTGGAGGTGAGAGTTCCGACTCCAACTCTGATGATGAGAGATGTACAAAGAAGTTAGCCGGACTTGCCCTCAGCAACAAAAATTTGTCAAGCTCTCCAGTTTGCCTTATGGCAAAAAGGAATGAAAAGGTAACTTCTCTTGATCCTTCTTATGATGATTTAGTTGAAATGTTAAATGAACTGAATGAGGCCTATGGCAAAACAAAAAAAAAATATAAGGCCCTTAAGGAAGAATTTTCATCCCTGTATGATCAACATTCTGAATTAAAGAAATCCTATGATAATACTCTTATGAAAGATGTCTCAAATTTTTCTTGTAAAGCTAGCATTGGTACTTCTTGTGATGATATTGATAATTTTCAACTAGACATACCATGTGTTTCAAATGAATCCATTCTCTGTGAGAACATCAAACTTAAATCTCAAGTTGAAAAACTAGAAAAAGGATTAGAAAATAGCTATAAAGGTAAAATATCTCTTGACCTGATTCTAGGAAGTCAAAGATGCACCTTTAGAAAAGAAGGTCTAGGATATTTTCCTAAGAAAGATAAAAAGATAAAAACTAGAACTGTTTTTACAAAGACATGTAACCTGTTTTGTCATAAATGCCATGAAGTAGGTCATTCACATGATTCATGTCCTCTTATGACACCTGCTTATTTTGATGCTTGTTACATGCTGAAACGGTCAAAGAAAGGTTATGCTATTGCAAAGTATGTTGGTGCACCAATGATGAACAAAAAGAAAAAATCTATTTGGGTGCCCAAAACTTTGATAGCTAATATTAAAGGACCCAAAAGTATTTGGGTACCAAAATCAACCTAATTTCTTTTTCAGGTAAACTACAAAAATGGTGGACGTCATTGGGTGCTTGATAGCGGATGCTCCGAGCACATGACCGGAAATGCCAAATTGTTCACCACAATCAAAGACAATTCCGACGAACATCAAAAGATCACTTTTGGAAATAATTGTCAAGGAAGCGTGACAGGTTTGGGTAAAGTTGCTATTTCAAATGACTTGTCTATTTCAAATGTTCTTTTGGTTGAATCTTTGAATTTTAATTTGCTTTCTGTTGCACAAATTTGTGATCTTGGTTTCCGCTGCATCTTTTATCCAAATGAAGTTTTGGTTGAAAATTTAAAAGACAATTCTTTGATTTTCAAAGGTTTTCGTCATGAAAATTTATATCTGGTTGATTTCTCTTCAAAAGATGCATCTCTTGCAACATGTCTTGTCTCACAAACATCTAAAGGATGGTTATGGCATCGGAGACTTGCTCATGTTGGAATGCATCAACTCAAAAAGCTTTTCAAACGTGATTTAGTTATTGGCTTAAAGGATGTGGTCTTTGAAAAGGATAAACCTTGTAGAGCTTGTCAAGCAGGCAAGCAAATAGCTACCACACATCCAACTAAGCAAATACTTTCCACAAGCAAACCTTTGGAACTTTTGCATTTGGATTTATTTGGACCTTCAGAGTTCCAAAGTATTGGGGGAAATAGTTATTGCTTTGTTATTGTTGATGATTTCACTCGTTTTACTTGGGTTTTCTTTATTTCTCAAAAATCTGAAACCCCCGATATTTTCAAAAGTTTTGCAAAACGTGTTTCTACTGAATTCGAATTATCCATCAAGAAAATCCGTAGTGATCATGGTGGAGAGTTCGTCAATTCAACTTTGTTTGATTTTTGCGACTCTCTTGGAATTAAACACGAATTTTCCACACCCTACACTCCACAGCAAAATGGAGTTGTTGAAAGGAAAAATCGAACATTAATAGAGATGGCAAGAACCATGTTGTGTGAATATAATACTTCTATTCGCTTCTGGGCAGAAGCAGTTCACACAGCCTGCTATTCTATTAATCGACTCTATTTGCATTCTCTTTTGAACTTGACTCCTTATGAACTTCTTTTTGGAAGAAAACCAAATATTTCTTATTTTCGTGTTTTTGGTTGTAAATGTTACATCTTAAGAAAAAGAAACTTTGGAGGAAAATTTCAAAGAAAAGTTGACGAGGGTTTCCTAGTTGGTTATTCTACCACTAGTAAGGCCTATCGTGTTTTTAACAAAACTTATGGTTATATTGAGGAATCTTGTGATGTTGAGTTTGATGAATCTAATAGCTCGCAAGAAGAGCAAGTTGTTCATGATATTTCAGGTGAAATTCAAGAACCATTGAAAGAACTTACCATTGAAGAAACTGAGGAAGTTGATCAAGATGATGATGGAAGTGAAGACAACGACAAACAGCCTGAACCTTCTGTGCAAGTTGAGTCTGCTGCAGAAGAAGCAACACAAGAAGAAGCGCCAAGCCAGCATAGAACAATTATCAAGGATCACCCTTTGAACCAAGTTCTGGGTGATATTAGTAAGGGTGTTCCAACTCGATCTCGTATCGCTTCTTTTTGTGAACATCATTCATTCGTTTCTTCTTTAGAACCTACATGTGTTAGTGAAGCTCTAGATGATCCTGATTGGGTAAATGCTATGCATGATGAATTAAATAATTTTACTAGAAATGAAGTCTGGAACTTAGTAGAAAGACCTAAGGATCATAATGTCATTGGAACAAAATGGGTTTTCAGAAATAAACAAGATGAAAATGGACTAGTAATTAGAAACAAGGCTCGTCTTGTTGCTCAAGGTTTCACTCAAGTCGAAGGTTTAGATTTTAGTGAAACTTTTGCTCCTGTGGCGAGACTTGAAGCAATTAGAATTCTTCTTGCTTATGCTTCTCATTTTAACATTAAACTTTTTCAAATGGATGTTAAAAGTGCTTTTCTAAATGGTGAAATTTCAGAACTTGTATTTGTAGAGCAACCTCCCGGGTTTGAAGATCCAAAATTTCTAAACCATGTTTTTAAACTAACGAAAGCTCTGTATGGCCTCAAACAAGCTCCTCGAGCTTGGTATGAACGCCTTAGAGATTTTCTTCTTTCTAAAGGTTTTAAAACTGGGAAGGTTGACACAACTCTGTTCACCAAGAAAATAGATGATGATTTATTTATTTGCCAAATTTATGTGGATGACATAATTTTTGGATCTACTAATGAATATTTTTGTCAAGAATTTGGAGATATGATGTCTAGGGAGTTCGAGATGTCCATGATTGGTGAGCTGAGCTTCTTCCTTGGATTTCAAATCAAGCAACTCAAAAACGGTACGTTCGTGAGTCAAACAAAATACGTGAAGGACCTGCTCAAACGCTTTAGGATGGAAGAAGCTAAGGCTATCAAAACCCCCATGGCTACAAATGGACACCTTGACATGGACAGAAATTCAAAATCAGTAGATTCTAAACTCTATAGGTCTATGATTGGTAGTCTTTTATATCTTACAGCATCTAGGCCTGATATCATGTTTAGTGTGTGTTTATGTGCTAGATTTCAGACAGATCCTAAGGAATGTCATTTAACTGCTCTTAAAAGAATCCTTAGGTATTTAAAATGTTACCCAAACTTAGGTCTTTGGTATCCAAAAGATGCCAATTTTGAATTAATTGGGTACTCGGACTTTGATTATGCTGGGTGTAAAATTGATCGTAAGAGCACTTCTGGTAGCTGTCAGTTGTTAGGGAGATCATTAGTATCATGGTCATCTAGAAAGCAAAATTCTGTAGCTCTCTCAACAGCTGAAGCTGAATATGTGTCTGCAGGCAGTTGTTGTGCTCAATTATTATGGATGAAACAGACATTTTTGGATTATGGAATTAAATTTGATAAAGTGCCACTTCTGTGTGATAATGAAAGTGCCATTAAAATTGCTAATAATCCTGTTCAACATTCTAGAACTAAGCATATTGAAATACGGCACCATTTCATAAGAGATCATGTGGCAAAAGGTGATATTGATCTTAGTCATGTAAGAACAGATCTTCAACTAGCAGATATCTTCACCAAACCACTAGATGAATCCAGGTTTTGCTTTCTTAGAGGTGAACTAAATATTATAGATGTTTCAAATGCTAGTTGATAAAGTGATTCCAACATTTTCTTAACTTCTTCTTGCTAGTGATTGCATACCTTGATTGATGAAGTATAATATCTATATATATATATTGGATGTATTTAATTATTAAATATTTTCTCCCTTAGAGCTCTCTCCTGGTCGAAGTCCTAACTGACAGTCAGTTCATATAACTGACAGTCAGTCTAGTGTTGTTTCTTGGTCGAAGGGTTCTGGTCGTTTTGAGGTCTCACACTGACTGTCAGTGTTCAACACTGACTGTCAGTCTTAGCACTTGATTTTATTGATCTGACATTCAGTATGCCACACTGACTGTCAGTTTCATAAATTAAGTGACTAGACTGACAGTCAGTTTGTGAAACTGACTGTCAGTTTGTGTCCTTAAAACCCTAAACCGAGGTTTTCTTTTTATTCTTTTCGGCCGCCGTTCTTGTCGCCGTTGTCGCCGTTTCTCCTCTTCGCCGTCCAACTCGTCGTCATCTCCCCCGCTGTGAGCTCCTTTCTTCTTCTTCCTTCCTCTTCTTCTTCTTCGTTTTTCTTTTCTTTTTATCTTTTTTTTTCTCTTTTCTTTCTTTCTTCTCTTCTCTAACCCGAAGTTTCTTTTCTTCCTTTTCTTTTTCCCCTTTTCCTGATCTTCAATTAAGTCCTCTTCTTGCTGAAATTCATCTCAAATCACCACTATTTTGATCAATTCTTGTTCGCTGGTTCCTGATTGGAACTGACTGTCAGTCCTGTTGACTGACTGTCAGCATCAAGTCCTAACTGACTGTCAGTTTCTTAGACTGACTGTCAGTTAAAACTCTGAAAAACAGCCCTTCTGTTTTCATCTCTCTGGTTCATTCCTTCAGCTTCCACTATGTCTGATCAGCCTCCGCGCCGCGTTGCTCGCCGCAAGACTGTTGCGTCCAGCAGCAGGTCTTCGGGCCAGTCCTCTGGGGCTCGGCGTTCTCCATCTCCCGAGCGTATCCCCGTGAACTATTCACGGTGGAACACGAGTCGGCTTCGGACTCTTCGTCAGCCGAACCCCTATCTATCTCCTCGTCCTTCTGGCGCAGATGCCTCTCCGCGCACCACCTTCTACACCATCACACAGTTCGACATGTTCGAGAGCATCTACTCTCACATGCCCTTCTTTATTCATCGTTCTGTCTCTTGGCAGACGATAGTTTCTCGCACTGGCATCACTTCTCTTTCTGATGCTTTTGCTTCTGTAGGGATCCGATACTTGGTCTCTGATTCCTCTTTGACCTGGGCAGAGGAGCCCATCAGGCAGTTCTATGCCACCCTTCACATTTCTCCTTCAGCAGATACTGCAGCGACTTCCCGCTCCTGATGCTGCGATGGCGTCTGCTTCCCCTGCTCCTCGCAAGAGGGCACGGCCTGCAGCTTCTTCTCCAGCATCATCTGCCGGTACCGCTCCAGTTCCAGCAGGACCTGCATCTCCAGCCGTCGTACCTTCCGCATCTCCTACAGCTTCCGGAGGCACTGAGGTCCTAGGAGACTCAGATGATCAGGAGTAGTCTAGGATTAGATTCTCTGTTAGGCCTCCCTTTTTGTGCTTGATGCCAAAGGGGGAGAGATGTTGTGATGTTTAGATGGATGGTATATTTTGTTTAGATGGATGGATATTTTGTGATAGATGTTTTTTTTTATGATTGAGATGTTATGATATTTTGGTTAGATGTTATGATGTTTAGATTTTGTGATATCTATATGTGATATCTTTGTATGATGCGATGTGATATACATTTGCATGACATATCAATGTGCACTGATGAGATTTTGTGATTTTCTCTCTCTTATGCTATGAAATGTTCTGATACATCTTGTGGGATGTGCACACTTTCAGGGGGAGATTTTTGCACAAATTCAGGGGGAGTATTAGTTAGTATCAGTTTATTAACTTGTTGTCATCAATCATCAAAAAGGGGGAGATTGTTGCATCTAGGCCTTTTATGCCTGACCCTGATGTATTTTGATGGTTGATGATAATAAGTATTTTGGACTAACTTTTTGTTTGAGTTGGTGTTACAGGTTTTAGATGACTGCACAAAAAGCGAGGACTGGTAATCGAGATATTGAAGTTCAAGATAAGACACTCTAGAGCATAAGAGGACACAAAAAGAAATTGTTTTACTGGACTAAAATGATGCATTGAGGTATGTTGTAGTTCTAGGTTTACCGATCTCAGGGTTTATGAAGATTGATCGGTTTAAGGATTTTATTTTTAGTTTAAACCGTACTATAAAGAGGGGACGCAAGTTCTCTCTACATCTCCAGTTATACCGAGAAAAATCTAGGTCAATGCATGCATATCATCTTCTGTGATGTTTCGATTTTTTTTTTTGATGCACTGGTTTTTGTCAACAGTTGAGTTTATTCACTTCTTGAGAAAGATCTAAAACGATCTGATTTTTATTGCTGTTGTCAAAAATGTTCTTCTCTCAAATATCTTCAAAACAAAACAGAAATCATTTGAATCAGATCTCTGGATTTTGAGTTTTCAATGTTTTTTTATCCAGACTGACTGTCAGTGTTGATAACTGACTGTCAGTATGAATGTCAGTATGAATGTCAGTTTGATAAAACTGACAAATCTCCAGAGAGCATGTTTTTCTGTCTCAGATTTTTTTGTACTAAACTGACTGTCAGTTTGAGTACACTGACTGTCAGTTTGGGTATACAGAGAGTTTTTAAGTTGGTTTTTATTCTGTTTTTCTCTGTGTTGCTGAAACAGAGACTGACTGTCAGTTTGGAACACTGACTGTCAGTTTGGGGCAGTAAACTGTTGTTGTTATCTGCTTCAACGGATATAAAGTTTTTAGCCGTTGCTTTTCACTGTTGATTTTGTGGACACTGACTGTCAGTCTTTGGGACTGACTGTCAGTATGGACTGTTTCTTTTTACCGTTTTAGTCCACAACGTTCGAGCTGTTTTGATCCTGATTTTACTCTTTCTGGTGATTCACTAGACTGACTGTCAGTGTGAAAGACTGACTGTCAGTCTTAGTTACTACTTTTCAGCTCGAGCACAAACGGCTCTTTTGACCACGAAGGCTATAAATAGAGGTGTTGAGCTACTGTTTCAATACAAGAAAACACAGCAACACAGCCTTTCTTACTTTCTCACTAGTGCTTCTTCGTTTTACTTAAAACTTGATCTTTTGATCGAGTCGTGAGAGTTTTAGCCACATCGAGCATATTGTTCTTGCATTCCCATTTCTAGATATTTTTCTCGGTGAGCATTGGAGGTCTAGAGTAGACCTTGCTTCCTGTTACTCTTGGTGAGCGCCCTCACCTAGACGGTTCGGAGGCGGTGGTCGTTGATCTCTCCAAATCGGAGATTGTCGGAGAGACGCGACAGATTGTAAAAGGCTTGGTGTTCGCCTTTCCGGAGGGGACAAGAAGCAACCTTAGTAAATAGTATCCTGTGTGGATACTGAAGCAATACTCAAGGACTGAGTGCTTCAACGAGAATTAGTGGAGACTGGGCGAGTCTCCGATACCTCGGGATATATCGGTTTTAAATCTCTTATCTTTTGCTTTATTATTATTTGGATCTTATTTGCAAAAATCAATTTTTTAAAAGTCTCCTATTCACCCCCTCCCCCTCTAGTCGACATCCTGATCCAACATATATATATACATATATGTGAGTAATAGTATACATGCTAGAAAAGATCATACTAAGGACCATTCCAAAACAAGCAAGAGATCAAATAACATTTGAAATGTCAATAACATTCAATTCATTTCTTAACTTGCTAAATCTTGACTCATCCAAGGGTTTAGTGAATAAGTCCGCTAATTGATTTTCGGTTGAAACATGACTAATCATTATATCCCTCTTTGATACATGATCTCTTAGGAAGTGATGTCTAATGTCAATGTGCTTTGTTCGAGAGTGTTGAACGGGATTGTTAGCAATTTTAACGGCACTCTCATTATCACATAAAAGTGGAACACATTTGACTTTTATGCCATAATCTAGCAAAGTTTGCTTCATCCATAATAGTTGTGCACAACAACTACCGGCGGAAACATATTCCACCTCAGCGGTTGAGAGTGCAACCGAATTTTGTTTCTTAGAAGTCCATGAAACTAATGATCTTACTAGAAGTTGACATCCATCAGAAGTACTTTTTCTATCAATTTTACAACCGGCATAATCAGAATCCGAATATCCTAGAAGATCAAAGCTAGCATTCTTAGGGTACCAAAGGCCTATGTTTGGTGTATGTTTTAAGTATCTAAAAATTCTTTTTACTGCAGTCAAGTGACATTCTCTAGGAGCAGCTTGAAACCTAGCACACATGCATACACTAAACATAATGTCCGGTCTAGAAGCAGTAAGGTACAATAAACTACCAATCATAGAACGATATAATTTAAGTTCTACCGGTTTACCTCCCTCGTCCAAGTCCAAATGACCATTTGTAGCCATGGGAGTCTTGATTGGCTTTGCATCATCCATGCCGAATCTCTTGAGCAAGTCCTTCACGTATTTGCTTTGACTCACGAATATTCCTTCTTTGATTTGCTTAATTTGAAGTCCAAGGAAAATGCTCAATTCTCCTATCATAGACATCTCAAATTCCTTTGACATGATTTCACCAAAAGCTTGACAAAGAGATTCATTAGTAGAACCAAAAATTATATCATCGACATAGATTTGGCAAACAAAGAAGGTCATCATTTATGATTTTGGTAAAGAGAGTTGTATCAATTTTTCCAACCTTAAAACCTTGTGAAATTAGAAAATTTCGCAATCGTTCATACCAAGCCCTAGAGGCTTGCTTAAGACCATAAAGGGCTTTTGAGAGTTTATAGACATGATTTGGATATTTTGGATCTTCAAAGCCCGGTGGTTGCTTTACAAATACAAGTTTCGAAATTTCACTATTTAAGAAGGCACTTTTAACATCCATTTGAAATAATTTGATTTCAAAACTTGATGCAAATGCAAGTAAGATACGAATGGCTTCTAGTCTAGCTACGGGAGCAAAAGTTTCATCAAAATCTAATCCTTCAATTTGAGAATAACCTTGTGCTACTAATCTAGCTTTATTTCTTACAACTATGCCATTTTCATCTTGTTTATTTCAAAAAAACCCATTTTGTACCAATTATATTGTGATCAAGAGGTTTTTCTACAAGTTTCCAAACATTGTTTCTAGTAAAGTTGTTCAATTCCTCATGCATGGCATTTACCCAATCCGGGTCCGCTAGTACTTCATCAATGCACTTGGGCTCAAGACTAGAAATGAAAGATGCATGCTCATAAAAAGATGCGATTTTAGAGCGAGTTTGAACACCTTTACCAACATCACCTATTATTTGGTTGACGGGGTGATCCTTAGTGATGGTTTGATGAAGTCTTGGATTTTGCAATGCTTGATCTTCATTCTCCTTCATCTCTGGATTAAGATCAACTTGAGTAGTAGTCTCCAGAACCATAGAAGTTACTTCATTTTCTTGATTGGGTGACTTAGAATCTTCATCTTTAGGCTTGATGTCCCCAATAGTCATGTTCTTCATAGCTTCTCGTAGTTCCTCATTTCCTACATTCTCAAAATCTTCATACTCTTCTTGAGAGCCATTAGATTCATCAAACTCAACATTGCAAGTTCCTCAATGCATTCGGTTATAGTGTTAAAAACACGATAAGCTTTGCTAGTTGATGAGTATCCAACAAGAAAACCCTCATCAACACGTCTTTGAAATTTTCCAAGATGCATGCATTTTTTAAGAATGAAACATTTGCAACCAAAAACTCGAAAATATGAAATATTTGGTTTTCTTCCAACAATTAGCTCGTAGGGAGTTTTGTTCAACAATGGATGAGTGTAAAGCCGGTTTATAGCATAACAAGCAGTATTGACTGCCTCGGCCCAAAACCTAGTGGGGGTTTTATATTCATTCAACAAAGTTCGAGCCATTTCGATTAATGTTCGATTTTTCCTTTCCACAACACCGTTTTGTTGAGGAGTATATGGCACGGAAAATTCGTGTTTAATTCCATATTCATCACAAAGCTCAATAAAATCTGAATTTTGAAACTCCACCATGATCACTTCGAAGTTTCTTGATGGAGAATTCAAATTCATTTTCAACACGTTTTGCAAATCTTTTAAAACACTTGGAGCATCGGACTTATAATTTAAGAAGAAAATCCAAGTAAATCGGGAGTAATCATCAACAATGACAAAGCAATAATTGCTACCACCAATACTTTGAGTTTCTGATGGACCAAACAAATCCATATGCAAAAGCTCAAGTGGTCTAGATGTTGATAAAACGTTTTTAGAGGGATGAGTACTAGCAACTTGTTTTCCCGCTTGACAAGCGCTACAAAGTTTATTCTTTTCAAACTTTACATTTTTCATACCCAAGACCAAATCTCTTTTTAAAAGCTTGTTCAATTGATGCATCCCAACATGAGCCAAACGACGATGCCAAAGTCATCCCAAAGAATTTTTGGCAATCAAGCAAGTTGAAATGCAAGAATCTTTTGAACCGAAATCCACCAAATACAAATCTCCATAACGAAAACCTTTAAATATTAGAGATTTGTCTTCTAAGCTTTCAATGATAACTCTATTTGGTTAAAAAATGCATCGAAGACCCAAATCACAAATTTTTGCAACCGAAAGCAAATTGAAGTTCAAGGATTCAACAAGTAATACATTTGAGATGGAAAGGTTGTTTGTGATTGCAACTTTACCTAACCCAATTACCTTTCCTTTGTTATTATCACCAAACGTGATTTTGTCAATGTCATTGCAACCATTCTCAAATGAGAAGAAACGACTTCCATCACCGGTCATGTGTTGAGTGCACCCACTATCAAGCACCCAATGCCTCCCATCGGTTTTATAATTTACCTAAAAGAAAGGTTAGACGCTTTTAGGTACCCAAACTTGTTTGGGTCCTTGGAAGTTAGTAACAAGGGTTTTTGGAACCCAAATCCTCTTTTTATGTTTATTTAGGTAAGGTAAACCAATAAATTTAGCAATTACTTTTCCATACTTGTTTTTTCTTAAGCATGTAATGAGAGTGAGACTCATTTTCTTTAGCTCTAGAAGTTGAGGGACAATTATTTGATAAATGATCTACATCATGGCATTTGTGACAAAACATATTAGTAGCCTTAACAAAAGTCACTTTAATACTCAACTTCTTTCTTTTGTTTGGTTCATATCATAAACCTTCCTTCCTAAATGAATATCGTTGCTCACTAAGAAGTTTGTCTAAGATTTCTTTTCCTTTAAAACATTTTGCTAATCCTAGATTTAACTTTTCCACTTGTGCTTTGAGTTCTAAATTTTCTAAAATTAAGTTTGAGTCATTATCAACAATTTCATCACAAGTATTTTCATGATTAATTTCTAAATCATTACAAGTGACAGATTTT
The DNA here is from genome assembly GCA_019359835.1 of Pharus latifolius. Classification (NCBI taxonomy): domain Eukaryota; kingdom Viridiplantae; phylum Streptophyta; class Magnoliopsida; order Poales; family Poaceae; genus Pharus; species Pharus latifolius. Next base: position 8,291,833 of record CM033320.1, read on the forward strand.
GAATGAGAGACAATATGAGATGATTCATCTAGAATATCACAAGTAATTCCTATGTCACTAGTTTGTTTAGAATCAATAAGTTCCTTAACTAGAAGTGCCTCATGCGAGTCATTTAGTTCGGCATATAAATCGCTAAGTGTTGAATATTCTTTTTTAAGCATTTTATTCTCCTTAGTTAACCTACCTAGTGCCTCATTTAATTCCATAATCATATCAACAAGTTCCTCATAAGAAGGTTCGAGATCCGATACATTTGCATCATCACTCGCCATAAGACACAATGATGACTCATTTTTAAGCGAAGAGGCCTCTCCAATAGCAATTCCCTCCATCTTCTTGGAAGTTGATGGGACTTCATCATCCGAGTCGGATTCCTCCGATCCAGAGTACCATTCACCAATATAAGCTTGGACCTTGCTTTTATTGTTGTAGAACTTCTTAAAGAGCTTCTTTTTACCTTTTGAGCCTTCACCGTCATCTTTCCTCTCATGTGATCTTTGATGATCACTCTTCTTGTTTGGACATCTTGAGACAAAATGTCCCTTCTCATTACACTCATAGCATGTAATGTTTTTGAATCCGGTTTTCTTGTGCGGTCCTTGCCTTTTATCAAAATCAAACCCTTTCTTGTTGATTTTGTTTAGGAGCTTCCGGGTCTTTCTCACAAGGAGAGCTAGATCACCATCGGAGCTCTCATCGGAGCTATCCTCCTTGGCCTCCTCGACATTTGCTTTAAATGCCAAATTTTTCTTCTTTGATCCGGATGCTTCCGCAATTCCTTTCTTCTCCTCTTTTTGCATTTCATGAGTAATAAGAATACCCAAGAGCTCGGTTGGAGTTGTGGATTTGAGATCACCATTGATAAGCACTGTCACAATTGTATCAAAGCTCGATGGTAAAATCATAAGCATTTTACGCACAATATCAATATCTTCAAACTTTGTACGTAAACCTTTAAGATCATTGATTAAGAGATTGAGTCGAGTGTACATATCACTAACATTTTCAGATTCAAGCATGAAAAAGGAGTTGTATTCTCTAGTTAATTTAATTAGCTTAGCTTCTTTGACCTTAGAGGTACCTTCATGAATTACTTCTAAGGTTTTCCATATTTCATAAGATGTATCAAGATTACTAATGCGGTTGAACTTACTTAAGTCTAGTCCATTAAATATGTCATTTTTAGCTTGAGCATTGGCTTGGAGGTTTTTTGCTTCTAGAGGTGTAAGATTCTCTAAATCAATGGGAGCTCTAAAACCGTCTCTAGTGACCCTCCAAACATCATGACTAATGGATTCAAGGTAAACCGCCATCCTAATTTTCCAATAGCAATAATTATCACCCTTGAAGAATGGGACTTTTCCATTATAGTTTTCTTTGATCGACGACATCCTCTCTCTAGACGGTTAAGCCTAAAATGAGAGACCTAGTGCTCTGATACCACGTGTTGATCGAAGGATGCCGACTAGAGGGGGGTGAATAGGCGGTTTTTCAAATTTTACTTTTAATCTAGTGGTTAACAACCTAAATTGCAATATCAATACTCAAATGATATGAATGATGACACAAAGTAAGTTTTGCAATTACTAAAGAATCAAGAGCAACAATTCAATCTCTAGAAGTATAAAGCAAGTAATAGAAGTAACCGAAGAGATCAAATTTTTCCCGAGGTCTCAGAAATTTGCCGATTTCCACTAATCCTCGTTGAAGCGCTCTTCACTAAAGCTTTTGCTTCGATTCCGCTAGGGGTATCCCTTCTCCTCTCCGGATAGGCGAGCTCCGAGCCTTTACAACCAACCGCCGGGCCTCTCCGACACACACCTTCGATGGAGAGATCGCCGGACCTCCCGGGTCGTCTAGGTGACGGCAATCACCAAGAGTAATGAGCCTAGCACCTTACTTGATCAACCTCAAAGCTTGAAGAACAAATATGCAAATGCAAATGGCTCAATTTCAACCTCTCTCAACTAGCACTCAATGTTTTGCTAAAGATTTGGCTTCAAATGCAAGAGAATGAGTGTGTGAGGCTTTGCAAGCTGTTTCACTAAGCTTAAGAGATGAATTTCGTGTGTATCCAGCTTCTACAAACAGTAGGGTTTTTATAGTTTTAGCAAAACGGTCGTTTTCAAGAAAATTGGGCGAAAGTTGTACTGGCCGGACATTGTCCGGTCACTTCGGACAATGTCCGGTCAATACAAATAAAATGACCGTTGCTCACGAGATTTTCAAGTGTCAGTAGCCGTTTGAGATTTTTTTGTGAAGGCCGGACGGATGGATTTGTCCGGACAAAACGTCCGGACAAATGTATATATCTCTGTTAACACTCATATTTAACAGCACATATACATGCCAGACAAATACGATTTGGCCGGACAAATGTATATGTCTCTGTTGACACTTGGCTTAATACTTCACAAAAAATATATAGGCCGGACAAATGTGATTTGTCCGGACAAAATGTCCGAACAAATGCATACGTCTCTGTTAACACTTATATTTTCAGCTTCTCAGAAATTGTATAGACCGGACATTGTCCGGTCACTTCGGACAATGTCCAGTGCGTCCCAGACAAATGCCCCCAGACAAATTTATTTGTCTCAAATAAACTTGTCATATGAAATGTACTGGCCGGACATTGTCTGGTCATTTCGGACAGTGTCCGGCCTAAATCGGACAGATGCACCGGACAAGTTTATTTGTCTCTGTTTATCGTTTTGCAATTTTCATCAGAAGTTTGTATTGGCCGGACATTGTCCGGCCATTTCAGACACTGTCCGGCCAGTTCAAAACGAAAACAGAAATGCTGAATTTTACCCAATTTCAATTTGGGGCTAGATGCATATGCAAATATGTTTCCAAAGACTTCAAGGTTGATCAAATGACTTGTGCTAAGACCCCTCTTAATAGTATGACCATCTAACCTAGAAATTTTCAAAAATAAAAACGCTAGGTTTAGATACTTGTACTTTTGTCGGAGTTTTGTGTCATTCTTGCTTCATGGAGTCTTGATAATCTTGATTTGCACTTTTGTGATGCTTTCTCCTCTGATTAACCTGAGTCTCAAACACATAGGTTAGTCGCATATATTACGAATATCATTAATCACCAAAACCCTAATCAGGGCTCAAGATTCAACAGGCTACACCATCACATGCATGTTGCATTGCATCTCTTCACCCGTTGCATGAAGAGCAGAAGTGAATCTTGAAGAAGACGACTAAGAAGCGTAGCTTAATCAGAGATTCTCTGCTAAGTCAAAGACTTAGTAGAGGTAATTAACCGAGAGTTTTACGAAGCCTCGGGAACCAAAGAACCACACAAGACTCGGCAGTCAGATTTCCCATGAAACGGAAGACAAAAATAAGGTAGTACAAAAACTTGTATCTTGTAATTCATTACATGATTAATAAAGACCAAGTTCTTCGTGCATTTTTTTCTTGTCCTTTATATTTTGTTTACATTTTTTGTCATAGACAGAATGGCACACCCACAAATAAAATAAAAAGGAGAGAAAACTCCCTAGAGCAAAAAGAAAAGAAAGAAATTTTCTTCGCCAAACAGTCTTATACAACGCAGGTTTTTCCTTTGATTTGCCCATGTCGCGTAAGGACTGAGAGACGAACTACATCCTTTCTCTTTTCGACCCGGTCAGCTCGAGCGTTGATGAAGGCATCAAGGTCCACTCTCACTAACGCCATAGAATCCTACATTCCATTAATTTTTCTCTTACCTTTGCCTCTCACCTTAACAGCATCTCGTCTTTCCGGTCGTGTCTCCTCTTGGGTACATCATCGTTGTTAGAGGAAGACGTGTAGGCGCCCGACTCAGACAACCCTCTTCTTTTGTTAGCAAGCATGAAATAAACTCTAAACCACTTAGGTTGATCGCGAACTGCTATCCACCAGCGATCCAAGATGAAAAGATGACACATCTCCATCTTGTATATCTTATGAGTCTGCGCCACAAGTTGGTCATCGGAACGACCGCTAGCATACACTTTCTTAAGTTGGAGCCAAACACCATTGAATTAAACTACTTTCTTATTGGTCTGTTGCCAATGGTCCTTGCAGTGTTTGGCCTTCCTTCCCCTACTTCTCGGGTTTGTCTCATTGTACGCAATTGCAACATTCACCTAGTACATATCGTATTTCCTATTGTTCCCATTAATAGGATCAAATGAATTATTGAACTAGACACTAATCTGCATGTTGTCGACCAAATGTAAACAATGTGGTAACTAAAACATATCTAAGTCTAGTAAATCTATTGTCCTCTAAGCATTGATCTATAAAAATAAAATTATTACCAACTTTATACCGTCGTCTACCGACCATGGAAAATGCTTCAACCTCCCTTCAGCATCAGCGACGCAATGGTGTTGTCATCGTCAATGACGATTCACGCCACCAGATCGGTTGGAGCAGAATGCAGAGTGCTGATGTCGAGTGTGCATTGTGTTGCATCTAGGCCATTATGCCTGATTTTTATGATTAATGAAAACAAACATTTCAGACTAATTGTGTTTTTTTGAGATATTTGATACAGAGTTCTATTGGAAAGACATGCAAGATGATCAAGATAAACCCAACGAAAAAAAGAGATAAAGCACAAGTCACAAGGTACAAAGGCGAAACGCAAATCGCAGAATTGAAGTTGCAAAAGACCTGAGGTAAAATTTGTTTTATTACCGATCTCGGTGTTTTGGAGGCTGATCGGTTTAGGAATTTGTTCTTAGTTTTAACCATACTATAAAGAGGGGTTGCAATTCCTCTCTACATTTCCAGTATAAACAGAGAAACTATTAGGTCACTGCATATCATTCATTTCGATTGGATTTGATTTGGTTTTTCAGTTGAGTTTTTGACAGTAAAAGATATTTTGTATTTTCTAGAAAGATCTAGGCAGATCTGGCTTTTGCTTCTGTTGACAAAAAGATAGCACTTTAAAATATCTTTCAAATTAGCTATTAAACTCTTAAATCAGATCTCTAGATTAAAAGTTATAACTATTTTTATCCATATTGACTATCAGTATGCTATGCTGACTGTCAGTCTAAATGTCAATCTGTTTAAATTGGCTTTTGTCCAGAGAGTTTGTTTTTTGTGCCAAAATTCTTTTGACCTATGCTGACTACTGTCAGTATGCATTTCGACCTCGAGCTGATTGTTTTGAGTTTCTATTTTATTTGGTCATTTTTGTGGTCGATACTGAGTGTCAGTATGTGATACTGATTGTCAATATGAGGTATCAGTTTCCATATACGACCACAAACAGCCAACAAAGTTTTATCCGTAATTTTTGTCAGCCGTTGAGGTTGACACTGACTGACAGTTTGAGCTGTTTTGTTTCTTTTTTCGACCTCAAACGGCTAGCTGAGTTTTCTCCGGATTTTACTTCTTTCTGGTCATGACCCATGCTGACTGTCAGTATGCACTGTCACTTTTACAGCTCGTGCACAACGGCTAATTTGTTTCTTGAGGCTATAAATAGAGGCTTTGAGTAGTTGTTTTATACACCAAGCAGCCTCCTTCTCATACATACACTTGAGCATTTGTTTTAGAGTTAAAAATCTTGATATGTTGATCAAGTTTTGAGCTTTGTGATCCACCGAGTGCTTTCGTTCATATCATCTGCATACTTAGAGTTTCTCGGTGCGTATTGGAGGTCTAGAAGAGACCTTGCAACTTGTTACTCTTAGTAAACGCCCTCACCTAGACGGTTTGGTGGCATGGCCGTTGACCTCTTTTGTTCGAAGATTGTTGAAGAGGCTCGGCGTGATTGTAAAAGGTATCGGTGCTCGCCTTTCGGGAGTGGACAAGGAGTAACTACTAGTGAAAAATATCTTTCGTGGATATTGAAGCAAAACTCATTCATTTGAGTGCTTCAACGAGGAGTAGGGGAGACTGGGCGAGTCTCCGAGACCTCGGAAAAAAATCGCTATGTTTGTTCTCTTTTTCTCTTCTATTTAATTGTGCAATATATTGTTAAATTGTTTTTGGTTCTTCTTGTTGTAAAAGTTGTTTTATTTGAAAAGTTTTAAAGCCTCCTATTCACCCCCTCCAGTCAGCATCCTCGATCCTACACATTGTTCTTAGGCAGTTGTGGTGGAGTGAACTGCGGATAATTCTCTGGCACATCGACAAAATGAAAATTTTGTCCATATTGACAAGGTTGCGAAAATGCGTGGGCGTATGGTGGATAGGGACGATAATTTGGTGCGTATGGAAGGTAATTTAGTGGATACAAATGGTAGTTTGGAGGATATGGCGACTGCAAAAAATTGGGTTGCTGTTGATTGACAAGATTTTTGTGTTTTTACTGGAAAATTGGGAAGAATTGATCTAGTTTAGGAAAACACCGGTGGATTATAATCCATATAAGATTTTTGGAAAATTTTGCAAGAAATTTGGAATAGGTTTGGAGCTAGATTGATGTTGATGCAACAACATAGTATTTATAGAGGAGGGAATAAAATTTTCACAATATTTTGGAATTTTTTAGAATTTGTTTACTGTTTTTTAAGAATTTTTGGTAAAAACTAATAAGAAAATAGCTCAACAGCTATTTCTAGCAGCTCTATTTTAACAGCTCTATCTTTGTGCTACTGACATGTGAGACTCATTGCAAAGTAAATTCCAAATACCAGTTTTTTATGAAAACATCAACAAGAGAATGACAAGTGGGTCAACATGGCATCGAGCCTACCAGTCAGTCTCTATGTGTATAACAATAATTATCGCAAAAGATTATTCAATTGTTAATTAGCTCCAACGATCAATTTTTTAAATTATGTCACTTACAGGTGGGGTCGAGGAACAATGGACCCACCCGTCAGTGAGCGGTGGTCAACAGCAACGCGTGGGTGAAGGCAACAGGGCTACCGCACTCATGCGGTTTACGAGTTTCAGTCGTCAATTGGGCTGACGACTAATGTTTTGTTTCACCAGTTGCCAATTGGACCATCGACTAATGGGTTTAAATATACAATCGTCAGGTGGGTAGTCGACTGTTGTATTTTTTGCAAATACTTTTTATCTTCTATTATTTGCTGAATTTTTATTTTTTTTAGGTTTTCTGTACAAAAATTTCTAATAAAATCGTATGTCAAACTAAGCCAAGTCTGTCACTCCAAAGACCAAATTGAACTACAGCAGATTAGTAGAGAGAGTTTTTTTGATGGCACAATTTCCACTTAATTAGGTCCACTAGGAGTGTTTGTTTTAACATATGTAATTTTGTGTGGCATGTTTAAATGTGTAGTTAGCAAAATGCTCTTTGATACCTGATGAATGGTGCAACGGCATGTATAATAGATTTCGCATGCACATGTGTGCTGCGTCAGGAACTTGCGGCTGGTTGTACATTCTCATCATGCACAAGCATCGTCCTCTTCATCCATATCTGCTTTTCGCCTGCTCAATTGCCAAGAAGCTCCCAAAGTCCCAATCGTGCAGCTTTTGTGTCATGGCCACTCCATGTAATCATTTTCGCCTCGTTTGAAACCATTTCACTAAAAACTAAAGTTTTTGTTTTTTAAGGAGAGCACCTCGAAGAGCTATGATATTTATTGGTTCATTGTCTGAAATCGGTACATATCAGTTATAGAGATTACAAAATAAAAAAATAATAATACTCTTTGTGAAAAGGAAAATGAAAAATTAGATCCAAACCCACTTCTCTGAGTACACAAAAAGAAAAAATCTTATTTGCAACATCTAACAAACACCATAAAGACCTCCATGTAGTATGTGGACTATAACATCAACAATATTAACGCCCAAAGTAGAAAGCAACCAACAAAGGCTTTATCTTTGTTGGAGACCCCATTAAAGGAGTTTGGGAGCAAGATGAGGCAAGCTGACAAATTTGGCTCTAAAGCTACCAAGGACTAGATCTGCCCAACAATGACTGATCCCAAGACCAACCTCAATAAGAAATCACAAGATATAAATGCAAACTGCAAGAAACATAGAAAAGAAAAGGATAGTTTATTTAGAAATAATAGCTCTTTAGAATAGGCCAATGATGATCGTCAACGGCATGGAACGTTATTCCAAGAAAAGGGTCAAGATTGGAACCAACATGACACTTACAATGATAATTGAAACATTGGCCTAGCCAAAGAGAGAGGGTGGGACGAGGGAAAAAAGCAAGACAGGAAGAGCCCCCTCCCTCCTCTCGCCGATGATCACCAGTGTGAGGGAGGAGGGAGAGGGCAGCATCGTTTGGGCGAAGGGAGTGAAAGGGCAAGATGAGAGGAAGAAGTTGTTAAGTAAATCCACTCATACTTCTCATACTCCATCTCACAACATGGACTTAACTTGGGCCATGACTTAATCCTATTATATCTAGGTTCTTTTTGGTTGATTTTGATTATTGATGACATTAAGTGTCTTGGACTAATCGTGTCTTTGAACTATTTGTACGCAGTGTCGTCCGAGGTCGCAGTCCAAGGACGCGAGCCAAGGTCGCAAGCGCAAGGTCGCAGTGTCGCCTGAGGTCACAGTCCGATGACGCGAGCCAAAGTCGCAAGTGAAATGTCGCCAAGAAGGAAGCTGCAAAGACCTAAGATAAGTGCTTGTTTATTGTACAAGTCTTGGAGTTTGGAGTTTGACTTATTTTATAAGAAATTCTTTTTTAGTTTAAATCATACTATTAAGAGGGGTTGCAAAATCTCTTTAATTCCGGCAAAAACTGAAAAACTCTTAGGTCATATGTTGCATTCGCATTCATTCACAATCTTGGTCAAGAATCTTAAAGAGGAACTGAAACTGGTCATCCGAGTGCTGTTTATTTGATCAGGTACTGTTCATTCAACCAGTGGTCACACGAGTACTGTTCATTTGACCAGACTCTATTCACGCAATGTTCATTTGACCGGTTCCTTATTCGACCTAATGGCTAGCTGAGAGTTTGGGCTATAAATATAGGTGTTTCGAGCAGTATTTTCACACATCTCAACCTACATTCTTATACACATTTTTGAGCAGTCTCTGTACACACCTTTGAGCATCTTTTCTATACATTTTGAGCAGTTTTTAGAACAACATTTGAGCAGTTTTTAGAAGTTTTTTGATCAGTTTCTGTTCACTTTTTGAGTAGTTTTTAAATAGTTTTTGAACAGATTTTTGATCAGTTTTTACAAACCTTTCGAACAGTTTTATAAACAGTTTTTGAGCAAATTTTTGAGTAGTTTCTGTTCACTTTTTGAAGCAGTCTTTAAACAGTTTTTGAGCAGATTTCTCTACTGTTTTGATCAGTTTTATAAACATTTTTCGAGCAGATTTTTGATCAGTTTTACAAACACTTTTGGGAAGTGTTTGAGCAGATTTTTGAGAATTTTTGTTCACATTTTTGATTAGTTTTATAAACACTTTTCGAGCAGATTTTGATTAGTGTTTATAAACATTTTTTTGAGCAATTTTTCTAAAGAACCAAGAGATATATTTTTTGATATATACTTGAGCCCAAGTGCCAAAATCTTGATCTTTTGATCAAGTATCATTCATTCTGATTGAGAGAGATCTTCTGAAAGTATTCATTTGTATCATTTGCATCCTTAGAAGTTTTTCGATATTTGTTGGGGGTCAAGAGAAGATCTTGTAACTTGTTACTCTTGGTGAACGCTCTCACCTAGATGGTTTGGAGGCGTGGCCGTTGACCTCTCCATTAACGGAGATTGTCGGAGAGGCTCGATATATTTTGTGAAAGCCATCGGTGCTCGCCTATCCGAAATGGAGAAGTAGCAACCTTAGTGAAAAATATCCTTTGTGGATATTGAAATAAGACTCATTTATTTAAGTGCTTCAACGAGGAGTAGGGGAGACTGGGCGAATCTCCGAGACCTCAGGATAAATCACTGTATTTGTTTTTCTTACTCTTTCTTAGTTGATCCGTTTGAGACCTAGCCTTGGTTTTCGCACTAGACTCGCCCAGATTCTAATATGCGGAATAACGGGATCTTACTCGGAAATACCAAAACCCAAAGGTTGATCGAAAATACAATTCAAGTTAATTACACAACTCTTTATTTCAAAGAGGGCTTTACACGTCGAACGTTAGGTCGCACTCGCCTACGTCGAAGGAACTATGTGTCTAAGACTTTAATCTAGACTCGATTGTATTCAATTGTATTTGATGATCTAAACTAGACCTATTACAAGGTATTTATAGTCCAATCGTATGAATACGTATCAGACTCAGTAACTTAAACGTATTAGACTCATATAACTAACTAATTAACTAATCCTAAATGGATAAGCTTAGTTATATATATTCGGATCGGATTACAATTCTGACCAGAGGACCAAACCATGGTCGCGGATCATTCCATGGTCGCAAAACCTTTCCGAACACAGTTATGATCGCGGAACCGTATACGATCAGGACTTGAAGATCCTCCCGGATCATTAGTGCAAAATATTATTAAATTGTTTCAGTTATTTGCTCTTAGTCTTTTCTTTACAAAAATTATTTTTAGTTGAAAAGTTTTAAAGCCTCCTATTCACTCCCCTCTAGTCGGCATCCTCGATTCTACAAATCCACCCCTAAGACTCTTGATCTCACTGTCAAACCCTTATTTTGCTCATAAATTATTACAATCAGGTCTCAAACTAGCTCAAAACCTCTAACTCTGATACCATATTGAGTTTCATAAAACAAGCAACACATCTAAAAACTATTTATCACAATATATGCCACATGGGTTCACAATCACCAAAGCATCATCGCCTCCCTCCAAATTCCAATGCCACTCATGTGAGGAAACAAAACTGCTACAATGGAGTTCAAAATGCACATATGTGCAGTCTATTGAATTAAGATTCAACGATCCAGGTCAATCACAGTAAAAAATCAAGGAAGCATATTGTTTAAATTTTAAATCATGTTTTAATTTAGACTATCCGATCTCAAATCAGACAGGCCAAATTAACTGCATTTGCAGTGGAAACTGCAGCGGATCTCCTACCCTCATGTGATGTTCGGTTGTTTTATGTTGTCCTCTAAACGCTGTCCAACATGAGGAAATTAATGTGCTGTACATGAAGTTGATGAACAAGCTAACTATTTACCCTTAAGTTAAATGACTTCTTTACTGGTGGGAAATTAGCGAGGGGATGTGGTAAAATTAAAATTTTGGTATAAGTTACTCTTTGATGTGAGTAGTGAAACATGGGATGTGGGCTCATATATTACTAAGACAATAATATTATGTAGCTAAATCTCAATTTTTTATAATTTTATATCAAGAACAGAATATCAAAACTAACATTGAAATCCAAGTTAACGTGATCATCAAAGACAATCATTCTAATAAGATGTTATGAAAAAATGTATTTGCAACTACTAAGTGTAAAGCATAAAGTAAGTGAAGAGGGAATGAAAGGTTTTTCATTTTCTCATGTCGTCCAAAATATGCAAAATCCTCCTATTTCTATGCAAGCATGGTAGATAAAAAAAATTTGAACTATACAAAATTGATGTATTGAACTTACACAATCCATAATATAGGAGGTTATAATTTTCATTACATAGTGAGATAGTAGGTTATTGTTTTGATAACATAAGAGTTACAATATTTATATTGTATAGGTCATGGGCATCTACTGGAGAAAGAGGTATACTCATAACACTCCTTCTTGAATGTTCATTACAAATAAATATGTATGTCTCATTAAAAATCTTATAAAGTAAAAACAGTGGAAAAAACCATGGTTAAGGAAAAAAATACATACATATTCACTTCCCCTGATGATCATGTCAGTTAAGATCTTTAAATTGACGTAATCTAATACCATAAGTCAACTTCTTGGATATTGTCGTAGAAAGCACCTTGGTGAAAAGATCTACTAAATTCTCACTTGAGTGAATTTGTTGAATTGCTATGATATCATCCTTTTGAAAATCATGAGTGAAGAACTTTGGTGAAATATGTTTCGTTCCATATATTTTGATATAACCTTCTCTCATTTGGATAATGCATGCAACGTTGTCCTCATATAAGATTGTGTGTGCTTTCTTCGCTACAATTAGATCGGAAACTCTTCGAATATATTGCGTCACGTTCCTCAACCAAACACATACCCTGTTGGCTTTATGAATTGCCAAAAATTTTGCATATTATATAATGTTGCATCAATAGATTGTTTCATTGAACACCATGAAATAGTAGTACCACCACAAGTAAAAACATATCCAATTTGTGATTGACCATTATGGGAATCGAATAAATACTCTGCATCTGCAAAACCAACTAGATCTATTTTGGATATGTTAGAAAAATATAAACTCATGTCCTTTTTATCTTGGAGGTAATGATGTGTATGTTTTCTACTATTCCAATGTCTTCTTGTAGGACAAGAGCTATATTTTACTAATAAATTAATGAAAAATGATAAATTAGGTCATGTATGAGCAGTGAGATACGTTAGTTCTCATATAACACTTAAGTAATGCACTTTAAAGTCAAGAATTTTCTCATCATTTTTTGCGGTCGAAAAAGATCTTTGTCAACATCAAGTGAACTTACAACAATCTCAATGGATATGCTTTGTCCATATAAAATTGTTTTAATGATTTATCTATATAAGATGCTTGATGCACAAGAACTCCATCATTAACATGATCAATTTGCAATCTAAAACAAAATTTTGTTTTCCCAAGATTCTTCGTTTCAAATTCCTTCTTCAGACATTCAACTATCTTCGAAAGCTCTTTAGTAGTTCCAATTAAATTTAAATCATCAACATATTTGGCAATTATCACATTCAAATTTAGATCTAGACCTTTTTATAAAAAATACAAGGATAAATAGAATCATTTTTGTACCCTTCTTTTATCAAATATTCACTGATATGATTATATCACATTCGTCCAAATTGTTTTACTCCGTACAGTGACTTATTTAATTTGATTGAATATTGTTCTCAAGAACCTGCTTCTAATAGTTTATATCTTTCAAGGAGTCATATAAATGTCATTATCAAGTAAGACATACAAATCAACAGTAACAATATCCATTAGATGCAAGTCAAAATATTCTTTTATTGCTAGACTGATAAGACATTAAAAAGTTGTTGCATTCAATAAAGGAGAATATGTTTTTTCATAATCAATATCAAGTCTCTGAGAAAATCCTTATACAACTAATCGTGTCTTATATTTTGTTATTTCTCCTTTCTCATTTTGTTTTCGTATAAAGACCCATTTATAACTAATAAGCCCAAAAACTTCTCTCTTTGTGAGAGAATTCAACTCTACCTCAATTGCACCTTCCCATTGTGGTCAATTATTTCTATGTTTGCATTCCTCAACAAATTTAGATTCTTGATCCTCTTTATCATCTATAATTTATAGTGCTAAATTATATGCAAATGCATTATCAATGTCAATTCATCTCTGTTTCATAGTTTCTCAGACATGACATAATTTAATGAGATATCATTTTTACTATAATAAGGCACCCAAGTTCTTCAGGAACAATGTCATCTGTCATGCTTACTATATCTTCAGGAGATTTTTCTAGGATAATTATTTTCTCAATTTGACCATTTTGAATCTTTACTCCTTTTCTTTTTCAAGGATTTTTATCTTTGCAACCCAATGATCTACCATGCTTTATGCTTGTTTTTGTCTCATTAGAGGCAGATTGTTAAACATCCTATAGCACATGTTCCGATTGACATATTAATCATTGAAACTTTTTGAAGTAAACTCACCGGCATTTTCCAAACATATTGTTTTAAAAGGATAATCTAGAAATTGTGCTCACAATTTAATTAGCAGAGCTAATTAGCTCGCAAATGCCAAGTTGTAAGTTGATAATAAGGAAACGTGTAATCATATAATGCATCAATTAAAATCATAAAATATTTAAATACTCTACTTGGTGGATGGATGGGTCCACATATATCTCCTTGTATGTGTGCCATAAAAGAAAGGGATCCACAGTTAATTTTCCTACAGAGCAAGCCGCACATTAGAAATCATTTGATTGAAAACATTCTAGTTTTTCAATGAATATCCACATGAATTATCAATGATTTTTCACATCATTATTGATCAGGGATGACCCAACCAGTTATGCTAAATAACAAATTATCATGATCAATAAACTTCCATTTACGATCATATGTGATTCAATCTTACTAATCTTTGTATAGTACAAATCCAAGGATAATACAGGCAATTTTTCCAACACATACTTTTATTCTGAGGACATGTTTGTAATATTAAAGTACTTCATATTTTATTCACATATTGTTTCAATATGATACCCATTTGGCAGATATCTCTAAAACTCAATGAGTTTTTTGAGACTTTGGAGAATATAGTACCTCATTTATATGTAATTTTGTTCTACCAGGTAATAAAATAGTAGCTCTTTTGTAAAGCTCTATTAATTTTGCACTCCCAGATATAGTATTAACATCTGCCTCTAATGTCACCATGAAAGAAAAATATATCTTCACCATTCATATCTCATTGAGCCAGAGGATTATTCATTTAGTTCAAAATAAAACATATTATCATAAAATTTATTAGACATTCAAATATCAACAACCTTAAAGAATTATTGCAAATTTTATATAAATAGAAAAAAACTCATTACAAAATAAAGAAAGAAAAACATGTAAATATTCATTATAGGAAGTAATAACAACATGTAAATATTTATTATAGAAAGTAACAACATTAATATTATTTATTCTTGGACAAAGAAATTTGTAACATCTAAATGGGCTGCACCAAGATGGCCATCAACTTTAGGCTAAGTTATATCAAAGAGATCATCATCACTATTTTCATTGTTACAAGCAAAATTTGTCCCTATCTTTTTCTCTTCGTTTTAAAGTGATGCTTGATAGAGTTTCACAAGATGTTTCATTGTACAACAAATACGCAACTAGTGATTTTTGCTCCACAATGATAGTAAATATTTTTTGCAATAGCTTTATATTTCTCATCTTTCTCCCTGTTCTTACCTCTGCTAGAGGTTAGTTATGTTTTCAAAATGAACATTGTCGACGATTCGGACTCAGAGTCCTCAGACGAACTTATGCAAAATTTATAATAATGAGACCTTTTGAGGTGACCCTCCGGGAAGGTATGTAGAACTATGGAAAACTGGAGCACAGGGAGGTTTATACAGGTTCGGGCCCTCGATGGTGAGAGTAATAGCCCTACGTCTTGTTGGGATTGCACTATGTGTAGTAAATAGTTACAAAGTAGTGGGAAAAAGCCTTCACAGGCGAAGGTTTTTCCTATATAAATGTACCAAAAAAGGCCAGGGAGGCTTATAGAAATTATATAGTCTAAACCATAGTCTTGGCTGTTTGAGTTGTATCTTGATTTATTGATTTATCTCCCCCTGTTTGATACATCTTGCCACCTCTTTTATACCGTTTGAAAGGGTGCCAAGTCGTAACTACATCAAACAGTTGCTTGGATGCGGTTTGGAGAACCACCTTTAACTCCCACGCAGGTTTAACACGTGTTATTTATGGATAACTGCACGCATTAACCTCCTGACGGTTAATCCCCACGTGGAAGAATCTTCGGGGTACTTGGGATATTCCTGTTATAGGAAAAGAATACTCCCACGTTCCTTGGTCGAAGATGTCCTGACCGCGCGATGTTGGTTGACCGCGCAACATTTTCGACCTTCTGTCCGCTCACAGCACACGAACTTCTAACCGTGCACTAGCTGTGATCTGATCGCACAAAGCCTGCAACCTGATCGCGCAAAGCCTGCGACCTCGGGCTGATGCTTCCCAGAAACGACTTGAGTTCGCACCGCCGGGCACATGTCTGGCTCGAATCTGTCTTGAACCAACAGTGCATTTATTTAAACTGACTCAGGTGTCAATCCTCGTCAGCTAGCCCTCAAATTCGAAGAAAACGAAGGGACGTGTTTATTTCGAATTTAAAGATATACATCAGATTTTTAACCCGACACTTCAATTCCCCCACTTAGTGGCGCATTAAGTAGGACGGTTGGTTCCCCGAGACGGGCTCTGGGTATTATGTGACGGGTAATGATGGCGCTGTTGAAACGTTTTTTAATCCGAGGTGAAATTGTAAATGCTTTAAAAGCCCGAGGCGTTCGGAAAGTGAACTGTCATCTTGGCGGCTATAAATCCCGAAACCTTTGAATTGTAGAGCCCCACAATTTCTTCTCACGGTTAAACTTTTCAAGAATTGCCTTCATCCTTCTCTTCATATACTTCCCGATGGCAGATCATAACATCATCAAGATTGAAAGTGATGAAGAGGAAGTTCTCAAGCAGGAGCCTCAAATGCCTGAAGATCCATCTCCTTCAAGGAAGAAACCCAAGGTTGACGAAGGATCTTCCAGCAGGGCAAAGGTAGAAGACGTACCATTGTTCTTTCTTCCTTATGTTCTTTACTCCAACATTCCCTGCTTTTGTTTGGGTGATCGATTTTCTGGTCGGCAAGCGGTGACTACTCGACCAAAAGATCCTCAACTTGTGTTGGGAAAACAATCTTCTGGTGGGAAGGTTGCACTTCCATCATCTGGTGATTGTTGCATCTAGACCCTTTTATGTTGATTTTGATTATTGATGACATTAAGTGTTTTGGACTAACCTTGTCTTTGAGCAATTTCTATGCAGATCGATTTCTGTAAAGTCTGCAAGTGATCCGGGAAGATCTGCAGGTCACAGGTCCAAAGTCGCAAGCGCAAGGTCGCAATGTTGGCTGTGGTCGCAGTTAAAGGTTGGAAGTCAAAGTCGCAAATGCAAGGTCACCAAAACGAAAGTTGCAAGGATTAAAGATGCAAAGGACCTAAGGTAATATTTGTTTTATTTTGACCGATCTCGGTGTTTGGAGTTTGATCGGTTTAGGAAATTATTTTTTAGTTTTAACCGTACTATAAAGAGGGGTGGCGAAAGTCCTCTCTTTATCTCCAACACAAACCGAGAAACCTAGGTCATTGCATTGCATCTTTTTGGTTGGACTTAGTTTTGAACTTATTTGAAAATTCTGGTTTTTCAGTTCAGTTTTTGACAGCAGAAGAGTTTTTCATTTTTCTAGAAAGATCTAGGCAGATCTGGTTTTTGCTTCTGTTGACAAAAATGTATCCCTTGAAATTATCTTTCAAACGAGCTATTAAACACATCTTTTGGATTTTTGGATTTAACGTTATCTCTGTTTTTGTTCAGGCTGACTGTCAGTTTACTAAACTGACTGTCAGTTTGAATGTCAGTTCGTGTTAACTGACAATTGTCCAGAGAGGGTGTATTTTGGGCTCAAAATTTTTGTACTAAATTGACTGTCAGTTTGTCCATACTGACTGTCAGTTGGAGTTTCGACCACAGTGCTTATAACTGAGTTTTTATTTGTTTCTGGTCGAGTTTGTGGTCGAACTGACTGTCAGTTTGAATAACTGACTGTCAGTTGTGGGTTTCAGCTTTCTATAAACGACCACGAACGGCTAGCAAAGTTTATTCCGTAAATTTTGTCGGCCGTTATACACGTAACTGACTGTCAGTTTGAGTTGCTGATTTTCAGCTCTAGCTCCAACGGTTCTTTTGATTCTTGAGGCTATAAATAGGGGTTTTGGGCATGTGTTTTACACAACAAGCAGTAGCATTTCTTATACACACTTGAGGTTTAGTTTTCCACTTAAAATCTTGGTCTTTTGATCAAGTCGAGTGCTTTCCGATCCATCGAGAGTTTCAGTTGTTTTGCATTTGCATTCACTTAGCTTCTCGGTGCGTGTTTGGAGGTCTAGAGAAGACCTCGCTGCCTGGCACTCTTGGTGAGCTCCCTCACCTAGAAGATTCGGAGGCGTGGTCGTTGACCTCTCTAGAACGGAGATTGTTGGAGAGGCTCGGCAAGTTTGTACAAGGCATCGGTGCTCGCCTTTCCGGAGTGGACAAGGAGCAACCACTAGTGATAATATCCTTTGTGGATATTGAGGCAAAACTCAAGTGATTTGAGTGCTTCAACGAGGATTAGTGGAGACTGGGCGAGTCTCCGATACCTCGGTAAAAACAACTATGTTCGTTCTCTATTCTTTCTCTTTAAATATATTAAATTGCATTTGGTTCTTCTTGGTATAAAAACTTGTTTTTATTTGAAGTTTTTAAAGCCTCCTATTCACCCCCCTCTAGTCGGCATCCTTGATCCAACAGTGATCACCCGCTTTTATCGGATGATCTACTTTTCAGGATGGCTATATCAACTTGTCACGAGCAGGGACAGGTAATGATCCCCATTTCCTTTTGCTGATAGTTATAGTTAGTGCAACTAACTTTTGCAAATGTAGGAGACGAAAATTGTTGGAGCCCCTAGCGACCAGCGTGCTGAGATTCCATCTCCTTCCCTCAGACAGACTCCCCAAGGGGAAAAAGAAACCCTGGAGAAGAAGACCGAAGAGATGTCTTCGGCGATTATGCATCTGGCAGAATGTTTTGAAAGATCCCGTGAAGAGGCGCACCAGTTCTGTCGAGAGAGGGACCACGCTCAGCAACAGCAAGAACTCTCCGACTTGATTAGGAACAATAGTGCTTCTCTTGTTAGGGATGATGTAGATAGGCTTAGATTAATTGCTAGTTCTCTGGGGGTTGTTAGTGTAGATCCTACTGACAACAACATGTCTCTCGGAGAACTTTGCAAACTTCTTTCGGATCAGGTCGACGCTCTGGTCGCCAGTATCCCTTTTGTATGTAAAGAATGCAAGAAATAAATTTTTTCTTTTTCTTCATATGAATATTCTTTACATCTTCTGTGTGAAAACATGGCCGTAAATAATGTCTTTGCGACCACTCATACACAGGGAAATTTTAGTTCTGCGGTCAGAATCATACTTTTATAAAAGTACCGCGACCAGCCCTGATACCGCGATCAGACTTAAAGCAGCGGTTAGAACCGAAGCTTACTGCGACCAGAATTGAGGCTCAATTAGATCGTCACTTCGATTAGAATCGGAGTTTAATCGAAGGCATGGTTTCGATCATTCCACAACCCAATCAGAATTTATCCATACGTCCAAAAAATGGGCCATAGGATTTTTTTCATGAAAATATATAAAGCACATGAAGGAAAACGTCCTTTGAAAGCCCTGAAAAACTTTTCAGGCTTGTGTACTTTCAGATTCTGAAACAAAGAAGTCTTTTTCACTAGTACAGAAATGCAGTCTTCTATCGGTAAAAAACACCCTTCTACTATCGGTTTTTGTACCGATAGAGATAGACACGATAGAACAAGACTGGACATTTTCTATCGGTAAATAACCGACAGAAGAAGTTCACTATTCTATCGGCATATTATGAATCTACCGATAGAAAACCCGTCGTAGTCTTACGTCCAGCGGCAGGGAAAGTACCACTATTCTAACGGTTAATTACAAGATTACTGACAGAAAAAATCATAATATTCTATCGGCATATTAGGAGTGTACCGATAGAAAACTCGTCGTTAGCGGTTGGAAAAGTACCACTATTCTAACGGTTAATTACAAGTTTACCAACAGAAAAAAGCATAATATTCTATCGGTATATTTAGAGTGTACCGATAGAAAACTCGTCGTCAGCGGTTGGAAAAGTACCACTATTCTAACGGCTAATTATAAGTTTACCAATAGGAAAAATCATACTATTCTATCGGCATCTTACAAGTTTACCGATAGAAAACTCGTCACTAGCAGTTTGAAAAGTACCACTATTCTAACGGTTAACTACAAGATTACCGACAGAAAAAAGCTTAGTACTCTATCGGATATGTATGAATTCACCGGCAGGAAAGGTCACACTCTTCTAACGGTTAATTTTGATTGTACCGATAGAAAAAAGTACAGTAGTCTCTCGGTTGTTGATGAATTTACCGATAGAGCATTCACATATACAGTACTTTATTTGCATTCACAATACAGTACATTCACATATACAGTACAGATGCAATACAGTATAGATTGGATACACAATACAGTACAGATGCAAGATAAATTCACAGAACAAATTGACACATTAGGCAGTTATTCACATTTATTCACATATGTATGGACAAATACAGATTGCAATCCAATGTGGACATTTATTCACATATATATTTATTCACATGTATATAAACAGTCTATGCAGAGTACACGAAAAGGAGAAAATTGTCATGCTGGATGGTTGGGCGCTACTTCCTCCATGACATATTGTGCCCAGATTTGTCGAAGATATATAATCTTTGCATTTTCATATTGGTCTTTCGACATGGCAATCTGCAAGCATGTGTGCATACTGAGTAACTAACTTCGATCCTAATTTAGAACGTGACACCCATTTTTGAAATTTGAGTTAGCTATCAATGCTTACCTGGGGGAATCGGGAAAAGTTTGTCCGCACTAGGTCGTACATGTAGCGCAGCACATAAAACCCGCATTCCCACGATTGCGGCTGCTGATGGCACTGAGATAATTGCATATGCGAAGACATGTTAGCTATATATTGTTTCCATAAACTAATTAAGCATATACAAAAAGTCTCGTGAGTACCTCATATTCTTTCCAAGCTAGTACGAAGCCCTGCGGTGCGGCATGCCTCCCTCCAGCGGACACATATTTATCAAAAGCCCTGCATTTCAGTTAGTATTGCCAGTTAATGTATTATCATTAGCTAGTGAGGTCAAACTTTAAATCAAACATATAAGTTACTTACGCCTCCATATTCCCCTTGAGCACATATTCCATCGATAATCTGTCACGCATCGAATCGAGGTAGTACACCTCGTTCCTCGACGGACAGATCACGATGAGGATCCAGTGGCCCCTGCATTGTACGTAAAAGAGGACCGCTAGCTCAAAGTACATCTCAGGTGTAACATACAAGATTGAGTTAAATTAGTACGAAATGCACTAACCTTTGGTGGTACGGCACCAGAATGAAGTCCCTGTCCTGCTGCGCCATCAGCGCGCTGGATATGTACTGCTCAGCGTGCGCGGCGTCCTGCTCTAGCATCGTGAGGCTTATTTTCTCTGGGTCGAGGAAACCCACCTTGTCACACGCAGCCTCCGATGCTAGCCTGTACATGCACCTGCATGCGAAGGACGAGATTAATATTAATTTCACAGAAAGTTACTCAGCATTCAAATGAACTGCAACATTAATGCAGAGTTAGCAAACAGAGTTAGAAAACAGCAATACATAGCATCAGCAAACTCACAGGACTCCAGTCCGTATGATGGACATATCGAGCTCCCGCCAGTTGTAGAGGTCGAACAGATCCTCGTGTGCCACGGATATAGTCCCGGGCTCACGGTGGAACTGCCCAGGCCTGTAGGGAACTAAGAAGTTCAGGCTGCGCCGAGCTCGATGTAGGTACCACTCGTGGAGGTCTCTGGTTGATCGATCCAATTTCCGCAAAGATGCCTCCGACATGAGTGGGAGCGCGTTCGTGAACGTCCGCGGCAGTCCCTGTCGCCCTTTGCCCTTGCCTTTGCCGCCCTTGCCTTTTGCCGGGGACTGAGCGCGTACCTTCGAAGGCAAGGGCGAGCTGATGGCGGCTTTCTTCCGAGGTGGAGGCGTGGATGCGCTGGGTGGGGTCGAGGCCGTCTTTGATGTGTCCAGGTTCGCACGAGATCGGCCCTCATGCCCCGAGCTGGGGGCGCAGTCCCCTGGTAGCCCCGCGGCAGGCCACTTCAATTAATGAGCACGTATGTTAGATTATGCAAGTTGAGTGTACTGAGTAGGATGTAATCTAAAATGTGTAGGATTTACCGATTGTATTACAAGACACTTCTTGGGCCACTGTACGTAGGAGCCCACTGCCTCAGCAAGTGTCTGCAGTTCCTCTGTTGGGACTGGCAACGGAGAATCGTTGTAGCCCGGCATGGCCATGTCCACCTGTACCTTTGCGAAACCCAACCGCAGAGGTACACAGTGGACCCGGACATCCGGCCCAGACAGATATACGAAGCCGTGTCCAACCACTTCCTGCCCGGCGCCTACGTGATTCTGTAGGATGCAGCCCTCCGGCCCCTGCAAATTTGTAACAATTAAGTGCACAGATGAAGGCTTGCATCAACTTAAGTGCACAGATGAAGGCTTGCAGTACCTCAAGTAGATCCACTGGATCCGCGAGTACCTTCGAAGCGCAACTGCTTATCCGACCCCGCGGGGTACCGTCGTCCTGGGGATCCGCATCTGCACTCTTGGCCAGCAATGCTTCTCTCAACCGTGCAAACTCTTCCCTCATTTGTGCGACCTCGGTCTGCACCTCAGACTGTACCTCAGCCCGTATCTCAGCCCGCATCTCCGCCTGTATCTCCTCCCGTACCTCAGCCCGTATCTTATCGGAGAGGTCAGCTTCCTTTTCCTTCCAGGTGCGGGCCTTCTTCCTCGGTGGAGTCGGATCTACGAAACCAGCCTTCCACGACACAATGGCTCCCACGGCCCGTGTCCGCCCGGGATGCTCCTTATTTCCTAGAGCCTGGGTGAGGATGTCGTTCTCCCTCTGCGGGGTAAACAATCCCTCCGCTGCCTCCTTCTCAAAAGAGATCTGTTACATTTGAAGGTACCTTGTGAGACAAATTGCCTTATATACACTTGTGCGCACACAGTTTACGAGGTTAGCCAACTTACCATTCGCCTCACAACGTCGGCGTCCCCAGGGGTTGCGAACTGCACAGACCCCGTGGACGACACGGACCCCCTCCCCCTCCACCATCGCTTGCACCTCTCATCCCGGATCTCGGAGAGCGGCAACTCAGGGGTGTCGATGACAGGATTTTGCTCGTCTTCCTTCTTCCACTGCTCCTCCTTCCCCGCATAGACCCGGGATCCGAGCCGATGCGGGTGGTCGTTCCTCTTCTGGATCGCCCTATTCTTCTCGCTAAGGGCCTTGAACTCCTCAGTCCCCTTCTGCTTGGTGAATTCCTCCCATACCTCCTCCGATATGAAGGGGTACTTCTCGCAAGGAGATTTCCCCGCAGCGAGGAAGTTACTGACGAGCCAGCTCTTAAAGGTTTTCCATGTTCCGTTCATGTCCTTCAAGCAGGCAGTCCTAGGTGTATCGTCGGGGATGTTCCACTTAGCCTGTTTCCGAAAAATGCATACAATTAATCACGAGTTAGTTAAACTTTAGTATAAGCCAAGAGAACGTGATTACGAAAGAGTTCAGCGATTTCAGTTCATTTAACCTTCACTTCCGCCCACAACCTATCCCTCTCGTCCGCCGTCACGTCCTTCTAGCTCTGGACAGTGATCTTCACCCTTTCTTTCGCCAACAGCCTAACGTAGGCCGCGTACCTCCCAGCATTCTTTCCAATCGGCCTCCCAAATTGGTTGAACTCACAAGAAAGATCCGTGCGTTTGGCCAAACGCCCCAACGTCGTCGCGCCTCGCCCCACCCTCTTGCGCTGGGATGTAACAGCTGCATCTTCAGTAGTTACGATGGGGTTGGCCCTAGTCGAACCACTAGTACCATCCGATGAAGACGACGACATGTCTTCCCCTACAAAACCTTCAACAAACCATATATATGGCAATTAATTCGCCTTGGAGTTCCATAACTCAGCCCAGGACTGGAGACTAACTAGGGCGGCAAAAGGGAAAATAATACAAAAAGAAAGACATGCATAAATTACTTCCTGAACTGTTCAGAAATATATTCTATCGGTAAACACATGAGCTGCCGATAGACCATAACAATTACCTCCACAGAAGACAATTTTTCTATCGGCAAACACGTGAAATACCGATAGAACATAACAATGTTCTCTACATATGGAATTTTGTTGACAAGCCACCATTCACTGTCATCACATAACATTCTCGATGATTTGCTACACTAATATTCATGGGCCAGCATTATTATTTCACACGTAAATATGCACACAAGCATCTAAGTGCCACTGTGCATAATCTTTAGCCTAGCCTGTATGTGAGTCATCAGGACTTCACATCTATTAGGTTGGGAAAAGTCATGTATATAGGCATTTGAAACATATACATCGAAGACCCATCCACATTGCCATATATTCATACGAAGTGAGTAAAAATTCTCAACCAAACTAGTACATTGCATGGCTCATGTCCTTCCAGATCCAAATTAAGTTTTACTACTTGTGCAGAAAATTTTCTATCGGTAAACACATGAGCTGCCGATAGAATATGTGTAAAACACCTCCAACATATAATCTGCATTGCATGGCAGTTGGATACAATTGATCACACATACAGCAGTATAGATAAGTTAAAATCTCAAAACAGGTTCATTACAGCACTGGAACATATTATGTAAACCCTAATTAAAATCAACATTGCCTGCGGAATGTACATAAGCCAACACAATAGGGAACCCTAGTGTAATTGCAAAACTCGAAGAATTAGTACGTGCAAAACACTAGGATCAAATAAAGAAAATGCTGGAAATAGAACGACGAATTAGGGTATTTACGGCGGCGATCAGTTCTGGTGATGGAGAGGCGGTGTAGAACGCAGCGGCGACCGGCGAAGGACGAAAATAAGAACCGGTGGCAGTGGCGAACCAGTGTCCAGCCGGCGATCGTCGTGTGGGAGAGAGGAAATGAGTGATCACGGCGGAGGTTGGGGTTTTCTTCGCTCTCGAAGAGACGCAGTGCTCTAAGGTGGAACTGTTCGAGTGGAGGGAAACTAAAGGGCCGTGTACGAGTAATAAAGTAGCGGAGGAACTTTTCTATCGGTATAACAAAATGATACCGATAGACTTATGTACTTTTCTATCAAAACAACAAAATAATACCGATAGAACAAGTAAATTTCCCGGAAAAATATTTGAAGTAGTGGATGCCTTTTTCTATCGGTATAAACAATAAAATCCCGTGAGACCAATTTTCCACAGAAAAATTTTTTAAAGTGCTTGAGATTATAGTATTGGGTGCCATTTTTCTATCGGTAAAAACAACAAAATACCGTGAGAGTAATGAAAAGGTGCATTTTTCTATCGGTATAAACAAAAAAATCCCGTGAGCCCAATTTTCCCCAGAAATTTTTTTTAAAATGCTTGAGATTATAGTTTCTATCGGTAAAAACAACAAAATACCATGAGAGTAATGAAAAGGTGCATTTTTCTATCGGTATAAACAAAAAAATCCCGTGAGACCAATTTTCCCCAGAAATTTTTTTTGAAGTGCTTGAGATTATAGTTTCTATCGGTAAAAACAACAAAATACCGTGAGAGTAATGAAAAGTGCCTTTTTCTATCCGTATAAACAATAAAATCCCGTGAGACCAATTTTCCCCAGAAAATTTTTTTGATTAAGTGCTTGAGATATAGTATTGTGTGCCCTTTTTCTATCGGTAAAAACAACAAAATACCGTCAGAGTAATGAAAAGGTACACAATTTAACATCAAACAGACCGTGGTTGAAAGCTGCAGAATGTTAAAGAAAGAGGGAAGATAGCCAGAAAATTGGAAAATTGACATAAAAAGAAATTGTTCATTCATTGTTGTTTTATCACTTACAAAAAAAAAATAAAACCCAAAATGCTAGGTCAAGGGGTGGTCTTAGCCCTGGCTGCATGTAGAATAGAGTCAGTTAGACTTGCAGCCAGGACGCAGGACTCCTGTAGCGACAAGTTGTCCCTAGGATCAACTACTACCGCGTCGAGAAGGCCTGCGACCTCCCTCAGCTTCGCTATAGTATCCTTCATAGTCAAACCGCAGCCAGCGATGGTCATATCCGCGGCTTTCTTCTCCTCGCGAAGACGCCTCGTCCTCGCCCTAGCATTGTCACCATCCGTCTTCATGCGCTTAATGCGCTGGAAGAGATCGTCAAGGTCAAGCCGTAGCTGAGTGTGCTTGTCTGTAAGGAGCTTGTGCTCCTCCTGGAGGGCCCTCAGGTCAGCCTTCACTTTGGCAGTGTCTTCCACGGCTACCATTCCCTGTGCAAATCAACAAGTCAAGAATGAACTGAACATGGATTAACAATACAGGGGTAAACCGAGGAGATTTAGAGTTCTTACCGGGGAGGGCGTGGATGACGATCCCATGGAGGTTGCCATTGTCAAAGAGAAGATGAGGAGTCGAACCGTTCGAGAATTAGAAAAACAACAAAATACCGCGACGCATGGCGAGGTACTTATAGAGTTTCCAAGGCGACGCATGGCGACACGGTTGAGAATTCAAAGCGGCAGAGTATTCTTCTATCGGTAAAAACAGGAAAAAACCATCAAACAACAAATACCGTGAGACTAACGAATTTATTCTAACGGTAAAATAGAACAATACCGATAGAAAACGTTTTGAAGTGCCTGAGAGAATATGTCCTTCTCTATCGGTATAAATAACAAAATACCATCAGAAAAAAGGGATTTTTGCAGAACTTAATTTGAAGAGGCTGCGATGAGATTTTTGCAAGTGCTATTTGAAGGGAAGAATTAAATATTTACAGGATAAAGGTACTGTACATGTTAGAACTCATGCTGTGGAGTAAAATTGAGATGTATTAATGCTGTGAACTAGCTTATCATTAAATTCTAAAGAAAAATGTACTGCCTGATGTATTAATGATAAGTTCCTCACCTTGCTGCAGAACTTGTGGGCTGTTTGCTTGGCATTTATCCCTGAAATAGAAATTAATCATCAATGGTTCTCAACCCATAATCCTTCTTCGTGGTCATCTCGCAGATACGTTGTTTCGTCGATATCTTCAGTACGGATAGATTGAATGTCCTCTAAAAATGGAGGTATTTCATCGAATTGGTTATACTCCTCTTCGTCGACAACATCTTCGACCCCAACAATACGTCTCTTGCTGTGGAGAACAACATGCAAGTTTAGATTGGCCGGGTCAACGATGTAGAATACCTGTGTGGCTTGCTTTGCAAGTATGAATAGATCGTCTTGGTGTCCGACTCTACCAAGATCGACGAGAGTAAACCCGTAACTGTCAACTTGAACACCTCGAGGGATTTCGACCCATTGGCATCGAAACAGGGGAATCTTAAGTAATCCGTAATCGAGCTCCCATATTTTGTCAATAACACCGTAATATGAGTTCAGCGCCCTTACTGACCTGGCATCCTCGGAAATAGCAAACAGTGTCACTCCGCTACATTGCGTGCTACTCTTGGCGTCTTGAGCTCTTGTGTAAAATGAATACCCATTGATGTCGTACCCCTGCCAAGTCCCTACAGTGAATCTTGGGCCTCTAGCCAACCATGTCACAGTTTCACTTACGGAGCCCTCGGCAGCTCGCGTGACTCTTTCTTGGATCCACTCAGCAAATTTCCTGTTATGTTCTCTGCTTACCCAAACGTCTGACTTCGAAGGATTCTGTGACCGTAACATTACCTTGTGCTCGTGTATGTATGGCTCGACCTCCGTCATGTGTTGTAAGACCCAAAAATGTGATTTTGCGTACACATCACGAGCGGGGATGATAGCTTTGAATCCAATCGTTCCGATTCCCTCAAGCCTACCCTCGTGTCGGGACCTAGGAACACCAATTGGGTCAACCCCGGCCATATAATCTGTGCAAAATTCAATCACCTCCTCGGCGGCATAACCTTCCATGATACTCCCCTCGAGTCGACGACGAGTCCTTACGTATCCCTTCAATACACCCATAAATCTCTCAAATGGATACATGTAGCGCAGACACACGGGTCCACAAAACTTAATTTCTCTGATAAGGTGAACAATCAGATGGACCATAACATCAAAAAAGGATGGAGGGAAATACATCTCGAGCTGACAAAGAGTTGTAACCACGTCGCGTTGCAAAGCGTCCAATCCATCGGGATCAATTACCTACGAGGACACAGTTGCGCCAAATATTCATATCAGAAAAATCTTCTAATTAAGCTCCACAAATGGAGGTAGTGAACTTATAGTACGAGTGCACGTACTTACCTTGCAAGATATTGCGTTGAAGAAATAACATAGGTTTGTGATTGTCTCTCTGACTTTAACTGGGAGAATGCCTCTGATAGCAATGGGAAGCATCTGTGACATCAAGACATGACAGTCGTGGGACTTCATGCCAACCAGTCTTAGGTCCTTCATAGACACAAGTTTTTTCAAGTTCGCGGAGTACCCACATGGAACTTTAACACCGTGCAGGTACCGACAGAGTTCTGTTTTTTCGCTCTTGGACAACGTATAGCAGGCCGGGGGGAGGTATGTACGCTTTCCATTCTCTAAAGGTGCAAGCTCAGTCCTTATCCCCATTTCCACCATGTCACGACGAGCTTTCACACCATCCTTTGTCTTTCCCGGAATGTTCAACAACAAACCAATCAAACTGTCACAGACATTTTTCTCTACATGCATGACGTCAATGCAATGTCGAACTTGTAAGTGCTCCCAGTACGGTAGATCCCAGAGAATCGATCTCTTCTTCCAAACATTTTTTTCTCGAGGTTTAGAATGCTTACCGAACTCAACTTTGATGTCGTTCACACGCGAGTAAATCTCCTTACCGGTCAGAAACACTGGAGATGATCCCTTCTCAGGCTTCCCGTTAAATGATTTCCTCTTCTTACGGTACGTGTGATGCACCGGAAGAAACCTGCGGTGACCCATGTACACTGTTTTCCGGCAGTTTCGCAGCCACATGCTCTCAGTTTCATCTAGGCAAATAGGGCAAGTCTTGGCTCCTTTCGTATTATACCCCGACAAATTGCCGTAGGCAGGAAAATCATTTATGGTGCAAAATATCAAGGCCCGCAAGATGAAATTCTCTTTCTTGTATGCATCCCACACCTGCACACCCTCGCTCCACAATTTCTGTAAGTCCTCGATTAAAGGCGCTAGAAACACGTCAATATCATTTCCGGGTTGTCTGGGTCCTGAGATTAGTAACGCCATCATGATGTACTTGCGCTTCATGCATAACCAAGGAGTAAGATTGTAGATGCATAAAAGAACCGGCCAAGTGCTGTGCCGGCTGCTCATATTACCATGTGGGTTCATACCATCTGTACTCAGCCCGAACCTTACATTCCTAAGTTCGCCGCCGAACTCAGCAAATGTTCTGTTGATGTTTCTCCATTGAATAGAATCAGCTGGTTGTCTCAGTTTTCCGTCTTGTTTCCGGGCTTCAGCATGCCAACGCAAGTGCTTCGCGACTTTCGGATTTGCAAACAGCCGCTTCAATCTAGGTATCACAGGCAAATACCACACAGTTTTTGCCGAGGGCCCTTTCCTTACCTCGTGACGTTCACTGTCAATCCAGTCCCTACGCGTATACCTCGATGCGCCGCATCTTGGACAAACATGCAAACTGGAGTACTCGTTACGGTACAACACACAATCATTTGGGCATGCGTGTATTCTTTCGATTTCCATTCCCAACGGACACAACAGTTTTTTGGCTTGGTAAGTAGATCTTGGCAACTCATTTCCCTCTGGAAGCATGTCCGCTAGAAGATCTAATAGTGGCGTGAAACTCTTATCACTCCAACCGTTTCCTGCCTTCAAGTTATATAATCTCAGCACAGAAGACAGTTTTGTAAATGTTGCACATCCAGGGAACAGAGGCTTCTCAGAGTCAGCAATCAGTTTCTCAAATTCACAGAAGTCATTTTCGTTGTAATCTTCCTCTACATCACGTAACATCTCATCTAGATTGTCATCATCATCATCTACGTGCACATCGGAATAAACATTACCAAAATTGGGATGATCATCGATATTATTGCAATCCACATCCGAGTCGTGCTGATTGGTAGTAGTGGTGCTTGTTTCCTCAAGATCTTCGCCATGCCATATCCAACGGGTGTATCGCGCGTTAAAACCACGACGAATCAAATGACTCTTAATTTGATCAGAGTTGCTAAACCTCTTCAAGTTCATACAATCTGTACAAGGACAGAGCATATTTTTCTCTCCCTTCCTCTCCTTTTGTTGCTCAGCAAATTTAATAAACTCATTCACACCATCCAAATATTCAAGAGTAGTACGTTTTATTCCATACATCCAATATTTCCTGTCCATCTACAATTAACAAAATTTAACGAGTAAGCCATGCATGAAACCTGCCCAATTAAGTTATGTATATGTACATGTACAGCCTCTTACAACAGATACATGTGTTGAACCCTAGCCTGACGAAATTAACACTAATTAAACTAGCTAACTACACAATACAAGCTAGTTAGCTCCTAAAACATGACGCATTTCCAGCTACCAAGCTCCCAAGCTTAGAGCTACAAACTTGGAACTACACAATACAGCTAGCTTGCAAGTGGAGAGGAACGGAGATCTAGAGGGAGAGAGAGATAAGTGTCGACGATTAAGCGTACCTTAAAGAGAGGGGCGCAATCAACTTCCCTCCAGCCTGCGCTGATCACCCTAGCAGTGTAGCTGGAACTTTCGTCACAAACAGAGGGACACAGAGTGCAACAGAACAAATTAAAGAGCAGCACAGCAATGCACGAGTGGGGTTTTCCTTATAATGGACATTTTTCTAACGGTAAATACAT
Organism: Pharus latifolius; assembly: GCA_019359835.1. Classification (NCBI taxonomy): domain Eukaryota; kingdom Viridiplantae; phylum Streptophyta; class Magnoliopsida; order Poales; family Poaceae; genus Pharus; species Pharus latifolius. The sequence continues at coordinate 8,322,252 of CM033320.1, forward strand.
GAAATAACCGTTAGAGAATGTGCATTACCGAGCACAGGACTTCTTCTTTCGGTAAATATGTGTACGAACCGTTAGATCATGCATGACACTCGAGCATGAGTTTTTCTATCGGTAAATATGTGTATTTACCATTAGAATATACATTACTGAGCAAATATATGTGTTTTCCTATCGGTAAATATGTGTACTTACCGTTAGATCATGCATGACACTCGAGCATGAGTTTTTCTATCGGTAAATATGTGTATTTACCGTTAGACTATGCATGACTGAGCAAATATATGTCTTTTTCTATCGGTAAATACACATATTTACCATTAGAATATGCATGACTGAGCAAATATATGTGTTTCCTATCGGCAAATATGTGTATTTACCGTTAGAATATGCATGACTGAACAAATATATGTGTTTTCCTATCGGTAAATATGTGTACTTACCGTTAGAGGAGGTACTGGTACCAAACTGGTACAAACATGCACATGCCATTTCTCACATTCAAGGAATCATATCAATGTAACATCAAACAGATCTTACATCAAACGGATCTTAACTAGAAGATAAAGCAATATATTTCAAGAAATGCTAATTTGTGGATTAACTAGGAGACACAAAAATACTTTTCGTAGGTAGTTGGGACTTCATCTTGCCAAAGAAATTACAGATGCCAGTTCACAAATTCAGGTACAAACATACACATGCCAGTTCACCAATACAAATTCAGGTACAAACATACACATGCCAGTTCACAAATTGAAGTGCATGTCTGAAACAGCAGTACAAATACACACCTACCTACCAATACAATTAAATACACAAATACTCCCTGCACATTCAAGTTCATGTCCCAATTAGCAATACATGATACACAAATATACAACAATATACAAATACAACAATTCACACATTCGATGTATATTACAAAAGCCACGTCTGAAATTAACAACAGATCACGACGAGGACCCAGTGGCCCATACATGCATTTTACATAAAAGGGAATCTTTGCAGGTTGCCACAATGCAACTACCGACTACAAGTTAGACCTGATACATCACAAATCCATTCATCCAAAACAACAAATGTCTGAACCACATTGGACTTAACCATAGGAGTTCAGTTCGAAGACGCCCGAGGAGCTGGAATTGCCGTCGACATACATTTGTACGTATTGGTGATTTCCTCAGACTCAAACTCGATCAACTCAACTCAACTCAACTCAACTCCATTAACAAAAAGAACCTACCTTCCAAGATGTTGTTCTGTGTAGTGATGGTGTAGAATGGCTGTGCAAATAACAACAATTCTTCTTCTCCAAGCAGGTAAGCATCTGGCCACAAGCTGGTGTATGCAAAAAAATGTAAGATGCTTTCTATAGGTCCTGATTTGAGAAACACGCCGGGCTTAAGTATCTTCTCGACCGAGCCAACCAAGATCTCACCCTTCACGTCCTTCCAGCTCTCGACGGTGATCTTCACCATTTCTTTCGCCAACAAGCCAACGTAGGCAGCGTACTGCGATGAAGAACCGTGAAATACGTTGCCCCTCACGAGCATCATCCAAGGACCTGAACAGATCATAATCATATTGAAAAGAAGACACATCAAAATGAAGGATACAAAAAAAGCAGAATTATTGCCATAATCGGATTAGAATAATCTAACAATATTGCAGAAATTTTACGTACCTTCCTTGGGATGCCAACGTCTAGAGGGCGTCGATGGAGGTGCGGAGGTGCAGCGGTCCCCTGTAGAGGTGCGCCGGCCGTCCATGGAGCTTACGGGTTAGGACTACGAGCCCCAGATGAACTGTGAGAATGAAAGAGACATACCCGTGTATTTATACAAATATATATTTTCTATCGGTATGTAAACAGAACACCGTTAGTAATAAAAACATCTGTAGAAGGCGAATGGTTCTATCGGCACAATAAATATTACCGATAGGAATTTTTGTACATACTCTATCGGTGTGTACGTACATTGCCGATAGAATAATACTAGTTGTAGAAGGCCAACAGTTCTAAGATATTTTTGCAATATTCTACCGGTATAAACATTCATTACCGATAGAATAAAACTATTTGAAGACGAACAGTTCTAAGCAATTTTCTATATATTCTAACGGTAAAAGAATCCATTACCGATAGAATAAAAATATTTGTAGAAGGCCAACTATTCTATCGGCGCACTACATATTGCCGATAGGAATTTTTAATATACTCTGTCGGTATATTCATACAGTAGCGATAGAATAAGTCTAGTTGTTGAAGTCGACCAGTCCTATCGGCGCACAACATTCTTCCGTCAGTACTTATGCATCTCTTCTAACGGCAAATATGTTCATCACCGCTAGAGTAAATCATACTATTTATTCTATCGGTAAGTTTCTTAGAAACCGATAGGGAAAATACATCCGTCGGGCTTTTATGACCGCGAGGCACATTTTCTATCGGTTTTCTGCTGTTTCGCTAATAACCGATAGAAGATAGGGGTTAGTAGACTGCATTTCTGTACTAGTGTTTGTTTCAGATCTGATGCCTAGAACACTTTAACGGGTCCGCCAGAGAGAGTATCCATTATGGGAAATGAATAAAATATTCGGTGGAACGTTTGAGTAGAATGTTACTCACAGAAGTGCGCCTCCTGGGGTCTATAAAAGGAGCAGGTAGCTTCTTGAGGAAGTCACATAGCCAAAAACCCTTCCTCAATACTTCCGCCGTACAAAAAACCCTCCTTCTTCTCAGCCTTCGTCTTCCCCAAAGTTGCCAATTTTCCTCCCGATTCCTCACAAGAAATGGCATCCTGGAGCAGATCAATCCACCACTCCGAGGAGAGTCTGCTGGCGCTGGAGAAGGAGGAGATTCTCCCTCCGCGGCTGCTAATCAACTGGCGGCCCGCGGAGAAGGACCAAGAAACCCCAGTCGTCGGAGAGGGCGAACTGGTGGTCTTCGAGGAGTACATGCGCTGCGGGTTCAGATTCCCCGAGAGTCGGTTCCTGAAGGACATCCTTGAGCATTATGGGTTGGAGTTGATCAACCTCCATCCAAATGCGGTCCTGATTCTGGCGGTGTTCCAACACCTGTGTGAAGCATACGTCGGAGTGTATCCCAGTGTGGATCTCTTCCGGCGTTTCTACTATTCGGCGTGGTCGAAGAGTGCCAACGCCGCCGGATGTATTTACTTCCGGATAAGGGAGAAGAAGGGGTACCCCATCCCACCCCTGCGGGATTCGGTGCACGGGTGGCACCAGAAATGGTTTTACTGCACCCCTCCGTCTGAGAGCGGGTTATGGTTCAAGAACTCGCGGCCGGAGAAGCCGAGCGAGTTGGACTCCCTCCTGGCAATGAACTCGGAGTTCATGAAGCATGCCGAGGTGATCCTTCACTTAGTCGGACAAGGGCTAACAGCGCGCGATGTCATCCGAGACTTTGTGAAGAACCGGGTGAGCCCCCTGCGTGAAAGGGCTCATCCGGCATGGGAGATCAAGTCCATGGCGGACAGCACCTTGGACTATAATGAAGATACCCTTCTCTGACGCTGGGGTCTTTATTTTTGAAATGCATTGGTTAACTTGCATTCTGGAACAGTCCTGCCTTCATCCGAGATTGAGAGGCGAACTAACTACCTCCTCAAGGCTTATAATGCCGAGGTAGAGGGTCCCAAGGGATCACCTCGCCCGCAGAGCTTGGTTCATGCCGGCGACGACCTTAAACAGGAGCGCCGGAAGGTATGCCATCTTTCTCTTAGCTTCTGTTTACAGGTCTTATGTGTGTCCAGCACTAACAATTTTACCGGAATGGGAACAGCTCTTAGGGAGGTTCGCCGAGGCAACGTTCCCAAGCAAAAACGTCGATTCCCTGGGGAAGCCGACGATAAAACACGTGAAGAAGGTTTCCTCGAAACCCAGGACGAGGAATCCCGCCCCTAAGAAAGCCAGGCAAAATCTTGGAGAGGGGTCTTCACGGAGCGTCCCTCCTACCGCAAGGAAAACTGCGGTAAGATATCATGTTCCTCCTATCTTTCCAGGTGCGGACTGGAATCACTTCTTCGTCGTGCAGGGGGAGAGGAGCGAAGAAGAGGAAGACGATGATGCATGTCCCCCTAATCCGCCGGAGGAGGAAGATCGCGGCCTCTTCATCCGGTGTCGCTCCAACTGGTTCCGCAGAAACAACTGCTACCGCGGAGGTGACTGTAGCAGACTCCGCGGCCACCGAAAGCCCCGTGGTCGCGGGTGACACCCCTGCTCCTGAAACCCCCAAGGCTTCAGGGCCAGTTGCCTCTACTTCCCTGGTCGAAGGGGTGACCATGGTAAGATTCTTTCACGGTCTTGTTTTCTTCAATTCCCCCTGTATGCTTGTTCATTAAGTTAATGCTTATCCAGGGAGAAGAGCTTCCCCCTGCAACTCCTGTGAGTCCCAGGGAGGAAAATCCTCCACCCCTTCGGACAGGAGTGGATGTCACCGAACAAAGCCCCGCGGTGCCAGCCCCAGAAGTCCAGGAGCCCCCAGGCCTTCGGATGCAACTCAGCCCACAGGACAGGCTGCCCAGGTAAGAACTCTTACCCTTTGTCTTCACCTTCCCTTAAAAATGTGCTTACAGATGAACACACTTAGGGGGAAAAGGCCTTGTTCACCAAGAGGAAGACCAGGACAGACGACGAATGTCCCCTTTCTCGAGGTGAGCCTTCCCTGAAATCCCAAAGGCCGATGGGATTTCAGATAAGGTAAGAACCCTTATCTTGGTGGTATTAAAATAAGTTGTGATGATCACGAATTGTGATTGTTTGGTTCATCTTTCTTTGTCAGGCGAAAAGAAACAGCACCCAGCCCTTCAACTGCTGCAGAGAGGATTGAAGTCGCTGCTAGTACCAAAGCCTCTAGTGAGGAACGTTCCACCCCCTTGGTCCAGGAAGTAGTCCGGGCCGCGAGGGGAGAAGCAGGCACAGAGACCCAGTCGCAAGCAACAGCGACTGGGGGTAGTGCCCAGCAGGCACTCCCACCGGCTGCCTCTGTTGTGGCTGCAATGGGGCCTTCAACGAGTTCTCCAGTCATCCCGGAAGACGTTTCCTTCCGGGAATTCACAACGGTATGATGAACTTCTCTTTTGGTGCCTGGATTGTACATAGGACATCTTTAACTCTTTTTTGCATCACAGGAGCTATCCCAGATGACGACCAGGTCGCTTGCTATGATAGCGAGCATTGAAGCCATACAAAAAGAGCGAGATAACTTGCGCAAGTAAGGATCACTATTCTTCAACTTGTATAGATACTGGTTATGACCACACCTTCTGTTCTATCACAGAGAGGTGGCATTCCTGAAAAAAGAAGTGGTCATGGTCAAGCTTCATTCGATCTCAGTGACTTCACACCAAGGGATCGAGATCAACAAGCTGTGGTCACAACTCTCCGGTAAGTCGATTCCTGATTAGGAAGACTTAACTTTATAACATGTGAGTAACTCTTTCTCTTACTGCAGCACAAGCAGGTCAAATAAGACAACTCAGTCAGGACAAGGTGATTCTCCAGGGCTCTATTCAAACCTCCGAGAAGGCGAACAGAGAGCTGAGCCGGTCGATCTTCGAAAAACTGAAGACGGTGGCTCGTCTCCTGAGGGCTGATGTGGTCGAAACCACAAAAGATAACCTCAGTCAAAATGACTGGTCTACACTAGTCATTGCCCAGGCGGAGTCACTTCTCGAGTATCTTCCTGAAGATACACGGCGACGAGAAGAGGCGATCAGAACCAGAGTTCGGTCAGCCGCTTCCGCCATTCTCAGCCGGTTTCGACTTCACCATGGCCCAGATGCAGATCTGAATCCATTGGTGGGACCGGTTGAGGTCGAGAGTGAAGAACAATTGGAGGCTGTCATGGAGAAGGTCAAACCCCTTGTAAATAAGCTCCTGACTGAGTTTGGGATCGAGTGATCCCTATATCTGTATAGAAACAATTGTATATAATGCAATGTATGTTGAAACTCATTTTTGAAAATGAATATATTCTTGTTTTATGTTGTTTCATATTATCAACATATCCCCCCTAGCCCTCGCCTGTGATTGTAGATACTGAAGACTTAGTATTACAAACGCAGGAGAAAAGTGAATATAACGACCAGGGATGTGTGATCGAACCAGCAATTATGATCAGTGTAACGCCTAGCCTTGTTTGCAAACCAGCAGCCACTCAGGTGACCGAGGACTTACCAGAAAGCCCCGTGTGCGTTGAGAAACGGCTTATTTAGGAATGACTTGTCTGGAAGTGGTCATGGGATTGGCCAGCGAATCCGACTAGAACATTGTAATGATCTAACCGCCGGCGACCAGCCCCCGAGTCGAATTCGCAGTATGTGGGCATGAAGGGAAATGTTCATCGTATGAAAACAAAACATTTTTTGTTTTATGAAAAAATGCTAACTTGAACAGGAAAAGGGATTGAGTACTTACACGTAGAACTTGCGAAGTTAATCGATGTTCTAAGTATTGGACAGAACTCAGCCATCCTCCATGGCTAACCGCGCAGATCCTGGTCGCGGCACTGAGACCACAGTGTAAAGGCCTTCCCACTTTGGGGAGAATTTGTTGCGATTAGACTGGTCTTGGATTTTTCGTAAAACCAATTCGCCCATGTTAAGACCACGTGGTCGCACCCTTTTACTGTGATATTTGCGCAGAGCTTGCAAGTATGCCGCGGATTTGATCAAAGCGCGATCACGCTTTTCTTCTAAGAGAATGAAATCTTGTGATCGCTGTTCGGACTGATCAACTTGTTCGAATTGTTCTGTCCGAACAGACCCAATACTAACTTTCATAGGCAACATAGCCTCGGCCCCATAGACCAGATGGAAGGGCGTCTCACCGATGGCTTGACTAGAGGTAGTTCGTAGTGCCCATAGAACGGTATAAAGCTCGTCCGCCCAAGCCCCTGAGCGAGTCTTAAGGCGATCAAAAACACGTTTTTGATGCCTTGCAGTATCTGCCCATTAGCCCGTTCTACAGCACCATTTCTTTGTGGATGTGCCACAGAAGCAAAGCACACCTTGGTTCCAATCTGATCGTAGTAGTCTAGGAAAAGGCCACTGGCGAACTGAAAACCATTATCGGTGATAAGACGGTTTGGAACACCAAATCGAGCAACAATGTTCTTATGAAAGAACCTTCGTGCTGTTGACGCGGTAATATTTCGTACCGGCTCGGCCTCAATCCACTTTGTAAACGTGTCAATGGTTACAAACAGAAACTTGTACCCGTTGACCGCTTGTGGCATAGGACCAACAATATCCATTCCCCAGACCGCAAAAGGCCATGCGAGGGGAATGGTTTGTAACGCATAGGCAGGTTGATGAACCTGTCTCGCGTGGAACTGACACTGAGGACACATCTTGACCATATGCTTGGCATCATCGAGTGCCGAAGGCCAATAGAATCCTTGTCGAAAAGCTTTTCCTACCAGTGTTCGATATGACGCGTGCGCATCGCATACGCCGTCATGTATTTCTTTCAAGAGGGATTTACCTTCCTCCTGAGATATGCAGCGCATGAATACTCCTTGAGTACCCTTTCTATACAAAACCCCATCTATGAGTTTGTATAGACGCGCTTTTCGAATTAACCAATCGCTTTTGGTTTCGTCCTCGGGTAGGGTCCCATGTTCAAGATAGACTCTCAATGGATGAGTCCAATCCTGTTCCTGATCGAGGTTGGTAACGCAGGCTGTTACCGGATCATCCTCGACCGAAGTCATGATCGAAGGACGGTCCAAGTGTTCAATGAACACTCCTGCCGGAGCGGATGAGCGTGAGGACCCAATTTTGGATAATTGGTCTGCGAGAATGTTGTCCTTTCGCGGGATATATTGGACTTCGAAATGACTAAAGTGTTTTTCCAATCTCCTCACTTCCCCCAGGTAATGAGCCATTGTCTCATCGGAGGTGCTGTACTCCTTGTTTACCTGGTTTACGACTAGCTGTGAGTCTCCCCTCACCACTAATCGACGGACTCCCAGGAATTTTGCTGCCCGGAGCCCTGCAAGAAAACCTTCATACTCTACTGCGTTGTTAGTCGTAACAAAGTGTAGTTGGATGACATACTTAAGCTGTTCGCCCTGAGGTGTAACTAAGACCACTCCAGCCCCCGAGTGTTGAAAACTACGGGAACCGTCAAAGTACATTGTCCAGTGATCGGGGTATTCCAATTCCTCGGACATCTGCACAGGTGGCTCAGGGTTGGTCCATTCGACCACAAAGTCGGCCAAGACCTGAGACTTAACCGCCGTACGGGGCGCGAAATGGACATCAAAAGCACTGAGTTCGACCGCCCATTTGGCAATTCGACCAGATTTCTCTGGATTTCGGACAATATCCCCCAAAGGAAAGGAGGGTACTATGATCTTGTGAGCTTGAAAGTAATGTCGTAGCTTACGGGAAGCCATCCGTAGTGTGTAAAGTATTTTCTAGACCTCAGGGTATCGCTCCTTGGGTCCATGAAGTATTCCGCTTACATAGTAGACAGGTCTGTGTACTCCTTCCCTATCCGCGATCAGAACAGCGCTGACCGCGTGTGGGGTGGCCGCCAGATAGAGAAATAATGGTTGTCCTTTGTCAGGAGAGACCAATACCGGCGGATTGGACAAATATGCCTTTACCTCCTGAAATGCTTTTTCGGCCTCATCAGACCATGTGAAATTATGATGCTTCCACAAGGCTTTGAAGAAAAGTAATCCCCTTTCACCTAGTCGCGATATGAAACGATTTAAGGCCGCCATGCGACCAGCCAGGCGTTGAACATCTTTCATGGTCGAGGGCGACCTCATTTGTTCGATAGCCCTGATTTTCTCAGGATTGACCTCAATGCCTCTGGAACAAACAAGGAAACCAAGAAGTTTTCCTGAAGAAACCCCAAAAGAACATTTCTCCGGGTTTAATTTTATTCCACAACGGTTCAAGTTACAGAAGGTTTCAGCGAGATCGTCCAAATGGGATGATCTCTTAGAACTTTTTACAACCAGATCGTCTACATATGCCTCGAGATTACGCCCTATCTGGGAAAGAAAGGTCTTTTGCATCAAGCGCTGGTACGTGGAACCTGCGTTCTTGAGACCGAACGGCATTCTGACGTAGCAGTAGGTGCCGAACGGGGTGATGAAGGCAGTTTTCTCTTCATCTTCTTCTGCCATGCTAATTTGATGATATCCTGAGTAAGCATCCAGGAAGCTCATCATTTCGCAGCCCGCAGTTGAGTCAACCAACTGGTCGATGCGGGGAAGGGGAAGTCGTCCTTCGGACAGACACTGTTAAGGCTAGTGTAGTCACGCACATGCGCCACTTGCCATTTGACTTGCGGACCATGACCGGATTGGCGAGCCATTCCGGGCAATCGACTTCACGAATAAACCCGGCCTTTAGGAGTTTATCCAACTCCTCCCGGATGGCCTCCTGTCAGTCACCAACAAAATGCCTGAGCTTTTGCTTTATTGGTCGTTGTCCAGGTCGAATTGCTAACCTGTGCTCGATTACTTCCCTTGGGACACCGGGCATGTCGGACGGTTTCCACGCAAACACATCTGCGTTAGCCCGGAGGAAAGTAATGAGCTCGAGTTCCTATTTGTCATCCAGACCTGATCCGACCCGAATTGTCTTGGATGGATCATCTGGGTACAATGGAACCAGTTTGAGTTTCTCATCTGGTCGAGAAGCAGCCTTGATCGCGTCGGTGGCGACGGTGGCAACCTGGGTGTCCCGGAGGGGAAGTTGATCGACCATCTCCAAAGATAGCCGGTCGCACGTGAGTGCCACGTTGCGACTGCCTCGGACCGAGATGACACCTTTGGGGCCAGGTAATTTGCCGCACTGGTAAGCATAGTGCGTTGCCATCATGAACTTAGCAAGAGTTGGCCTGCCAAAGAATGCGTTATAAGCCGAATCGCAATCGATTACGTCAAAAGTAACCAATTCTGTTCGGAAGTTATCCAGGTTCGGTTCAAACAGTTGCTTGGATGATCCTTTCACGCAGGGGTATCAGACGGTAGGCGCCAGCTGTCGACGATTCGGACTCGGGGTCCTCAGCCGAACTTATGCAAAATTTATAATAATGAGACCTTTCGAGGTGACCTCCGGGAAAGTATGTAGAACTATGGAGAACTGGAGCACAGAGAGGTTTATACAGGTTCGGGCCCTCGATAGTGAGAGTAATAGCCCTACGTCCTGTTGGGATTGTACTATGTGTAGTAAATAGTTACAAAGTAGCGGGAAAAAGCCTTCACAGACGAAGGTTTTTCCTATATAAATGTACCAAAAAAAGCCAGGGAGGCTTATAGAAATTATATAGTCTAAACCGTAGTCTTGGCTGTTTGAGTTGTATCTTGATTTATTGATTTATCTCCCCCTGTTTGATACATCTTGCCACCTCTTTTATACCGTTTGAAAGAGTGCCAAGTCGTAACTGCATCAAACAGTTGCTTGGATGCGGTTTGGAGAACCACCTTTAACTCCTGACGGTTAATCCCCACGTGGAAGAATCTTCGGGGTACTTGGGATATTCCTGTTATAGGAAAAGAATACTCCCACGTTCCCTGGTCGAAGATGTCCTGACCGCGCGATGTTGGTTGACCGCGCAACATTTTCGACCTTCTGTCCGCGCACAGCACACGAACTTCTAACCGCGCACTAGCTGTGATCTGATCGCACAAAGCCTGCGACCTAATCGCGCAAAGCCTGCGACCTCGGGCTGATGCTTCCCAGAAACGACTTGAGTTCGCACTGCCGGGCACATGTCTGGCTCGAATCTGTCTTGAACCAACAGTGCATTTATTTGAACTGACTCAGGTGTCAATCCTCGTCAAACATCGTAATTACCATGACCATATCCAAATCCATATCCACCGCCACAACCAGAGTCACAACTTCTGTTTTAATTATTCTGGTTATTGTTGCCACATTCATTTTAGGGAATGGAGCAGAACTAGTTGGACGTACTTCATGGTTTTTTTTATCAAGTCTCATTATTTTGTTCAGCCACTAGCAAGCAAGAAATCAGTTCAGAATATTTCTTAAAATCTTTTCCATAGTATTGCTATGGTAAGAGCACATCCGATGCATGAAAATTATATTATGTTTTCTCTAACATTTTCTTATTGGTAATTTTTTCTCCACATAACAACAATTGAGAACCAATTTTAAATATAGCTGAATTATACTGAAATACAGTTTTAACATCATGCAACCTCAGGTGCATCTAGTCATAACGAGATTCAGGGAGAATCACAATTTTTTTTGTGATCATAGCTTTCCTTTAAGCTATTGCAAAGAACAAACAAATCTTTCACGGTAATGTATTCAATCTTTAATCCTTCATGGAGATCATAGCAAATAAAGATTATTGCTTTAGCCTTATCTTAATTAGATGCTTCATTTCCTTATTTGATTGTATCACCAAGGCCTTTAGCATCCAAATAAATTTCAGCATCTAATACTCATGACAACTAGTTTTTGCTAGTAATGTCCAATGCCAAAAATTCAAGTTTTGCAAGATTTGACATGGTGAATAGAAAAATAATAGTAGTTGATGGTGATCGTCAAAGACAGTCATGTTGATAACGTGTTATAAAAAAAATGTACTTGCAACTACTAAGTATAAAACATGAAGTAAGTGGAGAGAAAATGAAATGTTTTTTATTTTCTCATGTCATCTAAAGTATACAAAATCCTTCTATCTATAAGCAAGCATAGTAGATGAAGAGATCCATAATTATACAAAATTAATGCCTTGAAGTTATACAATCCATAATATAAGATGTTGTAATTTTCATTATATAGTGGGATAGTGGGCTATTATTTTGATAATATAGGAATTACAATATTTATATCATATTGATGATGGGCCTCCAGTAGAGAGAGGTTGTGAGATCCTGATACAATGGCCTGATATGGCCACAACTGGGACCCCGTGCATGCATGTACCTCGGCTGCTCAGGATACAACCACAAGCACTTCACAAGATTTAATATCACATATATGACCCAATGCAAGTAACACAAGGATAATTTAATTTGGTCATACATACGGCGACTGAGCTCGATATAACAAAAGATGTAGGGACCAGCATGGCCCAATACTTAGAGTTCTAAATAAAGTAGTTTTAACACAAGACATAGTAGCAAAATTCTATGGTCCATCCACAGTCGAAGTTCGAGTGCGACTGGTAACCATCTAGATTTCAGGTAGTTACATCTCTTCAAAAGTCTGACTTCTTCTAAACTGGATTCAATATTCAGCAAGAGTGAGTACAACGTACTCAGCAAATCACTGAAAACAACATACCTAATATCTCACATGCAGTTAACATGATACATTGAAGAGTAAATTTGTTTTGCATGAAAACTTGCATGAAATCATAACTGAATGTGGTAGCAAATAATTGCAGATACAGGAAACCTAACTGTCAACATTTTAGTTCTCTATGATGGCTAAACCATAACCCTCCCATTTTAACTTTTGAACACTACTTGCATCGCAACGATGTAGGTTAAACCCATCGCCAACCGGCTCCTGAACACCTGGAAGCGCGGAGTATTCTAATATGTTTTTAACTCTATAGAGGTGTACTAATTTACCCACAAGATTTTTCAGTGTAATACTATCAGGCCAATTCTTATGCACATTTTGCACACGACTAGGCTGAGAAAATAAGGACTTTATTTATACTTCCCATACAATTCACCTCTACCCTGTGGTTGGGCTAACCACAGTTGTGGCAAGCTGTACCCCCCATTCCAACATCATTTTCCCATTGCTTGGTCAGGGTGAGATGTGTGGAGCAAAGCTCCTAAGAGAGTGTACAAAAGTGAGTACATGCATAAGGACCCCAAATACAAGGGATTCACGTATGTTTCACATATTACCAGTCCAGACCCGTTCCATACCAAACTTGTGGACAGTATGCATTTCATGCTGTTAGAAACACAACACAAGATTCTAGTCCTTATATGTCTAAGACAAGAAACAAACCACATACCATGCACTATACAGTGTCATTCCACCATTCAAACCACTCGAGTAAAGGACGTTTGATTTTCTAAATCAAAAGCATTTAGTAGAGTATCTAGTCAAGTTAAAGGGCTCAAACTAATACCCTATTAATCTAAGGTGACGTGTTGATTGACTACAGTAGTTTTGTGGTTTAGATAATGCTACACAAGTTCTCTTTTATAATTAGCTACCTATGATTGTTCATTCATATGCATATTTATATATTTCATAAATATCATATAGTAGTACTTTGCAACATATAGATTTAATATGATCAAATGATAGTGACTTGCCTTGCTTGTAGTGCTAACTAGTTAGTTATGAGAGCTGAAGGGCTGAGATCCTTAGATTTGACCTGTTTGATACCTAATTGAGACGACATACAATTTGGATGTAAGTCGTGATCAGAAAATAACGTTCAGTATGTGTGTGTGTGTGTGTGTGTGTCTCTCTCTCTCTCTCTCTCTATATATATATATATATATATATATATATAGTATAAGGAATGCTGAAGGGGCAAATTGATGGTTGGAGAATATGGCTAGGTTTAACGTAGGTCGGATTCGAGTAAAAGCTACTATGTTCATATTGTAATTGGCTAAGACGGCTTTCGGACGCAGTTAGGTTTAAATGTTGACCTGAATTGACACTTTGGCACGTCTAGGGTTTTAGGTTAGCTCATGGGACTTGGATCAGAGGTTATATGAGAAGACAGGGCATGTTAGTGAACGGTGCAAGGCTTGGTTGGAACGATCAACGGGGCAATCGGCTTAAGAATAGATGCTGAAGATAAGGGAATTCTTGATCTGGAGCTCGGATGAGGAGTTAAATTACATATCTGGAAGGTTTGAGGCAAGGCGAATACGGTGACGGAGATGGATTTTCAATTTGAGGTTCTTAAGACTATGAAGGACATAGTCATGTCGACGAGAGCAACATTGGACGGAGTTTAGTGTGGCTAGGTTAAGCTTTCTAGGGTTTTTGCAAGGTTTGAGTCATTGGACAAATTCATGTATTGCTAAAGACTGTTGTTAGATGGTTGAGAGGCTAGGCGAGGTCGATTTTTAGATCGAAAGCGAACGCGGTGATGTACGGATGGCGATCATCTCGGACGACATAGGCATAAATGATTTCTCACGAAGTGACAGTTGAATGAAGCTTGAGGAATATTGTTACAAACTTGGTAGACAAACTGGTTTTTAATTTGCGCGCACGCATGTGGTTATACAAGGCGAATGTCAACGGTTGACATAGACTGGACAAGGACTGACAATGCATTGACACTGAATGACATTGTCCTGACAAGACTAGGGCGCGGACTGACATGGTCTGACAATGTCTGGACAACGTTTGACAAGGTTTGGACGCGAACTGACAAGGCATGACATTGTCTGGACAAAGCTGGGACACGCTCTGACATGGAGTGGCAATGTCGTGGCATTGTCAAGACAATGCCGGCTCACAGCCATTTTCTAGGGCAAGCATGAATTCCTTGCATTTGTGCTCAAATCCTTCGCCAACTATGTCTGAGAGATAGGCGTTGATGAAATGAACTCAACGGAACAAGTATCGGGCACTGAGGCGGCCGGAAACGGCAGCACGTCGGCGAGGAAAAGCGATGGTGACACGGCAACGCACTATTACTGGACAGATTTTGTCTTGTGATTTGGGCGCATTTCTGCGCAGTTCCAGGAGATGGTGTAGTGATCAAAAGGTATGCCTTGGTGAGGCGTGTCAGCTGGACAAAGAGGCAACGACGAACTTGGCCGTAGGCGACCGGGTGGCACGGCGACGGCACGCCGGGACAAGGTAAAACTTGATTTTGGAGCTCTGGGCTTTGGCAGTTGAATCCAAGTTGTCTAAGAGGTGGCGACAGCTAATATACGCATATTGGTGCAGTCGGTTTGGTCGGCGACGAGGCGATGGCGACCGGCGGCGAGCTGCGCCGAAGTAAAGGAGTAAAATTAGGACTTCACTATCGAGGGCTCGGTACAAGCGACGAATTGGAGAGGTGGAACTTGGGATGAGTTCATCTGGGTCTGAATTTGGTGTGACCGCGGGCGATTGACGAATGGTGGCGCCGGCGAGGACTTCGGCGATGCGGCCGAGAGTAAGGTGAGCTCGATATGGGTAATCCTAGCACAGGTCACCGGAGTTTAATTCCTACCTGTGGGAGCAGAAGGGATGCAAGGGGGTCCTAATGGTGATGCCAATTTGGTCGGAGCTTCGCCGGTCGGAGCTGGCGACGATGAGGTGATCCGGCGGCACTGAGCAACGTCGGCTTCATCAAACAGCATCGAATCCTCAGAAAAGTTGAGAAGGAAGATGTTTCTACGACCAGTACAAGGATTTCACTCCACTGGCTCGACCAGTTTTGGTGGCCTGAGCATAGTCCGATGTGGGGCTCAGAGTAGGTTGCCGGCGGCGAGAAAAACACGAATTCACGGCGGTTGGGAGCATCGGAACTCACGAGGTTGCTTGAGGAGCTTTAAGGGAGGTAGAGGAAGAGGTGGAGCAAGAGAATTTGGCCGGTGGTGGCTGGAGTTGGTTTGATGGCGGCGGCAGCTCTTTTCGGCAATGCAAGGGAAGGAAGAAGAGGAACTGTGCAAATGTGTGTGTGTTCTAATTCTTCTGATCCAATGTACTGAAATGTGTGTGTGTATGTGGAGGTTTCTCACCTAGATTTGGAGGAGAATTGTTCAGTTTCTTCTGTTCTTTGCTTGCTCCAATTGCTTCTGCTGCAGGTGGCTCAAGGAAGAAGAAGGAAGGAGAGGGACAGTGATGAACCTTGATGTATGGATTGTGTGTGTGTGTGTGCTCTTACCAGTTGCTGGAGGAGTGAAGTGTGAAGGACTAAGGCAATGCTGCAGGTGGTCTTATAAGCAAATTTTTCAGGCTTTTGCGTTCTGTACTGAAGAAGGAGCTTCTTTGGATGGGGCATGAAGGGAGGTGGCTGCAGAGAAGTGACACTGTGCAGAGAACTTTCAGGCATTGAGCAGGTTCTGTCGGGGCTACTGGAGAAGGAAGATGCAGTGGCTGGGATTGCATGGTGTTTGATGTTTTGAAGTGGACTGTGCTAAGGAGAGCACTGTTGTGCATGCTTATCTGTGTAAATGGCTTACGGAGAAGAAGAAGTATGCTCCTGTGTGTGAGTCTGTGGGTGTGTGAAACTTTGAGAAGTGATGTGTGTGTTTGTGCTGGTTGGATGAGAGGAGTGGCTGTGCATATGGCCCAGTGCATGTATATGCATTCCTGTATATGTGTTAATATGGTTTGGCTTGTGAGTGTGTAAATGATCTATGTACTGGCTTAAGAGAGAGGAAGTAACATGCTGACTTGAGAAGGAGATGCAGTTGGTGTGCATAAGTGTGTATATAAAACTTTTGAACAGAAGTGCTGTGTAGAGGCTGAGGTGTTCATGTAGTTGAGTATATGTATGCACTAGAGTGTTAGATTGTGGAGGTATTCTGAAGAAAAATCGAAATCACAAGTTAAAGGTTTATAAGATTTGGAAAAAGGGCTAAATTGCAGTTCGAAAAGGGGAATGGACTAAATTGCAAATACTCATAATCTAAGGACTAATTTGCACTTAGGTTGATATACTAGCTGAATTAGAAAGATCAGATTGGGTAGTAAGAAAAAAAAATGAAAACAAAAGCAAAAATAGGGTAAAAGTGAATATTATTTTTACCAAAAACGACTGAAAACGTGAATAGCTAAGTTTTGGAGTCGAATTTGAACTCGTCGCAGAAGGGAAGCTTGTATTGAATAGTACGAGGAACATGATTGTTCAGCCAAATTTGAATTTGAAGGTGATTTGGAGAATTTAGCCATTTTAAGCTCTTGAAAACAGAAAAAAGGATTAAGAAAATTTGTACTAAATTGCGAAAAATGATCAAATGAACTAATTTAGTTGAGAGATTTTACGACTGGTATGCAACTACATTGAGATACAGGATTTCAAAGAAATCCAAGAGAAAACTATTCTAGAATTGAGTGAATTGAATTCTGAACAAATGATTAGAGTATTGATGAATAGTAACTGTTGAAAAAAGTAAAGAAGTGAATATCTACTCTTGCATATTGATTTTGATTTGGTTTCCGAAGGTAAACTTGTATAAATAGGCAAGAGTACCAATCTGTTCAAACTAATTTGAATTCCGAGCTATTTGGAAGAAATTGACAGATTTTAAGGTTGAAAGAACTGCATAGTAATTATGAAAAATAAGAAGTGGGACTAATTTATAAATGTTTAAAATAAAAACTTAATAATATGGGTTTGGACAATATGAAAAAAGTAATACAGGAAAATGTTATGAGCTAATGTAGTATATTAGGATTTCTAAAAGGGATAAAATAATTAGTGTTTAATTTGATTATCACAAACTAGGGTTTTTGAATTCTATTAGAGCTAAAACATAAAATACATATTTTTATATTTAAAGCCTAAGTGTTAGCTTTATTATTTGGTAAATGATCTTTTATGAAAAAAAAATAAAAGATGGTGTTTTAGTAAAAAAAATACATACATACATACATACATACACACACAAGTACATGAAGAAAATACCTTTGAAATCTTAAGAATTATGTTTTTGTTTTGGTCAAAATTTCTAAAGAGTATTTCTAAAAATATTTTTAACATTATGTACTTAAAATGGTATAAGCTTCGTGCACTTCCAGCTTGTGAGCAACGGCCAAGTTAAGCCAACTTGTCTCATTTAACATATTTTACTAAGCCTAGTCGTCAGGACTTGTCTAAACAAATCAAGCTGAGGTAGACTTAACTAGTCAACTCACTTAGACCTCAAATCATTGGAAAATGACGCATGCCAATTCAAATAGGGTATGTTAAAATGTCTTTATATAAGTTCATAAGCTGTCATTGATATATTTATAAAACAAAGTACCAGGATTCCTAAATCATGGCATTTGCCTTTCGACAGAAAATCAAGAATTCAAATTCCCAACTACACTACTTAATTTCTTCTTTAAAACACAATCTCCACAACAAGAAAATTGTAACATGATAATCTTATCTAAAAAAGAAAACAAATATGTGAGATTAAAGACATTATTTTTGTGATGAGATCTAGAGACATTAATCGTGGCATCATATTAATTCTAAAATCTAAAAATTTCTACATTAATAATAAAAAAAACCATACTACCAATCCTAATTATAACAATACAGATTAATATAATTTATATTGGAACTCGTTAACAGACATACCTCTGTATTTTTATATAAAAATATCTATATATACCATGTAAGTGTACTGTATACCATGTAATTGTGAGGGTTGTGAGTGAGTTAAAGAAAACAACAACATGGTCCTATACATGCCATCCACCCAAGTACATAGTCCCAATCCAACAGTCTTTCTAATGAAAAAGAATCCTTTTTGTCGGTGATTAACTGCAATTAAACAATGTAAAGATTCTAAAACACAAAAATAAAACAGAATTACGTGGTTTCATGACAACCCGGGTCCAGCTCAGTAGCACCCAAAACCGACCCACCTCGAACTCAACCGCCTCTGCCATGCGGGCCCCGTAAATCCCGCCCCCACCCGCCTTCTAGAACCCCACCCCCGTCCCCTCTCCTTACCGCCAGACGACCGGCTGCAGCCCATTTCCAACCCCATTTGACTGGCAGCCTCCTCTCCATTTCCGGTCACCTCCTAAACCCCACCCCCCAAAAAAAAGAAGAAAAAAAACTTTATTACATTATTATTATTATTGTTCTTACACGCGCAAGCAAAAGAGGCGAGCCTTTTCGCCACCGCATCGCATCGCCTCGCCTCGCCTCGGCCTTCCCCGCGCGCGCGTGCGAGATCAGGTTGGGTGGGTTTGATCCGTCTGCTCATGATCTCGTGCTAATTTTGCGCGATTTGGAGGCGGATCTGGCTGGATTCGCCGGATCTCGCTGTGTTTGGGGTGTTTTTTTTTTTTGTTAATTTTTGGTGGTGGTTTACAGGGTTTGGGGCGGGGTCATCCTATGGCGAGCCGGGTGAAGGAGGATGAGAGGAACGAGCGGATCATACGTGGGTTGCTGAAGCAGTCCGCCAATAAGCGATGCATCAACTGCAACAATTTGGTAAGGCTTTTTTGCTTCCATTTCGTGGATGTTTTGAGCATTTGTTGCTAAATTTGGTGTGATTTGGGAGGGGGTTTGAGCTGGGGAAATGGAGACATTGGTTTGAGCTCGATAGACTTCAACCACGATTAGTTGTTGCTCGAAATGGTGTAGGCTTTAAGCTAATCTGAGTCGAGTGCGTGTTCGATACTGAGTGATTTCGTTGGTTGGATAGAGATTAAGATTAGAGAGAGCTGTAATTCGAGAATTTGGCAAATTAGAAGAAAATTTAGCCATGTGTTTCGAGAGATTTTGTTTGGATCCAACTGTGTGGTACAAATACAATTGCCACGTGGTTTTCGTGTAGAGATAGTAGAATGATAATTTTTACATTGGTGCACAGTTGGTATAATAGTATTATTACAATAACCAAGAGGAGCCTTATCTGATGAAGTTGACTTGTATGATGTATGAACGTTTATTACTTGTTATGCCAGGGTCTCCTTTTTTAAGTGATGGACTAAATCTACCAATGAGGAAAGTACATGGACTGATAGCCACAGCCTTTTTTTTTTACTTAATGATTCCTATGTTAGGAGGCAGCTTCAAACAAAGAAAACTTTTTGGTTTTTGTACTTAAACTGTTGTTGCAGTAATTGTGTGCTGCAGTAATTTAATCTCGTCAATGTCATGATGAATGTATTTTTCTTAAATACTGTTTTCAAATGAAAGTAAGTTTTAACCCACATGGCAAGATGTAGTAGTTTGCTATGGAATATGCAGCAGGATGAGGAGATTTGAAAATCTCTTCTCCAAGATTTCACAAGCACAGACATGGTGATACGGCATTTCTCCAAAAATACTAGTATATGATGTTTTTATAATCAGGGACACGGCAGTATATAAAAAATCATATATATGTGCAATCTTGGAGAAGAGATTTTCAAATCTCCTCATCCTGCTGCATATTCCATAGCAAACTACTACATCTTGCCATGAGGATTAAACTTACTTTCATTTGAAAACAGCATGTAAGAAATACATTCATCATGACACTGACAACATTATATATATTCTGACCTAAACCTTCATATCACATGTTTCAAAATGTTCTAGACAACTAGAGAAAATGCAACATAAAAAATAGGATATATATAGTTTCTCTTGCTGTGTTTTTCCTTAATACGTTGTGGACACACTATCGACAACTTGATATAATGGACACGGCTGTCGGAGGAGTGTTGGTGTCCCCGGCTTAGTGTTGGACATGGACATGCTGCTTAGTAGAAGTGTTGGTGCAACCTAGCTCTCCTCTTTTCACATATAGTCACAGCTTCCTAATTCTCTATGCATGAAACCTTCATCAATTGCTGTGTTCAATGGTTTTTTTTCCTTTTGTGCCTGCAGTAAAATGCTAGAATTTTCCTTTCTTCTTTGTTTGTCTCTGCCTCTGCAAAATGAATGAGGAGAGATTCACAATATAATAAATTGTCTGTGCTTACTCTTTAATGTGCACATCTAAGTCGTGCACAGATTCCAAAGGATGGAATTTTCTGCTTGCAATTACTCTTCTTAAGTGCACATTCTGGGCTTGTGATTTATGTCTAGTTTTTTATTCTTCACTTTTATTTTCCTGGTATACATGCCCCCAAGTATATTTTGTTTGCATTACTATAAAATGGAGAAAGGAGTATCCATTATCAATTATCTGTTTAGCGTAGCTGGTTTTTTCTTTTTTTGTTGTATTGATTCATATTATTTGGTTTCCCTAAAATGTTGTGGTTTTTATAGTTATGAATAATGATGTGCGTATGTGAACAGGGACCACAATATGTCTGTACAAATTTCTGGACATTCATTTGCACCAACTGCAGTGGAGCACAGTAAGATTCTTATTCAGTCCTACATCTTCCATTGTTGTCTACTCTTTATGCTTTTAAATGATCAACTACTCTAGCTTCCCCATCTTTTGTTACATTGAATACATTAATGTCGGATTAACTAACAAGGTCTCTCCAATTGGGACTGTGCATTGTTTTCTTTTCTTTAGCCAAATGCTTCATCTCTTTTTTTTTATTCTTTTTCTTGAAGTCGAGAGTTCACACATCGAGTGAAATCAATTTCCATGGCTAAATTTACTGCACAAGAAGTTAGTGCCCTTCAAGAAGGAGGAAATGAGGTACTTGTGTTTTCCTTGTTCTTTTATCTCTATCTATTACATTTATTTCTGTCTATCTTGATTTTGTTTTGCTTACCTGTAGCGTGCTAGGGAAATATTTTTCAAGGAATGGGATCCTCAGCGAAATTCATACCCTGACAGCAGGTTACCTTACTTCTGTTCAATAACTCCCTTAGTATATTATTGCTTGTGTGCTTGCCTTTTGGGCTCGTCGCAGGAATTAGTGACTTGTTTCTTTTGGTCTCAGTAACGCTGATAGATTGAGGAATTTCATTAAGCATGTTTATGTGGACCGGAGATACTCAGGAGAAAGAAGTGCTGATAGGCCACCAAGGGCAAAGGTGATGCCCGTATTCTTATATCTCTTGCATTCTTTATGCAGTAAACAATGGCAATTTTGGGGGTTATCTTACTCTGTTGTAACTTCATTATTTGCTGATTTCATTGTATCTTTCAGGACGATAAGGAGGAATATAGTGAAAGCAGAAGATCTGATGTGAATTGGGGTGGTTCGAGAAGTCCACCATATAATGAGGGTTACTCCGATCGTCGGAGTTATAGTGGGCGGAGTGATGACAGAAATTCCAGATATTCTTATGGAGAACGGAGTCCTGGCTATGACCAAATTGACTATAAGAAAAGTCCCCGCCACTTTGAGGTTGTAGATGATAGAAATCGTGATGATAGATCTGGAAATAAGACTCCAGTTCAAAAGTTTGAGGACCACAGATTTTCTGAACCACGGAAACCAGAGAGCGGGTCACCAAATCACCAGAGAGAAGTTGGTGGGTCTAGTCCTCCAGTTGTAAGGCCAGTAAGGGATATATTGGGTGATGATGCGCCTCGACTTCAGGTTAGTGAACTTCCAAAGCCAAATGGAGCCAGAGCAATTGATCCTCCAAAACCAAATGGAACCAGAGCAATTGATCCTCCACCGCAAGCACAGGTTGCTGTTTTGTCATTGTTGGTGTTATTTTTCTTGCTGACACACTCTTCCATATGTGTTCTTCAGATGAGAATTTTGCTGAATTGCTTTAATTCTTTGTTTTACATGTCTCATAACCGCAGAGAACATCTGCTAGCAGTTTTGGTTCTGCTGAGGGAACTTCAGAACAGGCAAAGGTGGCCAACACAATTAGTCTAATTGATTTCAGTGCAGATCCTGAGCCTACTGTTTCTGCACTAGCACCACAATCTGCCCCTACACCACCACAACAGCCTGTTAATGCACTACCACCACAGCGGTCTGTTAACACACAACCACCCCCTGTTCTTCAACGAGAAAAAAATTCTCCATCAGCGAGTGGTGGTGACTGGGCAGCTTTCGATGCCTTTGGTCAGCAACAAGCACCACAAGCAGCCAGTAGTGTAAATGCTCTTGAGTCTGCACTTGGGCAACTGACATTCTCTGAAGCACCCTCAGTAGCCAATGCATCGACTTTTCCAGCTTCTGTTGATCCCACTCCAAAAACAAATGATGGAGCACAGTCGCCAATGATAGGGCAGTCGCATTCTTCATTATTTGGTGTAACCCTTGGAGTTCCAAACAGCCAGGTATGCCCTTTTTGAGCTCTTATTTTTTCCCTAACATCTGCACTTTCAATATTCTCCTTCAGGTTTTCACCTGTATGTACATTTTCCAGGCCTCACCAGAAATAACCATCCAAGGGTCTTCGGTGCAACCGTCTGCTATAGCTGCCCCTTCCACTGGACTTCCATCACAGGTGCCTGCAAATTCACAAGGAACCAGTGGCCTTCAAGCAGCATCATCTTCAACTGGCAATAAATCCAGTGGACGGAAAGAACTTCCAGTGGTATGCACTTAAGAAATTATAGAGTATTGCTCATCTACCAGTGCAGCATTTTTCTACTTGAAACTTTTGAGCTATTTTGTTGTTTCTCACTGCTCATTTGATTGGTCTTGATTTAGTATCTAATGTATTGGATTGCACGCCCTACAATACAGCTAGTGCAAAAATTCTATTTCATTATTGAAACCTAATTTACACTAGATCACAAAGTTGGAAGTAGCCTAATGTTAGGATGAAAACTAGATAAACAGTTACTCTGCTTAGCTGGTTTAGTACCTCTATGTGACAAACCTCAAACACTGAGAAATGGCAGCAACTGATTATGTTGAGTAGTTTCTCAAAAAAATGATTGATTTGGGGTATGTTAAATCGATGTAGGATAACATCGTGGTGTATGTGATTGCCCATATTAGATTGCACTTAAAATGGGACTAAGTAGTTGTCCTGCAGAGTGCAGACATATAAACATATCACCGTGGGAGGACTACAGGTGGTCTTCTTTTTGGTATGAGATAGCAGGAGTGTGTCGTTTTTGGGATCTTTTGTGGCCAAGGATGCACAAACACGGATACGGATATGAATACAGGATATGATACAGATACGACGACACAACATTTCTCCAAAAATGCCAATACGGGGATACGGATTTGTTATGACGTGTAGTAGTTATAACACAAGAGATGGGGAGATGGGGTTCGAGGGTCTCCAAGTTCTAAGAAAATCTGAAAAAATTAGGGGGCGTAGAAGGTGTAATATAATGAAGGTCTGCAAATTTTTATAACCAAACATGACTGTATGAGGGAGAAACAAAAAAGAGAAGGTCAGACCGGTTTTTTTGTCTTTTTTGATTCTCCTACATACAGCTGTATTTGATCATGAAATTTTTTGGGACTTAATAATATACCATCCTTTATGTCCTCAGAACCACTCGAACCTTTATATATCATAGTTACGCACCGCCATATTAGGTACTTTCCCTATATATATATTCTCTAACTTAAACCTTGATAGCATATGCTTAAAACATAAATTTAGCATCTAAATATGAAATGAAGAAAATGTCATAATCAATTCCTTAGTTTCATACAGTAACATTACAAGTTGAGCAATATAACTCAAATTTGAAAGTGTTTTGTACAACTAGAAAAAACATAGCATTAGAAATAATCAACAAGACATCTAGTTTCTTTTGTTTGTGTTTTTTGTTATCATGTACACAACATTGATGCATGTTTTTCCTTAGATACATCATAGACAGTGTTGACAAACTCGATATAGTGGGCACTGCTCTGATACATATTGGAGAAGTATCGGAGGAGTATCAGTATCCGATACGGTATCAGATACGGGTACACCACTTAGTAGAAGTACCGGTGCAACTTGGTTTGTGGCTAAGGTGCATGTAGAAAGTTGAAGACAGCCACAAAGAATCACATTCCGTTGGTACACTTTGCAGGTGGGGCAAAAGTAGGGTCATCAGGATTTTGTGGCATGAGAATATGTTTAAAAGATCCACATTTAATCGAAATGATTGCCCAGAAAAACGAAAATTGCTGTTAAAGCATGCATTTTCTACCTTGATGAAAAAATAAAATTTGTATACTACTTATTAAGTAAATATAAAGTAACCATTTAATCCATATAATATCCAAATTCGTATCCGATATTAATCTGATGTAAATTCGAATCCGATCATGAATGAATTCAAATCCGAATCTATCTTGAAATCATGGATGCTGTTATGGTTTAACCAATCTCCGATCCGATTGCACCCCTACATATCAGCAATTAATGCATTTTAGAAAATTATGTGTGGTGAAGTAGAGCCAGAATTGACACTTAATGTTTTGTTTTAATCTGCTAAGACATGTAGAGTTTAGTCTGATTGGCAGAAGTCATACGGGAAGAGACCAAGTGATATATAGAAAATAAGTGGTTCAGATTAGATGAGGTGACAAGATTACAATAATTGTTTGACCTGACTATTTAGATTCAGTTAACTTGCATTTTGAATGCCCAGCCCCATACTGATTTCTGTGATCTTTATGAGCTTATTAAGATATGTTGACCAAAGTTTTCTTTTTCAGTGCACCACTGTTCTCGAGTATCATCAGTTGGGTTAATTTGCAGCATCATTTACTAATTGCTAATAGAGGACAATTGTGATGTCTCTTTGAGATATATATATATATATATATAGTCGTAGCAAATCCGCTTCCTATATATATAATCTGAAAAAATTAGGAGATGTAGAGGGTGTAATATAATGAAGATCTGTAAATTTTTGTGACAAAAACAACTATATGTGCGAGAAAGAAAAAAGAGGAGGTCAGACTAAGTATATATTATTATCGGTTGTTTGTCTTTTTTTTTGTTCTCTTACATACAGTCATATTTGATCATGTAACTTTGTGGTATTTAATAATATATTATTCTTTATGTTCAGTAATTTTTTTATAATTTTTGAGAACTCATAAATATCCGAACCCTTATATGTAGTAGGTATAACATGTAATAGTAGAATCTTTTACTCTCTCTCTTTATTTTACAACCAACTCTAGAATAGTTATTTATACCCAGTCTAGAAACCGTCCGATCTAACTTATTAGAATAAAGTAAAACCGTTAGATAGAGATATCGGTAATCCTCTGTTTAAAAAAAATTTAATGTCGTTTTATTCTATAATAACAGTAAATATTTGAAATATTTTATTGTTAATGATCGATATCCGCACCAACCGTCTCATCTTCTTCACTGCGCTCCCACGTCTTGTTCACATCCAGTAAATTTACGGACAAAAATATATAGTATATGTCTATTGTATATGACCAGTAAATTTATACTACACGACCAATAAATTTACTGACAAAAATTTATAGTATAATCTATAATATGTGACTAGTAAATTTACTGGTCATATACTATACATTTACTGGTACGTCTAGTAAATCTGTAGTATACGACCAATAAATTTATATTACGCGACCAATAAATTTACTGACAAAAATCTATAGTATAATCTATAGTATGTGACCAATAAATTTACTGGTCATATATTATACATTTACTGGTCTGGCTAATAAATCTGTATTATACAACCAATAAATTTATATTACGCGACCACTAAATTTACTGACTAATATGATTTTGATTTCTATTTTTTAGTCGGTTCTTATTTCTTAGGGATAGTGTGCGGTCATAACAAATCGTGATGGGGGTTCCTATTTTTTAGGAATAATGGAGCCGTTTATGGTAGTTACTACCGTCAATAAAATTCTAGTCTCGATACATGATCCAACGATATAGAAGATGAGTATAGAATAGCTATTTTAGGAATGGGTATAGAATAGTGCCTCCCTATATATGTGTGTGTGTGTGTGTGTTAGGAAAAGAAAAAGATTTTGGAGCCCATGCCACCCATAGCATCAATCATAACATCATTACAATTGACACCAGGACTTAAAATCTTTGCAGGATTTCTTTACTTCACTATATCCACCAGCAGCTCCAACAATGCCTGGCTGGCAGAGAGCTCAATTTGGAATGGGATACTCCATGCAGTATCCTGCTGGGATGGTACCATGCTCCTTTTAATATTAATAGTTTGTTGGTGTCCCTTTTTTTGTTGATATTTATCTCACGAAATAAATGCTTCCAGTTACAGGGAATGCAAGGTTTTCCTCAATCAGCATTTCCTCAACATGCATATCCACAGCCTGTATTCCCACAACCTGCATATCCCCAACCTGCAAAAGCTTCAAATCCTTTTGATCTCGGGAATGAGCCAGCTCCAAGTCAAGCTCAGACAGTATGCCTCGTTAGAAGTTCTCCCTTCCACAAAACATTTGATATTTGGAGCATTTTACATATTCAATATGCTATCTTTAGAAACATGCGAAGAATTTACTGTCAAGTCAATTAATCTGAAATATTAGATGGCACATTGGATATCTGCATGTTAAGTTGGCATTCACTATTTGTTTCATTAAGAATAATTTTCACCAAAGATTCTTTTTATTTATTTATTTATTTTGCCAATTGGAGCCCCCTCTTCATAAAAATGGTGCAATCAATCCCCTACTGTCAAGTTCTATTTGTAAGCAACATTTTGGGTAAGCCAGCTGCCTCCATTGTAAACTAGATCCACATACGGCGCTAAGTTGGAATTCAATAGTTCACTACAAGCATCAGTTTATCTCCAAAGTGATTTTAAGTTGCAAAATTTTTTAACAACTGCAAATAGCAAAACAGGGTATTTGCCTAAATCTATGGTAGGATAAGCTTTCCATATGACATCATGCTACTTTGTCCACAGAAACAATGGCATCATTAAAGCTGTCAATCCATCAATAAAACATGACGGATGAACCTGGTTACAGACACGAGATCTGATTGGCAAAAATAATAAGATTGCTGCCTACAGTGAAAACCAGTGCAAACATAGGGACCGGCAGCAAAATACTACATAATCAAATTTGTTGTATTCTATTTTGAGCAGCTCTCATCTGGGCCACATGGAGTGTCAATGGCTCCCCCAACTTTCCTTCATACTTCTAGCTTTGGGGTTCCACCACAACAACCTCAGCAGCTGTATCCATCAGCTGCACCTTCAAGTATTATATATTTCCTCATCTGTTTCTGCAATCTTTCCCTTTACTATTCTTTTTATGCTGTGCTAATTATATGTTCAACTTCAGGCCATTACATGATGCAGCAAGGTCAAAGCAACATGGCTGGGCAGTTACCTAACACACTTCCAATGTGAGTTCCTGAATGAGTTTGGTATTTTCCCTAATTTGTGATGTGGCACGCTAGATTTTCACCTAGAAGCACAACTATATTGTCCATTTTTACTAGTCTATATTACAGTGCTTCCCTGGTAATTGGGATTTTGAAGTCTCTTAAACTACATTTAGCTTGATTCTCTCAAATAGATTTGCGCTTTTTCTTTCTGACAAGACATAAGTAGATATGAAGTCCCAAATCCCAATAGAGTGGAGAATAACAATATGAATAATACTGCCATTATTAAATTATACATTTAAATTTTCATCCTCCAAATTAATGCTCGATTTGTGCCATCACAGGCAGCAAGGAGGTTTGGGTTCCCTTGATATTGGTTTTGATCAACAACCTACTACTGCAAGGTACTCCCAGTCAAACACACCTCCATATGGTTCTGGTGGCAGAAACCCCTTTGGGTAGGACTTGATAAATGTGGTCACTCTGTACTATATGTTCTCTTTTGAGTCTTGTGCATCTTTCGACCAAGGGTCTGATACCAGAAATCATCGAAACCCTCACTCGAGAGTATTTGTTTCGTACAGCTAGTTGTGTAATTTTAGTTCCCTGCATAACTTCTGAAAGGAACCAAGGATCGAAAATAACTCTAGTGCCTGGGCGGAACACCCAGGAGCGGTGTTAGGAGGAATTCCTGCTTTATTTCGTGTATATTTTGTGTTGGCTGCTAGCATCTTATGTACATTTGGCAGGCCTCGTGCCTCGAAGGGTTTTTTTGTTTAGGATCTTCGAGTGAACGCTATAAACGGTATCCAATCTTGTATTCTTTGTCTGCCTGGGTTTTCTACTGTAATTTCTTTCTTCATCTAATGCGGAGGATAGTATCGCTGTATACACTTAATTGTGATAAATCAATTTTTTTTTGCTCCACTGTGTTAATTTTATGTTCACTTGGGAGTTTTACCATATTCTGATGTATTGTCGCATTATGTTTCTATCCCCCTGCCTAGTGGTACGAGCTCAGGCTGAAGTTAAATCAATCATCATATCTTTTGTGAACTGAAGTTTGATAAGAGTTCGTCATTATGTACGATGCTGATACATCCAAATCCTCATTACGCCATAAAAGGCCAGTATTAACCTGATAGCGGTCCAAGAGGCACACGAACAGCCCATAAAATGTCAGCCCACTGGTGGGGCATTAATATATAGTAGTCGGCCCAATAGTTACATATTGACGTAACATCGGCTCACTAACTTAGAGTAAAGGAACGGCCGAGGACCATTAGCCCGATTAGCAGCCCACTATCCCAACAAGTGCTCATTTAGGCCCAATAATGGCCTATTAACATACTGATGGCGCACCAATGGCGGCCCATTAACATGCTGCATTAGGCCCACTAACGGCCCATAAATATGCTAATAGCTGCTTAGTGACGGCCCAATAGCGGCCTATTGAATGCTGACGTCAGCCCATAACAGCCCAGTAGTTTGCTGAGGTTGGCCTACACGGCCCATTAACATGGTTACGGCGGCCCAATAAACTGCCCATTAACTTGCTGACGGCGGCCCATTCCATGCTGACGACGGCCCATCACGAGACATGCTGACATGGACCGTTAAAAAGGCTGACGTAAACCAGGAGCGGGCCATTAACATGTTGATTTCCACCCAATAGCAGCCCAATCTGCTGACGACAGCATACGACGGCCCATTGACAGGCTACTTCGGCCCAACAATGGACCATTAATATACTGAGCTGTCCAATAACGGCCCAATAGCATCCTGATAGCAGCCAATTGACGGCCCAATTTTCCCATAACATGCTGACGTCGCCATATTAGGCTGACGTAAGCCCAATTACGGCTCACTAACGGCGCTTGGAATTAGAAGGGCAACACGGCTTGTGCCCACAGCATGCATGACAGTTCTATATTAGTTTTGCGGGGTTGAGCTACATGACATACTCAAGTAACACACTAGCACCCGCCAAACCACTCTTGCATACGCTAAAGATATGAAACTTGCTCGGCAAACTTGAAACCACAAGAGATTCAAACTATCACACGGCAAATTTCCAAATGCCACATAAGACAAGACTTCAACACACAGTTAAGTAAATGGAATCACTTCAGAAAAACAGATGAGAAAGCACATGGTTGATGGCACCGCAAAACCACTTGTAATTTATTCACTACATAGTTGCAACAGTGTAAAATACCTGATACAGAACTTCCATAAAATCCAATAGACCCTCCTGCCTATCAACTATATGAGGTACCCGGGGGGGTAAACGTTCTTGGACCAACAGGTACCTAAAACCCTATATACTCACCACAAATGATGCACCTCAAGCCACCAAATGAATTCACTAATCAAAGAATGGCAATATCTCACGATAAACAAAGAGCAAGAGAGAGGCTATAAAATATCTCAAAACCTACAGACCCAGTAAAGCTTCCAAAAGAAGTACAAAATTTGCGTGCAAGGCAACTGCTAATCAATTGTCAAGGCTTGTTGGGGTCAGCCATCCTAGAGCACACGGAATGCTTTTACAAATGGAGAAAATTGGCTTTTACATGACCATCTCAATAACAGTCAGCAACCTGTAATATTAAAAAGAATTATAATCCCAACTTGAGAAAATCTCTGGTAAAGGATTATCAAGTACTCATAACACACCCAACACTACTGCCACACACGAGTCATTTGGGCATCAATCTTAACTTTCTGGTATAGGAGAATTTTTTGGTGTGCATGTGTATATCAGGGTGGGTGGGTTGCGGAATTCAAATATGCAAATTCTTTACTGTATATTTGTTGATACTTGGTAGAATAGCTCACCTTTACAAATTAAAAAACAACTAAACCGCTGGAACAGGCTGCTGTCTCATTATCCGCTATTGATCAGGAGTCAGCACTGCAAAGATAAAAAAAAGAGGGGTCACGAAAATTTTGTATTGAATCATTTGTCAAAAAGATGAAAAAATGATAAAACAGATAAACTGGATGAGTGGCCCAAGTCCAGAAGATTGGTGACACCCATCCACCAGCAGATTTTTCCTTAAGATGTTTGGTGTGCTGGGAGGGAAAACCAGAAAAAGAAAAAAAAAGTTTACGTACTGTACACTGGCCCCACTATAGCTTTTATGCTGATGGAGTTCCTTCATTGTTCGTACCCCGACGTTCGCCACCATCATTCCCATTTACAAGGACAGCACCATCTGCTGAACCATCGGCCTCAACTTCAACAGCATCTTCTTGACTTTCCTCTACTCCGTTATCCTCGATAACCTGTTGAAGTTGAATTGACATTACACAAGAATGGAGGAAATGAATAGGAGCCAAAATAGCAGATGGACGCAGGGAGAATAGTGAAAAGCAATCAAAGAAAAACAACAGGTTTAAACAGAGCTTTGTATTAGTAAGACTAATTACTCACAAATTCTCACTGAAACTACTGCTAATAAGTTTCTATCACTTCAGAGAGATCATCAAATCACATACCAGAGCTTTGTATTAGTAAGACTAATTAGTCACAAATTCTCACTGAAACTACTGCTAATAAGTTTCTGTCACTTCAGAGAGAGCATCAAATCACATACCAGAAGGAAAACCAGCTCACAAGCTCTTCGAATTGCTAAGAATACAACTGGTGGCACACTGCCAAGTGCCAACGAAGGAAATACTATTAACAGACTCATTATCAAACATCAAAAGTGATCACCATCGTCTAAGCTACAAGACTTAGGTAAACTGCTTGCATCGCAAAGCCAACAATGATATATCTTACAAATAAAACAAGCCAATCAACATAGTTCAGCAAACCAGCATTAGCCAGTCCGATAATGCTGATTACCAGATTTCCTGGCCAGGACCAAGATTGGCTAAACAGATTGGTAAGGTTAGGTTTTACACTGAGCTCAAAATAATTATCAATGATTGTAGCCAAGTTTCACACTATTAGCACTCATTTGCACATAGTTCCACAATATTGTTTGCAAAATGGGGGTTAAGAAAAATCTTCATAACTGTCTTCAAGTTTGGTAGGGTTTCACCAGGGAACTGGCCACTTACCAGCTGCGTTTAACTTGAAGGTTTGGTTCCAAATTTTAACTGCCTGGGAACAGCCAGGAATTGATTGGGAGCTTGTATTGGCGGCGCAGGTGGTTTTGTAGAAACAAGTTTCAACTTGTGAAATGACTCATAATAAGAGAGGCATAATAATGATGCAAATCTCCTACCCCACAAGTTCCCATAATTAGGTAGCTTATTGTCAACATTAATTGGATATGTCCAACTTTGCATGAAACATATTTGTTTCTTACTTGACAAGAACCAACAAAACAACTATTAAGTCACATGCAAAATGCAATATCAATCAATGAAACTAACCGCGCATATTTGTTGCAAATCATGCTCTGAATATTTAGAGAAATCAACCAGGAAATCACTCTGGTGTGCACAGACACATTTCATTTAAGTGTAATACCTCATGAGTTGGATCTCCATTTTCATCTAGTAGCATCTCTTCATGTACATGCGTACTTTTGAAAGCTTCAACAAGACTCTCATTGGATCTCTCAGCATAAGTCATGTACTCTTCAGCCAGTGGATAGATACCCCTGTTCAAATGAGATGTTATCAGAACATAAGTCCAAAAAAGCAGCTTCTTCAATAACGAGTACTGACATTATTTGTTTTTCAAAAACTGCAAGCAAATTCAAGCCCAAAATTTTGCTCAATGTTCCATCAGCGTATAGTCAGTAGTTTGTCAAGAACATAGACTTTGCTCTTTCAATTATATGGTTGGCCCCTTAATTCAAACGATATAAGATTTTTGCACATGTAGCAATGCAGACAATTGACACTGAAATTGCCAGTAAAACTGCAAACAAGCAATCTTTTTTATGAACCTCCACAAAAAAACAACTTGTTGCCAAGATCTGCATCCAATGACAGACCAAAAAAGAACACAACATTCTTTTTCTTAAAAAAAAAAAGTAATGAAAAAAAGGCAGTAACACAAAGTCTCCACTGCACAAGGAATAGTAACTGAGCTCAGTTCAAATCTAGACTAGTAATTTCCAGTTAAGTGTCATTTTTATCCATTGAGTTGAATCTAAAATGAGACGTATTCACTGTACGGCAAGGCAGGGAGCAAGATGAATTGTTGGCCAATCATGGTAGAAAGTTAGAAACCATTGCACTGGCATGATATAAAATTAACATGTCCTGGCATAGCAGATATATACAGAAATCAAGCACCAGAAAGGTAAAATATAGTGTTCAACTGCTACCAAACTAGTTTCAGAAGATACCAAGAACTCTCATATGCATATATCTGGGAAGGCCCATGCATGCAAGAGGTTATTGTGTAAGTAGGTAAGTGTTAGATGTAGGAAAAAACACCAATAGTATTATCGTGGATCAATAATGGGACCTAATCCTAATGTAATTATATACATAAATAGGATTAACAAGGATAATACAATATGGGTCCTAATCCTAATACAATTATATACATTAACAACACCCCCCCCCCCCCCCCCACAAACCCCAAAACTGAAGGCGGATCAACAGTGTTGAGTTTGAAAAGAAAAAAAATAAGTTGCTCTTTTGTCTAAGATTTGGTAAAGAAACTCACAATCTGCGGCTCTGAGAGCAAAAACGAAGAGAAATAGCCTTCTGATGGTAGTGAAACCAAGTAAATGAAGCATCACTACTGATGTATTCAGTTAACTCATGTTTCACTGGATTAAAAACTATCTGGATAGCACTAATGTTATCACAAAACAAAAGAGTTGACACAGTAAACACAATACCTATA
Organism: Pharus latifolius; assembly: GCA_019359835.1. Taxonomy (NCBI): domain Eukaryota; kingdom Viridiplantae; phylum Streptophyta; class Magnoliopsida; order Poales; family Poaceae; genus Pharus; species Pharus latifolius. The sequence goes on from CM033320.1 coordinate 8,355,910, forward strand.
TCAGCAAGTAACCAATGAAACCAGATTACGTCAGCAGTAATGACCACTAGAACTCGCAACTCAACCTCAACCTCAGCACTAGAGCGGGAAACCGCAGTTTATTTTTTAGACCTCCATGCAAAGAGAGATGTACCAAGAAAATACAACTACTAGTCATGGAGCGCCTATCAACCGAACCACTCGCCCATATAGAATCAGAATAGACTTGTAGCTAGAGAGAACTATCACGGGAGAAAAATAAGATGCGACAAGATGTCCCCCATAAATAGCATAACACACAAAGAAGATGGGAATGATGAATAGAAGTAGGAACCCTAACAAATTGACTGAGCATATGAACAGCATAAGAGATGTCCCGTATAGCAAATAAGATAGACAAGACTGCCAACAAACTGCCTGAGAGGGATCAGAAAGAGGCGTGCCATCAATTAGTAGAAGCTAAAGATGAAACTCCATAAGAGTAATAGCGGTCTTGGTACCTGTAAGACCAGAAAACGAGAAAGTCCTAAGTATACCACCACTGAGACAGACGAAAACCATCAACTGTGGAAGTGAAATCAATGCCCAAAAAATATCGAAGTGATCCAAGATCAGACATCATGAATCACCAATAATAAGCATATCATCAACATATAAGAAGAGTATTGTCCGACCTGGTAAAGTATGAATAAACAAAGCAGGATTATGCTCACTAATAACAAAGCCAGCCTGCAGAACAACTAAACTAAAGCATTCAAACCAAACTTGGGGAGCTTGTTTAAGACCATAAAGAGCTTGTTGTCTTTGACAAACATGTCCATTTGGACAAGAAAAGCCTGGGAGAGGCTACACATAAGTCTCCTATAAATCACCATGGAGAAAAGTATTCTTCACATCTATCTGTGAGATCTCCCACCGACTAGTAGTCACTGCAATAAGAGCGCGAACAGCAGTCATATAAGCAACAGGAGCAAAGATCTCATCATAATCACGACCATGTTCCTGCTGAAAACCACAAGCAATCAACCAAGCCTTGTAGCACTCAACAGACCCATTAGAGCGAGCCTTCACTTTGAAGACCCACTTGCAAGTAATTGAAACAGCATAATGGGAAAGTGGAACAACATCCCATGTACCTGTGCACTCTAAGGCAGAAAGCTACTCAATTATGGCCAACCGCCACTCAGGAATAACCACAGTCTCCTGATAAGTACGAAGTTCCGGAATACCACTAACAGCAACAAAACCACAACGATCAGGAGTAGTAATAGTACGACGAACACAAAGATCACACTGAGGTGCAAAAGGTGAAGAAGGATCATCAACATGGACCTCATCAAGACTACTTGTGCCAGTGGAAGACGGATCATCTCGGGTAGGAGGGTGAGCATATGCAAAATCACAAGAACGACGAGTATAATGACGAGGATAAGGTGCAATAGTAGATGATGTAGAGAAGGTCTCAATAAACGAAGAAACAGAAGGAGGGGGGTCAGATGAGGGAAGAAAAGAAAAGATAGTCTCCGCAAGAGAAAAGGACCGCATAGAAAGAGATGCATAGAAAGAAAAGAAAAGATAGTCTCTACAAGAGAAAAGGACCGCATAGAAAGAGATGCATAGAATGAATGATCCTCAACAAAAGAAACATCCCAAGATAAACGAATCCTATGCACAAAGGAGTTATAATAGCGATAACCTTTATGCTCAAAACTATAGCCAAGAAAAATACACTCAACAGATTGAGCAGATAATTTGGTTCGCTCATGTAGAGGAAGAACATAGTACAACCAAAAATACAAAGATGATCATACCGTGAAAAGATATTCGCCAACATTGCATCCCTAAAGAATAGAGGAAGGTTGAAGATTAATAAATAAATAGCAATGGACACTGCTGCAGCCAAAAGTGCGGTGGAAAATGAGAGGCAAGCAGAAGGGTACGAGCAGTATATATGATACGACAATATTTGCGTTCCGCAACACTGTTCTGAGTATGAGCACATGGACACGATAACTGTGGGAGAGTTCCTTGTTTGATTCAAAAGGGACAAAAGTCATGAGATAAATATTCTCCCCCAGAATTAGACCAAAAGGTTTTAATAGATTTGGAAAATTGAGTTGTGACCATAGTGGTAAAATATTTGTAAATATACAAAAGTTCACTACGATGTTCCATAAAATAAATCCATGTATATCAAGAAAAATCATCAATAAAAATAACATAATATTTGTAAAACCCTTTTGAAACAAAGGGAACCGAATCCCATACATTAGAATGAATTAAAGCAAAAGGAGTGTCAAAGTAAAGACACTGGAATGATAAAGGCGTTCTAGATGCTTGCCAAGCATACAACCCATCCAATGAAAGTTACTATCTATTAGAGACACCACGTAAAACACCCTGGTGAATAAGAGTAGACAAATACAGACCACATAAATAATCTAGACGATGATGCCACTGAGGAAAGCTAATGAAAACAAAGTTGGAAGAAGCCAAGACAGCAAAGATAGCAAGAGTTGGAAGATGCAGATGATCAAGCACAAAGAGTCCCAGAGGTCCCTTACGGCGACAGCCAGCTCTCCAATGAGGATCCCTATTCAACGATCCGACACATAGTAAGCATCCTCATCATAACCAACAATGCATTTCAAATCAGTTAACTGACCAACAGACATGAGATTCAACAAAAAAACTAGGCACATGAGAAACATTTGGCACAATAAACTAAGTGCCAACAGTGCCATGAATAGAAATAGGCAAAGAGCTACCATATGCAGTCTGAACACATGATGCTTTGTTCACAGGAAAACATGACTGAAGCGGTGAGATATCTGATGTCATATGAAAGGATGCACCAAAGTCCAATATCCAAGATGAACCAACAGTACTTGACTGAAGGAGTAAGCGCAACAGAAGCAACATATCCAAAAGAAGACTGAGATATGCTAGAGGAAGCAACACCCTAACTCGGAGAAGACGAAGCAAGTTGTAACTGAGCAAACTGATGAAGTGTCATCAGTTGAGTCTAAGTCGCCGAAGGTAGTGACATCTGCAACAGCAAGAAAAGCAATGCCAGAACAAGACTGATGATCCCGTAGATGCTTAAAACACCTATCCTGATGATGGCCCAACTTGTAATAATAGCCACACTATATATCTCTCCGTGGTTTCCTGGAGGAAGAACCTGAGGGGCATGGACCTAGAGGTAGGATAAGGAGAATATCAGCAGAGGAAGACACCAAAGATAGTATAGCAAAAGAGTGAAAACGAGTCTCCTCAACAAGGGAAGATAAAGCTTCCTGCTTGGTTGGAACTGTGGTGCAACCAAGAACTTGAGCTTAAATAGGTTCAAACTCAAGACGAAGCCGCAACACAAACTCATATAAGCGAGTCTGCTCCAGGTTAGAGCAAAGAGAAGCGCAATGAGTGCAAGTCGGATAGGGAGCAAAGGAGATAAGAGTCCAACTGACGCCAAATAGTCATGAATTGATTGTAGAACGTGATAGGTATAGGATAGCTATACATGTAAGAAGGCAAGGAATATGGGGTGCTAAGTGTAAAAGGGGACAAGGGGATATATACCTTTTTTGATGAATAAATCTATGTTCCTTCCCAAATTCAATTTGGTATGAAAGCAACCCTACCCCTACCCAGCCACCACCTCCAAACTCCTGTCGGCCAACCGGCAGCTAGTCGCCACCGTCGCCGCCAGGTTCCGCCGCACCCCCAGCCGCCTGCGCAGCTCTCAATTTGCACGATCTCCACCGATGTGACTCGCTAAGCAGTGGAGTCCAACTGCGAGTCTAGTCGTCATGCTAGCCTTGCTCCCATCGCTAGCCGCCGGGTGTTGTGGCGCTCCCCTGCCGCTGTCTACACTCCATCGCCTCCTCTCTTCGCCGAGGCTCTACATCACTGGCATCGTCAAGCAGTTGCCAGATCTGAGTCGCACTGCCGTCGGGCATCGATGTGGACCGCCACCTCCGTGCGCGGCCTCACTCGCTGCAAATCTGAGCTAATGGCACTGCCGTTCACCATCGCTGTCCAAATCTCGTCGTTGTAGATGGGCAGTGACTCGCCTCTCGCCGCCGCCACTTGCCTCTCGTCATGTGTTTGGAATGTGAGCGAGGTCAGGGTTGAAGGGTTGTGATGGCTTATAACCCAAGCGGGGGCTATATGGTGGTGTGGACGTTTGGTGCGGTGACTGTGGATGCAGTTCATCGGCCAGGGCTATGAGAGGCCTCTCAAGTTTGCTCCTCTACTGCACCGAAGCAAGACTGCTCCCTCGGCCGCCCCAATTGAAGAAGAATTGGAGTAACGTGTCATCTATGTACTCTCTGAGAAAGTGTATTCGGAATGGCGGAGGAGGTCTAAGGTTGATAGAATGGATGATGAGGCGAACAAGATGTTGGTGACGTTGATGAGTCTCCTCAAGATGGGGGGAGCATCGTCTTCTTCGGTGGCTCCTGTTGTACCTCCACCACTACTCCCATCCCCTAAGGTGGAGTTGATGCCGATTGACTTGAAACTTGATAGAATTGAGACATATTTGAGTTGGTCCCGACGAGTGAAGGGAGCCCTCTGCAAGAGGACTTGAGAATTACCTGACAAGAGTGGTGACAGAACCAGTAGATCAAAGGTCCAATGAGTGGCAGGCATGGAGGTCCACTCACATGACGATCTATGTGTGGCTTCTTGGCTCCATGACACATTTGATCACTGGCTCTGTCTATGGGCTACAGTCAATGGGCGACATTTGGAGCAATTTGCAAAAAAGGATTGCCAATGAGGGTAACAATATGAGGATTTTTCAAATAAATGAGCAGATCAGAGGTGCCTCACAAGGTGACCGTTCAATTCAGGAATATGTTGCAAAACTACAGACTTTGGACAGACCTTAACTACTTCGATATGGGTGTGTGTGATGACCCAATTGTGGAAGGTGTAAGAATCCAAACTGTGTGAGGGTCAAGTCTGTGGACGGAGATAGAACCATGACATTTCTGTAGGGTTTCCACCAAAGAAGGTCGGCACTCCTAGGCTGCAAGAAGATTCCCTCTCTTGATGAAGCCATAGCTGTTATGATCTATGAGAGTAAGATGGTGTTGATGCATGAGGGTCTACGTGTAGTTGAAGCAAAGTCAGCACTTGCAGCTTCAGACTCGAAGACTCCCAGAGGCTCCATCAGAGTGTGGAATGTTACACCTGTGGAGAGAAGGGTCACATCGCCCAGTTCTGTCCGAGAGAAAGAGGACAGGCCTCTCGGGGTCGTGGCTGAGGCCGAGGGGGTCATTCAGGAGGTAGAGGGGCCCGAGGAGGTCCATCTGGAGGCTATAAAGCCCATCTAGCTACAACTAATGAGGAGTCCTACTCTGGCCACCTGATGGAGCTGAGCGCACATGAGATGATTGAGCTGATGAGAAAGGCAAAACCTCCAGGAGATAGTGAGAAGGGGACCAACAGTTCATCATCTATGGGTAACATTGCCACTTTCGCACACTCTGGTATAGGTATTTCCACATAAGCACTTGCATCCATATGCCTGCCCAACTCACAGGATTGGGTGTTAGATTTAGGTACATCCTGTCATGTCACAGGTGCCTAGCAAGAGTTTGAGACATACACTCATCTGTCCAAACCTGATGGAATTAGGGCTAGAAACGAGCCGAGCTTGAGCGAGCCCAGGCAGACTCGGCTCAGGCTCGATAGTGCATTAGGCTCAGATCGGGCTTGGCTCGAAATATTAACGAGCTTAGAACCAGGCTCGGGCTTGGCTCAACAAAGCTCGATTAAGCTCGATCGAGCTCGATTAGGCTCTATACTCAAATCCTCACCGACCTTACGCAGTCTCCAGCTGCACTCAAGTGTGCCGCCTCACGCGCCGCTCAGCCGCACCACCTCACCCAGCCTTGGCCGCTCCTTACACCTCTGGCGTGAATGTGTGAATCATGATAGATCTGGTGGTAGAGGATTTGAGGGCTAGGGTTCAAGGTTGGGGATTGGGGATGGTAATGAGTGAATGACCGAATGAGACCTGTGATTCCGTGAGGCCAAATAGGTGATGACTGATGCGTAACTGTGCGAGGCCTGTGAGGCAGTGTCCTCAGGCCATGACCCCATGTCCCATCTCCGTGTGGGCACAGCCCAATGGCCCATTACTAATGATAGATTGGCCCAATGGCCCATTACGGTAATTCGAGCTTTAACGAGCCGAGCTCGAGCGAGCTCAGGAAGACTCGGGCTCGACTCGAATGTTCATTCAAGCTTCACCTCAGGCTCGAGCTTGGCTCATTAAAGGCTCGAGCCGATCTCAAACCGAGCCGATTTTCGATCCAATCCCGAATAGCTCGCGAGCTTCGATTTTTTTGTCCAGCCCTAGATGGGATTACCACTACTGATGGAACAACACAACATGTGGTTCGTGTTGGTTCTATCAAGTGCACTAAGTCCCTCACATTACCTAATGTTTTGCATGTTTCTTCTTTTCCTGTAAGCTTACCATCCATTAGTGCACTTATCCTTCAACTTAATTGCACTGTTCACTTTGACATTCCTAAGGTGGAGATCTAGGAGAAAGGGTCGGAAAAAAGACTTGGGACTGGCACTTGACATAGAGAACTGTGGTACCTGGACCGAAATGGGTTAGACAGAGCAGTGATGACTGTCTTAGCTGATGCAGAGTTGCAAAGTGTGGAGCAGCAGCTGTTACTACTTCATCGACGCATGGGACATTATTCTTTTCATGTTTTGAGTAGAGTATTTCCAGACTTGTTTATGAGAGCAGAGAGAGACAGAAACTTGTGTGCGATGAATGAGTTTGGAAAGCACACCAGAAGCCTAGATGTGTTCTGGTCATAGAAGTTCTATTGCTTTTGATGTGATACATTCTGATGTGTGGGGCCCATACTCCACAACTTCAATTAATGGTTTTAAATGGTTTGCCTCCTTCATTGATTGTTATACTCGTTTAGTGTGTATTTATTTGACGAAAAGTAAAAGTGAGGTGTTTGCACTACTACAAAAATGCTGAGTACTAACGGTTTCAAAACATCTATACTAACGGTTCTCCAACCGCTAGTGATCAGTACGACAGAAGAAGTCTAGCACTACTCTAACGGCTCGAAACCGTTAGTAAAACAACTTATTCTAATGGTTCTTATTAATGAACCGTTAGAATATAGTAAGCTATTCTAATGGGTCATTCTTACCCGTTAGAATAGCTTACTATATTCTAACGATTCTTCTTAGTGAACCATTAGAATAAGAACCGTTAGAATATGTCAATTTATTCTAATGATTCATTAATAAGAACCGTTATAATATCATACTATAAATCATCTCAACAACAGTGTCAAAAGAGACAAACTTCATAATATCTGCAATTATGTGAGAAGATAAGGCAATGTTCAATCTCAAAACAAAGTGACATCTCAGTTTTCAAATTTCAAATGTTCAGAATCAAGATCTATTAGCAATAAAACAACTTAACCAAAAAAAGTTAACTATCAATGTTACCATAGTAATTGTCAATGAGTAGCTAGTGTAGCTATTGTAGAAAACATGAAACGAACAATCTAAAATAAAAACTCAGCACAACTTGGCTTGTCAAGACTTGGTGCTACTCTTGCAAAGGTTACTGATACATCAGCTTCCCAAACATCTCCTAGTTGACTGGTATCATGCACACCATTTCATTGGAGTTCAGCTCCTTTAGCTACAACGGATATAACTCAAGCAGTGTGGACAACCATACACATAAATTTTGCAAAACAATAGTATATTTCTAAGAACTATGCATGTGTAATAGCCACTTAACAGATCACAACAAAGATGATAATACTATATCATCTCATCTATGACAATCAGATTATTACCCACAACTGAGATTCCGTAAAAGTAGAAAAAGTAGCCTAGTTTCTGCAATCTAAAATGCACCAACTAAATGTACACCACTTCATTGGAGTCTACCTCCATATATAAGGAGAGAACTCAAGCAATGTGGAAAATTTATAGCATGCAGGTATGGCAGCCAATTGGGCAGATCTGGACAAAACTTACAAGCTGTATCCAATCCAAACTTCCCAAATACATCAAGATCATGAACATTTCAAGATTTGATTGTAAAATTTGCAAAGATCTTTCAAAGAGCACCAGAGGCATCCCTCAATGACAGAATAAATCCAATAAGGATTTCTGAATATACACCACTCCATTGGAGCCTAACTCTAGTGATTATAGAGAAAGCTCAAGCAGTGTGGAAAGTTTATATATGCACACATAAAATCTAGAAAATCATGGTGTAATTTCAAGAAGAACTATGTGCATGAACACGCATGCTACAGCTGGCTAGGAAAACAATGAAATAATGTTACTAAATGTTACTAACTCTGGTACTACTTTAGTGTTGAGCAATTACAGATAAATGATAAGACATTACAAATGCATTTCTACATAAAAATGCTAATGTAGTTTCTAGGTATGGTAGCCCATTGTGTGGCTCCAAATAAAACTTGGAAGTTCATTTCAGACTGCTCTAAATTTAGATTTTAACTAGTAATTCCCAAAGAGTTCGACTATGATCAAATATCAATATTTGAACAAAAAAACTAAGCTGAAACAGCAGAGATCACTGTATAGTAGAAGTGTTGCATCACAGTAGGACAGGACAAAATTGAACTAAACTTTAGAGTAATTGAAACTCAAACACTCAAGCGATTTAACTGAATTTGCTATTTATTCATCACATAACCAAGTATGTTTTCATAACAAACATTACAGGAAACAGGGGAGAGGGAGAAGAGAGGGGAGTTTGAGGAGAAGAGAGGTGTCCCTGAAAAAATCGTCGAAGTTGAAGAAGCTACTGGTGAAGTCGAAGGCTGACGCTGAGATTGTTGGTGCCAGAGAGGAGGTCGATGAGGAAACCGATGTCGAGTAGAGGAGACCAAGGTCGTCGCTACTGTGGAGGTCGTCGGTGACGTGGATCTAGGGCTTGAGCTCACCAAACGCTCGTATCGAACACAACGGCGGTGCAATCTAAGCTGTCAATGGCCTAGATCTAGGGTTTGGAGGATTGGAGAAGAGCCGAGAGAGAGAGAAAGAGGAGGCGACAGCTCACCGTCTGTTGTCACGCCGGCGGTAAGGTGCGCTAAGAGAGGGAGAGGAGAGGAACAAGCGGCTGCGCGAGCTGTGGCGATGGTAGCATGGCAGGGGAGACAGATCTAAGCAGATCTAATGGCGGTGGTATGGGTGCGATGTACGAGGCAATTAGCGGCGAGGATTTATAAGAGCGACGGCTACTGGTGGATTTGGTCGACGAAGAGCGGCGGCAGCTTGAGAAGGTGAGAGGCGGCTCGACCGAGAAGAGAGACAGGTGACGTGGGCGAGGGTATTTATTAAATTATATGGTTTCTTCTAACGGTTCCAGAAATATAACCGTTAGTATAAATATATTTCTTCTAATGATTAAATTAATATATTAAGAACCGTTAGAATAAAATCAAATCTATTTTAACGGTCCCAAAAATATAACTGTTAGTATAAGTATATTTCTTCTAACGGTTAATATATTAAGAACCGTTAGAATAAATCATGTGGTTTTTACTAACGGTTTCTCACAACTCAACCGTTAATACAAATGTCCTTCTCCACTACGCACCATGTACACTAACGATTTTTTCCAGATTGCGTAAAATCGTTAGAAAATAGGGGTTAGTAGACTGCATTTCTGTAGTAGTGTTGTATGCTTTCAAGACTTTCACAACTATATCCAAACTCAGTATGGTGCACAGGTAAAAATACTGAGGTTAGATAATGGTCTGGAGTACACTAACAAAACCTTTAGAAACTATTTATCTGTTGCTGGGATTCATCATCAAACCACTTATCCCTACACTCCAGCTCAGAATGGCATGGCCGAATGGAAGAACAGGCACCTTCTAGATGTGGTCCAATGCATGATGATGGAGATGAATGTTCCAAAAATTCTATGGAGTTATGCAGTTTTAACTGCTACCTATCTGATTAATAGATCGCCCACACAAATTATGGACTGGAAGACTTCATATGAAGTGTTGCATGGGAAGAATGAATATATCGTTCCATTGAAAGTCTTTCGTTGTGTTTGCTTTGTGAAGGACAACAGGCCTGGAGTTGGAAAGTTGAATCCCTATGCTGTGAAATGTATGTTTGTGGGATGTTCTCTGACTCAGAAAGGGTATGTTTGTTGGAGCCAAGTGGAGGAGGTCCATGTGAGCATGGACGTAACATTCAGGGAATGGGAACCCTACTGTAGCACTTCGTCACCCATAGACCATAGCTCTCTCATCACGAGTGGTGATGGTCGAGAGGTGAAGAGAAGTATGGAGCTGATTGTAGGGTCTATTCGGTGCCTGATTTCGACGACACCCGTTGTGGAGTTACAGGATGATGAGGAAGATGAGGCACATGTTATTGGGGGCGAGATGCATGAGGAGCATACACTTGAGGGGGAGCTTGATGGGGGTCCTTGTCGAGGGAGAGATGAGTTGATTGTGTATAGGAGGGAGAAAAATAAGGGGTCTGCTGGTACCACTGTCTCTTAGTCTTCTGTGCCAAGTCCAAGTCTCGAGCCTCTACTCGCCTCGACTCCTGGAGCACCTTTGTTGCCTACTGAGGATCCTTCTAATTACAGTGGTACGATCCCTCCTTGTGCATCTCTTGTTCCGTTAAGGTCTTCTCGCAAAAATGCGGGGAATCCCCCTATTCATCTTGGTTTTGAACATGACATTATCTCATACTCCAATATCTCACTAGAGCCTTTGTGGTATCCCTGGATTCTGTTTCTATTCTGAGGTGTTGGTAAGTTGTTAAGGAAGACCCAAGGTGGAAAGTAACTATGTTGGAAGAGGTCGGTGCTCTTGATAAAAATGGTACATGGGAGCTTGTACCACTAACAACAGGGAAGAAAGCTGTTGGGTGCAGATGGGTGTTCATTGTAAAGCAAACACCAAAAGGGAAGGTTGAGCGTTATAAAGCAAGATTGGTTGCCAAGGGCTACAGTCAAACCTATGGGATCAACTATGAACAAACTTTTGCACCAGTAGCTAAGATGAACACAGTGAGGACTCTAATTTCACTTGCTGTGAATAAAGGATGGCAAATGCACTAGATGGATGTGAAGAATGCATTTCTTCACAGCGACCTACAGGAGATCTATATGGAAGTTCCACCAAACTTTGATACAAAGCAAACAGCTGGGAAGGTGTGCAGGTTAAGGAAGTCTCTCTATGGACTGAAACAGTCTCCCCGAGCGTGGTTTGATCGCTTTAGAAGGGCAGTGGTGAAGATTGGATATCAATAGATCAATGCCAATCATACTGTATTCTTTCAGCGCAGAAGCTCACAAGTTACAATGCTTGCTGTGTATGTGGATAACATAATCATTATTGGGAATGATGAGGAGGAAATTGCTCACTTGAAGAAAAGGTTAGGAAAGGAATTCGAGGTGAAGGATCTAAGACAGCTGAAGTATTTTCTAGGATTTGAAGTCGCTTATGGCTCCAAGGGAATCATTCTTTCTCAAAGAAAGTACGCTCTGGATCTACTTGAGGAGACTGGTATGTTAGGATGTCAACCCGCTGTTACTCCTATTGATCAGAGACATAAGCTGTGTGCAGAAGCAGGAGAGCCAATGGACCGTGAGAGATATCAGCGATTGGTGAGCCGCTTGATATATCTGAGTAATACTCGTCCTGATATCTCATTTGCTGTCAGCGTGGTGACCCGCTACATGCATAATCCTAGGAAAGGGCATATGGATGTTGTCCATCATATTCTGAGGTATCTGAAAGGAACCCCTGGGAAAGGGTTGTTCCAATGTCATGGTCACTTAGATGTTGAAGCCTATAGTGACAGGCTGGGCAAGCTGTGCTGATGATAGAAAATCGACCTCTGGCTGCTGTATATTTGTGGAAGGAAATCTGGTCTCCTGGAGAAGCAAGAAGCAATCAGTTGTGGCAAGATCCACAGTTGAAGCTGAGTACAGAGCCATGGCTTTATGGGTATCTGAGCTACTCTGGTTGAAGACATTCTTGGAGGAGTTGAAAATGGATTAGCCCAATCCATTGAAGCTTATGTGCAACAACCAATCAGCTCTCAATATTGCTAACAATCCCGCTCAGCATGACAAGACCAAGCATATTGAGATTGATCGGTTTTTCATCAAGAAGCTCGAGAATGGGGCATTGAAACTTGAGTTTGTTCATTCTAGAGACCAAGTGGCGAATTGTCTCACAAAAGGTCTTAACTCCATAGTGTTGTCTAAACTTAGTAACAAGATGAGAATGATGGATATTTTTCATTCATCTTGAAGAGTGTTGAGAGATAGGTACAGGATAGCTATACATGTAAGAAATCAAGGAATATGGAGTGCTAAGTGTAAAAGGGGGCAAGGGGATATATACCTCTTTTTAATGAATGAAATTTGTGTGTTCCTTCCCAAATTCAATTGAACTCCTCGACAGAGGAATCCTACTACTGAAGAGCCGCAAGTTGTTGAAGTAGTAAGTATTTACGAGCCTAACTGCAAGGAAGATATCTGCACTTAAAAACTCCCACATATCATGGGTTGATGATAAACCATAGAAGTTCATCAAGATGGAAACTTCACACTCTGACAAAGAAAAGCCTTGGCACGTGCTTCTAGCAAACCATTTCTCCAAAACCTCTGAAGTAGACTTTTCATCTGGTCGAGTAGAGGTACCAGTAATGTGATCCCAAAGTCGCATCCATCAAGAATCATTCTAATGGTAGAGGGCCTCTATAGTTTTGTCTGTCCAACTTAACATCAAATGTGGTAAGAAAACCAGAAGATGCAACCATGATCAATAGAGAAACAATACGAAACCAAAGCTGTTGTTGGTTCGGTCTGGTTCAACACAGTCGGTTCAGTTTGGGTTCAAACCTATATATACTTCGGGTCCAAACACAGCCGATCAGATGTTGTTCGATCCAGGCAACGACGACTTCAATGGCAACCAAATTGACAGCAACTATGGTGGCTACGACCGGGTCAACAGCAACGGCGACCAAATCGACAGCTACAACGGCGGCATTGCTGACCAAATCAAAGGCGGCGACAACGACAATGACTAGATCAACAACACCGACAACCAGCAATAGATCTAATCCACTAGCTTGAGCGACGGCAACTACTAGAAAACGATGATGGAGGTCATGCAAGAAAGCAAAAGGATCTAGCAAAGACAGCAATGACCAGAGCAACAGCAGCAACTGCATCGACCAGATTGACAACTACCAAATCTGTTAGACGAAGCAGCAAACGAAAACCGCGGCCAAAAACAACTCCAAGATCTACGGCACGACATCAAGGCTACAGCTACAAGATAACAGACGTGAACTAGGGTTCTAGCAAATTGGTGCAAGGTATGGCTCGGATACTATGTTAGATTTAAAGAAAAATAGCAATAGTATTATCATGGACCAATAAAGTCTATGTATACAAGGTATGTACAAGAGAGAATAAGAAAGGGATAATACAATGTAGACTCTAATTCTAATACAACTATATAATTAACAATAAGAACATAGCTTTAGTAAAGATAGAAAAGAAAAAACACCTTTCAGGGGCAAGGGTAGCTTCTAAATTGAGAGCAATCTGCCAGTCTTCAAATAAGTTCGGGTACTCCCCAGGATCTGCCAAAGACTCTGCAGCTTTTGGGTTGACCTATTCAACAAATGGAATAAAAAAAAAATTAGCACCAACGATTAAAGTACAGCACACCATTATACCAGATACAAGAGAAAGCAACTTTTACAAGATAAAAAAGAATTGTCACACCTACTTTTTGCATGGAGACAGAGATTTTGCATAGATAATACATATGTATGCAGACTTCAATGTATGACAGTTAGGTAGTGGGCCATGCTTGTTGGATTTGATTATTCAGACCCAATTCAGTTTCTTTTTTTTTTTTCTTTTTTTTGCCAGCAATGGACTATATCATGGTATTGCTTAAGAAGAAGGCCCACGGCCAAAGATGTAAATTCAAATCAAGGTAACATTTTATGCTAAGAACTATGCTGCAAATCTCAAACATCAAGTCTTGTATTTTTCTTTTAATGAAGCTCTGGAAAAAATTGTAGTATGGGAATGACCGGAAGAACAAAATCAAAGGAGCTCTTATAGGAACAGGAGGTACTTTTTGGAGATCCTTTTTCCATGTTGCTACAATCTCAGAGACTTTGCTTGGAAGATAAGACCGTGCCATCAATGCTGCTTCAGGAATGCGATTGCTATATAAAGAAAGGTACAAAAATCAACACCTAAAAAGCTTGTCTGAATAAGTACTAAAGGGGGCAGTCTGCTGACTGGCAAATGTATAAACCTTTCAACCAACAACTGAAGGCATTCTTCCAATTTGCCTAGCGTGAAGAGACAAAGGAAAGCAACATTGTTCTTTCCTTTCTCTTTAGCCATAGATGCCAGTCTTGTTATCCCTTCAGCATCCCCAAGGGCAGAATACAGAAGCAATAAGCCACTGAGGTCCATAGCTTGTAGGAGACACTCCTCCGCCATCTCCAACTGCAGAAAGTTTTATGACATGTCAACCAAGAGCAGGTGTTTTTAAGTCAAAGGTTTACATTCTAGTACAAGGCGGAAATATGATTATTAGGTTACATGCAAAGTAGTATTTGTTAAAAACTAAAATAAGCAGAGAAAAGGCTGAAGACAAACGATAGTTCTAATTCAAGCACAATGCTTTGCTGCAAGTTCAGCACCATGTTGCCATCCAAATTGTAGAATGATAATTCTCTTTCAAAAGTCCTTGTCAACTGATGTTACATTTCTCAGCCTAGAAGCCAATCCTCATGACTATTTTATGCTTGTTCCTAATCATTTTCTCAGTATATTAATAATTAATATAATCAAATATCACGGTAGAAACACTGAACAATCCTAAACCATTAGAAGAATACATATTGAGTACACACTGATAAGTAATACACCCAACACTAATACCTTTCCAGTTGACATAGCTAATTCCCCTAGCTGCTTCCACTTGGACTCGCCTTGCACCTCAACAGCAATTGCCTGCAAAGCAGTTATTTACTATATGTGAATATTTGAATGAAAGAAGAAACTTTATCAAACAATGTGCCCTAAATGGCGTAGCTAGAAAAACAATGGAAACAAACTATACCTTTGCAACTTCAAGTCTACCAAGCTGAATAGCCAGGTCAAATCTGTAATTAGAGTCTGTTGCTATCTCAAGGGCTTCCTCCAACATGCCACGTGATTCCAAAAAACGTGCCACACTGCAAATCAAAAGTTATGGTTGAACATGAGGCCCAAGTTGCAAACAACTTACACTGTGAGTACAACTATTATTAGAACAGGGGACACCTATCATGTTGTTCCTTTGGTATAGATGGTAAAATAGCATTTGCTCGTTCCAAATCCCCACGCATTACTAGTGTTTTGTATTCAATCAAACTGAGGAGTAAAGTATAACCTACAACACTGCAATGAGAAGACTTGTTAGCTACAGAAATTCATTATGGCTTGACACCAAGAAAGAATACCAAGAGCAAACAAAGATGAAACTCACTTAAATTCCTTATCAATTAGATATACACGACTTTGGTTAGAAAGATATCCTAGTAAATACATTGGCCGATCCAAGTGAAACATGGTAGTAACCTGTAACACAATGGAATGATTATGAGAGAGCAATAGTAACAGATGTTCTAACTTAAAACATACATAAGACTGTTTAATATGGTGGAATGGAAAATAAACACTCACCTCTCCTCCCACACAGTAATTTAGCCGCCAGGAAGAATTATTGTAGATGAAACAGTCCCCAACCCAGAACCCAGTTCGGATGCGTTCATTCATCTCGTGAAGCAGTTCAAAGGCATCTTCAACGCCTTCCTCACCCACTGTACCCCCTCCATCCAGATGAGATGAAACTACATCCCTCTAGAAGGTGAAAGTTACTGTTCTATTAATACAGTTGCATAATAAACTACTTGCATATAAGTACCAAATGTAATAGAAATGAAACTGTCAAACAGATCATAAAGTAAAACAGAGGTTTCAGCCATGCAGGTGATAAAGTAACTCACATTGTACTTCAAAATGTAGAATGATGTGTCACTTGCAATTGTTACTAAATCACCACTGTCGGCCCAATACAGATTCTGCAATGGACAAAGGCAGATGTTTCCAGTGGCATACTATTTGAAAATGAATAGCCATACAGAACAAGTGTGAATTCCTGGAGCAAAAATCAACTCACTTTGACATTCACATCAATTCGGCGTATCAACCTGCATTCTGCCCAGTCATAGAAGCAAACAAAGTCATTTGTACACATAGCCAGCAATACTCCACCAAATATACGCTCTGCAGAGAACGTCGGCCTTATACTTTTCTTCTCCTGAAATTATCAACTCATTATCAGATTATGTTTCAGGAACCATGACAAAGCAGCTTGGAATATATAATAGAATACAATATGCTGTCAACTAAATGTTCAAGTTCAAAGTCAGCTCCTGCAGCAGCAGGACAATATACTTGTTCACATCCTATATATAGATTGCACTTTATATTAAAAAAAATAATGAATAACCTCTTGATTCATAGAAATCATTATAATCATAGAAATTCTTATTTCATGTACAAATATGTTTACAATATAAGCAACCAATGGATATAATATAAGTGTTAATCCCACAATCAACTTATTATTCTTCAAAGCATGACAAAGCAACAAGATCCATCTTAACATAATAGTGAAACAAATGAATAAATGTTTAATTGCGACTTTGCAAGGGACCAAATACCGAGGGGCGGCCAATCTTATGATCTCTAGCATGTTATACCAGAACCTGAAAAGTTTTCTTTCACCTACTCTTCCATTGTGGCTAATCATTCTGATAGTATTTTGGCAAAACTGATATAGCAAATGCTACGTTGAATGACTTACACAAACTCTTAGTTTGGTAGGTTGGACCATGATTCAGCAGAGCAAATGAAGACAGAACAGCTTATGAGGGGAATGCTGGGAGGTGAACACTTGATGGGCTGAGGCATCGAGCCATTTTTGAGGGCAGCTGTTTTATTTCTTTTTTTAGGGGCTGCTGCTGTTATTTTTAATGTGTGAGCCCCACATATCAAATTGTGGACCCACTTATGGTTCTACCAATTAAGATTAAGAGTGTGGAGCCCACTAGGGTTCACTACTCTTAATATGAGGACAAAATTTTCTAAATCCCAAATATAGCCTAAAGTCAACTTTTGAATTTGAAATTCATTTTACACCCACCTCTTCTTTTTCTTTTTTTCTGTTAGAATGCACTTGTAAACCTCAAAAATCTCAAAAGAATGTTAGACAAGAGATGTGGGAATTCATTATCTTATAGGCGTTTGCCAGATGGTCAGCCTCATTAATCATTACTACATAAAAGAATTAACATAATAAAGAATAGGAAAGATAACCACAATCAAACACATTATATTAAAGGCAAACCTGAAAATTTTTAGTGTATATCTTTATCCTTGATGTGCTTTCCCTGACAGCATATTCTCCATCACATGACCAAACAAATTCGAGTGCAGACCCAAAAGATCTATTTCTCCATGCTAGCGCCGTGTATATTATGTATTCTCCATCCCCACATACAACAACAAACCTCCCATTCGGATTATGCCTTAAGCTCTGAAATAAATGAGAAGATCAGTTATCCACATTTGTAATTTGTTAATGAAAACCAGAACAAAGGACGGGTACGGTTGCAAAACTTGTTTTCTTGCTGCACCAAGAAAACAAAATACTATTGAGTTCAATGCAGCATTTGATGCTGTTCAGAAGCATCATGTGCATCTTTTTTATATCTGAACAAGTCAAAATTCAAAACCAAATTGAGACCTCAACTTCATGTACTTGAATTTTTACTAATCATGACAGTTTAGCATTAAGATACATTCCCCAATTAAATTTGAGCTTGCATAATTATACTTAACTACAAGTAATAGACCCTAAACAGATAAAGCGTGTTTAAACATAAAATTTTCTATTAAAAAAACTCGGTGTCATCTCACTTCACTAAGAATTCAACATGCAGAACGAAACTATGTACTATCATGTGAATGGTGTATTACCTTGTGAATCATGCATTCGCTTAATATTGAATACAAAAAAGAAAGGAAAAAAAAAGAAATGCAGAAACTTGGAAAACTCTCTCACAAGCATCTATTTGACTGGTGAAGAATATCACTATGTGAATGGTGTATTGACATAATATTGAATATTGACCTACTTGTGGGTAAAGATCACAGCTCCCCAGCTCTTTCACAGCCAGCGGCAGTCGTTCTCCATCTGCAATCTGACAAATGAACAATTTAAGAATATACATCAGCTTCCACAAAATTTAACAATTTTCAATGCATTAACAAGATGGCTGAGGACAACCTCATTGTCTGCTCCAACTGTCTTGATATTGACAGTTTGAATTTCATTATGTTTTGCCCATATAATTTTTCCGCTGCTGTCCATGCTAGCAACTGGCTCTTCACGGCCAATTTTTATCATTATTGTTCCTTCATCATATCCAATTACAACCCTACACAAATTAAGATATTTTGGATCACAAATTTGACAAAGGAGAAAACAAGTTAATCCCATGCAGCATTTTTAGGTGAACATATTTTTCTTGAACAAATAGTTTATTTAATAGACAGGCTATGTTGTTGTCATGTTGTAGGAAATCCGTTGCATAAAGAATAAATATGTTAAACCACTTGGTTTACTTCCTCCTGATTGTTCCAGAACACATGTAAAGTACGAATATGCAGGGAAAAAAGGAGCAATAATGGCATCACAGAAAGACATTATATTCATGGTGTTATAACATTTTCCTATTAAGGAATAAATAAATGTATCAAGGCTGCTTAGTCTATACTTATGGAAGTGGCATAACGGTCTGACTCATACATAAACAAATAACTATGGAACGGATTATGCATTTATTTGTGCATTTGACGAGATTTAGTGCAGCATTAGTTTCTTTTTCTTTGCTTCCCCAACTCACAGTGAAACAATATTCTTAGCAATCAAACCAGAAGTAAAGAAAAGGTTCTTCATTACCTTCTTGAGCCCTTCATATATCCTAAAGCCCAAACTCGCTCAAGACCATAGTTAAGTGTGTTCTCAAGCCTGTAAAATTATCAAACTAAGTGTTATTTAATTAAGAATCAAAATATTAAATCCTAGGGCAAAATGGAATGAATCAAAAAAAGATTAAAGCTGAAGTTTAATGCCCGCACAATGATAGGGTGCGATGGGCCAAATATTGGTTAGGATGCCAAGTTTTGCCCTCGACTAGAGAGGCACGCACACACGCACAGAGAGAGAGAGAGAGATTAGTATGGGCACTTAGACGAGAACCAATACCTATAAGTAGTGGAGTGCCACAAACGAACAGTCCCATCCTCTGAACCTGTAATTATTATAGGAAGCTCGGGATGGAAACAAACAGCAGAAATATTATGTGTATGTCCTTCTAGTGTTTGAACACAGCTCTTTGTTTGGTAGTCCCAAACCTGATTCAACAAAACGCATCATGACAATGTCCCATATACTCACAAGTATTTGTTCAATGAAGACACCACACCTTAGAAGTGTGATCATCAGATCCGGTAATTAGATAAGGCCGATCACCACCAGTGAAATAATCAACACAGTTTACACCCTTCGAATGGCCATCCAATGTGAAGTTAGGATCAGGAGAACCAAGACTCCAAATCTGAAAAGTCAAAAATAGGATATCACACTCAAGACCCAGGACAAACACAATCTTAATAAACAGTGCAAAATTTAGTTAACCAAAAAAACAAAAAACAAACCTTTACTGTACGATCAAGGGACGCACTAGCAAAAGTATTTGTGTCCTTTGGGTTAAATGTGACTTGCATCACATAGTGAGAGTGTCCCTCAAAGATTTGAGTGCACATCCAGCCCTTATCCCAGTCCCAAAGCTTAATCAACATGTCATCAGATGATGACAGCACATAAGGCTGTGTTGGATGAACAGCCACACACCTGATGTAATCTGTATGAGCTTCGAAAACCTTGACCTTATCCATTGTATTGTAATTGTACACACGGATAAACATATCATCGGCACCAGCAACAACCCATTGCTTCCGTGCAATAAATTTAGCCGAACGAACTGCAATTGATAATCTTAGCATGATGATATATGTTCGAAGAAAGGTAAGCAGTAAGGTAAGAAAGCATACCTGGTAACTCTGTGACTTCAAATGATTTCACCATTGTCTGGGAGTATATGAGCAATCTTTAATTATTTAAAATCTAAGAATGACTTTGTAAAGCATATATATCTCTGAGAAAAATAGTAGTGGAGGTTGCATGGATACAGACACATACACGACACGACACGACATGGACATGGCAATACAACATTTTTACCAAAAATGTTGACATGGCAACACAACTATATACATTAAAAGAAAAACAAAGTATGTGTGTGCTTATATATCTCAAGCTTACTGTTGCACCCATGTTCATCAGTAACATAACAAAGACAATTAATTGTCACTAAATAGAATATGGTTGGCTCGCACCTCTCTTTTGTTCCAGTGGAGAGAAGGTGCATCTACTGTTTGGTGCTTTTAACACAAATAATCTGACACACCTTGGACAGTGGACACACATCAGAGGCATGTTAGTGTGTCCTGTACGGTGTTCCAAACCAATACGAAGGCTGGGAGAAGTGTCCATGCAACACAGCTAGCAGTTCCATTTTAATTCTCTCCCCTTCACCCATTTTGTTCCTTGCAAATCCTAAACTTGCAATACATATGCTTCTCTTTTCTTCTTCATTCACTAGTGGACTTTACTTTTGTCTTTCTTTCCCTCCATCTTCTCTATTGACCCTTTTCACAAGTTCCTTGTAACAACAAACTATATCAAGAAGCACATATAAGGTGTCCATTACTTTTTTCATGGTCAGTACGCCTTTTTGTAAATGTCAGTAAAACATTCCTTTCTGGGTATTATGTAATTTGTAAATGTTTAATATCTTATTTTCCTTCCAGAATAACTCATCATTGCTGACACATCACCAAGCCCACCATCTAAATAGTATGATAAGTCCTAGCCATTGCGAATTATTTGAAATTGCCAAATAGTTAGAACATAATGCTCTTTGCCTATGCTTCATGTAAACTCCATTCTACCTTGATGTTGTATATGTATATTAAGTATCCACTATTCAGGAGAAATGTGAAAGTAGCAGGCAGTTCATCTCAATGAAAGTAATGCGTCTCTTTCTTTCTACACAGGACAAGTAATAACCATTAACTACTCATTGGAGAAAACCTTTATCAAAGTAGTCAAATCACATGAACAAACACATGCTACTGTGAAATATTGCCTACCTGTGTCTGGTGGTTCCAGATGCAGACACTCCCAGAGTATAGGCTCGACATAATCCTGCAATACACAAGGGAACAAACACTAGTCACAACTACTCTTACGCCACCTGCTCAAATGCACAAAAGATTAACCATTTACACGTCATTTTGGTGCCCGCAGCTAACACCAGATATCACTCAAACAACACACTCACCATGGCTCGGTCGGATGCAGATCCACGGACTTCACCCTCTCTGACCTCTGCGCGAGCTTCCTCTGATCGAACCAAACACACCACCACCATCAGCGAAACCACTCCAAAACCTCTACCTCACACACACTACAATACAAATTAACAAACCAGAAAGATCCAAGCAAGAGAAACCGAAATTTACCTTGATTTCTAACCGAAGCGGCTGCCGCATCACCACCGCGCACCAAAAAAACCACAAGACAAGACAACACGTCAGTAAATCAATATACCACACCAAACCACCCCCCCCCCCCCCAGATCCACGCGGAATACGATAGGTTTAGCGGCAGATCTCGGCACCTAGAGCCGTTGCGGCATCCGACTAAACCCTAATATGCGGTCGAGGGGCGAGATTGGAAGGAGGCAGTGGGTGTGTCATGTGGTAGGGCGAGTGGTAGAGAGGCACGTACCATTGTGGCGCCCGAGACGGATACGGCGACGGCGATGCGGCGGCGAGGAGTTGCGGTGGTGGAAGAGAAAACCCTAGAGGTTTCTAGGGTTTGGGAGAAGGGAATGGGTGGCGGAAGTAGCTGAGGCCTCTCGCCGGAAGGGAAATAGCGGGGAGAGGAACGGAGGGAGGGAGAGAAGACTTGCGAAGGGAGAGAAGGGTGGGTGGGGGAGGTGGGAGAGGTAGCGGGTTAACGGGTCTATGTTACTTCTTGGGCTGACGTGGTCGCTAAGTAATATAATACTAATACAACTCAAATATAAAGGCTCTATGTTACTTGTTAATAATCCAAAAAAATTACTAATTACTTCTTTGTGAAAGATACAAAACGAGATATTGTCGGCTTGAATCTTAATAATATATAAAAGATTGATGATAATATTTCAAAAATATGTACTAAAGTTATCTCTAACAATGCAAACTCTTCCTCGGTTTTTAACAGAATATTTTGTGTCTCCAATAATTCTTACTTGGTTATAGATGATGTGATAATTAAATATAAAAATTCATCAAAAAATTATTGTGTCGTTGACAAGTGGGACTCACTGAAAATTAAAATTCAATATTTATTATATACGGCAATAAAAAACAGAGACTGATAAGTAGGGTAAGGAAACACTAGACCCATATGTCAGCCTCTTCGTGTACAGTACCGTCGCCGGTAAAAATTAAATCCAATTTTATATTATTTCAATAGTTATTTTGGGTTATGTGTCGTTGACGTGTGGAGTCATCGTGCGCTTATTGTTTGCTCGCCTTTCTTCCACATGTCAGTGTTGTCCCATCACGGCGTGCAAGCGGTGAGCATGGGTCCGTTGGCGTCGCCGCGTGCCACCACTCGCGTCGCAATTAAAAACAATATAATGTATGAAATAAAAGTTCTAGATTTGGTTCATATTCCAAATTTTGTGTCCTCAAACTATTTTGAAGGTTTGATAAACCTCTTTTTTTAATACTGAATATATCTCATTTAACACTTTGAATTTCTAATTGGATTAACTATTAGTGTCTCTTATCCATAGATTAGATCCAACAGCCCACCACCCAACCACTCTTGGCTCCAAAAGATTATTGGGTCAAACTAGATCGAACGGCCTACAACTACCCTATTGCCTACTAATTTATCACCCTTGGATTCAGTATATTTCATTTGTTAGCTTAAATCCAATTCTAACAGTTACGATGAGAGAAGTTTTATTTTCTAACTAGATAAACCTTTGTCGTCTCAATTGCAGCCATTATTATCAAAATGTGCCACTATTGCCTAATGATATAATATTTAGGAATTGAGAGCACCTTTCACTAAATTCACGAGTTTTTTTTATAAATAACTCAAAAAAAATAAATAATTACAAAAATAAATAATTACAAAAATAATTCATAGTTCCAAAATTTTACAGAAATAGTCTGCCACATCAGCCTATCGAGTCATGTGAACTCGACAAACTATTGAAGGGACTTATCGAATGCCCAGTGCTCGACAAGCTGGTGCTCATACTTCCTGGTGGTCGTTAGTCGCGGTCGAGGCGAGACTGGGCACTCGACAAGTCCCTCACATGCAACATGTAACTTATCGAGTTTCCAGAACTCGACAGGCTGATGTGGCAGACTAATTCTGTAAAATTTTGGAACTGTTGGTTATTTTTGTAATTATTTTTTTTATTATTATTTATAAAAAAAACTCCTAAATTCACCGATTCATTTTATTAACTCTTGTGTTATGCATTGGCAATTGGTTACTTTAATAATGCTCTTAAACCCATGTTTGAGGATAACAAGTGGTGTTCACATGTCAATTAGATATAGCTAATTGGGAAGACCACATGACGCTTGGATATTTTGGTGGAAACTAGAATTCAAATCCTAATGTTTGTATATGAATTTAAATTTTTTGTTGCAGGTATGTAAATTATTGATTTATTATTGATAAAGTTTGATCCTGTATACTCTTTGTTGCAAGTATTAAATCACATGGACTAACCAATTCCAATCCTGTAACAAACTACTACTCACATACTGGCACAGTAACATGTAACAACAACGGTTTGTTTGTTATTTTGCTTCGCTCTACTTCCCCTAATTCAAGCATTTGCTTCATTCCGATTTGGTATTTTCTTTAATACAGTACTAGTCTTTTGGAAGTAAATTTTACAAGATTTAGTATCACAAAAAAAAAGACCAACTTTGCAAATTAGATTGTAAAAAAATGGGTGGTTGATATATATTCATTATCTATATTAGATAAAATTATAATAATATCATATAGCTGTAATTAGATTATAACCACAATTTATGTAACATTTAAAAATTATTACCTTGATTAATTTATTCTTTTTAATCCTTCTCTCTGTTCCTTCTCCCTCATCCTCTTCTTCTCTTTTTTTTTTTCTCTTTTCTCCTCACCTTTCCTCTCCCCTTCTTTCTTTTTTTTTCCCATTGTGCCACTCAATCAGTCACAAAGGGGTGTTGATGGTTTTTTATAATGGATTTATAATCATTAGGCAGGTTGGCGACTGATAAGGTTTTTCACTAATCGCCAGTTAAGGTATCGACTTATGTCTTATAAGTAGTAAATCGCTAGTTTTCGTCACGACTAATGCCATTTTTATAATTTCTTTTACCTTTACATTGTTTGCGGTTTTGTTTTTTTATATGCGTTGTTCGTATAAAATTTTCTGCAAATTAGATTGTAAAAATAGATGGTTGAAATCATGATTTATATTAAATAATTGTAATTAGATTTTAATCATAAATTATATAATTCAATGGTTCATGAACGAACGAGTTATCATATTTACTCTTGGTAAATCCCAGCCATTAGATTATGGTATGCCGGTGTTCACGTAAAATGAGTTAGTGTATTGTAGAATTCACCAGAAAACTTTGTCAAAATTCTCTAACACCTGTCAAGGTGTTAGTATCGTGTGTGCATGCAACAAATTTCTCAAGTGTAGTAGGGCTGGACATCAAATCTTGCGTGTGTTTTATCTTGAAGTCTTACTCAAGTCACAGCTAATGGCGAGGAGTGATATCTATATTTAAGTATTTTAGAGTCCAATCAGATTCAAATCAAACCAATAAAAAATCCCAGTATAGCACGTTAGTTCAAACTCGACCCATCGTAATCTAATTAATATATCGAGCTAGATTAGGGGGTTTGATCGGGTCACATTTAAAAAATTGTGTGGTCTGATCATAACAACGAAGCATGTGAGATGTGCGTTCTTTTTTATGGTTTTTTGGTATTTTTTAAATTTCAATTAAGTAAAATGAATATCAAATTAAACAAAGTATAATTGGGTTCAGTTTGGTTAATATTAAATTAAAATCAATTTGATTCAATAAATTCCAAATTAACTTTATATTCAAATGCCACCAAAAAATATATACAATCTTGTTCTTTTTTACATATTATTTCAGAAGAGAAAAGTTGTACCTAAAAAAATTATTCTATATTTTTGAAATGAAATATGATCCTACCTTCTTAAATATTCTCATAGTTATTATTTTACTAGACCATCAATTATATAGATATAAATAACACATATCATATTTGCCATAAACATTAGATATATACTTGTAATCACACACTATTTTTTAAAAAATTATGAGAGAAATTAAACGATAAGTAAAAGAAAACGAAAAAGGTATTACAAAACCATGTTTGAATTTGCCTATTTATCGAGTTGGAGGTAGATTCACCATTTGTGGCGAATCAAACCATGAGGTCATCACTTCACTCATCAGCTCATGGCAGCAGTGACGCAACAGCGGCGCAGGACTCATCAACTGCATGTGCGCAGGCTTTGGGCGGATTGGAGAGTGCCTGCGTGGGGACCACTTGGGCGGAAACCCTTCAACCAGGCATTGACCTAATTGGCCCAGTAAGAAGATATCATAGTTGGGCTGTGGAGGATTGTTTGTTCAAATCGGTATTTCGGTTTTTCCTGTTTTTAGATCTTCTCTAACAATAGTATCTACAAATAGATCTCTATATCTCTATATACATATCTACCTAAAAAGATTTCATCCCTATATTTTATCTCACTCCAACAGTAATCCTCAAATTTCAATCACAATTCCTAAAAATCAACCGTTTCTCATCCTCTTTGGCACGGGGGAGCGGGGGCGCATCCGAGCAAGCAACCGGCGGCGCGGGGAGCAGCGGCGCGAGCAAACGGAGGCACGGGGGAGCGGCGGTGCGGGGTAGAGGCAGTGCGGGGAACCGTCGTCGAGGGGAGCTGCGGCGTGGGGAAGCGGTGTCGCGGGGGAGCCACAT
This sequence comes from Pharus latifolius, assembly GCA_019359835.1. Classification (NCBI taxonomy): domain Eukaryota; kingdom Viridiplantae; phylum Streptophyta; class Magnoliopsida; order Poales; family Poaceae; genus Pharus; species Pharus latifolius. The sequence continues at coordinate 8,382,309 of CM033320.1, forward strand.
GGCAGGCGCGGGAGGAGTGGCTGCGCGACCAAACAGAGGCGCGGGGGAGTGGCGTCGAGGGGAGCTGTGGCGCGGGGAACCGCGTCGCAGAGGAGCCGCGTGGCAGGCGTGGGAGGAGCGGCGACGCGGGGTGGGGGCATGGCAGGGGAGCGGCAACGGTGGGTGGCGGCGGCGCGGGAGGAGCGGCAACGGTTGGCGGCGGCGGCGCGGGAAGAGCGGGAGGAGCGGTGGTGCTGGGTCCTCTCTGCACTTTGTTCTTTCTCTCTCTGTCTAAATCTGCCCCTATTCCAGGGGCTGCCGGATAGAGAAACAAAGAGAGAAGGTAAAACACCTCTGGACCCATTGAAAACTATGCAAATTTCTGATGATCCAAGAACCAAAATTTCAGATCTAGTGTTGTGTTCTTGTGTTCTGAAGTTTCTTTTTTTTTTTTAAAGAAGGGTTTATATGAGGTTTAGTTCTTGGTTCTTGTAAACTTCTTGCATGTAATGTTACCTTGATTGTTATTTGTGAAATGTATTTATATGTAATCAGTGGTATCAGTTGCATCTGCTAGAACAGGGACTTTGTAGTTTGCAACTATAATAAGTACAAGAGATGATGAGCAAACGTGTTCTTGATATTCAGCAGAAATCAGCATAATAGAAACCTATTTAGATACAGAATACTGTAAGTCGTATCATTAATAAACAGTGTTATGGTTTCTGCAAAATCAACAGAAAAAATTACCATGCTGAGTATCATAATACGTTACAACAATGGTTCATGTTCACCTAATCAACATGCTTTACAAAGATAAAGGATTTGTTCGACCTCTTATGAGAGAAGTCTCTATTGTTCACAACAAAAGTTGCATCTCCAAAAGAAACTTCTCTAATCTTACAGGTTTACAGCACAATAGAACAATTATTGGGACATGAAGAAATGAAAATGTATACACTGTAAAGTCCTGGGACATGTTGGAACGTCTCTTAACAGACCAAATTTGTGGTTCATATTGTATTTGTTTGATGTGTTTGATGCAGCCATGCGGCGTAGTCCGAAGCTCACGCAAGCCTCGTACTGGGCATCCGCGATGCGTCGCCGAGCGCTACGCTCATTGTGTCTGGGTGGCGACGGGTCGTCAAGTGAGGATGACGACTACATTGTGGCGGTTGCATGTGCTGGGCAGGCTGACCTGGAAGCTACGAGTTCGGAGCGCCGTGGCGGTTCCGTTTTCAGCCACAATGTGCTCAATCGTGATAGGCAGGACGGCTTTGCTAGGCTGCATAACGACTATTTTGCTGGTGAGCCGGTGTACGGCCCAAGGTACTTCAGGAGGAGGTAAGACTTTGAAGCTTACATTGTTGGAGTAAATTTTGTTCTTCGTGTTATTGGTATGATATGGTCGGTCACTGTGTCACGCAGGTTTAGGATGCGTCGTAACCTTTTTGTCTGCATCTTGGAAGCCGTCGAACGGCATGACCCGTACTTCAAACAAAGAAGAAACGCAGCTGGGACCCTCGGGTTGTCGTCGTTGCAGAAGGTAACGACGGCTTTAAGAATATTAGCAATAGGTGTTCCCGCGGACGCTACCGACGAATATTTGTGTATAGCGGAAAGTACTACTATAGAGAGCTTGAAGCGCTTTGTTCGGGCTGTACTTGAAGTGTTTGGGCCTGAGTACCTTCGAGCACCTAACGAAGAGGACACTACAAGATTGCTCGCCATTGGCGAGCAAAGAGGTTTTCCGGGCATGTTGGGGAGTATAGATTGCATGCACTAGAGGTGGTAGAATTGCCCGAAGGCATGGTAGGGATGTACACCGGACATGCTCGCAGGCCTACCATCATCCTAGAAGCCATAGCATCGTACGATTTATGGATTTGGCGTGCTTTCTTCGGTCTACCGGGATCTCACAACTATATCAATGTCCTGCACCGTTCTCCTGTATTTGCTCGGCTTGCTGAAAACCAGGGGCCAAGGGTGCATTACTCAATCAACGGCCATGACTACAACATGGGGTACTACCTTGCCGATGGGATTTACTCCGAGTGGGCAACATTCGTTAAGACTATTCCACTCCCGCAAGGCAACAAGAGGAAGCACTTTGCGCAAGCTCAAGAGTCTGGCCGGAAGGATGTGGAGCGTGCTTTCAGGGTTCTCCAGGCCCAATTCGCGATTGTACGAGGGCCTGTGCGGTATTGGGACCAAGAAACTCTTCGAGACATAATGACTGCTTGTGGGGTATTGCACAACATGATAGTGGAAGATGAGAGGGACATCGGCTACGTCGATTATAACTACGACGGCATGGGTGATACCGTTAACACGTCCCACGACCATACTCCGGCCGTGCAGGAGTTCATCCGCATCCATCATACCATACGGAATCGTGAAGCGCACAAGCAGCTCCAAGAGGACCTTGTCGAGCACTTGTGGCAGTTGCACGGTGCCGAGTGGTGTAAACATATGCAATGTAATGATTAGTTGGCATGTAATGATTGTAACCATCTGTAGGAGCCAAGCATGTATGCAATGTAATAATTAGTTGTCATGTAATGATTGTAACCGGAAGGATGTACGAGCCAAGCATGTATTAAAAGACGGAGATTAGTGCACTACCCCTTGGTCTTCATACCAGCAAACATCGTAAGACATCCAAATGTTTTACTACAAGCACACATCATAATTCGCTGCAAAGTACATAAGCACAGTACATAAAAGCAGAGTACATGAAAGCACCCAATTGCCCTTAATTTTTCACATTGTCGCGGTCGCTACCCACAATCTCCCTCTGCTTTCGCATGAAGTAGTCTTTCTGCCACTCAGAGCACTTGGTCAGATCGACCGACATGATCCGCTCCTCATACTCCTTCTTCTTCAAGTCCAGCTTCTCCTTCTCGTACGCCATCTTCTCCTTCTCGTGCGCCATCATCTTGGCGTACCGATTGTCCCTTTTCTTTTCTATCTCCTGCCTACTCAATGTCATGTCTCGGATGGCACTCATGTATGGGCTCTCGGAAGTTGAATGTTCCGAACCATTTCGGAGTCGAGACTTAGCCTTATTGCGGCCTATAGGCCTACTCAGTTCATCTGTTCGGCCCCCCGTCGAAGCCCCTGGCGACCCCCCCTCGGAGCCCGGCTCGCTCGCAGCTGTTGGGGCCGAATAGGTTCCCGGGCTGCCTCCGGCCGACGTCTTCTGCCTCTTCTGCGAGACCTTCTCACTCCACTTTGGGTGCACTCGAAGCTCAACCCAGCAATGGAGGAAATTGAAAGCACAGTTTTCCTCAGCCGCGTAGAGTGTTGTAGCGTCCACAATCTGCATCATGAATTGCACAAAAAGGTCATGTCCTTCGTACGCATGACAGCGGTACGATAATGTAAGGGTACATTACTTTGTCACGCTCTGTCTTCCCGCTTTGGTTGCGGCGTTCTATTCGGTCGTAGCATCCACAAAACTTGTTGACGGACTCTTGGATGAACTGCCACCTATGCTGCAACGCGATCTATGTACATACCGAGTTGAACGTCTTCTCCTTGTGGTAGTATTCATGGATGCGTGCCCAATAGCTTGACCCCTTCTGATTGTTACCTTGGACTGGGTCAATGCTGACATTCAGCCAAGCCGACACGAGAAGCCTGTCCTCCTGCTCCGAGAAGTTCTTTGAGCGTCGGTTGTTTGGCCTTATCTCGATCTGGTCTTCAGTCTGCGTTGCTTGCTCCGGAATTGGGCTCTCCAAGGGAGTGAGCTGAGTCCCGACCCAGTCGAAACCGTCCTCCCCCCCAGCAAAAATGTTAGCCCCGAAGGAATCCATCTGCATATACCTGAGAATAAATGATCAAACAAGCGAGCACAGTTAGCCAATGCAATCAGCAACAACACAGGGACATCTCACAATAAAATGAATGAGGAAGGTGCATGCAAGAACTCAGCCTACAAATTATTTATATAGATGAACTCAATTCACAAAAGAAGGTCATATGCCTTACATAAAACTCGTAATGTAATCAAACAACATTCCACATTGTAGGATTCCACACAAGTACTTAAACATTAAAAGGCCTACATCCTGGCGGACCGATTATTATCGTAGTCTATTCCGTTTTCCTCGCAATACGTCCGGAAGTCAACGATCGGCTCGTCGGGGGACTTGTAGTCCACGGGAAGGCATAGGTCGGGGCTCACATCTCCGTGTGGATTGTAGTCATGGTCCACATCTGGCATCGCAGTCACAGCTTCAGAGCACTGCAGTGCCACTTCATCGAGGGAGGTCGCTATAGCGTCGATTTCTAGGAGCACCCTGTTGAACGCAATGCTGGACGGATCGGTGCTTGGGTTGAAGTTGTCGTTGCAAAGTTTCTTCAGAAGGACAGCCGTGCTCTCCAGCTCTTTTATCGCCCTAGCCAACAACTTCGTCTCTTTGTTCGAATCAAAATCCATCTACATGCAATGCACAATTGTGAACTGAAATCAAAGTTTCGACAATATCTATTGTCTACCTTGACAGTGCTGAAGATTATGCATATGGGGATTTGCATTTTGAATCACTCATCACACTAACAGAAAGCATAAGGCAGATCAAGTCAAATGTTTGATTATATAGAAACATGTCAATGTTGTTCAAAAAACTAAAAAAGAAGTAAGCATTTGGCTATTGATCAAAACTAGTTCTTGCCATTTGCGCGTTGCCGTGCAAAATTAGTGTGTTATTAGAAGTCTTAATGAGTTGCTTACTGAACATTGCACTAGTTGATATAAATCTTCATCTAGTCATAAAATTTGGTTTAAGCTTGTAATTAATTTTCTAGCTTACATGGATTGATTTTAAAATTTCGACATGAAAAATGGACTGGGACTCAAATGCTAGCTTATTAAAGAAGAATTTTATTTTCCCTACATGACTATTTATACCTGACTACTTCCTTCATCAAAATCTATACATATTTTTTCTCTCATTTCAAATGTCTTTTTGAATTTACATTGATGTGTATATCTATTCACCTAGATAATATGGTGAGTGCACTGTTCAAAAAGAACTTATTTGTATATGTTATGAACCGCAATTTTGACATCAACTCACAAACCTGAGAGCAATTGCTATTTTGAGCACAGCTGATTAAGAAGCTGCAATAATCAAATGTAGATCCTATTTCCTTGTCTACATTTTCTAATTTTGTCTGGACAAATAAATAGTAAACAACAATTGCAAAAAGTTCATATCATAATAAAAAATTATCAATAAGTAATCATTTTATTTGGTACCATCTATTTCCTATTACATTCAAGTTTAGAAGTTGAAAAAGTAGTAAAAAAAAGGCAATGGTAGGCGTCCAATTTGGCCCAACACCAAGCTATGAGCAAGGGGAAATCTATTGTATATGCTGAAATGCATTGTTTAGGATTGAAGCAACAATCACTCAACAACCAAAATAAAATGTAGGCAACATGAAGGAAAAAAAAATTTACATGCCATGTGGTAACCTTGAGCACATGTGATCCTGCCATTAGCATTATACATTACTACATTACAACAACAGCAATGGAGAAAATGTGCACAAATTTCAGCAGTCCTTGGATGGCAACCATGCAAGAAGGCAGAGTCAAGTAGAATTTGCATACTCTGCATACTGTTAGTGTGAATTAGAATTTGCATACTCTGCATACTAATTACAAGCTGGCAGACCCAATCACTTGGATTCTGGTTATGCATGGGATTCTCTTACCCTTTTCCTTTACATCTTTGTTAAGAAGTGTCATAATGATGATTCGACAACTAACAATCACAGATGGTGTTTAGTAGAAATTCAAAATTGATACTTGCTAACCGTCTGCTTTCAATTTGGCCATCATATGGACCATCCTATCTTTCTCAGGATAAAAAAAATATTATCAAATTTTTATCCACTACACAAGTAACATCCTTGGCACGCAGCAAAGCTAGACATTTCAAATAACATACGACAAAATTGATGAGCACAAGGTTCATGTTCATCAGTAGTCTGTGAGTATAATTTTGTAAACAAAGAAAAAATGTGCTCACATCAACTTAAGTGCCTCACCAGTAGACTGGTAGTAGTTGAAACTTGAAACCTTGAAGCTAAACTTAAGAGCAGCAGTAGTGCGCGATGATAGAAGATTTCTTATATGTTCAAATTGTTCCAGTAAATAGAATCAATACCAACATTGGAGGGTACATCCAAAGGTCAAAGTGCAGTTTCTTCAAATAGCAAAATGCATGAGCAGAACAATAGCAAAGGATAGATAGTCATGGTATGGGGCAGGGACAGAGATAGCAGGGGGGCAACTAGGGGTGCCATCCCACCTTGCCCACGGCAGTGAATAGGAGAGGCGCATTTCTACTCTCGATCGGCGGACCCACCCCTCCCCTTCCCTACCCAACAGGTCAAACCATAGCTATCGTAAACGAAAAAAATCAAGCGAGTGTGCTCCAAAAGGTGGGGGAGAAATACCTCAAGTAGTCGGAGGAGGACGACGCCTGCTTGACGGGGATTGGCTCGCCGGCGCAGGGGGATCTGGATCTAGTGGGAAGGCACCCGGGTCCCGCAGTCGTTGCACACGCTTCGTCGCCGGCGGCCTCGCGGTGACGCTCCAACCCCTCTGGCGCAACAACCTGTTGAATTTTGAGCCCTAATTAGGGTTTTGGTGATTAATGACATCCGTGAGATTTGCGACTAACCTCTGTATGTGAGACTCAGGTAAATCAGAGGAGAAAACATCAAGAAAGAGCAAAGCAAGGTTATAAAGACTCCATGAAGCAAAAACGACGAAAACCTCGACAAGAGTACAAATGTCTAAACCTAGCGCTTTCTTGTTTTGATAAATTCTATGTTAGATGGTCGTACTATTAAGAGGGGTCTTAGCACAAGTCTCTTGATCAACCTTGAAGTGGTTAGAAGTATATTTGCATTTGCATTTACCCTCAAATCAAACTTGAGTAAAAATTCAGATTTCTGTTTTCGTTTTGTACTGGCCGGATAGTGTCTGAAGTGACCGGACAATATCCGGCCAATACAAATAACTTCTGAACATTCCAAAACTTGAAACAAAGACATATACATTTGTCCGGTGCATCTGTCCGATGAACACCGGACATTGTCCGAAGTGACCGGACAATGTCCGGTCAATACAAAATTCTCACGGCACGATAAGTTAAGACAAATGTATTTGTCCGGAGGTTTTTGTCTGAAGTGACCGGACATTATCCGAAGTGACCGGACAATGCCCGGCCAATACAACTTCTGAGCAATTGAAAATGCATGTGTTAACAAAGACATATGTATTTGTCCGGACATTTTGTCCGGACAAATCCCATATGTCCGACCTATACAAGTAGTTGGAGTGTTTTATTCGAGTGTCAACAGAGACAAATAATCGATTTGTCCGATGTGTACAAGTTTTGTTGAACAGGGGTGTTAACAGAGACAAATGCATCTGTCCGGACATTTTGTCCGGACAAATCCATTTGTCCGGCCTTCACAATTTGGTTCAAATGGCTACTGACACTCGAATTACACGTGAGTAACGGTCAAGTTTAATTCGAGTGTCAACAGAGACAAATACATTTGTCCGGATATTTTGTCCGGACAAATCGATTTGTCCGGTGTGTACAAGTTTTGTTGAACAGGGGTGTTAACAGAGACAAATGCATCTGTCTGGACATTTTGTCCGGACAAATCCATTTGTCCGGCCTTCACAATTTGGTTCAAACGGCTACTGACACTCGAATTACACGTGAGTAACGGTCAATTTTTTTTATACTGACCGGACAATGTCCGAAGTGACCGGACAATGTCCGGCCAGTACAACTTTCGCCCAATTTTCTTGAAAACGACCGTTTTGCTGAGAGTATATATATCCCACTGTTTGTAGATGTTATAGACACACGAAATACATCTCTGAACTCTTGTGTAACAGTGTGCAATCTCTCTCTCACTCATTCTCTAGCAATTGAAGTCAAAATTTGAGCAAACCTTGAGTGCTAGTTGAGTGAAGTTGATTTCAAGACTTTTTGCATTTGCATTGTGTTCATCAAGTTTTGAGGTTGATCAAGCAAGGTGCGAGGCTTGTTACTCTTGGTGATTGCCGTCACCTAGACGACCCGGGAGGTCCGGCGATCTCTCCATCAACGGTGTGTCGGAGAGGCCCGGCGATTGGCTGTAAAGGCTCGGAGCTCGCCTATCCGGAGAGGAGAAGGTCTACCCATAGTGAAATTGAAGCATAAGCTCTAGCGAAGAGCGCTTCAACGAGAATTAGTAGAAATCGGCAAATTTCCGAGACCTCGGGAAAAATTCGATCTCTTCGGTTATTTCTATTACTTGCTTTATTTTTTTAGAGATTGAATTGTTCCTCTTAATCTTTTAGAAATTGCAAAACTCATCTTGAATTGTCATTCATATCTTTAGAAGTTTGTTATTGCAATTTTAGGTTGTTAAACACTAGTTTAAAAGTAAAATTTTAAAAACCGCCTATTCACCCCCCTTCTAGTCGGCATCCTTCGATCAACATGTGGTATCAGAGCACTAGGTCTCTCATTTTAGGCTTAACCGTCTAGAGAGAGGATGTCGTCGATCAAAGAAAACTATAATGGAAAGGTCCCCTTCTTCAAGGGTGACAACTATTGCTATTGGAAAATTAGGATGGCGGTTTATCTAGAATCCATTAGTCTTGACGTTTGGAGGGTCACTAGAGATGGTTTTAGAGCTCCAATTGATTTAGAAAATCTCACACCTCTAGAAGCGAAAAACCTCCAAGCAAATGCTCAAGCAAAAAATACCATATTTAATGGTCTTGACTTAAGTGAATTTAATCGCATTAGTAATCTTGATACATCTTATGAAATGTGGAAAACCTTAGAAGTAATTCATGAAGGCACATCTAAGGTCAAAGAAGCTAAGCTAATTAAATTAACTAGAGAATATAACTCCTTCTTCATGCTTGAATCTAAAAATGTTAGTGACATGTATACTCGACTCAATCTATTAATCAATGATCTCAAAGGTTTAAGTACAAAATTTGAAGATATTGATATTGTGCGTAAAATACTTATGATTTTACCATCGAGTTTTGATACAATTGTGACAGTGCTTATCAACGGTGATCTCACATCCACAACTCCTACCGAGCTTTTGGGTACTCTTATTACCCATAAAATGCAAAAAGAAGAGAAGAAAGGAATTGTGGAAGCATCCGGATCAAAGAAGAAAAACTTGGCATTTAAAGCAAATGTCGAGGAAGCTAAGGTGGATAGTTTAGATGAAAGCTCCGATGGTGATTTAGCTCTTCTTGTGAGAAAAACCCGGAAGCTCCTAAACAAGATCAACAAAAGGGGTTTGACTTTGACAAAAGGCGAGGACCGCACAAGAAGACCGGATTCAAGAACATTACATGCTATGAATGTAATGAGAAGGGACACTTTGCCTCAAGATGTCCAAATAAGAAGGGTGATCATCAAAGATCACATGAGAGGAAAGATGACGGTGAAGGGTCAAAAGGTAAAAAGAAGCTCTTCAAGAAGTTCTACAATAATAGAAGCAAGGGCCAAGCCTATATTGGTGAATGGTACTCCGGATCGGAGGAATCTGAATCAGAAGATGAAGTACCATCAACTTCTAAGAAGATGGCAGGAATTGCTATCGGAGAGGCCACTTCGCTTGAAGACAAGTTATCATTGTGTCTTATGGCAAGTGATGATGCTAAGGTATCGGATCTCGAACCTTCTTATGAGGAACTAGTTGATATGGTTATGGAATTAAATGAGGCACTAGGTAAAATAACTAAGGAAAACAAAATGCTTAAGAAAGAATACTCAACACTTAGTGATTTATATGCCGAACTAAATGAATCGCATGAGGCACTTCTAGTAAATGAAATTATTGATTCTAAACAAACTAGTGATATAGGAATTACTTGTGATATTCTAGATGAATCAACTCATATTGTCTCTCATTCAAAATCAATCACTTGTAATGCTTTAGAAATTAATCATAAAAATGTTTGTGATGAAATTGTTGATAACAACTCAAGCTTGATTTTAGAAAATTTAAAACTCAAGGCACAAGTGGAAAAGCTAAATCTAGGATTAGCAAAATGCTTTAAGGGAAAAGAAATCTTAGACAAACTTCTTAGTGAGCAGCGATGTTCATTTAGAAAGGAAGGTTTAGGATATGAACCGAACAAAAGAAAGAAGTTGAGTACTAAAGTGACTTTTGTAAAGGCCACTAATATGTTTTGTCACAAATGTCATGATGCAGATCATTTGCCGGATAATTGTCCCTCAACTTCTAGAACTAAAGAAAATGAGTATCACTCCCATTACATGCTTAAGAAAACAAAGTACGGAAAAGTAATTGCAAAATTCATTGGTTTACCTTATCAAAATAAACATAAAAAGAGAATTTGAGTTCCAAAAACCCTTGTTGCTAACTTCCAAAGACCCAAACAAGTTTGTGTACCTAAAAGCGTCTAACCCTTCTTTTAGGTGAACTATAAAACCGGTGGGAGGCATTGGGTGCTTGATAGCGGATGCACCCAACACATGACCAGTGATGGAAGTCGGTTCTCCTCATTTGAGAATGGTTGCAATGACATTGATAAAATCACGTTTGGTGATAATAGCAAAGGAAAGGTAATTGGGTTAGGTAAAGTTGCAATCACAAACAACCTTTCCATCTCAAATGTATTACTTGTTGAATCTTTGAATTTCAATTTGCTTTCGGTTGCAAAAATTTGTGATTTGGGTCTTAGATGCATTTTCGAACCAAATGTTGTTATCATTGAAAGCCTAGAAGACAAGTCTTTAATTTTCAAAGGTTTTCGATATGGAGATTTGTATTTGGTGGATTTCGGTTCAAAAGATTCTTGCATTTCAACTTGTTTGGTTGCTAAAAATTCTTTGGGATAGCTTTGGCATCGTCGCTTGGCTCATGTTGGGATGCATCAATTAAACAAACTTTTAAAAAGAGATTTGATCTTAGGTATGAAAAATGTAAAGTTTGAAAAGAATAAATTTTGTAGTGCTTGTCAAGCGGGAAAACAAGTTGCTAGTACTCATCCCGCTAAAAATGTTTTGTCAACATCTAGACCACTTGAGCTTTTGCATATGGATTTGTTTGGTCCATCGGAAACTCAAAGTATTGGTGGTAGTAACTATTGTTTTGTCATTGTTGATGATTTCTCTCGATTTACTTGGATTTTCTTCTTAAATCATAAATCCGATGCTCCAAGTGTGTTTAAAAGATTTGCAAAACGTGTTGGAAATGAATTTGAATTCTCCATCAAGAAACTTCGAAGTGATTATGGTGGAGAGTTTCAAAATTCGGATTTTATTGAGCTTTGTGATGAATTTGGAATTAAACACGAATTTTCCTTACCATATACTCCTCAACAAAACGGTGTTGTGGAAAGGAAAAATCGAACATTAATCGAAATGGCTCGAACTTTGTTGGATGAATATAAAACCACCACTAGGTTTTGGGCCGAGGCCGTCAATACTGCCTATTATGCCATAACCGGCTTTATACTCATCCATTGTTAAACAAAACTCCTTATAAGCTAATTGTTGGAAGAAAACCAAATATTTCATATTTTCGATTTTTGGTTGCAAATGTTACATCCTTAAAAAACGCATGCATCTTGGAAAATTTCAAAGACGTGTTGATGAGGGTTTTCTTGTTGGATATTCATCAACTAGTAAAACTTATCGTGTTTTTAACATCATAACCGAATGCATTGAAGAAACGTGCAATGTTGAGTTTGATGAATCTAATAGCTCTCAAGAAGAGTATGAAGATTTTGAGAATGTAAGAAATGAGGAATTACGAGAAGCTATGAAGAACATGACGATTGGGGACATCAAGCCCAAGGATGAAGATTCAAAGTCACCCGATCAAGAAAATGAAATAGCTTCTATGATTCCGGAAGCCCCTACTCAAGTTGATCTTGATTCGGAAATGAAGAAAAATGAAGATCAAGCATTGCAAAATCCAAGACTTCATCAAACCATCACTAAGGATCATCCCGTCAACCAAATAATAGGTGATGTTGGTAAAAATGTCCAAACTCGCTCTAGAATTGCATCTTTTTGTGAACATGCTACTTTCATTTCTAGTATTGAGCCTAAATGCATTGATGAAGCATTAGCGGACCCGGATTGGGTAAATGCTATGCATGATGAGTTGAACAACTTTACTAGAAATAATGTTTGGGAACTTGTAGAACAACCTCTTGATCGCAATATAATTGGTACAAAATGGGTCTTTCGAAATAAGCAAGATGAGAATGGCATAGTTGTAAGAAATAAAGCTAGATTAGTAGCACAAGGTTATTCTCAAATTGAGGGATTATATTTTGATGAAACTTTTGCTCCCGTAGCTAGACTAGAGGCCATTCGTATCTTACTAGCATTTGCATCATGTTTTGAAATCAAACTATTTCAAATGGATGTTAAAAGTGTTTTCTTAAATGGTGAAATTTCAGAACTTGTATTTGTAAAGCAACCACCGGGTTTTGAAGATCCAAAATATCCAAATCATGTCTATAAACTCTCAAAAGCCCTTTATGGTCTTAAGCAAGCCCCTAGGGCTTGATATGAACGATTGCGAAATTTCCTAATTTCACAAGGTTTTAAAGTCGGAAAAATTGATACAACTCTCTTTACCAAAGTCATAAATTATAACTTCTTTGTTTGCCAAATCTATGTCGATGATATAATTTTTGGTTCCACTAACGAATCTATTTGTCAAGCTTTTGGTGAAACTATGTCCAAAAAATTTGAGATGTCTATGATAGGAGAATTGAGCTTTTTCCTCGGACTCCAAATTAAGCAAATCAAAGAAGGTATATTTGTGAGTCAAAGCAAATACGTGAAGGATTTGCTCAAAAGATTCGGCATGGATGATGCAAAGCCAATCAAAACTCCCATGGCTACAAATGGTCATTTGGACTTGGATGAGGGAGGTAAACCGGTAGAACTCAAATTATATCGTTCTATGATTGGTAGTTTATTATATCTTACTGTTTCTAGACCGGATATTATGTTTAGTGTATGCATGTGTGCTAGGTTTCAAGCTGCTCCTAGAGAATGTCACCTAACTGCAGTAAAAAGAATCTTTAGATATCTAAAACATACACCAAACATAGGACTTTGGTATCCTAAGAATGCTAGCTTTGATCTCCTAGGATATTCGGATTCTGATTATGCCGGTTGTAAAATTGATAGAAAAAGTACTTCCGGTGGATGTCAACTTCTAGGAAGATCATTAGTCTCTTGGACTTCAAAGAAACAAAATTCGGTTGCACTCTCAACCGCCGAGACAAAATATGTTTCGGCCGGTAGTTGTTGTGCACAACTTCTTTGAATGAAGCAAACTTTGTTAGATTATGGCATAAGAGTCAATTGTGTTCCACTTTTATGTGACAATGAGAGTGCCGTTAAAATTGCTAACAATCCCGTTCAACACTCTCGAACAAAGCACATTGACATTAGACATGACTTTCTTAGGGATCATGTATCAAAAAGGGATATAGTGATTAGTCATGTTTCAACCGAAAACCAATTAGCGGACCTATTCACTAAACCCTTGGATGAGTCAAGATTTAGCAAGTTAAAAAATGAATTGAATGTTATTGACATTTCAAATGTTATTTGATCTCTTGCTTGTCTTGAATTGGTTCTTAATTAGATTATATCTAGCATATATACTATTGTCTATATGTATATAAATATATATTTATATATTCAATCAATATAGGCATCTATGCCAATCACTTCCTATTTTGAAGAAAAAGACCAAAAGTTCACCATTTTGTCGTTTCTCAACAAAACTTGGACAACACATTAAGGGGGAGCAACTTCAAGCTCATTGAATGCTTGTATACCCAAAATTGTGTAAAAAAGGAAAAATATGCATATTGGTTATTAAAAAGGGCCATTTTCAAATCAAAAAGGGCGAAAAAGTGCCAAAATGTTCAAAACATGTTAAAATAACACAAAATCTTCAAAAATATCTTTTAAATATGTTCTCAAAAGTTTTGAAAGTGAAAAGAAAGGAATTCGAGCTAAAATGTTGAATTTTGACCAAATTGAACATCTAGGGATCTTGTTTTGGCCTAAAATGACTTATTTCCATAAATCAAAATTGGTTCAGTTTTGACAAAAAATTTCTACATAAAACACTTAGAGATCAATCATTCGAAGATAGTTCATGTTGAACTTTTTCTCAAAAGACCTATGGTTTGCAAGTTATCACATTTTTCAAGTCGTCCGAAAACAAGCTTTGACACAAAAATACCCAAAACGAGCATTTGGTGAATTTCGCTGTTTGAGCCAAGATCTTCTCCATGTTTTGGCTTGAAATAGTATTTCAAATTCATACAAGTCCAAATATCTCAGAAAAATCCAAGTTTCATTGAGATTTAACGATTTGGTGAAAACCCGTTCTATTTTACCCATTTTACCCTAAAACGTGCGTCGGAGGCTCATACGAAGATCTTCTTGTCTCATTTTCATCTCAAGGCTATCTGGATATATTCCCAACATGGTATTTGAGTTTATCCTGAAATCAAACCTCTGGTTGAGTCGAATTTGCGAAAAATTGAAAAAATTCAGAAACTTCAAGAAGTTATCTGAACTGACCGGACATTGTCCGCCCAGTTCAGACTCTGTCCGGCCAGATCGGACATTGTCCGGTATGTGCACATATGATCGGTTATTAAATCTCCCGATTCCTTTTCTTCCCCAAATCAACCGAAGTGTTTTGTTGTTGCTGCTCTCTCCCCCTTTCCACTGTTCATCTCTTCTTCTCCGGACACAAGATCTCGTCCGATCTTCTCTCGTCCGGCCTCGGATTTGATCTCCTGTGCATCCTCTCCTCCTTTGGTTTGGGTGAGTTTTTTTTCCTCTTTTCTTCACAGATTCATGCATTGCACTTCATAGTGGTTCTAGGGTTTGAAATTGACAAAATGATTTTGCGTGTCAAATCTGTTTATAGATTCATGAAATTGACATCTAGGAGTGGTCACATTTAAGTTGATTTGTGCAAAAGTGAAGCTTTTCATGGACATGCATGGTATGAGTAACAATATGCCTTCTAGGGTTAGGTTTTGTGATAAAATCAAATATGTTTCATTTGAATAAGAAATAATCTAGTTGAATCTACTGCTAAAACTTAGATACACATCAAATTTGTACAAGGTTAAACATGCACAAGATGAGTGATTAGATGAGTGTATTGTAGATGATTTCCTATGATTGCATTAGATCCTTGCCTATGATCAAAGCAAATCGAGTAGAGCAAAGTTGAATCAAAGAGCAGAAAAAAAATGATTTGAAGTATAAGCCAGCCTCTATTAGAGAATGCATTAGTGAAATTGAATCATATAAGGACTAGGTCATGCATCCATATACATATGAAGACCAGTTCATGCATCTCATGACACCTTCATCGAGTCATATCATGATCAAATTCTCTATCTCTCCTTTTACCAGAGTCATCATGTCTGAAAGAATGAAGCAAACCAGCCGTCGTCATGGGCCTGGTTCTTCTCAACAGGCTCAACCCATTGACTGGGATTCCTTGGCAGTTGATGAGGATGATGCAGCTCCAGCATCTCCCATAGGGTCTCCTATTGATGATTCTGACTCGGACGATAGCAGCAGCAGTAGTGGTGATGAGCAACCTAGAGGCCATCAGACCTTCACCGCTAGTGCTATTCGGCGACTTCGTCGAAAGAACCCATACGAGCATCCGAGGACATGTACTGAGAGGAACTTCTGGAATGCTTTTCAGATGTCCCAGTATCACACCAGATTCTCCTCCGCCAAAGTCTTTGGGCATCAGGTCATTGATTGGAACTTGATCGAAAGCAAAGTTAACATCCTTTAAGGGGCAAGTTCATAGCAGTCAGTTTACTCTCCTTCACCGAGATGAAGGAAGACTGGAAGTGGAACGTGGACATCATCCGTTCGTTCTTCGCATCTCTTCATGTTGCCTTGGATCAATCCCATGTCGTCTTCATGAACAACAACTCGAAGAGGACTCTCACGAAGGCACAATTTGAAGAGGCTCTACAGATCGAGCACATCGACAACAGCCTCTTCGCCTTCGATGAAGTTCGAGTTGAAGACGTCGTTCACCTCTTCGACAATCCCGATCCAAACATCGGTAAAGTCTCTCAACTGATCCCTCCGGTGGCAATTCTTGAAAAGCTGAACCGCATGACCATCTTGCCAAAAACTGGAGATCGCGGGGCTGTCACATCTACCATGCTACGACTATTGAAAGCCTAAGTTGACAAGACTCCGTTCGACATTGTGGAGTTCATGTTCCATGAGATGCAGAAGGTTCAGATGGATTCGAAGAGGCTCTTGCCCTTCGCACCATTCATCGCTCATACTCTGACCTACTTTGGACTGCATCGAGCATCCCGCCCCACTTCTATGGAGTATTATCGGATGAAGAGCCTGGGGATCCTTATTCGCTATGAGAACCAAGTTGGATCACCAGCTCATGAAGATGAGCACATGTCTCCGGTCGCGGGAGCTCCTTCTCCACTTCAGTCCTACTCCATCTCTCAGAGTCCTGACGTCTCGGCTCCGTACATGATGATCATGGAGCGGCTAGATCAGATGTCCATGCGATTCGAGACTCGCTTCGATGAGGTTGACTCCAGATTGAGCTCCATCGACCATCGCCTCAACGTTATCGAGCCTCGCATCGATTCTATGAGTCAGGATATCTCTGAGCTGCAGGGACGATTCGACGCAGGCCAGTATCAGCGTCGTCGTCGCGGCGATTCTTCTTCCGATCATCCTCCGCAGTCTTAGATTGTCTTCTCTTGTATCTCTGTTACTTGTATATATATCCTCTCCCTTTATGGATGTTTGATGACAAAGGGGGAGAGTTATGTTATGGTTCATGGATATGTGATTATGTCGTATGTAGTATTGTGGATATTATTATGGATATGTATGTGGATATTATGATGGAAATGTGTTTATGTCGTTTATCGTTTATTGCTTGCTATGGATTGATGTATGAATGTGTGAACATGGATATATTATGAAATGACATTGTTGTTTGGTTTTGGACATATACATGTGGCTTCATATATCTTGTTATGGACTTATTCATGAGCATGGATGTAAGATTCAGGGGAAGCACTATTTGCTCATATTCTTTTTTTTCGATATTCATATGTTTTATGCATAACGGTTGTCATCAATCACCAAAAAGGGGGAGATTGTTGAATCTTGAGACCTAATTAGGGTTTTGGTGATTAATGACATCCGTGAGATTTGCGACTAACCTCTGTATGTGAGACTCAGGTAAATCAGAGGAGAAAGCATCAAGAAAGAGCAAAGCAAGGTTATAAAGACTCCATGAAGCAAAAACGACAAAAACCTCGACAAGAGTACAAATGTCTAAACCTAGCGCTTTCTTGTTTTGATAAACTCTATGTTAGATGGTCGTACTATTAAGAGGGGTCTTAGCATAAGTCTCTTGATCAACCTTGAAGTGGTTAGAAGCATATTTGCATTTGCATTTACCCTCAAATCAAAATTGAGTAAAAATTCAGATTTCTGTTTTCGTGTTGTACTGGCCGGATAGTGTCTGAAGTGACCGGACAATGTCCGGCCAATACAAATAACTTCTGAACATTCCAAAACTTGAAACAAAGACATATACATTTGTCTGGTGCATCTGTCCGATGAACACCGGACATTGTCCGAAGTGACCGGACAATGTCCGATCAATACAAAATTCTCATGGCACGATAAGTTAAGACAAATGTATTTGTCCGGAGGTTTTTGTCTGAAGTGACCGGACATTGTCCGAAGTGACCGGACAATGCCCGGCCAATACAACTTCTGAGCAATTGAAAATGCATGTGTTAACAGAGATATATATATTTGTCCGGACATTTTGTCCGGACAAATCCCATATGTCCGGCCTATACAAGTAGTTGGAGTGTTTTAATTCGAGTGTCAACAGAGACAAATACATTTGTCCGGATATTTTGTCCGGACAAATCGATTTGTCCGGTGTGTACAAGTTTTGTTGAACAGGGGTGCTAACAGAGACAAATGCATCTGTCTGGACATTTTGTCCGGACAAATCCATTTGTCCGGCCTTCACAATTTGGTTCAAACGGCTACTGACACTCGAATTACACGTGAGTAACGGTCAATTTTTTTTATACTGACCGGACAATGTCCGAAGTGACCGGACAATGTCCGGCCAGTACAATTTTCGCCCAATTTTCTTGAAAACGACCGTTTTGCTGAGAGTATATATATCCCATTGTTTGTAGATGTTATAGACACACGAAATACATCTCTGAACTCTTGTGTAACAGTGTGCAATCTCTCTCACTCATTCTCTAGCAATTGAAGTCAAAATTTGAGCAAACCTTGAGTGCTAGTTGAGTGAAGTTGATTTCAAGCCTTTTTGCATTTGCATTGTGTTCATCAAGTTTTGAGGTTGATCAAGCAAGGTGCGAGGCTTGTTATTCTTGGTGATTGCCGTCACCTAGACGACCCGGGAGGTCCGGCGATCTCTCCATCAACGGTGTGTCGGAGAGGCCCGGTGATTGGCTGTAAAGGCTCGGAGCTCGCCTATCCGGAGAGGAGAAGGGCTACCCATAGTGAAATCGAAGCATAAGCTCTAGCGAAGAGCGCTTCAACGAGGATTAGTGAAAATCGGCAAATTTTCGAGACCTCGGGAAAAATTCGATCTCTTCGGTTATTTCTATTACTTGCTTTATTTTCTTAGAGATTGAATTGTTCCTCTTAATCTTTTAGAAATTGCAAAACTCATCTTGAATTGTCATTCATATCTTTAGAAGTTTGTTATTGTAATTTTAGGTTGTTAAATACTAGTTTAAAAGTAAAATTTTAAAAACCGCCTATTCACCTCCCCTCTAGTCGGCATCCTTCGATCAACACAACCTTGCGCCCGGTCGAAGCAGCCGCCGGGGAGGACACATCGGCGCCAGGCCTTCCACGGCAGACCTCGCCTCTACAAGGTGCAAACGGCCACGCGAACAACAATCGGTTGGGGGCGGAGGCAAGTGGGGAGAGGATACCAACCGGAGAGAGAATGTGGACATTTGGGTTTCCTCTGTAGCATCTGTATCGATGGGCGCGGGGATGTGTCGACTCTGTTAGAGCGGCGAGGGGAACCCAAACGCGGCCTCACGGGGAAAATTTTCCCATCCACAGTGCTTTCCATACGTTGTTGGAGGAGGTCTTACTAGGTCAAAACCGAAACCAAAAACCGATTTGCACAAGAAATACTACCGAAACCCAAAACTTGTTTAACTGAAATTTTTGGTTCAAATCGGTTTGTGAGTCTGTTATTATTGGCTGATTGGATTTTGCATACTCTTTCGTAGGTCGAGTCAGATCAAGTCTGTTCGAACTCAAGAAGTTTAGATGATGTGAAATTGTGATATCTTTTTCTTCGTTGGATTCTGGAACAACAAGAGTTGAGATAAATTATTAAGTCATGAGCAATGTATGCCTTTAACTCCTTTCAGGAGTAATGCATGCTATAAATAACTCCAATGCTTCACGAGAGGAGCCTACAATTGCAAATTTGCGATCCTCACTCATTTGATGCATTTATGACAATAAATGCATTCATGATAAGAAATGTATGATTTCGTTGTGATCAAAATGCACTGATGATAAATAGCTTGTATGCTTTTCTTTTGCCGTAAGAATACCTAAGGCATATATTTTCTACTTATTAACATATAGCTATAGTAATTTTGAGCCTTGTTTGAGATTTCAATAAACAAATGTCTATTTTATCCCATTCATAGTTTGAGATATTGGAGCAAACCAAAATATTAAGAGAAAGTTAAGTGAAGATTTTGCCTGATGATCTGTATGTTTCTTCTGTGGTTGTTTATGATAATACTGATGTAGTACAATTAAGAAGAGAAAGACTCAAGTAATTCTAACATATTTTTCATTATGCTAGTTCTTCTTCCAAGTACAGGATAATCTCATGGGTTTGTGGGTTTTTTCTACCATTTGGGACCATAGGAGTGGTCCAAAAGATTCATGACTACTCATATTACGGGGCATTTACCTAACTAATACTTAGATTCATCTAAATTTTTTTGATTCACTCCAACATTACACACTGTCCAATAATAACTGAATAGTTTTGGGATTTCAAACAGATCTTGTCAAAGGGTATTATTAATGTGTGATTTACCCTCTTTTGCAATCAATTTTCCAACTAGCTAATCTACAAGAAAGTTGCTTTGCTTATAATCATTTATGAGGATGCGGAGAACGAGTTATAGGCAAATGATTTATCTATTTCTTTCACCAAGGGGGATGTTATCTGCTTCAGCACTGAGGACGAACACGACATTGGCGTTGCATGACAATATCTATCATGATGTTGGGTGCAATGCCCCAAACAATGCCCGGCACTATTGTTATGTCTTTTAGACAAGAGAAGTATTACGACGAGGAGGAAACATCGGTTTCTATGATGCGCTTACCACAAACACCAAAATAGTTTGTTAGTAGTCTGAGAAGCAAAATAGTTTGTTAGTAGTCTGAGAAGTACTATATTGTAGGGAAGTAGTGGGTTGAATTCTATAGTTTCTGGATATTGTATTGTAAGGTGTATCAAATTCTAAAATATTATGCTTTAGAATGTTTGTTGGAATTGGGTTCTCTTTCTCAAAAATCTACTAAGTAGACATATTTTTCTCTCAATCTCAATCGCCTAATTAGAATTCGAAAGATTTAGATTAAAATGAAGTTATTATTTATCATATAAATATTTAAAAATTATTATATATCTATATTAATTTTTAATTTAACAACCCAAACGAAGAAATAATAAGACAAGTTCCCATTGTTCTTGAAGCGGAGAATAAAGATGCTAGTTTGTCCAAGTAAATGTAACACAAAACTCAACTGTTTCTCAAAAATACATCCCTATAAATGGCCAGCAACAGCTGGTGCCAAGAATGGCAATTCCTAATTACATCAAAATGACATGTGAGAACTGAAGCAAATGTCCACACTTCTGAAGCCTCTCCTCTTCCATGAGAGCTTCCTGAGTCCTGACCCTAATGAAACGTGTAGGTGAGGACGAGCGCGACGCCCATGAGCGCGTAGGCGATCCCCCGGTCGACGGCCTGCCGGTCATTCCTCCGCAGTACTGCCGCCGCCGCCGCCACAGTCTCGTCGGCGACCGAGATCGAGCCTGCCATTGTTGTTGCTGTTCTTGCAGCTGGAAATGGAATGTGAAGTTGTTGTTGTTCTATCTTGTATGCTATGTGATGACTAATGAGCCATGGAGAGACATATATATGTGTGTGTGTGTGTGCGTGTGTGTGTGCAGTGGAAGACTTGAGACCGTGTAAGTTGTATGGGCTTGTAGCCGCCTCGTTTGATTCCAGAATTGAACGGGGTCGCTGACCGTGCAGGCTCTTCTACAACTAGTGTAGGCTAATTGATTTGAGCATGTGTGGGAAGGAAATGGCGTGGTTAGTGCGGGAAAGCGACCGAGGTGCCGGCTTTGACCGGGCATTTTCCATTATCCTACTCGGTCGATTTGGTCCATCTCTACCAATTGCTATTGATGAATATTTAGCGAGAGAAAAGTTCTAATTTGGTGTTTCGACTTTGGTACTGATCTCTTTTAAGATTTTGTCATATTTTCTGTTCCTTTTATTTGGATGTTTGAGTTTTTCGAAGATTTTATTTTGCTTTTCTTTTTGTTTAAAAAATATCAAACATGATAAGTTTTAGTGTCATTGTTATATGGGATTCAAACTCACCTGTTATTGATATATTTTAATTAAAATTCAAAATTGTGAGATAAAAATAAAATATAAGTTAATCTAACATATTTAAAAATTAGAGGACCAAAATATAATATAATATCGAATTATTTCCCGTGGAAATGTCATTAGTCTGTGATATATTTGACAGCTAGCCCTTTGTCCAAGATCTTATTGTTTGTTTTCTTGTTCTAGGCACACTGTGTACTTGTAGCTGGAAATGAGATGATAATGGATCTGAATCCTAGTGTTTTTTAGAATCTCATCTGTTTCATCAAAATTTGAATAATTAAGATTAATATAAAAGAAAATTTCATAAAAAATTTGAGATATTAATTATCTCACAAGAAATTATAAATTACTTATCATCCTAATTTGAATTGTCAATTTATAATCTAACATTTTAAATAAGGAGAGAATATATGTTTTGTTATGTAAGATAGAGAATATGAATCTCACGATGACAAGACAGGAAAAAGTACTGCTCTACAGGCTACTGATTAGTGAAGAAATTTGACAAGGACGTATTTCAAGCCGCTGTTTTTCACTTGGATACATTTCAAGTCCAAATATTCCCGTAACATTTAGTTGTCTGCAGCCGAATACAACGAAACAATCCATACGAATACAAGATCGGCACAGCACTGACATGACAAAAGTACCAAATTAAGGACCATGTCATACTGCTTTGTATTTCTTTCTCGACTGTCTATGAAGTCCAACACCCCCAGCGAAGACCTTTCTGTTCATTGATATCATCTGTTGGAGGTTTGGAACTATTTTTGAAAAAAGATGTATATTGGAAGTTTTCAATTGCTATGATTCATCAAATTTTGGGACTAAGCCAGATGCCAAAATTATAAGATTTGACAATTTTTAAGTTAATTTATGTCAAACGAAATTGATGAATAAAAAGCAGACGCCAAAGATAGGTACGAGGATTTTCTGCTTACCGGCAAAAAATGCATAGCGTATGTTATATGTTACCCGTCTAGGGAGCTAACTGTTCAAAAAAAAAAAAAATGAATGATCCGATCGCACTCAAAGGCGGGAGGTGTGCAGGAATTTTGGGCTTCTTCTGATAAATTACCGATTTCTTGTCCAACCTAAATCTCCTCCTCTCTCAAGCATTTGTTTTCAATTGGATGATAGATCCATTTTATACACCAAATTCATTTTTCACATCCTGATCCCTAAACTTTGAGAGTTGAGTCAAATCAAGCACTCCAAATTAATAATAAATGCAATCAAAAGTATGATAATATAATACCCATATCTAAAGATAAGGACCAAAATGATCTCCTAAAAATTGAAGTCTAACACTAAAAACCTAAAACTTGCATATCTTAAGAGTGTTTTTTTATCTGAATTATTTAGATTTAAAATATTTAAATAAATTAAAGTTAGACCAAACGAGAATCTAAATACATAACTTATTTCATATATTAGAACATCTTTTAAACTAAAAATTGCAAATAAATTTAACGATATCTGCTATCAATTTATTGAATTTATAAACTTAAATTAATTTATAAATTAGACTAAATCAGGCCAAAGCCCGCAGTCTAATGACACAGAGGAGTTCCAACAAACAGATAACATGAACGTTTTTTGCTTGATCGAAAAGGGGACGATGAACGTTGCCACCACATCACGCACATTCGCGTAGTTGCCCAATATTAACATCGCACGTTGGCATACGTTGCCACCTTAGCGAGTCACCTCCCACAGCGCTCTGGCACGGCGGCCGGCGTACCTCGCCGAGAACGACCGGGACAGGTTCTCCGGCTCCCCCGCCGTCTCGCCGTCGTCGAAGTTCTGCACGTACTCCTCGTGGTCATAATGGTCCTTCACCGACGAGCCGTTCCAGCTCAGTACCCTCCTCTTCTGCTTCACGACCCTCCTCCACAGCGCGCGCACCAGGCCTCCGCCGCCGCCGCCGCGGCCCGGCCGGGCCGTGGGCACGTACTCTGACACTCCAAACTCCTCGTCATCGCCGTCGTCGACGTGTTCATCGAACATTCTTCCATAGCCTTCATTTTTTGGAGCTTGTCCGCACGGCACGATGATGGCGCCGCCGCAGCGCGGCCGTGCCGTGGCCACGTACCTGGACAATACTCCAAACTCCCCACCCTCGCCGTCGTCGACGTGCTCATCGAGCATCCTCCGGTAATCCCCGTTTCTTGGTGCCTGGACGCATGGCACGATGATGGAGGCAACGGCCGCCGGCACCGACCTCTGCCTCTGCAGCCTGGAGTCCATTTTTGGGAAGTCTTGTTTGCGTCGGTGCTTTGGAGATTTATAGGGGGGCACTTTTGGGAGTTTGACGGTGTGTTGGAGAAGTGTGCGGTTTTGTTTTTGCGAGAGTCAAGTGCGGAGTGCGGTCGTGCGGGTGATGTCGTGAAGATTTTTAAAAAATATGCTTAAAGTTGGCGGTTTGGCGCCGTCGGCCACCTGGAGTTGGATGTTTTCAACAGGGTTGTGCGTAGTACCTTTTACGCAAAATAGGGAAGGAGCCTTCTGTATTATAAGTTTTTATGTAATCCGACTTCTTTATTTAAAATTGATGCATTTAAACGAGTCAAATCATGTGTTTATATCTTTCAAGCTAGTTCTCTATTAACTCTATTAAAATAACTAGCCAACAGATCGGTGCAATTGTATGATAATTTTATAAAAAAATTTAAATTTATAAATAGTATCAACCTTTTAAAACTAATTTCTAAAAAGATTTTGTGTAGTTCTCTATAATTCGAATCATATTTAGAGTTGTATTTTATATAAATTTCTAAAATTTATCGGATAAATTTATACCATTATAGCTTAATCCTACCAGCTAATTAATGGCCAGTTCTTTTTATCTTTTCTAATTTTTTGGTTGATATGGGAATTTCTATCTCTCGTAGCGAATGTGATGCCTTCAATATCACATATTTTTATATACACACACTGGTCATCAATTCGTGCACTTGCACAGGATAAGTTTTAAAATTAATAATCTTATTGGATTAGCAATACAAAAATTTGAACTAAATTAGGAATAAAAAACGGTATTCGCTCCAAATAAAAAAACTTGAATGATATGAATTCTAATATTATAAAACATAATCGAATAATGAATTTGAAAACTTTACCTTGTATACATGGGGTGGTACACTCTCAATTACTTTATAACTTATATTATGTTTGAAACTTACGTCTAGTCATCATTTTTTTTCCTTTTATACAAATTGCTTGTATAGAAAGATTTTAGAGTTGTTCAGTTTTCTGAATGCTTGAGAAAAAAAGTCTATTGTGATTAAAAAATACATGAAAAATAATTCAAGACTACATATGTCTTCCCTATTTTTCTTGAACCAGACAATCAATTTTTAATCCAATAATCTACTTGTGAGTACATTGATAATACAACCGCAAGAAATCTTAAGTCACATGTGATCAATTATTTATATATGTATTTTTATTTGTCGAGTGGCTCATAATAACTTAGCTATTATTTTTGCTTCAAAACAAAAAGTAATAATTAGAAAGTAAACAAATAATAACTAATGGGTAACTCCTGAAAAACAATTTATTTTGTTTTTTCCACTAAAAAAGTTGTTATTTCTTTTTTACCACTGCCACATCAACTTTTTTTTTTTCCATTTCTGTCAATTATAAGTCATTAGGGGGTAACGGAAGAAAAAAAATGACAAATTTTCTCATGTTCGCTTCTTTTATTTTTGTCATTGCAAAGGTGTTTTTATTTCTAATAGATGGGCAGCAAAAAATAATAGGAAAAATTTTATAATTATTAATTAAGCATCAACCAATAGCTCAGATGAAAACGGTAGCTTCAGATCTTAAGTAGCTACTGCAGACGATTCACCTCAACAGCTACACAGCTAATGCGGAAGTAAGCTCAATGCCAATTAGCCTCGCATCTCATTTTGCTGTGCACCTTGTCCAATTCACCCAATGCAACCAAAACGATTAACCAAATAACACATCCATTAAATATTGGTTAAGAAAAAAAAAACAATTCCATTCACTTTCTCTGCCTTATTTAACAAAAATCCCTGCACAATTGTAAAAAAAAACTCACACGAGGGACCACCTCACACGCAACCTACACATTCTCTGTCACGTCCTTCAGGAAGCACACCTCTCTCAGTGACTCCTCCAAAGCTGCAACTATTGCCAGCGTCATGCCCTTCCTCCTCTCCCTGCCATGCTGCCGCTTTGGGCTGCACCCGCGCTTGTGCATGCCATTGATCTCCTCACGCTTGCAGAGGAGGCAGAGCAACGGCAAGGCAATGTTGGCGAAGGTGCAGAGAGCGCACTCGCGGTCAGACTCCACGCGGCAGTCCGAGTGCGACTGGTCGAGCTCGGGCACACGAAGGCGACGATCGGGGGGGGGGGGGGGGGGGGGGGGTGTGGAGGAGCCGAAGCCTGCGAGGGGTTGGTGGCGGCGGCGGAGGGGGGCTTGCGGAGGAGGAGGGAGAGCCGCGACGTGGCGGTGTTGGTGAAGGCGTGGAGGGCACGCTCGTGGCCGGACTCCGATCGGCAGGTGGAGCGTGACTGGTCGAGCTAGTGTGCGAAGGTGGCAGTCAAGGGGGGCGGCGGAGCCGAAGCCAGTAAGGGGACGGCGGCGAGGCCGACAGGGGTCGGTGTGAGGAGCGAGGTTTTGGAGGCATTGAAGAACTAAAACAGGGGAGGAGTAGTCTTCTTTATAAAATTATAATTAGATCGACACTAACCTAGAACTAAAATAGGTTTTAGTAAAAATAAAATAGAAGCTAATGTGACAGTGGAAAAAAAAAGAAAGGACGACTTTTTTTAAGTAGCAGAAACAAAAATATGTTACTTTTCAGGAATACAATCAAAATTTTCTAATTGAAATTGTCATACATTAGTAATACAAGTTCTCATATCAATGAACTGTAGTTGTAGGGAGACAAATCTAAGAAAAATAACTCATCAAAAAAATAAAGTACATATACTTATTTTTACACAAACAAACATAAGTGTATTGCATGTTATTGTAAGACCATCAATCTACTATAAACTCAGAATTTGGGAGAGAGTTTACTAACGCTTGATCTATTAAGTTTTGGGAGTCTTCGATGAGATATGACTATACTATTCTTTTATAGCTTAAACTCTATTCAGAAATTGATTAAAAAATAATATATTTTTAACAATTTAAATAAATTATATATTTAATCTTAGAATTTATATTAGTTAAGATTTTAGATCTATAATAAATTTTATTCCATTTTTAATTTTTTTAATATTTCCTCTTAGAGTTTGTATTAATAAAGGTTCTAGAAATTTAATAATATTAATTCTGAATTTTTATTTTTAGTATTTAGTCTTATAGTTTGTATTAATTAAGGTTTTAGATATTTAATAATTTACTTCCTAATTTTAAATATTTGTCTTAGAGCTATATTAGTTAAAATTTTCTAATATTTAATAATTTAATTCCTAATTTTTAATTGTTTTTCTTAGAGTTGTAGTAGCTAAGAATTTCTTTCATAAATCTAGGTTGTTATAACCCAAGACCACTGAATAGATGACTATAGCTCTTTATTTTCCTCAATTAACATGAAACTTTTTTGATTTTTTTAATTAATATGGGAGTTCCTACAGAGTTTGAAATTAGTAATATACTAGCTGTCAATGAGTGCAGTAGCATAGACTAGTTTTTAAAATTAATAATCTTAATATGATTAGTAACATAAAAGTTTGATCCATTGAAACTAAACTAAATTACGAATAAAAACAAAAAAACTATTCGCTTCAAATAAAAAAACTTGAACAATATAAATTCTAATATTACAAAACCTATTAAAACTATGAATTTGAAAGTTTTACCTTGTATATACCAAGCAATACACTTTCAATTAATTCATAATTTATCTTGTGTTTAAAATTTATTTCTAGTTATCATCTTTACTTTTTACTTTTGCACATATCGCTTGTGTGGAAATATTAAAGAGTTGTTTAGTTTGTGAATGTCTGAAATAAAAAGAAATATGTTGTGATAATAAAAAATTCATGAAAAATATTCAAGAACATCGGTGTCTTCCTTATTTTTCCCGAGTCAAATAATTATTTTTTAATCCAACAATCTGCATATGAGTGATTTGATAATAGAACTGTTGGATTAAGGATGCCGACTAGAGGGGGGTGAATAGGAGGCTTTTAAAAACCTAAAGCTTAAAACAAATCAATGCAAATCAAGAACAAATAATATAAGCAAGGGGAAAAGAGAACGAACACAGTAGTTTTTACCGAGGTATCGGAGACTCGCCCAGTCTGCACTAGTCCTCATTGAAGCACTCAAGTCACTTGAGTTTTGCCTCAATACTCACGAAGAGTATTATCAACTAACGGTTGCTCCTTGTCCACTCCGGAAAGGTGAGCACCAATGCCTTGTACAAACTTGCCGAGCCTCTCCGACAATCTCCTTTCTGGAGAGGTCAACGGCCACGCCTCCGAACCGTCTAGGTGAGGGCGCTCACCAAGAGTAACAGGCAGCGAGGTCTTCTCTTGACCTCCAAACACGCACCGAGAAACTAAGTAAATGCAAATGCAAATGAACTGAAGTGCTCGGTGGATCGGAAAACACTTGACTTGATCAAAAGATCAAGATTTTAAGTAGAAAACTAAAGCTCAAGAGTGTATAAGAAAATGCTACTGCTTGTTGTCTAAAACTTATGCCCAAAGTCCCTATTTATAGCCTCAAGAATCAAATGAACCGTTGGAACTAGGGCTGAAAATCAGCAACTCAAACTGACAGTCAGTTTGCCTAACTGACAGTTAGTTTAGTGCACAACGGCCGACAAAATTTACGGATGAAAATTTGCTAGCCGTTCGTGGTCGTTTATGGAAAGCTGAAATCTACAACTGACAGTCAGTTCTGCAAACTGACAGTCAGTTCGACCACAGACTCGACCAAAATCAAATAGAAACTCAGTTAAAAACACAGTGGTCGAATCCCCAACTGACAGTCAGTATGGACAAACTGACAGTCAGTTTAGTACAAAAATTTTAAGCACAAAATACACCCTCTCTGGACAATTGTCAGTTAACACAAACTGACATTCAAACTGACAGTCAGTTCAGCAAACTCACAGTCAACCTGAACAAAAACAGAGATAACTTTAAATAAAGAAATCCAAAAGAGGTGTTTAATAACTCGTTTAAAAGATAATTTCAAGGACTACATTTTTGTCAACAGAAGCAAAAGCCAGATCTACCTAGATCTTTCTGAAAATTGCAAATACTTTTCTGCTATCAAAAACTGAACTGAAAATCCGAATCTTTCAAAACAAATTTAAATCAAATCCAACCAAAAAGGATGCAATGCAATGACCTAAATTTCTCGGTTTATGTTGGAGATAAAAAGAGAGGACTTTCGCCACCCCTCTTTATAGTACGGTTAAAAATCGAAGCAACAAAGTCCTTAACCGATTTGTCTCCTAACTCCGAGATCGGAAAATAAAAACGGATTACCTTAGGTCCTTTGCTTTTCCGGCTTGCGTCTTGTCTTCATTTTCGCGACTTGTGCTTTTACTTCTTTTGCGTTGGGTTCGTTTTGTTCATCTCGACAATCTTCCCAACGGAGCCCTGTATTAATCAATCTCAAAAAGCACAGTTAGTCCTAAACACTCTGTTTTCATTAATCATCAAAATCAGGATTAGGCATGAAGGCCTAGATGCAACAATCTCCCCCTTTTTGATGATTGATGACAACAAGTATTCAACAATAAAATAAACGAAATAACTCCCCCTGAGTATATGCATCTCATCATATCAGAGCATAAACCAACACATATACATCAGAGCATCTCATACATACAAGCATTCACAGATATGCATATATCACAAAGTCATATTAATATGTATCAGAGCATACAAAACTTAAAGCCAAAACATCATATATATATATATCAGAGCATTTAACATCTTAAAGTCAGATCATCATATCCAAGGACACACAGATATATCATAAACCAAAAAATCTCCATAATACCAAAAAATCTCCATGATATAAAGAAAATAAACATCTGTCCAAAACAACAAAATACTATAATATCCAAAATACTTCTCCCCCTTTGGCATCAAGCACAAAAAGGGAGGCAATACAGAAAAGAGAGCCTAATGCTCATCACCAGAAGAAACTCCTGAGACATCTGTATCTCCGGAGCATGCTGGAGATCCAGACGCGTCGATGACTGGGGATGCCGGAGGAGTAGCTGCTGAAGCAGGAGCAACTGAGGCTGGAGCAGGTACCGCAGGAGCTGGATCAGCAGGTCCTGAAGGTGTGCTTGGAGAAGACGAAGCCTGGCGGGCCCTCTTGCGAGGGACAGGAGAAGATGAAGAGGGAAGACGCCGCAGAATCTCCTCCTGCTGAGCAAGCAAACGGAGCAACAATCGATGATGCTTTTTCTGGGTGCTGAGGGGATCTGCTGCTGCACCTGGATCACCTGATCAAGCCGAGAGCTAGAGGAAGATGCCGATTCGGTGCCTGTCCCCGCAGCTAGAGCTGGAGCAATCTCCTGAGCAGGAGCCTCGTCCTCTGACTCCCCCGCAGCATCATCATCTGATGCGGGAGAACCAGGGTCCACAGCAGCCGCAAGCCGGGCACCAAGACGGCGATCAGCCTGGCCCGGAGGATAGAAGAGCAAAGGATGATGGGGCCGTGGGAGCTCAGAATCAACGGCCCGAATATGCAGAAGCACCGCCATGATATACGGAGTTGGAAGGGGCCGGAATAAAGCATGGCCACCTCCCGACGCTCAAGGTTCGGAAGGGTATGGAGCTGGCGGCCAGAAGGAGGGCGTACCAGTCCAAGCGTGGACTCCAACTGCTCCTTCGTGACGGTGTAGACCTGGAGGCCCGTCATGAAGGTCATGAAGTCGCGCTGAGGGGAGATGAAGACAGTGGAGTAAAACTGACGAATGGGCCCCTCTGCCCAATGCAGAGAGGAATCGGCGACTAGGTCGTGGATCCCTACAGAGCCGAACAGATCTGCGAGGCTGGCGATGCCTGTGCGAGAGGCGATCGTACCCCACGACAGAGATCGGTGGGCGAAGATGGGTGCACGGCTAAAGACGCTGGTGAACAGGTCTAGGTGAAGGTTTGTGTAGCAAGTGAGGACGTCGCACGCGTCGCGACCAGTGGGACGCGGCGAGAGGTAAGGGTTTGTGGAGCGGAGCGTGCGAAGGCAGCTAGCATGCCACCGGGAGTAATCCACGGGGACACGCTCAGGCGGAGGCTAAGGCCGGGTCTCAGACGTCTGACCCGATGAACGTTGGCTGTTTGCCGCGTTCTTCCGTCGGGCCACACGACGAGACGACGACGGCTGATCAGACATGATGATATGAAAACAGAGGAGGACAGAGACCTGAACTGAAATGGCCGAGCGGAGCAGAGGAGTCCGACAAAGCAGCGACGATGGTCGAAACAGGATCAACCGATGGGAGAGGAGCTAACAGGGAGGGCTCAACCACCGGTGAGGAGAAGACCCATGGCGAGGAGCAGCACGGTGGTGCGGTGAAGGCACGGTGAGAGGAACCGGCGGCTAGCAGCGGCTAAACAGCGGTGAGGAGGAGGCGCAAAGAGGCGGCGGCGCAGTACGGCGAAGGGGCACCGGCGGCGAGCACGAGGGCAAGGAATGGCGAAGAGGTGCACCGACGACAAGCTAAACAACTGTGGCGAGAAGGAGAAGGCGAGGAGACAAAGAAACAGAACGGGGATTTTAGGGTTCGAGATCCCACAACTGACAGTCAGTTTGATATACTGACAGTCAATTCCAAACTCAGAAACATGGAACTGACAATCAGTGTACCACACTGACAGTCAGTTCACAGAACTGAGTTTTGAAACTGACAGTCAGTGTATGAAACTGACAGTCAGTTTGAGACTCGAACTCGACCAGGAGTTTCGACCAAAATCAATTGCACGTAACTGACTGTCAGTTTGTGAAACTGACTGTCAGTTAGGACAATGACTTCGACCAGAGACTAAGACCAGGCTCCAAGCACTAAACTGACTGTCAGTTATATGAACTGACTATCAGTTTGGTCAATTTCGACCAGAAGCAGTCTAAGACTAGAGAGGGAATAAAATAATATTATTTTTATACAAACAACACTTTTAGCACATCAACTAGCATTTGATATATCAATAATGTTCAGTTCACCCCTTAAAAAGCAAAATCTTGATTCATCTAAGGGTTTGGTGAAAATATCTGCTAGTTGCATATCAATTCTAACATAATTTACATCAATATCTCCTTTTGCCACATGATCTCTAATAAAGTAGTGCCTTATTTCAATATACTTAGTTCTAGAATATTGAACATGATTATTTACAATTTTAATGGCACTTTCATTATCACACAAGAGTGGCACTTTATCAAATACAATCCCATAATCCAAAAATGTCTGCTTCATCCATAATAATTGAGCACAACAACTGCCTGCAGACACATATTCTGCTTCAGCTGTGGAGAGAGCTACAGAATTTTGTTTCCTAGATGACCATGATACTAATGATCTCCCCAACAGCTGACAGCTACCAGATGTGCTTTTACGATCAATCTTGCACCCAGCATAATCAGAATCGGAATATCTAATTAATTCAAAATTTGCATCTTTTGGATACCAAAGTCCTAAACTAGGATAACATTTCAAATACCTAAGGATTCTTTTAAGAGCAGTTAAGTGACATTCCTTAGGATCAGAATGGAATCTAGCACATAAATACACACTAAACATGATATCAGGCCTAGATGCAGTAAGATATAAAAGACTACCAATCTAGACCTATAAAGTTTAGAGTCGACCGATTTGCCGCTTTTGTCCATGTCCAGATGTCCATTGGTCGCCATGGGAGTTTTGATTGCCTTAGCGTCTTCCATCCCAAAGCGCTTGAGCAGGTCCTTCACGTATTTTGTTTGACTCACGAACGTACCGTTCTTGAGTTGCTTGATTTGAAGTCCGAGGAAGAAGCTCAGCTCACCAATCATGGACATCTCGAACTCCTTAGCATCATCTCTCCAAACTCATGACAGAAATGTTCATTAGTAGATCTAAAGATAATATCATCAACATAAATCTGACAAATGAACAAATCTTTTTCAATTTTCTTTGTAAAGAGAGTTGTATCAACCTTCCCAATTTTAAAATCTTTTGATAAAAGAAAGTCTCTAAGTCGTTCATAACAAGCTCGAGGAGCTTGTTTGAGACCATAGAGAGCTTTTGATAATTTAAATACATGGTTTGGAAATTTTGAATCTTCAAAGCCAGGAGGTTGTTCAACAAAAACTAATTCAGATATTTCACCATTTAGGAAAGCACTTTTTACATCCATTTGAAATAGTTTAATATTGAAGTTTGATGCATAAGCAAAAAGAATGCGAATAGCTTCAAGTCTTGCTACAGGTGCAAAAGTTTCACCAAAATCTAAACCTTCGACTTGAGTGAAGTCTTGAGCAACAAGACGAGCTTTGTTCCTAATTACAACTCTATTTTCATCTTGCTTATTTCTAAAAACTCATTTTGTTCCAATTACATTATGATCCTTGGGTCTTTCTACTAAAGTCCAAACTTCATTTCTAGAAAAGTTATTAAGTTCCTCATGCATGGCATTTACCCAATCAGGATCATTTAAAGCTTCATTAACATGTTTGGGGTTCTAAAGAAGATACAAATGAATGAGTTCATAAAATGCAGCAATACGAGATCGAGTTTGAACACCCTTACTGACGTCACCCAATATTTGGTCTAGAGGGTGATCCTTGGTGATCGTTTGATGCTGCCTTGGTGCTTCATCTTGTATATCTTCATCTTGACCTTGTTCTGGAGGATCAACATGAGATGATGATACATCTTGATCAACATTCTCAACGTTGACATCATCTTCTTGATCTTCTTCTCTTGGCTTGATGTCTCCAACGGTTATGTTCTTCATGGCTTCTTGAAGATCTTCACCTGAAACTTCATGAGAGACTTGCTCCTTTTGCGAGCCGTTAGTTTCATCAAATTCGACATCACCAGATTCTTCAATGCAAATTGTATTCTTATTGAAAACACGATAAGCTTTGCTAGTGGTGGAGTATCCGACTAGAAAGTCTTCATCTACTCTTCTTTGAAATTTACCACCAAAATTTCTTTTCTTAAGAATATAACATTTGCATCCAAACACTCGAAAATAAGAAATATTTGGCTTACACCCAAAAAGAAGCTCATAAGGAGTCAAATTTAGAAGGGGATGCAAATAAAGCCGATTTATAGAATAGCAAGCGGTATGCACGGCTTCAGCCCAGAAGCGAGTAGGAGTATCATACTCACTCAGCATAGTCCTTGCCATTTCTATAAGTGTTCGATTTTTCCTTTCAACGACTCCATTTTACTGCGGAGTGTAGGATGTGGAAAATTCGTGTTTGATTCCAAGAGAGTCATAAAAATCAAATAGAGTCGAATTAACGAACTCTCCACCATGATCACTACGAATTTTCTTGATGGATAATTCGAATTCGGTAGAGACACGTTTTGCAAAACTTCTGAAAACATCGGGGGTTTCAGATTTTTGGGAAATAAAGAAAACCCAAGTATAGCGAGTAAAATCGTCAACAATCACAAAACCATAGTTGCTACCCCTGATATTTTGGAACTCGGAATGTCCAAATAAATCTATGTGAAGGAGTTCCAAAGGTTTACAAGTAGAAAGAATGCGCTTAGTTGGATGTGAAGTAGCTACTTGCTTGCCAGCTTGACAAGTGCTACAAGATTTGTCCTTTTCAAAATTCACATCCTTTAAGCCAACAATCAAATCACGTTTTAAAAGTTTTCTCAATTGATGCATTCCAACATGTGCAAGTCGTCTATGCCATAGCCAACCTTTTGAGGTTTGAGAGACAAGACATGTTGACATAGATGCATCTTTTGAGTGAAAATCAACCAAATAAAGATTTCCAAAACGAAAGCCTTTAAAGATCAATGTTTTATCTTTTAAACTTTCAACAAAAACTTCTTTTTGAAAAAATGTGCAACTAAAACCAAAATCGCAAATTTGTGCAACGGAAAGCAAATTGAAATTCAGAGATTCGACCAACAAAACATTCGAAATAGAAAGATCATTAGAGATTGCGATTTTACCCAAGCCTACCACATTTCCTTGACGATTGTCGCCAAAGGTAATCTTTTGATTTTCGCTTGAGTTGTCTTTGAGTGAGGTGAACAACTTCTTGTTATCGGTCATGTGTTCGGAGCATCCGCTATCTAGCACCCAATGCCTCCCACCTGTCTTGTAGTTCACCTGCATAAAAAGAATTAAGTCCTTTTAGGTACCCAAACCTTTTTGGGTCCTTCAATGTTAGCAATCAAAGTTTTGGGCACCCAAATAGATTACTTCCTTTTATTTAACATGGGTGCACCAACATACTATGCTATAGCATAACCTTTCCTCAACTTTTGAAGCATGTAGCAAGTATCAAAATAATTTGGAGTCATTAAGAGACATGCTTCATGTGAATGACCAGTTTCATGGCATTTATGACAAAATGTGTTGCATGCTTTAACAAATATAGTTTTAGAGTTTTGTTTCTTTTCTTTCTTTTGAAAAGATCATAATCCTTCTTTTCTAAAAGAACATTTTTGTTTACTAAGGATTAGATCAAGAGATATTTTGCCTTTGTAGCAGTTTTCTAAGCCTTTTCCAAGTTTTTCAACTTGTGCCTTAAGTTCATTATTTTCATTTAAGATGTTATCATTAGAAACACATGGAGTATGATGACTATTGGAAGGAGAATCATCCAAATTACATGAAGTGGAAACATCTACCTTAGATGAAGCATTTGTAACATCTTTTATGAGCATGCTTTCATATGAATCTTTTAATTCAGAGTATTGAGAGCGTAGGGAAGAATATTCTTCCTTAAGCGCCTTATACTTCTTTTTAGTTTTTCCAAAGACTTCATTTAATTCGGTGATCATTTCGACTAAGTCATTATATGATGGATCGTTAGAGTGTACCTTTTCATCGCCTTTAGACATAAGACAAAGGGATGATGTGTTGTCATTGCCAAGAGCTAATTCGGCTAGCTTCTTGGTGCATCTTTCTTCATCATCGGAGTCAGAGTCGGAGCTCTCTCCGCCGGACATCCACTCTCCAAAGCAGGCTTTTTTGATTTCTTCATTCTTCTTTTTGAAGAACTTCTTCTTGTTCCACGCCTTGTTCTTGTTTGGACATCTTGATGCTATGTGTCCCTTCTCATGGCATCCATAGCAAATGATGTCCTTCAAGTTGTTTTGCTTTTGTCCCTTTGGTCGGGTGTCAAGATTGACACCCTTTTTATGCAACCTGTGAAGAAGTTTTTGAGTATTTTTTACCATGAGTGCGAGGTCTTCATCGGAGGAGCCATCGCTTGAATCGTTCCTTGCGTTGGCTTTGGAAGCCAAAGCTTTCTTCTTTGTCTCCGAGGGTTCAGCTGCTTCTTTCTTCTCCTTCTTGTGCATCTCATGGGTGATGAGGTTCCCATAAAGATCGGTTGGTGTTGTGGTCGATAAATCGGAGTTTGTGAGAACCGTGACCAAAGTGTCGAAGCTTTCCAGTAAGACCCTAAGCATCTTTCTCACAATCTCAATGTCAGTAAAAACAACACCAAGACCCTTGAATTCATTTACAATGTTATTCAACCGAGTAAACATGGAATCCACGGACTCAGTTGATGACATGGTGAATGTCTCATATTTTTGCCTCACCATTAGCAACTTTGCCTCTTTAACTTTTGTTGTGCCCTCGTAAATTTCTTCGAGGGTGGTCCAAACCTTATGAGCAATCGTGAGATTGCTCACACGGTTGAACTCATTCAAGGATAAACCGGCAAAGAGTGCATTTTTCGCACGGGCGTTTAAATGCAGTTTTCTCCTGTCGTCCTCAGACTGACTTGCCGGATCATCCAGAGGAGTAAAACCGAGTTTAACAATATCCCATACATCAAGCCCCATAGCTTCTAGGAATATCGACATGCGCACTTTCCAATAAGGATAGTTTGTCCCATCAAAGATAGGCGCACAACCGGTATGACCAAGAAGGAAATCTCCACTTGACGACATCCTCTCTCTAGGCGGTAAAGCCTAATGAATAGAGAGACCGTGCTCTAATACCACGTGTTGGATCAAGGATGCCGACTAGGGGGTGAATAGGAGGCTTTTAAAAACTTAAAGCTTAAAACAAATCAATGCAAATCAATAACAAATAATATAAGCAAGGGGAAAAGAGAACGAACACAGTAATTTTTACTGAGGATAGTTTGTCCCATCAAAGAGAGGCTCGCCCAGTCTCCACTAGTCCTCGTTGAAGCACTCAAGTCACTTGAGTTTTGCATCAATACTCACGAAGAGTATTATCAACTAACGGTTACTCCTTATCCACTCCGGAAAGGCGAGCACCAATGCCTTGTAAAAATTTGCCGAGCCTCTCCGACAATCTCCGTTCTGGAGAGGTCAACGGCCACGCCTCCGAACCGTCTAGGTGAGGGCGCTCACCAAGAGTAACAGGCAGCGAGGTCTTCTCTTGACCTCCAAACACGTACCGAGAAACTAAGTAAATGCAAATGCAAATGAACTGAAGTGCTCGGTGGATCGAAAAACACTTGACTTGATCAAAAAATCAAGATTTTAAGTAGAAAACTAAACCTCAAGAGTGTATAAGAAAATGCTACTGCTTGTTGTCTAAAACTTATGCCCAAAGCCCCTATTTATAGCCTCAAGAATCAAATGAACCGTTGGAGCTAGGGCTGAATATCAGCAACTCAAACTGACAGTCAGTTTAGTGGACAACGGCCGACAAAATTTACGGATGAAAATTTTCTAGCCGTTCGTGGTCGTTTATGGAAAGCTGAAATCCACAACTGACAGTCAGTTATGCAAACTGATAGTCAGTTCGACCACAGACTCGACCAAAATCAAATAGAAACTCAGTTAAAAACACAGTGGTCGAATCCCCAACTGACAGTCAGTATGGACAAACTGACAGTCAGTTTAGTACAAAAATTTTGAGCACAAAATACACCCTCTCTGGACAATTGTCAGTTAACACAAACTGACATTCAAACTGACAGTCAGTTCAGCAAACTCACAGTCAACCTGAACAAAAACAGAGATAACTTTAAATCCAGAAATCCAAAAGATGTGTTTAATAACTCGTTTGAAAGATAATTTCAAGGGCTACATTTTTGTCAACAGAAGAAAAAGTCAGATCTTCCTAGATCTTTCTGAAAATTGCAAATACTCTTCTGCTGTCAAAAACTGAACTGAAAATCCAAATCTTTCAAAACAAATTTAAATTAAATCCAACCAAAAAGGATGCAATGCAATGACCTAAGTTTCTCAGTTTATGTTGGAGATAAAGAGAGGAATTTCGCCACCCCTCTTTATAGTACGGTTAAAAATCTATGCAACAAAGTCCTTAACCGATCTATCTCCTAACTCCAAGATCGGAAAATAAAAACGGATTACCTTAGGTCCTTTGCTTTTCCGGCTTGCGTCTTGTCTTCATTTTCACGACTTGTGCTTTTACTTCTTTTGCGTTGGGTTCGTTTTGTTTATCTCGACAATCTTCCCAACGGAGCCCTGTATTAATCAATCTCAAAAAGCACAGTTAGTCCTAAATACTCTGTTTTCATTAATTATCAAAATTAGGGTTAGGCATGAAGGCCTAGATGCAAACAAGAACCACAACAAATCAAAATCCACAAGTGATAAATTGCTTATACATATATTTCTTACTTGCTGAGTGGTTCATAAGAAGTTAATTACTTTTCTTGCTTTAGAACAAAAGGTAATAATTAGAGACCAAACATAGAATAATTAATTGAAATATCTGTACATTATCTATTCTAGTTCTCAAATCCAATAAACTATAGTTGTAGGCAGAAAAATATGGAAAAACAATTGCGTAAAAAAGAATAAAGTAGAGATCTTTACTTTTAGTCAAGCAAAAATAAGCATGTTGCAAGCTATTGAAAGACAATCAAATCTATCCTAAATTGAGAAATCGCGAGAGAGTTTAACAAAACTTGATCTATCAAGTTTAGATTGTTTTTGATATGATATGACTGGCTGCTTTTATATAGCCCAGACTTTTCTCAAAGAACGATTAAAAAACAATATCTTAATAATTTAGATAATTATATATTTAGTTTTAAAGTTTGTATCAGTCAAGGTTTAAATATTTAATTCCAAAATTTTAATTTTTCTTAATATTTACTCCTAGAGTTTGTATTAGTCATGGTTTTAGAAATTTAATAATTTTAGTTCCAAATTTCTAATATTTTGTATTAAGATTGTATTAGTTAAAAATTTCTTTCATAAATCTGTAAATTTCAGAAATTTAATAATTTAATTCTGAATTTTTAATTTGTCCTTAATATTTAGTCCTAGAATTTGTATTAGTTAAAATTTCAGAAAATTTATATTTTTAATTCCAAAATTTTAATTTTCATTAATATTTAGTCTTAAAGTGTGTATTAGTTAATGTTTCAAAAACTTAATAGTTTTAATTCCAAATTTTAATATTTTGTCCTAGTATTGTATTAGGTAAGGATTTTTTTGTAAATCTGGACTATTATAATTTGAGACCACCAAATAGATGGCCAAATTTTTTTATTTTCCTAGATTAATGTGGAAATTTTTGATATTTTGGTTAATGTAGAAGGTCCTATATAAATGGAATTTCATGTAAAATACTAATGGATTTTTTAAAAAAATTCATGTAAATAGTAATGAAAAATTCTATAAAAATTATAAAAAGTGTATTTTATGTTGACCAAGTAGCCTATAAATTTTCAACCCTAAAATCGATCAATATTCTGGAGAAACATAAATGAAAAATTTCAGTGAATATTAACTTTTATCCTTTTCTTTTACCTTCTTATTTTTGTATTTATTTTCAGTTGAATTTGTGTATCGATTGAATTTGGATTCTCCAATTTTAATGAAAAATTCAGATTCAATCTACACAAGGAGAAACAAAAAAGACAAATTCAGATAAAAAATCTGATAATAAAAAGATAAAAGTTATTATTCACTGAAATTTGTCATTTTTGTTTTTCCTAATATACGTCGAGTTTAGAGTTAACATTTGCAAGCTACTTGGACAACTTAATATACACCTTCACTAATTTTTATATAATTTTTATGTTTATTTACATGATTTTTTAAGATGAAATGTACGAAAGCTCCTAAGAGCTGAGACACTAGATATATATATATATATATATATCCTATACCTAGTCTAGGAGACGTTGGATCTAACTTAGTAGAAGGAATTACATTCATTAGATAGAAATGGGAGTTACCATTCTTTTAACCATTAACACCATTAGTCAATTAGAGTAATATTTTCAAATATTTTTTAGGTAACTGAATCATATCCACGCCAACTGTCCCCCATATTTTCCATCGTTTCCTATTGCGTCTGTTCGTATTCCTGGCTCGTAGCAGAATGATACCGTTCGAGAGAATCCCCCTTCTACTCGTCGTCATGTGCCACCAGTGCACCCTGAGCAACCGCCACTGCTCTAGGTATAGTCACCTGCCCAAGACGGTGTTACCCTTGATGTTGCGCCCAAGGCACTGCCGCCACCGTAGCCGCAATAGCCATCGTCATCGTAGACGCATTGTCCTCTTCAATCTTGGTAACAATGTTTGTGATGAATGTTTCAATTTCATTTTGAATAATTTTATTTTTTATGTGATTTTTGCTGTAGTAATTCATTAGTATATTGATAGTAATTTTTTAGA
This sequence comes from Pharus latifolius, assembly GCA_019359835.1. NCBI lineage: Eukaryota > Viridiplantae > Streptophyta > Magnoliopsida > Poales > Poaceae > Pharus > Pharus latifolius. Next base: position 8,422,932 of record CM033320.1, read on the forward strand.
TCTCCGTCTCAAGAAGTTTTACATGTCCTCGTTCTCAGGGTCAATAATGAAATCTGGAATTGTTATTCAATATTAGATTAGGTCAAATGTGACATTGTTATTCAATAGTTAATTTACATGTGTAGGATAGTAAATGTAGTTTGCTTGTGATAGTAATTGGTATATCATTGAGGTAGTAAATAATAATTGATAAGATAGTAAATGGTTATTGAATTGATCGTAAATACATGTTGCCATAAGGGTAGGACAGTAAATTGATATTGGTAGGGCAGTAAAGCGGTTTTTCTAGGATAGCAAATCGACATTATTACCATAGTAAATTGATATTGATAAGACAATAAATATAAATTGCTATGATAGTAAATTGGCATAGCTAGAATAATAAATTGATATTGCTAGGATAATAAATTTACATGTTCTGAACATAAAATGTACACCGTTGAGTCAGTAATTTAACATTGTTAAAACAATAAAGTTTTAATGTTATCACAATAATTTAGTATGAATGTAGTAAAAAGTTCTTGTCATTTCTTTTGTAATTTTTGAACTTTGACAATAAAGTGATCAATTGTCAATAATAATGTATTTTGTTGTATGTGTACATGATTCTTTTTTCTACACTCCATAATCATTTATATGAATTAAGTGGATCGAATTTAGGTTTTTGGATAGTAGTTGCATTGGATGTTAGGATAGTAATTTCATGTACATTGGATAGTAATTCTTCATTGCAGGTTAGGTGATTGTTGGTGTTCGTTGCCATCAGGAAGGTTGTTGCCGTTGCCATTGAGTGATTCTTCACCAGCAAAAAATTGCAATAGCCAATAGGACAATTTCCAGTCAAGGATATATCCATCAGCAAGAAATTGCAATTTGATTTGTTTCAATAATGTCTATAATCTGTCTATATACTTATGTATTAAAGTCGCAACAAAATATATGTTTTTCACCCCAACAATATATAATTATTGTTTAAGTAGTGTAAATTTATTGTCCAATAAATGTAAAATTATTGTTTTTATACTATTATATTACTAACCGAACAAAATATTTATTGTCTTAGCAAAGCATGTTTACTGGCTAACAATGATTTTACAATAAGTACTTATAGTTTTTTCGTTAGTAAAAGAACTGTATGTCCACAGTTATAATATTTAGTTATGTTAGTAATTTGACCTGTTTCAACAATGTGTATGTTCTGTCGATACACTTATGTATAAGAGCCGCAATAATGTATGTTTTTTAACCTCAATAATGTATCATTACTGTTTTAGCGAAGTTAAATTACTGTCTCAATAATATATGTTTAATCCCTATGAGTGTAAATTTACTGTCCAATGAATGTAAAATTATTATTTTACACCATTCTATTATAGATTGAATAATATATATTTACTGCTCAACATGTGTATTTATTGTCCTTTTGTTATCGATGTTAGTTTTAGCAATATTTTCATTATTGTTATGCGAGGATGTCTTATTCAAAGGTGTAGTTAAGGTGACCGGTAAGATCACTAAGAGGGTTAGGAAGGTTGTAATATCAAATAGCCAAAATATATTGAAGATTGTTTTTGATCCGACACAATCTAGCACTGCTAAATTCCTATCATTATAATGTATACTTTCTATATATGATTGTACACATAAATTCAAGTAACATTGCATTAATAATGTAAATTTACTACAACATGAATACAACATTTCTGACCTAATAATGAAAAATTACTGTCCTAATAATATAAAATTACTACCATTACAATATAACATTACTGTCATAACCATATATTTGTAATGCTCCTATAGTATAAAACTAACATCATTATCATCTACAACATTAATACCAATCTCTTCTTCATCTTCTATTTTGTCTTGTAATTCTTATAACTGTGATGTCGATATTTGTCATAATATCCACAGGAAGGTCCGTTGATTAAAAAATAAATACACTATTGTCAACATTATAGTATATTAAGGTAATTTGATCCACTAAAAATGTCAATTTACTTCCTTCATAATGTTAATTTACTGCTCAATTAATGCATATTTACTGACCTAACAATATACAAATAATTGCCGTAAACATGTAAATTTACTGTCAACAAAAATGCCCCAATAGAATAAAAATTACTCAAGTAACAAATTCAATTTACTACTCTAACAAAGTATATTTATTGTCCCATCAGTATATAAATTATTGCACTAAACATTGAAATTTACTGCCATTACAATAAAAAGTTAACGTTCTAACAATGTCAATTTATTGCCCAAGCAATATATATTTATGATCCTAGTAGTAAATTAACATTGCCAGGATAGTAAATTTTTATCGGTACAACAGTATATTTAATTGTTTGGGACAATAATTTATATATTGTTTTGGGACACTACATATACATTGCTAGGGTCATAAATATATATTATTAGGATAGTAAATAGATATTATAAGTAATTTACTGTTTAAACAATGACAATTTACTGTCCTATCAATACAAATTTACTACACAAAAAGCAATTTACTATATAAATAACGACAATTTACTATCGGTTCTTATTCTAGAATTGTTAGTAAAAGTTTTCACTATTGTTCTTATTCTAGAATCATTAATAAAAGTTTGTTTCTATTTAGAATGGTGACAATTTTTACTAATGGTTCTAATCCTAGAACCGATAGTAAAACTATATTTTTACTAACGATTCTAAACAAACTTTTACTAACGGTTCTAGTCTTAGAACTGTTAGTACAAGTTTAATTTTACTATTGGTTCTAGCACTAGAACAGTTAGTAAAAGTTTGTTTCTATTTAGATGGGTTGCATTTTTTACTAACGGTTATGGTTTTACAACCGAGATTAAAACTACACTTTTACTAACAGCTATAATACTATAACTGTTAGTGCGTTTGTGGTAATAAGTTGACGTTGTTCGGACAGTAATTTATATGTTATCTGGTTAGCAAATTGACATTGATTGGGATGTAAATTCGCAATGTTAGGGCAATAAATTTGATATTGTTGGAGTACGTATTTTGGAAGTAAATTTACATTTTTGATGTCAATAACTTGTATACTGCCAGAATAGTAAACTAAAATAGTTAGGGCAATAATTTTCATTATTTAATACAAGAATACAGAATTGAGAATATGTTAGACATACATATGTATGTTCATCAAATTAGGCATCATCTTGTGTGGACACTCCTATTGTACATGGTGGTATTAGTTTGTGTGAGGAAAGAAGTGGATCTATTTAGATATTAGAAGGATCAAACAAATATCTATATGGTCCTTGATGCTTTCCTTGGGGTGAGAATGTATCCATGTCGCAGTAGTAAATCACCTTGGCATAGTTTAAAATATAATGTTAGGGAGTATATCTTCATCATTTATGAAAAACCATGAAATTGCTTGCAGTAAATCTCAATTAGTATGGCAGTAAATGTTAGTATATTGGACAGTAAATTATCGTAATATTGAAGTATTGTTGACTGCTTCTCCCTTCAAAAGTCACTACCAAACTTTGTTGTGATATCTCCCAGGCGATTGACAAATAGTTTTTGTAGGTTATGATCTTTGATAATGAGATGGATGAAAGTGATTTGTTTATTACAACAAATCATGTAAGTGGTTCCTATTTTTAAGGGATGTGTGAGGCGGTTGGAACTGAAAGGAAGTTATTATAGTCAATAAAATTAGAATCTTTATGCAGCATATAACAATCCAGAAAGTGGGTACAAGATAGCTATTTTAAAGGTGAATGTAGAATAATATGTGTCTATATATATATATCATTGATATGATCTCACATGTCAATTATGATAGATTAGTTCCACATATCAATAGTAAATATATTGATTGAATTTACAAATTAGATCACTCAGTCTAAGTTACTCTTATTTAAACAATAGAGAGACTTAATTGTTCAAATTTTAAATAGAAGAGTTTGATTACAATAAAAATTGATTGTAGAAGGATAGTCGGTGTTATTTTCCCTTGCTTTTATTGGATGGTAGCAGAGGTGAACTGCAAAGTACACAACACATGTAGGGAATTTAATCAGTGAAAAAGAATGCATTAGCTCGTTGGCATGTAGTGCAACAGTTATTTTTTTGATTTTGAGTTTGACAAGTGGAGCGTCGTTTGAATGCCTTAAAGATTTTGGAGCCAGTGGATTAGGGACGTTTTAGTAGTTGAAAATCACGAGAACAAAAAAATCAGCGGTTGAGGGCGGGCGCTTCCCGAATGTGACAAGTTGGTTGAATTTCTTGCTAGAGCCCCATCTTAGATTTCTGATTTCGGAATTTATGTATCTCTGAATTGACAGAATTCACTGTTTAAAAATAATTACGATGGCGACATACAATGATAATAAACTGCAATTGCTCCTCTGCGGTTGCAATTCTTGAGTTATTGAAATATAGACATCTGACACATCTCTTTGCACTCTATATATGATTTTATTCGGATCTGATTAGAGGACAATATTCAAGTGGATCAATATAAGGACGAGAACGAGCCAGTATGGTCAAGTGCCAACATCAATTCTCAACAGTAACTTGTATGATACTAACTAACTTATTTATAAGCATCACGATAGTAGTTGATTCTCTAGGTTACTGTTCGATTATATTTTTTTTATTACATTTCTTGTTTTCTAAAGAGTAATATGATTGAATTTTCGAGAAAAGAGTACTCTATTGATGTGTGTACATTTCGATTGGAATCACTATATTCACCTGTTCGTAACAATCATATCTGGAGTACATAGTCCTAATATCACTTACTCCATCCGGTTTTTTTATCCGTCATTCTAGATTTTATCAAAAAACAAACATCTTTTGTAATTAATTTTTTATAATTATATACTAGTACATATTATAGAACAACAATCACATTATCATATATGAATAATTTTGATGATAAATCTGTTATAATTTTTTTCATATGATGACTCATAATTTTTTATATCAATGATTAATGTTTAAAAATTTGACTTGTATGTATATTAAACGAAAAGTAAAAACAATTGAAAAAAAAGGTACTTTCCAAAAGTATAAGAGGATGTTAAGACCCCGTTTAAAGCATAGAAATTTGGAGGAAAAGAAATATTTAAGATATATTTGTAACATAGGAATTCTACAAAAAATTTAAAAAAAAAACTCACAATATTTATTTTCCTCTAAAATTCATACATTCTAAATGAGACCTTATTCTCACTGAACGTGAAATTGTTTCCAAAATTTTTATAAAATTCTTTCTTTAGAAACCGCTTTTTTTTAAGCATAGGAGGATGTTAAAGTCCCCAAAAAGGAGATGAGCGCGGGAGCATGATTAATCTCACCTAATTGGTGAAGTGTTTTATTCTTTATTATCTGATTTTATATTTCTGTTCTGCTGATTACGATAGAATTGACGAGTCTTGCTGGTAGTTTATTAGGCAATTAGGCCGCTGTAATTTCTATCTTCCGGTTTTGAAGTGCACACTCATAATTCTTATGAGATAAAAAATGTTGGAAAGAACCAACATATGGTGGTCGAACACGTACAATATCTATATTGTTTGTTTCAATTTAAGATTTGATTCTCACTAATTATATATTGTATATGTTATTTGTAGATTTTTGAGCATTTTGTCTAGTGATATGATGTTGCTTAGGTATTTACAATATATGTACTATTCCTACTATCTCTCATAAAAAAATTGGTCAAGTCACTTGAGCACTGTGTCACTGAGATTACCCCCAAAAGAACTCCAAAATTAAATTCATTACAACATATGCTTACAAAAACTTCACTACTCAAATGAATTTGTACAAGCTTCCAAAAAAAAAAAAAAAAGAATATGTCCAACTAAGACAAAAAAAAAATCAAATATCCTTGCAAAAGAACACGAAACAAACCAAATGCATCGATCAATTTCATCCGACAAGATACGTGACGACAAGAGCAATGATCATCAGCATGTAAGCAATCCCCTGATCAATTGCTTTTCCTGCAAACAAAATTCAAAACGAGAAAAGAACACATTACACGGTCAAAAAATAATTTAGACAATAAATCTATTAATATCATTCTCATACTGTTAATTCTGATACTTTTACATATATTAATAGTCAAAATTGAAAAAAATTAACTATAAATATACCAAAACATCACTCATTTCATAACAGATAAAGTATAACTGTAATACAAATCTTACCATCGCTGGTTTTCGCGTCTAAAATTGACGCCGTCGGTGATCCCTGGCACAAGAGGGGATGAAGAAGAACAGCAAGCAAGGCATATGTGAGGATCATAGCCTGAACCTTAATAGAACCCATGGCTCAGATTAAACTAGCTTAAGAACTGTACTAGCTAGCTAGCTTCTTGTTCATGCAGGTTGAAAGCTGAACTGTTCAGTGAGTTAAGCCTTGTATTTTCGTGTGTGTATATATATAGATATGCACGGAGCTAATGGGCATGGTTTGAGTTTGTTTATTGTTGTCTAAGATGCCATGTTTGATTGGTTCAAAGGATGGGTTATTTGACCATGATATTTTAACCTGAAGCGTCACCGGAATCTGTCACAAGGGGCCGCCGAACCGGACCGGATCATTGGTTGATTGATCCAGCTTGTGTTGCACGAAGCATTATATATTTTATATTGGCAGAACAAAAAATTATAATAAGAGAACTAATTAGCAAGTAATAAGTAATTAGAGATACTACATGAAAACCTCTATATATTCTATAAGATGAAAATTGTGTAGTAAAAGAGTGTACACCCACCGTTGTTTGGGGTGGTGGGGTTGGTGGTTAGGGGGTGGTAGGGTCTTGTTAGTTTAACTTACACACATAACTTTGGACTCGATTAAGTACTAGTAAAATTGAAGAGATAGTATAGTTTGAGTGTGGGGGTGGGGGTCACAGAGGTGACAAGAGGGCAAGGGCTGAGTGAGAGGAGAGAAGGCGTCTAAGAAGAAAGGTGAACATGACCTAAATGGAATAAATTTAAGAGAAAGAATGTGTGAAAATACTAAGTGGACTAAGATACTGTGATATATGATAATTTATGTGTCTAATTCTTGTCATTGGCCGAACTATCCCATAGTGTTGTTGTATAAAGTTTCACCTGAAAAGGGAGTCAGGTTCAAAACTGAAAATGCAAGAGGGTATACCAAAAATCATGTAAATGCAGGGTGGTTAAAGATATTATATTTCGCTAAAATATGCAACAAATTAGATTGGGCTGTGAAAAGGCCCAAACTTTTTTGGGTCGTTTACTACTAGAGTTGGCTCTCAGTCTACAGTGGGAGATGGCCCGAAAAGCTATAAACGAAGCCATTCTGGATTTTTCAACTTTATTATTTTCTGCATACACTCATCTGTACTACTCCCTTTATCCGCTCACACTTGTATATTTTTGTTTTTATGTTCTTATATAACTTTTTTATGATACATGAGACTCGATAATCTCCAATAAATACTCTAACTTATACACCATAAAAAAAACACAAACAAATATAAAAAAGAGACTCCCTTTTCTCATTATCACACTGAGTCGGAATGTACAGTATAAACTCATAGAAAAATCCTAAAGTGATGTCTGCACTATGAGTCTTAAGATTAAATTTAAACTAAATCTCATCTACAAGCACGATTTTTTTTATCTCTTACCATTTTAATATGCCAATAACATGGGTCCTTGGTAGCAATTCCCGCATGAACGTATATTTCGAAAACTAAATCAGGGAATAAAATTGCCGCCATTTCCAAGGGTGAACCCCAATGTTTTTACCCACAGGCGGTCCGAATAAAACAACAAACTACTAACAAACTAGAACATGTGAAATGCCACATATCTCCTTCAAATTTTAAATCGATTGACATTTATCACTAACAATTCATGACTTACCCATCTATAATAAAAATTTTTATTATTACCTTTGACATGAAATATTTATCAATCATCCAATTATGTTCTATTTGTAGTATAAATCATAGTTCAGTGGTACTTAACCAGTTTTTGCATGGAAGTCGCTTCTACCCACCAATGTAACCAAGAGAAAAACCACAAAATGATTGGGGCACGAGACACATGGAGGAACCGTGCATGCCACAAACCGGACCTTCTTTTCGCCTCTCGCTATACCAAGTCAAACCCAATAGGGAGAGAGAAGACCTCTCCACGTCCATTTCTTGGATCGGATGCCAGCTTTTCTAGGAACCCCTTCTCCTTCCCCTTGCCAATTGGCACATCTCCCTCTCTCCCCTCCCCATCGCCATTGCCATTGCCAACATTTGCTCTTTTGTTGTTTCTTCCATTGCATCGCATTGCATTGGTGCAAGAAGTAACTCACATTTGTAGTGTTGGTGGTGATCTGGTTGCAAAGATGAACGATTTGTTCTCGTCGAGCTCGTTCAAGAAGTACACGGACCTGAAGCAGCAGGCGCAGATGGACGAGATGGAGGCCGGCGGCGGTGAGGGCGCGAACCTGGACAAGTTCTTCGAGGACGTGGAGAACGTGAAGGAGGACATGAAGGGCCTGGAGACGCTGTACAAGCGGCTGCAGAGCGGACACGAGGAGAGCAAGACGGCGCACGACGCGCGCTCCGTCAAATCCCTGCGCACGCGCATGGACGCCGACGTCGAGCAGGTGCTCCGCCGCGCCAAGGCCGTCAAGGGCAAGCTCGAGGCCCTCGACCGCGCCAACGCCGCCAGCCGCCGCCTCCCAGGCTGCGGCCCGGGCTCCTCCGCCGACCGCACCCGCACCTCCGTCGTCGCCGGCCTCGGCAAGAAGCTCAAGGACCTCATGGACGACTTCCAGGTAACCTCATTGCATCCCACCTCAACAAAGATCGTTTCTTGGATAGCATTGAATCGAAATGGAATTGAATTGAAATGGCAGGGGCTGAGGACGAGGATGGCGGCAGAGTACAAGGAGACGGTGGCGAGGAGGTACTACACGGTGACGGGGGAGAAGGCGGAGGAAAGCACGATAGAGGCGCTGATATCCTCCGGCGAGAGCGAGACGTTCCTGCAGAAGGCGATCCAGGAGCAGGGGAGGGGGCAGGTGATGGACACCATTTCGGAGATCCAGGAGCGGCACGACGCCGTGAAGGAGATCGAGCGGAGCCTCCTCGACCTGCACCAGGTGTTCCTGGACATGGCGGCGCTCGTTGAGGCGCAGGGCCACCAGCTCAACGACATCGAGAGCCACGTCGCGCACGCCAGCTCCTTCGTGCGCCGCGGCACCGTCGAGCTCGAGACCGCGCGCGATTACCAGAAGAGCAGCCGCAAGTGGACCTGCATCGCCATCCTCGCCGGCGCCGTCCTCATCGTCGTGATCCTCGGCCCCGTCCTCATCAACCTCCACGTCCTCACCAGATGATTCCTCTTCTTGTATTCTTTTTGGCTAAGTGATTCTTTCATTTTTGGTTCTTGGGGGAGATGATTTTTTTGGTAATAGTATACTTAAAAAGAGATTAATATTCGACTATGGGTTGTTCTATAAGTTTATTGTATCTAGTTTAAGCTGGAAGTGGGGAAGTATGGCTGGATTTGAGGGTAAGGTGATCTTACATAATTTTGCTATCTTGGCTATGTCTCGCAAAAATCAGAATGTGGTTGGTTGGTAATTTCAGCATGTCTTAGCTAGTTTCGCCAAATGATATTGTCTTGGTTTCGATGGTGCCAAAAGGGGACAGAAGAACCACTGATAGTATGATCATCTTGATCTTGTGGAGAATATGGAAAGAACGAAAGATTGAATTTTTCAGCAACAGGGTCAAACAATAGGGATCCTAATTGCGTCGGTTAAGGAGGAGTTTCGCTATTGGTGTAATATAGGTCTTGTAGAGTACATGCCGGAGGGTTGTTATGTTCGTTTCTTGAGCGTGCCTAGAGCAGCCTTAGGCGTGTCTGGGAGTCGGGCCTCCAAATTTGCTCGTATGACTCTCAAGGGCGAGCTTCGTTTCGTTTTCTTTTTATTTTTTACCTTCGCTGCCTTCCAAGCCATTCATGAATTTCGTCGTCGCCATTGTCGTCCGCAAAGACCGTTGCCACCATCGTAGCAAATTTTGTGGCCGTGGTTACGAATTTCTTCGCTATCGTTATCCCAAATTCTTTCTTTTTTTTTTCCTTTCATAGAGGTCTATCCGCCTTTTGCCCGCCATCCTCCGTGGTCCACTCTTCTGTCATGGTGAAGAACCATTGTCCGCCAACTGCAAAGACCACTTGCCCCAGCTTGCTTGCCGTAGCTCAACTGTCGCCTTATTTATTGTGATGTCGCTCGAAGACCAACCATCGCCCCTGCCACAGTTGTCACCTCATTATCTTGCCACTCACTTGTCTACAAATTTGATCGGTCCGATTAATTGATTAATAAATTGAATTAAAATATTTTAATGAGTTATTATTTATTTTTCTAAAACATATTTTGAATTTTATGTTTTATGTACCGTCTACAGCGTAATTCAGTACTACGTTTCTTCGTGGCACTGAGCCACCGACCAAACACTCCCAAAAAAACCTGTCTAACTAGGAAGATTCTAGGTCAGACAAAATAAGTGAGTAAACGAACCAATCAGTCCGAGCAACTAGTAGGCAACCAAAGCACAAATTGCTGATAAGGCAACTTAAGGGTGCTAGTTCTTGTAGGGCTATTTTCTAAATACACAACAGTTTTGTAAATAACACCTTTTCTAGTTAATGAATTGGGAAGCAGTCCCTTGCTTTCCCTTCTACAAAAAATGTTGTCTTGGTTTAACAGACATAACTTAATATTACCAGTTAAACAATGACTTGTGAAGTTTTATCTTGACTTAATATATTTTTAAGCAATGAGTCAAACAATATCTCAAGCTTTTCACAGTTTATCGCACTAATGTATGACGGGTAATCCTGATGCTATGATGTATTGCAAAAAGAGTGCATTCGCAATGATATGTAATGACGGAAATTAGAGGTTATATCTCCATTAAATTACCAATGGACGGCAGAATGCCATGGAATAAACATAGACCATTAACTAGTTGCCAACAAGATATGTGTGATAGTATCCCATTTTGCATTGCCTAACTCGGTCTCGATACCAAGAAAGCTACACGCCTACACCTATATATTACCCCATATGGTTAAGCAAATCAAAGGCAGGTACACTAGGGCACTAGCCACATGTAAGCAGTGCTATACCACAACTAGTGTGAGCATTCGGTTGGTTGATTTGATTTTGCAATATTTCTTAAACAAACTAAATATTTGGTTTTATAATTTTGGATTCCGAATTAATCGAAGTAAAAATCAAAATTGAACCGAATTAATTAAATAAAATTCGTTCGATTTATTTAGTATATTAACTAAAACAATTTGTTCATAAATAATAGAACAAAGTATTCAAAAATACAATCTTTATTCAAAATTATAACAATATTATAAGATAATAAATCTAAATTAAACAACTTGAATATAAATGTGTCATATTACCATTACTTCTAAAATAAATTAAGGGAATAATGAGGAGCATAAACACTATTTTGTTTATTTGATCGGTTCAATTTGTGGATTAAAACAATCGAACTGAACATCAAAAATCAAATTTCTCATATTTCTGGACTGAAGAGAAAACTGAATTTTTAAAAAACCAACCAAATAGTAATATTTCATACTTTCGATTTTTTGATCACCCTGACCACAACTATGAACTATCACGAAATTAAATTAGTCGAGGAATGACCCTCAACAGTGCTTTAACCCCAACAAGCTTAAGCGAGCACATACGACTCGAAATAACTTAGGAAGCACCAATATTAATAGAGTGCTTCCACTAACAAACGAGGCACCAGTGGTCTAGTGGTAGAATAGTACCCTGCCACGGTACAGACCCGGGTTCGATTCCCGGCTGGTGCAACTTTTTTTTTGCCATATAGTTTTTCACATCCAAAGGTTTTTTTCAGAGAAAATCGTGAGGTGACCTGGTAGTCTAGATAAATCCAAACTCAACTCAATTTTTACCTCCTGTATTTGAGGAGAAAACGGAGACAGGCGCAGGAAAACACACACATAAAACCCCAAATCAAATCAGTGAGATGGCCGGCGGCGCCGACGGCCATGGACGGAGGCCTCGGGCTGTGTTCATGGCCTTCGGCACCCGAGGCGACGTCTTCCCCATTGCTGTACCATCTCTCTCTATGTGTGTGTGTGTAGGGTTTGGATATGACGCTTCCGCTAAGCAAAAACTGTAGAGCGATCTATGTTTCGGCAGCTTTGGTTCATAGCTCGGTTGAAGCATTTGTGATTTGGTGCGCAGTGTGCTGTTATTTCGATTGCGCAATTCGTGTAAAATGGCTGAAATTTTTGGGGTTATTATTGCTTCTTACTGCTGTATCCGCGAGTGGTGATTAGGCTGGTGCATAAATCTTTAGCATTTGCAATTTTAGTTGCGGTTGCAGCGACTGGAAGTAGAAAAATAAAGCAGTTTCATTTAATCACTAATTCACGATATTGTTTGCTCTGATGCGCTGATTACTGAACAGTTGGGAGCTACACATTTAGTCACTACATCAAAATAGTTGTTATAGTACTCTGTATGGTGCAATATAAAGTGAGCTGCAAAAGCGAAAATTGTTTAGCCAATACATCAAATGCAAATAGATATTGCTAGTATGGCAAGCTTAGTTGGATCTGGAGTTAATATTGTGCATCTGCTGCGTCTTGCTATACAAATGCAGTAAAATAACAATGGTGTGACTAAAAACAGAAGTCTCACATGTGAAGAGATAGCAGTCCTATAATTCGAGTGCCAGTGCAAATACCACCGTAAAATATACTTTTTCTAGCTAGTTAGGTGAGATCACTACACTTTGCATTTGACTACTCTCTCTTTTTCTTTTTTCGTTAGGCCCTTGCTTCAGCTTTTGCATGTAATCAGCAACAGTATACTGTGGTGTTAATCACCCATTCAGCACATCAGGTGCGCAGCTTTTGACAAGAAAGAAATACAAACTTGCTTAGCTTCATGTTAGTTGAATGTTGATCTTAATGCAGAGTTTATCGATGCATCTAGCAGCAAGTAATGTTAGGTATGTGCAAGTGTCAAGCCCACCTGTTCTGGCTGCTGAAAATCTTGAGAATATGTCTTGTAAGTGCTATAATATAATCCAGTCCTCAATGTTCAATAAATTTTGGTATCGTTATTTTCTTCTGTAAATAGGATTAGTAAAACTAGCTTTCTTAGGCGATTCCCTTCAATCAAATGCTGCACATGCGTCCTTTTCTCTGCGGAAAGAGACCATTCAGACGAAGCACAGGAAAGAGTGTTTATGTGCTGTTGAAGAAGTTTTTGGAACTGATTCAAGCATGGATGCTGATTTTATTGTAATTAACTTCTTTGCCCTGGTGAGAACCTTATTTACAAACAGAACCTTCATGCTTATTGAAGTAATGTAGTAGTGCTTCTGGTTCTGCAAAATTTCAGTTGATATTTGTGGAATTTAATGCTCCATTCAATTACAAGTGTTGAAGTCATGCCAGATACCTGGTAGAATTTACATAATTCATGTTGAAATTCTGGAATTTCAAGATTTAATGTGGGAATAGTACAGACCCAGGACAAGATTGGCCAGTCCTGTTCAGTAATCATTATTCATGCCTGTAAGAAGCACAGGCTTCTAGTCATGATAATAAGTGTATCTCATGATTTAGGAAGGCTGGCATCTTGCAGAATTGTTTCAAGTTAAGTGCATTGTTGCTGCTCCCTACTTCGTTCCATATAGGTACATAACTTGGCCTATATCCGCCTTCTGTCTCAGATAGAAGTTGTTTCTTTAAAGGATGTGATACCAATCTTTTATTGGTTTTTAATATGTTCATTTTTTTTTGTGATATCTTTGCCTCCTGATTCTTTTCATGCATATTCATATGTTTGCCCAGTGCTCCTTCATCATTTGAACGCCAATTTAAACAAAGTCTTCCTCTCCTATATAAGTATTTTCAAGAAGCTCCTGTGAACACGGTACAAAATTTGGCCTCTTTCAGTTTTCTTTCATATTATACCTTTTAAGATATTATTTCTTCAGTTTGCATACTTCAGCTTCCTAACTTGAAGACAAGGTTAAATTTGCAACTATTTTATTCTGTGTGAAGGAAGAATCACTTTATTTAGCTGATATTAAGGTAGTAGTACTTTCTTTGTGCTGTTTCACATAGAGCATTGTGATAAATTGTTATGTCTCAATTTTCTTGTCACTACTCATTAATACAGTCAATTTCTCTCCCTATTTTTTGGCAAATAGAGTGCTTGCTAGAGTTTCCTGCTTCTCAGCTATGCATGATTGTCACTTGTCGCTAAAAGAACAAACTAGAAGCTTTATGTGATGGAACTTCATGATTGTCATTAATTAAGCCTTTCCCATGTGATGGAGCTTCATGAAATGAGCAGTTTAGACATTAGTTATGCTCCTTTGCATTATAGCCAGCGTATTTGGTGGGGCAACATTTTCCACACAATCATACTGACGGCTTTGCATGGTGTTGCTCTGGAAAGATATGTCATGAGCCACTTGGCAGTGGCTAAAAGTCCAGAGTTGTACTTATGGTACCCATTTGTCGTGGAAGAATAATCAAAGACCAATTCATACAAATTCCTGTAGGTTGTAACAATGATAAATTGAGATCCCAACAAGATCCTTGAACCCAAATTATCTGTCTATTGTCAAACTTTTTACTCCCAGATGTACTCGTGAGATTCCCATCTTCATGGCATTTCAATTCCTATTGTGTTGGTTCTCAGGAATGGTCATGACAAATTCTCAATTGATAGTACTCTTATATGTCTAAACAATATTGTCTACCTTGTGATGTATTATTTGCTTTGCAGTGCATTAGAATGATTGAACTGATGTTGTGAAACAATGGTAGGTCTGCTGGACAGACATTGTCCATTGGATGTGGGCACTCTTCAAGGAAAGTTGGGGATCATGGAGAAATGATATTCTAAATCTTAGCCCTATTCCTTTCACTGTAAGCGCAACTATCTACTGTGTTTTTTGTTTATTTTCTGTGCAAACCTTTTATTAAATTGTGATTTACCATAGGCTGTTCTGAAGTCTGGTTTTTGTAATAAACTGCAGGATCCAGTAACAAATCTTCCCTTGTGGTATATGCGGGAAGAGTCACCATTGTTGCTGTAAGACTCATGTAATACGTTTTATGAATATTATTATGGAGTGTACATCTTGATGAGAACATTCATTGATTGATTCATTTCTAATATGCTATTATCTGCAAGCTACTCACATTGGTAAACTTAAGACAATGAAAATTTGGTGATGGTGGTGCACTACGTGTCTCTTTAGCTAGAGTTGTCTCAGTTGTTATGGGACAATGCACCTCTAGGTCTGAGGTAGTTATAAGTTGGATCATGAGGATAAATCAGTGGTTTGAAATAAAACTGTTCTTGATTATTCTTGCATAAATATGTTCTTAGCAATTTGCTTGTTCTGAGCAGGTATGGTTTCAGCAAGGAAATTGTGGAGTGCCCAGGTATGCTTGAGGCGTTTGTGTATAAGCAATTATTGATTTTTACAAAGGATAGCCCGTAGTGGTAATTAAGATGGTCAGTTTGTACCAAAAATCCTATTTTTATGTTTTTATCGGTCCTATTCTTATGTTTTTATCGGTTCAGGTTATGTCAAATGTGTTTTTATCAGTTCAGGTGGTGTCAAATGTCAAGATTAAATTGCATCACATTATGGCAGGTTATTGGCCCTCTACTGCTCATGTTTGTGGCTTTTGGTTTCTTCCTATGGCTTGGCAATTTTCTTGTGACAAATGCAAAGAGTTATTGTCCGGAAAAGTTGATGCTTCTCTTGGGAGTGTACTCTGTGCAAATCATGCTGACCTAGAACACTTTCTTATGGGAAATTCTCATTCATCCTTACCAATATTTATAGGGTTAAGTTCTATTGGTAGGTATGTTTCTTATCCTCAAGAATTTTATGTTGGTATTTATTTTCTATTTTGTGTAGTAAAATAGTCTGCTTACTAGTGCAGTGTTCTTGGTTTTTCAATATCTTCATATTTGTATTGTCATAATTGGATTATAGTTGTTTATATGTGGTGTGAATGGAAGCTTATTAGAACATGGAAAACATCTGATTAGCCTCCATTTGAACCATGACCAAGTTGTACAGCTCAGTAGTACTCATCAGTTTTCTTTTTGGGGCCTGGCTGTTCAATTGATCAGGACATTTTGTGCTTAGTTTCTTAATGCTAGCTTATTTAGGAGAAATTTCTTATATCTTGTCACCAAAATCTGAAATAGATTCTTTTTGCCTTTCTTGGCATACTCATACATGACATCAATCTGCTGCAGCATGGGTTTTCTTAGAAATCCTGAAGCGTTTCTAATGGTGCTCAAAGCTGTCATAGAATCAACAAATTACAGATTTATCCTTTTCTCATCTGGATACCAGCCATTGGATTCTGCAATCCAAGCTATTGCTTCTTCAGTAGCAGAATCAACTGCATTGGAGTCGACTGCTCTTAGTGGTGACAGCACTCTCCTCTTCAATGGTTGGCTCTTTTGCTTTTCTGGGTGAGTACTTAGAATGATGACACGTCTGTTTATCTTGTCCTGAAAATCGGTTAATGTTTTCGGTCATTGTCTTTCAGATCAGTACCATACAGCTGGCTCTTTCCAAGATGTGCAGCTTCAATTCACCACGCTGGCAGGTAATGGAGTTTATGTTCTTGTCGCAAGAATTATGTTTCTTAAAAGTTATTCAAAGTTTCATATTTTCTTCTGGTTCTACAACAGTGGATCTACGGCTGCAGCACTACATGCTGGAATCCCTCAGGTGATAACAGCAGCTGTTATTAGTTTCCTGATATTTGTTGCTTTGTCCCTGCCTGTGCTGTTTTAGTTTCTATTTGCTGCACGAATGTGATCCCAGAGATATGTGTGTTGTTTGATCACTTTGAGCTGTTTCATGGCGTTGTGCATGCTATAAATGATTTTACTCACTTATGAAACAGTCAATATTTGACAGGCACTTCCACAAAGGCCATTTTTCAACCGGGGACTTCTTATAGCTTCTTGTGCATCTGTTCTAAAAAAATAAATGACAGTTCTTCAGCCCCATTTCGTGCTTTGTCATACAAGATGTTTTCTGGTCGCAGCTCATATGGCACAACTTTCTAGGCATTGAATATCTTTCAAGTAATAACATTGAACTTGGTAATGACTTAGGCCCTGTTTGGTCAGGCTCTGACTCTAGGCTTCAGGGTTGGATCTGGTGCAGCTTGACCAAATGGGGTGGTTCTGGTTAGTGGTTTCTCTGGAGTTGAGGTGGAGCAGAAACCACTTTTGTATTAGAGACTTGAAGTAAGATTAGAGGTGCTCTAACAACTCTAATTTTCAATTGTAAAATATACTCATAAAATTAAAATTAATTCTATAATTATATTATTGATTATTATTATTATATTCTATTTATAGAGTATAAATGTCATTTGAAGAATTAAAGTAGGAAAGCTGAAGTCTTCTATCAAATACTTCCAAAATCCTAATTTCTAGCCTATGGGGTTGAAGATATATGACTTCGATTTCTCTATGGTAGAAGTCGAAGTTGGAGTCCAATCGGATAGGGTTTTATAAGCTAACAATTTTATCCCTTGCTTCCAGCAGCAATCATTATGCAATTTTGCATCAAAATTTTTCTGCAGGTGCACACCATATGCTATTTGCTAGATTTAGCACTTGCATCACTATTACGAAAAACATCTTATCATTAGCTTTTGGATGATATTCCCTTGCTTTCCGAATAATACCTTCATGCAGGTGGTGTGCCCTTTCATGCTGGATCAATTTTACTGGGCAGAGAGGCTATACTGGTTAGGAGTGGCACCTGAACCCCTGCAAAGACAACATCTAACTCCAGACAACAGTGATACTTTAAGCATTAGCAATGCTTCAGATGTGCTATCTGGAGCTATCAGATGTGCGTTATCACCTAAAATTAAAGCTCAAGCAGCCAGAATCGCTGAAAGACTTTCTTCTGAGGTGTTTTCCCCCCTGCACTCTACAATAAGAACTTGTTTTTATTAAGAATATTGATTTTAATTGTTTTCCATCAAAAAAGATGATATCTTAACCATTTTTTACATTTCAATGGACATAGGATGGGATTGGAGAAGCCCTCAAGATCTTGAAGGAGAGATTGCATCCTCAATATAAAACTTGAGAACTTCCAAAAATACACTAAGATCTACAAACCATCAAATGCATGTAAATCTAGTCATTGGCGTTCTTTTATGTCCCATTGATTTTGTTGTTGCACGAGACGGCACATCCAACTGTTGTGTCAGGGCATTGGCAAACATCTTGGGTTTTTACTATTTCTGTTGGTTGGCAGTGGATGAATAGTAAGATATACTACCAATGATAGGTTTTCTTTCTTGATCTTATTACGAGTTTGTGACCACAAGCATATAGTTGATTGGTGGTGAAGTTAAAAACCTGAGCACCATAACAAATTTGATTACCACGCGCCTCGTCGCAGTCTCATTTGATACTTCTTTTTAATGATGATTTGAAGAATTTATTTTTTTCAACTCTTAAAAACATTGATTAAAGTGATCTCATGGGAAGTGGGGGTGAAGGGTTAGGTTCAATATTAATGGAATGGAACTTTTCAATTTTACATGATTAGATGGTGCTAGAAAACAAATCAATGTTTTAAAAAAGGTCATGTGGCACAATATTGTGGTTTGTTTGAGAGTTAATAATAGAGATAAATAGGATGAATTTCACATCATTTCATGTTGGGAAATGAAACACCTAGCAGCATTGGCGGTCGTTCTAACAAAATTTGCTAATTTTGTACATCATCTCCAAATCACACACTCGCAATAGGTGACTTTAATGTGAGTTGAACTCATTATATAGGATTGTTGGAATTTGGACTCTGGTCTCGACCATGGACCCCAAGTGCATTACCGAGTGGGCTTCAGTTGGTTGGTTAGTCGCAACTTTCATGTATCATCCTGGCAATCCACCAAACCAGCAGGGCATGAAATGGTTCAGTTGGGACATGGAAGTCAGAACTTGCAGAACTAGCAAACCACTCTCCAAATACTACTACCACCAGTGCCACCAGATCCACACGGCCGAACAACTCCACAAAATCCGGGTATATATATATATATATATATGTACCAACCCGGCACGCTCCAAGACACCAAAAACCACTCAAAACACACACACAGAGCAAAGCATGGCGCGCCATCTCGGCCTCCACCACATTTCCACCGCAATGCCGGCGTCCGGCCTCGGCGCCGCGGCGGCGTTCCTGGCCCTGTGCGCGCTCGCCCTGTCATTGTGCGCGTCGCACTCGGGGCGGCTGCGCGGCGCATTGGCCAGCGTGAGCCGCCAGAGGACGGACCCGGTCATCAGCATCCACCAGGTGCAGCCCGGCGCGGCGGACGGCGAGCCAACGTGCATTTGGCAGAAGAACATCCTCATGGGCGACAAGTGCCAGCTCCCGGACTTCTCCGGCGTGATCAATTACGACGCCGCCGGCAACATGGTCGTGCCCGGCCGTCCCCAGGCCGTGCCGGCCCTCGGCTAGTGACCACGGACAGTTCCAATTTCCGAAGTGTAGATGTACAATTTGTGTGACCGCGCGCGCGCGCGCGCAAACTCGGATGGCTTGGTGTTTGCAAATTTGAGTAGCACGTAGGGGTGAATTCTTCCCCTCCTTTCCAATTTGGTACTGAAGAAATTCTAAGATAATTCAAGGAATTCGTGTACCCGGTTTTCTTTTCGGAATTTGTGTTTCTTGAATTTTGATGTGTGCGACCAGTACAATTTATAGAAGTATTTGAAAAGCGAAGAATACGAATTGGGGATAGTTATGCAATAAGCAAAAACTTGTGGAAAAACAAGAATGTGTTGGGAGAGTTCCACTCTTAGGGAAGAAACTTATTTGCACAGACTCCTCTTGTGAGAATCCAGTCACTAGCTGTTGAATCAGTGGAGATCACTCTGGAGGATGCTTCCCCATGGTGGAGAACTGATCGAATCTCCATTAAAAAAAATCACTCGCTCCCGCACCCGCCACCACACCCCACCCCAGGCCATACAGGTGTATGAACAAATTCATGTGGAGGATGCTTTCTACTTGGATACAATTGGCAATACACAAAGATCAACGCACTAGAGAAGTAGGGATGGCAATACTCCGGATGCGTACCCTATCTCTAAAAACAAAAGATTCCCTCCTAAAATTTAAATCTTAGCTTAAATAATCTATATTGATATAAAAATAAATAGAGGTGGTCAATCATCTCATATGAAATTTAAATTTCTCACTCATCTTGATTTGAAGTGTTAAATGTTCATAAGATAGCACGAGATGTACCAATTTGAATTTTGTTGTTTTTAAGAAGATAGATGATTTTTTAATTGAATTTACACATCTTTGTTCAATTATCTCTTTTTTAAAATTTTAGTTTTATAAAATTAATACCAAATTAACCAACCTGTTAAGGCATAATGTTGGATGTGCGGAGCTCGGTGACACATCATCACCGGTCCAAGCCCTGCGCCCTTCCGAGGGCTAGTCATCACCAACTGAGCGCTAGCACCTGCCTAGTGACAACCTACCACTGATGCGCATGACGGTGCAGACGACCCAGGGGCCGGTGATCACCTGGCAATGGCGTGATGTCGGTTTGCCTGACGACCCTCGGGGCCAAGCGGCGATGTTTACTCTATGATACAGCCTCACTTGTAATCGGGGAAGGGAAGCATGACTCGTGACAGGAAAGCGCTTGGTTGTCTGGGGGTTGAATCCTCGACCTAATAAGAACCATTTGACTAAGTGACTTGGCGCCTTGGTGATGCAACATTGGGGCCTGCTACCTAGAGAGAGTAAAAGATCCGTCCAAGCCTCCGAATCTCCCAAAGATTGCCTATCATCGGAGACACTATCATCTGCTCCTGAAGGGGCCCAGCTTTGCTTATTGCCGGGACTATCGGAGGGTGATAGCCATTTAATAGATATATATTGTGCCCCAAGATAGAATTTTTTTTTTGGCCCAAAAACATTCAAAAATAGTAACTGTACATGTTTTTATTTGTAAAATGAAAAATCCCCAGTCAAGGATTTGTTTTCATTTGTTTCGAGGTCAAAAGTGCAACAATTCAAGGCAAATTTGAAGTAAATACAGAATGGAACAAAGTCAATATGAATTCGGAGAAGTAGAGCACGAAGAAATGGAGTTGTTCTTATAAATAACCCAGATTAAAAAATCAACTACAGAAATGACTCATAGTTGAAAGATTTTACAAAACTAGGCCGTCACGTCAGCCTGTCGAGTGCTATCTTGTCGCCTGGAAAAGACTTGCTATCGATCAGGAGACCTGTCGAGCGACTAGAACTCGACAAGCTTCACTCGACCAGGAAAAATACTTTGTAAGGCAGAAGTAGGATTCGAACCCAGGACAAAAGAGCGTGATGGTAGTGCCTTAACCAGCTAGCCCAGTCATACGGTTTTGAGTCA
This sequence comes from Pharus latifolius, assembly GCA_019359835.1. Lineage (NCBI taxonomy): Eukaryota > Viridiplantae > Streptophyta > Magnoliopsida > Poales > Poaceae > Pharus > Pharus latifolius. Next base: position 8,444,471 of record CM033320.1, read on the forward strand.
TGTGATCAATTAAAAAAAGAGCTTACAAAGTATTTTTTCTAGTCGAGTGAAACTTGTCGAATTCTAGTTACTCGACAGGTCTCCTGATAGATAGCACTGCTAGTCGAGCGGGCCTGGTCGTTAGCATTGCTTGTGGAGCACTCCATCTTGTCAAGTTCTGAGAATTCGACAAGCACTTATCGAGCACCAGCCAATTGACAAGGCTTCTCTAGGCGACAAGTAGCTTGTCGAGTATCCAGCACTCGACAGACTGACGTGACGGTCTAGTTTTGTAAATTTTTCCAACTGTGAGTCATTTCTGTAATTGATTTTTTAATCTAGATTATTTATAAAAAAAAAGTCCGAAGAAATGGAATGAAGAACATGAAAATCGAGGTCGGCACCAGGGTTGGCACGAGCGTGCCCCGAACCGAGCATACTCCGTGCTATCACCCTTGCCTATGTCATAGGGCATGGTCAACGGGAAGACCGGTGATCATCTACCACTGGGAACCGTGGGCCCACCACCCTCAGGAGCGGTGTTAATTCATAGGGGGCTACCTTGACACTTGACAACCATCCACAACGCTGGACTGTCCAAAAGGCAATCTTGTCTCTAATCTAAGGACTTCATGGAGAACATCTTCGTCAATTTATCATTTTTTAAGTTATATATATCCTACTGTAATATCTCATTTGTAACTCTTAACTCACTAAATTAATACAAATCATCACCTCATCAAGTGTGCACCTTAGAGTTTTCTCCTTTTTAGGGAAATCTCCCAACCAACTTAAGTCGCAAGCACAATAACAGGATTAAGGTCTCCCTCGAATACCCAACCTATATAAATCCTTCATCTTCGTGTTCAATTATCTCTCATCATAAAGTTTGAAGTGACCTGTCGGACGGTCACTTTGAGCCGTCAATCACTCATGACACTAAAATTTTATTGTTGAGAATTTCATCTCATAGCACAAACTATAATTTGGTTTCGTATTGATAAATACCAAATAAAATTCAATTCATTTTAGTAAATACCAACCAAATTAGCGTTCTTAGATGTAGCTGATGCAACAATTTTAAAAACAAAATTTAAATTACCACATAATATAATAACATACTATACGTATTATATTATTTATACTTCTTATAATCTTCAACCAAAGTTTTACTCTATAAATTTGTATCATTTCGTTATTACAAATAGTATACTAGTTATAATAACATAGAGCCAAATAGTCTATGAAAGAGTAGTTCGGTACATTTGTTTTGCTGAAATTTCAGTTTTTAAAATTGAATATCAAATTAAATACCAAATAGCAAAGTAACCAAAATTTTTGATAAATTCGATTTGATTAGGTGAGTTTATGTACACTCCAATATACATCAAGTGTTTAGGAGGGCAACAGAGAGATTAATTTTTTTAATAGAAAATGTACCTTTGAGTTGCCTAGAAGTGTACATTAGCGGTCGCAAGTGTACATCATCAAATGAGAGAGAAAGATCCTCGTATCCAAAATTTTAGAGTTGTATATGTTGCGGAATTCTAATATAAATCTAATAAATTTATATTTTATAATTTAGACACCAAATATATGGTCTAGTTTTCTATTATTTAATGTGAAAATTTCTAGAATTTGGAGTCAATGTATTATCTCTAATCCTGATTAAGTAATACACACCATTCACCTATTTTTATTATGTAAAAGATTGTTGGCACACAAAGATCGAAATTGCTTTTCAATTGTATTTCTATTCAAGTTGATGTAAATTCTTTCATTCTCAAGAGTTAGATATTTTATAAGAGTATAGAATAAATATATGGATATTGTTATTGACACTTTGTCCGATCATATTAGAAATATCTATATTTTTTGAATAGAAATATCTAAATATTTGTATTCGGATATTTTAGGTAAGTTTTTAGGTTTATGATTTTTTTTAATAAATAGAGGAACTTATTGCTGCCATATAAAAGTAGAAACATCTTGCCATATAGCGTGATCTCAACATAGGTTAAAGAACAAACATACATGTAATATTAGAAATAGAGTTTTGTAATCCTATTTAAAGCATGAGCACAACTCAGATTAGGCTGTTAAGCATATGTAAGTTTGATACAATAAAATGGCTTAACCTTTTTGTTTCTTCTATTTGATACAACTAGCATTACTTAACTGGATTAGACAAATTCTGTTGGTTGATGAATTAATATATTGCTGAGGATATATATATATATATAGATATATATATAGAGTAATTATTTAAATATATTTAGTAATATATATATATATAGTAATTATTTAAATAAAAATATTTAAATATTTTACTAAAAATTTTTAGTTATTAAATAAAGTATATGCCAAAATTTTCTTTTCAAATTATAAATATTATTTTTGTATTTAATAGTTCCTCCAATCAAAAAGATGTTATTTTTTGTCGTGAAAAGTCAAATTTTTATAACTTTGATCACTAATATATTTATAAATATTTAGATTAGATATAATAAAATTATATGAGTATATTTGTCATAAATAATAATTTTATAATATTTTTATTAATATATTATAGTAAAAATATGGTTAAATTTGCATCTCGAAGATTGTGCACGGTGAAAAAAAACAATATTCTTTTTGACAAGAGGAAGTATAATAATTTCTTTTCTAGATTTTATTATTTTTTTTAAATAATAAACCATAGTCATGGAGAAGAATGGCTTAAAGAAGTGGAACTTCAGAACAATTAAGTCTTACAAATTTTTTTCCGTCAATGCCATGGCCTTCACTTGCCGGCTGTGTCGTATTTTGCCAGCTGTGACTAGTCTCTATCGAAGACATGTCTCCGATTGCCTGTGTGACAAATTTGAACATGTTAAATGAGAGTGAAAAATTTTAACGAATAGAGGTAAATGCATTGTTTAATTCTATTTTTAATGAAAAAATTCAACTGTATTCTAATTGAATTAAACGTTCTTTTACTCTAGATGCGTGAAAGTCTTTCAAAACTAAGATTCAGAACATTTCTAACCTTTTTTTTATTTAAAAAGATTACATCTGAAATATACTATTTATAGTGCTCCTTAGAGAAACTATTTTAATTTACGAGTGCCAATTACAAATTATGTTTAAAGGTGTTTGTCCTTATACGATTGTTGATTTTGATGATATGTTTGATTCTATATGACACAAGTCCATGTTTAGATAAGAAACTTATGCGAGAATGCTCCACACATGAAGAATCGTCTCAATTATCATATAGTATGATTGGCATTGATCAAACAGTTTGATACTATGAAAACTGCTCTCATAAAAAATCTTTCCCATGCTTAGACTACAACTAGTGATCCGGGCTGATCTTGGATGAATATCATTTAGTACAACAAAGCAATTAGTATTTTAATTAGAATTGATGCATTTTTATTTCAAGATTCATGCATACACATGCATGGTATAGTGCATAACAAACAGAGGTTAGGTCCTTGGATTCTACGTGCGTGAAGGCAGTGAGGACATCATAGTCTTTCTCATGTAATCCGAGAATCTTGGAAGCAGTTGCACACCTCCATGACGTCTGCACGTTTTCCAATACGCAGAATACTCAGTCCAGTATGCCGCAAGGGCCGGCCACCATGCAATCCATACCTTCAAGTTGCTTATCTTCTGTGTGCATGTCTAGTTATAGTCTATACATTTCTGTCAATTGCATTAGTTAAAACTTAGTAAGGAGTTATTTTAATCTTTATTTTCTTTCCACTCAAATTTTGTGTTATTTTTGTGTTCGTGTCTTGCCATCTTATTTTCTTTCCCAAAGTCCAATCGAATGTGTTGTGTTCAATCTCTTTTGATTAATTTCAGATCAATTAGAAGCAAGCAAGAGCACTAGATTGAGCCTATTTAGCCTGATTCCATCCCTCAGTTTCTAGATCAGAATTAAGAGTCGAAGCCGCTTAACCAAACATACCTACTTCTCTTATTTGTGGAGTTGGAACTAGTTGAAGCTAATGCCTTTTTTTTTTTTTCTCTTTAACTGAGAGCTAGGAGCTTTTTTGGTTGCTCCAACAACTCCTAAAAAGACTACTCATAAAAGTTTGAGATAATTGGAAGTATATGGCATCATCACTTTTCTGTTGGTCAAGCTGTGCAGGCATGCATGCATGCATGCATGCCTGCCTGCCTGCCTGCCTGGGGGTAAAATGGTATTTTTGAACAAAAATAACTCTAAGGACTAGAGTTTTGCTCAACATCTTTTGGGCTCTAAAATTTGGGATAAGTTTTATTGGAGTTGAAGCTAACGGGCTCTAGCTTTTTCAAGGAAGAAGCTGGAACTTGACCAAGGAAAGTCTAATTGACGCCAGTGGTGTGAATAGCCTAGAGGTCTAGATGGGGCAGGCGTGATGGGTTTTGACATCATCAACATCCCTTCGATATTTTTTGATTCATAACTCTGATTAACGATCTATTTGAACCAATGGAATAGTGAGGTTAAAAATGACTAGATCGACATAAATCGATTGTCAACCAGAATTATATATCTCAAAATATAACAAGATATGATATCTTATAATATATAACTCTGATTAACGATTCATTTGTGCCGATGTCGGAAGAATTGAAATTTTGATGTATAAACTAAATTTAGGAAACAATAAAATAGTTTGTTGTGGTTGTGTGGTGGCTCGGCTTATTAAGTCTTAGGGATTCGACAAACGCTATGGTTCAAACCACTTCTCGCGGTTTCGAAGCTAGATGTGCACACGTGAATGGTAAAAATATAAATAAAGGTAAATGTGAATTATTTTTATAATTTTTTCTTTTTGTGGATTATTTATAAAAAAAACTTTGTGATAGATAAATTTTACCACACGTATGTCATTCATATTAACTAGAAACGACAAACACTACTCACTTATAATGCCTCACGAATAAATATAAGGTACTTGCTCTCAAAAATTCAAAATTAAAAAAAAATTAAGATATTGTAGAAATATGGTAAAGCACAAAGACCAAATTTTTTATATAGGTAAATAGAAAAATTTGAAGTGGAATTTTAAAAATAAGTAGTCCAGTGGCAAAGCCAGCATCCCATGGAAGGTACATTTTGCCGGCAGTGCTTCTAAGCTTTAGATTAATTGCCCAGTTGTAGAGTTTGCTATTAAAGTTGATAATGCCCAAAGTGATAAAGGTTGTTTGTTTGGTGCTCTTATTAATATATCTGTGTTTTAGGTATGGCACGCATAAGAATAATATGTTTGATTGGTATTCTTATCGTTTAAAGTGTAAAATGGAAAATATACTTTGAGAAATACACATGACATAAAATTGATTATACGCTATGTGGAATGAATAGTAACTCATAAAAATATTTTAATCTAATTTATTTCTCCGGTAACCATAAGTGGTAGCAGGCGATGGGGGTGGTGGCCCTATAGTGGGTGGTGTCGGCAATCCGTGAGTGGCAAGAAGAGCATTGCCAATGTCGGCCAGAGTAGCAAGCAGCTTCTGGTTCCGAGTGATGGATGGAGTGGCTCATACAAATAATGAATTTTTTTTAAATAACCCAGACTGAAAAATAAATTGCAAAACTAACCTACAATAGATCAAAATTGTGGAACTGACCTACCACGTTAGCTTGTCGCTCACTGAGCCAGTCACGGCTTTGAGCTGCGACAAGTTGCAAGTCGCTTCAACTAAAGCCAAGCCACCATTCACTACTAAAAATGAGAGAAAATAATACACAAGATGAAACCAAGATTTGAACCTAAGACTTCTTACTTTTGGAGACTCATAACAACCACCCATACAATAGTGATAATGTATTGTCAAATAATGTCGATTTACTATCCTAGCAATGATGATTTACTACACTAATAATATCGATTTACTGTCCTAATAATATATATTTACTACCAATGCAATATCTATTTATTGTCCTAGTAATGTATATGTAGTGTCCCAAAATATTATATAAATTACTACCCTAAACAAGTAAATTTGTTGTTGTAGCAATGTTAATTTACTGCCATAACAATGTTAATTTACTGTTAGAACCATAAATATACATTATTTGGGCAATGTATTGACATTGTTAGGACATTAACTTTTTATTGTAATAACAGTAAATTTAAATGTTTGGTGCAATAATTTATATACTAACTGGGACAATAAATATACTTTGTTAGGGTAGTAAATTGAATTTGTTAGTTGAATAATTTTTATTCTGTTGGGGCAGTTTTGTTGACAATAAATTGGCATGTTTAGGACAGTTATTTGTATACTGTTAGGTTAGTAAATATGTATTAATAGAGTAATAAATTAACATTATTAAGGTAGCAAGTGGACATTTCTAGTGGATTAAATTACCTTAATATACTATAACATTGACAATAGTGTATTTGTTTTTCAGTGGACGGACCTTCCTATGGATATTATAACAGATATCAGCATCATAGTTACAGGAATTACAAGACAAAATAGAAGATGAAGAGATTGATATTAATGATGGAGATGATAATGATGTTAGTTTTATACTGTAGGGGCAATACAAATATATGGTTATGACAGTAATGTTGCATTGTTATGACAATAATTTATATTATCAGGACAGTAATTTTTCATTGTTGGATTAGTAATGTTATATTGGTGTTGTAGTAAATTTACACTGTTAGTGTAATGTTACTTGAATTTATGTGTACAATCTTGAACAGAAAGTATATATACATTATAATGATAGTAATTTAGCAGTGCTAGTTTGTGTTGGATCAAAAGAATTTTCAATACATTTTGGCTATCCGATATAACAACCTCCCTAATCCTCTTAGGAATCTTGACTGACGCCTTAACTACACATTTTGAATAAGACATTCTTGTATAACAATAATGAAAGTATTGCTAAAATTGACATTGATAATAAAAGGACAATAAATACATGGTGTTGAATAGTAAATATATCTTGTTCGAACTAGTAAATATATCTTGTGCAGTTCGTAATACAACAGTATAAAAATAATAATTTTACATTGATTGGACAACAAATTTACACTCTTGGGGATTAAACATATATTATTAAGACAATAATTTAACATTTCTAAAACAATAATTATACATTATTGAGGTGAAAAAACATACATTGTTGTGGCTCATATATATAAATATGTAGACTAAACATATACATTGTCGAAACAAGTCAAATTACTAACATAACTAAATATTATTACTGCGGACATACAATTCTTTTACTAACAAAAAACTGTATTTACTTACTATAAAATCATTGTTGGCCAGTAAACATGCTTTGCTAAGACAATAAATATCTTGTTCAATCAGTAATACAATAGTATAAAAACAATAATTTTATATTTATTGGACAATAAATTTACACTTCTTAAACAATAATTATACATTGTTGGGGTGAAAATGTACATTTTGTTGCGATTTTAATACATAAGTATATAGACAGATTATACACCTTATTGAAACAAATCAAATTGCAATTTTTTTTGCGATGGAGAGATCCTTGATTGGAAATTGTCCCGTTGGCTATTGCAATTTTTTGCGGTAGAGAATCACTCAATGGCAACGACAACAACCTTCCTGGCAGCAACGAACACCAACAATCACCTAACTTGCAATGAGGAATTACTATTCAATGTACATGGAATAACTATCCTAACATCCAATGCAACTACTATCCACAAACCTAAATTTGATCTACTTGATTCATATAAATGATTATGGAATGTAGAAAAAACAATCATGTACACATACAACAAAATACATTATTATTGACAATTGATCACTTTATTGTCAAAGTTTGAAAATTACAAAAGAAATGACAAAAAACATTTACTACATTCATACTAAATTATTGTTGTAATATTAAAACTTTACTGTCCTAACAATGTTAAGTTATTGGCACAACAATGTACATTTTATATTCAGAACATGTAAATATATTCATAACAATGTCAATTTGATGTCCTAACAAGATAAATTTATCGTATTGTCAATGTAAATTTATTGTCTTAGCAGTACTAATTGATTATTCTAATTATGTCAATTTACTATCATCGCAATGTCAATTTACTGTCATAGCAATTTATATTTATTGTCTTATCCAATATCAATTTACTTTCTTAATAATATTGATTTACTATTCTAGAAAAATCGCTTTACTGCCCTACCAATATCAATTTACTGTCCTACCAATATCAATTTACTGTCCAACCCTTTTGACAATATGTATTTACTATCCTATCAATTGCTATTTACTGTCTCAATAATATACCAATTACTATCCTACACATGTAAATAAATTATTTAATATGTAAATTAACTATTGAATAACAATGTCAGATTGGACCTAATCTAATATTGAATAATAATGTTAGATTTTATTCTTGACCTGAGAATAAGGACATGTAAAAATTTTTGGGATGGAGATCTCAAAATTACTATCAATCTACTGATGAATTATTGCAGTAAAAATCATATAAAGAATAAAATTATTCAACATAAAATTGAAACATTCATCACAAATGTTGTTACCTAGATTGAAGAGGACAATGCGGCTATGGTGGTGACAGTTCCTTGGGCACAACATCTAGGGTATCACCATTTTGGGTGGGTGACTATGCCTAGGGTGGTGGCGGTGGCTCGAGGTGCACCAGTGGCACACGGCGGCAAGTAGAAGGTGGATTCTCTCAAACGGCATTGTTCTACTACGAATCAGGAATACGAACAGACATAATAGGAAAATGTGGAGAATATGGGGGACAGTTGGTGTGGATAGGATTCCGAGTGTCAAATCCAAAATATGGATGGATGAATGGAATTGTGCGAAATCCGTTGATCGATTTAAGAACAACTTCATGGGATCTCCATCCCACTGTAATGCTTCTAAACAAATTTTACTCAAATTCGTTTTATAATATTCATTGTTTGGGAATTGGTACTCAACTAACCAATCAAAATTTAAATAGTTTAGATTAATATAGAAGAGAAATGATGATGATTATTTATTTCATAAGAAATTGCAAACTTTTCCTCTACTTTGGTTTGAGCTATTAATTTTTGATCTAATGATGTAAAGAGAAAGACATAGTGGTGGATCTAAAACTAAACTCTGGGAAGGGTGTGCAAAAATTAAACCTAATAGATATAGTAATACTTATATTTATAATTAGATGAATTTATATATAATTTGATTTTCTTTAAGATTAGAGAAGATTTAAGTTAGGAGAGACAAATTTCCATGCACTAACTACCACATATAAGGACTTTCTTGTAATTAAAAAAATTAAGGGTATTTGCCCACTCTTATCCTAATGTAAATCTGTCCTTAGAAAAACAAGCGACTTTCCTTCTCTGAAACAAAAGATACGCGTCTATTAATCGGGAATTTTTTTTTGAAATAACCCTATAAAAAAAAACAATTGCAAAACTAACTCTTAACTTTTTAAATTTGTAAAAATAGCTTTCAGTCGCGAAATACCCGTCGCGACAGTCTTCAGTCGCTATACGGTATAGCGACTGAAGACGTGGCACGGCACAAATGCCCCGCTGGCACCTGTGCCGTGCCAGCGAGGTTTCAGTCGCTATACCGTATAGCGACTGAAACCCGCAGCTTTCAGTCGCTATACGGTATAGCGACTGAAACGCTTTATATTCCCAGCCGTTCCTCTCAGTGTACAGTTCAATTCATTTTTCCGAAATTTTACAGAAATTACTGAGAGAGAAGGAGGAGAAGGAAGGGAAGAAAAAGGAGCAGAAAATTCTTTTTCGGAGATTCTTCAAATCGCTGAGGTATATTTTTTTAACTCGTGTATTTAAATTAATTAGATCGTAAACTCGTAGTATTTAGATATGATTTAGAATGATTGTTAGGGTTAGTGTGATGGTAAATGCGTGAATGTGATGAAAAAAAATTTAGAGTTAGGGTTAGGGTTAGTGTATGTTCACAGATTAGGGTTAGTGTATGTTCGCAGATTAAAAAATTTAGGATTTCGCAGATTAAAAAATTTGAAGAACCTAAAAAATGTGATGTTTTTCAAATTTGAATTTTATTAGTATGGACGTAGATTAAAATATTTGTTAATATGTAGATGTAAACATTTGTGATTATGTATATTAAAATGATTGTTATTATTAGGGTTAGGGTTAGGGTTCACCGCTGTCGCTTCTTTTAGTTGGGGTTAGGGTTAGGGTTAGGGTTAGTCATCACTGCTGTCGCCCTCACCGTCTTGGTCTTTCCTGCACGGGTTTAGAGCGAGGGGGGTTATTTTTTTAGGGCTGTAGGGAAACATCGTGTTCCCCAATAGCGACTGAAACGGTATTTAAACACCGTGCGTCGTTTTCACACAGTACGACCATTTCATTTTTCCGAAAATTCTGAAATTAGCACAGAGAACAAGAGAAGAGAAGGAAGAGGAGGAGAGGAGAAGAGAAGAGAATGGTTGGTTTTTTTTGTTAGATTTAGGGGTAGGGTTGTCAATCAGTTAGGGTTAGGATTAGGAATCGCGGTCTCATTGTCGTAGTCATCACCGCTGTCGCCCTCAACGTGTTGGCCTTTCCCGCACGGGTTTAGGGGTTATCTTTTTTAGGGTTGTAGGGAAAAATCGTGAACCAAACAATAGCGACTGAAACGGTATTTAAACACCGTGCGTCTCTTTCACGCAGTACGGCCATTTCATTTTTCTGAAAATTCTGAAATTGGCAGAGAGAAAAAGATAAGAGAAGGAAGAGGAGGAGAGGAGAAGAGAAGAGAAGGGTTGGTTTTTTTGTTAGATTTAGGGGTAGGGTTGTCAATCAGTTAGGGTTAGGGTTAGGAATCGCGGCCTCATTGTCGTAGTCATCACCGCTGTCGCCCTCAACGTGTTGGCCTTTCCCGCATGGGTTTAGAGGGAGGGGAAAATTTCTGTTGTTTGGAAAATCATGTTTTTTTAGTACAATGAGCAATGTGAGTTCTCTAATTATACACTCTTGTACAGCTATGGAGCAACCCAATACAGTGTACGTTTATTACGGAGCCGGTGTAATCCGTAATGGACCAAACGGTGATGATCTTGGTGGTTGTATGTATGTTTGCAGTCAAATGAGACAACCACAGTCAATGTCTTTCAACGATTTGAAGATGTGGTTAGTTCACCTGTTACAACTCAATGTTACGACGGATAATCTCAAAGTGGAAGGCATGGTTCCGGATGGAAACAAATGGGTGCTGAAGAGACTGAAAGGTGACAAATCATGGGGTTCGTTTGGACGAATTGTGACAAATCCAGGCTATGCTGTCGGAACCATCATACTGTACGTTGAAATGTCAGTACATAGTTCGGAGGGCAGCCATTCGGTTGAAAGAGAAAACACTAATATCTGTACTGGAGGAGGTCGCGATGGCGGTGGCGATGTCGATACTGGTGCAGGTGCCAGTACCAATGCCAGTGCAACTGGCAGTGTACCTAACACAACTTGTGTAGGAAATACAACTCAATTTGGTGGCCATCAAGTAGATGCAGCTGAAGAATTACCAGAATTGGAGGAGAATTTTAATGAAGAGGAGTATACTGATCCGTCGGAAATGTACGAATCTCCTGATGAACCCACGGACAGCATAATCCTATGAGTGAGTGGACTGATCCGTCATCCTTGAATAACGCTGTGGTTCATGATGAGCTGGGTTCGCGATGGTCTTATAATGAATCAACCGTCCAGCTTGGACAGTTGTTTCGGAGTAAAAAGGATGCAAAGAAAGCCATAACTGCCTGGGCTGTCTCACTAAATAGGCCATTCCGGGTGGTCAGATCAAATCCGAGCCTGTGGACTGTGAGGTGCTTAATCCAGAATTGTCCATGGTACGTACGTGTCTGGCGGCCACGAGATGACCCGTCCTTTCGGGTGACCAGAGTTGACGACCACGGATGTCTGGCTGAGGGCATGGTGCAGCATCATAGAAATATCACTTCCAGTTTTGTTGCCAGTCTGATTCTGTCAGTAGTGAAGGCAAATACGGCAATCACACCGAAGGTGATAATTGCACATGTCGCGGAGAAGTACGGTTATAATATCAACTACCCGAAGGCATGGATGGCTAAACAGAAGACGCTGGAGGAGCTTTTTGGTACATATGTTGAGGCATACAACTTAGTACCGAGGCTGTTGCGGCGGATATGCGAAGCAAATCCAGGCACAGTCACCGCAATTGTTGATACGCCGGCAATCGGCTCCGAGGGTGCTGTGATTCCTGGGTGCATGGTACTGCGGAGATTTTTCTGGGCATTCGCACAGTGCGTTGCATCGTTCAGGTATATGAGACCCGTGCTTTGCATTGACGGAACATTTTTGACTGGAAAATACCAGGGAACTCTGCTGACTGCTGTGGCTGTTGATGCCAACGACCAGCTTCTCCCCATAGCATATGCTGTGGTCGAGGGGGAGAACTATAGCAGTTGGCTGTGGTTCTTGGGCACTTTGAAGAATGAGGTTGTGAAAGACCGGGAGCGCGTGTGCTTGATTCATGATCGAAATGGAGGAATGCTGAGTGCGATGGAGTACATGCGATCAGGAGAGGATCCATCGCTGAGTTGGGATGATTTGCAGAGTCGTTGGTGCTCACGGCATCTTGGCGCGAATTTTCACAGTCGTTTCAAGAGCAAGCGCCTGATGGTCGTGTTCAAACGGCTTGCCAAACAGAACCAACAGTCAAAGTTCTCACAAATCTGGAAGTCACTGGAGGAAAGTACGTCGGCGGAATTGCGAGAAGCAGGGGTTGCAGAAGATCGCGGCGATACTGGCACGGGAAGCCGCCGGGGTCGTCTCAGATTCAGTCAGTGGATTCAGCCCAAACCAATGGAGAAGTGGGCGTTGCTTCATGACACAGGTGGGGCTCGATACGGAATCATGACGACAAATCTGGCCGAGGTGTACAACTTCGTCCTCAAAGGTGTGCGATGCTTACCACTCACTGCAATAGTTGAAATGACATTCTATCGCACAGTAGCGTACTACGACAGCAGGGGTTTGGCGGCATCAAGGCTTTTGCATGACCCCTTAGCACACTGGCCCAAAAAGATCAATGATTACCTCGAATTTCGGACAAGGAAATCGTTGACACATGATGTCACAGTACTGAGTCGCTTGCACGGGAAGTATGAGGTTCGGCTAAGGCACAGACATGTCTATGGCACACTGCGGGCTGGTCGGGTCCACGAATGTCGGATTTCAAATGCAGATGCCCAATGCACATGCAACAAGCCTCAACTGCTGCACATTCCTTGCTCGCATGTCATCGCTGCCTGCTCTGTTCCTGGGATCGATCCGGCGCGGTACATATCAACCTATTATACTCTGCAGTACCTGTGGAAGACCTGGGATGGTGTCTTCAATGGGTTTGCGGCGGGGGAAAGCTATCGACAACTATCTCCGGAAGATGCCATCACGTGGATCCCAGACAAGAGGCTCCTCGTAGGCCATGTCGGCCGACGTCGATCCAGGAGGATAAATAACAATATGGATGCAGCGGAGCGTGAAGATGACGTACGTAGATGCAGCGCTTGCCGGCAGCCTGGTCACAGAAGAAATCGATGCCCGCGGGTGACAGGCGCACCATCTTCGTCGCAAAACTAAATGTTGTATTATTTCAAGTACTTAATGTTTTGTTGTGAGTTGTACCGAATTTTCATATATCAGTTGTACTTAACTTCCCTAATGTCTTCTCGTGAATTTACTGAATGTTTTTTTATTTACTCAATGTTTGTTTATGTACTCAATGTTTGAACTTCTCAACCAATATGTGACAACTGCAGGTATGGCGGACGACCATCAGCTTCCCGAGCTGATTTCACAGCACCATCAGGAGCGTCACCGTGCTCGACGCCTTCTACAGGGCATCGTTCTCCCAGCCTTGCGTCTGAGGGCACCGCGTGAGATGTGGCCTCTAGATGAGCGGTTCGCGCCTTATTTGCTCGAGGCCGGACTGTTCCTTTCGCTCGCATGGTGGATCGGGCGAGGCGATTCCCTTTCGACCGAGCCCTCATTACTGCGCTTGTGGATCGGTGGAGGCCCGAGACGCACACGTTCCACTTCAGTTTTGGCGAGCTCACTGTCACGCTGCAGGACGTCAGCATGCTACTTGGCCTGCCTATCCGCGGGGAGATATATGTCCCAGCGGCCACCGAGAGAGCTGCATGGCGCCTCGATTTCCTACAGCGCTTCGAGGGAGTAGGGCCAGCGGGGGGGTTTGCGCAGGACGCGGGAGTTCCCCATAGTTACCTCCGCGCAGTGCGCGATGATGCGCTCCCCGTGGCCGCTCCAGAGGAGGTCGTCAGGGGCCACCTTGAGGCGTATTTGCTGTACCTGTTTGGGTGGTTGCTCTTCCCTGGCACCCACGGAGACATCTGCGAGCGGCAGTACGTTCAGCTCGCCAGGAGTATTGCCGACTCGGCCCTGGGCCACGTGCCGAGGTTCAGTTTCGGATCCGCTGTGCTCTGCCACACCTACAGGGGGTTGTGCGACGCCACGAGCAGAGACCAGGTCAGCTCTCTTTTCGCTGGGTGCGCCATTCTCTTGCAGATGTGGTCGTACGAGCATTTCCCCATCGGTCGACCGCTGGTTCCGCGGGATCAGTTCGCATTAGTCGGGGATGGGAGAGACGGCCCCGTGATGGGATGGAGGTGGGCTAGGCTGAGTTTGAGGTGGGCCACAGATCAGGCGCACCTCTGCTATCCTTCGTACGCCACAGACTTTGATCTGCTTCTCGACGACAGCGTCATCTGGGATCCGTGGACCACCGCAAACCTCCAATCCGTCGCTCCAGCCGGCCTTTCTTCTTTTTGTACGCAGGATGAGCCGTACTGGCGCACCCAGGTTCTACTCGTCTTCTCGCACATGGTTGAGGGTTACTCGCCTGAGCGAGTTATGCGCCAGTTTGGCCTACGCCAGGCTGTCCCCGTGCCGCCTCCTCGACAGATCCCGCACCATATCCACGAGTACGTCAAATATGCATTACATTCACATGTTATTTTATACATAATTTCCATCACAACCTAATTTCTTTGTCCGCAGGCAATCCAGGAAGGGTCGAGTGAGGGACGATTTCGTTCGTCGACAGCAGCCTTATGTGCAGCAGTGGATGGATTGGGCGCACACACGCACGGTCGAGGAGCACAGGCCATACAGCCACGACATCCATTTTTCCTATCTGTCCTGGTACCGACCTCGCACGATCTACCGATTGACGGGCGGTCCACCCGCCGCGCCTGATGAGCCCATCCCTCCCGCCACCCTCGATGACGGCTACGACCGACGCCTAACTGGGCGAATCCACTCTTCTGTGAGTTCCTTAGCTCTTTGAAACCTTACTTTCACATGGATTGTCGTTCTATAATTGCATTAATTCGTATGCACAGCTAGACATCCTCGGCGGCATCTCTACTGGTGCACGAGACATGATGGTCTTGTCCCGCCGCGGACCCACCATGCCCAGCGACGATGTGTACGCATATTGTTCAGAGGTCGAGCGGCGGGTCGATCAGATTTTAGTCGGTTTCAGAGTGCTGCTGCCACCTCACTTGACCGTGATTCCCCCACCATCACCGTCGGCGCCAGGTCCTTCGTCGCATGTGCCACCAGCGGACCGTCCGTCGTCGTCGCGCCCTCCACCAGCGGACCGTCCGTCGTCGTCGCGCCCTCCACCACTGCACACGGGTTTCGTGCCTGCCGACAGCTCTTCGGATGACGAGCTCGATACTCCTCCATGGCACCAGCCTCCTGACCAGGCACAGCAGCATCCTACACAGTCGACACATGTGCTTCCTAGCTTCCTTCCCGATGCTCCGCCGCCTACGCAGCCGACACAGCCTTCCCAGTCTACGCCATCTGCGCAGACACCACCAGTAAGGAGGCGGCGCGTCAGGGATCGTCAGCCCCCCTCTCGGTACACACCATCAGAGTATCAGCCCTCCCCACAGAGGGGCAGGAGGGGGCACTAGTCCGATGTATGCTTTTCTCAGACTGTTCAGTTTTCGTATATTTTTGTTAGGTTTCCAACTTTTTGGGGTTTTATGTTTTCTACTGTTCTACTTTTGTATGACTTTGCGTTTCTACTTTTCAGCTTTTACCTATTCATCTGATGCTCGTTTTCGTATGATTAATCTTTGCGACTTTTGCACCTACCATATTTTGCACCGAGACGTCTGGTTTCGTACAAATGCGTCGAACCAACGAGACAAAACTAGGTATCAAAAGCACGGTATAAATGCGAAATTGGTATGTACTTGTACGGACCAGATGGCAAAACTTTGTCGTCTTACTCCTTTTCGCAAATCAGCCTACAATTATCGCGGCTTATACCTTTTAAAGATTTTCCTCGGAACCTAAAAAGGCTAAAACCCACATCTCATCTCCAAACTTCGATCTAATTCAAGGAGTATCTCCCATTCACTATTCTGACCAAGTTTCCCTTCTGTAAGATTTTCAAAATCTCATCCGACGCCTTAGTTTCAAGTCTCGTCATTTTTTGAAATTCTAATTACCCTAAAGTACCCTGTTTTCGAATTATCACAAAATCATCAAATCTTGCCAAATTTCATTCAAACTTCTGCTGAATATGCTCCAGAAATAAAGTTACACTTGTGTGTGAGATTAGATCTCAAATCAGCCATCCCAATTTCAGAATTTACAAACAGGTCCTACTTCTCAAATGAAATTATTACGAAGTGTTTCGATTGCGACCACAGGGCAAAAGAGGGAGCATATTCAGCAGAAGTTTGCCAGTTTTCAGTCGCTATACCGTATAGCGACTGAAAGCTGCGGGTTTCAGTCGCTATACGGTATAGCGACTGAAACCTCGTTGGCACGGCACAGGTGCCAGCGGGGCATTTGTGCCGTGCCACGTCTTCAGTCGCTATACCGTATAGCGACTGAAGACTGTCGCGAAGGGTATTTCGCGACTGAAAGCTGTTTTTACAAATTTAAAAAGTTAAGAGTTAGTTTTGCAATTGTTTTTTTTTATAGGGTTATTTCAAAAAAAAATTCATTAAATCGGATATACTCACGCAAGAATTTACAAAACCGTGTAAGACTGAATTCATTTGGAGGGAAAGCAGACATGTATACTTTTGTTCACTTGCTAGCAACGAATGAAGGATATCTCCTTGTTGACCGTGACGACCACGTCAGAACTCCAAGGGCAAATCGGTCTTTCCACAAACACCCCTCCTTAGTACTATGTCTATAAGCACCTCTTATTAGTTGCTTCGAATTCTCCACAAGAGAAGAAGAAGAGACAGAGAGAGATGGGTGGGAACCATCTTGAGCAGACCAATGCACTACTCAGGAAAAATCTTGTGCTGCAGGTGATTTCACTTCTTTCTTTTGTTTGATTGTTTTTATCTTGAATCATTTGTGCCTGCAAAATCATGGCTTGAAAGTTAGAAGTCTATTTGCTCTTGCATCAAGAATGTAAGTGGATTCTTGGTTAAAAGAACTCAGTGTTCATATGATTGTAGATACCCTTTAACTTTAAGAAGATTGAAAGATGAACTCTTGTCTTTTGCTCCAAGATTCAATTTGCACCCAGCATAGATAGCAATTCCTAGTTCTTGCCGCCTTGTGGACTCTGATGAATAAAACTCAGTGTTCATATATATAAATATATGAATGTATATTACCCTGTAACTTTGAGAAGATTGAAGGATGCAACCCATGTATTTTGTTGCAATATTCAATTTTGTACGCAGTATAGATAACAGTTCCTAGTTTTGACCCTGTGGAATCCGAGAATTGAGAGAATTTTTGTTGAGTTTCCTACACTAATCAATTCACATAAAAGTTTAAGTTGTTGAGTAAAGATAATCAATCTACTCATATTTTAACACTCTCCCATATTTAATGTAGATTAGGCCTAAAATATGGATAGTTCAAGACACACTAGTGCAATTTCAACACTCCTCCACGTCTAATCTAATCTAGATTCAACACTCCCCCACATCTAATCTAGATTAGGTCTAAGACGTAGATATTTCAAGAGACATAGTGCACTATTTTTTTGTACAAGAGACACAAGTACAAGAGGCACTATTTATGTAGTTTTGATTAAATTATCATAATTAGATCTCAAAGTTAGAATTTCTGAATTTTAATACTATGTTGAGTATCATGCAGTAACTAGTATACTCAAAAATTTAAATTGTTGAGAAAAGATAGTCAATCAATTCATATTTTGACAAATTTAGTGTTCAAATATATGTTTTGAATATTACCCCAGTAACTTTGAGAAGATGAAAGATGCAACCCATGTTTTTGGTTCCAAGAATCAATTTTGCACCCAACATAGATGGCAATTCCTACTAACGTCGGTTTGTTATCGCTTTTTACTAAGATCCCTCGGCTTGTAAGACTAATTGTGATTTTTCTACGGTCTCAATTCTCAGAGGCGCGCTTGCAAGACGAACTGTTGCCTCATACTTTTCCCGTTTCTGCTATGTTCAATACTCGGAGGCATGCAGATTGCTATAGTAATCATGTTCAACCATGACATGGCAAATGCACCCCGGATCAATTGCGAGTGTAGTGATGTCAGTGTGGGTGAGAACACCATAGGAGGCATTGACTGCCCATATGAGTGTCCGGTACCTCGTGCCCCGAAATGCCCCCCTGTGCTGCAACTTCCAAGACCCGCGAACCGTGCAGTGAAAGATGTTCTTTTCCCGTTTACCGATCTTCCAGATGGTTCTTGCAGAAGCACAAGCTTGTGTGCCGCAACGTTTCTTGTAACGGGTGGCAACCAATCATTTGCAGGAAGTACGCAAATCTTTTTAGTGCAATTATATGTTTCTGTTGCCACTTTGCTGCTTATTAGTGGTTTTTTATGAACTTTTGCTGCTTGCAGGTGTAATGACTAACATGTTCCCTGTACATAATGCTTCTATGAACTTATCAGCCGACATTTCTCCCGTAGCTGATTTTGTTCTGGTTGGTTTTCTTGACTCTTGTGTGATGCTCATTACTTCAGAAATCCTATGATGTTTCGAAATTTTCACAGGCAACAAATGAGATATATGGCTGGGATTTTGGCTCATTTCTTCAGAACAAGTGTACTCCAAACCTGACACTTTCTTTTCCAGTTCAACATGGTGATGAGACTTCCATTCAAGGTAAATTTCTCTATAACTTTCCGAGTTCTGACCAGCGGCAAGTGCAAACCTAACTCATTTTGGTTTTTAAAGGCTTATTCTATCTCCATATTTGGAGCCATATCATTCAATTCGACCTCATTTCGGTTATTTGTTTTGTTTACTGAAATTTGAAACAGGTGTAAAATGTACGGAAGGACTAATGCTCTGGCGTGACAGTTTGTGGCTCATCAATGATGAACTATATAGAGGTTACTATCGAGGCAATCATGAGAACAAGACCAATGAAATTGCTGCAGGTCTTATTTTACCCTGCTTCCGGGCACTTGATCTTTCTAATTCATCATGCTCTTTGACATATTTATTTATCTGTCTGCAGCATATGACTTCTTAAGTTCTGACAGGGGCAACTTTAACTTGATTGTCTCGTATAACTCAACCTACAAGCTCGATGGATCCCAAGAAGAAACACCTAACTTACTTCAAGTTCCACGGCTAGTTAATATGGTAATTATTTCGCAGGGCAAATTTTTTTTATGTTACAATAAAATTTTTATATTTTATATTTATTATTAAATGTCATACTGATACGTGGGTTCGACACCGTCTAGTTATCCTTACAAACCACAATTTTAGAACATTCTAGTTTGAAAGAAAATCTTCCTTATTTCACGGACTTCCCAAAATCGTGATTGTTTCTATTTGTTGTCAGATTATTCAGATATCCATTCATTGCTATTTTCCATTTCATGGAGTCTCTACATTGCAGGCATCAAATGCATACCTTCAGTTGATGGGCAATGGTCTTAAGATGGCATTTGATTTTGTTAAAAACATGCCTAGAGCAGCTAGACCATTGAGGCCGTTCGATTTATCTACAATAATAGGGCAGCTGTTTTTTGTGTGGACTGTGGAGCTTCTTTTCCCGGTACGACGTGCTTTACTTCAGACAGATCCTTTTTTTCTGTATTCATTGGTTGGTTTGGAGAATCTGATAAAATTTTTGGTGGTACTTGTACGCAAAGAGACGTAGCAATGCCTTAATTTTCAGAGATTTTGAAAAAGAACTTATCGATATTGCAGGTGATTTTGAGCAATCTAGTCTATGAGAAGCAAAAGAAGCTAAGGATTATAATGAAAATGCATGGTCTTGGCGATGCACCATACTGGATCATATCCTATTGTTATTTTCTTCTTCTGTCACTGCTTTATATGCTGTCCTTTGTGCTATTCGGCTCCCTTCTTGGTAAGATAATACTTACAGTACTAGGGATATGCTTCAGTGATATGCAAAATGTAAATTTATTTCAATTTTGAGATGTCTCCAATTACATGAATACTTGTTATTACATCAATTTTTCGTTCAATCTTATTTTTTTTAATGTAATTATAGTTTCTTTAAAATTTGTGCAAATTTTATTTGACATAGAAAGGAAGCACACCTCAAGTAACTAATGTGCGTTGAAAGCAACTTATTTATACTTTTCCCTCTATTTTCAGGTCTAAAATTCTTCCGATTGAATAACTATGGCGTACAGTTAGTGTTCTACTTTGCCTATGTGAACTTGCAAATTTCATTTGCTTTTCTTATGGCAACATACTTTTCTAATGTCAGGACAGCTACTGGTATGATTCTGTGGAAAGAGTTTCGTGTATCCGCTGCTTCAGATGGTGCTATGAAATTATGAAAAATTATCTACCTTGATTATTTTGTATCTTATGCTGCAGTGACAGGATATTTTTACGTATTTGGAGCCGGCCTTTTAGGAGAATTTTTGTTCAGGCCCTTTGTTGAAGATATTTCCCTATCAAGTGCGTGCACAACCTTATCTATTCAGTGAAATCTTTATGCCGTGCGCATATGCCATCTTGATAGTTTGCTAATACTATTATGTTCATGTGAGGGTTTAGTTCTTTTTTCAATAGAACACCTTCAATTAGTTTTCTGAAAATTTCTTATGTGCTCATTTTTAAGGAAGCTGGATTACACTCATGGAACTTTTCCCGGCATTTTCCTTATACCGCATAATCTATGAGTTATCGCAATCTGCATTGCTTGGAAATACTATGGGCTCATGGGGGATGCAGTGGACGGATTTGAGTGATCCCAAAAATGGAATGGCTAATGTTCTAACCATAATGGTATTCGAATGGCTCTTATTCCTCTTGGTGGCATACTATTTTGATCACGTTGGTTCCTTCCGGGACGGAATAACAAAAGGTGCAATATTTTTTCGCTCTCGGTTGGATGGGAAAGGTTCTCAAGCTTCTCAACAGCAGACCATACAGCTTCAGGAGTTCAAAGCTTCGATTGAAATGGAGAGGCCGGATGTCATCAGAGAGGTGCGCTTTTCTTGTTCTATAATTCAGTGTTGTCCTTACGCTTATCTATAACCTCTTTGTTCTATGTTCTTTGCCCACTAAGCTTACCTTAAAATGATAGGTCAAAGCAGCTTACACATCCAAATTTGGGTTTGGATTTTAACCTTTTATTCCAAAATTTGTTGCTGGTAGTAATGTAATACAACTTAGTTAATATTCGGTCAAAACTACTACTGAATGAATGTGCTTTTGCTGAAATCATGGCATAACAGCTTAACTTTTGCGTCTTTCCTTTCAGAGAGAGAAAGTTGAACAGCTCTTACAAGAACCAAGTAGTAGTTATTCGGTTATATGCGACAACCTTAAGAAAGTGTACCGAGGAAAAGATGGAAATCCAGAGAAAATTGCAGTCAGAGGTTTATCTCTCGCTTTGCCACGAGGGCAGTGCTTCGGTATTCTTGGTCCAAATGGTGCAGGAAAAACTACTCTAATTAACATGGTAAGTCCGATCGTCCGAGAACAACCAATAAGGAAAAAACTTCTATACTCCACAAAAAAAATTACAGAAATTTAAAGCAAATGGGGAGTAAGCACTGGCACTTTACAATTTGTGAATTTTTTAATGGAGTCTTGAAGCACTCATCCAAAAGAGAAAATTGATTCTATGTGGCTGAACTTTGATATCTAATATAATGTCATTAAAATTTCACCTCTTAACTATATACTATTATTGTTTTCAAACTTGATGTTATATGATATTTTTTGACTGATTAACTAAAAAAACAACCAACATACCCATATCAATTTAGATCTAATTATGATTTTAAATAAATAGAAAGACTGGAATACAAAATTTCTAATTTTTGAAATTTTGTGTTAGAGTTTTCAAAAATTAAAAATTTTGTGTTCCAGTCTTTTTATTTATTTAAAATCATGATTAGGCTCAATGATAAGGGTTTTTGGATTATTTTTCCAAGTTGACCCTAAAAAATGGCATATAACATCATATTTCAAAAAAATAGCAATGTTTATCAAAAGGCAAAAATTTATATCGTATTAGACATCAAACTTTAGTGGTATATAATCAATTTTCCGCCCTCTAAAAAAATTAGAGATGAAAAGAATCGAAAAATAAATTAGTATGTAAATCGTGGTTTCTTTAAAAGGAATTGTGACCAATTTTAATATGACATGAAATATACATATCCTTTTTTATTGGGAGACCACATTTTCTTGGGCTTCTTCAATCATGATTGAATCTAGTAGCTCTTTCCTTTTGCAAATTGAACATTAGAATGTTTCCATCACAAATATGGTCTAACCATAGTTGATGTACAGTTTATACTGATTCATATGGTATTTTATCGATTTACATTGTACTATCACATTTGAAGGTCTGTTACCTGATAACAGCTGACCGGATTTTCTAAACCAACATCTGGCACCGCGTACATTGAAGGAACGGACATACGAGTGGACATGGATAGAATTTATAGAAGAATTGGTGTTTGCCCTCAGCATGAGTAATCTCTCTCATCGAGATGTTTCTGAATCGGTATTCTAGGATGGTTTAAAGGTAACGAAGT
The DNA here is from genome assembly GCA_019359835.1 of Pharus latifolius. NCBI lineage: Eukaryota > Viridiplantae > Streptophyta > Magnoliopsida > Poales > Poaceae > Pharus > Pharus latifolius. The sequence continues at coordinate 8,467,482 of CM033320.1, forward strand.
TTTGATCATTTTTCCCTCTCTCTGATTGTCACTATGCAGCTTGCTATGGGAAACACTGACTGGTCGAGAGCATTTGATGTTCTACGGCAGGCTCAAGAAACTGAAAGGTGCAGCATTAGCTGAGGTAATGCAAGATCACTGGTTATTTTGCATTTCCAGTAAATCTGAAGCTCTATGCAATCATTTCCATTTATCGGCTTATAGGAGATGAATGTGCCATTTGTATATTGGTCTGTCCTAGTCTGACCTATATGCTTTCGAACTATGTGCTCATGTATCGGCAAAATTAGAAGTTGCTATATATCCAAAGTTCAGGAATGCGAGTTCACATAGCTGTTAGCAATGAGTTATTGTAATGTTCTGATGCAGCCATGCTATATGCATGATTTAGCTTCTTTGTATGCTCTCACACATTCTGCTAGTCCATCTTCTATCAGCATGAGTTTCCATTTTTCTTGCTCAATGGTGGAGAACTCGGTATGCAAAGTGAAATCATTGTGATTTGCAGAAGCAATTTCTAGAAACCGAATATTTCCTTTTTCTCCAGGCTGTAGAGCAATCACTGAAAAACGTGCATTTGTTTGCTGGCGGTGTTGCTGACAAGCGTGTGGGGAAATACAGTGGTGGCATGAAACGCCGTCTAAGTGTTGCCATCTCTCTAATTGGTGATCCTAAGGTACTTGTATCTATCAACTAAATTAATGAATCAAGAATTTTTTCGATATTTCCCAATGTGAAAAGTATACGCCTTGAATTTCTGATAGGTTGTTTATATGGATGAGCCAAGTTCTGGACTGGATCCAGCATCTAGAAAAGACCTGTGGAATGCTGTGAAGTCTGCCAAGCAGGATAGGGCAATTATTCTCACAAGTACAACAATCCACCTTTAGTTTTAGACAGTAGCTCAGTTTCAGTTCATATAATCACTGCATATCATGTGTTAATACCTTGAACTTCAATTTTCAGCGCATTCGATGGAAGAAGCTGAAGTTTTATGTGACAGGCTAGCAATATTCGCAAACGGGAGTTTGCAGTGCATTGGTAACTCTAAAGAGGTATGTTCAAGTACATCAGCTGATTGCATTTTCGAATGTTACCAACTTACCATTGATCTCAAATGTTAACATGTTCAGCGGTTTCGTCTTTTCAGCTGAAAATGAAATATGGAGGCTCATTTGTACTCACCATAACAACTGCGACAGGCGAAGAGGAGGAGGTGGAGAAACTAGTCCGGTCGATCTCGCCTGCTGTCAGCAGGGTGTACCACATATCCGGGACGCAGAAGTTCGAGATGCCGAAGCAGGAAGTGAAGATCTCTGAAGTGTTTCAAGCCATGGACTACGCAAGGAGCAGGCTGAACGTTCTTGCCTGGGGTTTGGCTGATACAACCTTGGAAGATGTCTTCATCAGAGTTGCAAAGGAGAATGACGCTTGAAACATCCTCTAAGTAGTCTAATCATAGACAAAGTCATTGCAATTGATCCCACATACAAATACCGTTTCTCTGAAACCTCTGAATTGGCAATGTGAAATCATCATTCGTAACATACCAATTGATACTTAATGAAACTTAGAATTTTCTTACGTAATAATCTTCGTTAGTATAGTGGGTGTACAAAGTATCGTTGTGCACACAAATAAATTTTTAGAGATCGCACCCTTCAATGAGGCCCACCCATGACCATGAAGCCCGAACTATTTTTTTTTTTGTAAAGAAAACTACCAACAAACTTTATCCCATGCTAAAATTTTAACTTCCGAGCGTCCCTTCTCTCACAATTGTCCATGCTCTGACGGCAAATGTTGTTTGCATCTTAGGGTCTTCATGTCTCCCGTTGCCCTCTTCTATTTTATCGGTGTTGTCATCGTCTATCATATCACTACTAATTATTACTTATTATTGATGACACATTCACCTTAATTGAGACTGGAGATGTTTCTCACCTCGTCATCATCTTTTATATTGCCACTGACTATTGCTTATCGATAGTGATCCATTCCTCCTAAACTAACATTGAAATGATAAATCTTATACATTTTAGTGTGTTGAGATTGTTGTTTATCTCATTAAGAAGAAAAAAACAACATCAAATTTTAGAACTTAATATCAGTGCTTGCAATCGGAGGGAATGTTGAAAAAAAAAAAAAAAAACTCCCTGCCTGGTTAGCCAAAAAAAAAAAAAAAGTCCGAACCATGGTGAGTTCGTGTTGCCGTTGGATCGAATTTACACGGCCCAGATCAAGGCTGAAAGAAAAAAAAAAGTAGACAAAATTTTACACAAAAGCCCTACCTGGTTCGCACTTCGCCGGCACTGCGAATCATAATCGATTACTGGCACCGTGGATCAAACTTGCGCGGCACAGATCGAGGCGGAGCAGAAGTGGCCTACGGTGTTTTGCAAAAGAGACCCTCATATTACATTGTATTACATTCATGTTCATCTCCGCCTTCCCTTCCTTCTCGTTGGTGTCCCCGGCCACGCCACGCCGGCGCCGCCGGAGGCCGAGGAGGCGGCCGGAATTCGCCGGAGAGATTTGCCGGAGGAAGTCAAAGAGTAAACCCTCATCATGTGGTGCGAAATCAGGGGAAATGTACTCAATGGTACGTCTCTCTATGCTTCGTGAGCCCGCGGCGGAGGTGAGCCCTACGCCGGACCAGGCAAGCCGATTACCGTGGAGCTTATGCTAAGGCGGCCTTCGGAGGTTCGTGTCTGTTACCACATTGTAATCTTTATGTGTTGATATGTGCACTTTTGTGTTTGTGGAAATGCTTTCGAGAGTCATCTGTTGGTTGGGGATATTCGGATTCCAAGAAACTAATGTTCTTTGCAATTTTCCTAAATCTGATACAGAAATGGATAAAAATGGAAAAAAAAAAGACAACCAATGAATTTATGAAACCAAAAGTCGTCTTACATAATTCCAAAAAGTGGAGCAGTATCATCCTTACCAATTTTTTTTTTAAAAAAGATGCAAGATCTAAATGCCAAACTCAATTTTAGATGATAGTATCAGTCAACAACTAATGCTTGAAAATAATGCAAAAATATAGTATTGTTATAAGATAATGATTATGGGATTGACATATGGATTTAGAGACCACATGTTATTTAAACATAAGTATCCGCTAAATCTAAAATTTTTCTAGTGTTTCATAGCAAATTACCCCGTTACTTATTATTGATGCCTTTTCCTCCAATGTAAAGCTCGAGAAATGCATGTTTGATCGTGAGTATTTCATTAGAAACTTGGGCCATTCTTAATCGGTCTTTTGGTGATGCCATGGAACACAAGAGGCCCACCTTAACCATGGGGATGATGTATCTCTTTATAATTTCAGTGTTGTGATTTCCACCATCCAAGCCATTTTGTAGCATAACAGGATCTGTAATTGTTGGTAATGATAGGGACATCCCTAGTACTAATAACATTAGCACTCGACCAAAGAAACATACATGATCAATCACTCGAGCGAGAGTCAAACAATTAAATCGACATGTGACTTTGTTTCTCAAATAATTAAATTATGATGAGAATATACTGCTATTTAATAGCTCTTGTTTAATAATGGTTAGAAATGAAAAGGGAAGACATAGCCACTAAGGCCACTAAGGACTTCAACGAATTTGGTCCTACACATGCCGAGTGAAAAGAGAATTTTCTAAGCTTTTCAGCGAGTCCAAGATCACTCAATTCCGTCAAGGATTGCACCCGCTACAACCAAAAGAAGTCTGTTCAATATGCAGTCTGCCGATCAAGTAACAGTCCGACGTATGACCAGCAACTTCAATGAAGTGCCACTCTTAGCACAGATGTCCAAGTTGCTCGTGTGAGTATTTGGTTGAAAGGAATTCAAAAGAGTTTTCCAACAAATCAAAAATCATTGAATTCCGACGTCGTATGCAATCATGAGACACAAAAGAGTAATGACTGCACGAAAGGAAAGAGTCTAGTCCGAATCTGAGAAGATTGATTCCGGACTTATTTCATCTTTATAGTATTAATAGGATTTTTATGCCGTTTTGAATTAGATTTAAATTAAAATTCTAGTTTAAGTCTCCTATCTGTTGTAAATATCACCCTCTATAAAAGAAAGGCATAGTCATAGTTTTAAGACAACCACGAATTAAATACATAATTATTTTAAGAAAAGTTTTTGTTTTTGTTCTAAAGTTGTGCTCATAAGACTACACCTAGAATTAAGAATTATTCTCTTTATCATTAATCTTATAATTTCTTCATTGATTATAGTAACATTGCGTCTACTTTAGCGTGGCGTGGTCAAATAGACAACAATCAAATGCAACAATTGGAATCACTGTCTTCAATAAAATAGACTTATGCTTTCTTTTTTAGCCTAATGCTGGGCAAAGAAGCAGTCCTAACACTGGATTATTTGAGCTTAACCCATCATTTCCTTCAATGGACACCATGCTGGCATTGCCGAAGATGCCGCTTGAGGGAACTGGCCCACAGAAAGCATTGAATGATAGAAAGAGCTCATGGTATGCTTCCACTGAAGTTATTCCCATCTATTTTAGTTGGACGAGATTGCCAATAGAGTCCGGAATGTGGCCAGAGAGGTTGTTTTGTGCAAAGCTTAGAGCGACCAGGTTGCTTAGGTTTCCGATGATTGGCGGGATTCTACCACTGAACAGATTCTCATTCATGTACAGCACACGGAGGCTCCTGAGGTTTCCTATTTCTGTTGGAATTGGCCCAGAAAGTTTGTTGTTTTTGAGCCACAGCCACTCAAGCTGTGTGGAAAGATTACCAATCATCCTCGGCAAACTTCCTTGGAGATCATTCCCATCCAAGACCAAACTCGTTAGTTGGGTGCAATTCACGAGCGATGAGAGGAAACTCCAGTCACCTGCTTCAAGCCGGTTCTGTGCAACATTAAGCCGTTGCAGGTTTGGCAAGAACCCAAAGGAAGGCAACATCCCAGTTAGCCCGGTAACGGCAAGATAAAGCATTTCTAGCTTGGATGCATTGACAAGAGACGCTGGGATCTGGCCGTTCATCTGCATTGTTGATAGAATCAATCTCTGGATGTTTGGCAGCCTGTTGCCGATGTCCGGCGGCAATCGGCCGATTAACGAGTTATTGGCCATTTCAAGAAATATCAAGGATGACATATTGAAAATAGACTGAGGCACTGGCCCAGACAAGTTGTTGAATGTGAGAATTAGCCTCTCCAGATTTGGGATGTTACTTAAGCTCTCTGGGATGCTTCCCACCAAGTTGTTCACTGCAAGAGAAACACCAACCAGGGAGGAAAGGTTGCCTAGTGATGCAGGTATCGCTCCTGTGAGGCTATTCTGTGCTAGGCTAAGATATCTAAGAGGTGGAGCAATTGCTGTAACAGGTGGTATAGAACCAACTAGGTTATTTCTCTGGAGGCAAATGGTAGTCAGAGTGGAGCTGTTGAAGAGAGTTCGTGGTAGCTCACCAGTAAGACTTCCGCATCAGCCTAAGCACTTGGAGAGAGGAGTTATTTGCCAAAAACTCTGGGATCCCTCCAGTGAAGCGATTGCGCCCAAGATCAACAAGCAAGAGGGATGGGCTGCTGCCCAACGATGTCGGTATGTCTCCCGTGAAGTCATTGTTTGCAAGGTTCAAAGTTTCCAGCTCACGAAGCGCCACGAAACCGGTGGGGATGCTTCCTTGCAGCTTGTTGTTATTAAGTACAACTTGCTGCAGATGAATGCATTGTGTTAGGCTTGGTGGGATGTTACCTTGGAGGGAGTTGTTCCATAAGCTGAGCACCCGAAGAAGGGTGCATGAAGAGAGCGTGTCCGGGATGTGGCCTTCGAGAGAGTTCACGCTCAGGTTGAGGTAGTGGATTTGACCCAGGTGGTTGAGCTCGGTTGGGATGCGACCGCGGAAGGCATTGTTGGACAAATCAAGTGTTGCAATAGCTCTCAGGTTGGCTATGCAGGGCGGTATTGAGCCAGCGAGGCCTTCAGCGCTGAGGTTTAGCATGGTGGCTCGGCGTGGGGTCTGCGTGCTGCATGCCACACCGTGCCAGTTGCAGAAGTTGAGGGATACATTGTTCCATGAGGCTAAGGCTCTGGTAGGATCAGAGATTTGAGACTTGAAACAGAGGAGGGCTTGTCGATCGTTCTCGGTATCGTCACCAGTTGCTAATGTCAAGGAACATGAGAAGATGACGAGAGCCAGAAGCGGAACGAAATTTGGGCAGGAAGCACCTAAGTGGATCATTTTGTTGTAGGTGCACAGCGATATCCTAAAGCTCCTTTGTGCTACACATAATGGTTTAAGGTGTAGGTATGCACAAAGTTGTCTTATTTGTACCTTGTCATAAAGGCAACAGGGGGCATCCCTGTGGTTAAACATAAATCTTCTCCTTTACTTAGAGAAGGTATGAAAGCGTGCTTCTCATTATGGTTGATTTCAAAGATTTTGAGTTGACTGCAAACTTGTCAGAAGTGCCAAGCTGGAGATAGGTTTGAATATTGGTGGGAGCTAACGGATCTGGTGGCATAGAAAGGAATGGAAACTGCAGCACGGATTCGTACGGTGGCCTTGCTGCGACCTAGACTGGGAAATGACCTGCACCTCCTTGAGTTGTAATTAATTCCATGCGCTTTCTTGTATAACCCACTCTTATGCACCTGCTCTTCTGGCTTTACGCTAATTGTCGTCCACTGAGTTTGGTGATGACTTTTAGTCGAATGGTTTTTATATTGTAAAGGCGTACCAAGGCAAGACTGATCATTGAGTTTGAAATTGCTCATCTATGCCCGTATGCTCATAATTTGTTCTTATGTGTCCTTATACCTAAGGGTTGTTAGTCAATCTTTGAGATAGTTAATATTTCTTTTTTTTTATTCTAACCTATCATGTTGTCATTATGTCTTCAAAAATATCATCTTGTTGTTATTAATTAACCAGTAAAGGGCCCACGTTTTACTTAAAATAATTAAGCATCGATTTTAACTTGTCTTGATATTTCATTGTTACTAATGAGATGTTGAAGGGCAGGTTGACTAAAAATAATTAAGCACAGGTACTTACATCATTACATGACCATATTAAAAGTGCAAAGACTTAAATGAAGAATCTAAAGAAGTAGACCCAAATGGACAGTTCTAATTAAGTACAGTGTGTTCTGTGCTGTGATTTTTGCTATGACAAATATATCTGTACCAATACTAAGTTTGTTGATGGCTGGTTTCCGGTTTTATTCCAATACGCTTTTTTTTTTTTTTCCTTTTTTCCTTTTTCATTTTCTTTGTATTTTCTAAAGTTTTTTTTGGTTTCACTAGCTTGGGTAATTAGTAGATTTTTATAATCCAGCAAAATAGCAGTGATAAGTCCCTCATAAAACCCGGTCCAGATTGGGATTCCGGGTAACCGGCTGGTTACCACTGTGAAACAGAACCCTGATAACGGCTTCCATCTTAATAGCTAGCACCCATGTTGAATTTGGAGGCTAAACATCTCTTCTTCCTGTAGGTATCTACATATTTCCATGATGTGGGCTCATCTATGTGCTTTAAATACATACCTCTACAAGTTACAAATTTAGATGTGAAGTCACAATTAACTCATCAGTTACGGCTTTTGGAGCAACGTAAGGCCAGGAATCATGACCATGAGATCTCAGCTTTGCATCAAGTTACAAGCAATCGTCATCCTATTTCTCTTGCTGTTGTTTCTGGACTGCTCTGTCTCCACCAGTTCAGTCAAGAAGCCTTCAAACTGTGAGTGTGCTAAGCTTTAGTCCTTTTTTTGATGTTATATCGTATGGACTGGTTATCCTCTTTGCTATCCTGAGTAAAGTTTGTGGGGCAAAGTTGGTGCAACTATATGAGAAGTAACCAATCAATTTACTGTATGGGCTTGATAGAACTAGCAAGGGTTCGGTTTGCAAGTACAATGCAACACTTTGATTTTTGATTTCTTTTTCTTGCATATAGCAGTGGATGATGATAAGTTCAACGGGGTATTGATTGGCGGGGAGAAGCAAGAAGACCATCGATTAAGTATAAGCAAGGTAACAAAACCTTTTCGAAGACTAGGTCGGTCGAACCTTGAAGGTCCAAAATGGGGTGAGTTTTGGAGATTATTTCTTAGACAACTGGCTGTTTAGTATATGACCCCTTTAGCTTTTAATTTTTGCTCACCATCAGCGATCCAAAGGCTGCTTATTTGAACAGAACATATTAGTTAGATGTAATACGCTTCATTCTAGTGAGTAAATCACATTTGCTACTACACATAAATCTAAGATTGATCTGTTTGAAGGTTCAATATTTATAAGAAAAGAATCATCATATACACATGCCAATTTTCCTACTAAGATTTGTAAGGACAAGTACTGAATGGCGAAACACAAAAAAATTTTATGTTCAAATGAAAAATATAATAGTGCAGATGATTCCTGTATAATTTTCTCTCCTATGTAACACTTGCTTTATTACTGATTTTTCTATTACAATTCGGCTTACCTAGGTTTTTTTTTTCAGGGCCTGGTGGATCAGACTGGCCTCCAATTTCTGATGCAGCTATATAAAGAGAGAAACACCTGGTAATGGATGAGGTTGGGTCTCTGCTGGTAGAAGAACCAACGATGGAAAGGATGAATTGGAGAACAAATGATAGAAATAATATCAGTGATAGTATTAGGATTATATCTTAACATTATTAGTTTATTGTCTATACCAGGTATATGTATGTACACAAATACACTTACTCACTCTTTTGTATTATCAATTAAATTTGTGTATATTTTGTTTTAGTGCCAGGATGATACATCAAAATTTGCATGATAGTTGTGATGCAACAATTTTTTTTTCTTAGTGGTGAGCTATACAAAGGTATACAATAACAAGTTTATACATTTTTTGCAGTAATATGTATTGTCTATAGTAATTGACTGTAGTAGTTGTAATATTGTATGATCACTATAAGTCTACAACTAATGATATGGTATTAAGTTTAGTGAGTTGGCATGTATAGTGCACAAACTGGTCCCATATTTATACTTTTCAAAGTGTATCCTCTGTCATTCTAAGGCGGAGTCCAATGCTGATGCCACGACGCTCTGACAGCTGGGGCCCATGCCAAAAAATTATTAAACAATCCGTGCGAACAAAGAGAAGACGTCTCACGAGACTGTGGTCGAAGGTCTAACAAGCGGGCCCCATCGATGACTGGGCGGTTGAAGCGGCTGTGTTGGATTGGTCGCGACGTCCGGGCACGCGTTTTATGGGTCCCATATTTCGGCCATGCGTGGCTCTCGTACTCACCCGATAAACCGAACTGATGGATGGCCCCAAAAGAAACTCGGGTCCACATGTCATCGACGGGGGATGCTATAGAGAAGTGTGGCACGCGAAGCAATGGACCCCACAAAATGCGTGAACCCGCGGTAGTACGCTCGTTTCGCGTGCCGCGTGCACTCACACCGTGGTCGTGTGCACTCTCACTGACAGGTGAGCCCGTGTACAGGGAGGGGCCACATGTTAGCCCAACAACCGTGTGCGAGTTTCGAAAACTAGCTGTTGTGTTATTTTCCAAGCTGGTCTCACATGTTAGTGACCCATAAAATTTACCGTTGAATTATAGTCGTTAAAATTAGCCGTTGGAATTATTTTTTTGATTTCTAGGGGTAAAAATTCATAAAAATGCCAAAAATTCATAAAAAATCACCAAAAATTACAGAAAAATTGCATCATCCTCTCCCTATAAATATGAGTATATTTCACCTCATTTCCACTCAAACACAAGCACAAACCACATACTTTCATTCTCTCATTCCTCAAATATTTTCCGATGGCCAACAATCCTCTCGGCGGTTATGTGAATTGGTTTGGCGAGCCAAGTTTATATGAGGAGAACTCCCAAGCATCAAGTAATCAAAATCCACTCAGTTTTCAACCCCACCCTCGCCATACCCGATGTGCTATCCACCGTTTGCTCCACCTCCTCCATATGGCCAACAACATCCGTATGCACACCCTGCGCTGTATGCACCGGCTCATCTATACGCACAACCCCCCTACAGCCCTTACAGCCATAATCCTCATTTCGCCGGAGTTCTGACTATGACTGTAGAAATGTCGCCCCCGCAAGCATCGACAAAAAATTCCCGCTCCATGTCCGCATCGGATACTGGCACTCCGTCGAGCACGCCCCAGGTTGTGATCGACGACAGTGACAACGCTGGCAAAGACGAAGGAACCGCTGGAGTACGGGGTAAACGATTGCTCTGGTCGCAATAAGATGACATTCGACTTGTGAGTGTTCATTTAAATTTGAAATTTTGTTAACGCAGATTTTTTTCCTTGTTTTAGCTTAATTAATTTTGAACTGTTTGAATTTTTCTTGCTCCAGATCAGTGCATGGTTGAATAAATCCTTCGAGTCGGTCGATGGGAACAACAAAAAATTTGACATGTATTGGTCGAAGGTCGCAGATTCGTATAACGCGAGCAGTCCGCCTGATCGCAGACAAGACGTCAGGCACTTCAAAGACTATTGGCAAAAGAACAATAAGAAAATTGTTCAGTTCAATGGCATCTACTGCAAGTTGAGGGATGCCTATACCAGTGGTCGTTCGGACGACCAGTTGATGTCGCAGGCACGCAACATATATAGGCAGGAGGTTGGTCATCCCTTCATCCAGGAGCGCTGGTGGAGTGCCATACGTGGTCAACCGAAGTGGTGCCGAAACTACTTCGATTCTTCCAAAAGAGCTCGCCTCAACAAAGAAGGTGGCCACACGTCGTCGTTGAACAACGACGATGTCCCTGTTGAGCTTCCACGACTAGAAGAGCGGGATGCGGCAAAGCAAAAGCGGAAGGGTAAGAGCAAACTGGCCGAAACATCATCAGCTAACGAAAAGACCACACAGAGTATCAACAAAGCCAAGGTTGACCTCGCTAGGGTGGCCGATCAAGCCGTTGTTGCATTCGAAAATTTGCAGGAGATGGCTAAAAGCAAAGAAAAGGCCACATTTATAAAGTCATTGACGAAACTGATTATGGTGGAGACATTCCATTTCTCGGATGCTCAGAAGGCGGTGCATGTGGCCGCATTAGAGTACGTCAACGACATGATTAAGGAAATGAAGAATAAATAGTAGCCCAAACAATGTACTTTTCTTTTGTAAATTTATACTCGCACTATTAATTTAAGTCATTTTGGATTTACCTGTTCGAACTTTGGCATGTGATCTATGCTTTTGAATTTTAGTCGTTGGAACTGACACATCTGGTTGATGCTTTTGGATTTTAGCTATTCGAACTGACACATCTGTTCGATGCCTTTGGATTTTAGCCGTTGGAACAGACGCATGTGATGGATGCCTTTGCATTATGTCATTGAAAGTGACGCATGTGATCGATTCGCTTCTCCCTCTATATATTCGAACCCCTCGTGCCCTCATTTTCACAACTCAATAATCTCAACTTCACAATCGAAGCCTCTGTTCTTAGAGCACCAGGAGACCTCGCCTTATCCCAAAAAATGACGTCCAGCTCAAGCACAAGTAGTGCCGAGAACGAAGCCATAAACCATATTGAAGAGTTCGTGATCGGGTTCGTATGGAGCGGGTTGACACTCCAACCCCTTCACCGTCGCATTCTAGATGATCTTTAAGCCAGCATAGACGCTGGTACTTGCACCACCGCCAACTAGGTAGTAGAAGATACATTGACAAAGATCACGAAGGTGGTCATAACCGTCTAGTCGCGGACTACTTCGCCAACGTTCCAGTCTACCCCGCCTACTTGTTTCGCAGAAGGTTCTGAATGGGGAGACCCCTTTTTTTGCGAATCGTCAAAACTCTTGGGGAGTGGTCTCCGTACTTTAACGAGAGGAAAGATACTCTCCTTCGAAAGGGGCTATTTCCTTTGTAGAAGTGCACTGCGGTATTGTGCATGTTGTCGTACGGCTCCCCCGCCGATGCTGTCGACGAGTACGTATGCATCAGAAAGACGACGGCCATCGAGTGCCTGGAGTGTTTCCTCGAAGGAATCGTTAATCGGTTCGCAGGAGAATATCTCTGTAAACCTACTGTTGACGACCTCTGGTGTCTGCTCCAGCAAGGAGAGGATCGTGGTTTCCCAGGGATGTTGGGAAGCATCGATTGCATGCATTGGGAATGGCGCAATTACCCAGTTGTATGGATGGGGCAAATCACCCGTGGTGATCAAGAAGTCCCTACAATAATACTTGAAGCGTTCGCGTCTAAAGACCTGTGAATATGGTATGTCTTCTTTCGTGTCGCCGAATCCAATAACGATATCAACGTGCTGAGCCAATCCCCCTTTTCACTGATGTGTTGCGCAGCCGAGCGCCTACTGTGCAGTACTATGTGAATGTGATAGAGTACAATATAGGGTATTACCTGGCCGACGATATTTACCCCGAAAGGGTTGTCTTCGTGAAGACAATATCTTTGCCTCAAACGGACAAACTTAAGTTGTTCGCATAACATCAAGAAGGTGCAAGAAAAGATGTAGAGCGAGCTTTCGGGGGTCTTGCAAAGTCGATTTGCTATTGTCTACGACTCAGGTCAATTTTGGTGACGATCAAGCCTTGCAAATATTATGAAAGCGTGTGTCATCCTCCACAACATGATAATCGAGGATGAGCGCCACTCTCATGACCTGATTACCCAATCATACGATAGTTAAGGGACATCTACCGTAGTAACGCCTACTATCTACGGTAGTGCTCCGCCACTTTTTGAAGAGATGCTAGCTCAAAATGATGCGATTCGTGCTCGCCCAACACATCAGCAACTGAAACGGGATCTTGTCGACCACATTTGGCAATGTTTTAGAGGCAATGGTACCGAGGAGTAGTAGTTTGTGCGATCATTAACGACCGAATGTATCCGAATTTTAATTAGGATGTGTCATGTTGTTTTGTATGTGCGATTTAAATTAGATAAATTTTAATTTTTTGTATGTTATTTACAATTTTTATTTTTTATTTTGTTGTATTCGAATTATCCGAACTTTATTTTAGTGATTTTTAATTTTTAATAAATATTATATATGCGGGGCCCACACGAAATGCCTCCCGAAGCGTCTTTGCATTGGAGTGCTTAACGCTTGAGAGTGCGCTTCGTAGGTGGGCCCGTGCGAAGTGTTTCACGAAGCACCTTTGTATTGAAGTAAGGAGTGTTTCGAGTGGTATTTCACATACGTGACACGAAATATACTGGGAATATTCTGTTGAACTGCCTCGTGAAATATCTTTGCATTAGACTCAACCTAACAAACGGGCATGGGTTGTGCCATTTGGCATTGCAAGGTTGTCCGATTAGTTTTGAGGCGGTGATGAGCTCAGAGCATTTTACTAGTTTTAAGCGTCTCAATTTCTCGTCTCTATCCCGCATGCCAAACTCCGATCATACGGTCTCCGGAGCGTATCATTCGCACCTTTACTCTGTCACAATAAAGGATATAAATACCTATATCTGTTTACAAGGAAGGAAAATTGCTCCTCGTATAGTTAAAAAAAAAAAAGAAAAAAAATTCTAATTCTACACATACAAAATGTACAAATACATCCCTTTCCATGTTGTTGGTGTATTTTTGACTTGATACACGACTTTTTATTTGGTTGAATTTTAGTTTTGACTTATTATCTTAATAAGTCCAAGTTTAGACTGAATATCGACTTTTTTTATGAAACTTTTCACACAACTTCAACTTATTTGATTCTTAAACCACAAGTACAGATAGTTCCTCCAACTTCTCCATTTCTCTCTCATACTCACCCAATAAACTCAAAATTGACAAAAGTTTTTTGGATTTTTGAGTTTATGAGATACTAAGTTAGTCTTTTAAATTTATAAGACAATAATAAATTTATTAACCGACTTATCTAACAAACTCTAATTCGAGTAAACACGCCATTCATTCTTTCAGATTGTTTGCTATATTTGACGAGCTAGATTGCTGCTTGCTTGCCTACAAAATTTATTACTGAAAAAATGTACAAATAACGTATGCATTGTTGACTGTTCATGCATGAAATTAAAAAAGAAGAAATGCTAGCTCACCGACTACACCTAGTGACGTTCAGCCATTTCAATTCACAAACACACGGTAGATTTGAATATGTTGAAAGCACGAGCATATTTCGTTGAATCAGCCTTTTTCTCCTCGGAAGAGCTATTCAAAGCTTTTCTGGCCGACTGTGTGGGAGCTCACGAGACACGACCGTATCAGCTGAAGAAAAAGACGCTGTGGTCTTGACGCGACTTCTATCATGCTATTGTAAGGATGCAGGCCTGCACACCTCATGTCATAAAAACGTCAATTTATTTTCCAACTTTAACTATTAATATATTTATAAAAATCAATGGTCAAACTTTATGTTTGAAAGCCATGAAAAATCAAAACGACAAGTTTTTGTGATTGGATGAAGTAAATCTTAAGATAGAACTGTGATACCTGATGCATCGGGGTTATTAGGACGTGTTTCAAAAATAGATATTACTATTACAAAATTATTCAATCAAAAAGCAAGTAACATATTTCTTTAATAAATAATAAAAAAATTTTAAGACCTGTGGATCAGAAGAAGGAGGGAGAAGTGTGGGGAGAAGATAACGTGGATGTTAAATCCAGATTTGTAGTGTAAAAGATGTAAATTTCTAAGAAACAAACAAGTTTGTGCATCCTTGATAGTCTCTTTATAAAACTCTTTTCATTTATTGAGAAATTTCTTCTTTTAATTAGTAATATTCCATATGTCCTTAATTTGTCTAGTAAAAAAGACAAGCATTCAACGTAAATATATCTTAGCATAGTAGGCTAGGGCAAAGATTATATAGTCAACTGAGGACGTGTTTGAGTATTTATTCATATAGAACAAATATATTATAATATTTTTAAACGAGGCTATATGTTTGGAATGGTTGTGAACAACGGAGGAGAAAATTCTTGCATATGGAGATTTGGAGAGCCAAATTCGCTTTCCTACATATTCTCTGCCGCGTCGGGACTTTCCCTTTAATTATTAGAGGGTTCTCAACATTGATTTTGTATTCTCCAACGTTTGAAGGGTGAGCCCCGACGTGGTGATGCTGAGGAACACTGAGATGTAACATCGGAGGGTCCAATATTGATATAGAAAACTCTTCAACAATCGAAGGACAGGGAACGTTAGAGAATTCAAAGTCAACGTAGAGGACTCTCCAATGATCGAACTAGTGTCATGGTGCTACACTAATTATACTTAGGTCTTGTTTAGTGAGGACTCTCTCCTAGCTTAATTTTAAGTTGGAGATAAGAGGGTAGAGCTAGCAAGTCAAACAGCACAAATCCAGATTGTGGTTTTTCTAGAATAACTCGAGAAATACAGGCAGTTTCTATAGGAAAAGTGGCATCAAGCCTTCAGAGGTTGCAAAAGTTAGTGTAAAGTCCCAAAAATTACAATGGTTTTGCCATTTAAAAGTCAAAATTTCATAGACATAAATGCTAAACATGAATTTCAAATTGAGAATCCTTAAACCAACTACTCTTGTAGCTCCACATTGTTAACTCTAAAATCAGAGTTGTATGATTCAGATTTTTATATGATAAAAATCAAAGTTAAAATTTAGTCCAACGAAACTGACTGTTGCGCATGACCACGTATTTGACCTAGCCAGTCAACATCTGACGGAAGCAGGACATCCATGTGGTTTCAAACTACTTGCGTGCGGTTTCAGATTGCTAGTGCTAGGAAAGTTCCCCGCTCGATCGACCGTACGACGAATACCAGTTTAGGCAGGTCACAGCAAGCACACGGTGACATTACATATATGATCTAAGTTTGGTCGTATAAGTATAACCCACCAGCTAGTTAATTAGTTCGAGCTTAATTTCGAGCAATTAATTCGACAATTAAACAGGTCTAGCTCAATTGTGTGTGGCCATGGCGGCTTCTCGGCTTCACATCTCGTTTGCAGCATTACTCCTCCTACTCGTCTTCTCCCTCTTGCCGCCCTTTCTCTACGCCTCTTCAGCCAACCCGCCTTCTTCTTCAACATGTAAGTGTGTGTGTGTTAAGGCTTGAGATTAATTCACTATTCATGAAGTCTTAATTTAATGTTCTTCTCTAGCTGTAATCCTCAGCAAAGTTTCTGGCTTTATTAGCCTTTTATTTTTAAGAAAACCTCAGCAAATTTTCTGATATCTTCCAACTAGGTAAGGAGTCTAGTAAGTAGCCTGGCAATAAATGTATTAGGTGATAATTCATTTATATATGAGAGACTGTGAACTTCTGGTCTGAATTGTTTGATCGATCTGTGGAGGATGATAATTTATTTTATTATGAGATAATGATGTTAATTGTTATTATTCTATGATGTAAATTTAATAAATATGATTCATATTGAATGAATAGTTGGGATTATGAGTTTGCCTTCTTGTATATAAAAAAGAGTTTATCATACCCTACAGATATAAGTAAGCATGTGCACGCACTAACTAATTGTAGTCTAACTAGTAAAACACTTAGATGTTTTTTTTGTGGAGACTAGAATTCAAATTGCTACATCTACAAATTATAAATTTAAATTTTGTACTACAAGTTCTAGGATTTGATCTTTTAGTTGTAACTTATAAATCTTAATTTATACTCGCTAACCAATTATTTCGACACTTAAAAAAAAAAGTAAGATAGACATCGAGTTGGATAGGCCTGACCTTAGTTTATGGTAATTATTTTTTAGGGAAACTTAATAATTTTGTGTATGTCAGTGATGAATGATGGCAAGTCGGACGAGACGGTGGATGGATCGGAGAAGATAGAAAGCCAGGAGTGGTTAAACCAGTGCAAGTTCAGGAGAATTTTTCGACTTGTAATAGGATGGTGTCCGCTGAAAGTGAAGAGGCAAATGGAACCACTCGGTAAGTGGTATATAACTAAGTTCAAGTTGCAAATTGAGCAACCGTGTGTGCTTTAGCATTTTAGTACCTGAAATTATATTTGACTATGATTTGGTCTGCTTGGATCTCCTTATATCTAGTTAGAAACCCACAAAATTCAAAAAGTTAGATTTGAAATTTTTTTAAAATTTGGCCTAACATATTTATTGGACAGAGTTTGAGTAAACTCGAACCAGTTCGATACATCCAGATTTTTTATTGTGTCAACCCAGACTCGAAAATACTCATGCAATTACCTAAAGTATCTTTCTAGTTTTTGCCAACAATTACAAAAGCTCAAAAATATTTGTTCTGATAGAGGTGTTTTGCTGTTTTTTGGGTAATTACACTGGAGCACCTCACTTATTTGGCAAAATCTGGTATCACATATCGGATTTCTACACTATTGAGATCTTCTTTACTTCCAACGAGACTAAAAATATTTTTTTCTCAACTAAAACATGAGTTAATTTTATAATTTCACTTAAAACAATATCAGTCTTTCTGTGTTCGACTAGAAGGGACACGCGGGACGTATTGTAGTTTAACTTAATCGTTGTGCTTCCTTTCAGGGCCCGGTGGAAAAGAGCCGCCTCCTGTCTCTGGGGTGCGCGCCGACACCGAGGAGAAAGGGCAGGGCAGTGTTGAGCCCGGCTCGACCGGTCCAGGAACCGGCGCTAAAAAGGATGAGCTCTAGAGCTTCATCGGCCGTCCGATCTAAACGGATAGTCCGCATCCATAACATCTACCAAGAATATTTTAATTTTGTGTTTGACATTTTTGAGCCGTCCATTCATGATCATAGGATAAGAATGTACTTGATTATAGATACTTGGTGATTGATAAGATAAAAATGTTTTTGGTTTACTGGATGAATAAATTTGGATGGCTATGCTATCCCTAGGAATTAAAAATAATGCGTTTAGGCACACTTTTTTTTTAGCAGCAGTGTATGTTATCTCCAACAAGCAACTACAACGAGTATTTTAGCAGAAGTGAACTCTTCGAGAAATCATAACCTCGGTTACTTTTATATATGGGTAGTTTTTTTATATTATTATAAAATTAAATATTTTATATTTATCACAAGGTGTGAAACTGATATAGGATTTAATCTCATCTTATCAGTCTCATAAATTATAATTTAGAATTTTTGTAGTTATATGTAAAAAAATTTTCCTTTATATATTGAAACTGAATATCTTTTTAACTTTGAAAATAGTTTTTCAAGTTTGGTTAGAAACAATCTAAAATAAGTTGTCTCAGGAAATAAAAAGCTTCTCCATTAAGCAGGGTGCAATTTTCACCCTTAATAGTTCTCTCCCTCAAAGTAGTGCTCTGTTTTTTTTTGGCCCAAAACCTTTCTTCCTCTGCTTGATGACCATTAATAGCTGCTGCAGTTGTGTATTTCTGCCTTCAAAAGATCTTACATTGCTTTTTTTTTTTTTTTTTTTTTTTTTTTTTTTTTTTTTTTTTTTTTTTCCAAATATACCTTGTGATGAGAATGAAATGTTAGTCTCATGCCCTTTGAGTTGTTATTTGGTTGATTATATTTGTATAGATGATATAAGTGAGAATGTAAGTGTTGAGACATATTATCAAAGATTATTAATTTATATTGATTACATTTAAACAACCCTTAATCTAATATAATCCATCTCAATTATCCTAAAAACCCTTAATATCTGCTCAAGTGTTTCTAATGACGTAATTAAGAGAGCCTGGCCAAGTAGAAAACTCGATGGAACTTCTCTAGAGGCCTATGCATCTCTCAACCTGAACCAGTACTACAACTTGATGCCTAACTTTTTTCAAAATATCAGAATAATTGGTTTGCAAGTATAAATTAAGACTTACAAGTTACAACTAATAGATCAAATCCCCACACCCTGTAACATAAAACTTAAACTTATAATCTGTGGTTGTTATAATTTGAACCCTAATCCCAACAGAAAATATTTGAGTGTTTTACTAATTATGCTACAATTAGTTGGTGCATGTACATACTTACATATATTTGTGGGTGGGTGGGTGGAAGGGTTTACGTGGCAGAGACTCCCCTCAATATACAATAAGACAAACTCATAATCTCAACTATTCAATCAGTATAAATTAAATTCATCGGATTTATATCATGAAAGGATAACAATTAACATCATCATCTCATAATCAAATAGATGAACACCCTCCATAGACCGATTGAACAATTTATATCACGAACTAACATCCTCTCATTTTAAGATGAATTATCTCCCAATACATTCCGTAGGCTACTTACTAAACTCCTTACCTATAGTTGGAAGATTGACATTGCATCAGAAACTTTTCTAAGGTTTTCTAAAAAAAAAAAAAAAGCTAATAAAGACAGAAACTTTGCTGAGGATTACAGCTAGAGAATAACATGAAATTAAGACTTCATGAATGGTGAATTAATCTCAAGCCTTAACACCACACACACACTTACATGTTGAAGAAGAAGGCTAGTTGGCTGAAGAGGCGTAGAGAAAGGGCGGCAAGAGGGAGAAGACGAGTAGTAGCAGTAAATGCTGCAGACGAGATGTGAAGCCTAGAAGCCGCCATGGCCACACACAATTGAGATAGAACGGCTTAATTGTCAAATTGATCGCTCCAAATTAAATTAAGCTGGTACTAATTAACTAGCTGGTGGGTTATGCTTATACCACCAAATCTAGATCATATATGTAATGCAACCATGTGGTTGCAGTGTCCTACCTTGCGAAACCGGTCGTGTCGGTCTGACATGGTCGTCAAGTCGAAGGGGTGGCGCATGCCGTGCCATGTCGGTAGGCAGGGCTGGCCTGTTAGTGCACCGAGAATGCATGGTACAGCCCATCAGTCAACGGACAGAGTCAGTTGGGGCACACATAAAAAAAATAATAAATAATAAATTTTTAAAAAATAAATTCAAAAAATAAATAAAAAACATAAAGTTATTAAAATTGAATTAAGAATGAACTCAATGGAAAAATTATATAATTTTTTTTAAAAAGTTGAAAATTTTAAAAAAAATTATATAAAACTTGAGAAAGCTCAATAATCTTATTAATTAGAAAATTTCTAGTTAGATGGAAATGTTTTGCAAGTGAGATGGAAATTTTTTTTTAAGAAAGAGAACAATTTTAATGAGATGTAACAATTTTATTAAAAATTTTATATCAATTTGACATGTATGCATGTATGAAAATTTAAAAAGGATAACTATTTTATTCATTGGATGAAAATTTTATTGGCTCGTTCAAGATTTTACTAAGTAAAATATATTGAGATAAAATATTAATAAGAAAAAAAGAATACAATAAATAATTACAAAATTTTAAACAAAAATTACAAATTGTTTTGAATTTAGATTTAGTTTGTCTAATTCATTGGTGAACTTAGAATACACCGTGCTATATTATTGTCTGGCGGCATCATTTTTCCAGTCTTTAGGCAGTTAATGCCTCAACAATCTCCGGTGTTAGGCATTGTCTTCATTTCTCAACTATTTTTCCGATCATACTAAATTTAGTTTTGGAAGACTTTTGAGATAAGAATAACCAAGACATCCCGTATCAAATGGGATAGCGTTGGTTATTCTTCTACCATATGAAAATGTTGGTGATGTTGTCCTAATCATTTGGTAATTTGGGATCCAAAAAATAATCAGTGTTGCAGTAGCAATTCAGCTCCGCTTGTGTACTTTTTTACGACGGTGTTTGCATTGACAGCGTAGAACTTTGTGAAGAAGATGAAGAAGCTCCACCGGATAATTTCTTCCATAGTCCACTACCTACATTCATTTGTTGCTTGGGCTGTGATGGAGGTATGGTTGTTGGCTTTCAGTGTGAACTACCAAACTTAACTCATATAAACAGAAAACTCAGAAAATTTCGTCAACAATATGAGTATAAATCTCAGAATAATCAATATTTAAAACTACACCTATCTCTTTTAAAGAAGATTGCAAAACAACTAATTTTATTTGAGAATCTAAAATAAAAGAAAACCAATAAAGTTTGTGAAATACTTAAAAAATATTTTAAAAATTTATCATCCATTACTTTCACAATACAAAAAAAAATCAGGATCTATCTTATAAGACTCAAATAATTTTAAAATATCAAAACAATGATGCAGAACTAAACAAGAGGTAGAATACTAAACAATTTGAAACCATGTTCATTTTTCACGTCTGGTGTTTATTAGTTCAAATGTTTTTTAGTCACCACGGCATGTATGCACACTTGTTGAGGTCCTGTTGTCTAATCTCTGAGACTGGCTTATACTGTCGAGAGAAGCCGGAACGATGTGGCTCTGGCTTTTAGTGCTAATGATTTGGAGATAGACGAGAGGACTTTTTGGTTTGGGGCCAGGCTGGGAACTTTCCTAGCTCTAGCAGTTTGAATCCACATGCATGTCTTGTATGCATTAGGTGTTGACTAGCTAACTCAAATGCTTCTGTGGTTGCCGCCGTGTAGTGCATGTGTATTTTCTTTAAATCCTATTTAGTCAAGTTTTAACTTTAATTTTTACCGTGAGAAAGTCAGAACCATATAACTCTGGCTTTTAGAACAAACAATGTGGAGTTACAGGACTAGTTGATTGGGACTTCAATTTCACAACTTGAAATTCATATTTAGCATTTATATCTATGAAATTTTTGAATTTTGAATGACAAAGCCGTTGTAATTTTTGGGACATATTATTTGCACCAACTTTTAGAACCCTCGTATACTTGAAGCCATTTTTTTTGTATAGAAACTAAATCTATTTCCTGAACTATTCTATTAAAACCACAATCTAAAGCCGTGCCATTTGACTCGCTAGTTCTATGCCTGTATCTCCAACTTAGAATTAAGGTATGAGAGGGAGTCCTCGCCAAACAATGGCCAAATGTAATTATAGTAATGCCATGGCAAAATAGTCTTGTCCAAGTATGAAGCCAATTTGGCTCTCTAAGTCTTCTTAGGCTAAGTCCAATGCAATCTGTCACGCGGGCTCCACACCGAAAAATTATTTTTTTAATTCTCTCCGGAGAGAGAAGACGCCACGGCTCGCGTCAGAACGCCAACGAAAATGTGTTTTTTCTGCCTCGGTTCGCGTGCGCTTCAATTGTATCTCATTTTTGTTTCTTAATTTCAGATCAATCTAGTTCAAATTAGATGTTGATTATATGAAAAAGTTGTAGATCTTTAAATTATCTTCATTTAGAGACCAAATTTCACCTATATTAGATTTTTAAATTAAAAGTTATTGATGTTTTACTAAAATAACCTAATTTAATTTACTCGTGGGTCCGTATGAAGCGCCTCATGAAGCGCCGGTGCATTGGAGAGGGAGGTGCTTCGGGTGGTGCTTCGCACACGTGGCACAGAATATACTGGAGAATATTCTGTTGAAGCGCCTCGCGAAGCGCCGATGGACTGGACTCAGCCTTAGAGGTGTAAGTTGGGTCGTGCCGGGCCGGCACAACATGGGCTCGTCAGGCTAGTAGCTTGTGTCGTACCCGGGCCGGCCCGCAAGCTGTCGGGCTGTGCCGACTTGGCCCGTTTGCTCGGCAGAGGGGCACGGTACGGCACGATAGCCCACGGGCCCCAGTGTGTGCCGGGCCGGCACGGGCACAACCCGTTTCGAAGTGGTGGACTGGTGGACATGGTCGAGTCGTCAAGGTCGTCGTCTCGTCGACGAGGATTGTCAGCTCGTCGCAGAGGTAGAGGTCGTCGTAGTGGTGAGGCTGGCGACGGAGAGGACAAAGACGCGTCGCCGTCCGAAGAAGGCTGCTAGAGTGGAGCAAATCCGGTGGATCTATGACGAGCGGCGCTGCACGTGGCTGAGATCTGCGGCGACACGGGCCGCACAGCCCAAGCACGCAAGAGGAGGGTGTGGCGGCGACGCGGCGTGCTAACGCGAGACAGTGAGATTGCGAGAGGAGCTCAGGAGCATGGCGACGGAGAGGACGAAGAGGCATCGCCGTCCGAAGGCCTGGCGAAGGTGATGGAGAGGACGAAGGAGGTGGCTCTGGCGACGAGCAGCGTGGCACATGGCCGAGATCTACGGCGGCGCAGCACGAGCAAGCGAGAGGAGGGCGTGGCAGGAGGGCAAGACGAAGGCACTAAGCGGAGGCACTAGATCTCTCTATCCCAACTCCCATTCCCATTGCTAACAATGACATACCTGATGAGGACATCACTAGCACAAGTAACATTAGAGCTCGAACCGAAGAATATAAAGGACTAATCACTCAAGTGAAGGCCAAACAACTACATCAACATGTGACTTTGTTCCTTAAAGAATTACAGTATGATGAGAATATGCTGCTACATAATAGCTCTTGTTTAAGATTGATCAGGAATAGAGAGGGAGAGTATAACAGAAAGAATATAGCCACATATGGGCCAAATAACTTCATTGAATCTAGTTGTACACCTACCGAATGGAAAGAGGATTTCCTAAGCTTTCCAACTAGCCCAAGATCACTCAATTCCTTCAAGAATTGCAACTGGCACAACCAAAAGAATTTTTCTCGGCATGTAGTCTGCCGACCAAACAATAGTCCAACTTCAAACAAGCACCATTCTCAGGAAAGATATCCAATTTGGTTGTGTAAGTACTTTTTGGAAAGTTATTCGAAAGATCTTTCCAACGCATCAAGAATCATTAAATTCCGACATTGTATGTAACTAGGAGTCCGAAAAGAGTAACGACTGCACAGAAGGAAAAAGTCTCGTCCGAATCCGAATCCAACTCGGAGAAGATTTATTCCGAACTTCTTTTATCTTTTATAGTTTGTTAGGATTTTTATTCCGTTTTGAATTAGATTCAGATTAGAATTATAGTTTAATTCTTCTATCTTTTGTACATACCACTCTCTATAAAAGAGAGACATGGTCATAGTTTTTTATATACATGATACAAGATATAAGACATTGATATTGAAATTTCATATTGAAACATTAGTTTTAGTTGAGAGTTGAATCTCTTCATCCTTTGTTCTTGTGATTTCCTTCGGAATTGCTTGAACGATTTTCGTGATCACCCTATCTGTGCGTCAACTCTGTGCGTGGTCGTGTGGATAGGTAATTCAGAGTGTGGTTGGGCGAATTCATTGATACGCAGGTCCTCGCTCTGCAAGTGGTTGGCTATCTCGTTTCGTCAGGTCATGCTAGTTATCCAGGTATCTTCAGATATTAGTTATCCAGGTTCTACATCGTAAAGATCGGGCCACCCTCCGTGAATGCATCCTTCATCGGCGTGTTCATATCAATACCCACCAAAAGAGAAGTGAAGAACATAAGTAACAACTAACAAGAGTGAAGAGTGTTATTTTATATATGTTAAATAAAATGAATTTAAGAACATTCCAATTTTTTTCAAAAGGACCAACTCAAATCAAGATACAATATAGTTATTAGATGGATTAATATAAATTTTAGTTGAACTAACAGTAATTAAAAAAATACAAAAAACACAGATTAAAATGTCGTAGAAAATTCAAACAATTTGTACAAATTTAAAAAAAATCATACGTGAGAGTAAACAATTGCAAACAAATTTTAGAAAATTATGAAAAATCATAAAAGAGAATAAAACTTAATAATATATATGAGAATAATTATATTACTTATATGTAAATGTTACTACCTCGTCAAAAACATTACTAAGTAAAACCCAATGGTATAAAACCTTAGTAAGGAAAAAAGAGTGTAATAACTAATTACAAATTAATCCGAATTAATATTTAGCCATTCTAATTTGCTAGTGAACTCGGTGTCCTCCAAATTATGTTGTTCCCTTGTGGCCGTGTTTTTCCAGTCTTTAAGTCAGGTAATTGCCTCTACCATCTCGGGTGTTAACATTGATCTTCTATCTTCAACTATTCTTCCGGTCAAACTGAAAGTAGATTCAAAAGAAACTGCTGATACTGGAACAACCAAGACATCTTTTGTCAACTGAGACAACACAAGATATCATCGTTGGTTGTTCTTCCAGCATAAGAGAACATTGTTGGAGTTGTCAGGTGTAACACCCCTGTTTTTGCTAAACCCTAAAATAGCCAAAATCCACATCTGGACCCCAAACCCTAATCTGCTTCAGCCATTCCCTTCTAAATGTTGTTCAGAGCATTTTTCCCTTCGGGACCATCTCCAAAATCTCACCCTAAAGCTGAGTTTCAAGCCTTGCCATTTTAAAACCCTAATTACCCTATTTTACCCTAAACTGTTTTCCCCAATTTTGTCGAAACCCTTCAGATCTTGCCCGATCTTACCAAACTTTGGCCAGATAAGTTCTATTAATCTTTTGCAACTTAGCTGCGAAATCAGATTTCAGATCGGACCCTCAGATCTCCAAATTTGCAAACAGGCCCAAGTTCTATTCAAGTTTTCTTCACAAGACAGCCCCTGGAACAAGTTTCAGAAATTGCAGACCAGCCCAAATATTATTTTCAGGCCCTTTCGACCAGCGCCTGGTCGTTGCCACGACCAGTGCTCGAGCCACCGTTGCCGCGCCGCGTTCTCGCCGCGTTTGCTCGCCGCCGGCCACCGTTTCTTGTCGCCTGCATAGTGAACAACTGAGCCACCCCGTGCGCACGTGCCAGCGCCGTGGCATCGCCTTGCCCAGCGGTTAAACGGCCGCGCTCCCGTAGCGTTTTCGCGCGCGCTCCCGTTGCCGTGGCAGTTGCATGCGTGTACGTGTCATCGCCGGAGCCTTGCTGTTGCCTCCGCATCTGCGCCGTCCCGGACGAAGTTCCAACGCAACTGGCAAAGCTGCAGCACCGCCTGAAGCGCGATCACGTCGCCGTCGCCGTCGTTGCGCCTGCGCCCGACAAGTTTCTCCCCGGCGCAAGCAACCGTTGTCGCGTTCTCCCTCGCAAGCTCCGTCCCCGTGCCTATTTAAACCCCCTCAACGCTGTGAAGAAGCACAACCTCAGGACTTAGCCAAATTTCCAGTTTCTCGCCGTTTTCGTTTTCTTCTCCGGCGAGCCAGTAAGTGAGCTCACGGTGCTAGCCCATTCCACAGCCCCTCTCTTCAATCCAGGTTCACCAGTGAGTTCCCCTCGTTCCCCTCTCTGTGTCATAGCAGCCAATTGCACCAGATCGATCCCCATCGCCGGTGATCGCCGGATTCCCGATTTGCCCTGTTCCCCCAATGCCGTTCGATTCAGCCCAAATTAACCCTCAATCCTGTAGAAGAAGTTGATCAGTAAGCTTAGTAGAGCAAGCCTGTAGAATCAGAATCCCCAATTGAGCTCAAATCGAAGAAATCCCAAATTGGAACCTCGGCCGTTCGCCGGACTTCGGCGCCAAGCTTCTCCGGCCGATATCCAATGAAATTAACCTCCCCAGTAGCTTTGTTGTGCCCTAGAGATCATCCCCAAGCTTGGAATTGAGCTCTTTCGCCCTGTGTCAAAAATACCCAAGCTCCAGTGTCGTCTTCTCCAGCGCCGGTCGCCGGAATTTGTTCCCGGCCGATCTAGCCCCTGAAACCTTGTCCCTTAGCTTCGCCTCACCTCCCTGAGCAATTTCTTCCACTAGCTCGACACCTGGATCTGCCTAGATTGTGAGTTATGCCTATGCCAAGATCACTGTCCAGTAACTCAGTCCATGTCCAGGCCACCGTAGTTCATCGCCGGATTTGGCCGCCCTCCGGCCACTTTCAGCCCTTGTGCCTGTTGAGTATATTGTTCCTGTTAGTAATGCCTACCTCCCAGACAAAGTGGTGCATCAATTGGAGCCCTGGATCAAAAGTTAAGCCATGCCCTAGTTTCTGGCCATGTCCAGCACTATGTCAGTGCATGTCAGCCACTGGCATTAGCCTTGTTTGACCTCTTCTGGTTGAGCAATTGAAATGCCACCTTGTCCCTTAGATTCCTGGAGTTGTGTTCTACAACTTTCTCTACTATCACTTCTCCAGAAAACCATCCTAAGATCAGTTTGAAGCTATGCCAAAGCCATGAACTGAATGTCGACCCTTCGACGTTCAATCCTTTTTAGCCGTTTCTTCGACCAGAGCCCTTGTGACCTTACCCTAACCTTTTCCCCTGCATGCATGACTTATTTACTTAAATACTTTCTATAGAAACTATTTTCTGTACGCTTATGGTATATGTTTGTGTGTTGGTTGATTGCCGCAGAGTCAGAAGCTGAAGGAGCGGAAGAAGTCTTTGAAGATCCGTCTGAGTTTTTAGACCCAACATTGCAAGGCAAGCCTCATTCCTTTGACCATGTCTCACCCAATATTTTTATATGAAGTATATTCACTGTTTCTTACTATGCATGCTTAGTTGAAATACAAGTTATGTTTGAATGACATGAGTAGATATTCCCTAATGAATCATGAAACCCCTCTTTGTTATTGAACCTTCATATGTATGCTTTTGTCACCCTAGGATTCATATACTGAATATCCACCTCAAACTTGGAATGGTCAAATACATGAGAAGTTATAATGAAAACCGTTTTGCCAAGAAAACTGATAAAAGGGATCAGTAGTGAGGATTGGATTGTATGGAAAGGGTGCGGTGCGCACCAGGGTATGTGAATGTTCCTCACTATTGGTTCATAAGGACGAGAACCTTGTGCTGTGTCTCTATACGAATTGTAAACGTACCAACCACTTGCCTGGTATGGGACAGGCACAACTCAGTAGCTTTTTGGTATTAGCAGCTCCCTGCATGGGTTGACGATCTGGTTTCTCGTGTGGAAACTGGAAGGCCAAGGTTCGGCCATGAGTGATGTGAGTTCAGAAAAATAATGAGAGGAAAAAGGCGTAAATGAAGGAAGGCGCCCTAGACCTGATTAAGCCGTGAGCGGCTGTAATCTTAAATGGTCGTATGTCTCGCGTGGACATAGACCAAGGCTATGTGTCCTGCGGGAACATAGACCAGAGAGGCTAGGAAGTAAGGCAGTGGGGAAGACCCACAACGGTACTTGAGACTTAATTGTCTATTTACCGGGCAGGGATACTGTTAATACTGAATTGTAAAAGCGTTGTGTGACCTTGTCACATGTGTATAAGTCACATGGAGCTGATCCGACTTGAAAGCCGAGTGAACCAGTGGATTTAAAAAGAGGTACACCTTTGCAAAGTGTAAAAGAAGTATCAGATACTCTGTACTCCCAGGTTCAGGAGTCTTTTCGTAGTGGATGTTATCCATGGGTTATAGCACAAGTAATGTTTTGGAATGTTTTCATAATGCGGTTAACAAAGTAGTGACTCATGGGAGACCACTACATCTAATGTTTTTATTGAAAACCTGTTTAATGTTTAAAGTACTATTTTCATGATAAAGTACTGTTTACTGAACAAATAACTTGGAAATCTATATATCTCTATCCATATGAAACTAAAACCCCTGAATCATATGTTTCACCCTCATATAAGTACAATTACTATAATCCCCGGAATGAGTGTTGCTGAGCACCAAGTGCTCACCCTTGCATTTACTTCCAACTGTAGAAGAGGGATTTGAGGATCCCGATTCCTTCAGTTATGAGTTCCCGGCAGAAGATGGAAGTGCCCCGGACGAGCCCACGTTCTAGAAGGATTGCGCACCAAGTCAAGTCAGATGTGGGAGGAGCCACTCCAACCCTGCTGCGGATGGAAGTCAAGCTTTTCGTCGTTGACTTGTGCTTTATGCTGTGTGTTCGGTACTTGGATACCGATTCTGGTTCTGACAAACTTGTTATTTTCTTAGCAACTCTACTCAGCGCCATTTTCGGTGCTTTGGCTATGTAATATTGGCCATGTTGGCCTGATACTTGTTTAATGTTATTACTATGCTTGTCTGGTTTGGAGCTCATGTATCATCCTGCTGTGTGTAACCTACCTGGGCGGTTACCAAGGTGATCCTCAAATGGGGGTCTCACATCAGGATCATTTGCAAACTCAAGATCCACAGAATGATCAATGTCGAGGTAACGGTTGAGTTCCGCTTGTGAACTCATAACTAATGGTGTTAAAGGGGCTTCGCCTTGGCTAAAACTCTACGAACATGATCTGCCTCCGCCTCCTCGTAGTGACTTCCACAGCAAACCGCTAACTTTCCTCTGCGTCTCTGATTCTTGCGACGTCAGTGCTATTGGTCTTTAGTATGCACTGACAAACTTAGATTCGTACAAACGAAAAACTCAAAAAATTTCATCTGCAACATATGAATAACTTTCAGAATAATCAATGTTTAAAGCTACACCTAATTGCTCCAAAGTAGATTGCAAACTAATTAATTTTAGTCTCGGATCTAAAATAAATGTAAAACAATAAAGATGTGATATGCTTGTGAAATATTTCAAAAATTTTTGTTCCTTTTTTGCACGACAACAAAAAAATGGGGGTCTGTTCTATATGATTCAAATAATTTTGTAATATCAAAAAGATTATGCAAAACTAAACAAGATGTAGAATAATAAATACCAGTCAATATTTTAGTAGATTCATAAAATAACTCCAAAAATTTGTAAAATCTATCAGCAATACAGCAAATATAGTCAGAAAGAAACTCATTATTTATTCGAACATTAATAAATAAAGTTAAACTATCTTTGTATGGTAATACTTGCTTTAACATGAGGTAAGTAGAATTCTACCTTACCTTCATGTTAGTGCAAAATTTTCGATGTCTCATATTATTGGCCTTACAGTAATTTTTAAATTCAGCTACACGTACATTTGAGGAAATAATGTAAACAATGGTCAAACGAATAGTATATAAAGGTACGGCCATTTCTTTCATACATGTTTGAACGATAAGGTTGGTGATGTACCAGATGCACCTTTGGTGAAGAACATATCATTCAACATATGACTCAAGTGCTGGAGTCAATATGTTTATGGCCTTCGTATTAGCTAAAGCATTGTCAAGAGTAATAAAAACAATACGATTTTCTAACTTATATTCACTAACTACAGATAATATACAATCGACAATAGTTTTCGCAGTATGTACAACATCTATTAATTTAAAATCTATAATTCTTTTATTTAAAGTATAATTATCATCTAAAAAATATGCAACTACGCTAAGATAATCCATTTTTTGATGGTTGGCAAGACCAAATATCAGATGTAAGTGTAAAAGAAAATGTTAGTTTTGAAAAAAAAATTTATTATTACTACATGTTTTTCATAATATGTTAAAGTATAACTTTTAGTAGTGGTTATACTTACTTTTTTAAATTGAGTACAAAATCCCCTTTGAATTATATTTTCAAAAACTACACTTTCACCTATCTTGATTGGCAAATTTTCAGAAACAATAAATTTGACGAATTCTTCCCTACCTACCATAGGGTTCTAGTTTCATGTACTTACAGTACCATCAGCAATGAAACTTAACTGTGTTTGCTGACCGTGAGGACGTAGTTGTTTTTTTTTGCGTAGTTCTTTCTGTGACAGAGTAAATGTCCGGTCCCAGCTGCAGATGTAGCTGATAAGATTTTTTTGTAATATTTACATGTAGCAGTTTGTACTTTTTTTCATTCGGATCGATAGACTCGGATAGATCAAAATACTGTCAACATTCTGACTTTTTTGATCTTTTGCTCCCTATTGAGCTTGATGCCATTGATGGCGTAGAGACAAGCCCACCGTTGGAGGAGATGACATCGGATTAGGTTCGACGGTCCCCTCAACGGCACCAAAATTATCAATATTAATTTGCTCGGCACTGAAATTCTCGAAATCAGCAGTGTTGAAATCCATATAGTAGCAAAAATAATTTCTCAAAAGAGAAAAAATTAGTTTTAGAGCGCAAGAATACTTTTTAAGGGAAAACACAATTTGTAGAAACCAAAAATTATTTTCTTGAGAGTAAATATGATTTTTAGAGAGCAAATCCGATTTTTAAAAAACAGAAAATAGATTTTTTAAAAAATTACTCTTTTCAACAATAAAAAATATATTTTTAAAAATAAAAAATTTCTAAAATAAAAGCAGTGAAGTAACTGAGTTAATTGTAAGAATGAGAGTATGTAATAGAGAGAATGACAAATTTGAGTGAAATGTGAGAGATTGGAATGAGTTGTAAATTTTTGTGTGTGTTTGGAGGTATTTATAGCAAAAAAATCAAGTTGTTTATCGTGCACGTGTGTCAGAAATCCGGTGATTCAATCCAAATCGGACCGTTGCTCACATGTGTGAAATCTGACCATTGATTGCGTTCACGTGTGAGAAATTAGGTTGTCCATTCAAATTACAAAAATTTCCGCCCATTCCTCGCGTCCCGCGCCTGCCACCTTGTGTGTCGCATGTTGCGCCCGCTTGCCACCTCGTTTCTCGCGCCAGCGCCTGCGCCCGCCTCGCGTAACGTGCGTCTCTTGTTGCACAGTGTCGGGCTGACCCGTGTGCTAACAGGTTGCTTTGTGCTGTGCCGTGCCGTGCCGTGCCGTGCTGGGCCGGCCCGCGATGCAACGGCCCATGTCAGCCCGAACATGGCCCGCTTTACTATGCCGTGCTGTGCCGCTCGTGGGCCTTTTTGCGGGCCGACATGGCCCATTAACGTTCGTGTCGAGTCGTGCCGTGTCGCGTGTCAAGCCAAAATAACGTGTTTCGGGTTGGCTCAGTAACGACCCGGTCCAACTTACACCTCTAAGTCTTCCATCATATACAAGAAGGTTCACATCTATTATTGACAAACATACCAAAATTTAGCCTCGCTTAAAAATATTATAATATATCTTTTCTATGTGGACAAGAAATCCAAACGCATCCTTAATTGACTATAGTCTTTCCCCTAGCCTACCAGGCTAAGATAGATTTACGGTGAATGCATGTTTTTGTTGACTGGACAAATCAAGCCTTACGGGAGATTACTAATTAAACAAGGAAAATTTTCAATAAATGAAAGGAGTTTTATTAAAGAGGTTGTCAAAGATGCATACACCTATTTATTTTTTAAAAAATTTGCACTATCTATATCATATATTTTAATTTAGATTTAATCTCCACATTCTTTTCTTCCTCACACTCCTTCTCTCCTCCTCCTCTTGATCCACTACCACCCCATCCTCCTCTCCTCCGCCGACCACTGCTACCAACGATGGCGGCTACTGCTGCCTCATTACACTGCCGCTTCTACAACCACCTTTCCATCGCCCATTTCCTCTCTTGCTACTACCTGACCCACCTCCCACTGTCTCCACCTGCGACTGACGGCACCACCGCCACCTCATCGCTCCGCCTCCACTTGTCGTTGAGCCACCATCATTGAAGAAGTTTAAGATGGGGTTAAGTAAATTTTAGAAAATTAAATCTAAAAAGAGAGTCTTGATCCAAAAGTGGAGAAATGTATGTAAAAAAAAAAAGATACATGCCAATTAACAAAAATCTCTTTTTATATATGAAATTTGAAAAGAGATTAATATTATTAAAATATGTGCTTAACTGAAAGAATGACGGTAAATTAGACACAATCATTTGTCATGTATTCGAATGGGTCATCGCCGTACACCGGACAATCTGTACTTAATCAGAACTGCCCATTTGGGTCTACTAGTTTAGATTCTTCATTTAAGTCTTTGAACTTTTAATAATGATGCAAGTACCTGTGCTTAATGATTTTTAGTCAACCTGCCCTTCAACATCCAATTAGTAACAACATGATAGGTTAAAATACAAAAAAAGAAATATTAACCATCTCAAAGATTGACTAACAACTAGGTATAAGGGCACAAAAGAACAAATTATGAGCATCCGGGCATAGATGAGCAATTTCAAACTCAATGATCAGTCTTGCCTTGGTACTCCTTTACAATATGAAAACCATTCGACTAAAAGTCATCACCAAACTCAATAGACGATATTTGCCATAAAGCCAGAAGAGCAGGTGCATAAGGCTATCTCCAACAGATTTGATTCTTCTTTGGCTCTTAAACAGAATATTTCCTATCACGTGTGTGAGCACCATCTTTAAAGCACCAAGCCTCCAACAGTTTGGCTCTTGCTTGGCTCTTAACATGACCCCACACTCCTAACCACCAAGCAAACACCAAGTAAGAACCAAATACTACAATGACTTGACTTTTGCTTGGCTTTATATGATTTGATAATTATATATTCAATGAATTTGTATTAATTCATGAATTTCAATATTAACAATATATTAATATATTACTTACTTACGAAATTAAATTCGACATTTGCGACAAAAAAATAAATTTGACATTTTGGATTTAAAAATTGCACTTGACAAAAAAATAATATATATTAAAATTCAAATAGTAGTACATGACATAATTGCGAAATACACTAAAATGAAATTTGCAAACAAATGCCTACTACGAAATTCGGTAAGATACTACTCATCGGCGTTTCCTACGAAACGTTGCCAAATGTGCTCGATCAAGTCTCTTTTGAGTTGCGTGTGCGTAGGTTGAGCACGGATGTCAGAATTTTTCGAAGTACATCTTCAAATAAAGGCATACCCCTAGTGTGGATCACAGGCGGTACTACCGTGGATGTGTCTGGATGATTGTTGTAGTCATAGTTCTCGACATTGTCGTCGCGTTCGTCCTCTATGATCATGTTGTGCAAGATGACGCAAACCCGCATGATCTTCGCGAGGGTTGACTGTCTTCAAAATCTTGCCGCATCGTGCACAATGGCGAACCGAGACTGCAGGACTCCAAAAGCCCACTCAACATCCTTTCTTGCTCATTCTTGATACTGTGCAAACAACTGGGTTTTCGCCGTCTGCGGGAGCGGTATAATCTTTACAAAGACAGCCTACTCGGGGTATATACGGTCGGCGAGATAATACCCCATGTTGTACTGCCGACCATTGACAGTGTACTCAACACGAGGGCTCGCCCTTTCATTACATCAGTGAACAATGGTGATTGATTCAGTACATTGATGTCATTGTTGGAGCCTACTACACCAAAAAAAGTATGCCATATCCAGATATCGTAAGAAGCCACCGCTTCAAGTATGATCATCGAGACTCTATAATCTCCACGTGTAAATTGTCCCTTCCAAACTACTGGGCAATTTTTCCATTCCCAGTGCATGCAATCAATACTTCCCAGCATACCCGGAAAGCCACGAGTCTCTGCTTGTTGCAGCAAGCGGTGGATATCCTCGACGATGGGGCTGCGAAGATATTGCTCGCTAAACTTGTTGATGACGCCTTGCACGAAGTGCTCCAAACAACAATCGTCGTTGACTCCCCTATCCGCACATACTCGTCGACGGCATCAGCGGGGCCACCATATGTTAGCATACACATCGCTGTGGTGCACTTCTGTAAAGGGGAGAGTCCACGACGATTAGTGGCATCCCTTCTTTCAGTGAAATAAGAGGACCACTCACCGAGCGCTTCGACAATACGAACAAAGAGGGGTCTCCCCATCCGAAATCGTCGATGGAATATACCGTCAGGGTAGACCGGAGAGTCAGAGAAGTAGTCCGCGACGAGTCGTAGATGGCCATCTTCGCTGTCTCTCTCAACATATCTTCTATTGCTGCGTCGGCGACGTCCACGGGAGGAAGCAGCATCAAATCGGGCGTACAGACAGGCGATAATATGATCTTCCTCCTCTTCCTCCTTCACAAAGTCCACCAAGAAATCTTCTATTTTGCTTATGGCATCCTCCTCAGGGCTGTTTGTGGTCGAACTATAGCTAGACAACATTTTGTGAGTGGCAACGAAGGTGAGTTTGCGAAGTGCTATACTGTTTTGCAAGAGAAGTTAGATTGTGAGAAGAACGTTCTCAGGGGGGGTTGAATATATAGACAAGGAGTCCAACGGTTATATTCGAACGGGTTGATTCTAACGGCTATATTCGAACGGCTATATTCCAACGGCTAGTTTCGAACTGCCATATTCTAACGGCTAGTTTCGAACGGCTATATTCCAACAAAAAAATTCGAACAGCTAGTTTTCAACGGCTACATTCCAACGACTATATTCCAACGGTCATATTCTAACAAGAATGCTAAATTTAATTCATGCATTAATTAATAAAGCATGCATTAATTAATAAAGCATCGTACATAGATTAACAAAGAAACATACATGGTTGGCTATCCAAAGTAAATTCAAAACATCATAACTAATCTTCGTCCTCCAGAGCTTTAAGTTTATCTCTTATAATCTTCATGCCCGCCGTATACTCCTCTTTCTGAACGTCGTCCATGGTGGATTTGTCGATGCCCATCATTCTCGAGTATGCCTTGTACAAGGCAGACTTCTCCTTCGACTTCCCCAGGCTGCGCAATGACTTGGACACACGAACTGCGTCCTTCTTTTTTTCGACACGGTCATGGTGATTGTTGATGAAGGCATCAACATCCTCTCGCATTGCCGCCGTAGAATCTTGCGCTACATCATTTTTGTTCTTACCTTTGCGCTTCACCTTAGTGGCGTCTCGTCCTTCTGGCCGTGTCTATACTGGTAACACATCATCATTGTTGGACAATGACGTGTACGTGCCCGACTCAGACAATCTGCTTCTTTTGTTGGCGGCATCAACGTAGACCGTGGACCACTTAGGTTGCTCGCGAACTGCCGACCACCAATGATCCAAGACGAACGGATGACTCATCTCCGTCTTGTACATCTCACTGGCCTGTGCCATGAGTTGGTCGTCGGAACGACCGCTGGCGTAAACATCTTTCAGTCGAAGCCAAACACATTAAATTGGACCACTTTTTTATTGCTCCGCTGTCAGTGGTCCTTGCAGTGTTTTGTCTCCCTTCTCCTGTTTCTCGGGACCGTCAATTGAATGCCGCTGCGACATTTGCCCAGTATATGTCCCACTTCCTGCTGTTTCCATCAATAAGATCGAGCGAATTGCTGACCCATGAACTGATATGTGTGTTGTCAACAAAAATATTGAATAACGAAGTCGAATGTACGTATATTTCCCTCATAGTACTCCTGTACGAAAATCACCGACTTACCAGTTTTATGTCATCATCGGTGGACCACGGTAAGCGCTTCGTCTTCCGGCTAGCGTCGATCGTAGCATTGGTGTTTGTGTCATCGACGACAACTCGGGCCACTAGATCAGGTGGAGCAGAGTCTAGAGTGCCGTTGTCGGAGACAGACGCAGAGTGCGGTTAAGGTGGGGAAACTGCGTACAGGCCGGCGGCATACTGACAAAATGAAAATTTTGGCTGTACTGTGGGGGCGGTGGAATTGTATGGCCTTGTGGTGGATAGGGACGATAATTTTGGCTGTATTGTGGATATGCTGGCTGGTAAGTCGGTGGATACTGTTGGTAAGTCGGTGGCTGCGAATAACTGGGTTGCTGTTGGGTGTTTGGGCTTTTGGTGTTATCGTTGGGCGAATGGGAAGAGCCAAGCTAGTTAACGAAACCGCCCGGTCGATTAGAATCCATGTCGGATTTTTTAAAAAATTTGCGAGGATTGGAAATGGCCTTTGTTGTGGATGGATGAAAATTTTTGTATCAAAATAAGTCAAGAATATGCCTTTTATATAGGAGAGAGCTGCTAGAATTTTCTGTGATTTTTTGAAATTTTTTTGGGATTTTTTTAGATTTTTTAAACCCAAAAAACATTAAAATAACTTCCAACGGCTATTTTATAACGACTTAATTCCAACGGATGAATTTTGTGAGGCTGACAAGTGGGCCTTAGCCAAAAACCATTTCAACGACTCTGATTTTAAAAACACTCACTGACGTGCGGGCCCGTACGCCACTGGGGCCACATGTTAACTGTTGGGGTCAAAAGAGGCACAGTTTTTAACGCGGTTTATTTTTTTTCCAATACACATGTTATTTTTTCCTTTTAGTCACTGACGCGTGGGCCCTAAAAATTTCTGGCCCCACTTGTCCGTGACTCAACCTAACTTGCATGCGTGTCACTGACGCCACCGACGCCCGTGCACTCACTCGTTTTACGAGCTAGTGGGGCCTATGCGCTTCAACTTTTTCACGCGTTAATCTAACAGTCAGTCATTGACGTGTGGGCCTTTTCTTTTTGTGGACCCACATCTCAGATCCATTTTCCCGCGAGTTGAGTTCGCTGTTTGGTTTCTTCGTGGGGCCCGCAAAACGCGTCTCTTCGCGTCCACTTCGTCTCCAACGCCGGTGCCGCCCTTGCCTCGTGCTCGCTCGTCGTTCAGCTCGTCCTGTAGCGCACGGGTGTCCCATCGTACCGAGGAAACGCCGAGTACGTCACCGCCGCTGTCGACGAGAGCCAAGCTTCGCGTTGCCGTTGGAGGTACCCTAAGAGTGTGTTATACAAGAAAATCGCAACAAGGCCACCACACGAATCCGTGCTGCAGTTTCCATCCCTTTCTATGCCACCAGATCCATTAGCTCCCACCAACACTCAAACCTATCTCCAGCTCGGAGAGAAAGTAACAATCAAGTATGTCAAATTTGGCACTTCTGACAAGTTTGCAGTCAACTCAAAATCTTTGAAATCAACCATAATGAGAAGCACGCTTTCATACCTTCTCTAAGTAAAGGAGAAGATTTATGTTTAACGACAGGGATGCCCCCTGTTGCCTTTATGACAAGGTACAAATAAGACAACTTTGTGCATACCTACACCTTAAAACATTACCTGTAGCACAAAGGAGCTTTAGGATATAGCTCTGCACCTACAACAAAATGATCCGCTTAGGTGCTTCCTGCCCAAATTTCGTTCCGCTTCTGGCTCTCGTCACCTTCTCATGTTCCTTGGCATTGGCAACTGGTGACGCTACCGAGAGCGATCGACAAGCCCTCCTCTGTTTCAAGTCTCAAATCTCTGATCCTACCAGAGCCTTAGCCTCATGGAACAATGTATCCCTCAACTTCTGCAACTGGCACGGTGTGGCATGCAGCACGCAGACCCCACGCCGAGTCACCATGCTAAACCTCAGCTCTGAAGGCCTCGCTGGCTCAATACCGCCCTGCGTAGCCAACCTGAGCGCTATTGTAACACTTGATTTGTCGAACAATGCCTTCCGCGGTCGCATCCCAACCGAGCTCAACCACCTGGGTCAAATCCACTACCTCAACCTGAGCGTGAACTCTCTCGAAGGCCACATCCCGGACACGCTCTCTTCATGCACCCTTCTTCGGGTGCTCAGCTTATGGAACAACTCCCTCCAAGGTAACATCCCACCAAGCCTAACACAATGCATTCATCTGCAGCAAGTTGTACTTAATAACAACAAGCTGCAAGGAAGCATCCCCACCGGTTTCGTGGCGCTTCGTGAGCTGGAAACTTTGAACCTTGCAAACAATGACTTCACGGGAGACATACCGCCATCGTTGGGCAGCAGCCCATCCCTCTTGCTTGTTGATCTTGGGCGCAATCGCTTCACTGGAGGGATCCCAGAGTTTTTGGCAAATAGCTCCTCTCTCCAAGTGCTTAGGCTGATGCGGAATAGTCTTACTGGTGAGCTACCACGAACTCTCTTCAACAGCTCCACTCTGACTACCATTTGCCTCCAGATAAACAACCTAGTTGGTTCTATACCACCTGTTACAGCAAGTGCTCCACCTCTTAGATATCTTAGCCTAGCACAGAATAGCCTCACAGGAGCGATACCTGCATCACTAGGCAACCTTTCCTCCCTGGTTGGTGTTTCTCTTGCAGTGAACAACTTTGTGGGAAGCATCCCAGAGAGCTTAAGTAACATCCCAAATCTGGAGAGGCTAATTCTCACATTCAACAACTTGTCTGGGCCAGTGCCTGAGTCTATTTTCAATATGTCATCCTTGGCATTTCTTGAAATGGCCAATAACTCGTTAATCGGCCGATTGCCGCCGGACATCGGCAACAGGCTGCCAAACATCCAGAGATTGATCCTATCAACAATGCAGCTGAACGGCCAGATCCCAGCTTCTCTTGTCAATGCATCCAAGCTAGAAATGCTTTATCTTGCCGTTACCGGGCTAACTGGGATGTTGCCTTCCTTTGGGTCCTTGCCAAACCTGCAACGGCTTAATGTTGCACAGAACCGGCTTGAAGCAGGTGACTGGAGTTTCCTCTCATCGCTCGTGAATTGCACCCAACTAACGAGATTGGTCTTGGATGGGAATGATCTCCAAGGAAGTTTGCCGAGGATGATTGGTAATCTTTCCACACAGCTTGAGTGGCTGTGGCTCAAAAACAACAAACTTTCTGGGCCAATTCCAACAGAAATAGGAAACCTGAGGAGCCTCCGTGTGCTGTACATGAATGAGAATCTGTTCATTGGTAGAATCCCGCCAATCATCGGAAACCTAAGCAACTTGCTCTCTCTAAGCTTTTCACAAAACAACCTCTTTGGCCACATTCCGGACTCTATTGGCAATCTTGTCCAACTAACTGAGCTTTATCTAGATGGGAATAACTTTAGTGGAAGCATACCTGCAAGTTTAGGCCAATGGAGACAATTAGAGCAGCTAAATCTCTCTCACAATTCACTTGGTGGAAGCATACCAAGTGAGCTCTTCAACATTTCTTCACTCTCGCAAAGCTTGGACTTGTCTCACAATTCCCTTACCGGGCCCATACCACTAGAGATTGGTGGCCTCATCAATCTTGGCAGCATCAGTGTTTCTGACAACCAATTGTCAGGCAACATTCCCTCCACTCTTGGACAGTGTGTGCTTTTGGAGTACCTTCACATGGAAGGGAACCTCCTCGTAGAAAGCATTCCACAATCTTTCATGAACCTAAGAAGCCTCAAAAAGTTGGATCTCTCTCGGAACAACTTGTCAGGAAAAATTCCAGAGCTCCTCGCATCC
This sequence comes from Pharus latifolius, assembly GCA_019359835.1. Lineage (NCBI taxonomy): Eukaryota > Viridiplantae > Streptophyta > Magnoliopsida > Poales > Poaceae > Pharus > Pharus latifolius. The sequence goes on from CM033320.1 coordinate 8,507,079, forward strand.
ATGAGTTCTTTGCAGGAGCTCAATCTATCATTCAATGGTTTCGATGGGCCAGTTCCCTCAAGCGGCATCTTCGGCAATGCCAGCATGGTGTCCATTGAAGGAAATGATGGGTTATGCTCAAATAATCCAGTGTTAGGACTGCCTCTTTGCCCAGCATTCGGCTCAAAAAGAAAGCATAAGTCTATTGTATTGAAGACAGTGATTCCAATTGTTGCATTTGCTGTTGTGATTTCATTGTCATGTTTAGGGGCTAGTCTTTTCAAGAGAAGAAAACAAAAGCCAAGTTTGCAGTACTTTAGTGTGAACAGGAAGAAAATATCATATGAAGACATTGTCAAAGCAACAAATGGGTTCTCTTCTGTGAACTTGGTTGGCTCAGGATCATTTGGAGTTGTTTACAAGGGCATTTTGGAGTTTGAGGATGATCCAGTTGCTATTAAGGTTTTCGATCTCAACAAGCATGGAGCACCTACAAGCTTCATTACAGAGTGCGAGGCCTTAAGAAACACCCGTCATCGAAATCTTGTCAAAGTTATTACGTTATGTTCTACAGTTGATCCTACTGGTGCAGACTTCAAAGCACTCGTCTTTGAATATATGCCCCATGGTAGCCTAGATATGTGGCTGCATCCGAAGGTTGATGGGCATGATCAACAAAGGCCCCTAAGTATGGGTGAAAGGATCAACATAGCCCTAGACATAGCCTTTGCTTTGGATTATCTTCATAACCAGTGTGAATCCCCACTAATACATTGTGACCTGAAGCCAAGCAATGTACTTTTGGATCATGACATGACTGCATATGTCAGTGACTTTGGGCTGGCAAGATTTATGTGCACTAGTTCAACTACAGAGCCTGCTAGTTCGACAAGTTTGGCCGGCCTAAAAGGGTCCATTGGATATATTGCCCCTGGTAAGAGAAATAATGGATCTATACTATTTTCTTGTCTTGTATGTTTCACTGGTTCGATTTATTTATCCAAGATAAAGTTTGTGTGAATAACAATATTTTTTTAAGTCATGAATCCAATTGTTCTTATGTTTTCAAATGCAAATGTAGAGTACGGAATGGACGGATCAGTTTCAACCAAAGGTGATGTCTACAGCTACGGAGTGCTTTTGTTAGAAATGTTAACTGGGAAGCGTCCAACTGATGAGAAATTCAACAATGGTTTGAACCTCCATAAACTCATGGACACTGCATTTCCCCACAATGTACCAGCAATTGTAGATCCTGTGATGTTACAAAATGGTCTGGACGGTGGAAATTACAACACTGAAATTATGCAGAGATGCATCATCCCCATGGTTAAGGTGGGCCTCTTGTGTTCCATGGCATCGCCAAAGGACCGATTAGGAATGGCACAAGTTTCTAATGAAATACTCACGATCAAACATGCATTTCTTGAGGTTTACAGCTGAGGAAAAGGCGTCAGTAATAAGTAAGGGGGTAATTTGCTATGTAACATTAGAAAAATTTTGAATTTAGTTATAAGACACTTGTGTCTCAATAAAACATGAGTCCTAGATCAATGAATTGGTCTCACAATTATTGTATTATAATAATATCTTGTTTTTGTGGTATCTTTCAACTAATTTTTCTGATAAGTAATAGCAGTTTACTGATGCTATCAGCTAACATGAAGTTTGAAATTTAGATATTGCATCTTTAAAAAAAAAATGGTAAGGATGATACTGCTCTGTTTTTTGGAACTTTGTAAGATGACTGTTTGTTTCATAAATTCAATGGTTCTCTTTTTGTCATTTTTATCCATTTGTGTATCACATTTACGAAAATTGCAAGAACATTAGTTTCTTGGAATCCCAAAATCCCCAACCCAACAGAAGACTGTCAAAAGTATTTCTACAAACACAACATATGCAATGCTGGCCATGCAAAAAATTGCACATATGGAGACACAGAGATTACATTTTGGTAACACAAGAACCTCCGAAGTCTGCCTTAGCATAACCTCCACGATGGTTGGTGTGCCTGTTGAATGCTCACCTCCGCTGCCGGTTCGGGAAGCAAATAGAGATGTACCATTGAGTACATTTAGTACATCTCCCCTGATTTAGCACCACATGATGAGGGTTACTCGTTTAATTCCCCCGGCTGATCTCTCCGGTGAGTTCCGGCCTCCTCCTCGGCCTCCGGCGGTAGCGGCGTGCCCGTGGACACCAAAGAGAAGGAAGGGAAGGGGGAGGTGATAATGAGTATAGTAAAGTGTAATATGAGGTTCATTTTTGAAAGAAAAAAAAAAAAAAAAAACCGTCCTCGTACTTCTGCTCCGCCTCGATCTGTGCCGTGCAACTTTGATTCAACGGTGCCGAGAACCCACTATGATTCACAGGAGGGGCTTTTGCATAAAATTTACCTACTTTTTTTTCCTTTCCGCCTTGACCAAGCCCGTGTAAATTTTATCTACTTTTATATTTGAGTAGATCTACCTACATATTAATTTATTCTATTTGGATCTATATATAGAAGAAAGTATGTGCTTCCATGCTAATACTTCAAGATGTCTTCACATTTTTTTTTGTTTGTTTCAGTGTTAGTGTAAGTTTTTATTAATGTTATTTGATATATGTTCTTTTTATGATAGGCATATTTGTTTGAGTCCACTCTTCTGTAAAAAGAACTAAGGATATTGATTAGATTTACTTCGGGATAGAGTTATAATTGTTTCTCTACTAAAATAGTTAATCATCTAATATGATATCTTTTGTTCCTTTTCCAGGATGTTAGTTTAAACTTGATCCTTAGGTTATCTTTTCAGCCTAATCCACCTAGTTCATCCTCCCATTTGTTCTTTTGTATAGTTTTGGAGATATGTTTTGGTAGAAGAGAGCAATTCATAACTTGTCCTCTGTTTCAGCAATGGTAGTCTTGATTTAAGTATGTTGTGCTACTTGAAATTTATGCTTCTTTACTTTGTACAACTAGAAGTAGTATAGTAGTACAGAAAACAAAACACAACCACCTCTACAAACTTATCCTGTTACTGTCAGTAGCAACCAATTTGGAACCAGTTGAGTTTAGATGTTAAATCAAATTTCAAATCATTGGATCCTAAACATGTTTGGGAGATAGCAAATTTCAAACATGTCCTACTTAAATCCAATGAGCTACATATTATTCCTTTCTTGAAGCAATGCTCATACTCATTTATCATCTCTATTGGCTTATGCTATTAGTCTTGCCTATGCTTCATTTTTTATGTTACTAAATGCCTTTATCTTTAATGTAGCTAGATAAAGTAGAATTATAAAACTTCCCATCTAAACCTTTCTCATAATATTTGCATGACTAGTGTAAAAAAGAATTAATTTAAGAGAGTTTATATTTTCTTTATACCCTCTATTATCTATTAGGGAAATGGGTTCTAGGAAAGAGAGAGTTAGGAGATTTATGATGATGGAAGAAGAAGAAGATAATGAATTGTTTCTTGTAGTGGTTCCGATTTAGTTTTATGCCGTAATATAGGAAAAAGGATAGTTCATGCATTAATTCTGATTGAGGCTAAAAAGGTTAAGAGAATCCTTGAAGGCCATGAGAGTTGGTGTCGAATTGAGTTTCAGATGGAGCTAGAGATATTTAGGGATATCTCGAATTTTCTCAAGGGGAGGGTTTATTGTGTGACACAAGGGGTGTTACAGTTGAAGAGCAGTTTGGGATGTTTATGTACATGATATAGATGGGGAAGCAGGTTTGTTCATGTACTTATTCTTCCACCTCCTTGTCCCCCTCCGCCTCCCTACCCCCTATCGTCACTGCCACTACAACCCTACCCATGTACCCCTTCCCCCGGTTATTGCTGATGACCACTTCGACACCACGCACCTCATCCCCTTAGCCTTCACCCCCGCCGCCAAGGACAATGTCGGTGCCTCCTCTCTCCTTATCCTCTCTTTCTCCCTGCCGACCACCACCACCTACAATTGATGGTGCCTCCACCGCCTCATCATATTACTACCATAACCCTGTCTTTTCCGTTGCCGGTCTCCCCTACAGACCACCGCTGCCACCTACAACCAAGAATGCCACTGCGCTGCCTTCACTCGCCACTAGGTTACAGTTGCCAGATAAGTAGAGAAGTGGGTTATGTGATTTTTAGAGGACTAAATCTAAAAAGAGAGATTTGATTCAATGATAAAAAAAAAGATATATTCAAGGTAAAAAGGAAAACAAGTACTAACAAACTTGCAAAACCCATTATTTAATCAGTGGATAAGCCTAAGTGACACAAATTTTTATTATTGAATTTTTACAATCTCTTTATACTAATTTATAAGTAGTTAATCAAATTAATTTATATCATATATCCTTGTCAGTGTGTTATGTTATTAAAAAAATTGATCTGTCAGTGAGGACTAGTGTAGCCCTAGCCCCTTATGCTACAAAAACATTTATTTATATGTCAAGTTTTGCTAGAATATTTTGTACGGATAACATAGATTTTAAATAAAAAATTAAAAATAGCGTGCAGTAAAAGCTATAGCAGTTTTGACTACAGTCGCCACGCCGGCTGGCGACTTACCCAAAAAAAGCAATCAGAAGAGCTATCAGTCGCCAGCCCACGTGGTGACTGCGGAATGGCCATCAGTCGCCAGCCTATATGACGACTGATAGAGACTATATATTTAGGGCCTTTGACGACTGGCGCATTACAAGCAAACCGAAAAAAAAAACAGCACCAGAGAAAGGAAACGGCAGAGGGGAGAAGAGGGGGAAAAAAGGAGAAGAGGAAAAGAAAGGAGAAAGAGGAGGAGAAAAGAAGAGAAGAAGAAGAAGAAGAAGAAAAAGAAGAGAAGGGAAGAAAGCATAAAAAAAAGGTATAATTATAAACTTGTAGTGATAATTAGTGTAAAGCGGATTTTTAAAATGTAGATATGTTGTAAAATGTAGATCTGTTTTAGAAATGCGTAGAAATTTTATTATTAATATAGATGTGTTGTAGAATAATTAGATATGAGATACATGTATCTGGTAAATATAGATCTCTTATGTAGAAATGTTATATATTAAGCGAATAAACTAGATTAATAAATAGTGAATCGATAATTTAGGACATTTGTTTCTTTCGTAGAAAATGTGCAGAACTACAGATCTGATTTGTGCCTTATTTAAATATGTTGGGCATTTATGAATATAATGTATATATAAGTTTGATTTGTTGTGTGATATGATGTAAGTTTAATATGTTTATGAATGAGATGTGTGATGTGTATTAATTAAGATTAGTAAATAATTAAATTATTAATAAGTGAGATAAGAATATAGGAATTGTAGATTAGATGTGATACGATGTCGTTAATCCGGTGTCCTTAGATTAGTTGAGATGTTAAAAAATAAGTCGCACATGTCTTAAGGATGAGCATAGAGTAATGTGCAAAATATATTGGAGATATGATAACTAATGTTTGTAATACCTATGTTGTAGACGATGTCGGAAAAAAGAGTAGTCTATGTTTTTCACAGGGAACAAATTATTAGAAATGGACCATATGGAGATGACCTAAGTGGCTGTCACCGTATAGACATGGAATTGAATGATCTTAGTGTTCTTAACTTTAAGGATCTTGACCCGAGTTATGGACATCCTAAATATTGACCCATATTTACACAAAATTGTTATAAAAGCACTGGTGCCTATTGGTTTGACATCTTGTTGGAAATTGTGTAAACTTAGAGGCAATAGATCTTGGGGCTCTCTTGTTAGGAGGGTGATAAATCTCAATCATGGGCCAGATGACTGCATACTGTATGTGACCAAGATAGACAATGTACCAGAACCGACAGCAGAACTTGTACCCGAACCATTAATTGGAGGACAACATATGAACATTGATCCAACCATGGCCAATAATTCTGCGGATGTCCCCAACACAGAATTCATGGGCGGGTATTTGTGGCCTGGGGATGATGCCGACGAAGGTGAAGACGAGGGTCTACAAGTCTTACGCAGTGAAGAGTCGGAGATAGACGCAGATTATGCGGACTCCTCTAGTGAAGAAGATTATTGTGGAATAGGACCTCCACAACAATGGCTAGATCATAGTGGTTTTGAGCATGCGCGAATCCACGACGATTGCAATTCAGAGTGGGCACGGAGTGAGCGCAGATTAACATTGGGACAACATTTCCAAAGCAAGGAGGAGGCTAAACAAGGCGTGGCAATGTGGTCCGTGATACTACGTCGGTCTTTCAAGGTTGACAGAACAAATCTGCGACTCTACGCAGTAAAGTGCACGGTGGAAGGATGTCGATTTTATGTTCGTATTGCTCGGTACAAGGACAATGACCACTTCATTGTTTCCAGGATCACCGAATATGACTGTTCAGTTACAGAAGTCTCACAGAGTCATAGGAATATGTCGTCCGCATTTGTGGCACGTGTAATTTTGTCGAACCTTCATGCAAATCTTGATATGCCACCAAAAGAAATTGTCGGCCAAATCAACGACACATTTGGGTACGTCATTCAGTATGGGAAGGCATGGAGTGCCAAGCAACTTGGTCTTGAGATGTTATTTGGATCTTTCCATGATTCATATAACTATGTGCCCAGACTGATCGAACAAATCGTTGATACCAACCCCGGTACTGTGATGGATATGGTTCATAGCCTAGTTGTCGGCAAAAACTGTGACATAGTTCCTGGAGCTGAGTACATGGAGCGTATATTCTGGTCATTCGGTCAAGTAATCTCTGTATTTAAGTACATGCTGCCAGTACTTTGCGTGGATGGCACATTTCTAACTGGAAAGTACAAGGGAACTCTGATGACAGCAGTTGCTACAGATGCAAACAACCAGCTACTTCCCATGGCGTACACCTTAGTGGAAGGCGAGAGCACAGATATATGGGTATGGTTCCTTGCAAACCTGAAACAAACCATCGTGAAGGACAGACGGAATGTATGTGTAATCCATGATAGACACAAGGGTCTGCTAAGTGCCATTGAGTTTATGTTGTTCACTGAGAACCCGCGGTACAGTTGGAATGACTTGATCAGTCGGTGGTGTAAACGACATCTTGCGGCGAACTTCTTCACACATTACAAAAGCGCACGGCTTATGAAGAAGTTCAAGCGATTATGCGATGAGAACCAGAGCCATAAGTTCCAACAACTTTGGGACGAGTTAGAACAAGCGATCAAATCGTCGCGTAGTGCTGTACGGATCTCCGAGGGTCCCCAAGCGTCGCCTTCCGCAGACACTTCTGATTCTAGCTTGGGCTTCGACTTCACGTTCGACTCGAAAGATGAGTATGTCGCTATGTCGCAGCAGACGGTGCACGAGCATCTGGCTACTGTCGACTGGTTCACTTTGGTCTCCCGATAGGCACCCACCATACATTCCTCGTCGGTCGGTCCGTGCTGACCCGCAGGTGGTCCTCGACCCATCATACGCTGAGTATGCCGATATGTTGCAGATGAGTGATGACGCCGATCAAAGCCAACATCAGTTGGCATCTGCACAGCTTGTTGGGGCGCCTTCACCGTCGCAGGACCCGGTGGACGCTCCTGATACAAGCCTCGGTCAGCCGAGTGCTCAGCCCCCCGGTCGACAGCCATCGCAGAGGACAGTGTATCCGCACAGCACCTTTTCGCCATCGCCGTTTCAGCGCGACCGGAGGCATCATCCAAAGAGGGGCCGACAGTAGTTTTTTTCTGTTCTCCTTGTATGGAACATGATTTCGATTCTCATGTTTGTATTATGTTCGATTGTATCAGTACTCTTACGTTTTCACTAACTATTTGATGTTCATTTTGATTTTTGGGAATTCGACAGATTGAACCAACCACGAAATATACAAATCAATCAACGCAGCCAACCACAAGTCTTTTCTTCCTTAATTTCTCGGTTGGTCGACCATCTAATATTTTTTTTATTAAAAAACATGTAATCTATGTTGTTCTGAATGTTAATTTTTTTCGAGTTGATGTTCTTTTTAAATAAGCAAGTTGGTATTGTTAAATTGTCCCAATATTACAAGTAAACACTTTTGGACACTTGGCTTCCAAGAAGATATGTTGGAATTTTTATCCACCTAGGACATTTAAATATTAAAATTTTTCAGCGGGTTCGTTCTTCAATGATTTGTGGACTGATTTGTATGTATATATAAAAAAAATTTTGGGGTCCTGTGACCCACAGGATGAGATAGATAATTCTTGCTAGCTCTACCAACACATGTTGACATGGAGTAGCCAAGGTTGTACCAAAATCAAAAAAAATATAGGGTGGGATATTCTGTAGACTGGAATGCAAAATTTAATGATTAAACTCAATTGCCTCTGAATGGAATAAACACGCCAATTTTTTGCATGAAGAATGATTTTCTTTAGTTAACTGCTATTCATTTTTGCTACTTGTTTTTCTATTCTCCAAAAACTTATCATGGCAATTTTTGCAAATTTTTGCACCTCAGCCTACATCAAGCAATAATTTTCTTTTCTTTAAAGTTTTTTTTTTGAAAACTCCAAAAAAACTCCAATATAAAATTCACATAAGTTTAGATAAGAAAAATATTCACTTTTTACTATCACCATCTAGACACCTATTATTATATGACCCATCTATGAATTTTCATGACACACCTCTAACTATCGGTCAGTTTGAAAAGCGAATTGAGTGAGGATATGACCTAGTGTGACGACCCTTCTCATGAGGTTTATTCCTCAGTAAAACGTGCTTTGCCAAGTAATGGCTATAATCTACAAGCTAATACCATCACCTAGGAAGTGGCAAGACAAATCGTCACACCTAGTAACACCTTTTATGATCATGTAAAAGCAGTGATTGACTCACGAGGAGGGGTGGTCGGCGGTGCAGAAGACGGCAGTGGTGGCGGGAGCAATGCAGGGTGCGGTGGTGTGGGTAATGTAGGGCATGGCGTGACAGGTGTTCGAATATGTTGGCATAGATGATCACGGTTAGTAATCGGAGCACCACGGTGACTTGCACGATGAGAAGAAAGGGAGATTGCATAGCCATGAAGAAGCTCCATGGAGTAGTGTGCTTCCTGCAAGTGCAAGGCTTGATGTCATTTATACTATCATTACGGCGAAATATCACATTGGTCCTTGACTTCTCCCAAAAGGTTCATATCCGTGTGTGTGTGTGTATATTAATTTTACTCTCTATCATCTAATTTTTTTAGAATTTTTTAGAACTTTGAGACTTATGAACTCGTTCTTTGTAGAGTGTATAAACACAAATATCAAATCTATATCTATAGTATATATATATATATATATACAGTGAAAGAATCGGGTAGAAATCACTGTCGAGATAGAAAAATGAAAGCCAATGATTATGACCATTGGATCAGATCTTGGCAATTTAGGTGAGCCATTGAAAACCACAAATATTTTTTTTAAAAAAATTTCGTCTTTTACTCTTGCATTCCGTCCCAGATTCTAGTGGTACGTATATGGGAAGTCCGTCTTGATATATGCCATTTAAATATTAAGTTAGACTGTTATACAATGTACTAAAAATAAAGAAAAACCATCTAAGTAGTTCAATAATTATTCAAGTACAAATGTCTGTTTCCCAACAAAAAAACTAGTTGTCTTCGTGGATTAGTTGAAAACTAAGAAATTAAGGGTGCAAATGGATCATATTTGAATCAGATTTTAGTCAAAATCATATATGTATTCATATTTTTAAGTTGAATTTGGATTCGAATTCAGATATGATCGGATTTAGATCAAATTATTTTAAATTCAAATCGGATTTCATATTTTATCAGATATTATTGATATTTTTTATTTTGTTATCATCTTAGTATAAAATTTAAATTACTCATTCTAAATCCATAACTAATATAGTTTGAATAAATTTATACTAATTTTGTACTATTCATGAAAAAATTTGATTAGAAAATTGACATATTACAAATTTAGATAATTATTTCATATACAAATAACCTTCAAATTTAAATTTAGATATACAAATTTATTGTTTTATTGATTTTATTAGATTCAGATATGGATTTGGATATTATTATGTCGGATTCAGATAGAGAAAAATACTATTCGGATCCATAAATTTTTATCATATCAACATATTATCGATTCAATAATTAGATAATTCTCATTGCTTTTACACCCCTAACGAAAAATACCAATTTTGATCATATATCACGGAGAGCTACTATCGGTGGTTTTAAAAATTAAGTACAATTTTAATACATAGAGTCGGAACATATAATATTTTTGTAGTTTCACTTACCTTTTTCTGAAAATAAAGGAAAAAAAAGTGTCTTTCTACCTTATTTGTGGAGCATTATGGAACTTGTGATCCACAGATACTCAAAAGAGGTGACAAATGAAACCATAGCACAGTTAGTATTGCTGAGTTATTTGCTCGTCTCTTTCCTGGCACTACAAACTACAACTTTCTTCCATATTTCCATCCAAGCGCGTCATAAACGGTGTGTTCATAAGAGACCACCACTAAAACAAGATACAGTTTGGACCACGAAAACTTTGTTAAAAAAATAAAGACTTAGTAAAATTTGATGGAAAATTTTCTCCAAGAATTTTATTGTTCCAACCAGCGGCTAATAAATGGATTTTTCTTTTTTGTTTTGCTAGGCAGTTGGTATTTTTTTTTCTTATCTCATATGTATCTCTTTTTATTGTCGAATCAGACCTCTCTCTTTAATCTACTTTCTTTAGAATTTACCTAATCTCCCTTTTAGTATCACCACCAGTGATGGTCGATGGCGACTAGTGAGGGAGACAGGCATGATGGAGGTTGTGGAAGTGAGGGTCCTGTTAGATGTGGAAGGTGGTGGCTGATGTAGGAGAAGACAAGAGAGAGTAGACAGGTGGTATTGATACTATCCTCAGTGTTGATTGCCGCGGTAGAAGCCGAGAGAACGGTGGGGGCACCGACGACTATCAGAGAAGGAACCAATGGGGTATTGGGGTGGGCATAAGGTAGCAGCAGTAGAATGAGGTGGAGGAAGAAGAGAAAGTATAGAGGAGGAGAGTGGAGATTGAATTTAGTTTTGAATTGATGGTACAAATTTTTTAAGAAAAAATATATATATATGTAATCTAGACAATTTTTTTTTTGTCATTGTGTTTTTACTTATCATATAATATGACTAGTTTTTGTTATGGTAAATTGCTTCGTGCCATATTGGTTTCTTTAATAACAATATCGTGTCAATTGCTATTTCTACTTTATGATCTGACCTGACATAACGCATTTTACAGCTCTAAATTTACCCAATTATATACATTAGCTAGTTGTGTTTCGTATATCATTAGTGGTATCTAATACAACTAGTAAAATATAAATACATTATTTGCTTGTCTCGTCATCTTTAGTTAATTTTTAGGTGAGTATGTTGATCCCTAGGAGTAAGTTGAGGAAATACCAAGAATTAACAATCTTTTAGAAAGATAGTCCCCTCGACCTCCTAGGACGTTTTAATTGTCTAGATGTACTCTTGAGTATAAGTTATATGTTTTAAGTAGGCTTAAATGGAAAAATTAGAGTTAGTAACTAATCCCTTTGTTAACACAAATGTGGATGCAGGATCGGACGGCTCAAATCGCTCCCACGCAATTCCATAAACAAACAACAAAAAAACCAATCCATCCCCACCCCCCTAACTCCTCGCCGGCGGCGACAGCATGGTGGACAGCGGCAAGGCGGCAGCGGCGGCGGCGGAGAAGGCCGCGAGCTCCACCTCTCCTCCTCCGCCAGCGACGAAGCCGAAGGCCAAGGCGAAGCTGCAGATCGAGGGGTACCCCGTGGAGGGCCTCTCCATCGGCGGGCAGGAGACCTGCGTCATCCTCCCCACCCTCAGCCTCGCCTTCGACATAGGCCGCTGCCCGCAGCGCGCCGTCTCCCAGGACTTCCTCTTCATCTCCCACGGCCACCTGGACCACATCGTACTACTACACCACAACACCCCCTTTGCAAATCTTGGCTACTAAGGCAATGTAATCATGTAGCAAATTTTGGCAGGGAGGGCTTCCGATGTACGTCGCCACGAGGGGGCTGTACAGGCTGAAGCCGCCGACCATCTTCATCCCGGCTTGTCTCAAAGAACATGTCGAGAGGCTGTTCGACGTGCACAGGGCCATGGACCAATCCGAATTGAAGCACAATCTTGTGGCATTAGACATTGGTGAGGAGTTTGAGATGAGGAGAGACCTCAAGGTGAGAGCTTTCAGGACGTATCATGTCATACCGAGCCAGGTGAGGCAAATTAGCTCTTGAATTGTTTCTGTGTCGTGTGTTTCGTCGTCAGTAATGATCTTAGTCTGCGTGGAATTCGCAATGACGTGCTCGAGGGATGCTTAGGGATATGTGATATACTCGGTTAAGCAGAAGCTCAAGCACGAGTATATTGGTCTTCCGGGGAGCGAGATCAAGACATTGAGGTTATCAGGTGTGGAGGTCTGTTTTGGTAGATGTTAAGGTTAAACAGAATTATAGTTTAGTAATGGTTACTGATGTTCTGTGCCTTTTCTTTTTCTTTTTTTTGCGCCATCCAATTACCACTTGCAGGTTACAAATACAGTGACAACACCTGAGATTGCTTTTACGGGAGATACAATGTCAGATTTCATTCTTGACTCTGAGAATGGGGATGCACTGAAAGCGAAGGTTCTTGTGATGGAGGTCCTGCTTCTTGCTGCTTTACTGTGAATTTTGTTATCATATCTTCTGTTTAGCTAAACAAGTACCGTTTTATGAAATATATTTGTGCCAATTTTCACAGAACAAGACTAATTTTTATTGACATTTTTTGTTTTCAAATGTAAAATTCTCAGTTTCTTTGCTAGCTAAAATCTTTTTTCCCCTACGAAATCATAGTTCTTGTTGTTCCATTATCAGTGGAATGATGCTGCTGTTAGAAGCATGTTTCACTTTTAACTGTGAATGACTTTCTTTGGTTTCACTATGATAGTGATGTGGCTTAATGTGCTGACCCTAGCTATATCAACATCTATTAATGTACTAAACAAAGGAAAGCTTCTTAATCATAAAATATTAAGCATGTACTTTTGTTATAGCTGTTTTAGTAACTAGTTGTATCAATCTTATGCTACCTTTATTAAGATACTTTTGTTGATTTTGATGTATGTGAAGCTTATTGCCATTTTATTTGACTTATTGCCATGCTTAATCTAGTGAAATATGTTCTATTAATTTCAGAGTACCTTTCTTGATGGTTCTGTTTCGATTGACCATGCAAGAGAATATGGACACACCCACTTATCTGAGGTTATTCCTAAGTCTTGTTTGTTTCGTATCTGTCAATGAACTAAACTAACTACACCATCTGTAATATTATTTCCTTTAATAATGTATACAGATAGCAAGTCACTCTGACAAGCTTGAAAACAGAGCTATTCTGCTGATTCATTTTTCGGCTCGTTATACTCCAGAGGTGAGCTAATATCTATGAAAATCCATTGCTTTGATTATCTTTTGAAATTCTCTGACTAGTTGTACATCTGTTATCCCCCATGATTCAATTTTTCGCCCAGATGTCTCTGAGGCATAGCTTGTCATGAAAATAATATCTGCATAAAAAGCCTAATATTGTTGCTGCTGCTTCAGGAAATTGATGCTGCGATAAGTAGATTGCCTCCATCTTTTGGTAGTAGGGTTTATGCACTGAAGGAAGGCTTTTGAAGAAACATGCATTGAGCAATCAGAAATGACGTAGTCTTGCTTGCCTTCTTCTCATCTACCTGAAGAATACTACAGTATATGATCATGTTGTATTGTTCTCTCCAAACGCTTTCCAATATTTTTTTGTGCTAGTGTAACGGTTTTCTTGACATGAGCTTTTCAATTCCCATTTTTGCTGATTAATCTAGACAATTCCAGCATATTACATATCACATTTGACCTTATATGAATTTGACAAGAGAAGTGAAAATAAAATTTTTGCTCATAGAACTTTTGTTGGCACAATGTCGAAGTTTTTACTTCCAACCTAGTTCAAACTATAGTGCAAGCAGCTACGGAGAATCTCATCATTGTTTGGCAGTTGGCACTCAGTTTCTCTAAGCTATGCACAATAAATATCATGATGTGTTGAGCTGATATTATATATAGTGTTATTGCAATTTTTTGAGTTCTATAGTTGGCATTCCTAACGCATATGCACTGGGATGAATAACTTCTGTGAAAATTTTAGATAGACATCCTGGATGTGAAGTTTTCTGTGATCTGTTTAGAATCGCCGAATGTTGGATGAACCACCTAGGATTGTAGTGTGGTGCGGTGCTGTGTTGTGGAGTGTGGCAGTTATGGTGGATGTTGCTAGGAGTTTTCTCATGTCAATATATATTTCATGCTCAAAGAAATAGCGGTTACGTTGATGATGTACAATATGCGCTTAGTTACACATATTTGGAAAGAAAAAACAGCACCTATATTTTCTGAGAGAAAAAAGGGAATTCAAACAGTAGTTATATATGCATATGTCAATTTCACAAAATTTTGAGACAAATGGATAGCAAATTAATCCCATTCCTCCATCAATCTGTTTGTCCACTACCATGAAGACTAGTATGTTTCCCAACTCATGTTTCTCTCCTCCATCTTCTCCCCCGCCCGGCGGGGGCAGGTGGATCTGGTGCGCCAGCCATCAGATCAGCACGGCCTGCCGGGACGGCATGCTAGCGTGCCGGCGAAGCGCGTGAGCCTCCTGACATATGAGCCGGGCTTTGGCTTGATCATGTCGAACTTGCTCACCTTCCTGGGGACTTTGCCGGACGTGTTGAAGAAGGCGCCGTTCAAGAACATGTCGCTCTCCGAGTGCCACACCCAGTTCTTCCAGTCATTCTCCGCCGCATAGTGGTGGTTAGTGACCTGTCAGTTCGCCGTGGTTACGGTGAATTAATCATTAACCAAGATATATATATATCAAATTGTTTCACGTAAGTACCGCTTTCGCCGCCATGTTCGGAGGAGCGATGTAGCGGTTTCCCTGGCTGATGATAGTCGGGTTCTTGCTGCCGCCGATGGCGTACATCAGCCAATGGGTGTAGTCGTTGTTGACGACGTGGAAGTAACCCCACCGGCACCTAAACATTTACACAAATTAAGGTTATATAAGCTGTAGCTAACTTCTAAGGCTATGTTAGGCTGTGCTGTGATACTAGGACAAGGTTGGTGGATGAGAGCTCCAGCTTCTCTTTTCGAAATTTATGTTTGAGACTAAGGTTATATATACCTTGGCATTCTCTGCACCAGTCCTCTTCCGAAGTGATTGAAAGCCACAGTGATCTGCATGATCTGATCCTGGGGGTAGCTGTCACTTGCACCAAACAACATCACCTGGAGATCCATACACATACACATCAAAATTTTGGCAAATTAATAAACATCTATGAGACTAATTACTAACTACTAATTACATGCTCCTACTAACTAATTAGGGCGTGTTTCATCGAAGTTAAGCTTTTAAACTTATAGGAGAAACCGTGAAATAAACTCCGCGAGTTAAACATTAAAACCATTTAAGGCCTTAATTATGAGCTAGCTTACGTCGTTGTGGTGAGTGAGGTGGCAGTTGGAAATGGTGATGCCGGTGGATCCCTGGACGACGTCGATGAGGCCGTCCTCGCAGAAGGACAGGGAGATGTGGTCGATCCAGACGTTGGTGGCGCCGAAGAGCGAGATGGCGTCGCCGTCGGCCTTGGTGCGGAAGCCGGCGTGCCCCGGCGAATCCCGGATGATGCCGCCGGGGCTGGCCTTGATGTCGTGTATGTGTATGTTGTGTATGATGACGTTGCGGGAGAACTGCACGGTGATGCCGGCGCCGTTGGCGATGTGCACCTGCGCGCCGCGGCCGTCGATGGTCTTGTCGTTGCCGACGAGGAGCTCCTGGGAGAGCCGGATGATCATGGAGCGAGCGAAGATGATCCAGAGCGGCTGGGTCTGCATGGCGCCCCACCGGAGCGTGCCGTACCGGGGGTTGGCCACGTCGTTGTCGGTGGGGTCCGTCACGATGTAGAACTTGCCGGCGAGCCCGCCGGTTGTCTTGTGGCCGAAGCCCTTGGCGCACCGGGCCAGCCGCTTGCGGTCCATCGCCCAGTTCTTGCGGCAGCGCCAACACCGGTCGATGGGGTTCGTCGCCATGCACGGGCCCGTGTAACGGTGCTGCGCCATTAGACCCCTCCTCGTGCTATTCCTATTAGTTGCCCTGCATTTTTTTAATTAATAATATATGTGTGTGTCATTATACAATCATATCTCTCTACTTAAAATTTAATAATTAATCCTTCTACTACACTAGAACTGGTGCAATCAGATTATCCATTTCTTCGTATTCTCTACTAATTCTATTAATGTATTTACTACTAACACAATAATTATACGTAGAGTCAAACTATTAGATCTGACATATATGATCTATTTATAAGTGATAATTGTCTTAATAGAATTACATATCATCGGAGAACTAGGCGAAAGAAAAAATCTGATTGCCATATATCTAACTACTTATATGATTGGAAATGACTCAAAATACAAAGTTCCATATACTATATTAAATATGTGCAATTTTTTTTATCTCTCTCCTAGGCTATGTATTTTTTTTTTTTTATGATTGATTGGTTCTGCATATGATATGGTTCTAAAAACTGTGCACAAGATCCAACTCTACCTAGCACAAGCACATCATACGTGCATGCACCCTTGCATTCTTATGTTACGTGAGGTAAACCAAACGTTATGTTGCACCGGTGAAGGGAGATAGAACAAGGAAATGCCTGTGGACGGCGCGGTTGAGCCTGTTCTCGACGGCGACGGGATCGGGCTCGTACGCTGCCCTGGCGGCGGCCTCCGCCTCCTCCTTGCGACTCTGCCAGTGCTCATCAAAGTCGCCGATGTTGGCGTCCGACACGACGGCCGCCGTCACGAGGACGGCCGCGAAGAGGAGGAAGGAGCCGGGCTTGCTCCACTGAAACCTCTCCATGACTTATTAACTCTTTCCTACACCTCCCAAGAGCCTAAGAAGGCAGTGCCATGTATGAGCCCTATTATGTAAGGAGAGCGTTTGGAGGGGAGGTGTCGTGGTGTTGAGCTGTTGGGTATTATTAGCGAGAGGTGAAGCGAGGAGAGAGGCGAGCCACATTTCCTGGAGAGAGAGAAAATGTTGCGTGAGTTGCGCATGTTTGGTTTGGTGGTGTAAGTGGTGTTTAATTTTGTCTTGGGGCTTTCTATTCTTGCCTTCTTGGTCGTGTGAGGGAAAAAGGTTTGAACGGGTCAAATTAATTGACACCACGACCGAGTTTTTTTTACTAATAACCCACATTTAAAAAATAAATACAAAACTAACCCACAATTGCAATAATTCACAGAAATGACCTGCCACGTCAGCTTGTCGAGCTCCCAGAGCTCGACAAGCTACAAGACCCACAGCAGCCTTCTTATCGTGGTCGGAAGACACGACTAGGGACTTGTCGTGTTCCTCCCTAGTCGTGTCTTCCGACCACGACAAGCTGCAGCTACTTCTCGCACGTGGAAAGCACAACAAGGAAAAGAATTTATTTGCGGGAACGGGGATTCAAACCCGGGCCGAGGACGCGGGAGCGAGCGCGCGAGCCAGTTGGCCTAGCACTCTTATCTGCATTAGAAGCGTTAACCTAATTAATATCCCTTTGTACAGTAGAGGTATGATTGAATTATGAACTGATTTGTAATCTGATTTCACAAATAAGTATAAACTTATACGTTATACTCATCTAACAAGAGATTTAATAAAATATGACTTGATTTGATGATTTTCGATATAAACTGAAAATATGGTACTTTAGGGTAAAATAAGATCAGAGTTTTGTCGATTTTGAATTATGGCCTTTAAGATGTGATTTTGTAATGTGGACAGAAGAGAAAATTGTATCAAATAGCATTTGAAAGAGATTTGGTAAAGAAATTCTAAATTTGGAGTTAATCTGAAGATTTTAGCCTTTTTGGGTTTCTAGATATCAGATAAAGGACTAAATTACGATATAATTTGGACTGATATGTGAAAAAGGCTTAAATGATATGATTTGGCTGCCAACTTTCTGGATTAAGGTATTGACATACCCATGATCATAATCCAAGAATAATCTGATCTTGATTAGGTCAAGATTTAGCTAAATCTGAGTTCTGAGTATTTAGGGTAATTAGAATCATGTTTTCGAAAACAAATAGGATTGATAGATCTGAAATTTAGAGATGGAATTGAATCTGGTTTCTAAAGACTTTTATGTTTGGCAGTAACAAGATCAGTTCAACCCTAATCTATCTCAAACCCTAAAATATCAAAATCTATCATGTGAACCCAAATCAAGATCAGTGGGGATTCGAACCCAGGTGGACAACGAGGTAGAAGAGAGTTCCCACCAGCTGGGCTAGGAGTTTTTCCCATCATACTGTACATACATAAATACATACATACTGTATAGATATATATATATATATATATATACACACGCACATATATATATATATATATATATATGTATATGTATATGTATATATATCTATAGAAATATATGTAAGTATGTATCATATAATAAAAATATATAAGAAATCTAGTAAACTGCATGATTCATTTTGAATGTAACACACTGGAAAATAAAAGTGTTAGTACATGTTCGCTATGGGTTCGGACGACCCCTCTTATGCCCATGCCCATGTCTATCTCTCTGAAAAGGCGATGGTGAGTACGGATCAGGTGGCACATGTGATCGCCGCCCAGCCGCGGTAGAAGGACCATGCCGCTCAGTACCTGCATGACCCTGAGATGGTTGTGTCGGTGGAGGGTGATCTTCGAGCTCGCTAGGCGCCAACTGATCCGGTTGGTAGTACTGATGTGCATGAGGGTCGTGCAACCCTAACATGCTCGAGACCCAGTCATCGTTGTCCCGCTGTTGTGCCACCCAACTAGGCTCGGCCCCCTGCGGAGCGCAGTACTCACGATCGTCATCCACATCCATGTGGTCGTGGGCGGGCTCCCCCCAACTCTCCTAAGTAGACCCCCCAGGGACTGAGTGTCTCTGTCCCTGGACAGCCTGCTCAATATGATCCTGGCCCCAATCTTCGTCAGCCGCAAGCCGCTCTGCCAACGCCCTACTCGCATCGTCCCTGTCTTGACGACGGATGTCGTCCTCGTCTTGACGACGGATGCCGTCCTCATCATCAGAGTCATCTGAACCGGGAGTGCGATGTCTCGACGGGCCCCCAATATGCAGATTTCTGCGTTGAGCACTGTGCATTGACGAGAAACGATGAAGCCGAGACGGGCCGGCGGACGTCCCTGGTATGTCACCTCCCCAGGTCGACGATGTGTCATGATGACTGCGCGGTGCTGACGAAGTGCTCTGTCGAGCACCACCCAGGTTAGACCGGGCTGACATCGGGCTAGGCGGCCGGGCCCCTCTTCGGTGCGGAACCGATGCATCTGTCTTTCGGCCACAAGTAACGTCGAAGAAGAAGATTCGTTGTGCTGCTACACGGATGGAATGTAGGGCAGCACGCGCCATCGCCTTGAAGCGTGGTCCTCCTTCCAAGCGAGACGACAGGTTTGCCGCCTGGCTGTCGATGGCCAACGCTAAGTCACCCTGCACATGCGAAACTCATATGGGAACTATGGAAAAATAGATAAGATAAGAGACCAACATAAGTATCCAGCGAAGACGAACGTACCGAGATATGTATCCGGCCTGGGAAATGAACATCAAGGCCGAGTCGAAGACTGTCTTGATGTGATAGTTCTGTCGGCGAGGGGGGGGCCGCATGAGCGAGTCGCGTGCGGGTGCGCGGCACGTACCACTGAAGATAGGCCTGGGACGTCCCAGGGTCATACGGCCGCTCCTCCACAACAACATCCGTCGCCGCGTGGTCCTCCCACTCGTCGACCCATTTGGAATTCTTGATCTACCAGTTGTCGAAGTGTTTTCCTCTACGTGTTTGTCTGCAAAAGGTGACGCGATGCACATAAAGCAAAGAAATAAACAAATATGAGTATGTACATGAGATATAGAAAATGTTCGAGGCATACACGTGAATCTCCCGCAGGAGATGGCGTTGTCGATTTCTTTCCGGGGGCGGTATCTGCTGATGTAGCCCGAATTGGCACATCACCCTCTCCGGAAAATACGGCTCCACCCCATGTGAGAACACCATGTGCCGGCGTGTAAGCCAGCAGTCTTGGCCCGCGGTGTAATGCGAGAAATGCCATGCGGTGCAACCTGCGAGATGTGCTCCGGTGTCCATGGTCGCCATATGACGCGTGCGTCCGATAGGAGATCAAACTCTCCCAGGTACGCCAAGTAACAGCGGTGAATCTGTGACGATGACCACCTCGGCCGACCTCCCAGCCAACGGGCTCCCATGGTCGGCCGGTCCACCCAATCCTCATATTCCGCTGGCGCACCGTACGGATAGATGGGCGGCTGTAAACGCGGCCAACCAACGGGGAAGTGCTCCCATGACCACAGTTGCAGCAGTACAGGGCATGCGGAAAGCAACGATCCAGCTGCAGTCCTGCAACATGCCTCGCAAAGGCCCCTGTACGTCGCGCACAACACTGCCATCGCCCAGTTGTAACGTGGCATGGCCCCTGCGTCAGCATCGACGATACTCTCGACCAGAGGAATGAACCACGTGTACACAGTGTCACCGTGCGTGGAAGGGAACAAAATATACTGCAGCGTCACCAGCAAGTACGCGAAGATATGCTGCCGAACTACATCGGCGGGGGCATCATCGGGGCACTCACGGTAGCGCGCCAGAAATCGGTGGGGGACACTACGCCTGGATGCCGGGATCTCGTCAGCGTGGTTAGCGATGTTGAATCGGAGGTACATCTGTGCGCGCCAATCTAGGCGTGCTGCCCGGGGGACGATGGAATGTCCACTGCCAAGTAAACCAAGCAGCATGCTCACATCCTCCAGCGTGACTGTCATCTCCCCCCAGCGGAAGTGGAAAGTGTGGGTCTCCGGACGCCATCGATCTACCAATGCGGTGATCAACGACCTGTCCAGTGTGAGATGCTGACCTATCTGTAGCATACGGGCGAACAGCAATAAACCTGCAGCCCGCAGGATGGGGATATAGCCCTCATGCAGAGGCCAGTACTCCAAGGGAGCACGGACTACCAGCGGCTCCAAGTCCCCGCCCTCGGACAAGATGCGGCCGCGATGTCCACGATCACATGTACTGCTCAGTAGCTCTGGAAGATCTCTATCCCCGCCAGCCATGCCTGTCAAAACATAAAATATGAACCATTATTGAAAGTAACATAACATACATCGGGAACCGTTATTGAAAGTATCATACCCATGGATAGCACACGACATGAAAGTAACATAACATGAATCATATTACAAGGTTTCATACAGATTACAACAATCCAATGCAAATGATAAGCGTATTACAAAGTTTATTACAAGGCTATGTCGATGGTCCGGGTGCATTCAAACAATCCTTCCTGCTATGTCCGGGCTGCCTACAGATCGAGCATTTCCTAGCTCGTGAGCTACCCCCTGTGACTCGTCCATGTCGTTGTGTATTCGGCGTGTCTTTCGTCGCCCTGGACCCGTTCGCTTTAGATTTACATCTGGGATCCAGATAGTCTCGCCAGCAGGGATAACTCTGTAGTCACCGAGCGTCATAAAAACTCTCCACACGCCACTCCACGTGTTTGAAAGGTTGTCAAGGCTGAAGTACTCCGAAAGGTAAGGCGCAGGGCTCACACCGAGCGCCGCACATGAAGCAAGGACATGAGAGCAGGGCTTGTGCAGTAGCTTCGGTTTGTTACATGAGCACTCAGCGACATCCCCAAGAATGACCTCGTGCACCCGCCCAGGTCTCAGTTGGCCGCTCACGTTCTTCTGCCGAAGGCAGACTTCAATGATTCGGTGCAGTCTGTTTATAACTGTCACCTCGTGCCGCTGGGCCTTGTCTACGCGAGCAGTCAAGTACGACTGCACAACATCTGGCAAGGTTCTCATGGGATCGTCGACTAGCGTTTTGGCGGCTACACTTCTGTTGTTGAAGTACTCGGCTGTGCGGTACCATGTCATCTCCACTACAGCAGTCACCGGCAAACACCGAACTCCCTTCAACACATAATTGCACACCTCTGAAAGGTTCGTCGTCATTATCCCAAACCTTGCGCCATCTTCGTCGTGCAGCAAGGATCATTTCTCGATGTCCTTGTCCTGAATCCATTGGGAGAATTTGCTGACGTTCGCATCATCAGCAGCATTGCTGGCCCTCCTCGTGGAATACTTCACTGTCAGCGCCTCCAATTTGTCGAACACAGCCTGGAACTTCCTCGATTGATTTTGCATGCACAGCCGCTTGAACAGATCCATGATCTGTTTATTGCGGAAGTGTGTGAAACGGTTTGCTGCAATGTGCCGCATGCACCAACGGCTGCGCACATCCTCCCATTTGTACGGAGCATCTGGGGCCCGCGCATTACCTCAATGGCATGGAGCAGCCCTCGGTGGCGGTCCGATATGATGCACACCTTCTCTCGATCACCAACAACCGCCCGCTTCACGTTGACCAGAAACCACAACCAACTTTCTGAGTTTTCAGACTCGACGATGGCGTACGCCAATGGAAGCAGTTGGTCGTTAGCATCCGCAGCAACAGCAATGAGGAGACAGTCCTTGTACTTTCCAGTCAGGAACGTACCATCCACGCATATGACTGGACGACAATAAGCAAATGCCTCGATGCACTGGCGGTATGACCAGAATAATCGACGAAGTACCTGAGTGTTCTGTATGGGGCTACCATCTCGACGTGTAGCTGGCTGATCGAAGAAATCTAAAAATGTGCCTGGGTTGGTCTAAGCGATGTTGCGCAGCAACCGCATCACATTGTTGTAGGCGTGATCGAATATGCCGAACATGCCCTCAATTGCCTTCTGTTTTGCTCTCCAGGCCTTTGCATACCTTATAGTGTACCCACACCTATCGGCAACTTGTTTCATTATTTCTCTCGGCATTATCGAAATGTTCTCTCGCACAGCCGGCTGGATGATATTACCGACGTACGCCGACGTCAGGTTCCTGTGTTTGTCCAGCGCCTCCGTGAGCAGGCATGTGTGTGCGGTAACCCTTGTCACCACAAAACCGATGTTGTCCTTCGGCCGCATCGCACGAATCTTCCATGGGCAGCCTGCTGTTACACAGGCTGCGACAAAAAGGTTGGGGTTTGACTTGACGACCTTATATTATCGATTAATTGCGAGGGACCAGCTCGCCACGGCATTCTTCAGATCTTCCTTGCTTTGAAACTCCTGCTCTACTTGTAAGCCATTGTGCTCGAAAGACCACCTCGAACCCTGATCCGTTGGCAACACAGCTTGACTGTATGCTGAGTGATCTAGCCACTCCTGCGGGGGACCAGGAGTATCGTCATCAGAGCCATCGGATGCCTCCGAGTCCGTCGAATCATCTTCGTCGGACACTGATGGAAGGCAATCCAGTACCTTGCACACATCTACGCGAGTATGGCAGAATACATCCGACCACTCGCTAGTCCTGAATCTCGCAGGACCGGGAATGACGCTTGGCTCACCCTCCACCGCACACTCGGCTGCTCGTACGTTGCAGAACTGCACATACATCGCGAACTGGCCGAGCAGTCCGCCATGGGGGTCTTCCACTCTTCGAATAAAAGAACTCCAAGATTTGTCCCCTTTAATTTCGCGCAGCATCCAGTATGGCTCATTATCTACCTCACGAATGATGAGCCCTTCGATTAGAGCCATTTCATCGCGAGGCCGTTTCCCGAACATATTCAGGATCCACAAATTCAGGTCTAGAAATGAGGTGTTATGTACACTCAGCTCGCCCGTCACATACTGGCAACGGCTCATATCAACCCGGCTTTGCCCCTCGCAAATTATGCCGTCACCATAAAATATGGAAAAATTTTCGGACTCTCCATTCCCTACACACATTCATCTCACACGTAAATAACATGACACCATTACACACATGCACATAGTTCCTAAAACCATACATACACATATACATTTGAAAAACATAATTTATAAACATAGAGCATGCATACATGCATGTAATTGAAAATAACCTAGTTTCATAATTTCTAAATACATACACATATATATTTTACAAAACCTAATTCTTAAACATAGAGTATGCATGTGCACAATTAAAAAAAACCTAATTTTTTATTTTCTACAAACATACACACATGCACATAGTTTCTAAAACCATACACATATACATTTAAAAAACATAATTTCTAAACATAGAGCATGCATGCATGTAATTGAAAATAGCCTAGTTTCATAATTTCTAAATACATACACATATATGTCCAAAACCTAATTTTTAGACATACAGTATGCATGTGCACAATTAAAAATAACCTAATTTTATATTTTCTATTGTGTGCACATAGTTTCTAAAACGAAATACACATACATTTAAAAACCCTATTTTCCAAACATACACACATACATTTATAAAACCCTATTTTTCCAAACATACACATATATTTTTAAACATACACACATACATTTCAAAAACATATTTTCCAAACATACACACACATATATTTGTAAACATACACACATACATTTCAAAAACCTATTCTCCAAACATACACACACATATTTAAAAACCCTATTTTTCCAAACATACACACATATATTTAAAAACCCTATTTTTCCAAACATACACACATATATTTCTAAACATACACACATACATTTCAAAAACCTATTTTCCAAACATACACACATATATTTAAAAACCCTATTTTTCCAAACATACACACATATATTTCTAAACATACAAACATATATTTAAAAACCCTATTTTTCCAAACATACACACATATATTTCTAAACATACACACATACATTTCAAAAACATATTTTCCAAACATACACACACATATATTTGTAAACATACACACATACATTTCAAAAACCTATTTTCCAAACATACAAACATATATTTAAAAACCCTATTTTTCCAAACATACACACATATATTTCTAAACATACACACATACATTTCAAAAATCTATTTTCCAAACATACAAACATACATTTAAAAACCCTATTTTTCCAAACATACACACATATATTTCAAAAATCTATTTTTCAAACACACACACATACATTTATAAACCCCTATTTTCAAACATATACACATACATTTTCAAACATACACACATATATTTAAAAAAATCTATTTTACAAACATACATACAGATGCACATATTTCCTAAACATATTCTTAAAAACATAATACCTACTCTTGTATACACATAAACATAAATATAAACCCTAATCACGTCATTAGCAACATAATTAACAGAATCTTAAATGCATTTCGAAAAAAATTACCTCTTTTCGAAGAACTCGCAATTCTCTACAACTTTCTCTTCTACACCAAACAAATTTATTGGACGGATTTTGCTAGATCTAGGGTGGAAAAATTAAACGAAGTGTGTGTATGTGTATGCTGCTGCTGCTGCTTCAAAGTAACTGTGTGTGTGTGAGTGTGAGTGAGTAGGGGACCAAATAAATACAGGGGACCAGCAGGACAGCTTGTCGAGTTCTGGAAACTCGACAAGGTACACAATATTAAAATGTATACTGCCGTTATAACAAATCCATTTCATAGCCCAGCTGGTGGGAGTTCTCCGGTGTTGCAAATACGGCTCGGGTTCGAATCCCCGCTCCCGCAATAAAATCTTTTTTCAGTTGTCGTGTCTTCACAGCACGACAAGAAGAGGCAGCTGCTCGTGGTCGAGGAGCACGACAAGTACTTGTCGTGGTCCAGAGGTTCGACAAGCTCGTGGTCGACGAGCACGACAAGAAGTTGTCGTGGTCTAGAAGCTCGACAAGTAAGGTAAGGCGTTGTCGTGGTCGAGGGACACGACAAGCCTCTGGTCGTGTCCCACGACCACGACAAGGAGGTCCCCGTGCGACTTGTTGCTTGTCAAGCTCTGCTGACGTGGCAGGCCATTTCTGTGAATTATTGCAACTGTGGGTTAGTTTTGTATTTATTTTTTAAATGTGGGTTAACAGTAAAAAAAACTCCGATCCTTATGCCTCTGGAGGGAAAATTGGGAGCGTGTAACGTGTATGTTTCTTTTCGATATATCCATGTGTTTTGCCTATAAGATATGGAATAGATAATTTCATATAAATTACGAAAAATCACGAATCATAAACAAAAATAAAGAAAAAGACATGAAAAAGACATACAAACCTTAGCCAAAATTGTGACACTCGATTTGTTAAGTAATAGCAAACCCATAGAGTACCCCATAGAGTATTTTGGCGGATTCCCAGCTCCGACCAACAATTGGACAACTAGCCAGTTTTCAATGGTTCTTGTCAGTTTCTTTTTCTTTTTACTGTTTGCTTTTTTTTAAGTTTTCGCATTCCTTTTACCTTTTATTTTCTAAAATCTTCTCAAACAGTGTAAAATCATCCCTAGCGACAGTCAAGGCTGTAGATACCAGGCAGGGCGATAACCAGCCAATTACCAATAGTAAATTAAATCCTCGTTTCGAACAAACTGTGCATATGCTCTCTGCCCATTTCATATTATGGGTCTAACACTGCTGCTGCCTCCTAATCCGACTTGAAAGTTTCTCAACATACAAAAAGGCTAAAAAGCACACTGTTCAACCAATGAACATTACACTGTGGCTGCTAAAGATAGTTCTATTAAAAGAATGTTTAGTCAGTGAAATGCATGCTATGGATGTTATTGAAAGAACAACATCCCTCAATGACACTGACAGGAAACGATTTCACATAGCTGGCAGGTACAACAAAGTGAGAACAGAGCAACTAGCTCCCATCACCTTCCCTTCCTATGACTGACAAATAATACAAACTACATTAAGAACTAATGCCTCCCATGATCATGCCAATGGGAAGCAGGTAGTAAAACAAGCGGAGTTGAAGCTGGATGTTGCGAAACTCAGAAGAGCAAAATTGCACTGGAGCTTGAGTACCAACAAGATGGCATGAGCTACTTGTGCTTGTTTCTGATATATACCTTGAGCATCCAGCTGGAGTACCAGCAAACTGCAGAGAAATGAAGCATTGGGAGCCATCAGAGGCTTCTGTGTTAAGGATTACTCAACATCTCCATCATTGAAGCCTCCTATGCGCTGCTTTCTTCTGTCAAAAACTGCCCGGAAGGATTCACTTTCTGCACGTAGTTGCTCATTGAATCGCCTCTTTGTATCCTTGTTGATCTGCCCCTTTGTACCCGTAGAATTGTCTTCAGTCAAAGGATTGGAGACCTGCAAGCAACGCAATTCACTACAGCAAACTGACAGGAACCCAAGGAGTGAAGAAAAAAGAAAAAAAAAAAGGTAAAAATAGGGAATGACAGGATAAAAGATCAAGAAAACAGTATTAGATGATTGATATAAATGCATAACCAGGGAGGGCTTCCTGTACTTAATTAACTGCGACAGCAGGGAAGAAATCATGCAGCCGTGATACAAATTTACATTTCCCAAATTCCATTATCAAACTTACACGGGAAGTAAATGCAAAACCATACTTCTACACTGACCGAATTTACTCAGATGCACAGAGTTTCCTGAACTCAAGTAGTTGCAAACAATAGGGAATAAGTTAAGCATCCCTGATAAAATTTTATGTTCCCAAAATCCCCATAATCAAATTTACATGTAAAGTGACTGGGAAGCTATAGTTTGGCGCTGCTCAGATTTAGCCATATGGTGCTTGGATATGGATTGCTGTGAGGTCTTAACTTCTCCCTAGTTGGCCTGAATTCCAACAGAACTAAGGGCCAGTTTAGCCTAACTTGAACTTTCACCACAATAAGCTTAAGCTAGGGCCAAACAACTTGCTTATCTTTGGGCTTAATTTACAACCCTTAAGCCCCCTTCCATAGAGGAGTTTACCAATGAGGGTGGCTTTACTGGGCTTATAAGCTGAGTTCATTTAAACAATTTTTTAGGCTTGTCTAATAAGCTACTTATTTTACTTACAAGTTAGAAGCACATAAGGGCGCTTTTGGCCAAGCCAACTTGTAGGGATTATGGCTTATAAACCCAAAAGTTTGACTTATTTGATAAGTCTAAAAAGCTGTTTAAGAAGTTGCCTTATTTAATAAAAGATGTGGAGAGAGAGAGAGACACATAAGCCGGGGGTGAGTGGTTGAAACTTATTGCATTGGGTAAGCTGAAACCCTCATTTAAGCCCCACAATAAGCTGGTTGTATGGTCACAGCTTGAGCTTATTTTGGCCAATAAGCCTAAGCTAAGCTCGGCCGAACACCCTAAGCCAGCTTATATGATAAATCTAAGCTAGAACAAACATTCCTTAAACATGCAGCTGTCCTATGAAGCTAAGTTGCCCAAATATGTTTTCTCAAAAAATAGAGTACCAGCAGAACCAGACATCAGTGACAGGCTTAGAGCTATTGATTTAAGTCGTTCTAACAATCCTCAATCCACATTTTCTGAAATGAACTAGACCTAACCACCTAGCTACAGCATGCAAACTAACAATGATGCGACCTGTACAAAGATTAGAAAGCAGTAAAGTACATCAAAAAATGCAAATCATATGGTTGCGGAAAGTAGAGTTCGTACTTGGTACTAACAAAATACCATATAGATCCAATGTGATTGCAAAAGTCTGGGAGTTGCTACTAACCAGATTGTACCCTGATCCAGGACCTATGATTAATGATGAAGTGAGTCTTCGCTTAGCAGCACCAATAGAAAATCCACCCTTCTCAAGCTGAAAAAAAAAAGAATATATATATATAAAGACTGAGCGGGAGGAATTTGAAATGGTGATTTGCCAGTTTGCCCACCCCACCACACAAGAGGAAAAAAATTAGTCACCCAAAACAGGAGTGAAAGAAAACACCATATTGAGAAATAAAGGACGTACTCACAAAACCATTTGTGTTTTGGATTGATAACACAAATTATAAAAAAAAATGCATCATATGGCTCCATAGCAATAAGCAGTCACCAAATGAATAAGTGATGGCAGTTTTATTTGTAGAAATCAAGCACCAGTAAAGATGACATGTGTGTAACCATACAAAAGATGAACAGTGTTTTTATGGTTATCAAGGTAGAAACCTCGACATGAACTTGGCTGTAGAGCTAATGATCCTTAAAGAAGCAGAATGCCAAATATGGACCACATGGAAAAGAACAATGTAAGGAAAAAATGAAAAACCATTTACCCCCTGAAGCATACACAAATGAGTAACTCAACAAAATTTTCAACCAAGTACATCTTTTAGCTCAACATTGGAATTTAATGAGGGTTGATTTTAATTATGCTCAAGAGAAATATTAACCAGCAAAATGCAGATTAATTGAAAAAGCCCAATGAAAGCAATGCAGTGAGCTTTCATTGAAATTTTAATAATGAAAGTTGATTTTCTTTATGCTTGGAGAAATAAAAGCCAGCAAAATTCAGCTCATTAAGAAGAAGCACAACAAAAGCAATGTACTGAGTTTCCGTTAAAGCATAAAACATACCCGATCACCCCAACTAACTGATTTTCGACGCACGCCATAAGTCTGTACCAGCCCAGAAAGAGCATTTGTACTTTCCTCTGCATGTTTTGACTTCTCTGCATCCTCATCAAAATCTTTTGACCATTTACTTTGTCCTAGTTCTTTGAAGCTCTCCAGATCTTCCTCTTCTGAGTCCCACCTTTCCCCTGGCTTTGAGAGACCTAAACAGATCACTACATTAGTACTGCAATGCCTAAATGTGGTGTAACTACTTAAATAAATGGAACAAAGAAACAAATTATGAAATTGTTGAACTGGAATACAACCAAATAATGCTAAAATTGGGATGGTGAAGTATATACGACAGTGGAAATCCACCCTCACAAAAAGCTACGCATTGAGCTAAGTCTGAAGAACAAACTGCAAAGATCATCTTGGGCTCAAACAACTCTCCAAACAATGGCACCACAAAATTCAATGGAAAAATGCCAGCAAGCATATATGTTACAACAAGCATGATGCTACTCTTTTGATAGTGCATCATTTGATACTATGATAGCCCGTAACTGATGGTGGCACTACAGGTTTATGACCATTGTTATTCGTAATAATACTATTATTCATATTACTACAATTCTGTGGCCAATCATCAGTTCTTTCAATCCCACAAAACCAGTTTTTATAGAGCTTTCTGCATTCAAAAGGATAAATGACCTTGCAAGGCATTTTCATAATTTTGAGGTGCTTAAATGTACAGCAGTTGAGTAGTCTCCGAGGATATTCACTAGTAAACAAATGATATAAAGGATACCTTGATCAGGTTCACCAGATTGTGATTCTGGTATAGCCTTCTGTAAGTTTTCAGCATCACTGCTAACTGTTATGTCATTGACATCGTCTACATCCTCTGTATCCATATCCACCTATTTCAAGTAGAGAAATCATGAGCTTGCATCGCTTTAAAAATGGCTGATGAAATAGCATTACCTCTTGTATAGAATGCTCACGGAGATTGTCATCATGAAATAACGACTGAAAAGATAAAGAGTACAATAGATGAGATAAATAATTAATATTGTACTTAAATGGTTTGTTAATTGCAACTATAGTAATCCTTTGAAAAACATACATGGACGTCTAACCGCAGATATAGTGGTGGAGCCTCCTCCCAATTTTCTGCCATCTTTTGGATATCATCCAACGTAAACCCATGCACGTTCCTAGCAGCGCAGCCCTGTTGTTCACAAAGATATCAAAGGAGCGCTCTATAAACATACATGGATGTCTAAATGCATTTCCCGAATTCCCACTTTTGTCAGTGACACACAGTTATTTGCCACTTAATAATAACTTACTGTTGGATCCTTATATGGTGCCTCAAGCAAGTATACCTCATAGCCTGATTTCTGCAAAAGAAAAGAAAGAATAAGTACCACACCAAAAAAAATTTACTTTCATTGAACACCAGAAGTTCAGGAAATAAAATTGCAAACAACAAACTAGAGCAGCTCCTGAACTGCCAAAGATATATACGACCAGATTTGTGCAAATTAGTCCATTGAAAGGCATAAGCATCTGAAGAAATTGTGCCGCCGTAGCATCTAAATAGTCATACTGCCAAGAAACAGAAAAGCCAAAGACATTTTGAACCAACTAAAGCACAAACAGCTGAAAAAGCCCAATAATTTCTTACAGTTCAACAACTCAATAGTTGATTGTCGCTATATGCAAGGACCAAAACCATTGAACAAGGTAAGCATGTTTTATTGCCCATAGGCAAGTAATATCAAAAGTAACAAACGTATCCTCCTGCAAGCAGCTTATTGTATACAGAAAACAGAAACCAGCTACTGTGTACATCCACAATAGAGTATGACAGAGGTCACTATCAGCACAATACAATTAAGCACAACATGCAGATGCACGAAAGGTGATGGTGCACACTATAGTCATTATTGTGTTCCATTCCACCCAGTATGGCTGGAATATTCCATTTTTACGAGCAAACCAGAATAAAAAGGTATTGTGTTCCATTCCGCCAACCGCCAACAATTCCACACTGCTCTACTTATTCCACTGAAATTCTAGCCAAAAAGAATGGAATGATCCATTCTGGTCAATTCGGTACCAGTAACTAAAGAAATTTTATGGCTCAGTCTTGATATTTAATGTGAATATGAAAATATATTTGACTAAAAATACATTTCTTCATGTATGTATATGCACAAAATATAAACATGCGCAAATTTTGAATACATACAAATATGCTTTATTTTCATACCCAGTATATTACAATGGTTGAATAACAAAATGTTCCACTCCAATAAATAAACTGGAATGATCACCAAAATGGAGTTGACAACTTTTGGTGCACATACACAGAACATGTGTGTGCATATGCATGCAGCATGCCCATTTGCCCACCCACAAGCACGCACTGGCATGCACACCAGGATTACTCACCTAATACCAACCACATTTTCTTAATCTATACTAATTACTAAATGTATACTGATATACCTATATCAAGTTGAGCTATGTTGGATCTGACCAAATTTACAACTAGTAGGATGGGGCAATGCATTTAAAAAAAGGTTAGCCATCCTAGAAATCAAATAAAACTAAGCCATATAGCTTGGCTTGTAGAATTTGAATAAATTTATTCTCAGTATCTCCCGCTATGACAACAAATGAAGTTTTCACGCACAAAACACCTGTTGAAGGTTTAAATACTTAACAAAATGCTCTAATAAGCAAAGTAATTTTCTCACAGTTGACACATTAGAGACTGAGGGTTTACCTTTGCAGTTGCCCAAAATTGAGCAAAATCAGCTACCCGCAGATTGCGGTCATCCACTAAAAACAGCCAGGATACCAGCAGTAAACAAGTCAGTTACCAAAAATACAGCATCAGCCTATGGTGAAAATGAAGGCATCTCCTGGTGCATAGTCACTGTGTGTCGCTAGTACAGCTAAAAGGTTACTAAACTGAATGTTTTAAACAGAATAGAATATGAAGTGCCTGTGCAAGCAGACATCCTCCCAGCATCTAGGGGGTAGGGGCACTCATGGTCGTTACTTCTGAAAACTGGAACATCATATCACTGAGTAATCATTAAATATGTCATTAAAGTATCAAAATTTATGATCATTGGCTAAAACCATCCATGCTGACATCAAGGTGTCAATCAATTTTATTTGCCCAGAAAAAACCACTTTTTATGGTAGAGAGAAACGATCGCTATAAGACCTTTTTCAGTGCTGCGTGAAATTTAAAGGCAAATATATACAACACACAGAATTGAATTATGACAAGAAGCATCAAAGCAAGGATGCCAACATGAACTAAATGGTTAAATCAT
Source organism: Pharus latifolius (assembly GCA_019359835.1). Classification (NCBI taxonomy): domain Eukaryota; kingdom Viridiplantae; phylum Streptophyta; class Magnoliopsida; order Poales; family Poaceae; genus Pharus; species Pharus latifolius. The sequence continues at coordinate 8,539,979 of CM033320.1, forward strand.
CATATAATTTGCTACACAACCCAATAATATTCCACACTACTTCATACCGATCACAAAGGTGAAATTTCCTTCATCAAGGGTCTTCTTAAATGCCTTCAACATGCTTGATCTGTAAGTCTATAAAACACAAAGGAACATTAGCCTCATTTGTAGTGCACCAGAAAAATAAATAGGCAAAAATCAAATAAAGAATTTTAGGACTTCTTTAGAACTTCAGAAAAGTAGTGAGTTTACATAGAATCAACAGCAAAGTGCAGCACATAGAATGCGAAAAGAACTGATCTATAGTTCTATACAGTGCAAAAGACAATAGATTTGTTTGATCTCATTCTCCTACCAATATGAGTACTCTGAGGAAGCCTAGCTCCACAAGAAAAACAAAAAAGTTTTGTTCATGTTGTAGGATACAGTATCATCAGGACGATAGGATTAATGCAACTCTAACAGATCTAGTTCTTCCAATATAACACTATTCCGAATCTTAAATTTAAGGAAAGATCATCTAATACCCTTATTTCAATTAACATGAACCTTTACTAAAAAGTTGCATCTCTGCTGAAATAGGATGATGATCAGCTTCCCATGTTTTATACTTGACAACATGTGTTACAATTTACAGTTCGCTAATATAGCAAGAATCCATTAATGTGCAGGGGAATGCAAGATGAGTAAAGTAAATAAGAATTTGCATTACCTCCTCCATTTCAGGCTCATAGCAATACTCGATCACTTTCTTGGTCAACTGCTTCCTTCCTTTGGATGCACTAGAAGATTTAGACCCTTCATTGTCTTCAACCTTCTAAGAGTATTTTAGCCAAATTTAGTCCATATCATGGTCAGAAGACAAAATATTCCATAACACAAAATAGCAGTATAACGAGCACTCCTGATCATGCAGTATGACTAGCTGTTCCAAAGCACATGACCAGCAGTTTCCAGTTTACACAGACCTTCTCAACTTCAATCATAAAATAATCATCCATTGAGTGAATTCTAGGTGCATTTCCACCATTCTCAACTTCAAGATCACGCAAAGCCTTTGCCAGATAGCTCTTTCCACTACCTGGAAGTTAAAAAAATCATATGGATATTAAATAACAACAATAGAAAACGATATGCTAGAATCAGATAGATGAACAAACTTATGAAGCATCACAGATAAAGAAAATATCACACTGGAAGAGCATAACTATTATCTATACTGCATACTACTGCAACTTTCTGGCATCAATATGGAACACATAATAAGTGATTCCGTAGACACTGAACAATGCCAAGCAGAAACAGGTGTCTCGATTTTAACTTCATTTAAAGCATAAGCAGCATAATAGATTTAGTGATATCCAGTGAAACTTGCTGCCAATGGCATCCTTAGTTTCATACATCAATTTTGTATAGCATACTAAGAATCAGGGACTCGATCAAATATCTCTGACTAAAAATGACAGGACCTCTCAAGTAACTGAGGTTCCTCAATCTTATCTATGCTGAAAGACTACATACGCTCTCAACAGGGGCAATGAGGAGTTAAGGACACTTGCCAACTGTTTCTTATTTTATCACGTTTTAAGATGAAGACAGTCCACATTAACACAGTATCTAGGCTAAGCTTATCATGTTGTTGACTATAAATAACTTAATACTGTAGCAGCATGTGAATTACCAGTGATACCTATTGGCAGTGGTGATTTAACTACCTAATAAATAATGGGAAATATTTATGAAGATTATGAAGGAACCTGGTAGCCCTCGGAGGATGATAACAATATGATCAGGGCGTGAACCACGAAGGTGCTGCTTGAACAAGTCACAAGCATTAACTATAGTGGCTTTTGCATTGTTAAGAGAATGCTCAATTGCATGGGTTGGCCTCCCATCTCTCAAATCCTGGTTTGAGTGAGGTTGATAAATCAAAACAGACCCCTGCAAAAACACACATATATGTTGATTACTGCTTCTTAGGGAACAGTAAAGAATCTAAGCATACGTAACATGGTTTATTGACAGCAACCTCATTGTGGGCGGGTCCATTGTAACAGTTTGCTTTTGGCACTGGGTGGGCTTGATGCAAGGTATGAGCCCTGTGTGGAAGCGTTCCAGTGGCCGGAGTACCAGACAGAACTGGAAACAATGACGAATTTACAGTAGGCAGAGGTGGCACGGTGTGGTAATCCGGGGGAGGGGCAATGGCACTGCCAGAAGGCACCGGAGGTTCTGATGGTGGCGGCACTGCGCCTCCCTCAGAATGCCAGACGCGGGGATCAAAATGGCTGCCTGCCTCAGCATATCTAGGCGGTGGCAGGTGTGGCGACCCACCAGGCGACAGATAGTGATGGTGATCACAGTCGAAATACTTCTCAGGAGGCCCTCCACCAGGCGCGTGACTGTAGCCATGATCAAAACCTGGAGCTACAGTATTATACCACTCAGGTGGCGGCGGCGGCGGCGGCGGCGGCATCTCGCCAGCGTCATCATAATTGGTAAAATTACCTCCTTGCGCATAGTGATTGTTATAATTTGGAGGATACCCTCTACCTCCCCCATAACCGAAGCCATCTAGTTGGCGTGGCTTGCCGTGCCACTGTGGTGGCGGCGGTGGCTGCGGGCCGCCGTGCTCTCGGATCAAGCCGAGCAGCCGCTCGTCCTCAACGGAAGACCTGCTCGAAGGCGGCGGCGGCGGCGCAAGGGCATAGGGATCGAACGGAGGCGCTTCGCCCACGCGCATTCGCTTGTGGGAGCCCTCCCTGTCGGGCGGATCGTAGCCGTACGACCGAATAGGGCCCCACATCGACGGCGGCGGCGGAGGCGGGTAGAACGGGGAGTGGTACTGCGGCGGCGGGGGAGGGGGCGGCGCGTGGAGGTCGTAGGGGAAGGGGTGGGGTGGTGGAGGCGGAGGTGGGCAGAAGGGGAAGTGGCGCGCGGTGCAGACGGGGCAGTGGTCGCCGGCCGCGATGGAGGCGGGGAAGCGCCATGGAGGGTCCATGAGGTGGTGGTCCGATGGGGATCTAGGTTTTCGTGTGGGGTAGAGGAGGAGGGAAAGGTTTCTGGAAGGTTCGAGAAGCTTTTCCGAGGGCTGCTTGGGTGGGAGAGACGGGTGGGTTTTCTGAGGGCTCCGTTGGTACTTGGCATGGAAGGCGAGCTCGTGGGGATAATTTTGATGGAATCCCTTGCAAAAGTAGTATTTTGCACGAGTGATTTTAACAAAGGCCCCGAGAGATTGGCAATTTAAAATTGGCAAACTGAGAAACAGTACTAAGAGTGTAGGTTGAATGAAATATAGTAAAGTAGTTAAATAATGATAAACGACAACAATTAGAATTTTACGCCTTCTAAAATAAAATGTTATGATTTTCCTTTCGGGTGTTGCAGCAAAAAGTGGCTATATGTTTTTTTTTATTTTTCTTAAACTTTGTGTATTATGTGCTAGCATTTTCTAAGTAATAATTGTTACATCATTTTATTTGGACTACTCATAGTCCTAATGAAATAGTCTCATTTTGAGATATTATAAATGTCGTAATCCATTCGATTTTTTGCATGTTTGGGATTATTTTTAGTTTTTTGGACTATTTTTTAAAAAATGTGTGTATGTAAAAGATTATTCTGTTTGAGTTTTGCCGTCCTAGTAACAACTCATGTTCAATGGAGAGAACCCCTTTTTTTAATTGTGGTAAAGGTTTAAAATATGGGATCCGTTGTCGTCATTCTTGTTTAATTTGGTTGTTGATATGTTAACTACTTTAATTCAAAAAGCAAAGTTGGTGGGTCTCTTAAGAGGTCCTTTTGCTGAAATCATTCAAGTTGATGTGATCAATAATCAATATGTGGATGATACGATTTTGTTCTTAGAAGATAATGTCAGAAATGCAATACATCTCAAATGGCAATTTTTTTGCTTTGAGCAGATGTCGGGAACGAGGATTATGTCCATAAAAGCGAATTATTCTCGTTGTGGCTCTGAGGAGAGGATTAGAGAATACTCAGCTCTCTTTTGTTGTAAACTAGTAGATTTCCGTTTACATATATGGGACTCTCCATTCATGTCATTGAACTTGGGAGGGCAGATTGGCAACCAGTGCTTGAAAAAAATAAAAAACGACTTGTCAGGTGGAAAGGCAAGATCTTGTCATACGGTGCGTGCTTGGTTCTAGTTAATTCTGTGTTAGCTAGAATTCCACACACACATATATATATATATAAGATGTGCTTAGAAACCATCCATACACACTGATGCAAGCATTTGCACCCACATGCATCAATTCTTGTCGATTTTTGCTAAGTTTCAGCCCCTTCGTCTCTGTCGGGCTCCAGAGCACGCTCCAGCGCCTGTCTGTTCTGTGCGCCGTCACTTACCGTGCTACAGCCGTCGCCAGCGTGCACCTAGTTGTCCAACGAGTTCCCTAAAGCCCACTAATCATCACCGACCAATTTTCCCCGCGAGATCCCAGCCGGAGAGCCGTTCCCGCTTTCGTTCCCATTTTTGTCGCCGACATCACGGTCGTTGCGCCAGCACCGCCGTGGCTCGCCGCCTATCCCCCGTGCACCACCAGCGTTGCCTCCACCCCAGGCAACCACCTGCCAAGCGCCACCTGCTCCGGTGGTCCCTCATCGCCGTTCACCGCACACGTTGTCGTGCCAATTTAAAAATTGGGCGTTTTTTATTCCGGTCGCCACCGACCAATCACCGGCGATCTCCACGTATCCCCCTCCCCTCTATTACCTCCAAGTGGTCGGTAGTATTTTCATCAGTCCAGATGGGCTGGCACCGATGAAACGAGGCTTTTCCTCTTTTTCAGCCAGCCGTACCGCCGTGCACGCGATCGCCGAGGTCGCCGCCGTTGCCGGCATGTCTCCAGCATCCCCTGCATGGCCCTGGGCCTCACTAAGGCAATGTTGCGGTCCTCGCCGTTGTTTTGTTGTTGGTCGTCGCTTGCACGTCTTTTGCAGCCGTTGTTCAGCCGCTGCCGGCCATGCACCATCGCCGTCGGCGTCCTTGTCGCATTCTTCAGTCTCCCAGCTTCCAGTAACGCACAAAGCCTCACTTAGGAGCAGCCCAGGACACATCTCCAGCAAAATCACCTGATCGTTGTCTCTGCACACGTCGTCCCTGCGCATGTCCAATGTCAGTCAGGGCTCGGCTCGACCCTCGAGGTGAGTCGTTTGCACAAACCGTGTTAGCCACAGCCCTAATGATCCCAAATGAAAATTCCAACCGTGTCACTTTGTTCAACTTGTTTCCTGGAACCCAAATATATGATTTGCTTCTATTTCCCTGGTTCAGTTAGGGTTTCGACCCCAAAACCGTCGCCGATTTCCATTATTTCTCTAATTAGGGTTTTAAAACCGGCATGCATGCATTGTGTGTGTGTATGATTGTTTATCTTAAGCTAATTTGTGATTAATGGATTGATATGGGTTTATTTTACTGCATCTAGATGTCGATCAATCCCAACTTGAGGAGCAGTCAACTGAGGGCATTCCGAGAGATCCTGCTGTCGAAATCCAAGACATGTCATGGTTCCTTGATCAAGTTGGACCTATTTTTTAACTTTAACATTACCCAATTTGCTATTTAAAATATCATGCATAGTTATTTGCTAAAATGATAATTTGCAAATGAATATGAGTTGGCTATACCTAACCTTGATATTGTTGTCATCCTTGACCTTGAGCCATCATTTTCTATTGTCGCCGTAAAGTTATATAAGCAATTGTGAACTCTTGAAATACACAATCCAATAGCACTATTTAATTGAATTAGTACAATTGAGAATGTGATTATGCCAGATGTGTACTTGTATGTCTAGATGAAATTTATGCTCGATGAGAAAGGAAAGGCAGGTGGGTGCTTGTGCGCCAGAGGATTGTTAGATAAGATCCTGTTTCAGAATATTAAGAATCACTCAGTTGTACTGTACTTTCAGTAACATGTTTAATGTGCTATCGATGAAACATGCTGATCGAAATATGCTAACTAGAGTGGGGAAATAACCAGTATTAAACATTTTAATCACAAATTAAGACTTTCAAACAAGTTCACTAGATAGATCAAATCCAAATTGATTTGTAAGCACAAATAATAAGTTTTCTATCATAGAGTGATCAATTCAATAACAATGTGCAAACTCTAAGTATGAACATACGAGAGAAGAAATAATCGATGACACAATCGATTTTTCCCGACGCATCGAAAATTTGACAATTTCCACTAATTCTCATTGAAACACTTTACACAAAGAGTATTGCCTCAATTCTACTAGTGGTTGTCCTTCTCTTCTCCGGATAGGTGAGCATCGAGTCTTCACACCCAATCTCCGGGGCTCTCCGACAAACACTGTTGATAGAGAGATCGCCGAACTTCCTAGACCATCTAGTTGACGACAATCACCAAAAGAAACAAGTGTAATCTCTTCACTTGATGGAAATTAACTCTTGAAGTTCAAGATGCAATGTGATTCTCTCTCAGAACTAACTCTTCAATGCAACTAGTGAATTGAACACACTAGCCCTAAATGTAAGAATTTATGAGTTCAATGACTTGCTGAGCAATGGCAATGAATTCTGAGTACTAAGAGAGTTAAACGAATGCCAAGTGTGGAGTATATATAGCTTACGAGTTAAAACTAGCCATTTGACAAATTTCAGATAAAATTTGTACTGGTCAGACATTGTCCGCTCACTTCGGATTTTGTCCAACTAATACATGTGAATAGTGATCGTTGTACAATTAATAACTTGTCAATTACCGTTCAAGACTAAATTTGTAAAGGCCGGACAAATGTATTTGTCTCTGGTTATAATTTGATTACATATACATTGTTTTTTATTGGTCGACCATTTGTCCGGCCATTTCGAATAAAATCCAGTCAAGTCAGACAAATAGGTTGGATGGATATATATGTCTCTGATCACAATTTTGTTGAAACTTAATATGACCAGGTTTTGTACTGGTCGGATATTGTCTGGTCACATTGGACTTTATCTAATCAGACAAGTTGTGCTCGGACAGATTCATTTGTCTCTAGTGAACTAGTGCACAATTAGAGCTCAATTTGTACTGGTCGGATATTGTCCGCTCAAAACAGACTTTGTCCGGACAATGCAGATTGAAACAAATTTTCATCTCTGAAATTCACACTTTGTCTTAATTAGCTCCTAGTCTATATGAATATGCATTTGAACTTCAAGATCTTAGAAAGATTAAGTTACTAGAGATAAACTCCTCTTTATAGTACAACTGGTAAAGTTAGAAATCAAAACACAAATTCAGTCTATTTCTACACCAATGACTGGCAAAAGATTACTTGATCCTCGTTTTTATCTCGGCCGCACTTTGGGGAATTTTAGGAGTCTCTATTTGTTGCTTTCGTATCGTCATCATCATGTTTTGACATGAAACTCGATTAATTCTAAATAACTATATTAGTTGTGTGTTTTTTGTTTGTCATTAATCATCAAAACCCTAATAAGATCTAGATTCAATAGGACAGACATGACCAATTAACCTTGTCAAGTCGTAATCTTACTTTGCATTATGGACGTTTGTGATCCTTCCACAAGCCCATGTTGGGTACGGTTATAACCCATCCACAAGCCAAATACTGAGTAAGGTTCGCTTATGGATGACATATACTAGCCCCTCCAAGAGCCCATACTAGATATGGGTGAAACCTGTCCATAAGCCTAGCATTGGGTAGAGGCTAGAGTAGAACTTTAGTCTTTTCGACGGTATTAGGAGTTCCCACGCCAGGGGTTCCTCTTATCGTGCAAAGTAGTGGTTACTATGAGACAGGGTGAAAAGCATGTCATAGCCCAATCATATGCTGAACTGTAACATGTATACGAGCTAACAATAATAAGTTATGGAGTTTTGTAGGTAAAGTAGTGCCTCTTTGTAGAATTAAAAACGTATTCGAATACTCTGTACCTCTAAGTTTTTGGGTCTGTTGTGGTGGTTTATACCATGTTGTATGGCACGAATAGTTTTATCATGAGATCATGTTTTGTTGAATTTAATACTCGTAAAATTTGTTCTTTTGAATATTTTTCCATACTTCTTCATCTAATATGCTAATTAACTATTGATGACAAAAATTGTCTGATTGTGTTTTTCTGAACCTGCTAACATGATAATTGTATTGTAACTTGTTAATTCGTGAATTATTGAATACTCTATATTCATCCTTGTTTGACTTGCACCTCAGCTGAAGAAGGATCGGAGAATCTGGAGTCGTTTGAGGGCTACCCAGCAATTTTTTAGGATCTCGGCTTAGACTCTAGTTTCTAAAGGCCCCGCACTGTAGTTGAGTGAGCTATAGTAGGATTTTACTGTATTGTACATCTTGTCAAAAATAAAACTAGTATCTTGGTCCTATTGATCAGTATTGTACGTAAGGCGTTAAGGCTAGTACCTATGAACTGTTAATGTTCTATAAATTATGTATAGTGAGTTAGTTGTAATATGTATTTCTGTTCACAATTAAGTTCTGAGAAGTTGCTATGGGGCACCTCGCAGGTGCAACATGTCTGTGTGGTGGACAAGGGTGCCTCCACAGGGCATCTCGGACGTGGAAGCAAATCTTAAATTTGAAGTACAAGGTTGATAAAGGTGATATTTTGAATTGCATGAATACAAAGGGGATGAGTTCCCAATTTTGGAGAGGTTTTTTGGAAGCTAGAATGGTAGGCAGAACAGGCTTTGGTTGGAAACATGAAAATGGCAAGAAAATTCTGTTTTGGTCTGATTGTTGGCTTATCTGAAATTCCATTCTCTATTCAATTTAAGGAGTTGTATGATATATCTACTCATCAATGATTAATCTTTGATGAAACTTGAATTGAGAGGAATTACATTGTAGGTTTAAACGAACACTTTCAGAAGATAGATTATCGGACTGGAATGATTTGGTGAATACAATTCGAGGGGTGTAGTTGTGAGATGATGTAGATGATATGTTGTATTGGGTTTTAGATAAATGTGCGGTTTATAGTTCTAAATCCCTGTAAGAGGGATAAATTTTGGGGGGGTAATTTCAACATCAATTTCAAATATCTGACTCATTTCAATCCCCACAAAGGTTCATATTTTTCTTTGGTTGGTTGCGAAAAAAAAAAAATATCTTTACCGGGGATAATTTGGAGAAACGGGGATGGACGGGCTCGGATCTTACTTGTGTTCATTGTATTGGAAGGGAAATCAATTCAACACTTGTTCTTTGATTGTGTGGTTGCTCAAATGGTTTGGAATGTGATTTACAGGTTGTAGTAAGTCGAGAGCTCATGGAGGGTTGGACGTCCTCTAAACCCAAATCTACAACTAGTATTAATAACTTGATTAGAGCTGCAGTGGTCTGGAGACTTTGGAAAACTATAAATGAAATTACTTTTAGTCGACAGATCTTCTTTCGGCTTGACAAATTTTGGTGCGGGGTCGCCAACGACCTCAAGGAATGGGCTGTGCGTGAGATTTTGACTCCTTTTTGTTATCTTTTGTAGTGTTGTTATCTGTTTCGTTTCTATATAGCACTCTTGGCTGTAAAATTAACAGATCTGTATGTTTCCCTAAACCTTTTGGCTGTTAGTTTTCTAGGTCTGAATCTTTTTACTTTGGGTTGTAACACATGCTATTGTTTCAAATGAAACTGGAGCATTGTGCTCTTTATTCTAGAAAAACAACTCATGTTCATCTGCACTAGATAAAAATATGTTTATACAAGTAACAACATAAATGAGAAAATAAAAAAAAATATACAACTAAATTATTAGTGCTAACGAAATATTTTCATACAATTTTTCTTCGAAAACATGTCTATTTCCATTTACAATTACTAGATTTATATTTGAAAAAATTTCTTCTGTCGTGTTACAAAAATTGGGAAAATTTTAATTTGTGAAATTGGCAAGATGAGACTACTACAACATATCAATGAAACATCAAATAAAAAAATATACGATGTTAAAATTTTATAATGACAAAAATAAATTCCCCTTTTATATTTGTCAACCTCTTCGAAAACTAATCTCCCATTTTTTAGCTTGTCTCGTTAACTTTTTCTTCAGAAACTGTTTTCTGCACTTACTTTGCAGGGATCTAGTTGTAAATTATTAACTTATTAACTCCCAAAGTGTAAATTTAACCCGTCACCGCAAGAACCAATGCGGCAATGCCATTTCCATGGCCAGGCTCTCCACGGCCGCCGGCGTCACGTCGTGGAAGCATATCTCCAAGCTGGTCTCTAATGGCCATTACCAAGAAGCCCTCCTCCACTACTCCCAAGCCCATGCCTCCAACCTGCCGCCCAACGCCTTCACCTTCCCTTGCCTCCTCAAGTCCTGCGCCCAGCTCCGGGCCGCCTCCCCCACCCTCCAAATCCACGCCCAACTCGCCAAGTCCGGGTTCGCTTCCAACCCCTACATGGCCACTGCCCTGATTCACGCCTATGCAAGATTCGGGTTCTTGGTGGACGCGCGCAAGGTGTTCGACGAAATGCCGGAGCGGACCCTCCCTTGCTTCAATGCCCTCATTGCCGGGCTTTCGCAGTGCGGGGAGTTTGATGCGTCAAAGAGTGTGGTTAGGCTCCTTGCGAAAGAGGGGTTCTTGCCGAACTCCATCACAGTCGCTAGCGTGCTGCCTGCTTGTGGAGCGGTCGAGCAGGGGGAGCAGTTGCACGGGCTCGTGGTGAAGACCGGGCATTGTTTGGATCGCTATGTCGTGACCGCACTCATCATGATGTACTTGGATTGTGGGGACTTGGGCTCAGCGAGGAGGATGCTTGAACTTGCGGTTGACAAGGGCGTTGAGAGCTACAATGCAATGGCATCTGGGTTGTTGAGGAAGGGAAAATATTGCATGGCTTTGGATATTGTTAGGGAAATGATTATTGGATCCAGTGAAGAACCCAATGCAACGACTTTGCTAGTAGTCCTTTCGGCATGCTCAAGTATGTCAGCATCATCACATGGTAAAGAGGCCCATTGCTATCTCTTGAAACATGCAATGGATTGTCATATCATGCTTGGGACTACACTTATTGACCTGTACTCTAAGTGTGGTTCCCTGGAGTGGGCTCACCGTGTTTTCTTAGGCATGGAGAACCGGAATTTGGTTGTTTGGAATGCCATGATATCAGGTTTTCTAATACACGGGGAGCTCGCAAATGCTTTGGAGTTTTTTGAACAGCTAAAGTTGGATGGGTTCAAGCCTGACAGTGTTACTTGGAATTTGATGATTAATGGACTTTCAGATAATGGGAAGTTTGTTGAGGTCTTTTCATTTTTCAGTAAGATGCAATCAGAGGGAGTGTCATGCCCAAGCCTGAAGACCATGACAAGTATGCTGCATGCTTGTTCAGCCATGTCAGATCTCCAACATGGGAAGGAGATTTATGGCCATGTAATTCGAACAATGGAGGACTTTGATGATGTTTTCCAAACAACTGTGATCAATATGTTTATGAGCTGTGGATATGATGCCCATGCTGGTAGAGTATTTGAGAAAAATATGAGGGGAGCAGCCGATCCAGCCATGTGGAATGCAATGATCTTTGGTTATGGGAAGAGTGGAAAAAGCAATTTAGCATTGAAAATCTTCAATGAGATGATTGAGCAGCAAGTGCAGCCCAACTCAGCTACTTTTCTCTGTGTTCTTTCAGCCTGTAGTCATGCTGGTTTAGTCCAAAAAGCAACACATATATACCAAATAATGGGGAGCACCTACAATATCAACCCAACTGTTGAACATTTGAGCGTCATGGTTGATCTTTTGTGCCGCGCTGGAAAGCTTTCTGAAGCTTGTAATCTTTTGCTGGAATATCCTGATTCAGCAATTTCAATGTGGTATTCTTTCCTTAGTGCCTGCAGAAACTATTCTTATGCACAGCTTGGTGAAATAGCAGCAATGAGGCTTTATGATCTGGATCCCAGCAGCACGACTCCTTGGGTAACTTTATCCAACATATACGCTGTGCAGAATAGATGGAGTGAAATGGAGAGAGTGAGGAAAATGATGTTAGACAAAGGCCTCTTTAAAGTACCTGGTTATAGTGGACTAGTGTGAAAGCCTTGTTCTTTCTCACCTTGATGTGAAGGAAATGGATCCTCTCTACATTGCAATTCAAAATATACAGACATCTCTCCCTGTGTGAGCCATCCCATCAAAACAAACACTTGTGATCATGCTTGGACGGTAATTTGTCAATTTATCGTGACATTTTGCGGGCATTCATGTAGCATAAGCCCTACACCAAGATGAAGAATTGTGACTTTTGTCAGGATAAGAAAAGATTCCTTGGCCACATAGTCTTCAGGGAGGGCATCTCTTCCAACGCCTCAAAGGTCCAAGCTATGGTTGAGTGAAATTGGCTTACTGTTTCTGAAGTGCTTAGTTTCCAAGGTATGGCTGGTTACTATAGGAGATATTTTTAGGGCTTCTCCCGCATCTTAATGCCGTGCCACTTAATATTTTAACTCACAAAGGAGTTAACTTTGAGTTATCAGATGATTACAATAAAAATTTTCAAGCGCTGAAGAATCTATTAATCTTTGCTTTAATTCTTGTTCTACTGACTTAATCTGGCACTTCTATTTATAGTGAAGCCTTGAAGGTGGTCTAGGATGTCCCCTAAACTCCTAATGCAACATGGAAAATGTTATTGCATATATGTCTCCAATCTGAGGGACTACTTTACTCCTGACTCCAGATTTGTGGGTGTGGTTTTTTGCATTGTTGATCTGAAGACATGACCTATAGAAGAGAGCTGCAATGTATACACAGACAAGAGTCTTTAATATATCTTTACACAAAAAAGAGATCAATTTAAGATGAGTGAGTGGCTCATAGCCTTGAACTGATGAAAGATTAGGATTTAAGCATATGTCACGCTAGCAAGCTAATATGGTTCCCAACACTTGGAGCCACAAGAACTTTGGTGATTTTGTAGCATTGGTCACCAGGCAGAAAAATATATTATAACATACAATGATTGGAGGTACAAGTGTGTGATCATGTCATCTTCCAAATTTTGGGTACAACTTTAAGCATAGTCGATTATAATTAAGAGAATCAAGGCAGCACGGCGTGATCCTCACCTTTAGAAGATTTTGATGGATTTGGTGGCAGGGAAGCAGCCTAAATTTTGTGTCCATGATAATGGCTCTTTTTTTTGTTTAGAGAAAGTATATGTGTCCCTGACAATGTGACATTAAATTGTGATATTTAGGGGGAAGTCACCACACATGTTATTATACAATCAAGAGGAATAAACTCCTATCGAGATGTTTACAGGTTTCTTACTAGTGGAATTAACAATATGAAGAATGAACTTGTGGAGTTACAGTGTGATATTTTTAAAAGGTTATAGAGTGATATTTGACATGTGAATTATTATAAGCTGAGCATAGAAAACCTTATGGCTTACTCTGGCAGTCTGGCCTCTTGCTCTACCAGAATGGAAATGGGAAAAAGATTCATATGAACTTCGTTTGTCAATTTCCAAAAACTCTGTGGGGCTTAGTTACAGTTTGCATTGTTGTCGATGATGATATAAAGTCTACCATATATGATGATCTGTTTGCTTACCATTATCCTTTGAAGTTATTGAGTATTTTTTTTTTCTTGTTAGCAGTTGCCATGCGCCCGTGTTCGGGGTGTGACAATAGTGGCCTTCCATCTGCAAGATGTTAAATTTTGTTCACTTATTTCATCTTCCTGAAGCTCTTTTTGTAACATCAAAGATGTCATCCATTCTTGACAACCATAGGATGATGGGTAGCCTTGAATATTGCAGAGAATATTATGATTTTCAAATGCAGCTTGAATAGTCTATGCTTTAGTTACCTGTAGTTACCAGAAGATTCTTGGGACATGTACCTGGTTGCCATATGTTCCAAGTGCAATACATTCTTTGATGATCAAACACTCCTTGATGCTTTGCTTGTAACTTTCACTGTGATTTTGCTATCCTGAATTTAATATGGTTGATTGTTTTATGAAGTGTTTAAGTATTTGTCCTATCATATAGAAACAAAAAACACTGAAAAATTGCTTGTCTAAATGCTTGTTTTGTTGCTGGATTCTCTAGGAAAGGAGGCAGGGAATGGGGATTCATCAATGGTATTTTGGAAAGATAACTTCAGCTTCCATTCAGAAGGTAAAAATTTATGGATTGGTATCTAGTGCAAAGTAGAACTATGGTGTAAACTGTAAAGTCCATACAAAATACTGTGAAAAAATTCTGAAAAAAATACTAAAGATATATTTTGACATGTTAAAGCTTGACCAAAATTTGTGCTATAAAATAGGAGAATACAAGCAAGAAGGAAATTTTTTTTAGGAATGAATTTTTTTTTTGAGAAAAGAACAAACTTAATTATGAGATATAGAAGTTAGTAATTGACACTTTCTTTAGTAGTTTCAAGAATTATGAAGACCCCAATCGTGAGAGAAAAAAAAAATCTGAGAGTCCTTTCTAGGTGCTTCTATAAACCATAATTTATGGTTTTTTTGAAATTATATTTCATGGCTGTCTACAGAAAGAGACATTTTGTCTATAAAAGATTTCTAAAACCGCTTCCCAGTGCTAAAATTGCATGTGCACCCCTCTGCTAAAAAAGCCAGACCATACAACCATCCAGATTCTGAAATAATACAATCATGGCCAGAGGTAAAATCCTGAGGGTTGGCTTTAATTTTCGACTTTTGTGGCCACAGCTGCATGAGTAAGAGATTATTTGGTTCATGTTCTCATCAACATGTTTGGTTTTTAAGTATTCTTGAGTCTTTCCTGGAATATTGTAAATTTTTGTGTAGTCAGATATGTATGAAATTGATTTATTTGATTGGTGATGAGTGAGTGGCTTGTTTGGTTTTTGCTAGTGCTCCATTTTAAATAACTGAGACTTCTAAATATGGTTGAGTGTATTTTTTGCATCAAATAATTAATGCCCACTTGGAATAAGATTATGAGGGTAATTTTAGAAAGATATGATCATATTTTACTTTGAAAACATAAAAACATCACTTTTATATACAAATTCTTCCTTTAAAATGATAAGTAAAAAAAAAAGAGGTAGAAGTAGATTTGTCATCTAATTTACTTCTATAATATTATAACTTTTACTATCACATAATTATAAAAATTGATGATGAAAGTTGCATTTTGAGGATGATGAAAAGTAATGGATATTATGCACAAACCTAACAATTCAACTTGTCACATGGAAAAAAAAATATCAAATCTAACATTCCCTAAGGGTTTGTTTGGAAGAACAATTTTTATTCTATTTCTAAGAGAATTTTATAGGTCAAGTTTAAGACTAGTTGAATTAATACTAAATCTTTCTCGGATTTTGTTCCCTCAATAAGTTTTTCCTCCTATCTAGTATAACATCTCTAAGACTTCGACAACCGAGACTCTAAGAGTGGCTCTATGAGGAGAGAAGATGTGCTAGATCATCTTGGAGTCTTTAAATAACATGCTCCTATGGACAAGTTCTAGAGGAAAGATATAGTAGTGAAACTAAAAATATTTACAAATTGTAAAAGATAGATATAGAGGGCATCAAATAAAAAATTAGGTATATTTTATATGATAAATATGGGTGCAATATAGTATGTATATGTAGCATAGGGGGTCGTGACTGCCATCAACACCTCTAGTTCTGTTATTGGAAAAATAGCATGCCACATCATTTAAACAAACACCTCTGATTTTAATTATATTCTTTTTTAAAAAAAACTCAAGAAAACCATATGTAAAATGCACTTAACACCTATATCACTACCTATATCACTGATATGTGGATTCTATAATCTTTGAACTCACTTATCAATGATTCGGTTTAGAATACATATAGGTGGGCACATGATGTGAAACCATCCATCATGTGTATGCAATACACTTTATGGACCCACAAGACTTACCTGTATAGTCTCACTTGTGTCGTTGACACGTGGGTATAGGAGGGGCCCACGTGTCAATAATAGAGGAGTAGAAGCAATGGTAGGGATATTTGTTAGCTCAAAATATTAAGTATGTGAGAGGTCGACAAAATTAGGTGTCTTTTACCAAGTCAACCCTAATACAACTAGGAGCTGATTTGATACTTGGGCACGAGAAGGTGAGATATACGATTTGTAGTTATCTTCTAATACAGCGCATGACCAATTCTTGACACATGTTTTTTTGTGTTACCTTCCAGTTTAGTTGGATCAACAGGCACCGGTAGTGTCGGTAAAAAAAACACTCCTTTGAGATACCCTTATTTTGTACCAGGAAAAAAAAAATCTGCCCCTGGTTTCATACTTAATATAGCCGCCTTCTTTCTAGTCTCCCTTCTTCCTCTCCCAGTCCCCTCTCCCGCATATAAATTCTCCTCTGAAACACCAAAAAAACTTGGAAGAAAAGAAAAAAAAAAGCGACGCGGATGGACTCGTCTGCAGCGGGCGGCGGCGGCGGCAACTCTCTGCCGTCGGTGGGGCTGGACGGCGGGAAGCGGCGGGTGTGCTACTTCTACGACCCGGAGGTGGGCAACTACTACTACGGGCAGGGGCACCCCATGAAGCCGCACCGCATCCGCATGACCCACTCGCTGCTCGCGCGCTACGGCCTCCTCGACCAGATGCAGGTGCTGCGGCCGCACCCGGCGCGCGACCGCGACCTCTGCCGCTTCCACGCCGACGACTACGTGGCCTTCCTCCGGTCGGTGACGCCGGAGACGCAGCAGGACCAGATCCGCGCGCTGAAGCGCTTCAACGTCGGCGAGGAATGCCCCGTCTTCGACGGGCTCTACAACTTCTGCCAGACCTACGCCGGCGGCTCCGTCGGCGGCGCCGTCAAGCTCAACCACGGCCACGACATCGCCGTCAACTGGGCCGGCGGCCTCCACCACGCCAAGAGGTGCGAGGCCTCCGGGTTCTGCTACGTCAACGACATCGTGCTCGCCATCCTCGAGCTCCTCAAGTGCCACGAGGTGCTTTTATTTTGACTCCTCCCTCTTGTCCGACTCGTTCAGTTCATGAGTTCAAGCAAATAAGACAATTTTGTAAGGATTAATGATCGGTACCAGGGGTTTTGGCGCAATTAGGTGGTTACTTGTTCCGATTAGTTTCTTTAGTCTAGTGGTATTTGTTGTTGCTTGGCTAAACCTTCTTTTGATTTCATCAATCAAATCCTTCTCTGTCACTAACCATCAAATGAAGAACTACTAATCACCTGCATGTGGACGATGAATTGGAAGAAAAAAAGTAGGCTGAAAGACAAAATTACATGCCTATTGGCTTTGATAAATTTTATTTTTCCTAGTCGAAATTTATTGTCTTTTTTCATCGTCCAGTTGAATTTATGCTATTTCTATGTAAAAATTAATCTTGGTTTCCTTTTACTTTCGAAATTTTGGAGACCAAGTTGGTTTTTTTCATTAGGTTAAGCTTTCTTCTTGTGCTAAATTGGCAATGCTGATATTTGCAGCGAGTTCTTTATGTTGATATTGATATCCACCATGGAGACGGTGTTGAGGAGGCTTTCTACACGACAGACAGGGTGATGACTGTCTCATTCCACAAGTTTGGGGATTATTTTCCTGGAACAGGGGATATCCGCGACATTGGATATTCAAAGGGGAAGTATTATTCCCTGAATGTCCCACTGGATGATGGGATTGATGATGACAGCTACCAGTCCCTGTTCAAGCCGATTTTGGGCAAGGTTATGGAGGTTTTCCGCCCTGGTGCTGTGGTGCTTCAGTGTGGTGCTGATTCCTTGTCTGGGGATAGGTTAGGCTGCTTCAATCTCTCCATCAAAGGTCATGCGGAATGCGTCAAGTTCATGAGATCTTTCAACGTCCCATTGTTGCTTCTTGGTGGTGGTGGGTATACCATAAGAAATGTTGCACGGTGCTGGTGTTACGAGGTATGATAAATAACCATTTACTTGAACTCTTGAAGAAAGAAGCATGTTTCTTTAGGTTTTTTCTGTTACTTGTTCTTTGTCCTGTGGAATATAATAGCATGTTGATCACATATAATAAGCAAGCCTACTGGAATATGCTAGTACCTAATGTTCATTTATTTCCCACTCCAGTCCACTCTCCGGATAATAGTGCGTGCCTTACCTTTTATCTGTAGCACAAAGTTTCTGTTGATACCATATTGATGTTTTGAAATTTTTAAACTGTTGTTTGTTTTAGTTATGTTAGCCAGCTAACGTTGAAATCCACAAAATATGCACATCATGCGAGTACTAGTTTGTGTATATGCCATCAGATCTACTGAAACATATTCATGCACCTTTCAATGTAACTAGGCCCTAGAGGTTTAGTTGCTCAGGTAACAACATACAGTTCACATGTCTGTCTGTTTTTTTCCCATTCAGACCCTTGTTTGTTGAGAATTGGGATAGGTTTCAGAGCTTCTGCCATAATGGAACTCCTTGTAATTTCAAAGGATTAAGCTTGTTCCATTTGATTCAGCATACATTGTGTAAGACTTGAGCTCCTAAGGGCTTATTTAGCCTAGCTTACACTTACAAGCTGGCTGATTAATCATGTAGTAGATTAGTTAAATAAGCTAGCTTATTGGTTTCAAAATATGTTTGGGTTGTAAGCCCTATGTTGTACCCCTACTTGCTTTAGCTTCTAGTTGGAGATGGCCCTTATGCTTAAAATAATAAGCTCAAAATAGTCTTTTTGTTTAGCTCAGCTTTAGGCTAGGCCAAACAGGCTGTAATATGTGTAAGTGCCTGCACTTTTAATTAAGTTAGGCATGTAAATGATGGATGTCCAAGAAAATTTTCCTCTTCTGCCTAGGGGCTCTTGTTGCTCTCTGCCTATGTTTTTTAATATGACAGCACCACATATGCATTTTACCCTTGTCTTGATGTTCTTTGTTGCTTCATATATATATATATATATATTTATTATTATTTTTTTAATCTGTGAGCAGACAGGAGTTGCACTTGGTCTAGAACTTGAAGACAAGATGCCCCACAATGAGTACTATGAGTACTTTGGTCCAGACTATACTCTTCATGTTGCACCTAGCAACATGGAGAACAAGAATACACACAAGCAATTGGATGACATAAGAAATAAACTTCTCGACAATCTTTCAAAACTACGACATGCCCCTAGTGTCCAATTTCAAGAGAGACCTCCTGAGACCGAGTTACCTGAGGTGAGCATTCTAATATAAGCAGGAACTGAACTGTGCGTTCCCCTTTTACCTTAAAATAGGTCAAACAAGAGGACCAGGTTGTTACTGGGAACAGTACTGCATTGTCATTTAGGTGACTGATATACGTTTGTTGTGGCTTGTGAGTGCAAAGGTAGTTTAGTGATAGTGGTAGTGCAAAGGTACTCTATGATAATATTCATGAACAATCATTTGAACATCAATTTTGATATTAGTGATTTGAGGTCAATGGTATCACAGATGCATGGGGCATTCCTATGTGTTTAATGCCACTGTCTCATGTCTTCTTCATCCCATATACTTGTGTGCTTTGTGTATGTGTTGAAGTGACGTGCTAAGATAATCTATATATTCAAAATTTTATTTAGTAGCTGTTGCCCTTTTCTACTCCCCTTTTCAGTTTTTTTTCAGCTCTTGCTATATATGGTTCGATTTATTTGTTTTGCCATAATGGAAAGATAATTCATTGGTTAAAAGAATGTGTTTTATTTAATGTTCTAAATAGCGGTAAGTGGTAAACGAATGATCACCCTACAGTTTAGTGCTTATGCAGTATGCGTCCTTGTAAGCGGTTAAATTTTTTGAAAATAGATATAAATATGTATGATGCGATGTTATATATGCTAAATTAATAAACAAACAAAGCTTATAATTCATTGATGAATTCATAAATATGATTCTATATCAAGATGTATAACTATATTTTGAGTATAATATACATTTTTACAAAGTCTACGTACATGAAAACAACACATAAGTGATCGAGCGGTGTAGCGGAGTGGTAGACCTACCACTAACAATTATGCGGGCGCATAAATGGTCTATGTGGCCTTGATTTAGCACAGTGGCTTTATTAAAATAGATTTTTTTTTGGTTTATTTCAAGCGCATTTTAATGTCACCAGCCTAAGCTTGGTCAAAAGAATGAGTTCCATGGTTTATTATGTCTGTGCAGACTTTGCCCTTTTTGGTAGGCTAGATCATGCTTGAACCAATCTAAATTGTAAACATTAACACTCTCTCCATTGTTTTAAATCAAGTTTTGAATGTTTCAAATTGAATATAGGTCTTTTTTTTTTGTCAATACTTGATAAAAGTTGGAGAATTAACCATTTATAATTTACTGTAGTTCAAACTTTAAATAATAGTTTAACCCTTCAGTAATCCTGTTAAGTGTCCATACAAAGGTTGTACAGCTGTTTTCTTGCATGATTGGCATCAAAATATCACTCAGACCATCAGCCCTGAACCAGCATAGTCAATGTTGAAGTAGCATTACATGCAAGAACTAATGCTTGTTGATTGTATTATGTCTTGCGCGTGACAAGTCAAGAGCTCATTATATTTTTGGTAATTTGCATGTATTGTTGATATAAAGCTGGTTGAAGATCAAGGGGATCCAGATGAAAGGCATGTCCCTGATTCTGACATGGAAATGGATGATCCCACACCTTTGGGAGACTCAGCATGGTATTGATTTTTGATTGGTTCTTTGATCAGTTCAGGCGACTAATGTATGTGCTCTCTCTGATGCCAATTTCTTACTGTAGGAGAAGCAATATTCATAGTATGAGAATTAAGAGAGAATTTACTGAAAGTGAAACCAAAGATCAGGTACTTTCCTGTTTTTGTTAATAAATTAGATCCATGAGAGTTAGTAAGTTTATATGCACAGCTAGGTTCTTTTCATTCCTTCAGTGTCAAACATTGGATCCATCATTTTACTTCCATGAGAGTTAGCACGTTTGTATGCCTTCGAAGTCAAAAGAAAAAAAAGACAAAAAGAGATATCAGTTTATTTATTCTCCGGTTTTTTTTAGTGCTAATGTTTATTTAGGACATTGAAGTCTGGATATTGTATTTTTAGCATTCTTTAGAATGTGTACAGTAGAGTGAAATCTCCTTTGTCATCATGCAAATTTGTAGGCTGTTCACCTGAAGGTATATGCAGATATAATGGTCATCTAATGGTTGATTATTACTAGATAATTATTAAATAATGATTTTCTGTTGAAAATAATCGTGTTACTGATTTCATTCTGCAGAATGGTATCAGAATAAAAACTGAACATAGAGGGACGGAGCCCATGGCTGTGGACATTGGTTCCTCCAGACAAGCTCTTGTGAGTCTTTTCTTTGTGGATATACTTATTCTGTGCCCCAATTTTTCTGCCAAAATTTGGTCATATCCCACTAATTTGGCTTTCGTTTGGTTGGAGGTTAAATAATTGTCAAGTTTCGGGTGCATTTTGCCCACAATTTCAGCCAAAGTTGTGCAGAAATCGTTCTCAACTTTGGCTGCCAGGTTCCCTCTCTTTCCGTCTTAGCGGGTGATATATTGGCATGCCAAAATCTGACTACATTGTTCATGACTTTTTATTGTCGGGACCAATTTTTGGTATGACAATATGGGGTATAAGACTATTCTTTATAGACTTCTGCAAGAATTCAATAGATGCCGTGCTGAGACCAATCTAACCCAAGCTGTATTGGTTTTTTTCCTCTCTCGATGGTTGATGAATCCGCTAATCCAGCCCAGAGATGCAAGTGCGATGGCCATAGACGAGCCAGGCAATATCAAGACAGAACCAGAGAGCTCAAGCAAATTGCCGGACATACCAGCCATGTACCAGAAGCCATGATACATTGATCCAACAATCTTAACTTTATAACTGCAGATGTTGCATGTTTTTGACAGTCAGAAGCTACAGGGATTCGTAATGTTATTTTGACCTGTCTTTAGCCTTCTTTTTTCCTCTCTCGATGTGGTAGTGCAAGTTATCCCTGGACCCACCGGCGGCAACGCTTGCGATGTGGACAACAGTTTGATGCATGTAACTATAAATTGTATAGTCAATTGGATGAAACTTTGTCGTACGACTGATTGTGTATATTTTTTGGGTTGTCTGGGTGTAAGTACTTTTTTTTTTTTTTTTTCAAAAAAAGAACTTATATCATCTACACTATTGTAGATATATCTCCAAACCCCCCTCCCCCCCTCTCCTCTACCTCCTTCCCCACAACTGTCATTGTCATCATCATCTACCTTTATCTCACTAGTCATCGCCGAAAACATTGGTATTGCTTGTCTCTCCTTCTCAGATGTTAGCCACCACGGCTCATGGTCATCGACGATGTCGTCTTGCCTTGTCTTGTCACATTGCCATATCAACTGTTTTCATTGTTAATTCTCTCTTTTACCGATTGTTGTTATGAGTGATACTAATGAGGGAGTTAGATAAACTCTATGAGTTAGACGAAGGAGAGAGTTTTGTATACAACAGTGAGGAAAAATGTATGCAAAGTAAGAAAAAAAATAAATACTCAACCTTTAACAAAACCAATTTTTTTAGTTTTGCCAAAGATTTGGTAGTTGTCTTTCTTTTTTCTAATTAGATGACTAACTTAAAAACATTTTTCATCAAGTTTGTTTCCATTTTTAATATCAATCAATAAATTTTGACCTAATAGTCATTAATTTGATCCAACAGATTTTGATTTTAAATCATCGTATTTTTCTTATTTTAGGTTATCACATTTTTCTTAATTATATGTATTGCATTTAGCATTCTGGATTGTCACATCTTTCAATTAAGATTATTGTATTTTTGAAAAAAAAATTATGTATAAAAATTATGAACATCTTACCCATGCTCTTTTTCTAATTTTACATCTCCACCATTGGTTCATTCAAAGTCCTTTATTAGTTGAGTGATGGCCGACCGATAGTGGTGGTATTATAGCCTGCGGTTGGTGATGTGTACTACACTGATGCCAGAGAAAAAAAAATCAATATGATGAGTCTTCAATTATTTGATTAAACAAGAGGAATGCAACTAGTAATAAGTGGAACAATTGGTGGACAGCCGGGGAACACTTAGCTCGACTCGAGTAATGTCATGCTGATGTCAGCTTGGGAGTTCCATGGTTGACTCGTCCAGAAGTAATTCAAATTTTTTTTTTAAAAAAATAACTCATTAAAAAAATTAAGTTCAAAAATAGTTTGGTGCAATTTTTTTTTTGTAAAACTAATATTCAGTAACTGAATGAGTGAGTGACTGAAAACGTAGCACGTGTGCATTGTTGCCACATGCTACTACGTCTTTAGTTGCTGACTCAATCAATGACTGAAGACGCGATAGTACATCCAGACAGATGTGGCAGCAGTGTATGTGTGCCACATCTTTTTGTCATTGCTAGGACAACAAATTTCAGTCGTTGATTGAGATCAACGACTGAAGGTTAGTTTTGTCAAAAAAATTTCATTAAACTATTTTTAAAATTAATTTTTTTAATTATTTATTACAAAATTCTAAATCAAAGAAATAAAGGAAAGAAGTAATATATGAAAAATTAGTTCCTAGGATTGTAAATGAAAGCTGATTTAGAACTAACAAATAAAGGAAAGAAGTAATATATGAAAACTTAGTTCCTAGGATTTGTTTTTTTATTTTTAATTACTAAAGTGATTTGATTTCACTCTACTAATAAATATTAGAATTGTAATGTACTAATCTCAAGAATATTTCTTGAGATTAATTACTGGGATTTGTTTTTTTATTTTTAATTACTAAAGTGATTTGATTTCACTCTACTAATAAATATTAGAATTGTAATGTACTAATCTCAAGAATATAATTATCCTGTGCTTAGAAGAAGAACTAGGAAAAGGAAAAAATATAGTGATAGTTTTATTCTTCGTCGCCGTAAGTAAATACGTAAATAAGAATATGGAAAATAGTATTTTTTTAATTTGCAATAATGTGATGGGCGAACGACGGGAATTGAACCTGCACATGGTGGATTCACAATCCACGTCCTTGATCCACTTGGCTACATCTGTCCCTTATCCAGCTAAAGGATTTTTTTTCCATTCATCATTATCCTATTTATTCTGACCTCCATATTTCGATCGAGATATTGGACATAGAATGCCACTCTTTAAAATGGAAAAAAAGAATAATCAGCTGTGACACGAAAAAAAAAGAATCTCATAAAAATCGAAAAGGTCAATATGAAGGAGGAGAAAGAAACAATAGTAACGTGGTCTCGGACATCTAACATTCTACCCACAATTGTTGGCCATACAATCACGATTCAAAATGGAAAAGAACATTTACGTATTTATATAACAGATCGTATACTAGTATTCTCTTAGGACTTGGAAGTGTAGTTGTCTTTCCTTAGCTGCACAGGCAGTGAAAGTCAAGAGCTAGAGGTCAGATCCTTCCTTTCCTCATTCAAACCAGGCGGGAAGGCAGTTTACATACGTATAATCCGTTTGTAAATTCTATGTATCAGACTTACTCGTCAAAGCAATTGAACTTCATTGAGGAAACAAGAGTTTTCTTTAAGAGATAAATCTGAGACAAATAGAACTGAGAACAAGAAGCACCTTTTGTCATAGCTATCGCACGCACCCTCCTTTCGTTATTCCACCTTGAGCCTAATAATTACTAAAGTGATTTGATTAGAATTCTGCCAACTAGCCTAGGGACTAATGCAGCATTCCAATTTCCCCTCACTTCATCCGATACATTTCAGATCAGACTAAATGTACATAAGTCCATACGAAATTTACTACTTTTAGATCAAATTAAATGCACTACTTCAATTTATTTGCCCCCTTAAACCCTTAAACCCTTAAACCAGAATTGCTATAGGGTAATTTTTCCAGTTTTTCTTCTCACACTCACCCAATAAATCTAATAAATTGTAAAATTGTGAAACATCTTTTAAAATTTTAAATTTATAAGGTAATAAATCAGTCTTTTTGATTTACAAGACAATAAACTCATAAATCGGTTTATCTAATAAGCTCCAATTCAGTCATACACACTTTTAAACACTTCTCCACTGATTTATTGGACTTATTAGGTTAAATCAATTTATAAATTTAAGTTAAATTAGATCAAATGGACTCTAAACATTGCACAACTATTAATGAAGGATACTTCTATAATTAAAAACAAAATTGTTAAATAGTGCACTTTTCTTGTAAATAGGCTTATATTGTGGTCAAAATTCAATAGAAAACTTTTTATAGATGAAATGGATAGAAAATATTTGAGAATTGACCAATGAATAACAATAAACAATCTAGATTTATCTAATTGACTCACATAATTTATGATACGCATGTTTTGATTGACTCAAACCATTCAATTAAAATCGAATAACCGCAAAGTTTTCCAACGATATTTAAGATAAAAAAAACTAACCATTAAATTTTTTGTCCTTGTATAATATACAAGAGAAAAAAGAAAGATAGTAAACCTATATATATCTTGAAACAAAGACAGTACTAAAGAAGACCCATGCAGTAGCCTTTATAAAAACATAAGAAACTCACGCTATCTCTTCTCCCATCTCAACTCTACTCTCCACAAACCAACAGCAATGCATTCCTCAGTGATGAATCCTTTGGTGGAGTCTTTCTTCTTGGCCTTCCTTCTCACTGCATCTGCTGTTGCTGTGATGCCAGCTTCCCTGTCCAGCCCTGAAACCGCCGGCGCGACTAATGTCGCCGGCGCCTCGCGCTCATGTCTTTCAGGTCACTGATAAGGGGTGGCCCGTTGCAAGCTTCGGCGTCGTGGGGCAACCAGTTCGTTCCGACGTGCAAATGGCGCGGCGTGCAGTGCGGCACGAGGGGACGCCGTCCCGGCCGTGTCATTGCATTAGACCTCCCCCAAGCCAACCTTCTCGGCACTGTCACCCCTGCATTGGGCAGCCTCACCTACTTGAGACGGCTCCAGCTCCCTATGAATCGCTTCCATGGCGCCTACCTTCAGAGCTCGGCTATCTCCTTGAACTCAAGCATTTGAACCTTAGCAACAACTTCCTCAGTGGCAAATTCTACCATCGCTTTCGAGTTGCAAGCAACTCGAGGACATCAGTCTCAGCTACAACGATCTCCAAGGAGACATACCTCACCAGCTTGGCATGTTGTCGAATCTGCGTACCATCCGACTTTACAACAACTGCAGGGGGAAATACCACAAGAGTTTAGCTCACTGCATGACCTCAAGGTACTCAATCTTGGCACGAACAGAATTACAGGAAGCTTTTCTTCTGATCTCGGGAGCCTTGTGAATCTCCAATTTCTTGACTTGGCGAGGAACAACCTGACAGGAGAAATCCCACCAGAGATAGGAAACCTTATCAATCTCGTCGAGCTGCACATCAGTGTAAATCCATTTACAGGTTCTATTCCCAATTCACTTGGAAACCTCTCAGCATTGACATCTCCTGCTATCCATTCCACTAGTCTAACAGGAAGCATCCCACCACTGCAAGGCCTGTCATCCCTCAGTGTTCTTGCACTAGGAATGAACAGCCTCAATGGAAGGATCGCTTCTTGGATGGGACATCTCTCATCACTAACAATCATAGATCTTCAGAAAAATGGTTTAGTGGGTAGCATCCCAGAGTCTTTAGGACATATTGAGTTGCTGACAGTCCTTTCGCTCTCATACATAATTTTGTAGGTTCTCTACCCCATGCCCTCGGAAACCTCCGCAGCCTCACGGAGTTACATATAAACATCAATGAACTAGAAGGTTATTTACCTCCTTCGACATTCAATCTCTCCTCTCTCCTAGTTCTTGGAATACAAAGCAACTACCTCGGTGGGTCGTTTCCACCTGACAAGGGCAGCAAGCTAGCTTCCACAACTACAACACTTCGTCGTTGGTTTCAATAATTTTCATGGCACAATCTCATCATCCCTGTGCAATAAATCTATTCTTCTTAAGCTTGAAACAACCAAAAGCTATTTCTCAGGAACAATTCCCCAATGTCTCAGAGCTTGCCAAAAGAACTTGTTTGCAGTCACCTTTTCTGCAAATGAACTAGAAGCAAGAAATGATGCTGAGTGGGGCTTCTTTTCTAGCCTGACCAACTAGTAGTAATTTGATCTTGCTAGATCTCGGTTACAACATGCTAGAAGGAGAAATACCAAATTCTATCGAAAATCTTTTTGTAGATCTAAAATATTTTAACACGGGGTCCAACAATATAACTGGAAGGATACCTGAAGGAATCAGAAACTTGGTTAACTTGGATATGCTATACTTGAACGACAATTTTCTTGAGGTCACTATTCCAACCTCCTTTGGCAAACTAAACAATCTGAATCGGTTATTCCTGCTAAACAACAGTTTGTCGGGATTCATCCCACCAGCTCTGGGCAACCTTACAGCACTAACTGTACTTGATCTTTGTTGAAAAATATAGATAAGGGGCATATTTGTAAGAAAAGAAACAAGCAGGATCCTAAATGCAAAATAGCATGTATCCTTTATATATGTGGGGTTTCATGAAAATGGTGTGGTTTTGCTTTTTCCCCAAATCTATGTGGTATCAGAGTTGGCTCCCATCCCTAACCTGCTGCCGCCGACTTCTTCGCCTCTACACCATCGCCGCCTGCGCCCAGCGATGGCAGCTAGCGCTCATGCCAGCGCTCATGCGTTGTGACTGAGCCCGAGCCCGCATGTCGCCGAGCCCGCGCCCGCGCCGCCCGAAGCTCCTCCTCCTCCTCCCTCAGTTGCCTGAAGTTGCGCCGCTCACCTGTGCCGGATCCACGCCGCTCATGGCCGCCATCACGTGCTTTGCGCTGTTGGCCTTCTTCTTACCAGACTTCTACTCCACGCTGCCCTCCTTAGACGCCGGTAGTCGCTTCTCCGCCTTTGGCTTCTTCTCCGACGGCGCCTAGCTTCTCCGCCTGAGGTCACTTGTGGGTTCCTGCGTGCAGCCAAAGGAAGGAGCTCCATGAGGCGCCGGCTCTGGAGGAGGCCAAGACGGCGGAGCTTGAGTCGGAGGAGAAGATCGTCGTGGTCGCAGAGGAGGATAGCGCCAAGACGGTGGAAGCAATCGAGGAAACCGTGGTGGCCGCCTACTAAGGAGATATGGCTAAGGAAAAAGCGGCTAAGGAGGAGATCAGAGTTGAGGTGATGGATGAGGACAAGAAGAGGCTGTTGACGGCATTTGCAAATCTCCTCAAGACAACCAGGGTTGGATCGGCCTCTTCGGTGGGTCCAGTGCTACCGCCACCACCTCCCATGCCTCCTAAGCTGAAGTTGATTCCAATCAATTTGAAACTTGATGATATAGGGACATACTTGGGTTGGTTCCACTGAGTGAGGGGAGAACTTGCTGCGAGAGGGCTTGAGGAGTATCTGACAGGAGAGGTGAAGGTATCGACAGATAGAGGGTCCAGTGAGTGGCAAGTATGGAGGTCCACTCACATGACGATCTATCTGTGGCTCCTTGGCTCCATGATTCCCTCACTTGCCAGTTCTGTTGATGGGTTGGAATCTGTGAGTGACATGTGGAGTAACTTGCAAAGAGGTTTGCGAGTGAGGAAAATATCATGAGGATTTTCCAAATCAGAGAGCAAATCAAGAATGCTACACTGGGAGATCACTCAGTCTAGGAGTATGCTGCTGAGTTACTCCAACTTTAGACGGATCTCGATTACTTTGAGAGGGTAATGTGCACCAATCCTCACTGTGGTAGATGTAAGATTCCCATCTGTGCGAGGGACAAGTTGGACAGGATCTTGATTTTCTTGCAAGGCCTCAACAATGCATTCTTTCCACGAAGATCTCAACTTCTGGGCAACGAGGAGTTCCCTTCTCTTGATGAAGCAATCTCTACTATGATTCATGAAGAAAGCAGGATGAAGTTAATGCCTGAAGTGTCAAACAATAATGGAGCAAAGTCAGCATTGGCGGCCTCAAACTCGAAGGCTCCTAGTATTGATTTCCATGGTCTCGACTTCAAGGCTCTTGTGTTTGAGTTTCTGCCAAATGGAAATCTAGACCAATGGTTGCATCAGGATCACAAGGAAAACGGCGAAGGGGAAGAAAAGGCGCTAAATCTCATCGACAGGCTCAGCATTGCCATCGACGTGGCTTCGGCGCTCGATTATCTCCACGAACACAAGCCATTGCCAATTATTCACTGTGATCTGAAGCCGAGCAATATCCTCCTCGACAATGACATGGTTGCTCATGTTGGTGATTTTGGGCTTGCAAGGTTCTTGCATCAAGAATCCAGTGTCATCTCAGAGAAATCATCTGGTTGGGGTGCAATGAGAGGCACCGTTCGTTATGCTGCTCCAGGTGAGCCTCTAATCTATATACATCAAAATATTTTTCACTTCCTACAAATAAGCTAAAAATTTCCTACAATGACATGGTTGCTCATGTATTAAACCAGAGTATGGAGTGGGCAACGATGTATCGATCTACGGCGACGTCTATAGCTATGGAATTCTGCTACTGGAGATGTTTACTGGAAAAAGGCCAACAGATAGATTGTTTGGTGAAGCTCGCAGCCTTCATCAGTATGTTCAGATGGCATTGCCAAGCCAAGCAGTCAATGTCATTGACGAACACTTACTATCAGCTGCAGATGATGGAGATGGAAGAAGAACACAAAACTGTCATGACATTGAAGAGACGAGAATTGACTCTGTGATTTCCATGATTTCAATTTTGCGAGTCGGAGTCTCGTGCTCAAAGGAGTCACCGACAGATCGAATGAAGATTGGAGATGCTTTGAAAGAGTTGCAGGCCATTAGAGACAAGGTTTATTCTGTGGTAAACCATTGAAGCATTTGAAGGTCTTCTCGTGCATGAGATCTTAAAGCTCTGTGCATTCTTAAATTAATTAAGTCAGCAAGATTGTGAGGCAGGCTGAGGTTTCTACATGTTTTCCTTATTTTACACACAAAAAAAAAACTCATTCTAGTGTATTTACTTTCGAAAGGTCAAATTGATTTATCTGTGTCTTCCTCAACCAACTCAAAATAGTCGTATTGAATTTTTTTTAATAGCAATTAAAATAAGCTAAAAAATTCTTTAAAAAATCAAGTAACTCAAAATAGTTTATATTAGTTATATACGGTGTTTGTATTAAATAATGTTTAAAAATGTATTGAAAATAATTGTAATAGAAAATGTTAACATAAAAAGGTCATTTTGAGTTCATTCCAAAGATAAAGGAACCAAAATGAGATTTGGTGATCAAAAATATCTTTACCTCTTTTCTGAATACTATTGCTATATTATCTATGAGTATGACATGTGGAGTCTGAGTCTATGTGTCAATGAGATATTTAGTAGTATTTTGTTAAATTTGCAACTTTGATAAAAATATGTGGATTTAGTGGAAAACAATGGATTGAGTGAAGCTTCCTGTTAAGAGTATTAAATAGAGCAGGGCAAAATGCGGGCTTAGCGGGCCGTCAAAAAGCCTGGTCTCATCAAAGCTGGGTGGGCTCGGCCCAAACCAGGCTTGGCTGCCCGTGCATTTTGCAATGCAAGACCAGCAGAAATCTTGAAGCCCAGGCCTACCCTATAACCCCACTGGACCCAGTTTATGCGTTATTTTGATATGATGGAACTACGGAAGCAGGAGAAGCTATTGCTTAAACAAAAACACCGAGCAGATCACTTCTAAAACTAAACTTTACCTTGCACAGCTTGTTCCTCGTGGCCTGCGACAAATCCAACAAAATCCTGCTTAATTCAAAGATTGGCTGCATATAAAACTGGCGGTGTTATGTCAGAGATAATAAACTATCTACAGGTGGCACGTCGGCACTAATTAATTACTCACAACTAGCACATCTATGCCATACATTTGGCGGATCCAAGATTCAGATTAATCAAATTTGTCTTTAAACTTCAAACTAAATACATTTTTTTATTGTGTCCCAGGTACTGATTAAGGTTGTCAATTAACACTTTTATTAGTTAGTTGTACATTTTTTAGAGTCGTAATTTGTAGGAGTTGGACTTAAAAGACAGGTTCTCTGCTAAGGCAACCGTATTCCGTTTCCAATTATTGCAATTATGGCTGAGAAACATCAATTCATCCAAGCCATAATCTCTGGTCTTTTCTTGTTTTTTCATTTTTTTTTATTTCTCCCTTTTTGTTGAAATTTGGCCGAGACAAACAGTAAACATATAAGAGGATTTCTCCTCACTAGCCAAATCCTATAGAATAATAAGTGTTAGATGGTATGAACTGATTATTGAGATACATTTATAATTTATATCAGATAAATGTACTCAAATCTTAATCACAAAATCATATGATTCAATGGTTAAGAAGCATTATAATTTTATTATCAGGAATGGGAACTGGGTGGTTGAACAAACATTGATTTTATTAAAGCTGGTTAAGTTTGACAACTAAACATAGTACTATTGTTTGAAATTGTCTGTCTCTTAAAAATTTTGTTTGATGTATTATTTTTAGATATGGTAAATTATTAACTACTATGTAACAATACTATTTTATTAAATATGACAAATATATTATAACTACTATATCCCATCAAATTGTAGTCCATCACACTGCAATCTTAAACAAAACTTGAGAGATGGAACAACACTTCATTTACCACCATAAAATGAGAATTTGGCTGGCCAATTTGAGATCCAATTTGTGATAAGGAAGGATGATATCAGATTAGTCAAGGCAACATGCTAAAATTTTATTATAATTCCAATAATACCCAATTTGTATAGACAAAACTAAAATTTGGCTCAGAAATGTGAGGGTACAACCCAAACATGTAGTATAATAGTGCAACATTACAACTAAATATGAAGTATTTTTATTGAATTCATCTATAACGACATTGTATCATGCCTTTGCTACTGCTATAGTTGGCAGAGAGCAATGTGCCAAATATTGTACCATACCAATTAGACCACCAGCAGACGACCTGGGCCCAGGGCTCATTTAAATACATACACACTTGTAGATAGCCCAATTTGTCCTTTAGGTTGACACATGGGCCAGGGCCCATGGACTTGACGCTGACAACCGGGGCCCAGTCCCAAGGGCTCGTCTCGGGTTAAACTCTTGACCTCTCCAATGGCTGCGTCTCCCAGTCTCTTCGTTTCCCTCTCTTCGCAGTTCACACCACTCCCCACCCAAAACCCTCGCCATCGTGGGACCCACTTCCCTCCCCGCCGACGACGATGGCCGCCGCGGCGGCGCCGCCGCGGCAGTACAAACTGGCGCCGGAGAGCGAGCTGCGCGTGGAGGTTCTCCCCGACGCGCCCCTCCGCGTGCGCCTCGCCTCTGGCACGGCCGAAATCTTCGGCACCGAGCTGCCCCCCGAGACCTGGCTCCCCATCCCTGCCCGATCCAAGATCGCCGTAGGCTTCTTATTCCTACCCTATTCAAATTCCGAGCACGCTTCTTTCTATCTTTGGTTCACGTTACTAGTACTCATTTGTCATTACCTGCTTATATATTTCTTTGCTTCTAAGATCTTTACGTGGCACGGGGCGACGGTGGAGCTGGACGGGGTCAGCGAGAGTGAGTACACGGCTGATGAGGTGAGCCGGCGTTTGAGTTCTTGTTCATTTGGGGGGTTTTGAGGTTTGGGATGTGGTGGTGACAAAGAATTTCTTGTGGGTTCAGACGCCGATGGTGATATACGTGAACGTGCACGCTATTCTTGATGGACGGAGGGCGCGGGCAAGGGCCGCAGTGGCGCAGGGGGGCGATTTGGAGGCTTCGCAGGTAATTGGTTCTGCTGCATTTTGTTTGCCATTTCATCTTGCACTTGTTATATAGTTAGATGGAGCTATAGGATATCTATCGTTTACTTCTTTAAAATTACACCTTATCCTCAGTGGATATCAATATAGCATGTAGTTTGCAATTTTCATACTAAACAGGTGCACTGGTAACTAAACATTAACTGGTAATTTCTCATTGTAATTCTTGTTGCATGTCTCTTTGTGTTCTAAGGGAGACTGCAGACTTCATGGAACTTGAAATAACACCATCTGCTGTATTTTTATGTTCAAACAACAGATTGTATTATAAGCCTAACAGGTTGACGAGTACACAATAGCAGTATCAACCTTTGACCATAAGTGTGTTGAGAATTTGAAATCCATGAACACTTCAAAAACAACAAATAAGATAACTAATAACAAATTTCGACTCATTATTCAGTTCTTCAAGCTATGAGAACATATGTGATTATGTTCTTTCAGTTCTTTGGACTGAGTTATTGAGTTTTGGTACTTGGTACTCTTGGTGATCTAGGGACCCAGGGTGATTGTTGTGGGGCCAACAGATTCTGGAAAAAGTACTCTGTGTAAAATGCTCCTTAGTTGGGCTGCAAAGCAGAGCTGGAAGCCGACATTTGTGGATCTAGATATTGGTCAGGGATCAATAACTATACCTGGATGCATTGCTGCTACACCGATTGAAAAGCCTATAGATGCAGTTGAAGGAATTCCTTTGGAGATGCCACTTGTATACTTTTATGGGCATACATCTCCAAGGTAACTGTCCGTTAACTCTTTGTGCTTTTCTGTCACTGCTGCATGTATATAAGATGGATACGGCCTTTTTTTTTCTACATCACTTGTTTTAACACCTCAACTATTGCTTATGTTGCTCAACAGTGCTAATGCAGATCTTTATAAAGTTCTTATGAAGGAGCTAGCTCAAACGCTGGAGAAACAGTTCTCTGGGAATGCTGAATCTAGGGCAGCAGGCATGGTCATCAATACCATGGGGTGGGTAGAAGGCCTTGGATATGAGGTATCAATTTGGCTTCAGACAATGTAACTAGCAACTGACATGTGCATATCGATGACTAATAATATACGC
This sequence comes from Pharus latifolius, assembly GCA_019359835.1. NCBI lineage: Eukaryota > Viridiplantae > Streptophyta > Magnoliopsida > Poales > Poaceae > Pharus > Pharus latifolius. The sequence goes on from CM033320.1 coordinate 8,573,822, forward strand.
TGATATGAAGTAACTCACCCTTTGTGCTCTGCAGTTACTTCTTAATGCAATTGATACCTTCAAGGCTAATGTAGTGCTGGTGTTGGGACAGGCAAGTTTTACATTGGCAATTTTTTTGCTGCTTCTGAACTGATGTACTGTTAGTAGCTGTTCCTTTGATATTTCTAACTGGCTGGCTCCTTCTCTCCAAACCTGCTCCAGATTTGATTTAATGATGTGGTTGACTGTTGGATCCACAGCTAACTAAAATGTTGTTAACCTTTTGTAATTGCATTATCTAGGTAATTGGCTAATCCTGTTCTTAGTACCCCCACCCCCAGTGTAAAGAAATCATGTTTGTATTTGATATGTAACATATGCAATGTATGTTGTATAAGACAAAGATTCCAGCAGGATCTTAGGAGTGGTCAGGAACTTAGGATAAGATTGTTCATGGTGACATGATAAAACAAAGAACATAATATACAACTCCAATTGAGTCCGGCTCAGGTGCAAGGTTCCATGTGCCATATCATGTGTAGGCCCAATCAGAGAGGGCACAGAGGACAAACAAATAGAGAAACGGAAAATGCTATACACATAAAAAAAGAATTTCTTAGAGATAGAACATGTGATATATCAAGATTGCACCTGCATTTGTTATGGTGCAGGAAGCCTTGCATTTGAGCCTTTTCCATCTAACCAAAGGAGAAATCTTAGGAGAGTAGTTAGGAGACGACATGTTTATTTTAATGCCCCCACAAGTTGTTCTAGGAAACTGGAGACAACTTGGATCACAGATTAGAAAACCAGCAGCAGTTAGAGGATGTAAGAATATTAAACAGTTGACCTTTGAACAGAAAAGGACAATAATATACAGTTGAAAGTGAGTAAAATGTTTGAGTAAGAGGGCATAGATAAGACACAGTTGGTCATCTAGATGTCAAGAAATTTGGCAAGATAGGGGGCATTGGTAGAACAAAGTGCGTAAAGTGCTATCTGCAATGTACTGCTCAATTTGGAATATCTCATGCAGAAGGGGCTCCTTTGGTACAAATATGCCAGCCAGTTGGCCTCTAGGACTAGCAAATGCTGGTGATGTATGCCAATGACCAGTTGGGCGTTTAGACTGAGGTTGAGTTTGGCTCGCGCTGTGTGGCGTAGCCTAGCCTACAAGTTAACTTTGTTAGAACCTTGGCATGCGACCTAGAGATATTCCGGTGCATCAATGACCTCCTCTTCCACCCATTTCAAGAGATTTGCATCTGAGGACAAAAGTATTTTAGTGGAAATTATTCTAAAAGCTTTTCAAGTAATTTTGTAATTGCGGCAATCAATAACCTTGAAAGCTTCATATTGCAGCAATAAGATCTTCTGCCTAGTCTAGTATAGTTGTGCTTGGACTCTGTTGCAGATGTTGATTGTTCCCACGTGGTTCTTGGGGAGAGGTTTGTCAGGGTAACTGAGAGGTTCTAGCCATGCAGTGCTACTGTGCTAGACAGCACAATGTTTGCTATGAGGAAGTTTGACAAGAACCAAAAGTATCACATCCTAATGATCTGCGAATTGTGATCCTTAAGCACAATGTTTGGTATGTGAAGTGCAATTATGCACATGTTGAGATCCATTGGAGATGCATATCTAAAGAGATGAGATTATAACAGAGAAACTCTGAATATCAAGTTCAGATTCGAGAAACTTTCAAGACACCAATTCTTAGCTTGGATACTGCAAAAGATAGTCTCTATTGGACGTCTTCTGTATTGTTCATCATAGAAGACAGATATACAGGAGGGATTTTAGGAGTGGTTAGGAACTTTGGATAACAGGGTGTTTATTCTAACAGGATAAGTCGTAGAAAAGAAACATATACAAAACATTCAATGGAAGTCGAGATCTTAGGTGAATGATTGGGAGAAGATATGCTTAACTCCCTCATCCCTTGCAACAGATTCAAAATTGTAGTGATGCAAAAATTATACTTTTGTAAATGTTCAAATTATTTTGTCAACTATGATCATTACTTGCTTGTACTTTTAATATTATCATTCAGTAAAGGAAATACAAGCATTATTTTACAGTATGTTTACTAATGTAGCATTTTTTTCTTGAGATGTAGAATCATGGTTAATCATGATATCAAATGCTTATGAAGAAACTTATGGAATTATCCATCTCATGGTTTCCATTTTGTCTCCTGCAGGAGAAACTTTGGAAAATGTTAAAAGATGCACTACAAAGCAAGCCCAACATTAATGTTGTAAAACTTCATAAATCAGAGGGTGTTGTCCTGAGAAATCCAAAATATCGTCAAAAGGCTAGGAGCTTCCGTATCAGGGCAAGTCATTGATTAGATAATAGAATGTGGCTGTCTCTGATTTTGAAATTTGAAAGTAGTTCTGTTACTTCCTTTTGCCACTTAAAGTGAACATTTTATTGATGGAAACTTGATGTGCATGCTTTGTTGCACAGTTCATTCACTTTCCTTTTTGCATCATTTTCTGATGTGTGATTCTTGCGATCCCAGTGGAGTATTTCTTCAATTTTTGTCCAAAGCTAAACCTGAATGCTTTCTTTACAGGAGTACTTTTATGGGATCATGAATGATCTATCACCACACGCAAATTTTGTTAATTTTAGTGATGTTTCTGTCTATCGAATTGGTGGTGGTCCTCAAGCTCCTCGTTCAGCACTACCAATTGGTGCAGAGCCTGTGGCAGATCCTACTCGACTTGTTTCTGTTAACATAAGTACAGATTTGCTCCATATGGTGCTTGCTGTTTCTTATGCCAAGGAACCTGATCAAATAATTTCCAGGTAATACCGATCGGTTCATTTTATATGCTGTTCATGATCTTTACGTGTGCCAGGGCATGGCTTCCAAATACCAAGTGAGTAAAATGTTTTTCAATAGTAACATTTCTATTATATTTTATAATACTCTGCTGGTAACTAATCTCATGTCAGTAAATTTGAAATTGCTATACTTCCCCACTTATGAATTAGAATAAAACTATAGTTAAATGTGAACAGTATGTGTTAAACTTCCTTTGATTGAGTTACTTGATTACAATGCAAAATCATTGCAAGTAGTTCAATAATGACATAAATATTAGTACAGAAATGGTCTTCATCAGTAGTTGTTTTGCGATTGCAAGAATACTCTTGTTTGATTGTAGCTTCATGACTTACTTTCTAGCCTTTTTTTTCCGTTTGGCAAGAGTTCTTTCTTTCCGCCTAGTGGTGTCTGCCCTTCAGAATATATACTTGCTAACATCTATGTACAATTCCATGCAGCAATGTTGCTGGATTTATTCATGTGACAGATGTCGACATCCAGAGGTATGTCCTGAAACCAACATTTGTGCCTTTGGGTATAGATTCATGCTTACATGGAACTAACATTTGCGCTTTCAGGAAGAAGATCACATATAGCGCGCCGTGCCCAGGAGACCTGCCAAGCAAGCTGTTACTTGCAGGCTCATTGACATGGTTGGAAGGTTGATAGGTACAGCTTAAGCAGAAATGTTGTAGTTTTAGACAGACAATTCCATGCAGCAATGATTATTCAATGGTTGTGTTTTGGAGGATGTTTTGTGCATCGTGCGTTGCTAACTACAATGTAACATCTACTGCCGAAGAGTTATATTCTAGGGTCTCTCTCATTTCTTGCAAAAAAATCTCTGATCTGATTAAACGCACATATGTGTGTAACTGTGCTTTGTTTTGTTGTGATGTGCATGCACTTAAACAGTACTCCAGTGGGGGGTTTATGGCTGAATAGTGGTGATATTACAACGTAAAATTAACTTATATGGAGTACGATGAGTAACAATAAGGAATGGATCTAGATCATATTGAAGATGCTCCTTTTTGTTTTCAAATTCAATTCTTTATCTTGGAAACCAATTGGCACAAATATCAGGCCCTGGGTCATATATCAGTCTTATAAAACTGCCTACAACCGGTGCTGTATGGCAAATTTTTAATTTTACAGCATCCTCTTCGCCAGATCCAACGTGGGCATCCCGCCCGACTTCCGCAATAAAAAAATTTTTTGTTAAACAAAAGTTGGAGAGAGAAGACGCTAGGGGAAGTGGTGTTGTCTTGGAAAAAAAATTATTTGTTTTCTCGCTTTTTGTGTCACTAAGTTATATACAATCTTTATTTTGTTAATCTAATTTATATTAGATTTTGATTATATTTAAAAAATTATAAAAAAATTTTAAATTATTTTTATATAAAATCTAAAAATCACATAAATTCGATTTCAAAACTAAAACTATTTATATTTTATTAAAATTACCTAAATTTTAATAAATATCTAATTTACTCGTGATTCCGCTCAAGAAATTTGATTAAAAAAAATCAATACATTAGAATAACTAGATGATATTTTACGCATATAAAACAAAATATTCCCCCAAAACACCTCGATACTTTCACCGGACTTTAGCCTTATCTAATTTTCCTACAATGCTAAGGTGAGCTGTTTCCTAACGTCAAGCTTTCGCTCCAGGCATTAACTTTAACTTTGTTTCTTTTAATTTAATTTTCAAGAAATACGCAGCAGCTATAGCCTGGTTAAATCTGAATTGGGACATACAAACAGCAGATGAACCGTCTTATGACAATGTGACATCTACACCGAGCTATTCCCGTACAAAATTCACATATTTGACAATTCTTAACCAAAACCAGATTGATATATGACTTGAAACTACCCAACAACAAAAACATCTACCTGCCATGTAAAATAACGTTGTTACAAGATCTGACCACACACACACAAGAACATATCAGAACTGGGATAGCAGAAACACCCATCTGGCTGAAATTTATTCGGTCATGTGGGTCATGCAGAGAGTACCTTCTGGCATGCATCTTGTGAAGACCGAAACAAATATTAATAGGAAGGATCCTACAGCAGCTTCCCTTCTCTGTCAAAGTACAAATGGAAGTGCAACAAAAATCCCAATGCCATGTAGCTTTAACATGTATAAAGTTCGAGAAGCAGCAACAAAATCTCCAAACAAAAGAATTGAGAGAACATACAGAGCTCAGGCTCACGGAACCTGTTTCTAAGGGCAAAGATCTACAGACCCCCCAAGATGCTGGGGAAAGGAGGAGCACCATCAACACCAGTAAGTTAAAAGGTCAACACAACAATTACAAAAAGTAGTCAGGGGTCTTCCGCGTTGTCTCCGGCTCAATTTGCCGGGGCGCTGGATCAAATTGGAGGAAGTTCTGATCCATATTTTCCCCAATTTCAAGGATTGCAGCCATGTTACCACAACGGTAACAGTAGTTTGGCGCACTGAAGACAGTCACAACATTCTTGTCCTGCATGACACAATCATCACGAGTCAAAGAAATTATTCAAGCTTTCCTATATGATAATATCTGAAAAATTGGGATCAAATGCCAGAAAAATGAGAGGATAAATTCTGTATATGCTCTGTGCAGGAGCCTTTGAAAAACTGAAATGTATAGTTATTGACAGACATCAATAACCACAAGAGTCCCAAGAGCTATATATACATTAAAGCAAAATTCTAGTCCTTCAGAGATTACCTCTACATAAATAAAAAGGAGGAGATGTTTTTCTTGAGATCAGCATTCTTTGCTCACAATATAGGCACTTCCCATAATGCACTCAGTTCTGTAATCTTTTCAAAAAAGAATAATGTTTTAGGGCGTGTTTGGATAGGGACCATTTCACCCATCCACCTTGTGTCTGTTACTCCGTTTGGATGGAATAGGATTGGCATTCTAATCCACTGGAATAAGTTGGCCTATAATTAGCTGTTCTGGGGAATAACTAATCCAGGACTTATTTCCATTGAAAAATTTTCAAAAATGTGGGGAACAGAGCTCTACAAACACTTCGTTTATAGGTTTATTCTAGAATGTTAGTTAGTGAAATTGTGAGGGGGAAATAATTAGAAAATGCAATCCTCTATTCTGAATACCCACCTGGCACCAATTGTAGCCTTCCATTACAAGCTGATGGGCCCTTGAAATGAGAGAGAGGCCATTTGTATGGTTGAATTGTTGTGCAATATCTTGCCCGAATGTGTAACCTGCTCCTCTTGGCGAAATTCCCCACCCACATCGGTCGTCTGGGTCAGACCACAAAAGATCACACATGGGTCCTTCATGAGGAACCTGCAAGCATTTTTGAGAGTTTGTTTGAAAAATGTTAATTGTCAGTTCTTTAGAGAGAGTTAATTGTGGACAAACAAAATTTGAGCAAGTTAGTACATTTCTTTTGCATAGAGGTAACGATTCATAAACCCAGTAACTGTTGTCCGTAGACTAGATATCCGCAAAACGGTTTGTCAGTGAGATTCAACTTTCACCAAACAAGATCTCCGTTCAACCATAGACTAGATATCCACATTACTATAACTATAACACTGCACTAAAAAAAATTCCATATAATCTTAACCTATCTATTAATTCGGTACAGTATCGTGCTGAAAATTCAGTGCATCTTGGTCAAAAGTTTACCCTCTGAGCAATGTTTTCTACAGACTAATCCACCAGTTGGAAAATATACCAGCCAAATGCTGATGCTTAAATAATTATTTAATACTGGCTCACTTCACAAGCTTATTAATCAAAAAAGCAATGAATGAAATTTTCATTGATCGGCAATTCAACCATCAACCAAACCAAAATATTTTGAATGCCAGAGGGTGTAGACACAATGTACCATTCCATCTGACAAAAATTAGCAAATAAAGTAGACCAACATAAATGACCAATTTTATGGACCTAAATTAAATCTGGACTGAGCGATGTACAGGACTATATAACAATTTACTCCTCCAGGAGAATAACTGTTTGTCAAGAATAGTTCATGGGTGGTTCAGGTGAAGCAGATGGACAATTCAATTCCACCTCAGGCAACTTTTCCTCCAAAACAACTAGCAGCCATCATCACTATTTAGTCGGATAAATATTTATTAATGTTTCCCATCAGAAGTTTAATGCTACATGGTTCTCCAATATCAAACTCATTGTTATCACGGCGTCACCTAGGTGTGAAGTCGCCGGTGTGGAGACGCCATGAGTGTTCGCCTTGTCTAGACTTGCTTGTTTTGTGCCGCCCAACCTTAGCTGCCGCCTCCCAGGCCGAACTCAAGCTGTCGTTCGTCTCCGTTGCTGTCCTTCGCAATTTGTCTCCCACTACGTCCGGCAAAGGAGGGCAACACAAGTGGGGATGATGGCCGGCCGGTGGCGGAAAGGGGCAGCCGTAGCGAGGAGGTGGAAGTGCACATAGATACAACAGCCCAGAGTACGAGGGCGAGGCAAGGTGAGGCGGAAGTTAGATTTGTATGTGGCGGCGGCGCAGCCTAGGGTTGGCTTTGGTTGTTGGCATTTTTCAAAAAATCACCTCTAGTATTTAGTAATTGCAACCAAGCGCTTCCACCTCCTATAAATACTCGTTTCAGCCCCTGGTTGTTTCATATTTGCACCAAATCATCCTAGCTGCCGCAAATTTCTCACTAGAGAAGAATAGGAAGAGGTGGAGTTAAAGATTTTTCTTCTCAACTTCGTATATATGATTTGTCGCCTAATCGTCACCTAGGCATCTAGGCGGTTTGCGGTGACTCGACTCGCTTGTCCGCCGTGATAACCTTGATCAAGCCTTCTTGTGAATTCACTTGGATAAGGATTTTCTATGCCTATGCCTAGACACTAGAGATGGTGAAGATCAGATGATGTGGGCCATGTGTATAACATGAAAGCTGCACATGTTGTGCGTCTTAAATGAAGCTGACATGCAAAATCTTCTGTGCACCTAAACTGCTATTAGATGGCCATTGAATCCACTGTACATCAATAACTAAACAGAAATATAGGATAACACTTTAAGTCCCCAGGTAGAAGATATGTTGTCTCTAAACATGGCTGCAACGATCCAAGAAACTGCGGTTGCATCCAGATATCATGAAATTACCTCCATTCCTCCAGCTCACAACACATCCGCAAATCAAGATTTCAAAATACTTAAGAGGAATGAAAAAAAAATTCTAATGCTAGAATGCTTGTTCATCATCAAGGTGGTAAAACTGTTAAATACCTCTTGTATTCGATCAAGAGCACGGATGTTATCTAATGTATCCAATGATGGAGAGAGACCACCGTGCAAGCAAAATATCTACAAAATGGATCTTCCCATTTGTTAGGCACATATTGAACAAGTCCATACTAATGGCAACCATAGTGAAATAGCAAACCTGGTTTTCTATAAGAGCTGTGAGTGGCAAATAATCAAACAAGTCTGTAAAGTACTTCCACACATTTGCATTTCCATATTTTCTTAAGCATTCATCATAGAAGCCATACCTGTAGCAAAACAGCCAATGTCAATAACTATGCTGTACACACTGCAGGTATATATCTCACTAAATAGCTCATATATGAAGGTAGCACAAAAGCAAACAATAACTTGGTGATAAGAAAAAACATGATGAGTAAGCCTACTACAAAAAACTTCACTACATCACCAACTTCAGTAGAAAATCTCCTGTTTCTTTTGAGATCTGCACTCTTTTCCAGCAAATATGGCAAAACATCCAGCCATCTAAAGGCGTTGTTTAGAGCAAGACAACTAAACTATCACTAGACAGACATGCTAAACAAGCTTTTATGGTTTTACCAAAATAGTAGATTCCCAGTTTTGCTCGTTCTATGCATGTCACTTTGACAGAGCACTCATTCTCCAGCTATGCAGCATGACATGATCTCATTTCTATTGATGACCATTTCAACCACACAGAATTCTGCATAAAGATATCAAAGCAACAAAGGCCATGGAGAATAAAGGCATGAATAATGTAAACAACAAACAAAGTAGTTCCCATGGATTAGAATACACCAAATTCATGAAATAAGGCAACCAGACATCTAGTTGGAGGTTTTGCTGAACAGAACAAATTCAGGTTGCAGATGCCTAGATACAGCAAAAGCAGTATAGTTCACATTAATTCAACACAAGTTTCACAGTTTGGCATATAAGACAAGTGTAACAAATAAAGTCCTGTGCCAAAACCTTTCAGTTGTTTATTGGTGTTTAGTGTTATGCGGGAACAAGAGCTGCAACCAGGAAGCAAAATGCGTTCTATCTCTTCTAAATGCAGGCATTGGTTAAGCATTTACACCACAAGATAATATTGAAGATATGGAATGATCCATATCCATTTTAAACTACATGCTAATAGGGAAGTACATAAGGGATCAAACAGTTGCCAAAAAAAGTATATCATGCATCAGAAATGCCTGTAGCAATCGTATACAAAAAGTACTCGATAATGAAATTAGCAATTTGCAATTGGATAAAGTTTTCCAGATAACTCACACTTGAGTGATTTGTCTGCTCTCATGATTTCCTCTCAATATTGTAATCCTGTCTCTGTAACGAACTTTCAAAGCCACTAACAGCGACACGGTCTCCACTGAATAGTAGCCACGGTCTGCAGAAATAGGGCCATAAAATCAATTTATCCATATTCAGAAAGCAAACATTATAGAGATGCGATTAAAACTATAGATGGAAACAAAGGACACGCGTCAACAATTTATCCACCTTCTTAGCTCATCAACAATAGTGCTTTTTCCTGCTAACTGTTCTAATAGATGACAAAATGTAGGATATCAGCAGATCCAATTATCAGGAATATTAACACCACAGCTCTCCGCCTTATTCACGTCAAACACATGTGTTCTTGTGAATCTTATAAGCCGTCAGCTCTGTACCCAATTAACAAGAAATCTTGTCTTCTTCATTATCAGAACACCTTATATACGTAGTTATAAAACTGATCCAACGTGAAACCACACATACATGCTAGCCCAAACAACAAAACGTAATCACCACAAGCATTTGCCTCATCCAATCACACTACAAATACATAAATGACTACCGCAACATACTTAGCTTGCACAAACAGCACAAAGCACTCCATAACCCCCTAAACACGGTCTCTTCTAGCAATCCTACCACGCCAGGAAATCCAATTCCAAACCGCCCAATTCCACCGCAGGATCTAAAGAACCCATCTTTTTCTTCACCCCTACCGAACCTGACAGATCGATCAAATCAAGCAGGAAGAGAGCAAACCGACCGACGTAGTCGCCCATGAAGAGGTAGTTGGTGTCGGGGGCGTCGCCGCCGATGCGGAAGAGCTCGATGAGGTCGTAGAACTGGCCGTGGATGTCGCCGCAGACGGTGACGGGGCAGCGCACGGGCTGCACGTTCCACTCCTCCATGAGGATGGCCTTCGCCTGCTCGCAGAGCGCTCGCACCTCCCCCTCCATGAGGTGCTTGCACTCCCGCAGCTGCGCGATCTGCCGGTCCAGATCCGCGTGCGACGGCATCGCCGCTGCTCCCGCGTCCCTCTAGCGCTCCGGCGAGGCGGCGGCCGGCGAGGGAAGAGCTAGGGTTTCGAGCGGATCGGAGCCGAAGGAGGTGGAGGAGGAGAAGGTGTTCATGCCTCCATTCTTTTGTTTCGTTAGTTTTTTTATACGAAGCTAAGATTTTTTTTTTACTTCTCTTTTGAGAGCACTTAATTCCAGGTGTACACAACAAGAAGGGTCGTTTTGCAGGCAGGTGGTCCAAGAGCAAAGCAATTTCTGGCGGACTCTCTCTGTGAGCAAAGACCAGCTCCAACCGTCGGATCGTTCATTGGATTATAGACCGACTATAATTAAACGGCACTTGATTGAGGATTTTGATATGGACGGAAGTTTATAGAAGTTTGATTTTTTGTTTGTGAAAAAGTTGTGACGAGTTGTGTTTGACTATTTGAGCGAGCCAGCTGAAACTCAAAGGTGAATCAATTCGTTTAGAGTGGTGGATTAGAGAGAGAGTTATCTCACGAGGATTAGCTAGCTCACACGAACCATTTTAAAGGGAACAACATCTGTCGGGCCTCTTTTAGTTCTCAAAATCATCCAAAATCATCCAGAATCATTGGATCATCATTTAAATCAGAGATTTTTTTTACAGATAATCTTAAAAAATAAAATCATAAAATATACCAAAAAGGAGAAAATTACAAAAAAAAAAATACTCCAATTGATAAATGGGTTGACGGCATTCTCATCCGCCTGTGTTTCGACTTATATTCTTTTTCCACCACTCAACAATTGAGCTAATGACTGATCTGTGGCTATAAAAGGCTATAGGGTCCCCCTAACAACCGAAGGATTTTGTATTTCAAAAATAAAATAATAGAGGAAGAGGAGAGGATAAGAAATGAGAGAGAAAGAGAACTTAAAAGAAAAACCATGAAGGTATAAATCCAATTTTTCCTATAAATAATTATTGTTCGTGTAAATTAGTTTATATCTAAATAATCTGATTGATGTTTAGGTTATTATTATAGAAAATATAAATTAGAGAAGTATTGTTCTTGGAAATTGAAATATAGGAAATTTAGATCCAATGTATATAAGGATTTGTAGATAATATAGATTAGAGAAGTATTATTATGTGAATTGAGAATTTAGGAATTTTAAGAAATAATCAGATAACGTATAAACTATGTATTTTAAATTGAAATTCAGGGAATTTAGATCGGGTAATTTATAGATCTGCTAATTAAATCAAAGATATTATTATTAAGGATTTATAATATTAAAATTGTTTATCTATACGGCATGTTGATTTGTAGACAATGTCTAAAACAAGAATAATTTACATATTTTATGAGGAACAAATTATTAGAAATGGATTAGAAGGATGACTTGAGTGCATGTTACTGTATAGAAATTGAATTGGATAAGTACTGTAAATTTTGAGTTTAAGAGCCGAGTTCTAGAAACTTTCAACCTCGATCAAAATTTATACAATGTTGATATAGAAACATTGATGCTTACTAGTGGAAGAAATTGTTGGAAACTGCATAAACTTATAAGTGGCAGGTCTTGGAGTTCTTATGTTAGAATGGAGGAAAGTTCTAACTATGCATTGGATGAATGTATACGGTATGAGGTGGTCGAACATAATATGCCACCTACGAACATAAACACCAAAGTAGTAGATGGGTTAGCCGAGGTATGAGAAGGAGGGAAATATAGGAATATTAATGCAGTCGCATTTAGAGAGCAGGCGTACGCAATATTCATGGTTGGTCATTTCTATCCTGGAGATGAAGCGTTTATCGACGAAGATGAAGAAGAGAGACTAGAAATCTTGGACAGTGAAGGTCCTGAGATTGATTCAAACTATGAGGGTTCCTCAAGTGAAGAAGGAGACTATCATGGGATGAGGCCTCCTCGACAATGGCTGAACCCAAGTGGGTTTAATTTGGATCGAGTGCATGAGGATGGTGGATCAGACTAGGTATTCAATGGGCATAGCCTAACATTAGGTCAACATTTTCATGGTAAGGAGGACATCAATCAAAGCGTGGCAATGTGGGCAATGTCCCTTCATCGGTCTTTCAGGGTGGACCAAACATATCCAAATCTGTATGCAATGAAGTGTTTGATGGAGAGATGTCGGCTTTATATTTGTGTTGCATGTTACAAGGATAGTGATCATTTTGTTGTCTCTAGAATCACCAAGCACGACTGTTCGATTACAGAGGTCTCTCAGCGTCACAGAAATATGTCATCTGCATTCGTTACATGTGTAATTTTGTGCACCCTTCATGAAAATCTCAAAATACCACATAAGGATATTTTTGGTCAAATCAATGACACATTTATATATAACATTGGGTACGAAAAAGAGTGGAGAGCAAAACTGCTTGGTCTTGAGATGCTCTTCGGAACATTTTATGATTCATATAATTATGTATCCAGACTCTTTTATCAAATCATTGATACCAATGCTAGCATCATGATAGACATGGTTCATACGCTAGTTTTGGACATAATTAGTGAAATTGTGCTTGGCATTGAATTAATGGAGAGTATATTTTGGTCATTTGGGTAGGTCATCTCAATCTTCAAGTATATGCAGCCAGTATTGTGTGCCAACAGCACATTTCTAACAAGAAAGCACAAAAGAACTTTAATGACAGCAGTTACTGCAGATGCCAACAATTAGCTAGTCTCTATGGCGTATGCCTTAGTAAAAGGTAAGAGCATAGATAGCCGGGTATGATTCCTTGCAAATTTAAAAAAGACTGTAGTAAAAGATGGACCGAACATGTATTTGATTCATGATAGACATAAGGGATTGCTGAGCACTATTGATTTCATGCTATCCACTGATGAGTCTGACTACTGATGAATAACCTGATTAGCCGGTGATGAAAGTGACATCTTGCGGTAAACTTCTTCACTCATCTCAAAAGTAATTATTTGATGAAGAAATTTAAGAAGTTGTGTGACCAGAACCAGCCTGCTAAGTTCAAAAAAATTTGGGGGAAGCTAGAAAAGGAGACTGCAGATTTAAGCAAATTGCAAAAGACAGAAGCCAGTAGGACACAATAGGTGCTTGATGAAGATAGCATCACTAGGACTTCAGATGCACTGAGACGATCCAGTAGTAGGTTAAGAATCAATAAATTCAGTGAATTGATTGATGACAAAGCACTTGAGAAGTGGACTCTAATGCACGATTAGGAAGGTGCTAGGTATGTCATAATGACCACTAACATGGCAGAGGTATAAAACTTCATGTTGAAGGCTGTGCGAGCCCTTCTGCTCACTAGAGTTCACTTGGCATCACACGGAAAAATACTTCCATGAGAGGGGTATAATTGCAAGAGCATTACTGGATGCAATATCACCAAGATTTCCTCCTGAAGTACAAAAATATCTAGAGAAGTAAGTCGCCATCGCTAAAAAACATTCAGCTAAGTGCATTCCCAACAACAGAAGAAAAACATGACACGTTTATCTCAAAAGTAAAAAATGTTGGGGGTGGATACATGAGGTAACTTAAGACGTAAGGTGTGATTTTCAAAGACGACGTCAAATTCACTTGCTCTCATGTGATGGTAGCATAAGCACAAGACAACCAATTAAGTGGTGGGATTGCTTCATCTGTCAACAAGGTCGGAAGCCAACTCTGTTCCACAAACCGTGCTCTCATATGATGGTAGTGTATGTGTAGGATCAAGGATGCCAACTAGAAGGGGTGAATAGGAGGCTTTTAAAATTTTTTACAATTAAACACTTTTTGCAAGATAATTATGAAACCTAGAATTAGCAAAGAGGTTTAAAACAATCTAATCAACTAGTTGCATTCAACCATATGAAATATTTGACAACACATGAAACAATAGTAACATAAGCAATTGTGTCAAGATGAATATGAATTATACAAAAGAGAGACAATTGACACAATGATTTTTACCGAGGTCTCGGAGACTCACCCGGTCTCCCCTACTCCTCGTCGAAGCGCTCATGCGTGAGCCTCTCTTCTATATCCACGAAGGATATCTCATTAGGGTTGCTCCTTCTCCACACCGGATAGGCGAGCACCACACCTTTCACAAGTTTTTGTCGGCCTCTCCGACAAACTTCAATGGATAGATTGCGACTCTCCTCCGACACCGTCTAGGCGAAGGAGATCGCCAAGAGTAACAAGTCGGATGCACTTTCGCTTGAACAAATCACGTGCTAGAAGCTGAAAGATGCAAATGAGATGCTCAACACTCTAGCACTAGCTTGCAAATGGAGATGAAGTGCACTAAACACTCACAACCTCTCCCAAATGCTCTCTCTCAAATCCACTAAGGATTTTGGCTCAAATTCTAGCCTCTTGATGCAATATCTCGTATGCAATGAACTTGTCTAGCTTTTCAACAGAGAAATCAACTTCTTGAGCAACCACAAATGAAGGAAAACACAAGATATATATAGCCCTAAAAGAAAACTAGCCGTTTGCCACGAACAGGCAAAATTTTGTACAGGCCGGATACTGTCCGGTCAGTACAACAAATTTCGACCATTGCAAACTTACCGTTGGGGGATTTTTTGTAAAAGGCCGGACAAAAGCCCCTGGACAAATATATTTGTCTCTGTTAACTCTCGGCTCAAACAATTTGTACAGGCCGGACAATGTCTGGTCATACCGGACAAAGTCCGGCCCGTCCCGGACAAATGCCCCCGGACGGATACAAACGTCTCTGATTCACATTTGCAATACACTCAAAAAATTTGTACAGGCCGGACATTGTCCGGCCATTCCAGACACTGTTCGGCCAATGCACGTCGATAATAAACAAGCATAACTTTTAATCTAGAGATCCAATTGATGTGATTTTTAGCTTGTTAGAAAGATAACTCAAAGGGATATAATTTTGTCAACAAGAGCAAGACCTATAAAGGCCTAGATATTTCTAGAAAATTCAAAAAACTTTCTACTGCCAAAATGTCCAACACAAATGTCATTTCTAAATGCAATTTGTCTGTTTTCTCGGGGATATATTTACTGACACTCAGCAATGACTATGTCCACACAGGTCGAACATCCGGTCGAAAACAGGTGGTCGAGTGGATTTGGTCAAGCGTACGCAAGCGAGCCGAAGACTGGTACGACCAGCTCGAACTCCTATGACCACGACCAAACCCTAAACGGAAAACCGCCAAACGGTCGGCACGACCACAACCACGCTCCAAACAAGAATACAATCAAAATGTGCAAATACGATCACGACCAGCTCTAGAATATAAACCAATTTAAATAGCTGGCGATCAAGACTAAGTGTAGTTTTCAAAGGATTTTCTCTAATACACCACAAACTACACTTAAACTCTTCAGTAATGCAAGAGGCGATAAAACACTAGTGCAAGATGATATGAATGCATTTGAGCTTCCACACTAGATAGATTCAAGCTACTAGTTTCTGACCCCTCTTAATAGTACGGTCAAACTAGCGAAAAGAATCCTATCAACCTGGTCTATCTACAAACACCAAGACCGGTAAAATCCTAAGAAAACAATCCTTAATCTTGGATTTTACCTTTGATGAAGCTCGACCTTGTGAAGCTCAACCACTCGAAGCTAGTCCTCGCAGAGCTCGACCTCGCTAGGTTTGACCTCGCTCAAGATGACTCATATCGGCATCATCCTCTTCACGTCCTTGCTTACTTTCATCTCGTAACCATTTTGAGACTACAACACATATACTTTATGCACAACGTTAGTCTCATATATAGGTCGTCATTCATCACCACTAGAGAAATTACTCCACACAGGAGTTAACTCAACAATTTCTCTTTCCGATGAGATGAAAAAATCTTTTTCAACAAACAACAGATGAGTATGAGATGAAATACACAATCATATAGAATCGTATATGAAATGGACATACGCACACGATCTATACTACACATGTCATGATGGCAATCAGATCAGATGACCAATATGATGAGCTCCCCCTCAGCATATGCATCAATGTCAAAATTTCAATAAGGAGACATCAATGATTTATCTCATGACATTCCAATTTACATTTAGCACAAGATTGATGCAACCACCGAACTCCCCCTCTACATATGCATCAATATTAAACCCATAACTAAGGAAACATCGATTTCAGGGTTTATCAATAATCAATTTAATTTACTTGTGCTAAATCAGGATTATCTAAGTTGTCATTTAATCATCAAATTTGACATTATCCAAATTAACTTTAATCATCAGAGATTTATTCAAATCGTTATTAATCATCAAAACCTAAATACCTAAATCAACCTAGATCCAACAATATGCACAAGAAAACTAATCAAGATGTGGGATTGCTCCCCTTTGTTAGGATGATCATCAGGGTGGAGGCCTTTAGGCATGACTCACTAGTACAGAAATGCAGTCTACTAACCCCTATCTTCTATCGGTTATTAGCGATACAGCAGAAAACCGATAGAAAATGTGCCTCGCGGTCATAAAAGCCCGACGGATGTATTTTCCCTATCGGTTTATAAGAAACTTACCGATAGAATAAATAGTATGATTTACTCTAGCGGTGATGAACATATTTGCCATTAGAAGAGATGCATAAGTACTGACGGAAGAATGTTGTGCGCCGATAGGACTGGTCGACTTCAACAACTAGACTTATTCTATCGGTACTGTATGAATATACCGACAGAGTATATTAAAAATTCCTATCGGCAATATGTAGTGCGCCGATAGAATCGTTGGCCTTCTACAAATATTTTTATTCTATCGGTAATGGATTCTTTTACCATTAGAATATATAGAAAATTGCTTAGAACTGTTCGTCTTCAAATAGTTTTATTCTATCGGTAATGCATGTTTATACCGGTAGAATATTGCAAAAAATATCTTAGAACTGTTGGCCTTCTACAACTAGTAATATTCTATCGGCAATGTACGTACACACTGATAGAATATGTACAAAAATTCCTATTGGTAATATTTATTGTGCCGATAGAACCATTCGCCTTCTACAGATGTTTTTATTACTAACGGTATTCTGTTTTCGTACCGATAGAAAATATATATTTGTATAAATACACGGGTATGTCTCTTTCATTCTCACAGTTCATCTGGGGCTCGTAGTCCTAACCCGTAAGCTCCATGGACGGCCGGCGCACCTCTACAGGGGACCGCTGCACCTCCGTACCTCCATCGATGCCCTCTAGACGTCGGCATCCCAAGGAAGGTACGTAAAATTTCTGCAATATTGTTAGATTATTCTAATCCGATTATGGCAATAATTCTGTTTTTTTTTGTATCCTTCATTTTGATGTGTCTTCTTTTCAATATGATTATGATATGTTCAGGTCCTTGGATGATGCTCGTGAGGGGCAACGTATTTCACGGTTCTTCATCGCAGTACGCTGCCTACGTTGGCTTGTTAGCGAAAGAAATGGTGAAGATCACCGTCGAGAGCTGGAAGGACGTGAAGGGCGAGATCTTGGTTGGCTCGGTCGAGAAGATGCTTAAGCCCGGCGTGTTTCTCAAATCAGGACCTATAGAAAGCATCTTACATTTTTTGCATGCACCAGCTTGTGGCCAGATGCTTACCTGCTTGGAGAAGAAGAATTGTTGTTATTTGCACAACCTTCTACACCATCACTACACAGAACAACATCTTGGAAGGTAGGTTCTTTTTGTTAATGGAGTTGAGTTGAGTTGAGTTGAGTTGATCGAGTTTGAGTCCGAGGAAATCACGAATACGTACAAATGTATGTCGACGGCAGTTCCAGCTCCTCGGGCGTCTTCGAACTGAACTCCTATGGTTAAGTCCAATGTGGTTCAGACATTTGCTATTTTGGATGAATGGATTTGTGATGTATCAGGTCTAACTTGTAGTCGGTAGTTGCATTGTGGCAACCTGCAAAGGTTCTCTTTTATGTAAAATGCATGTATGGGCCACTGGGTCCTCGTCGTGATCTGTTGTTAATTTCAGACGTGGCTTTTGTAATATACATCGAATGTGTGAATTGTTGTATTTGTATATTGTTGTATATTTGTGTATCATGTATTGCTAATTGGGACATGAACTTGAATGTGCAGGGAGTATTTGTGTATTTAATTTTATTGGTAGGTAGGTGTGTATTTGTACTGCTGTTTCAGACATGCACTTCAATTTGTGAACTGGCATGTGTATGTTTGTACCTGAATTTGTATTGGTGAACTGGCATGTGTATGTTTGTACCTGAATTTGTGAACTGGCATCTGTAATTTCTTTGGCAAGATGAAGTCCCAAGTACCTACGAAAAGTATTTTTGTGTCTCCTAGTTAATCCACAAATTAGGATTTCTTCAAATATATTGCTTTATCTTCTAGTTAAGATTCGTTTGATGTAAGATCTGTTTGATGTTACATTGATATGATTCCTTGAATGTGAGAAATGACATGTGCATGTTTGTCCCAGTTTGGTACCAGTACCTCCTCTAACGGTAAGTACACATATTTACCGATAGGAAAACACATATATTTGCTCAGTCATGCATATTCTAACGGTAAGTCCACATATTTACCGATAGGAAAACACATATATTTGCTCAGTCATGCATATTCTAACGGTAAGTACACATATTTACCGATAGAAAAACTCATGCTCGAGTGTCATGCATCATCTAACGGTTCGTACACATATCTACCGATAGAAAAACTCATGTGCGTGTTGTGTCATGCATGATCTAACGGTCAATACACATATTTACCGAAAGAAGAAGTCCTGTACTTGCTCGGTAATGCACATTATCTAACGGTATGTGTGTGTTTTTACCGATAGAATATGTGAGCGGCAAATTACCTAAGTTAGTCTGACGGTTATTTCATGTATTTACCGTTAGAAAAATGTCCATTATAAGGAAAACCCCACTCGACCATTGCTGAGCTGCTCTTTAATTTGTTCTGTTGCACTCTGTGTCCCTCTGTTTGTGACGAAAGTTCCAGTTACACTGCTAGGGTGATCAGCGCAGGCTGGAGGGAAGTTGATTGCGCCCCTCTCTTTAAGGTACGCTTAATCGTCGACACTTATCTCTCTCTCCCTCTAGATCTCCCTTCCTCTCTACTTGCAAGCTAACTGTATTGTGTAGTTCCAAGTTTGTAGCTCTAAGCTTGGGAGCTTGGTAGCTGGAAATGCGTCATGTTTTAGGAGCTAACTAGCTTGTATTGTGTAGTTAGCTAGGTTAATTAGTGTTAATTTCGTCAGGCTAGGGTTCAACACATGTATCTGTTGTAAGAGGCTGTACATGTACATATACATAACTTAATTGGGCAGGTTTCATGCATGGCTTACTCGTTAAATTTTGTTAATTGTAGATGGACAGGAAATATTGGATGTATGGAATAAAACGTACTACTTTTGAATATTTGGATGGTGTGAATGAGTTTATTAAATTTGCTGAGCAACAAAAGGAGAGGAAGGGAGAGAAAAATATGCTCTGTCCTTGTACAGATTGTATGAACTTGAAGAGGTTTACCAACTCTGATCAAATTAAGAGTCATTTGATTCGTCGTGGTTTTAACGCGCGATACACCCGTTGGATATGGCATGGCGAAGATCTTGAGGAAACAAGCACCACTACTACCAATCAGCACGACTCGGATGTGGATTGCAATAATATCGATGATCATCCCAATTTTGGTAATGTTCATTCCGATGTGCACGTAGATGATGATGATGACAATCTAGATGAGATGTTACGTGATGTAGAGGAAGATTACAACGAAAATGACTTCTGTGAATTTGAGAAACTGATTGCTGACTCTGAGAAGCCTCTGTTCCCTGGATGTGCAACATTTACAAAACTGTCTTCTGTGCTGAGATTATATAACTTGAAGGCAGGAAACGGTTGGAGTGATAAGAGTTTCACGGCACTATTAGATCTTCTAGCGGACATGCTTCCAGAGGGAAATGAGTTGCCAAGATCTACTTACCAAGCCAAAAAACTGTTGTGTCCGTTGGGAATGGAAATCGAAAGAATACACGCATGCCCAAATGATTGTGTGTTGTACCGTAACGAGTACTCCAGTTTGCATGTTTGTCCAAGATGCGTCGCATCGAGGTATACGCGTAGGGACCAGATTGACAGTGAACGTCACGAGGTAAGGAAAGGGCCCCCGGCAAAAACTGTGTGGTACTTGCCTGTGATACCTAGATTGAAGCGGCTGTTTGCAAATCCGAAAGTCGCGAAGCACTTGCGTTGGCATGCTGAAGCCCGGAAACAAGACGGAAAACTGAGACACCCAGCTGATTCTATTCAATGGAGAAACATCAACAGAACATTTGCTGAGTTCGGCGGTGAACTTAGGAATGTAAGGTTCGGGCTGAGTACAGATGGTATGAACCCACATGGTAATATGAGCAGCCGGCACAGCACTTGGCCGGTTCTTTTATGTATCTACAATCTTCCTCCTTGGTTATGCATGAAGCGCAAGTACATCATGATGGCGTTACTAATCTCAGGACCCAGACAACCCGGAAATGATATTGACGTGTTTCTAGCGCCTTTAATCGAGGACTTACAGAAATTGTGGAGCGAGGGTGTGCAGGTGTGGGATGCATACAAGAAAGAGAATTTCATCTTGCGGGCCCTGATATTTTGCACCATAAATGATTTTCCGGCCTACGGCAATTTGTCGGGGTATAGTACGAAAGGAGCTAAGGCTTGCCCTATTTGCCTAGATGAAACTGAGAGCATGTGGCTGCGAAACTGCCGGAAAACAGTGTACATGGGTCACCGCAGGTTTCTTCCGGTGCATCACACGTACCGTACGAAGAGGAAATCATTTAACGGGAAGCCTGAGAAGGGATCAGCTCCAGTGTTTCTGACCGGTAAGGAGATTTACTCGCGCGTGAACGACATCAAAGTTGAGTTCGGTAAGCATTTTAAACCTCGAGAAAAAAATGTTTGGAAGAAGAGATCGATTCTCTGGGATCTACCGTACTGGGAGCACTTACAAGTTCGACATTGCATTGACGTCATGCATGTAGAGAAAAATGTCTGTGACAGTTTGATTGGTTTGTTGTTGAACATTCCGGGAAAGACAAAGGATGGTGTGAAAGCTCGTCGTGACATGGTGGAAATGGGGATAAGGACTGAGCTTGGACCTTTAGAGAATGGAAAGCGTACATACCTCCCCCCGGCCTGCTATACGTTGTCCAAGAGCGAAAAAACAGAACTCTGTCGGTGCCTGCATGGTGTTAAAGTTCCATGTGGGTACTCCGCGAACTTGAAAAAATTTGTGTCTATGAAGGACCTAAGACTGGTTGGCATGAAGTCCCACGACTGTCATGTCTTGATGTTACAGATGCTTCCCATTGCTATCAGAGGCATTCTCCCAGTTAAAGTCAGAGAGACAATCACAAACCTATGTTATTTCTTCAACGCAATATCTTGCAAGGTAAGTACGTGCACTCGTACTATAAGTTCACTACCTCCATTTGTGGAGCTTAATTAGAAGATTTTTCTGATATGAATATTTGGCGCAATGTGTCCGCGTAGGTAATTGATCCCGATGGACTGGACGCTTTGCAACGCGACGTGGTTACAACTCTTTGTCAGCTCGAGATGTATTTCCCTCCATCCTTTTTTGATGTTATGGTCCATCTGATTGTTCACCTTATCAGAGAAATTAAGTTTTGTGGACCCGTGTGCCTGCGCTACATGTATCCATTTGAGAGATTTATAGGTGTATTGAAGGGATACGTAAGGACTCGTCGTCGACCCGAGGGGAGTATCATGGAAGGTTATGCCGCCGAGGAGGTGATTGAATTTTGCACAGATTATATGGCCGGGGTTGACCCAATTGGTGTTCTTAGGTCCCGACACGAGAGTAGGCTTGAGGGAATCGGAACGATTGGATTCAAAGCTATCGTCCTCGCTCGTGATGTGTACGCAAAATCACATTTTTGGGTCTTACAACACATGACGGAGGTCGAGCCATACATACACGAGCACAAGGTAATGTTACGGTCACAGAATCCTTCGAAGTCAGACGTTTGGGTTAGCAGAGAACATAACAGGAAATTTGCTGAGTGGATCCAGGAAAGAGTCACGCGAGCTGCCAAGGGCTCCGTAAGTGGAACTGTGACATGGTTGGCTAGAGGCCCAAGATTCACTGTACGGACTTGGCAGGGGTACGACATCAATGGGTATTCATTTTACACAAGAGCTCAAGACGCCAAGAGTAGCACGCAATGTAGCGGAGTGACACTGTTTGCTATTTCCGAGGATGCCAGGTCAGTAAGGGCGCTGAACTCATATTACGGTGTTATTGACGAAATATGGGAGCTCGATTACGGATTACTTAAGATTCCCCTGTTTCGATGCCAATGGGTCGAAATCCCTCGAGGTGTTCAAGTTGACAGTTACGGGTTTACTCTCGTCGATCTTGGTAGAGTCGGACACCAAGACGATCCATTCATACTTGCAAAGCAAGCCACACAGGTATTCTACATCGTTGACCCGGCCAATCCAAACTTGCATGTTGTCCTACACAGCAAGAGACGTATTGTTGGGGTCGAAGATGTTGTCGACGAAGAGGAGTATAACCAATTCGATGAAATACCTCCATTTTTAGAGGACATTCAATCTATCCGTACTGAAGATATCGACGAAACAACGTATCTGCGAGATGACCACGAAGAAGGATTATGGGTTGAGAACCATTGATGATTAATTTCTATTTCAGGGATAAATGCCAAGCAAACAGCCCACAAGTTCTGCAGCAAGGTGAGGAACTTATCATTAATACATCAGGCAGTACATTTTTCTTTAGAATTTAATGATAAGCTAGTTCACAGCATTAATACATCTCAATTTTACTCCACAGCATGAGTTCTAACATGTACAGTACCTTTATCCTGTAAATACTTAATTCTTCCCTTCAAATAGCACTTGCAAAAATCTCATCGCAGCCTCTTGCTTCTTCAAATTAAGTTCTGCAAAAATCCCTTTTTTCTGACGATATTTTGTTATTTATATCGATATAAAAGGACATCTTCTCTCAGGCACTTCAAAAGGTTTTCTATCGGTATTGTTCTATTTTACCATTAGCATAAATTCGTTAGTCTCATGGTATTTGTTGTCTGACGGTTTTTTCCTGTTTTTACTGATAGAAGAATACTCTACCGCTTTGAATTCTCAACCGTGTCGCCATGCGTCGCCTTGGAAACTCTATAAGTACCTCGCCATGCGTCGCGGTATTTTGTTGTTTTTCTAATTCTCGAACGGTTCGACTCCTCATCTTCTCTTTCACAATGGCAACCTCCATGGGATCGTCATCCACGCCCTCCCCGGTAATAACTCTAAATCTCCTCGGTTTACCCCTGTATTGTTAATCCATGTTCAGTTGATCCTAGGGACAACTTGTCGCTAGAGGAGTCCTGCATCCTGGCTGCAAGTCTAACTGACTCTATTCTACATGCAGCCAGGGCTAAGACCACCCCTTGACCTAGCATTTTGGGTTTTTATTTATTTTTTTATAAGTGATAAAACAACAATGAATGAACAATTTCTTTTTATGTCAATTTTCCAATTTTTCGGCTATCTTCCCTCTTTCTTTATCATTCTGCAGCTTTCAACCACGGTCTGTTTGATGTTAAATTGTGTGTACCTTTTCATTACTCTGACGGTATTTTGTTGTTTTTACCGATAGAAAAAGGGCACACAATACTATAATCTCAAGCACTTAATCAAAAAATTTTTCTGGGGAAAATTGGTCTCACGAGATTTTATTGTTTATACCGATACAAAAAGGCACCTTTTCATTACTCTGACGGTATTTTGTTGTTTTTACCGATAAAAACTATTATCTCAAGCACTTTAAAAAATTTTTCTAGGGAAAATTGGTCTAACGGGATTTTATTTTTTATACCGATAGAAAAGGGCACCTTTTCATTACTCTCACGGTATTTTGTTGTTTTTACCGATAGAAAAATGGCACCCAATACTATAATCTCAAGCACTTTAAAAAAAATTTCTGTGGAAAATTGGTCTCACGGGATTTTATTGTTTACTTGTTCTATCGGTATTATTTTGTTGTACCGATAGGAAAGTACATAAGTTTATCGGTATCATTTTGTTATACCGATAGAAAAGTTCCTCCACTACTTTATTACTCGTACATAGCCCTTTAGTTTCCCTCCACTCGAACAGTTCCACCTTAGAGCACTGCGTCTCTTCGAGAGCGAAGAAAACCACAACCTCCGCCGTGACCACTCACTTCCTCTCTCCCACACGACGATCGCCGGCTGGACACTGGTTCGCCACTGCCACCGGTTCTTATTTTCGTCCTTCGCCGGCCGCCGCTGCGTTCTACACCGCCTCTCCATCACCAGAACTGATCGCCGCCGTAAATACCCTAATTCGTCGTTTTATTTCCAGCATCTTCTTTATTTGATCCTAGTGTTTTGCACGTACTAATTCTTCGAATTTTGCAATTACACTAGGGTTCCCTATTGTGTTGGCTTATGTACATTCCGCAGGCAATGTTGATTTAAATTAGGGTTTACATAATATGTTCCAGTGCTGTAATGAACCTGTTTTGAGATTTTAACTTATCTATACTGCTGTATGTGTGATCAATTGTATCCAACTGCCATATAATGCAGATTATATGTTGGAGGTGTTCTTACACATTTTCTATCGGCAGTTCATGTGTTTACCGATAGAAAATATTTCTGCACAAGTAGTAAAACTTAATTTGGATCTGGAAGGACATGAGCCATGCAATGTACTAGTTTGGTTGGGAATTTTTACTCACTTCGTATGAATATATGGCAATGTGGATGGGTCTTCGATGTATATGTTTCAAATGCCTATACATGACTTTTCCCAACCTAATAGATGTGAAGTCCTGATGACTCACATACAGGCTAGGCTAAAGATTATGCACAGTGGCACTTAGATGCTTGTGTGCATATTTACGTGTGAAATAATAATGCTGGCCCATGAATATTAGTATAGCAAATCATCGAGAATGTTATGTGATGACAATGAATGGTGGCTTGTCAACAAAATTCCATATGTAGAGAACATTGTTATGTTCTATCGGTATCTCACGGGTTTGCCGATAGAAAAATTGTCTTCTGTGGAGGTAATTGTTATGGTCTATCGGCAACTCATGTGTTTACCGATAGAAAATATTTCTGAACAGTTCAGGAAGTAATTTATGCATATCTTTCTTTTTGTATTATTTTCCCTTTTGCCGCCCTAGTTAGTCTCCAGTCCTGGGCTGAGTTATGGAACTCCAAGGCGAATTAATTGCCATATATATGGTTTGTTGAAGGTTTTGTAGGGGAAGACATGTCGTCATCTTCATCGGATGGTACTAGTGGTTCGACTAGGGCCAACCCCATCGTAACTACTGAAGATGCAGCTGTTACATCCCAGCGCAAGAGGGTGGGGTGAGGCGCGACGACGTTGGGGCGTTTGGCCAAACGCACGGATCTTTCTTGTGAGTTCAACCAATTTGGGAGGCCGATTGGAAAGAATGCTGGGAGGTACGCGGCCTACGTTCGGCTGTTGGCGAAAGAAAGGGTGAAGATCACCGTTCAGAGCTGGAAGGACGTGACGGCGGACGAGAGGGATAGGTTGTGGGCGGAAGTGAAGGTTAAATGAACTGAAATCGCTGAACTCTTTCGTAATCACGTTCTCTTGGCTTATACTAAAGTTTAACTAACTCGTGATTAATTGTATGCATTTTTCGGAAACAGGCTAAGTGGAACATCCCCGACGATACACCTAGGACTGCCTGCTTGAAGGACATGAACTGAACATGGAAAACCTTTAAGAGCTGGCTCGTCAGTAACTTCCTCGCTGCGGGGAAATCTCCTTGCGAGAAGTACCCCTTTATATCGGAGGAGGTATGGGAGGAATTCACCAAGCAGAAGGGGACTGAGGAGTTCAAGGCCCTTAGCGAGAAGAATAGGGCGATCCAGAGGAGGAACGACCACCTGCATCGGCTCGGATCCCGGGGCTATGCGGGGAAGGAGGAGCAGTGGAAGAAGGAAGACGAGCAAAATCCTGTCATCGACACCCCTGAGTTGCCGCTCTCCGAGATCCGGGATGAGAGGTGCAAGCGATGGTGGAGGGGGAGGGGGTCCGTGTCGTCCACGGGGTCTGTGCAGTTCGCAACCCCTGGGGACGCCGACGTTGTGAGGCGAATGGTAAGTTGGCTAACCTCGTAAATTGTGTGCGCACAAGTGTATATAAGGCAATTTGTCTCACAAGGTACCTTTAAATGTAACAGATCTCTTTTGAGAAGGAGGCAGCGGAGGGATTGTTTACCCCGCAGAGGGAGAACGACATCCTCACCCGGGCTCTAGGAAATAAGGAGCATCCCGGGCGGACACGGGCCGTGGGATCCATTGTGTCGTGGAAGGCCGGTTTCGTAGATCCGGCTCCTGGAAGGAAAAGGAAGCTGACTATAACACCCCTGTTTTGCCAAACCCTAAAATAGCCAAAATCCACATCTTGACCCCAAACCCTAATCTGCTTCAGCCATTCCCTTCTAAATGTTGTTCAGAACATTTTTCCCTTCGGGATCATCTCCAAAATCCCATCCTAAAGCTGAGTTTCAGCCCTTGCCATTTTTAAAAACCCTAATTACCCTATTTTACCCTAAACTGTTTTCCCTAATTTTGTCGAAACCCTTCAGATCTTGCCTGATCTTACCAAACTCTGGCCAGATAAGTTCTAATAATCTTTTGCAACTTACCTGCGAAATCAGATTTCAGATCGGACCCTTAGATCTCCAGATTTGCAATCAGGCCCAAGTTCTATTCAAATTTTCCTCACAGAACAGTCCCTGGAGCAAGTTTCAAAATTACAAATCAGCCCTTCTATTCTTTTCGGCTGTTTTCGACCAGCCCCTGGTCGTTGCCCACGACCAGCGCGTGTCGCCGTTACGGCGCCGCGTTCTCGCCGTGTTTGCTCGCCGCCGGTCACCGCTTCTTGTCGCTTGTGCCCGTGAGCTGCTGTGCCACCCCGTGCGCACGTGCCAGCGCCGTTGCTTCGCCATGTCCAGCAGTTAAACGGCCGCGCTCCAGCAGCGTTTTCGCGCGCGCGTGCCCGTTGCCGTGGCATTGCATGCGTGTACGTGTCACCGCCGGAGCTTTGCTGTTGCCTCCGCATCTGCGCCGTTCCAGGTGAAGTTCCGATGCAACCGACAAGGTCAGCAAGGCTGCAACACCGCCTGAAGCGCATCACATCGCCGGTCACCGCTGTCGCAGCTACACCCGGCCGGTCTCGTCCCCGGCACAAGTTTCGCGCCGTTTCCCCCTCGCAAGCTTCGCCCCTGGACCTATTTAAACCCTCCAGTGCTGTGCTTAAGCCTCATCTCAGGACTTAGCCATTTTTCCAGAGCTCTCGCCGTTTTCGCTTTCTTCTCCGGCGAGCCAGTGAGTGAGCTCATGGTGCTAGCCCATTCCACAGCCCCTTTCTCCAATCCAAGTTCACCAGTGAGGTCCCCTCGTTCCCCTCTCTGTTTAGTAGCAACCAATTGCACCAGATCGATCCCCATCGCCGGTGATTGCCGGAAAGGCCCAATTTCCCTGTTTCCCCAATGCTAACCATTTCATCCCGAATTAGCTCTCGTCCCAATAGTAGAAATTGATCCTTAGCCATTTCTTAGCAAGCCTGTTGAATCAGGATCCCCAATTGTGCTCAAATCGAAGAAATCCCAAACTGGAACCTCAACCAGTTCGCCGGACCTCGTCGCCGAGCCCCTCCGGCCAATCTCCAATGAAATTAACCCCTCAAGTAGCCTTGTTGTGCCCTAGAGATCATTCTCAAGCTTGGAATTGAGCTCATTCGCCCTGTATCAAAAATCCCCAAGCTCCAGTGTCGTCTTCTCCAGCGCCGGTCGCCGGAATTATTTCCCGGCCGATCTAGCACCTGAAACCTTGTCCCTTAGATAGATTCCAGTACCCTGAGCAATATTGTCCACTAGCTCGATCCCTGAATCGACCTGAATCAAAAGTTATTCCAATGCCAAGATCACTGTCCAGTAGCTCAGTTCATGTCCAGGCCACCGTGTTTTCTCACCAGATTTGGCCACCCTCCGGCCACTTTCAGCTCTTGTCCCTGTTGAGTATATTGTTCCTGTTAGTAATGCCTACCTCCCAGACAAAGTGTTGCATCAATTGGAGCCCTGGATCAAAAGTTAAGTCATGCCCTAGTTTCTGGCCATGTCCAGCACTATGTCAGTGCATGTCAACCACTGGCATTAGCCTTGTTTGACCCCTTCTGGTTGAGCAATGGAAATGTCACTTTGTCCCCTAGGTTCCTGGAGTTGTGTTCTACATCTTTCTCTACTATCACTTCTCCAGAAAACCATCCTAAGATCAGTTTAAAGTTATGCCAAAGCCATGAACCGAATGTCGACCCTTCGACGTTCAATCCTTTTTAGCCGTTTCTTTGACCAGAGCCCTTGTGACCTTGCCCTAACCTTTTCCCCTGCATGCATGACTTATTTACTTAACAATTTCTATAGAAACTATTTTCTGTATGCTTATGGTATGTGTTTGTGTGTTGGTTGATTGCCGCAGAGTCAGAAGCTGAAGGAGCGGAAGAAGTCTTTGAAGATCCGTCTGAGTATTTAGACCCAACATCGCAAGGCAAGCCTCATTCCTTTGATCATGTCTCACCCAATATTTTCATATGAAGTATATTCACTGTTTCTTACTATGCATGCTTAATTGAAATACGAGTTATGTTTGAATGACATGAGTAGATATTACCTAATGGATCATGAAACCCTTTTTGTTATTGAACCTTCGTATATATGCTTTTGTCACTCTAGGACTCATATACTGAATATTCACATTAAACTTGAAGTGGTCAAATACATGAGAAGTTATAATGAAAACCGTTTTGTCAAGAAAACTGATAAAAGAGATCAGTAGTGAGGATTGGTTTGTATGGAGAGGGTGCGGTGCGCACCAGGGAATGTGAATGCTCCTCACTATTGGTTCATAAGGACAAGAACCTTGTGCTGTGTCTCTATACGAATTGTAAACGTACCAACCACTTGCCTGGTATGGGACAGGCACAACTCAGTAGCTTTTTAGTATTAGCAGTTCCCTGCATGGTTTGACGATCTGGTTTCTCGCGTGGAAACTGGAAGGCCAAGGTTCGGCCATGAGCGATGTGAGTTCAGAAAAATAATGAGAGGAAAAGGCGTAAAAGAAGGAAGGCGCCCTAGACCTGATTAAGCCGTGAGCGGTTGTAATATTAAATGGTCGTATGTCTCGCGTGGACATAGACCAAGGCTATGTGTCCTGCGGGAACATAGACCAGAGAGGCTAGGAAGTAAGGCAGTGGGGAAGACCCACAACGGTACTTGAGACTTAACTGTCTATTTACCGGGCAGGGATACTGTTAATACTGAACTGTAAAAGCGTTGTGTGATCTCGGCCTTGTCACATGTGTATAAGTCACATGGAGTTGGCCCGACTTGAAAGCCGAGTGAACCAGTGGATTTAAAAAGAGGTACACCTTTGCAAAGTGTAAAAGAAGTATCAGATACTCTGTACTCCCAGGTTCAGGAGTCTTTTCGTAGTGGATGTTATCCATGGGTTATAGCACAAGTAATGTTTGGAATGTTTTCATAATGCGGTTAACAAAGTAGTGACTCATGGGAGACCACTACATCTAATGTTTTATTGAAAACCTGTTTAATGTTTAAGCTATCATTTTCATGACAGAAGTACTGTTTTACTGAACAAATGACTTGGGAATCTATATATCTCTATCCATATGAAACTAAAACCCCGTAATCATATGTTTCACCCTCATGTAAGTACAATTGCATTAATCCCCGGAATGAGTGTTGCTGAGCACCAAGTGCTCACCCTTGCATTTATATCCCACTGTAGAAGAGGGATTCGAGGATCCCGATTCCTTCAGTTATGAGTACTCAGCTGAAGATGGAAGCACCCCGGACGAGCCCACGTTCTAGAAGGATTACGCACCAAGTCAAGCGAGATGTGGGAGAAGCCCCTCCAACCCCGCTGCGGATGGAAGTCAAGCTTTTCGTCGTTGCTTTGTGTTTTATGTTGTGTGTTCGGTACTTGGATACCGATTCTGGTTCTGATAAACCAGTTATTTTCTTAGCAACTCTACTTAGCGCCATTTTCGGTGCTTTGACTATGTAATATTGGCCATGTTGGCCTGATACTTGTTTAATGATATTACTATGCTTGTGTGATTTGGAGCTCATGTGACATCCTGCTGTGTGTAACCTACCTGGGCGGTTACCAAGGTGATCCTCAAATGGGGGTCTCACACTGACCTCTCAGATAAGATACGGGCTGAGGTACGGGAGGAGATACGGGCGGAGATGCGGGCTGAGATACGGGCTGAGGTACAGTCTGAGGTGCAGACCGAGGTCGCACAAATGAGGGAAGAGTTTGCACGGTTGAGAGAAGCATTGCTGGCCAAGAGTGCAGATGCGGATCCCCAGGACGACGGTACCCCGCGGGGTCGGATAAGCAGTTGCGCTTCGAAAGTACTCGCGGATCCAGTGGATCTACTTGAGGTACTGCAAGCCTTCATCTGTGCACTTAAGTTGATGCCACTCCCATTCTGTTAGAGTTGTTTCGCTAACCTATTTTAATTGTTACAAATTTGCAGGGGCTGGAGGGCTGCATCCTACAGAATCACGTAGGCGCCGGGCAGGAAGTGGTTGGACACGGCTTCGTATATCCGTCTGGGCCGGATGTCCGGGTCCACTGTATACCTCTGCGGTTGGGTTTCGCAAAGGTACAGGTGGACATGGCCATGCCGGGCTACAACGATTCTCCGTTGCCAGTCCCAACAGAGGAACTGCAGACACTTGCTGAGGCAGTGGGCTCCTACGTACAGTGGCCCAAGAAGTCTCTTGTATTACAATCGGTAAATCCTACACATTTTAGATTACATCCTACTCAGTACACTCAACTTGCATAATCTAACATATGTGCTCATTAATTGAAGTGGCCTGCCGCTGGGCTACCAGGGGACTGCGCCCCCAGCTCGGGGCATGAGGCCCGATCTCGTGCGACCCTGGACACATCAAAGATGGCCTCCACCCCACCCAGCGCATCCACGCCTTCACCTCGGAAGAAAGCTGCCATCACCTCGCCCTTGCCTTCGAAGGTACGCGCTCAGTCCCCGGCAAAAGGCAAGGGCAAAGGCAAGGGAAAAGGGCGACAGGGACAGCCGGAGAGGTTCACGAACGGGTTCCCACTCATGTCGGAGGCAGCTTTGCGCAAATTGGATCGATCAACCAGAGACCTCCACGCGTGGTACCTACACCGAGCTCCGCGCAATCTGAACTTCTTAGTTCCCTACAGGTCTGGGCAGTTCCACCGTGAGCCCGGGAGTATATCCGTGGCACACGAGGATCTGTTCGACCTCTACAACGGCCGGGAGCTCGATATGTCCATCATACGGACTGGAGTCCTGTGAGTTTGCTGATGCTATATATTGCTGTTTTCTAACTCTGTTTGCTAACTCTGCATTGTTGTAGTTCATTTGAAATGTAGTAACTTTCTGTGCAATACTAATGTCGTCCTTTGCATGCAGGTGCATGTACAGGCTAGCATCGGAGGCTGCGTGTGACAAGGTGGGTTTCCTCGACCCAGAGAAAATAAGCCTTACGATGCTAGAGCACGACGCCGCGCACGCTGAGCAGTACATATCCAAGGCCCTGATGGCGCAGCAGGACAGGGAGTTCATTCTGGTGCCGTACCACCAAAGGTTAGTGCATTTCGTACTAATTTAACTCGATCTTGTATGTTACACCTGAGATATACTTTGAGCACGTGGTCCTCTTTTACGTACAATGCAGGGGCCACTGGATCCTCATTGTGATCTGTCCGCCGAGGAACGAGGTGT
This sequence comes from Pharus latifolius, assembly GCA_019359835.1. Taxonomy (NCBI): domain Eukaryota; kingdom Viridiplantae; phylum Streptophyta; class Magnoliopsida; order Poales; family Poaceae; genus Pharus; species Pharus latifolius. The sequence continues at coordinate 8,606,084 of CM033320.1, forward strand.
ACTACCTCGATTCGATGCGTGACAAATTATCGATGGAATATGTGGTCAAGGGGAATATGGAGGCGTAAGTAACTTATATGTTTGATTTAAATTTTCACCTCACTAGCTCATGATAATACATTAACGGGCAATACTAACTGAAATGCAGGGCTTTTGATAAATATGCGTCCGCTGGAGGGAGGCATGCCGCACCGCAGGGCTCCCTACTAGCTTGGAAAGAATATGAGGTACTCACGAGACTTTTTGTTTATGCTTAATTAGTTTATGGAACAATAGCTAACATGTCTTCGCATATGCAATTATCTCAGTGCCATCAGCAGCCGCAATCGTCGGAATGCGGGTTTTATGTGTTGCGCTACATGTACGACCTAGTGCAGACAAACTTTGCCCAATTCCCCCAGGTAAGCATCGATAGCTAACTCAAATTTGAAAATTGGGTGTCACGTTCTAAATTAGGAAGTTAGTTACTAAGTATTCACACATGCTTGCAGATCGCCATGTCGAAAGACTCATACGAAAATGCAAAGATTAGAGATCTTCGACAAATCTGGGCTCAATATGTCATGGAGGAAATTGCGCCCAACCATCCGCCATGATAATTTTCTCTTTTTCGTGTACTCTGTGCATAGACTGTTTATATACATGTGAATAAATATATATGTCAATAAATGTCCACATTGGATTGCAATTTGTATTTGTCGATATATATGTGAATAAATGTGAATAACTGTCTAATGTGTCAATCTGTACTGTATTGTGTATCCAATCTATAATGTATTGCATCTGTACTGTATATGTGAATGTACAGTATTGTGAATGCAAATAATGTACTGTATATGTGAATGTTCTGTCGGCAAATTCATTCACAGCCGACGGACCACTACAAATTTTCTATCGGTAAACTCATCCACAACCGAGAGACTACTGTAGTTTTTTCTATCGGTAAACTTGAAATTAACCGTCAGAATAGTGTGACTTTTCCTGCCGGTGAACTCATCCACAACCGAGAGACTACTGTGGTTTTTTCTATCGGTAAACTCATCCACAACCGAGAGACTACTACCCATTTTTCTATCGGTAAACTTGAAATTAACCGTCAGAATAGAGTGACTTTTCCTGCCGGTGAACTCATCCACAACCGAGAGACTACTGTGATTTTTTCTATCGATAATGTCATTTCCAACCGAGAGAGTGCTACATTTTTTTCTGTCGGTAAACTTATAATTAACCGTTAGAATATGGGTATTTTCCCAACGCTAAACGTTAGACGACGACGGGTTTTCTATCGGTACAATCATAAGGTGCCGATAGAATAGTAATATTTTCCTGTCGGTAATCATGTAATTAACCGTTAGAATAGTGGTACTTTTCCCACCGTTAATCGTCAGACTACGACGGGTTTGCTATCGGTACACTCCTAAGATGCCGATAGAATTGTTAATTTCTTCTGTCGGTTATTTACCGATAGAAAATGTTCTGTCTTGTTCTATCGTGTCTATCTCTATCGGTACGAAAACCGATAGTAGAAGGGTTTTTTTTACCGATAGAAGAAAGCTTTTCTGTACTAGTGACTGATCACTAGTCTCCACCCTCGTTGATAGATGGAGGCCGGCGAGACATATATTTTACTTCTGGTGGGGTGAGATGACCATTACACTAGAGGATGCAGCCATGCTCCTCGGTTTACCTATTCGTGGGCAGTCCTGGGTACCATTGCCCATAGCAGCATGATGGGTTGAGGCATTTGTTGCATCTAGGCTTTTATGTCTAACCCTAATTTTGATGATTAATGAAAACAAGATGTTTTAGACTAACTGTGCTTCTGAGATTTTTGATACAGAGTTTGTTCGGGAAGAAATACGAGATGATCAAGATGAACCCGACATGAAATAGAAGCACAAGGTGTAGAAGAGCAAAAACAAGATGCAAACATGAAGATGCAAATTAAGGATCTAAGGTAATCTGTAATTTTATTTTCTTCCGATCTTGGCGTTTGGAGATAGATCGGTTAAGGACTTTGTTGCTTAGATTTTAATCGTACTATAAAGAGGGGTTCCAAAAGACCTCTCTATATCTCCAACATAAACCGAGAAACTTAGGTCATTGCATTGCATCTATTTGGTTGGATTTGATTTGATTTTGGTTTGAAAGATTTGGATTTTCAGTTGAGTTCTTGACAGCATAAGAGTTTTTTTAATTTCTAGAAAGATTTAGGCAGATCTGGTTTTTGCTTCTATTGACAAAAATGTAGCCCTTAAAATTATCTTTTAAACGAGCTATTAAACACCTCTTTTGGATTTCTGGATTTAAAGTTATAGCTATTTTTGTTTAAGTTGACTGTCAGTTTGCTAAACTGACTGTCAGTTTGAATGTCAGTTTAATTAAACTGACAATTGTCCAGAGAGAGTGTATTTCGGGCTCAAATTTTTTGTACTAAACTTACTGTCAGTTTGTCCATACTGACTGTCAGTTGGGGTTTCGACCACAATTGTTTTCTTCTGAGTTTCTATTTGATTTGGTCGAGTTTTTGGTCGAACTAACTGTCAGTTAGCATAACTGACTGTCAGTTGGGGGTTTCAAGTTTCCTTATACGACCACAAACGGCTAGTAATTTTTTTATCCGTAAATTTTGTCGGCCGTTGTACATGAAACTGACTGTCAGTTAGACAAACTGACTGTTAGTTAGTGTTGCTGATTTTCAGCCCTAGCTCCAACGGTTCTTTTGATTCTTGAAACTATAAATAGGGGTTTTTGGCATGATTTTTACACAACCAGCAGCATCATTCTCTTATACACTCTTGAGTTTTAGTTTTCTACACAAAATCTTGATCTGTTGATTAAGTTGAGTGTTTTCTGATCCACCGAGAGTTTCAGTTCTTTGCATTTGCATACTCGTAGTTTCTCGGTGCGTGTTTGGAGGTCTAGAGAAGACCTCACTGCCTATTACTCTTGGTGAGCGCCCTCACCTAGACGGTTCGGAGGCGTGGCTGTTGACCTCTCCAGTTTGGAGATTGTTGGAGAGGCTCGGCAAAAGTGTACAAGGCATCGGTGCTCGCCTTTCCGGAGTGGACAAGGAGCAACCACTAGTTGATAATACCCTTCGTGGGTATTGAGGCAAAACTCAAGTGACTTGAGTGCTTTAACGAGGATTAGTGGAGACTGGGCGAGTCTCCGATACCTCAGTAAAAATCCCTGTGTTCGTTTTCTTCTCTTCTTGTTCATATTATTATTTGCTCTTGATCTTTTCATTTGTAAATATTTGCTTTAAATTTAAAGTTTTAAAGCCTCCTATTCACCCCCCCACTCTAGTCGGCATTTTTGATCCTACAGCATTCACCTAGAGGTTCCATCCTCTGCCTTTGGGTTAGCAGCCCTTTCACCATGATGCTGGAGTTCCTGTTGACGGGTAGACAGTCAGTTGACACTTATAGGCGTATCTTCTGCATCTATTTGATAGTTTCATATTTACTGGTATGCATGGGATGAATTTATTATATTTATTGCTACTTAAGATACTCAAGATATCATTATTTTGTTTTATGTCCACATGGTGACACTATTGATCGATGGCTAGTTCCACTAGTGCAAATCACTAACACCCCAGTCAAGCATATCCCATATATCAGTTGGAGGTCGGTGGTCCTCTGCGTGACGTATAGAGCGCCATGTGATGCCTGTGGCATGACCAGCAAGCTAACATGGCAGGATGTCCACTATTGGTGCAGTTATGGTCGTACAAGCATTTTCCTATTGGATAGCCAACCATCATGAAGGTGCCTGTGCCTTTACCAGACGGCTACCCGTAGCCAGACGAGGACAACAAGATCAGCCAACCGATTGTGGGGCATCGTTGATTGTAGCATGAGTTGTAATGGGCCACCCTCTAGGTACATGCATGCTACACTGCATACGGTACCGATCTAGAGCTATTGCATTCGGTGCGGGTCATCTGGAGGCCTTGGTTGGATGTTTACATTGCGGATGTAGCACTCGATAGGATTTCGTCGGTCTGTATACAGGATCGGAATCTCTGGCTCACCTGGTGCATTTTTGTCTTCAGTCACATGCTGGAGGTTTACATGCCATGGTGGGTGGTGCACCAGCTTGGATTATTCTAGATGGTACCTCCTCCAAAGGTTGCACATCAGCTATCTTACAATTACAATGAGTAAGTCCGATAATGTTATGTTGTCCATTATATTTTTCTTTCAAAAATGCACGGACAAGTTTTATTTTGTTTACAAACAGACCTATAAGGGCAAGAAGGTCGTCAAATGGGAGGATCGACAGGCTCCCTATGTTGTTCGAACAGGCGCAAGCAATGGCGATGGATGTTATGTATGAGGAGTGACTGTACTACCCCTTGATGTATGGTCACTACCTTTGTTGGTATCTTCTACGTACTAGTGTGCAGATTGCCCCACATCCTCCGGTACTTGTCGATCTACTTACTCCTAGCATCCAGTAGACATACGACCGCCATCAGGCAGGAAAGATACATCGCCAGGTGTACATCTATAGTATGTGTCATATTTTTTTGTTATGTTATTGTCGTCTGACATGGCTTCATGGTTTGGCATACTGATGAACACCATATCATCTCTTCGTTCACGCGGCCTCTTGTCCAACGATTACATGTATGTGCTCCAATCATGTAGGACGAGTTGACAATGGCCATCGTCAACATTGACCAGATTGTGCGTCAGCTTATAGTTGACAACAGCGACATTCTAATTGCAGTAGCTGCATTGCTACCGCCTTTGCCTTGACGTACTCTGACCGATCATCTGAGCACCTTTGATCATCCTCCCAATGGTGGGACCATCATGTATGGCCGTTAATGCACCAATTTATCTTAGTGAGCCTTCGGCCAACTCTTATCATACAAGTATTCGAACTCACCTCTCGCCGCCTACTCATGGTGCACTACAAATCTTCAAGAGAGCTCGTGTGCCACCCTCAACCTTCGCGTCTGATGAAAGCCTGGGGTTCGACTTTAGATTTGACTTCGACGACGATGATGTAGCCACATCATAGTGACAGATGGACGAGCAGATGGCTACGTCATTAGCTGCAACAGAGGGAGTGTTGCAGGAGAAAATTTGCGACACGGTCTGGGTGCATGACAGGCTCCCACCGTACCTACATCCTCAGCCAGCCTGTGCCAAGCTGAAGGTTATTCTTGACCCTACATACATGGAGTACATGGACATGTTGCAGTAGAGAGACGACATTGAGCAACACCAACAATAGTTGAGCTCGTCTCAGCTTAGCAGTGCACCTCCACCATTCCAGCCTTCCCACACTGCTCATGAGCCTATTGAGCAGTCTTATTCGGGCACATGAAGGACAGTGGTCCTGCTGAGGACTTTATCACCATCGCCATTTCAGTGATACCGGTCTCATTAGCCGAAAAGGGTGCAACATTAGTAGTTATTTTTATTTTTTAGCATTTGTCTGAGAAAAGATTGGTATTTTGTTGTACAAACGTGGTTTTCAGCTGATTCATATTTCATCGTAACTTTCGATTGGAAAATTCTTTCTGAATGATTCTTTTTGTAAAATGTTTGCAATGACCTAAAAACCATTCCTGCAAATTTCATGGCATTTGGAGTTGGTTTGAGCATTTTTGGACCTTTTGACGGATCAAATCTAAGTTCTAAAAATTCAGAGTTTACATGGTTTTTGGCTGATTTGTCTTTTTTTATATCTAGTTTCGTTGGTGATATGAAAAAATTTTATTTAGAAGACTTCATCCTCTAATGTTTTTCTTCTATGAGAATTTTTTTTTCAAATTTTTTGGAAGTTATTTAGATAGTGTTCCGGTCCTCTTTATATGGGTTAATAGTTTTCTCGAAACCTGAAATCTACGAAGGTCATTTTACCAAATTCAGTTGGATTTCTTCATACACCTTGTCTCTAAAGAGTATTTGTAACCAGTGAATTCCATTCATGTCCAAAAACCACATTAAATTCAAAATTGAACCAGTTTTGTAAAAGTTTGCCAGAACCAACGACATTGCCTAACATAGGCTACGTTTAGTTATAACTTCTGATTGGAATTTTTTTTCTGAATGATTCTTTTTTAAAAAATGTTTTTAATTACTTAAACATCATTCTTGAAAATTTTCTTGGAATATGGAATAGATTTGAGCACTTTTGGACCTTTTGACGAATCAAACCTGAGTTCTAAAAATTCAGACTTTACATGGTTTTTGGCTAATTTATTATTTTTTATCTCTATATTGGTGGGTTATATGAACAAATTTTCTTTAGGAGACTTCGTCCTCTAATATTGTTCTACTATGAGAATTTTTTCACTTTTTTTGTAAGTAATTTGGGTGGTGTCCAGGTCTCTTTATATGGGTAAACAATTTTCTCAAAATCTAAAAACCTGAAAACATGAAACCTGCAAAAGGTCATTTTAGCAACTTGAGTTGAAATTCTCCGTACACATTGCCTCCAAAAATATTTATAACTCAGTGAAGGCCATTCATGTCCAAAAACCATTGTACCCATTTTGCAAAAGTTTGTTGAAATCAACGACATCCCCTAACATAGGCTATGTTTCATCATAATTTATGATTTAAAAAGCCTTTCTGAATGATTATTTTTTGCAAAACGTTTGTAATGACATAAACATCATTCCTGCAAATTTTCATGAAATTTGGAGTTTATTTGAGCACTTTTGGAACTTTGGATGAATTGAACCCGAGTTCTGAAAATTTAGACTTCACGTGGTTTTTGGTTGATTTGTTATTTTTTATCTCTAGATTCATTGGTGATAATTTTCTTCAGGAGACTTCATCCGCTATGTTGTTTTGCTATGAGAATTTTTTTCAAACTTTTTGAAAGTTATTTGGATGGTGTTCTAAGCCTCTTTATATGGGTAAACAGTTTTCTCAAAACTTGAAAACCTAAGACCTGCAAAAGGTCATTTTAACAACTTGAGTTGGACTTCTTCGTCACCTTTGTCTCCAAAGAGTGTCCATTTCAAAAACCACATTAAAATCAAAACCTTTCGAAATGATTCTTTTTTGTCTCATTTTCTTCTGCTTTTTCCGCTTTTCAGCTTTTCCCAGCTTTTCCACTTTTTTAAATTTTTCTTAAAGCCTGTATCCAGTTTGCAAAGTTTTTTGAATTGTCAACTCTGGTAAAAAATGAAACTTGCCTCAAATGTGCTTATGATGTCTGTCACTCCAGTCTATAAATATGTGTTGTTTTGTTCATTCAGTTGCTCACTATCTCTTTATATATCTACATCAAACATTGTAAGCTTCTTCCTCTTTATTTGAAAATATAGCTGCGTCCGATTCATCATCCAGAGGACGATTCGAGGGACATATCAACCACCATCAATATGTCACTGCAACAAGCCATCAATCGAGCATAGGTCCTACGAAGAAGGAACGTTCTGCTGAAATTACTAAGGTTGCGCAGAGGTTAAGATTTCTAGGAACAAAGATGTGAGTGCTCTACCATATTTACGGTATCCTTTTTAGTATTCAACTTATTGGTTGATCACATTTTTTTCTTCAGAAGGTCAAGCCCAAGTACGATTTCATTCAGTGGATCAATAATGACATGCTGAAATATGCTAAGTCATACTGCAAGGGGTGGAAAAAAGTAAAGACTTGCGGCAAAATGTTCGGTCTCTTGTAGAACCCACAACCGAATGAGATCGATCCTTACTGTGAGACCAAATGGTGTTGCAACCCGGACAAAAAGACAGATAAGTTAACTCGCTCTAATATAATTACCTTTGTTAAAAAACCACAACCAGGTCCGAGCATGAACCATCATTATCCTTTCTGACTGTTTCATCAAAAGGTGTGAATTTGCTTAAGTGTTATTCATTCAAAAATGTACTATCTCTGTTGGCGACAAGTGGCTGATGACTACAAACACAGGTAAAGTCATCAGTTGGATGACGATTTTTGCTGTTTTTGCAATTTCTTTTAGATTATTTTGTGAATTTTCTTTTTTAAATGGGTTCTTTGTATAAAAAAATTCTTCAAATCAGAGATAAATCATGATTAGACAGCTCCTAATTAGGATTTTTATATTATATGAAATGATCTTGTAGAAGTTCGGTTTTATTTGTAAACAAGTTGCGACTAGTCTTGTTTGAATATGTGAGCAAGCATAGTGAGATTCGAGGGTGAATGGATTGATCTAGGATGGTGGCTAAAAATAAGAGTCGTCTCAATTTGAGGATTAACTAGCTCATAAGACGTCTATCATGTAAGTTAGTCTCAGGCTTTTTTCTCGAACATTCGATTTTCTGTTTCATGAATATGTATTAGTTGTCACGCTTTATGAGGAAGTTGCAATTTACAAAGGTGCAGTACATCACTTGTCACTAATATAGTAAAACTACTAAAATTGGTGCTCCTTATTGTAAAATAAAAGTCCTTTTTTTTAATGCATATACAACATATTTCGATTTTGTGCAAAGATTAAAAATTATAATTTAAGAAAAATAACTAAATTCCCCTTTCTTATACATGTCTTGAAAGGAAGAAAAGTAAATATTAAGTATCCATGATTACTCGGAGTGAGACAAAAATATGGGTAAAATATGATAAATTAATTACGGCCTATACCTTATAAAATGAATCGGTAACAAATTAAAACATGTTATAAAAAAATGTACTTTTAACTATGAAGTATAATGAATAGACAAAGTATGGAGAGAATGGAGAAGGAATGTTTCTTCTTCTCATATATTATTGTCATTCCAGTGTACACAAAACAGTTGCTATTTATAAGTCAACATGGTATATGAATAGGCTAGAAAATTGAAAGACTTGGAGTTACATCATTCATAATATAGGAGATTAATATTTTTTATGACATAGTGGGGTAGTGGGTAATGCACTCATGACATGGGGTTACAACATTGGATATGGATATCTACTAAGCGCAATATTTCATAACACTATCATTTGGATGTTTATTACCTGTGAATATATGTATGCCTCAATAAAAACTTCACCAAGAAAAACCTAGTGAGAAAAATCATGACTAAGGGAAAAAGAATGCAATACATAACCACTCCTCCTGATGATTAATTAGATAAGAAAAAGTTCTTTAAATTGATCTAACCCATTTTAAGACAACTTGAATGTTGCTATAGGAAGTACCTTGATAAATAAATCCATCAAATCCTCGCTTGAGTAAATATGTTAAACTACTAATATAATCCTTTTGAAGATCATGAGTGGTGACATATATTCCTTTCTATCTTCATTGAGCACCCTTCTCTCATTTGGTTGATGAGTACACTATTGTCTTCATATAAAATTAAATCACAATATCTTCCAATATGTTGTGTCAAATAATCAGATTCCTTGAAAAATTCTTCGTTGAATTCATAGACTACCAAAACACCATCACTAGTAAAAATATTCAGTTTGTGATCGACCTTTACGATAATAAATAAATATCTTGAATCTACAAAACTAACTAAATCTGTCTTAGATATGTTAGAAAATATGAATATATATCTTTTGTACCTTAAAGTTAATGAAATATATACTTCACCTTGTTCCAATATTTTCTTGTAACACAAGAGTTATATATCACTAATAAATTAGGAGAAATAAGATAACAAATCATGAATAAGAAGCAAAATACATTAATGCTCTTCTAGCACTTAAGTATGGTACTTCAGGACCAAGGATTTTTATGTCATTTACAACCATTGACTACTCAATTTTCACAAATTCAAATCCAGATTTTTTTTTACAAAAATACATGGGCACATAGAATCATTTTGTACCCTTCAATCATAAAATATTCAGTAAGGAGACTATGCCACATTCTTCTAAATTGACTTGATCAATTTAATTAATATTGTTCTCGAGTACTTGTTTCGGGCAATTTAAATTCTTCAATGTTTCGGGCACATTGATATCATTAGACGCAAGTCAAGATCTTCTTTTGTTACCAAATTGATAAGATATTGAAAAATTGCTGCATCTATTATGAGAAAATATGTTTCTTCATAATCACTATTGGATCTTTCGAAAAACATTATACACATAAATATGTCATTTATCTTGTGATTTCTCATTTCTCATATTTGTTTTCGTACAAATACTCATTCATAACCAACATGTTTTACACTATCAAGTGTACAGGCTCCAGGCCCAAAATTTTCTCTTCAGGAGAGAATTCAATTCTACCTTAACTATGTTTTTCTAATTATGACGATTATTTTTATGTTTGTATTCCTTGAGGTATCTAAGTTTTTTATCCTCTTTATCATTCATAGTTTATATAGCACTAGATTGTATGCAAATACATCATTGGTGTCAATTTCATATTGCTTCCATAATTTTCTAGACATGACATAATTAGTAAGATTTCATTTTTACAAATATCAGGTACTTGAATCCTTCAAAGATATTGTTATCAGTCAAGTCTATTAACTCTTTAGGAGATTTTCTAGTATTATTATTTCCTCGATTTGAACATCTTGCATTTTTGCTCTTTTTCTTTTTCAAGAATTTTTTTTCTTTGGAGCCCAATGGTCTACCATGATTTATACTTGCTTTTGCCTCATTATCTGTAGACGGTTGTCCTTCTGTTACATCAATTTTCATAGGACCATTAGTAGCTATTATATGTGATTAATCACTCTTTTTATCTATAAAAATGTCTGGCAAATACGATATAAATGAATTATTCTTTGAACTTCTTATTCTATTTTTTTTACAATGATCAAAATGAGACAATATGATAATTCATTTCAACCTAAATTATGATTTAGCTTCTTATTTTTTACCTTGTTGTTAGAAAATTAATTCATCAAAACTACAATCAACATATTTAGCTATAAAAAAAATCTCTCGTTGATGGCTCATGATATTTAATTGTAGTTGGGAATTCATTCTCAACATATATTCTCAACTTTTTTTGTTGTCCCATTTTAGTGTGTTTTGTAGAGCAATGAAATATATATCACACATCTAACAATCCTTAGATGGAAAACAATCTCTCGTTGATGGCTCATGATATTTAATTGTAGATGGGAATTCATTCTCAACATATATTCTCAACTTTTTTTGTTGTCCCATTTTAGTGTGTTTTGTAGAGCAATGAAATATATATCACACATCTAACAATCCTTAGATTGAAAATATATATTTGGTTCTTGATAAAAATCAATTGTTAAGAAAAAAAATATGATAACTTTTTAGCTTGGTGTGAATCCACACCACTGCATGTAGAATATCATGATCCCAAATGTATATATTAAGAGTTTTGATCTCATAAGGAATGATCTTGCTATTGACTCAATACATTTAGTAAGTGATTTCACTATGTCATTTTTTTGAATAAACATGCTACAAAATGTTCAATGGTTATTTCGATTAACATATATTAATCACTAAAACTTTTTAAGAAAACTCATAGAATTAGCAAAACAACATCTAAATATTATACTCACAATTTAATTAGTTGAGCCAATAATCACACAAATTATAAATTGCAATTTCATAATATAGAGATATGATCTCACAAATTCTAGATCGCGATTTCATAGTATGAAATGTGTGCCCATCTAATCGATGTATTGATTAAAATCATAAAATATCTAAATAGTCCACTTAGTGGATCTACAGGTCCACATGTATCTCTTTTTATGTATTCCAAAAAAATAAGGGATTCAGTCCTAATTTTAACTAATGATGGTCTCATTTTCCGTGAGAGCAAGTTACACATGAGAAGTCATTAGAGTGAAGAAACTTTGGGTTCTTTCATGAATTTCTATATGAATTATTAATTATTTTTCACATCATGATTGACTTGGGATAGTCTAACTAGTCATATCAAATAATAAAATTATCACGATTGGTAAACTTCTAATTTACAATCGAACTATTATTATCAGTAAATTTTTTATTTACAATCAAATTATCACGACCGATAAACTTATGATTTACGATCATACATCGAATAAAAAAATTGTCATGACCAATAACTTTTGATTTACGATTATATATGATTTAATACACAACAGATATAAAACTATATATAAATCATAGAGTAAAATTTTATAGCATAAAAGTTTTATCCAAAAGAAATTGAAATGACATCTTATTGTGAAAAATGATATCTTATCATGAATACAATACCTTGATAAAGAAAATTCTTACCAAATAAAACAATTGTAGTTGAGAATAATTTACAGAGACACTCGTGCTGATAAGGTATTATGAAAAATATATTCTTTAACTATGAAGTATAGAGAATAGGCAAAGTATAGAGAGAATGGAAAAGAATACTCTTCTTTTCATGTAGTATTGCATTCAAATGTACACAAAAGAGTTTCTATTTATAAATTAACATAATAGATTAATGTGCTAGAATATCAAAAGACTTGGAGAGTTATACTGTTAATAATATAGGAGATTAATATTTTTCATGATATAATTGGATGGTGGGCTATACACTCATGACAATGGGTTACAATATTGATTATTGACATCCACTAAGAACAATATTCATAACAAAACAAAAGGTTTATTTTTTATATGAATGTTCCAAAACGCGGCTGCCATGTTGGTAACAGTCCACAAACACCGTGATATTTATTATGTTTTTATAAATTTTCCATTTTGGAATTTATCGACTAACATGGCAAAAACGAATGATAGTCGTTAATATATTGGAAATGGCTACTGACATATTGACCTATAATTCAATTTTGTTCTGTTTAATTTTTGATTTAAAATATTTCGTGATTTTTCATGCTAAATGCATTGCTAGTTTGATGTTTGGAGATATATAATACAATTTATATTTAATTTTCATATTTTAGCATTCATTATTTATTGTATATGGTTAGAATATTGAACTGATGGTATTTTTGAAATATTTTACCGATATTATATTTAGTAATTTAAGATTTTAAGTCAAAGGCTGTGGTTTATCATGTTTTTCATGATGTAAATATAAGAAAATATTATTTCAATTAAAAAGTTGTATTTCTATTATGAAACACGTCAACCATATGGCACACGCTATCCAGTACGTGCCATAAGGCACCTCAGTTGTTATGTATCTACCATAAGTTTTTGGAAAATTGTTTGAGATGAATGAAGTTTTACATATTCTTTGAGAAATTACACAAAAATTGGGCGTGTCCCCCATCAGTTGTTCATTAAGTAATATCCAAAAATGGGGTCATATACCCGTGGATCATTAAAAAAAAACACTAAGATTGATTGTTTATATGATATTGAATTTGATTCTTATGTGTGAGATAAATTGAATGTGATAACTTATGAAGATGTAATTAGATAATGTTTGGTTGATATACGAAATAATATAGGTTGAGATAAGATATTTGGTTAGTTGTATGATTGGTGTAAGTAAAAAAATATATAAGATAAAAAAATTATTATCAAAATTAATTAATGTATTATTTTATTTTTAATAACTCTAATTTTATCTCAATTAAAAGACCAACATTGTTTAGCAAAACAACATTCAAAGAAGATATGAGTTTGAATTTCAGCATAACTCTCATTGCATAATTCACAATCCAATATAATGACATATTCTATTTTAATAACCTTATTGTGGCTTAGCTCTTGATCCTGCTAAAAAATCATTAATACTAATTAATTATATTTTAGGTACGCAATTAGGCGTCATCCAAACCCATGGTTCGTGAATCGTTGGCAACCAGTTCAAAACAAAAGACGTTTCTCGCAAACTTGGAAGCCACCAGCCATGCCGCCGCGGCGGCCGCCGAGCCGCAGCGCCGTTCTGCCGGCGGCCAAGCACCACCCGCTCCCGAGGCGGCGGATGGAGAGCCGTGACGCGGGGGAGCGCGCTGTGTTTTTCGCGCGGCGCGAGGCGGCCGCGGTTCTCCGGCGCGCGCTCCGCGGGGACGCCGCCCGCCGCGCCGCCGCCTCCATCAAGTCCCTCGTCTACTCTCCCTCCGTCCGAAACAAGCGCGCCACCTTCGCCCTCGTTTGCCAGACCCTCAAGTGTAAGGCCCGCCCCCAACCCGCCCCCCCCCCCCCCCCCCCCCCCCCCCAACAAGGTGTTCGACGGAATGCCCCTGTGGAGTCATGCTGCTCCATGCTTTCAGGGTATCCGTTGGAACGCCTCTTTATAGTTTCAATGCAATGCTCTCCATGCTGGCATTTCTTGGTTGCCATAGTTAATGAGTTGTTTGGACTCGTAACAAGTTGGATGGGACCATAGGAAGTGTAAGCACTAAACTCTCATGTAATATACATGGATATGTAGTTACGTGCCATTGTGCCTTATGTAGATTGTCTTTTAATATCCAGGAGTGCTAGAGTGTGCTTCTTCATGTTGATGACACCACCTGTATCTAGCGGCAAATTTACTGTGTTAAAGAAAAAGTTTCTTTTTTTATCTTTGAACAAGAAAGACAAGTTATCTTGAAGAAACAAGATTTCAAGCATAGTTCAGTCTAGTTGGGGGAGGTTTCATGTTTCTTACAAAGCAATTAAATAATAATTAATCTTCTAAGGACTAAAGGTAGCAAAGGAAGTTATAGTCAAATATGTGTGTTCAGTAAACTCTAGTAATAAAACAGATATTAGGCTAATAACTCATTCAGTGGTGAACTACTCAATCTATCAGTATACTGAAATGAATGCACAAATGTTGGGGTACTGTCATGCTTCAAAACCTTCAGTTTTTGTTATCCTGCGCTAGCTTCCGTTCTCATGATTCTTTGTTTTCTTGTATCAGATCTTCCAGTTCTTAAGGAGGTTCTAGCATCAAGTGGAGTACTGACCGGAAAGTGGAAGGTCAAGAAAATGCATCTAATGTTGTGATGAAATTTAATTCCTTCACTGTGCACTCTGCTCACTTTTCTGCCTTGTGCTGTGTGTTGGCTTTAGACATGCCTTGTATATGGCAATTGGCAAGCATATAACATCTGCAGCCTGCAGGTTGAGTGCTAGGCACAAGCTTATCGTGTTGTTTTTTTCCTTACAGAAACAGGAGGAATTAGTTTATGTAACTGCCTATGACATTCTCTTTGGTCAGGTTTGTCAGGTCTTTGAACTGATTAAATTAGTTTCCACAGTTCATGCATACTTTGTCTAATCTTTCATGCTCTCTGTCTAATCTTTTACTTGTGTTTAAACATTATTCTTATGGAATGGTTAAATAAGAGATTTGGACTTGATTAAGTACACATCTTGCCACTTTGCTCTATTGCTTCACTTTGAGGATGCAATTCCTTGATAGTTCTATGTGTCATTTGATTTCATCCGTGTGACATATCATTTATGTTATTCACCTATTCCTCTTCCTACTAAAAGAAAATCTGACGTGGAATGATTTTTGTAGGAAACTGCAGTTTCTGGAGCTGTTGAACAGTTACTTGTGCTGCATAAAGATGCTCTTAAGACTGCTGTTGAGAAAATTTGTGTTAGAAGGAAGGTTGATAGTGTTGAAGACTTGTTAAGCAACAAAACTACAAGTATTTTTTTGCTGTGATCTCTTTCTTTTTGTTGTTTATCATTCTGTATTGGTCTACTACAGGTACTTATGATCTTAGCCTTCTAATGATCTTAATCATCCAGACTTGAAATTTATTTATTTGATTGCCTGAATTTCTGCTGTAAAGCATTAAGACATGCCACCTAGAGTTGAGTGGATCAAACCTTGTTTGATACATGATGGATGAATTGATGTATTATATTAGAATTAGAGACATTTCTTGATAACTTTAGTTGTTGGCTCGCACTAAATAGTTCTCTCCATTGGATAATTAGAAGGTATTGCATTTCATATATGTAGTTTATGAGTTCTTTATGTCAATGCTCATTGAGCATGTTGCTTTTCATGAGCCGAGTAGTATCTGAGTTCATTTCCTTACGTCAATGCACATTGAGCATGTTAGATAATTGTCATCGTTTAGTTTGCTCTGCCCGACCTTTGAAAAGTCTGCATTCTATCTTTAAGATATTTCCTCCTGTAACCCACACTAGTCACTTTAGGTACTTGGCAAACCACTGGCTGTGAAGATAGTGCTACAAATGCTGTAGTGCATGTGCTTGATTTCTTCATATGGATAATATATGGTGTCCTTCCTAAACCTGAATTACATGCTAGTAAAGGAATATATTCACATGCTATATTGTTCATTATTTTCTATTTTTTGCAGTGAAACCAAAGCCCCGGTATCTTCGTGTTAACACGCTCAAAACCAGTACAGAGTCTGTAATTGAAGAATTGGGCAAAGTTCACATGGTATTTCATCTATCTGTTTCTTGGAATCGTAAATTATGTGATACTTTTCTTCTGATGTTAGCAACCATGTTGCTCCCAGTAAACATTTTCTTGTTTAATGTTTCTTGATGAATTTACTATTATAACTGCAACCTTTGTTGAATTATATTCTTAGTGGGGTTTGACTAATTGGTTTGACATTGGATAGGTTGTGAAAGATGATTTGGTTCCAGACATGTTAGTGCTCCCGCCTGGAACTGATTTGCATGACCATCCTTTGGTAACAGATGGAAAAGTATTTTTGCAAGTGAGGCCTTGATAATTCTGTAGCTTTGCTTTGTTGTCACCAGCTTATTGCCCTATTTCACTTAGAAGTTGCAAATAGTTCCATGCCAATAAGAACTTTGTCTGACTTGTGGTTTCATTTCTGAAAGGACTGGTGATTAATAGTAATTGATTGTTTTTTCCCTTTGGATCTTTTTTCACAGGGCAAAGCAAGTTCTATGGTGGCAGTTGCTTTATGTCCTAAGCCAGGGTGGAAGGTTAGTTTATCAAATTTTGTGGAGCTAATTAATTAATTGATTTGTTTATTGTTGTCTGCAATCATATGTGGCCAAGTGAATGGTTTCTTTTACTTAGATTACTGCCTGATTGGCTAGGACATTATATAAAAAACTGTCAGCTGGATTGTTGTACTACATATGGTAGAAGGCATAACTCTTACAAAAAGCTTGGCTTTTGGGTTCTCAGCTGCATCATTTCTTATCAAATATATGTTAGTAAGATTTTGTTAGTATCATGACTTTGCCAGAGCATAAGCATAGTAGTGATGTGGGTGGTGGTGACTAGCAGCACTAGCTTGCTGTTTTACTATTGCCATGGACATGAAAAGAACGTAGCAATGTGGTATATCAGTTGGGAAACATCACTTTAATTTGTTGTAGCACTTTCCACTCATATCATGTCAGATCTTTAGTTCCCAATTCAGTTGTATCAGCTGGGAAATATCACTCTAATTTGTTTCTTTCACTTTTCACTTATTATATCAATCCTTAATTTCCAATTCAATATTAAACTTAGGTTATTGATGCATGTGCGGCTCCAGGGAACAAAACAGTCCACCTTGCTGCACTCATGAATGGGAAGGGTAATATTATAGCTTGCGAACTGCATGAAGAGAGGGCCAAGACATTGCAACATACTATCAGAAGATCTGGAGCAAACAGTATCCTTTCTTAATTATTTGTAGCTCAAATAGCCTTCTAATATCGTGTTCCTTTTGACTAATAGAAGATAGAGAGGCCCAATTAGCCAAATATCAAGTAGTGAACAGTAAAGGTTGAGGGGTTTGATTAGACAAATAACAAGTAGTGAACAGTAAAGGTGCCTCTGGTACAATTTTGCCTTTTTTTGGCTAGTTACTAGTTATTGATGAAATTCTCTTCTTGGAGCATTATGCCTATTTGATATGACAATTGCCTTTCCTTAACCTGTTCTATAGATATTGAAACGGTTCATGGTGACTTTTTGGATATAGATACTAATGATCCCTCATATGCAGAGGTTCGTAGAGACTCCACTTCAGCATTTTCTTCATTTTGGGGAAATGTATCAGTAATTCAACACAAGCATACATTTCATAGGCTCTTTCTCGTCTTGCATAACAATTATTCCTAACTTTATTGTGTACTTCAATGCAATGGTGGTTTATGCAGGTCCATGCTATTCTACTGGATCCATCTTGCTCTGGTTCTGGAATTTCTACAGAGAGACTGGACTACTTGCTTCCATCACATTCTGGAGGTAACTATCGAATAGAAGCTAGTGGTGCACTATTATCACATTTAACAAAACTTATAAACTACAATAGCGTAGTAATTGCCAAGTAAAATATATACTTCTTGATTTTACCTAATTTTTCTGCATGCCTCACATTGGGAGTTTTGTGTCATTAACTACAATAGAAAAGCCTAAGATTTTACTAGCATGCTTGGGTCCTCAGTGAAGTCGTCACATTGGAGGGTCATCTAACCTTCAGTGCTTGGCAGAGTTTTACTTGGACCTGAAACATGTGTAATGTGTCTAGGTTAGGGATTTTTTTTTTTCTCAACATTCATGTCCTTTTTGTTTTAAGGGATGGGAGAGGTTAACTGTTTGATTTATCACCTTTAGATGTAAACCTCTTTAAAACATCCAGCACTAAAAAATCTTGTTCTTCAGAAGTTCAGGATGATGCAAGTACAAGCTCAAGGATAAAGAAAGTTTCTGCTTTTCAGAGGAAGGCTCTCACACATGCTCTATCTTGTAAGTCATACCTGTTTGCAAGAATAAGTGTTGGTTAAATGTGAGTTTGTATTTCATGGAATCAAATTGAAAGAATGTTGGGCTTTGATAACAATCGACCTTGATGTGCTCCTACTTTGTTTCCTCGGTCACATTTTATGTACAATCAATGCTCAAAACTGAAGCTTTCCTCCAACTTTGTAGTCCCCTCTGTGGAGAGAGTTGTCTACAGCACCTGTTCAATCCACCAAGCAGAGAATGAGGATGTCATAAACTCTGTCCTGCCTTTCGCTTCATCACTTGGGTTTGAGCTTTCAACTCCGTTCGCTCAATGGCACCGCCGCGGCCTTCCAGTCTTTGAAGGGTGTAAGTGCTCTGTGTCTCCGCAACTTAACAATCTCCTAATGAAAATCTCTTGAGAAATACTTCTTACTGACTTTCCTTTCACAGCCGAACATTTGCTTAGGACGGATCCGGAGGATGGCCTGGAGGGCTTCTTCATAGCATTATTTGTGAGAAAAGATGAAGGTGCTGTGAGGCTCGGAAAAGACGAAGCACCAGTGATGAGAAAACAACAATATAGAAGGCGAAACAGGCTCAAGACATTGAGTTCTTTGAGAATATCTCGAATGATACTTTACCAGGCATTACACAGGCATCTGTAATATCAAAGATATGGTAGGCTATCAATACATTTGCTTCTTCAGATGTATTGGTATGTTGGTAGCAAGAGTAGGAAACCTGTGTTGAACTGATGTGTTTGTTTATGACATACTTGTGTGAACGCAAATAATTTTGGCAGTTTTGTCGTCCAATTTGATGCAAGAAATTCGAATGATAATACAGCATCACTGTTGCTTTTGGAGTTTGGTTTCCTTGTTATTGCTTGATAGTTGCTAAGAGGTAGTCTAATCGGTATGATGTATGATATCAAGACTGTCTTGTTAAATATCAAAGTTTGATTTCTGCTAGCTGCATGTTGTATCGGTTATTTGTGAATTTTTAAGAATTTGATCATGTGATCTCAATTGTTTATTCTAGTAAAATTGAGTTGTGAACGGATCTGATATTCCCAGGTCCGTTGTTAAGTTGCAAGAAGAGTATATAAGATTTAGTTAAATTTGATTGTGATATAGGTCGCGGTAGAATTTACATTTAATAAAGATCAGGAGCATGTACTCTTTGTGTAACAACTTAAACTTACAAATAGAGTTTTCTGTTTGAAAATTGACCAGTAGTTGTTGTCTTTAAAAAGAGCTTTAAATTTATCTTTGTTGAGAATTGTTTGTCCTCGTGTTGCCGGTTTGCTCAATCAATCAATCACAAAGATATGAGAAACAGTGAAACTTTTTTTTTATTGCTTCTACTCTTTTCTTTACAAACAGACCTTTGTCTTAGGAGAATATTCAATAATATTCATAAAATATTCTATTTACAACACTCATTGGATATTATTATGATATGTATCTCGTTAAAAACTCTGTTAAAAACCCAGTGGAAAAAGACGATCAGAGAAAAGAATACATAGCAGGCATGTATTATTATACTGTACATGTTGCATCAATAAAAACCTTTAATTAAGAAAACTTAATGAGAAAAACTTAATTAAGAGAAAATAGTACATGACTAGTTGATCTTCTAGATTGTAAATATGTTAAGTAATAAGATTAGTGACTTATTTTGTTCCGACAAAGAGAATAGTCTTTCAAGTCTACGCATCGTAATACCATATACAAGTTTTTCAAAAAAGAATGTAGATATAGAATTAGCAATAAATTTACTAAATTTTACAAGATCTAGTCTTCTAGACTATTAATCACCACTTTTTTTGAGATCGTGAGAATAAAATTTTTTTGAAGCAATGTGTTGAATCATATTTTCTTTGACATAGCCATTATTCATTTATATAACACAGGCGGTATTATCCTCAAATAAGATAGTGAGGGTATTTTCAGTTGTAACATTACATAACTGTTGGCTAAGCCATACATACTTACGTGAGGCTTCATCTAATGCTATTATCTTTGAGTGATTTGTTGAAATTTCTACTAAAGTTTGTTTGACAGACCTCGAAGAGATACATGTATCACCATAGAGATAGATGTATTCATTGGGGATCTGGCATTATGTAGGTTGGATAAATAACCAGTGTGTGTATAGTCCACTAAAGTCATTTTATGGTTTTTCTAGTATCACAAACTAAAATCTTTTGTACCTTACAGGTACTTGAGGATATGTTTGATGTCATTCTAATGTCTTCTGGTTAGAGATGCACTGTACCTTGCTAACAAGATTATTGTGAATGCAATATCTAGTTTGGTGTAATTCACGAGGTACAATAACACTTAAATAAGGAATTTCTGGACTCAATATTTCCTCATCATTTTCTCTTAGTCTAAATGGGTCATTGTCCAATTCTAGAGATCATACTATCATTGGTGTGCTGAGAGGATAAGACTTATATATGTTAACCCTCTCTAAAACCTTTTCAGGCAGGGTACTGGTGAATGAATATTCCTGCTAGGAGATGCTCGATCTATAGACTAAGGCAATATTTAGGTTTATCGAAATCTTTCATTGGGAACTCCGTCATTAGGTATGAACTCGCTTTCTCTATTTTTTTTTTTGTGGTTGCAATAATATTTATGTCATCGATATAAATCGAGATGATACAAAAGTCATTCGATGACTTTTTTATGAACACACAAGAACATATATCGTTATTTACATATCTCTTCTTCAAGGAGAATTCACTTAGTCGGTTATATCATATTCTACCCAATTGTTTCAGGCCATATAATGATCTTTGTGATTTAATACAATATATGTTGCGATTATCGCTTCCTATCATATTAAGGATCTTGAGTCATTCAATGACTTTCATATAATATTGGAATCTAGTGACCCATATAGATATGTAGTCACAACATTTATTAACTGTATATTTAAATTCATGCCTACTGCTAAATATATCAAGTAGTGGAACATAATTTCATCGATAATGGGAGAATAAGTTTTATAATCAATATTAGATTTCTTCGTGAACCCTTGGCTACCAATTTTACTTTATATCTCACCACTCATTTTTCTTTTTCTTATAAAGACCCACTTGCATCCTATAGGGATGACATTTTGTGGAGTTCAAACTAATGGTCTGAAAATTTTCCTTTTGTTTAGTGAGTGTAGCTTAGTCTTAATTGCTTATTTTCATTTGACCCAATCTAAGTGCTTCCGGCACTCAACTATAGTTTTTATTTTTGGATCCAGATTCTCATCTAATATAGTTTGGGCAATTATGGAGGCAAAATAATTGTATCCACCCAACTATCTCTCCTATTTTCTTGTCATAAAATTTTTTGAGTCTACAATAAATCTATACCTTTCAGTCTTTCTCTGTGTCAGATTCAGGCACTCCTATATCTGGGAGAGTCCCGACATTGCTCACAGTTGTCGATATCACTGCAAGCAGCGGTAGCAGCGAAGAGGGAGGTGTTGGATCAAGGATGCCGACTAGAGGGGGGGTGAATAGGAGGCTTTTAAAAACTTTAAAACTTAAAGCAAATAAAGAACAAATAATATAAACAAGAGAAAGAGAACGAACACAACGGTTTTTACCGAGGTATCGGAGACTCGCCCAGTCTCCACTAATCCTCATTGAAGCACTCAAATCACTTGAGTCTTGCCTCAATATCCACACAGGATATTATCACTAGTGGTTGCTCCTTGTCCACTCCGGAAAGGCGAGCACCGATGCCTTGTACACACTTGCCGAGCCTCTTCGACAATCTCCGAACGGAGAGATCAACGGCCACGCCTCCGAACCGTCTAGGTGAGGGCGCTCACCAAGAGTAACAGGCAGCGAGGTCTTCTCTAGACCTCCAAACATGCACCGAGAAGCTAAGTGAATGCAAAATGCAAAGAACTGAAACTCTCGGTGGATCGGAAAGTCACTCGACTTGATCAAAAGATCAAGATTTTATATAAGAAACTAATGCTCAAGAGTGTATATGAAATACTGCTGCTTGTTCTTAAAAAACTTATGCCCAAAGCCCCTTTTTATGGCCTCAAGAAGCAAATGAACCGTTGGAGCTAGGGCTGAAAATCAGCAACCCAAACTGACAGTCAGTTTGCCTAACTGACAGTCAGTTCAGTGCACAACGGCCGACAAAATTTACAGAATAAACTTTGCTAGCCGTTCGTGGTCAAAAAAAGGAAAGCTGAAACCCACAACTGACAGTCAGTTACACAAACTGACAGTCAGTTCGACCACAAACTCGACTAAAATCAAATAGAAACTCAGTTAAAAGCACTGTGGTCGAAACCCCAACTGACAGTCAGTATGGACAAACTGACAGTCAGTTTAGTACAAAAATTTTGAGCACAAAATACACCCTCTCTGGACAATTGTTAGTTTAAACAAACTGACATTCAAACTGACAGTCAGTTTATCAAACTGACAGTCAGTATGAACAAAAACAGAGATAACTTTAAATCTAGAAATCCAAAAGATATGTTTAATATCTCGTTGGAAAGATAATTTCAAGGGCTACAATTTTTTCAACAGAAGCAAAAGCCAGATCTGCCTAGATCTTTCTGAAAATTGCAAATACTCTTCTGCTGTCAAAAACTGAACTGAAAAACCAGATTTTTCAAATAAGTCCAAAACCAAATCCAACCAAAAAGATGCAATGCAATGACCTAGGATTCTCGGTTTGTGTTGGAGATAAAAAGAGGATTTTCGCCACCCCTTTTTATAGTACGGTCAAAACTAGAAAATAATTTTCCTAACCGATCATCTCCAAACGCCGAGATCGGTAAAAATAAAAACTCGTAATACCTTAGGTCTTTCGCATCTTCATGATTTGCGTCTTGTATTTTGCTCTTCTGCATCTTGTGCTTCACTTCACGTCGGGTTCGTCTTGATCATCTCGTAATTCTTCCCGAACAATCTCTGTATCACAAAGTCTCAGAAGCACAGTTAGTCCAAAACACTTTGTTTTCATTAATCATCAAAATTAGGGTTAGGCATGAAGGCCTAGATGCAACAGGAGGAAGGCCCTCGAAGTGCAAGCCTTGGTCAGATGTGACAACATGTGCTTAATGAGTGTATGGCTAGAAAATTCTAGCGATCCCATTGAAGGAAACTATAAGAAGGATGAGGAGTATTGGAGTAAGATAACGGGAGTGTACAACTTGAACTGCCAAGCCTACCAACGAAGATCGGCCAAGCATTATAAAGACCACTAGGGAAAGATGGACAAGAAAGTGGTCTTGTTCAATGGTATTTGGTCTTGTTTGAGGGATATACATACTAGTGGTCAATTCGACGACCAACTAATAGACAAAGCTCGGAAGATGTATCGTAGTGAATGCAAGCAACACTTCACACTTGACTATGTATGGAAGGTGTTGCGGATCCAGCCTAAAGGTTATTGATCCTATGTAGAAAATTTTAGCAGCAAGAGAACAAAGGTGGGAGAGTCAGGGGCATATACTTTGTCCTCAAACCCTGAGTCCGAGGAGATGGCCCCTGTCATGAAAAGCGGCCGATGGGCCGAGATGCTGCAAAAAGAAAAGGCAAATCGAAGGTAACTTCCTCCTCTTTCTGGTGCCATGTCACACGAAGAAATGGAAGAGTTCATGCAATGTAATGTTGAGCGGATACTAAGTCTCAAAAAGATGTCCAATGTTCACATTAAACTAGCAGCCGAGATGACGAAAGCACAACGGTAAGCAGCATAGACATGGATGGCCGTGGTGCAGACCATAAAGAAGGCAACTGAAGTACGAGCATAGGAAAAATGAGAAGCAGCAGAAGTCAAAAAGCAAGCCGCCAGGACAAAATGATGTCCATATGCATGAAACTTGCCGCAACAAATACTTATGGGTTTGACGATCTGCAGAAATGAGAACACTAGAGAGCTGTTACATACTTTAGTCACATGTTTTATGAAGAAGATTAGGATATTTGAAGTCATTATTTTATGTACTTTAGAAATTGGCTCTGTATCTTTATTTTATGTAGTTTAGTAGGATGCATTTCAATTATTATTTTATGTATCGTTATTGTGTTCAATGAATTTCTATTATTATTATTGTTTGAAAACTAGCCGTTTGAAATTGGATCATTAGAGAATCTAACTGTTGGAGAGAATATGCATTTTGGAAAATATAGCCCTCACAGAAGTTGACCATTTTGAAATATGATAGTTGGAGAATCTGATCATTGGAGAATATGCCTATTGGAGAATTGATCATTTCGAAATATGATCGTCGGAGAATCTGACCATTTTGAAATATGACCATTAGAGAATCTGCTCATGGCCACGATATCTCTATATATAGAGTTGCAATCATAGAACCCCACACTTATCTCATTTCTACCAAATATCTAAATAACTCACCATGGCCATGCACCGTCGTTCTTCTTCATTCTCATCCTCTTCTTCTTCTATATCTTCTGATAGCCTCGACGATGATAATGTCAAAATTTCTAGCCAACCATCCAATATGTTCAACTCTATCTTTATACAACAGATTGTTGCTGCTATTAAACTTCGGCACACAATGGGTGCTCGAATCCAAGCTCATCTACATGGTTTCTCGAGTAGAAGTGGGAAAAGGTGGTCTATAGCATATATTGTGAGAGGTCATGAAGATGACACTTCCTGTCTATATGCAGATTACTTCTTCAACAATTTGGTCTACAATGACATGTTGTTCCACCGGAGGTTCCAAATGAGAAGACATCTTTTTGAGTGTATTATGCAAACCCTTGGTTAGTGGTCACCCTACTTCACACAGAGAGTTGATGCCATAAGCAAGATGTACCTTCCTACTTCAAAAGTGCACTACCACTATGCGCATGTTGGCCTATGGTTCACCCACCGATGCGGTTGATGAATATGTGCATATTGGTGAACGCACAACATTAGATTGTTTACAACATTTTGTTCGTGGTGTTAATGAGAATTTTCGTAAACAATACCTTCAACGGCCTACTCCATAAGATATTGACTGCATACTACAAATGGGGCAAGCATGGGGCTTTCCTGGTATGCTAGGAAGCATCGATTGCATGCACTGGCAATGGAGGAACTACACAGTTGCATGGAAAGATCAATTCACCCGAAACAATCAAGGAGTCCCAACAGTCATGTTTGAAGCGATCACCTCCCAAGACTTATGGATATGGCATGCCTTCTTCGGTGTTGTCAATTCAAACAACGACATCAATATCTTGAACCAGTCACTGTTGTTTACAGATGTGCTGCAAGGCCATGTTTCCTCAGTTCAATTCACCATCAATGATAATGAGTACAACATGGAATATTATCTGGTAGATGGGATCTACCTAGAGTGGGCAACGTTTGAAAAAACAATCACATTACCCCATAATCCAAAACATCAGTTATATGTGCATGTTCAAGAAGGAACCCAAAAAGATGTCGAGCGAGTATTTAGAGTTCTTCAAAGTTGTTTTGCTATTATATGTAGTCCATCACGTGCTTGGAACAGGATTACGCTTTCTAATATCACGTATGCTTGCATTATACTACACAACATGATAGTTGAGGATGAACGCGACTCATATTGAGACTATGTTGACATCGACTATGAGGGGCCATCGACCACACCAATAATTGGATTAGCTGAAGGTCTAATACCGAAGTTTGCCGAGATACTATAAAGAAATAATGCTATCCATGATCAACATATACATTACCATCTTAGGGCCGATCTTATTGGGCATATTTAGCAAATTTTCGGCATTAATTGATTGAAGTTAGTTGTAATAGAATTATTTGTATTTTCCACCTATTCACATCTTATGTTCGATTAATTAAGTTGTATGATTATTTTGATTAATTCACTTCTATGGTTATTCGATTAATTAAGTTATATGTTTATTAATGATCATATTAATTAATTCACTCGATTTTGTCAATACCACTTAATTGGTTTAAAAATATTATTATATTAATTAATCCAACTAATGATAATTTTACATTAATTAGTTTGACCAAATAATTCAATAAATACTAGTTAACAAGTTACTTTTATTCATTCGAATTAATAAATTCAATGTATTAATTCAAAATATATGAAGAATAAAAAATTTGGATTCTACGGCTCCATTTAAGAGGTGATGGTTGATGCTTGTATATTGCAAGAGGTGGATATTTAATATGGTGTTTGCAGTTAGTGAAGCCCAATTAAGAAGTGGTGGTGGTGCTTGGATTGAAGAGAGGAGGTGCCTCAGAAAGTGTTTAATGACGTGGAGCAAACGTAGAGATTTTAAACACTTCTTAAGTGATGCTAGTATTGCAAACAGTCTAACTAGTATCTTCCAAAAAAAAAAAAGTTGGGGAATTGGACAAACAACAAAAGAGAAGAAATTTCTTCTTGGGTGGGTATGTGGGCCAAAAATGACTATCAAAAGAATTGACGGTAGTCAGTCTACCTTTGGGGCAATCCTTTGCTTCTTTAAAGATTTATAGATTTAAAAATTAAAGTTATAGTCAAATATCAAGATTATTTCAAAGCTTATTAAGTAAATGTGACAACCCATCTCCTCCAATTAGATGCTCTCAAAAAAACTAAAACTAGATGAAAAGAGTTTATTGAGTTTATAAATTGAAAACTCAAGTAAATAACTTATCAAAAAAGCTTAAGTTGTTCCAAATACACTATTCAGGTTCATTGTCACTACAAGGAACTCCTACATCTCCTACTTCGCTTTTATTGCCTTGCCTTCTCACCTCTCCAACCATGCCTTCTAATCACTAAATCGCTGGTCAAGGCCACGGGTACTAGTGCTTTGGTCAGATGACCCCATGCCACAAACCCATGCATGGCATTACATTCCTCTCTGGCAGCAAAAACTACACAAGTAGTATGCGTGGCAAGGGTGGAGGCACCCGGTGCCTTGATTCGTGGCATTACATGGCACATCCTAGTGCCTTGACTCGTAGTATTGGCCTCCTCTGATCTCTTGATATATTTCATGAAAATAACATAATTTAAGATTCATTTTATTTTTAAAAAATAATTATTAATAAATATATTCTAAATTTCATCTCACCATCACCTCTCTTTTCCCCAAATGGTTCATATTGAATCCAATTCAAATATAAAGATATTCTATTCTTTGGTTAGCATATTTTAAGAAATCATAGAGCATCGAATCTAACATCAGTTCAAGAACTAATATATTCCTTTCTTATAACAAAAATTAACGTATTCCTTAGCATTCTCATATTATATTCTGCTGTCACAACTCACTATGTTTTAGAATTAGCATCCTCTTTTCTCCCTTTGCAATCTGTGGTGGAGTCACAAAATTCACTAAAACCAATACTACATGAGAACTGTGACGTGTAACCTTAGTTAGGTTGTCTCCAACACGTGGTTTACGAGTGGCGCACGGCGGTCAAAGCGTCTGGTCGAAAGGCGCAAGCGACGCACGAGCACACAGAGAGCCGCTTGAGCAAGCGGTCACAGTGCATGGTCGAAATTGCGGGCCCACCGAGCGCGCGACGGTCGAAGTGGCTACGTTGGAGCTGGTCAAAGGCATGCGCGTACATGTTTTGTGGGGCCCGCAAACTCTCGACGACGGTGACACACCACAATCTAACTCATTGATTGACAAATAGGGACAAACTTTTTCAGACCCGCATATCATTGAATGGGTGGATTGATAATTTGTTTGAACTGGTGGAATCGTGAAGCCAAAATGATCAAATCCATAGAAATAGATTATCAATTTGAGTTATATATCACAAGATATCATATATTGTTATATTTTGAGATATATAAGTCTAGTTGATAATCGATTTATGTCGATCTGATCGTTTTGGGCTCACCATTACACTGGTTCAAATAAATTATCAATTCAAATTATATATCAAAAGATATTAGTTCTAAAAAAATAAAAAATTTCAGTATAATTTAATCTCTAAGTTATACGAGAATTTAACTCGAACTCTATGATTAAATTATACTAAAACTTTTAATCTGTTATGTTGATTTGATCATTTTGGTTTTATGATTTCATCAGTTCAAATAAATTGTCAATCTAAATCATAGATCAAAAGATATCGATATTAGAAAAATTAAAATTATTCTATACAAAACTTTGAGTTTTGAATTAATAAAAAAAATCGAGAGTTGTCTTCCAAGACTTTATCTTTTTTTTATAGATTTATCTTTGCTGCACACTGATTATGTGGTAAAGAGGTCTATAGTATTTGCCGCATTCTTGCTGTTATATATCACATTCAGATTCAACCACATTTCTTAAAAAAATTATTTTTGTAAATTTTAAAACAATGATCAAATTGACAAAAAAATTATTTATATAAAATATTCTACAATTATTATCCTTCCTCCCCGGCCCTTATATTAAACCATCCGGCTTCCACGAAAACCCCTCTAAATAACCAATCACAAAGCGCTTAATACTAATTTGTTAAACACCTCTCCAAAAACCATCTACCCCACCCTCCAAGGCTCCAACCACCCACCGCGGCGGCCATGGCAGCACCGGAGCAGAGAGCGGAGCAGTTCTGGGGCCAGGCGCGGCTGCCGCGCTTCGCGGCGCCCCGCCGCTACGACCTGCGCCTCGCGCCCGACCTCGCCGCGTGCACCTTCGCCGGCTCTGTGGCCGTCTCGGTCGACGTCTCCGCGCCCACGCGGTTCATCGTGCTCAACACCGCCGACCTCGCCGTCGCCGAGGGCGGCGTCCACTTCACGCCCCCCGATTCCGACCAGGTTGTTACTATAGATCGAATTTTTTTTTTCTAAGCTTCCTGGGGTGGATGGGTGGGTGAGTTCGATGGTTTGCTCTCTTCGGGAAGGTTGGCGATTTGGGAGTTTGGCATTTGAAGATTTGTAAGTGGTAACTCGTAAGGTTTATGGTTTGGGGTGGAGTTTTTTACTAGTGGCGTAAAGTTTTAATCTTTGAGGGCAAAATACTAGTTTTGGAGATCAATTATATTTTTTCGCAGAAGCTGATAGGTCTGGTATGTACTCCATTAGAAATCAGAAGCTCGAGACGCTGCTCACAGACAGCAGAAGATTGAAAGCAACCTACGAAACAAAACATTCTTGCATCCAACAATCTAAAGAGAGCTAGCAAGCAAAAGCAGCTAATTTAATTACAAACAAGCAGAGTAAAAGTCCTTCGGGGTGACATTCGCATTGAGAGAGCGACAATGCTTGTCGTGCTGGAGTTCCTTTTTTAGCTGGCGGCATTCTTCAGAATGGGTCTATCTTCTCATGCATTCTCATGCATCAGATGGCAGATCACTTCAGCATCCTCAGTCTTCTGAATGTCTAACCAAGAACAAAACAGCATACATGTGTTACACAACAAATTCTCACTGATCACATTTTTTTTCCTAAAAAAATTATCATTTCTTCTCAACCATACAGTTCTAAACAAAACAGCAATCCAAACTTTCCAAATATAATGATATTTCTTATTGATTTTTTTGCGGTTCTTGAAATACAATCTTCCACTGAACAAGGGTTATTTTCATGTTGAAAAATAGCATTATTTTTTCCCGAAGGTCTTTTACATTACAATAGTGGATAAAAAGATGATCCCTAGTTTCTTCCATCTCACGCTAAGCACTTTGTGTAAGGGACCCTAGCTTGTTGGTTGATGTGTACTTTTGGGAAGGGATCTTAGCTTATTGCATAATAAATAAAGCATTTGGAAAACAATTCAGGATTTGATGGTTTTGCTTAGCATTGACTTGCTATGTCGGTTAAAGTTAGGTTTTATGTTCTCGTCACTTACCAATAGCTGGATATCTCGCCTGTAAATGTTCCCAATTTGGAGAAAGGATTAGGAGAAAGGCCTTGCGCACAAGGGTTTATGGTTTCATTGCTTATGAATGGCTGTTAATCCTTGAGTTTTCAGTACATGGTTAAAGGATTGTAGTATGTAGGTTAAGTTAGGATTTGTGGTTCATTGCATGCAAATAGTATCTGGATGGAAAATTAAAATGTTGCACTTGAAGGTTACAGATTTGGAAAACTCATCATGGTTAGTAGGGTTTTTGTTGATAATGTTGCCGCTAACAATATCTTAGTGCCTTGCTTTGTATTTGTTTATGAATCATGCTGTTTTTGCATCAGGTATTGCGACCTGTGGAGGTTGTTAATGTGCCAGAGGATGAGATCCTGATCATTTGCTTTGATGAGGTGCTTCCTCTCGGGGAGGGAGTTTTGGAAATTGCATTCCAGGGAACACTGAATGATAAGATGAAGGGCTTTTATAGAAGGTAGTGTTTTTTTTTATTACCTCTGATGATAAGTAAAAAAAATTTCTAGAATATAATTTTTTTGATGTTGCTTTTTAGTGTCTATGAGTTCAATGGGGAGAAGAAGAACATGGCTGTAACCCAGTTTGAACCTGCTGATGCACGGCGCTGCTTCCCATGTTGGGATGAACCATCTTTTAAGGTCTGTTCTTCTTTGAGTTTCTTTGTTCCAGTTATTTTAGGTTATTCTATGTGTTTGCCTTTACTTTTATCTAATTGGGGAATACATACATGGAGCCATGCATAAGATCTATTCTTGAAAACCTAGGGGTGAACTTTAAAATTATTGTTAGTCTTGTGCTGAAGTTCAACATTATGCAGTGTTGAGAAAATAAGTTCTGTTTCTCTAACTGGACCTACAAATTTGCTTGCCATCTGTTTTCAGTTTGATGAGTCTAAACTAGTTTGAAGCTTTTCTCCATTTGAAGAATACATGCTACTGTTTATTAAATATTCCAGGAGAGCGGCATTGATTGACTTGGTTTTTCTTTCAAAGCAAACTGTAGCTTGGTGGGATAAAATGTTTGTTTAGGATTTCTATTTCTTTGCACTTTTAGGGTCCAAATAGTTTTATGAATAACTCAATAACATTTATGGAACTTATGCTTTATACTGCATGGTCACTCATCTTTCCTTAAAAAAGAACTGTTTAAAAGCATGCATGTATTTGCCTGGAACAGAAGGATCAAATATTAAATGTCTGGCATATTGCATGCTTAATATACATCTTCATCCTATTGCAAATTACAGAGTAAACATTCCTTTTGGCTTTATTTCCACAGGCTATATTCAAAATCACACTGGAAGTACCGTCTGAGACCATTGCATTGTCAAATATGCCAGCTATTGAAGAGAAGGCTAATGGTCCTACCAAAATCGTCTACTTTCAAGAAACTCCAATAATGTCAACCTATCTGGTTGCTGTCATTGTTGGCTTGTTTGACTATGTGGAAGCTTTTACTGCTGATGGTAGTGCATCTCTTCTGTCAAATTATCTTACCAGTAGATGCCTCTTCAGTATTTTTCTTTTTCTAAAAATGCATGCCTTGAATTCTGTACTTACCAATTTGCCCTTCCTATGCAGGTACTAAGGTTCGTGTTTACACACAAGTTGGTAAGAGTGACCAGGGAAAGTTTGCACTAGAGGTTGCTGTGAAGACATTGGTCCTCTTCAAGGAGTAACTTTCTGATCTTCTGCCTTATTGATCAGCAATATTCTCTTAGTTCTTGGCTTGATTCGTTTTAATTGCTGAGTTCTTCTAATGTGTTAGCTTTGTCGTATTGTTTCTGATACTGACCCTTAGTATTTTATTCTATTTTAAATCTGATTGCATGATTATGGTCAATATACAGTTACAAACACAGCATATATGAACAGACATGCATTTGCGTATACTAAGCTGTGTAGATCATGAGATGTGTTTGTATGCTAGACATATGCTTACAAATATGTGTTCTGGGAGCCCTATTTTTCTATTTATCCAATATTGATCTTATAACAGTTTCCATTAATGATTCATTTCCTAAAGTTATGAATTTTATGTTTTGGATCAAACATTTAAATGACTGCAATTGATGTTGTGCTGTTGGCATTCAATTCTGAGAAATAATGGCTTAAAAAAGCTTTTCAAAACTTATAAATATTCTTCATATTTTAATGATTTGTCAAGGACATGCCCTTAAACTTTGCATAATATATCATTATATAAATTTTAGGATTTATGTTTGCCCTCATTTGATTTGTAGGTCCACCCTTGTCACTACCCAAATGATTGTTGTAACTATTCGTCTAGGTTGGACCTGATGTGATACGAACACTGTGTCATGGCATTCGTCCAAAGTCTAGCATGGGGACATGACTATATATATTAAACAATTTAAAATCACATATATTTGCTAACCTAATCCTCAATAACACATGTTTAAAACAAAAGTACATCATGCAAGTGTAAAGTTGAAGAAACTCATAGATCAATTGCTTAGTTTCATGCCCTAACACCAGAAGCGAGCAACACAACCAAAATAAAGTCGAAATGATCCATACAACAAGAGAAAACACAATACCAGAGATATACCTCTAGTTTCTCTTGTGTTTTTCCTTGGACACGCTACGGACACGACATTACATGGCATGGACAACTTTATAGAACTAAGACGGCTCTGGTATGTGTCAGTGTTTGATACACGTGGGACATGGAACATGCTGCCTGATAAAACTGTTCGTGCATTCATCCACAAGTTCAGGTGGAGTGTACTCAAGAATTTAGTATGGTTTTATTTAGTTTAAGTTGAAATGTTACTATTCACTTGTTTGAATAGCGTACTACTAAAAAAAAACACACACACACACATAGCAACCTATGGTCTAGAATACTGACCAGCTTGACCTAGAATCTAGATCACGGGTCGTCTATGATGTTGATCGCTCCAGCCTGTGATTTGGACATCCTAAATTGGTGACCGCTAGACTTGGGAAAAGGTGGAGGATTTGTGTGCCTGGAGGGAGCAGCTGCGTTGACTGGATCTTGAGTTGATATTGTCGTGCTGCCAATCAATTATCAAGATTTGGCTAGACATGGGAGTAAGAAGGCCAAGGGAGGCGGAGAAGGGTGGAGACCGTGCTGGTAGGGTGATCTTAGTGGGAGGGGGATGATTACTAGGAGGGAAGGGGACAGTAGTCAGCAGAAAATTGTGGGAAGAGGAGATGGGGGCGGAGGAGGACACAATATCGAGGATGGGGTGATGGCCTGATGGGTGGGTAGGCCCATAACAGGGAGGAAGGGGAAGACGTGAAGTACTAGCACCATAGAATTTAGGGGATTGGAGATAGATGTTGTGCCCCTTTTGTTTTGCATGTGTTGTTAGTGCTTTGATTTTCTATGGCTTCGACTATGTCTGTAAGGTTTTAGTACTATATTTATGAAGTGTGTATTTGTTGGTGCCTTGGTGGGATTACTACAATCTTTTGTGGTTATGAATACTGTTGCCAATTTGTAAACTTTCTATTATTTATAGAATTCCATTTGAATAAGAGTCATGGGTCGTTGACCCGATAGTGTGGGCACCACAAACCATGTTCTGAATTAGCATTTGGCAGGAGTCTAGTCTAACGCAACCAATCCACCCACCCACCCCCCGGCCCTCGCTTCCTGCCACCCATAGCATACAGTGTGCTGCGATCACGTACTACGAACTGGTTGTACCGCTTTCCTAGGTAGCTATGATCCAGTAGTGGATTTGGGTTCCAATTCTTGGGCTACATTTTCCATAGGGAATGGGTGAGGTACACCTTATCCAAACAAGACTTTAGTTTATATATGCCATGTAATGAAAATGTTCCCTGTCACTACTCAATGATACTTGTAACTTTTGTTAGACAGCTTACTGTTCATAAATAATTTTGTTCATGTGTCCAGTTTGGAAAGTTTCAAGTTGGCTATTATACTTGGTAGTTCAGAAGCGATTGGTTGAGGCACCTGCATGCCAACCTGTTCTTGGTTGACTGTCATACATCTAAATTTCACCTCTTAGGAACAGCTTGAGATGATTGCTTTTTGTTGGTAGGTACTTTGCTGTACCTTATCCTCTCCCAAAAATGGACATGGTTGCTATTCCTGATTTTGCGGCTGGAGCAATGGAGAACTATGGGTTGGTTACATACCGAGAAACAGCTTTGCTTTTTGATGAGCGCCACTCTGCAGCTGCCAATAAACAAAGGGTAGGAACCTTTGTAACTTATATTATTTCAAACAGTTGTAATATAAGCAGAAAATATGATTGACAATCTTCAGTAGACATTTAGCCAAGATGCATCAAACAGGTAGGTTTCTTATTGCAATATGGTGAATGAGGCCAAATTTAATAGTAGAATCAAAATCTGTTTATATCAGCCAATTTGAATGTAAATAAGCATCACTCCAATACTTGAATTGATGAGCATTTGATTCAGAATTGTTGCCTAATGGTCAGGTGCCATTAACACCACCTTAATATCATTCTTAAAATCTCTTTTTTGAGTGGAGTATTGTTAGTCAATGCCTTTTCTTTTGTGCTTGTTCAGGTTGCAGTTGTCGTAGCACATGAACTGGCTCATCAGTGGTTTGGAAATCTTGTGACAATGGAGTGGTGGACACACCTATGGCTTAACGAGGGTTTTGCAACATGGGTAAGAACATAATTTACTGAATGTCACATGTGATTTTATATTGCTCTGTTGATGATTGTGTTGTGGCAGGTTTCCTACTTAGCTGCAGATACTTTATTTCCTGAATGGAATGTTTGGACACAATTTCTAGAGGAATCTACAACAGGTTTCAAGTTGGACGCTCTTGCAGGGTCACACCCAATTGAGGTAACAATAATTTGATTACTATCTGCATGGTAGGCTATCAATGTATATGTCTAAAATTACATGGATATTATTTGGTGTCGTTAGAGGATGTGCACATATTTTCTATACATTAGCTGGGAAGTTTGATTGCTTGTCTACTTGTATTGGGCCAGAAAATTTATATAATTAGCTCCATATTCTCTATATCCTCTTCTTCAGTGGCAGAACATTGGTCATTGTACAGGGCCTGAAGCTTGGAAACATCCATCATATCTTGTATGATTTGGGTACCGCGAAATATTTTCTAATACCTAATATTCTATAGTAATATGCTACATTTAGCCACAATATTAACTGGACATTAAGAAAATCTCATGTGATCTGAGAAAAAGAAAAATGCCTAGATAATATTTCGCCCTTTATGCTCTAGTATTTCAGCAAGATTTCTGACATCTGGGAATTGCAGGCCTCACTTTAATTAGTCAAACAATTCCACCTTAACTAGAGAAAAAAAGGGAAAGAAAATCTTGATTGCTCACATTTTATAGTAGTATTTGGAAAAATTTTATTGATGTGTGTGATACTTGGGTCCCTCTAGATTAAGGGTTCAATATGGCAAGTGGCGGCAAAGAGATGTTAGGATGTTGGTTAGGGTTGAGATATGACATGTGGACATATGGAAATGGAACCATGTCAAAAGAACAAAATATCAAATACCTTTTATTGATATGTGGAACTACACAACAGTGCCAAATCTTACCAGCACATATACAAAACTTGGGTACTCAAAACAGTTATATTATACTCTTTTTGTTTCCAAATAGATATAATTTTGGCTTCTAACACTAGAAACAAGGAAGGGAAAAGACTATATAATGGCCTCATTTAATACACTTTATTAGTATTCCTTTCAACTCTCTAAGCCATATATTGTTCTTTTCAAATAAAGGGTATATAGGGAAAGTGTTACAGTCACCTGAGGTAATTACCTTTTCTGTTTTTTTTGTCCTGTGTAGTTTCTGAATTTTCATGTTTCCTGAGTACCGTCATAGAGCTTGCCAGCCTTGCTAGGTGCTTGCGACACTCAGTGGTACTGCTTATGCTTGCTACTTTCCTGAGGAAGATTGAGACAATTCATTTGTCATCATCATATAAAATCCCATCAGATTTCATCTGAAAATGATATGGAATTGAACATTTAATTAAATCCATGCAAATTATTTACTTCTACATATTAGTTGATGTACATCATGGCTTATAATATATATTCTTTTTTAGGTTGATGTAAATCATGCTAATGAAATAGATGAGATATTTGATGCTATAAGCTACAGGAAAGGAGCAGCTGTTATTCAGATGCTGCAGAGCTATCTTGGGGCTGAGATCTTTCAGGTTTGTTTTGTTTATTTTTTTGGTCTTCAACTATTTTGCACATCATTGTGGGATAATTGAATAATTACTTGGTTGCAAGAGATACCGTGTTCTCCATATAACGGATTCATGTTGTGATGCCAGTTCCCAACTTAAAAAAGCTTCTTCAGAAAGCCAATGCTTTGTTTTTCCTGAACATTTGGACCACAAACTATGATCACGGCTCTTCTACGCTTTTGTCTGGCATGACACGTGTCCTTTTTTTAGTTTGGATGCAGTTTAGTTTCACATTTGTTGCCCATTGAAGTACATATTCAACGAAACAGAAAATAGTTGTTTTTGATCTGTTTTTTTTTTCTTTTGCTAGAAATCACTGGCTGCATACATCAAAAGATTCGCATATTCAAATGCAAAGACTGAGGACTTGTGGGCTGCCCTTGAAGAGGGGTCTGGTGAACCAGTAAAAACACTAATGCATTCATGGACAAAGCAGCAAGGCTATCCTGTTGTCAGTGCAAAACTCAAGGACGGGAAGCTAGAGTTGGAGCAGGTACGTCCATACCAGTTTTCATTTTCCCCTATATCGTATGTTCAATATGATGTTTTTCTCTATCTTCTCCTGCTTGCATCCCGGCAAACTGTGTTTTACATTTGTGTCTCCATTGCATGGAAAATCAATATAGGTTGTGGTTCATTGTGTTTCTTAAACATCTTCTATTCTTCTTGACTCATACAGACACAGTTCTTGTCAAGCGGGTCTACAGGAGTTGGGCAATGGGTGGTACCTGTCACACTATGCTGCTGTTCATATTCACACCAAGAGAAGTTTCTATTTCAAGCAAAACAAGATGTTTTCA
This sequence comes from Pharus latifolius, assembly GCA_019359835.1. Classification (NCBI taxonomy): domain Eukaryota; kingdom Viridiplantae; phylum Streptophyta; class Magnoliopsida; order Poales; family Poaceae; genus Pharus; species Pharus latifolius. The sequence continues at coordinate 8,643,496 of CM033320.1, forward strand.
ATTTGTCTGGGCTTCTAGTGTGTCAAAAGCAAGAGAACTTCTGGGTTAAACTTAATGTCAACCAAACTGGTTTCTATAGAGTGAGTTATGATGAAGAACTTGCATCTCGACTTAGGTATGCAGTTGAGACCAACAAATTGAGTGCAGCAGACAGATATGGTAAGGCATTTGCAATAGCTTTTACGGTTTTCCTGGTCTTACCCTGGCCAAGCATTCTTAAATGATTATTCTTTGATACAGGTGTACTTGATGACACTTATGCCCTTTGTATGGCTGGCAAACAAACATTGGTCTCTTTATTGTATTTGATTGCTGCTTACAAGGATGAGTCTGAATATACTGTGCTTGCACACATAATCACTGTACTATTCTCCCTACCTAAAAGAATTTTGTCTTAAAAACTTGATTTCTAAGCATGGCAATTTCTTGGCTTCACAGATAAGTCTGAACATTGTTGGGATGATGGCTGTTGCTGCTCGAGAGGAGTTGGGTAACCTGAAAAAGTTCTTGGTTGACTTTCTCGAGCCTTTTGCAGAGTAAGTTTATTTTTTATGCTCTTCAGCAAAAAGTGCATTTTTATGTCACCATCTCTGCTAACCTTCAGGTATCCTTTGCAGGAGACTTGGTTGGGATCCTAAGAGTGGTGAGGGCCACCTGAATGCGCTGTTAAGAGGAACACTATTAACTGCTCTTGCAAAACTTGGCCATGATGCCACCATAAGTGAAGCAGTATGTCGGTTTAATGCCTTTTTGGTGGACAGAGAGACACCACTTCTCCCTCCAGATATTCGAAAGGTCAGCATCTTGATGAAATGAAAACTCAATTTAACTATGTACCTTATGTTTAATCTAATCTCTGGCTATTTTATTGTTCTCTAGGCTGTGTATGTTGCTTTGATGCAGACTGTGAACAAATCAGACAAAACCGGCTATGAATCACTCTTGAAGATTTATAGAGAAACTGATCTGAGCCAGGAAAAAGTTCGCATCTTGGGTATGTTCAATATCCCAATATTTTTTTTGTTTCTTTAAAGGTTATCTTTTTCTCTTGAGACCACATAAAATTTGCCATCCACTTCCTGGTAGGTGTTTTGGCTTCTTCACCTGACCCTGGTGTTGTTCGTGAAGCACTTGACTTCCTACTTACGCCTGAGGTAACACACACAATCGAAAAGCACCTCATAACACATATGATGATGCCGTGACCAACCCCACCCCCCCCCCCCCCCCCCCCCCCCCCACCCCACCACCCAGGTATGACTTTGATATATTTCATGCTCAGGTAAGGTATCAGGATGCTATAATGGGGCTTGCTGGAGTAAGCACAGAGGGGCAGGATGTGGCATGGACATGGTTGAAGGTATTCACTGGTCATCTCCTGCTCCTTGGTTACATTTTTTTTCATCTTTTTTCTAACTCCATGCCTTGGTTGTGGTTCAGGAACATTGGGATCATATCACAAAGACCTTCTCTGGAACTCTGCGCACCTACTTTATCTCTTTAACAGTTTCACACGTACGCCCCCGGAAACCACTGTTCATATGTTGCATAATCACGCATGTTTAAACATCGCTGACATAACATATAAATATTTCTGCAGCTGTCGACGGATGAAAAAGGCGATGAGGTAGAAGAGTTCTTCAGCAGCAGGATATATCCAAACATCGCCAGGACGGTGAAACAGAGTATTGAGCGAGTCAGGATCAACGCCAAATGGGTTAAGAGCACCAAGAGCGAGGCCACCCTTGGCGATGTTCTGAAGAAGCTAGCTCACAAACATTAAAGATGGGAAGAAGCCCAGCACAAATCTTACTATGCAGCTCCATAAATATCACATATTGTGCTCTTAGTGTGGCCAAACATGTCAGATATATACCTTACAAAGAAGTTGGAATTTAATAAATGAGAGTTTAGTCTTGTGACTTCTTGAAAACGTAGAAAAGTTGCACCCTTTTTTGTTGATTTGTTGGAGAATCAATAGCTAGAGCAATTTGGAGGTTGCTGTCAGTTGCAATGTGGTTTGGTGGTAATCTGATGTGTGATTTCAGATTGTTGGAAAAAACATATTAAGTTCTGTTTTCTTGGGATTGCTATTTTTCAGGTTATTTTATAGCGAATGTAGATAAACGAATCTCTTAAATAGATAATAGGTTAGGAAAAATAATTTGAAAACCTTAGTTTTTTTTATATGCACCACACTCTCAAACACAGTGAATCTTACACAACCACTTGCCTAGAGCCTGCCCCTGTGGTAATGCCTTGATGGCTTGATCCACTTTGTGGCATCACATGTCTCGCCCTCAAGCTAGGCATGCTCGACGTTCTAGGCACTCAAAGATCAAAATAGTGTATGGCTTCGGGTGGAAACTTGCCTAGCCAAAAAATTATCAGGACATGAATCAAACAGTTCCAAACTTATTCACGGCCCACTCAAAATAGAGCAATTGGCTTCAGGCGGCAGGCAGACATGCCTGACTCTAATGTAATTGCTTGCTGATATTGCTGTTCAAACTAATTTTTCAAAGAAAATCTATCTTACATTTTAATAGACTCGTGCAAACAATCAATTAGTGACCTTCTAAACACATTACAAATTGATTTGAGAATAACAGAAATCAGAAAATCTGATAGCCATCAAAACAATATCTGAAGTAAGTTTAATAGTAGGACTTCTCTATCATAGTAAGAAATAAGCAACCTCCAGCTAACAAAAACCACAGCACATCTTGCATACTAGAACTTTTTGAAGCACAAAGGTCTTTAGAGAATACAGAGCTTAGTATGTGGTGATGTTCTTCCATCAAAGTATCTTCTCGCGATTTCACCAGCTTGAGCAAATGATCGTGTTTGTGCTACACGACGATCTGAAATTCTAGTAAATTTGCAAGATGGATCTATGGTCAACCTCCAATTCGATATTTTCCAGTGTGTGAAGCAGCAATTCAAGTTGCCCTGTGCACCCTATAAAACCTGTAACAGGCAGGTTCTTCAGATAATTATGCAGACACCTTGGAAGGCTCCTGATGAGCTCCGAATCCGCATGGACGGAGGTGAAAACATCGAAATGGATCTTTACCATTTCAAGGAAAGGAGCAGCGCTTGAAAGGAGGCCAAGGAGAGGATGTTGCCTGCATCTTTGTATCCCACGAGCAACTGCAGTTGCAAATAGTTGAGCTGAGAAAACTTGAACATGTTCTCCAGCAACCAGGGCGTCTTGAGCAGCACAGGAGCAAGCAAAGTCAGGCTTTGCACACTTGGAAGAAGCTTTGGAAGTGCAAAGTCAGGTTTTGCATTAGTGATGGCATGCTCAAGAGCCATGGTGTCGAAAATATGGAGATCTGCATCTTTCAGCTCCAGGGCTTGGCCGAGGTCGATGGGACACCGTGGCCCTCTGTACACAAAAGTTTTAAGCTTCATGGCATTGAGTTCTATCTTGGTTATACCGCAGTAATCAACATTCAGGTACTGCAGGCGGGGCAATGGACGAGCCACCTTCAGTTTGTCGTCGAGGTTGCATCTGTCTAGCCTCAGCCACTCAAGATTGAAGCAATTCGACAACATATTCTGAAGATCCTCTCGAGTGGCATCTAGTAAGCCCAGATCAAGCTTCCTCATGTTTGGAAAACCACTGAACTGCGGAGGTGGTCTGAAAGCCGCACATCTGAGCTGAAGACGCTGTAGACGGGATATAATTCTACTGTCCAAAAGTTCAAATGGAAATCTGTACCAATCACGGCGACCCCAAGTTTTGGCTGGCGCCAAGTCAAAATCTAAATTCTTCGTCTGCGATGATACGGCGAAGCTAACCCAATCATTGAGATGATCAACCATCATCCTGTCAAACTCGAATTGGACCTCAAGATCCTCAACCACCCTGCCACGGCGGTGCTGCAAGACAGCATTAACAATGTCGATGAACTTCTGAACATAACACCGCCTCATGCTTACGTCGAAGCTGCCCCCGCCGCCGAACATTGCAACAGCATCAAACCGTAGTTTCGGACAGATTGTCCAGAGACGTTCCAAGTTGCTTGACACAGTACTAGTCCTTACAGCATCCTTCACTGACAATTGTGATAAAATTGTGCACAGCAAGTCCTCAGGAAGGTTTTCAAACTGGATTTTTGCTCTTCTTTCCTTGCCATTTTCATCTCTTCTGCACATCAGATTGCTCTCCATTACAGATTTTAAGAAAAAGAAAACTTCTTGTGAAAAGAAAGCACTAAAACTCGTATTAAAAAAAAATGTTTTCTTTATACTTTATAGAGTTGATTCGTTGTAGCATAGATGGAGCCCAATTACTAGTCGCAACATGCAAGATTAGAACCTACAGGAAACTGATTACTAGTTGCAAGATGCAAGATACAAGATTAGAGCCTACAGGAAAATTATGAAGCGAAAACAAGGCGGTGATACTTATGTTTCTTAGCCGCGGTGATCGGCGGCGATGCCTCGCCGGCGAGACCCGGAGGAGCGGGAAGGGGTGGCCGGGTGGTCATGGCTATACGTGAAAGTTGGACTGGGCCGGCCCGAGGCACGCAAAATCGGCACGCCACGCGGTACAATCTGACACGAACGCTAACGGGTCGTGTTGGGCCGCAAACCTCGACCCAACGGACGGCACGATAACACTGGCCGTGTTCGGGCCGGCACGTCCCGTTAGTACGCAGCCCGGCCCGACACAGCATGACAAGGAGCAGGTGCGCGAACAGTAGGATTTTCAAATGATTTTGAACGAAAGGCCGAATTTGTGACACACAGCACGTGTAGCAATGGTTGGATTCTGATTTCTCGCACGCGGCACGCCTGCACGCACTGACACGCACAGTGGCACACGGGCCAGCCCAGGACGGCACGGTACGGAGCGGGCGCGGGGCGCGCGAAAGGTCGGATTTTTGATTGATTTTGAACGAACAGCCAGATTTGTGATACACACGTATAAGTAACTGTTGGATTTCGTATGCACAGAGTGGCAACGGTCGAAATTCTTTTACTATAAATACCCCAAGCATACACACTAATTCACAACTCATTCCAATCTCTCACATTTCACTCAAATTTCTCACTCTCTCTAATACTCTCATTCTTACAATTTTACTCTATTATTTTTTTTATCTTAGAAATTTTTTATTTTTTTAAAAAACATTTTTATTGTTGAAAATTATCATTTAGTTTTAAAAAAAGCTATCTGTGTGGAGTATTATTTAGTTAAAAAAAGTATTATTTAATTTTATTTCTGAAAACATATTTTTCTTACAAATTTTATTTTTATACTTTAAAAATCCTATTTGCTCTCAATAAAATAATTTTTCTCTCTAAAAATTGTTTTGTTTGTCTACAAATTATTTTTCCCCCTAGAAGGTATTTTTGCACTCTAAAAATTATTTTTTCTCGTTTCAAATTTTTTTTTGGTACTATATGAATTTCAACGATATTGATTTGGAGGATTTTAGTGCCAACGATATTTATTGAGAATTTTGGTGCCATTAAGGGGACCAACGAATCTAATATGATGTCATCTCCTCCAACGATGGGCTCTACCTTTGCGGCATCAATGGCATCAAGCTTAGTAAGGAGCAAAAGAGCAAAAAAAAAACATAATACTGGCAGTATTTCGATCCATTCGAGTCTGTCGACCCAAGTGGAAGAAAGATACAAACTACTACTTGTAAATATTGTAAAAAAATCTTATAAGCTACATCTACAGGTGGGATCAAACATTTAATTACTCAGTCACGGAAAGCGCTATACTAAGAAACAACTACGTTCTCACGGTTAGCAAACACAGTTAAGTTTCGGCTGTGATGGCATTGTAAGTACATGGAGTTATGACCCTATGGTAGGTAAGGAATAACTCGTTAAATTTATTGTTTCTAAAGATTTGTCAATTAGGATAGGTGAAAATGCAATTTTTGAAAATATGATTCAAAGAGCATTCTGTCCTCAATTTAAAAAGTGAGTACAACAACCACTACTAGAAGTGATATTTTAACATATTATGAAAAACAAGTAGCAATAATAAAAGAAAATTTTTCAAAAGTAACATTTTCTTTTGCACTTACATCTGATATTTGGTCCGCCAACCATCAAAAAATGAATTATCTTAGTGTAGTTGTACATTATAGATGATAATTATATTTTAAATAAAAGAGTTATAGGTTTTAAATTAATAGATGTTGCACATACTGGTAGAAGCTATCGCCGCTCGTATATTAAATATAGTTAGCGAATATAAGTTAGAAAATCGTATTGTTTCTATTACTCTTGACTACACTTTAGCTAATACGAAGGCCATGGACATATTGACTCTAGCACTTCTCATATGTTGGAGGGTATGTTCTTTGTTGCATCTAGGCCTTTATACCTAACCTAATTTTGATGATTAACGAAAACAAAGTGTTTCAGACTAACTGTGCTTCTGAGATTTTTGATACAGAGCTTGTTCGGGAAAACACGCAAGATGGTCAAGATGAACCCGACATTAAATAGAAGGACAAGATGTAAAAGAGCAAAGACGAGACACAAACATGAAGATGCAAAGGACCTAAGGTAATCTGAGATTTTATTTTTACCGATCTCGGCGTAAGAAGATTGATCGGTTTAAGGATTTTGCTTTTAGATTTAACCGTACTATAAAGAGGGGTTGCAAAGTCCTCTCTACATTTCCAACTTGAACCGAGAAATTACTAGGTCATTGCATTGCATCATTTGTGGTTGGATTTGATTTGATTTTGGTTTTGAAAGATTTGGATTTTCAATTGAGTTTTTGACAGCAGAAGAGTTTTTCAATTTTCTAGAAAGATCTAGGCAGATTTGGCTTTTTCTTCTGTTGACAAAAATGTATTCCTTAAAATTATCTTTCAAACGAGCTATTAAACTCTCAATTTGGACTTATGGTTTTAAAGTTATGACTATGTTTGTTCAGGCTGACTGTCAGTTTGCTAAACTGACTGTCAGTTTGAATGTCAGTTCAGTTAAACTGACAGTTGTCCACAGAGTGTGTTTTTTGAGCTGAAATTTTTTGTACTAAACTGACTGTCAGTATGCTAATGCTGGCTGTCAGTTTGCATTTCGACCTCGAGTGGTTTTATCTGAGTTTCTATTTGATCTGGTCGATGTTTTGGTCGAATTGACTGTCAGTTTGCCTAACTGGCTGTCAGCTTGGGGTTTCAGTTTCCATATACGACCACAAACGGCTAGCTATTTTTTATCCGCAAATTTTGTCAGCCGTTGTGTATGTAACTGACTGTCAGTTTGAGTTGCTGATTTTCAGCCCGAGCTCCAACGTCTCTTTTGAGACTTAAGGCTATAAATAGAGGCTTTGAGCTCGTATTTTACACAACAAGCAGCCCTCTTCTCTCTTATACACTTGAGCATTTGTTTTCTAGTTGAAAATCTTGATCTGTTGATCAAGTCGAGAGTTTTCAGATCCACCAAGTACTTTCGTTCATTTCATCTTGCATACTTAGAGTTTCTCGGTGATTGTTTGGAGGTCTAGAGAAGACCTTGCTGTCTATTACTCTTGGTGAGTGCTCTCACCTAGACGGTTTGGTGGCGTGGCCGTAGATCTCTCCAATTCGGAGATTGTCGGAGAGACTCGGCGCATTTGTACAAGGCATCGGTGCTCGCCTTTCCGGAGTAGACAAGGAGCAACCACTAGTGGATAATATCCCTCGTGGATATTGGAGCAAGACTCAATTTATTTAAGTACTTCAACGAGGATTAGGGGAAACAAGGTGAGTCTCCGACACCTCGGTAAAAATTGCTATGTCTATTTTCTCTATCTTCTCTCTTTAATATATTAAATTGCTTTTGGTTCTTCTCGTTGCAAAAACTTGTTTTTTTGAAGTTTTTAAAGCCTCCTATTCACCCCCCTCTAGTCCGCATCCTTGATCCTACACGTGGTATCAGAGCAAGGTCTCTCGATTAATTAGGTTTTACCGCCTAGAGAGAGGATGACGTCTAATGAGGGATTTTCTCTCAGTCATACCGGTCGTGCGCCTATCTTTGATGGGACTAACTATCCCTACTGGAAAGTGCGCTTGTCGGTATTCCTAGAGGCCATGGGGCTTGATGTATGGGACATCGTTAAACTTGGTTTTACTCCTCCGGATGATCCGGTAAGTCACTCCGATGACGACAGGAGAAAACTACATTTAAATGCCCATGCAAAAAATGCACTCTTTGCCGGTTTGTCTCTAAATGAGTTCAACCGTGTAAGCAATCTCACGACTGCTCACAAGGTTTGGACCACTCTCGAAGAAATTTACGAGGGCACGACTAAAGTCAAAGAGGCAAAGTTGCTTATGGTGAGGCAAAGATACAAGACATTCACAATGTCGTCAACCGAATCCGTGGATTCTATGTTCACTCAGTTGAACAATATTGTGAATGGACTCAAGAGTCTCAGTGTTGTTTTTACTGACCTTGATATTGTAAGAAAGATGCTCAGAGCGCTTCTAGAAAACTTCGACACTCTGGTCACGGTACTTACCAACTCCGACTTGTCGACCACAACACCGACAGATCTCTATGGGAATCTCATCACCCATGAGATGCATCGGAAAGAAAAGAAGGAAGTGGCCGAACCATCGGAGACAAAGAAGAAGGCGTTGGCTTTCAAAGCTGGCTCCAAGAACGATCCAAGCAATGGCTCCTCCGACGAAGATCTAGCTTTTATGGTAAAGAATACACAAAAACTTCTTCGCAGGTTACACAAGAAGGGTGTCAACATCGACATTCGACCAAAGGGACCAAAGCAAACAAACTTCAAGGACATCATATGCTATGGATGTCATGAAAAAGGACATATAGCATTAAGATGTCCCAACAAGAATAGAACTTCGAACAACAAGAAGAAATTCTTCGAGAAAAGAAATGAAGCAACAAAAGAAGCCTGCTTTGGAGAATGGATATCAGGAGGTCGACTCCGACGATGAAGGAGGTTGCTCCAAGAAGCTTGCCTGACTAACTCTCAGCAACACATCGACTAGTTCATCCCTTTGTCTTATGGCTAAAGGTTATGAAAAGGTACACTCTAACGATCCCTCATATGATGAATTAGTTGAAATGATCACTGAATTAAATGAGGTTTATGGAGCTACTAAAAAGAAGTATAAAGCGCTTAAAGAAGAACATTCTTCTCTACGCACTCAATACTCTGAATTGAAAGAATCATATGAAAGTATGCTCATTAAAGATATTACAAATAATCCACATAAAGTAGATGCATCCATTTCGTGTGATTTAGATACTCCTTCTACTAGTCATCATATACCATGTGCTTCAAATGATACTATCTTAAATGAGAATAATGAACTTAAGGCACAAGTTGAAAACCTTTGAAAAGGTTTAGAAAAGTTCTACAAAGGAAAAGTATCTCTTGATCTAATCCTTAGCAAACAAAAATGCTCTTTTAGAAAAGAAGGACTAGGATCCTTTCCGAAGAAAGGAAAGAAACCAAATACTAAAACTATATTTGTAAAAGCATGCAACACATTTTGTTTTAAGTGTCATGAAACTGGTCATTCGCATGAAGCATGTCCGTTAATGACACCAAACTATTTTGATACTTGCTACATGCTTCAACGGTCGAAGAAAGGTTATGCTATAGCAAAGTATGTTGGCGCACCCATGCTAAATAAAAAGAAGAAATCAATTTATGTGCCCAAAGCTTTGATTGCTAACATTGAAGGACCCAAGAAAGTTTGGGTATCTAAAAAGACTTGATTCTTTTTGTTTATGCAGGTGAACTACAAAACCGGTGGTAAACATTGGGTGTTTGATAGCGGATGCTCCGAACACATGACCGGCAACAAGAAATTGTTCACCTCAATAGAAGACAACTCAAGCGAAAATCAAAAGATCACCTTTGGCGACAATTGTCAAGGAAATGTGGTAGGCTTGGGTAAAATTGCTATTTCAAACAATCTCTCAATTTCGAATGTTTTGTTGGTTGAATCTCTGAATTTTAATTTGCTTTCCGTTGCACAAATTTGCGTTCTTGGATTTCGTTGCACATTTTATCCCAAAGAAGTTTTAGTTGAAAGTTTGAAAGACAATTCTTTGATTTTTAAAGACTTTCATTTTGGAAATCTTTATTTGGTTGATTTTCACTCCAAAGATGCATCTCTTTCAACATGCCTTGTCTCCCAAACCTCAAAGGGCTGGTTATGGCATAGGAGACTCGCAAATGTTGGAATGCATCAATTAAAAAGCTTTTAAAACGAGATTTGGTTATTGGCTTAAAAGATGTGAATTTCGAAAAGGATAAATCCTGTAGCGCTTGTCAAGCTGGCAAGCAAGTAGCTACTTCACATCCTATTAAGCGCGTGCTTTCAACTTGCAAACCTTTGGAACTGCTGCATATGGATTTATTTGGACCTTCTGAGTTCCAAAGTATCGGGGGTAGCAATTATGGTTTTGTGATTGTTGATGATTTTACTCGCTACACTTGGGTTTTCTTTATTTCTCAAAAATCTGAAACCCCTGATGTTTTCAAAAGTTTTGCAAAACGTGTTTCCACTGAATTCGAACTTTCCATCAAGAAAATCCGTAGTGATCATGGTGGAGAGTTTGTTAATTCAACTTTGGTTGATTTTTGTGATTTGCTTGGAATTAAACACGAATTTTCTACCTCTTACACTCCACAGCAAAATGGAGTTGTAGAAAGGAAAAATCAAACACTAATGGAAATGGCAAGAACAATGCTAAGTGAGTATGATACTCCTACTCGCTTTTGGGCTGAAGCCGTGCATACCGCTTGCTATTCTATTAATCGGCTCTATTTGCATCCTCTTCTGAATTTAACTTCCTATGAGCTTCTTATTGGGCGTAAGCAAAACATTTCTTATTTTCGAGTTTTTGGTTGCAAATGCTACATTCTTAAGAAAATAAATTTTGGTAGTAAGTTTCAAAGAAGAGTAAATGAAGGCTTTCTAGTTGGATACTCCACCACTAGCAAAGCTTATCGTGTTTTTGACAAAAATACTGATTGCATTGAAGAATCATGCGATATAGAATTCGATGAAACTAATGGGTCTCAAAAGGAGCAAGTCTCTTGTGAAGTTTCAGGTGAAGATCTTCAAGAAGCAGTGAAGAACATCACAATTGGAGACATCAAGCCAAGAGAAGATGATCAAGAAGATGATGAGAACATTGATATTAATGATCCACATGCACCATCACCTCACATTGATCCACCAGAACAGGATCAAGACGAAGCAGTACAAGAAGAAGCACCAAGGCAACATCAAACCCTCACCAAGGATCACCCTCTAGATCAAATCTTGGGTGATGTCAGTAAGGGTGTTCAAACTCGCTCTCGTATTGCTGCATTTTGTGAACATCACTCTTTTGTATCTTCTTTAGAACCTAAACATGTTAATGAAGTTTTAAATGATCCTGATTGGGTAAATGCCATGCATGATGAACTTAACAATTTTTCTAGAAATGAAATTTGGACTTTAGTAGAAAGACCCAAGGATCATAATGTAATTGGAACAAAATGAGTTTTCAGAAATAAGCAAGATGACAATGGTGTAGCAATTAGAAATAAAGCTCGTCTTGTTGCACAAGGTTTCACTCAAGTCGAAGGTTTAGACTTTGGTGAAACTTTTGCACCTGTAGCAAGACTTGAAGCTATTCGATTCTTCTTGCTTATGTATCATGTTTCAATATCAAATTATTTCAAATGGATGTCAAAAGTGCATTTTTAAATGGTGAGATATCTGAACTAGTATTTGTTGAACAACCTCCCGGTTTTGAAGATCCTAAATTTCCAAACCATGTGTTTAAATTGTCTAAAGCTTTCTATGGTCTCAAGCAAGCTCCTCGAGCTTGGTATGAACGACTTAGAGACTTTCTTTTATCAAAAGGTTTTAAAATTGGGAAGGTTGATACAACTTTGTTTACAAAGAAAATTGAAAAAGATTTGTTCATTTGTCAGATATATGTTGATGACATCATTTTTGGATCTACTAATGAACATTTCTGTCATGAGTTTGGAGAAATGATGTCTAGGGAATTCGAGATGTCAATGATTGGTTAGCTAAGCTTCTTCCTTGGACTTCAAATCAAACAACTCAAGAACGGTACGTTCGTGAGTCAAACGAAATATGTGAAGGATTTGCTCAAGTGTTTTGGGATGGAAGACGCTAAGAGAATCAAAACCCCCATGACCACAAATGGACATCTGGATATGGACAAAAGCAGCAAATCGGTCAATTCTAAACTCTATAGGTCTATGATTAGTAGCTTGTTGTATCTTATTGCATCTAGGCCTGATATCATGTTTAGTGTGTGTCTATGTGCTAGATTTCAGTCAGATCCTAAGGAATGTCATTTAATTTCTCTTAAAAGAATCCTTAGGTCACTAGTACAGAAATGTAGTCTACTAACCACTATATTCTATCGGTTATTAGCGCTTTAGTAGAAAACCGATAGAAAATGTGCCTCGCAGCCAAAAAAGGCCAACGGGTGAATTTTTCCTATCGGTTTGTAAAAAACTTACCAGTAGAAGAAGCAGTATGATTTACTCTAGCGGTGATGAACATATTTGCCGTTAAAAGAGATGCATAAGTACTGACGGGAGAATGTTGTGCGCCGATAGGACTGGTCGACTTCTTCAACTAGACTTATTCTATCGGTAATTTATTAGTATACCGACAGAATATCTCAAAAATTCCTATCGGCAATATGTAGTGTGCCGATAGAACCATTCTCCTTCTACAAATATTTTTATTCTATCGGTAATGTATTCTTTTACCGTTAGATATATCAAAAATTGCTTAGAACTGTTCGTCTTCAAATAGTTTTATTCTATCGGTAATGAATGTTTATACCGTTAGAATATAGAAAAAATATTTTAGAACTGTTCGCCTTCTACAACTAGTATGATTCTATCGGTAATGTACGTATATACCGACAGAGTTTGGACAAAAATTCCTATCGGTAATTTGTATTGTGCCGATAGAGCCATTCGATTTCTACAGATGTTTTTGTTCTATCGGTAATTGATTTTTTACCGTTAGAATATATATAAAATGACTAACGGTATGCGGTGTTTGTACCGATAGAATTTATCTAGCACTATAAATACAGGGGTATGTCTCTTCATTCTCACAGTTCATCTGGGGCCCATAGTCCTAACCCGTAAGCTCCATGGACGGCCGGCGCACCTCTACAGGCGACCGCTGCACCTCCGCACCTCCATCGACGCCCTCTAGACTTCCGCATCCCAAGCAAGGTACGTAAATCATTCTAAACCGATTATGGCAATTATTCTGCTTTTTTTGTATCCTTCATTTTGATGTGTCTTCTTTTCAATATGATTATGATCTTTGCAGGTCCTTGGATGATGCTCATGAGGGGCAACGTATTTCATGGTTCTTCATCGCAGTACGCTGCTAACGTTGGCTTGTTGGCAAAAGAAACGGTGAAGATCACCGTCGAGAGCTAGAAGGACGTGAAATGCGAGATCTTGGTTGGCTCGGTCGAGAAGATCCTTAAGCCCTGCGTGTTTCTCAAATCAGGACCTATAGAAAGCATCTTACATTTTTTTGCATGCACCAGCTTGTGGCCAGATGCTTACCTGCTTGGAGAAGAAGAATTGTTGTTATTTGCACAGCCATTCTACACCATCACTACACAGAACAACATCTTGGAAGGTCGGTTCTTTTTGTTAATGGAGTTGAGTTGAGTTGATCGAGTTTGAGTCCGAGGAAATCACCAATACGTACAAATGTAAGTCGACGGCAATTCCAGCTCCTCGGGCGTCTTCGAACTGAACTCCTATGGTTAAGTCCAATGTGGTTCAGACATTTGTTGTTTTGGATGAATGGATTTGTTATGTATCAGGTCTAACTTGTAGTCGCTAGTTGCATTGTCGCAACCTGCAAAGGTTCTCTTTTATGTAAAATGTACGGGCCACTGGGTCCTCGTCGTGATCTGTTGTTAATTTCAGACGTGGCTTTTCTAATATACATCGAATGTGTGAATTGTTGTATTTGTATATTGTTGCATATTTGTGTATCATGTATTGCTAATTGGGACATGAACTTGAATGTGTTGGGAGTATTTGTGTATTTAATTATATTGGTAGGTAGGTATGTATTTGTACTGCTGTTTCAGACATGTACCTGAATTTGTATTGGTGAACTGGCATGTGTATGTTTGTACCTGAATTTGTGAACTGGCATGTGTAATTTCTTTGGCAAGATGAAGTCCCGAGTACCTAAGAAAAGTATTTTTGTGTCTCCAAGTTAATCCACAAATTAGCATTTCTTGAAATATTGTTTTATCTTGTAGTTAAGATCTGTTTGATGTTACATTGGTATGATTCCTTGAATGTGAGAACTGGTGTCATGTGCGTTACAAGTACCTTCTCTAATGGTAAATACACATATTTACCGATAGAAAACACATATATTTGCTCAGTCATGCATCATCTAACGGTAAATACACAAATCTACCGATAGAAAAACTCATGTTCGTGTGTCATGCATCATCTAATGGTTAATACACATATTTACCGATAGAAAAACTCATGTAAGTGCTGTGTCATGCATCATCTAACGGTAAATACATATATTTACCGATAGAACAAAAACTGTACTTGTTCAGTAATGTACATTCTCTAACGGTATATGTGTGTTTTTACCGATAGAATATGTGAGAGACAAATTACCTTAGTTAGTCTAACGGTTATTTCATGTATTTACCGTTAGAAAAAGCTCCATTATAAGGAAAACCCCACTCGACCATTGCTGAGCTGCTCTTTAATTTGTTCTGTTGCACTCTGTGTCCCTCTGTTTGTGATGAAAGTTCCACGCTCGCAGCTACACTGCTAGGGTGATCATCGCAAGCTGGAGGGAAGTTGATTGCGCCCCTCTCTTTAAGGTATGATTAATTGTCGACAGTTATCTCTCTCTCCCTCTAGATCTCCCTCCCTCTCTACTTGCAAGCTAGCTGTATTGTGTAGTTCCAATTAAGTTTGTAGCTGTAAGCTTGGGAGCTAGGTAGCTGGAAATGCGTCATGTTTTAGGAGCTAACTAGCTTGTATTGTGTAGTTAGCTAGGTTAATTAGTATTAATTTCGTCAGGCTAAGGTTCAACACATCTGTTGTAAGAGGCTGTACATGTACATATACATAACTTAATCGGGCAGGTTTCATGCATGCATGGCTGACTCATTAAATTTTGTTAATTGTAGATGGACAGGAAATATTGGATGTATGGAATAAAACGTACTACTTTTGAATATTTGGATAGTGTGAATGAGTTTATTAAATTTGCTGAGCAATAAAAGGAGAGGAAGGGAGAGAAAAATATGCTCTGTCCTTGTACAGATTGTATGAACTTGAAGAGGTTTAGCAACTCTGATCAAATTAAGAGTCATTTGATTCGTCGTGGTTTTAACGCGCGATACACCCGTTGGATATGGCATGGCGAAGATCTTGAGGAAACAAGCACCACTACTACCAATCAGCAGGACTCGGATGTGGATTGCAATAATATCGATGATCATCCGAATTGTGATAATGTTCATTCCAATGTGTACGTAGATGATGATGATGATGACAATCTAGATGAGATGTTACGTGATGTAGAGGAAGATTACAACGAAAACGACTTCTGTGAATTTGAGAAACTGATTGCTGACTCTGAGAAGCCTCTGTTCCCTGGATGTGCAACATTTACAAAACTGTCTTCTGTGCTGAGATTATATAACTTGAAGGCAGGCAGCGGTTGGAGTGATAAGAGTTTCACGGCACTATTAGACTTCTAGCGGACATGCTTCCAGAGGGAAATGAGTTGCCAAGATCTACTTACCAAGCCAAAAAACTGTTGTGTCCGTTGGGAATGGAAATCGAAAGAATACACGCATGCCCAAATGATTGTGTGTTGTACCGTAACGAGTACTCCAGTTTGCATGTTTGTCCAAGATGCGGCGCATCGAGGTATATGCGTAGGGACCGGATTGACAGTGAACGTCACGAGGTAAAGAAAGGACCTCCGGCGAAAACAGTGTGGTACTTGCCTGTGATACCTAGATTGAAGCGGCTGTTTGCAAATCCGAAAGTCGCGAAGCACTTGTGTTGGCATGCTGAAGCCCGGAAACAAGACGGAAAACTGAGACACCCAGCTGATTCTATTCAATGGAGAAACATCAACAGAATATTTGCTGAGTTTGACGGCGAACTTAGGAATATAAGGTTCGGTCTGAGTACAGATGGTATGAACCCACATGGTAATATGAGCAGTCGGCACAACACTTGGCCGGTTCTTTTATGCATCTACAATCTTCCTCCTTGGTTATGCATGAAGCGCAAGTACATCATGATGGCGTTACTAATCTCAGGACCCAGACAACCCGGAAATGATATTGACGTGTTTCTAGCGCCTTTAATCGAGGACTTACAGAAATTGTGGAGCGAGGGGGTGCAGGTGTGGGATGCATACAAGAAAGAGAATTTCATCTTGCGGGCTCTGATATTTTGCACCATAAATGATTTTCCGGCCTACGGCAATTTGTTGGGGTATAGTACAAAAGGAGCCAAGGCTTTTCCTATTTGCCTAGATGAAACTGAGAGCATGTGGATGCAAAACTGCCGGAAAACAGTGTACATGGGTCACCGCAGGTTTCTTCCGGTGCATCACACGTACCGTAAGAAGAGGAAATAATTTAACGGGAAGCCTGAGAAGGGATTAGCTCCAGTGTTTCCGACCGGTAAGGAGATTTACTCGCGCGTGAAGGACATTAAAGCTGAGTTCGGTAAGCATTCTAAACCTCGAGAAAAAAATGTTTGGAAGAAGAGATCGATTCTCTGGGATCTACCGTACTGGGAGCACTTACAAGTTCGACATTGCATTGACGTCATGCATGTAGAGAAAAATGTCTGTGATAGTTTGATTGGTTTGTTGTTGAACATTCCAGGAAAGACAAAGGATGGTGTGAAAGCTCGTCGTGACATGGTGGAAATGGGGATAAGGACTGAGCTTGCACCTTTAGAGAATGGAAAGCGTACATACCTCCCTCCGGCCTGCTATACGTTGTCCAAGAGCGAAAAAACAGAACTCTGTCGGTGCCTGCACGGTGTTAAAGTTCCATGTGGATACTCCGCGAACTTGAAAAAACTTGTGTCCATGAAGGACCTAAGACTAGTTGGCACGAAGTCCCACGATTGTCATGTCCTGATGTCACAAATGCTTCACATTGCTATCGGAGGCATTCTCCCAGTTAAAGTCAGAGAGACAATCACAAACCTATGTTATTTCTTCAACGCAATATCTTGCAAGGTAAGTACGTGCACTCGTACTATAAGTTCATTACCTCCATCTGTGGAGCTTAATTAGAAGATTTTTCTGATATGAATATTTAGCGCAACTGTGTTCTCGTAGGTAATTGATCCGGATGGACTGGATGCTTTGCAACGCGACGTGGTTACAACTCTTTGTCAGCTCGAGATGTATTTCTCTCCATCCTTTTTTGATGTTATGGTCCATCTGGTTGTTCACCTTATCAGAGAAATTAAGTTTTGTGGACCCGTGTGTCTGCGCTACATGTATCCATTTGAGAGATTTATGGGTGTATTGAAGGGATACGTAAGGACTCGTCGTCGACCCGAGGGGAGTAGCATATATGCCGCCGAGGAGGTGATTGAATTTTTCACAGATTATATGGCCGGGGTTGACCCTATTGGTGTTCCTAGGTCCCGGCACGAGGGTTGGCTTCAGGGCATCGGAACGATTGGATTCAAAGCTATCTTCCCCGCTCGTGATGTGTACGCAAAATCACATTTTTGGGTCTTACAATACATGACGGAGGTCGAGCCATACATACACGAGCACAAGGTAATGTTATGGTCACAGAATCCTTCGAAGTCAGACGTTTGGGTCAGCAGAGAACATAACAGGAAATTTGCTGAGTGGATCCAAGAAAGAGTCACGCGAGCTGCCGAGGGCTCCGTAAGTGAAACTGTGACATGGTTGGCTAGAGGCCCAAGATTCACTGTAGGGACTTGGCAGGGGTACGACATCAATGGGTATTCATTTTACATAAGAGCTCAAGACGCCAAGAGTAGCACGCAATGTAGTGGAGTGTCACTGTTTGCTATTTCCGAGGATGCCAGGTCAGTAAGGGCACTGAACTCATATTACGGTGCTATTGACGAAATATGGGAGCTCGATTACGGATTACTTAAGATTCCCCTGTTTCGATGCCAATGGGTCGAAATCCCTCGAGGTGTTCAAGTTGACAGTTACTGGTTTACTCTCGTCGATCTTGGTAGAGTCGGACACCAAGATGATCCATTCATACTTGCAAAGCAAGCCACACAGGTATTCTACATCGTTGACCTGGCCAATCCAAACTTGGATGTTATCCTCCACAGCAAGAGACGTATTGTTGGGGTCGAAGATGTTGTCGACGAAGAGGAGTATAACCAATTCGATGAAATACCTTCATTTTTAGAGGACATTCAATCTATCCGTACTGAAGATATCGACGAAACAACGTATCTGCGACATGACCACAAACAAGGATTATGGGTTGAGAACCATTGATGATTAATTTCTATTTCAGGGATAAATGCCAAGCAAACAGCCCACAAGTTCTGCAGCAAGGTGAGGAACTTATCATTAATACATCAGGCAGTACATTTTTCTTTAGAACTTAATGATAAGCTAGTTCACAGCATTAATATATCTCAATTTTACTCCACAGCATGAGTTCTAACATGTACAGTACTTTTATCCTGTAAATACTTAATTCTTCCCTTCAAATAACACTTGCAAAAATATCATCGCAGCCTCTTGTTTCTTCAAATTAAGCTCTCCAAAAATCAATTTTTCTGACGGTATTTTGTTATTTCTACCGATACAAAGGACATCCGCTACTTTAATGTGTCTCAGGCACTTCGAAAGTTTCGCTGCGAAAAGTGTACTTATTCTATCGGTATTATTGTATTGTACCGTTAGAATAAATTCGTTAGTCTCACGGTATTTGTTGTCTGACGGTTTTTTCCTGTTTGTACCGATAGAACAATACTCTAGCGCTTTGAATTCTCAACCGTGTCACCATGCGTCGCCTTGGAAATTCTATAAGTACCTCGCCATGCGTCGCGGTATTTTTTTGTTTTTCTAATCCTCGAACGCTTCGACTCCTTATCTTCTCTTTCACAATGGCAACCTCCATGGGATCGTCAGCCACGCCCTCCCCGGTAAGAACTCTAAATCTCCTGGGTTTACCCCTGTATTGTTAATCCATGTTCACCACATTCTTGACCTGTTGCTTTGCACAGGGAATGGGAGCCGTGGAAGACACTGGCAAAGTGAAAGCCGAACTGAGGGCCCTCCAGGAGGAGCACAAGCTCCTTACGGACAAGCACACTCAGCTACGGCTTGACCTTGACGATCTCTTCCAGCGTATTCAGCGCATGAAGACGGATGGTGACAATGCTAGGGTGAGGACGAGGCGTCCTCGCGAGGAGAAGAAAGCCGCGGATATGACCATCGCTGGCTGCGGTTTGACTATGAAGGATACCATAGCGAAGCTGAGGGAGGTCGCAGGCCTTCTCGACGCGGTAGTAGTTGATCCTAGGGACAACTTGTCGCTAGAGGAGTCCTGTGTTCTGGCTGCAAGTCAAACTGACTCTATTCTACATGCTGCCAGGGCTAAGACCACCCCTTGACCTAGCATTTTGGGTTTTAATTTTTTTTAAGTGATAAAACAATAATGAATGAACAATTTCTTTTGATGTCAATTTTCCAATTTTCCGGCTATCTTCCCACTTTCTTTATCATTCTGCAGCTTTCAAGCACGGTCTGTTTGATGTTAAATTGTGTTTACCTTTTTATTTTCTGGCGGTATTTTGTTGTTTTTACCGATAGAAAAATGGAACACAATACTATAATCTCGTAAACTTAATTAAAAAAATTTTCTGGGGAAAATTGGTCTCACAGGAATTTATTGTTTATACCGATAGAAAAAAGGAATCCACTAATTCAAATATTTTTCCGCGAAATTTACTTTTTCTATCTGTATCATTTTGTTGTACCGATAGAAACGAACATAATTCTATCGGTATTATTTTGTTGTACCGATAGAAAAGGTCATACACTACTTTATTACTCGTACACGGCCCTTGAGTTTCCCTCCAGTCGAACAATTCCAACCTAGAGCACTGCGTCTCTTCGAGAGCGAAGAAAACCACAACCTCCGCCGTGACCACTCACTTCCTCTCTCCCGCACGATGATCGCCGGCTGGACACTGGTTCGCCACTGCCACCGGTTCTTATTTTTGTCCTTCGCCGACCGCCGCTGCGTTCTACACCGCCTCTCCATCACCAGCACTGATCGCCGTAAATACCCTAATTCGTCGTTCTGTTTCCAGCATCTTTCTTATTTGATCCTAGTGTTTTGTACGTACTAATTCTTCGAGTTTTGCAATTACACTAGGGTTCCCTATTGTGTTGGATTATGTACATTCCGCGGGCAATGTTGACTTAAATTAGGGTTGACATAATATGTTCCAGTGCTGTAATGAACCTATTTTGAGATTTTAACTTATCTATACTGCTGTATGTGTGATCAATTGTATGCAACTGCCATGTAATGCACATTATATATTGGAGTTGTTCGTACACATATTCTATCGGTATCTCCTGTATTTGCCGATAGAAACAATTTATCTGCTCTATCGGCAGCTCTTGTGTTTACCGATAGAAAATATTTCTGAACAACGTACTATTAAAACTTTGGATCTGGAAGGACATGAGGCATGCAATGTACGTACTAGTTTGGCTGGGAATTTTTACTCACTTGGTATGAATATATGGCAATGTGGATGGGTCTTCGATGTATATGTTTCAAAGGCATATCTCTTGGTTATCTTTTGCATTACCTGTATGCAAGTCATCAGTACTTCATTACATCTATTAGTTTGGGAAAAGTCATATATGTTGCATTACCTGTATGCAAGTCATCAGGACTTCATCACATCTATTAGTTTAGGAAAAGTCATATATGTTGCATTACCTGTATGCAAGTCATCAGGACTTCATCACATCTATTAGTTTGGGAAAAGTCATATATGTCATATATGACTTTTCCCAAACTAATAGATGTGATGAAGTCCTGATGACTTGCATACAGGTAATGCAAAAGATAACCAAGAGAGGGTGCTATAGACCATATTATTCCTTTTTTTGGTTGTGACCTACTTTCTGTGCTACTTCAATATCTTTATATTCCATTAGCATTAGGTTTGTCAGATTATGCACAGTGGCACTTAGATGTTTGTGTGCATATTTACGTATGAAATAATAATGCTGGCCCATGAATATTAGTATAGAAAATCATTGAGAATGTTATGTGATGACAGTGAGTAGTGGCTTATCAACAAAATTTATTCATGTATTTCTGAACAGTTCAAGAAGTAATTTATTCATGTATTTCTTTTAGTATTATTTTGTTCGGACATCCCTTTTGCAGCCCTAATTAGATTCCAGTCCTGGGCTGAGTTATGGAACTCCAAGAAGAATTAATTGCCATATGTTGCCTACTTCCTATATGAAAATGTGTAGACGAAAACGCTGATAAATAGAATCTTATCTTGTATTAATTGCATGGTAGCTTTTGTGTTTACCGATGGAAAAAATATTTAAAATAGGTCCTTTTTCTTTGTAAAATGATTTGGTTTGTGTTTCCATTAAATTTTTGATGGTTTGTTGATGGTTTTGTAGGGAAAGACATGTCGTCGTCTTCATCGGATGGTACCAGTGGTTCGACTAGGGCCAACCCCAACGTAACTGAAGATGCAGCTGTTACATCCCAGTGCAAGAGGGTGGGACGAGGCGTGACGACGTTGGGCCGTTTGGCCAAACGCACGGATCTTTCTTGTGAGTTCAACCAATTTGGGAGGTCAATGGGAAAGAATGCTGGGAAGTATGCGGCCTACGTTGGGCTGTTAGCAAAAGAAAGGGTGAAGATCACCGTGCAGAGCTGGAAGGACGTGACGGCGGTCGAGAGGGATAGGTTGTGGGCGGAAGTGAAGGTTAAATTAACTGAAATCGCTGAACTCTTTCGTAATCACGTTCTCTTGGCTTATACTAAAGTTTAACTAACTCGTGATTAATTGTATGCATTTTTTGAAAACAGGCTAAGTGGAACATCCCCGACGATACACCTAGGACGGCCTGCTTGAAGGACATGAACGGAACATGGAAAACCTTTAAGAGCTGGCTCGTCAGTAACTTCCTCGCTGTGGGGAAATCTCCTTGCGAGAAGTACCCCTTCATATCGGAGGAGGTATGGGAGGAATTCACCAAGCAGAAGGGGACTGAGGAGTTCAAGGCCTTTAGCGAGAAGAATAGGGCGATCCAGAAGAGGAACGACCACCCGCATCGGCTCGGATCCCGGGGCTATGCGGGAAAGGAGGAGCAGTGGAAGAAGGAAGACGAGTAAAATCCTATCATCGACACCCCTGAATTGCCGCTCTCCGAGATCCGGGATGAGAGGTGCAAGCGATGGTGGAGGGGGAGGGGGTCTGTGTCATCCACGGGGTCTGTGCAGTTCGCAACCCCTGGGGACGTCGACGTTGTGAGGCGAATGGTAAGTTGGCTAACCTTGTAAACTATGTGCGCACAAGTGTATATAAGGCAATTTGTCTCACAAGGTACCTTTAAATGTAACAAATCTCTTTTGAGAAGGAGGCAGTGGAGGGATTCTTTACCCCACAGAGGGAGAACGACATCCTCACTCGGGCTCTAGGAAATAAGGAGCATCCCGGGTGGACACAGGCCGTGGGAGCCATTGTGTCGTGGAAGGCCAGTTTCGCAGATCCGGCTCCACCGAGGAAGAAGGCCCGCTCCTGGAAGGAAAAGGAAGCGGAGCTCTCCGATAAGATACGGGCAGAGGTACAGGCAGAGCTCTCCGAGAAGATACGGGCTGAGGTGCAGTCTGAGGTCGCACAAATGAGGAAAGAGTTTGCACGGTTGAGAGATGCATTACTGAGCAAGAGTGCAGATGCGGAACCCCAGGGCAACGGTACCCCGCGGGGTCGGATAAGCAGTTGCACTTCGAAGGTCCTCGCGGATCCAGTGGATCTACTTGAGGTACTGCAAGCCTTCATCTGTACACTTAAGTTGATGCCACTCCCATTCTGTTAGAGTTGTTTCGCTAACCTGTTTTAATATTTACAAATTTGCAGAAGCCGGAGGGTTGCATCCTACTGAATCACCTAGGCGACAGGCAGGAAGTGGTTGGACATGGCTTCATATATCCGTCTGGGCCGGATGTCCGGGTCCATTGCGTACCTCTGCAGTTGGGGTTTGCAAAGGTACAGGTGGACATGGCCATGTCGGGCTACAACGATTCTCCGTTGGTAGTCCCAACAGAGGAACTGCAGACACTTGCTGAGGCAGTGGGCTCCTACGTACAGTGGCCCAAGAAGTGTCTTCTAATACAACCGATAAATCCTACACATTTTAGATTACATCCTACTCAGTACACTCAACTTGCATAATCTAACATACGTGCTCATTAATTGAAGTGGCCTGCCGTTGGGCTACCAGGGGACTGCGCCCCCAGCTCGGGGCATGAGGCCCGATCTCGTGCGACCCTGGACACATCAAAGACGGCCTCGACCCCACCCAGCGCATCCACGCCTTCACCTCGGAAGAAAGCCGCCATCACCTCGCCCTTGCCTTTGAAGGTACGCGCTCAGTCCCCGGCAAAAGGCAAGGGCAAAGGCAAGGGAAAAGGGCGACAGGGACAGCCGGAGAGGTTCAGGAACGGGTTCCCACTCATGTCGGAGGCAGCTTTGCGCAAATTGGATCAATCAACCAGAGACCTCCACGAGTGGTACCTACACCGAGCTCGGCGCAATCTGAACTTCTTAGTTCCCTACAGGCCTGGGCAGTTCCACCGTGTGCCCAGGAGTATATCCGTGGCACATGAGGATCTGTTCGACCTCTACAACTGGCGGGAGCTCGATATGTCCATCATATGGACTGGAGTCCTATGAGTTTGCTGATGCTATGTATTGCTATTTTCTAACTCTGTTTGCTAACTCTGCATTGTTGTAGTTCATTTGAAATGTAGTAACTTTCTGTGCAATACTAATGTCGTCCTTTGCATGCAGGTGCATGTACAGGCTAGCATCGGAGGCTGCGTATGACAAGGTGGGTTTCCTTGACCCAGAGAAAATAAGCCTCACGATGCTAGAGCACGACGCCGCGCACGCTGAGCAGTACATATCCAAGGCGCTGATGGCGCAACAGGACAGGGAGTTCATTCTGCATGTCGTACCACCAAAGGTTATTTACCGATAGAAAATATTCTGTCTTGTTCTATCGTGTCTATCTCTATCGGTACGAAAACCGATAGTAGAAGGGTGTTTTTTACCTATAGAAGAAAGCTTTTCTGTACTAGTAGGTATTTAAAATGCTATCCCAGTTTAGGTCTTTGGTATCCGAAAGATGCAAATTTTGAATTAATTGGATATTCGGATTCTGATTATGCTGGGTGCAAGATTGATAGAAAAAGTACATCTGGTAGCTGTCAGCTGTTGGGGAGATCATTAGTCTCATGATCATCTAGAAAACAGAATTCTGTAGCTCTCTCCACAGCTGAAGCTGAATATGTGTCTGTAGGAAATTGTTGTGCTCAATTATTGTGGATGAAGCAGACATTTTTGGATTATAGAATTAAATTTGATAAAGTGCCACTCTTGTGTGATAATGAAAGTGCCATTAAAATTACAAATAATCCTGTTCAGCATTCTAGAACTAAGCATATTGAAATACGGTACCATTTTATTAGAGGTCATGTGGCAAAAGGAGATATTGTTGTGAGCTATGTTAGAACTGATTTGTAACTAGCAGATATTTTCACCAAACCCCTAGATGAGACTAGATTTTGCTTTCTAAGAGGTGACTGAACATTATTGATATATCTAATGCTAGTTGATGTGATAATTGTATTAAAATTATATTAAAATATATTTGTATTCCCTCAGTGGTCAAATCCTGCTTCTGGTCGAATTTGTTCAAACTGACAGTCAGTTCATCTAACTGACAGTCAGTTCAGTACTTAGGAGCCTGTTCTTAGCCTCTGGTCAAAGTCATTGACCATGCTGGCAGTCAGTTTCACAGACTGTCTGTCAGTTATGTGCAATTGTTTTTGGTCGTAGCTCCTGGTCGTTTTTGAGGCTCAAACTAACTGTCAGTTTCAAAACTCAGTTCTATGAACTGACTGTCAGTGTGGAACACTGATTGTCCGTTCCATGTGTTGGATCAAGGATGCCGACTAGAGGGGGGGGTGAATAGGAGGCTTTAAAAACTTCAAATAAAAACAAGTTTTTATACCAAGAAGAACCAAATGCAATTTAATATATTTAAAGAGAAAGAATAGAGAACGAACAAAATTGTTTTTACCGAGGTATCGGAGATTCGCCCAGTCTCTACTAATTCTCGTTGAAGCACTCAAATCACTTGAGTTTTGTCTCAACATCCACAAAGGATATTATCACTAGTGGTTGCTCCTTGTCCACTCCGGAAAGGCAAGCACCGATGCCTTGAACAAGCTTTCCGAGCCTCTCCGACAATCTCCGATCCGGAGAGGTCAACGGCCACGCCTCCGAACCGTCTAGGTGAGGGCGCTCACCAAGAGTAACAGGCAGCGAGGTCTTCTCTAGACCTCCAAACACACACCGAGAAGCTAAGTAAATGCAAATGCAAAAGAACTGAAACTCTCGGTGGATCGGAAAGCACTCGACTTGATCAAAAGACCAAGGTTTTAAGTGGAAAACTAAACCTCAAGAGTGTATAAGAAATGCCACTGCTTGTTGTATCAAACACATGCCCAAAGCCCCTATTTATAGCCTCAAGAATCAAATGAACCGTTGGAGTTAGGGCTGAAAATTAGCAACTCAAACTGACAGTTAGTTATGCAAACTGACAGTCAGTTACGTGTATAACGGCCGACAAAATTTACGGAATAAACTTTGCTAGCCGTTCGTGGTCGTTTATGGAAAGCTGAAACCCGCAACTGACGGTCAGTTATTCAAACTGACAGTCAGTTCGACCACAAACTCGACCAAAAACAAATAGAAACTCGGTTAAAACCTCTGTGGTCGAAACCCCAACTGACAGTCAGTATAGACAAACTGACAGTCAGTTTAGTACAAAAATTTTGAGCCCAAAATACACCCTCTCTGGACAATTGTCAATTAACACGAACTGTCATTCAAACTGACAGTCAGTTTAGCAAACTGACAGTCAGCCTGAACAAAATCAGAAATAACTTTAAATCCAGAAATCCAAAAGAGATGTTTAATAGCTCGTTTGAAAGATAATTTCAAGGGCTACATTTTTGTCAACAGAAGCAAAAACTAGATCTGCCTAGATATTTCTGAAAATTGCAAATACTCTTCTGCTATCAAAACTGAACTGAAAAACCAGATTTTCAAATTAAGTTCAAACCAAATCCAACTCAAAAAGATGCAATGCAATGACCTAGATTTCTCGGTTTGTGTTGGAGATAAAAAGAGGACTTTCGCCACCACTCTTTATAGTACGGTTAAAACTAAAAAAATAATTTCCCTAACCGATCATCTCCAAACGCTAAGATCGGTAAAAAAATAAAAACTCATAATACCTAGGACTTTTGCAGCTTCACGTTTTGCGTCTTATCTTTGCTCTTCTGCATCTTGTGCTTCACTTCGAGTCGGGTTCATCTTGACCATCTTGTATTTCTTCCCAAACAAACTCTGTATCAACAATCTCAAAAGCACAATTAGTCTAGAACACTTTGTTTTCATTAATCATCAAAATTAGGGTTAGGCATGAAGGCCTAGATGCAACACCATGTTTCTGGGTTTGGAACTGACTGTCAGTTTGTGTCTCCAAAACCCTAAATCCCCCGTTCTGTTTCCTCGTCTCCCCGTCTTCTCCTCTTGTCGCCGCTACTTTTTGCGCCTCCTCGACGTTGCTTTGTGCACCACTGCTCCTCCACACCTCGCCGGTGTTTCCCCACCACCGGCGCCGCCACTTCGTCACAACCTCGCTGCTTCTCACCGCCGTCGAGCCGCGCGCCTCCGTCTTGTGCTTACCCGTGCCGCCGCTTCACCGCACTTCGCCGGCGTTCAGTTGCTCCTTGCCATCCGTGTTGAGTCCTAGCAGTGCCGTGCCTCCTCTCCGGCCAATCTGTTCGACATTGTCGTTTCGTCGTTCGTCGTTCATCATCTCCCCTGTTCAGGTCCCTGTTTTCCTTCTCTTCTCTATTTTTGGTTTCAATCATGTCTGATCAGCCCTCGTCGTCTCGACGCGTGGCCTGTCAGAAGAACGCTGCAAATAGCAGTCGTTCAATGGGTCAGACGTCCGAGACCCGACCTTCGCCGCCACCCGAATGTGTCCCCGTGGATTACTCCCGGTGGCACGCTAGTCGCCTTCGCTCCCTTCGCTCCACCAACCCGTATCTTTCACCACGTCTCACTAGTCGCGACGCGTGCGACGTCCTTACTTTTAATACAAACCTGCAGCTGGATCTGTTCACCAACGTTTACATCCGCGTCCCCATTTTCGCCCACCACTCTCTGTCCTGGCAGACGATTGCCTCTCGCACAGGCATCGTCTCCCTGGCAGACTCCTTTGCCTCTGTTGGGATTCGCGATTTAGTCGCTGATTCCACCCTCCACTGGGCTGATGAGCCCATTCATCAGTTCTACTCCACTGTCTTCATCTCTCCCCAGCGTGACTTCATCACCTTCATGACGGGCCTCCAGGTTCACACCGTCACGAAGGAGCAGATTGAGGCTGCGCTTGGACTGGTTCGTCTTGTTTTTGGACGTCAGCTCCACACCCTTCCAGACCTCAAGCATCGGGAGGTGGCCATGCTTTATTCCGGCCCCTTCCAGCTCCGTCACATTGCAGGCCGACAAAATTTACGGATAAAAAATAGCTAGCCGTTTGTCATCGTATATGGAAACTGAAACCCCAAGCTGACAGTCAGTTAGGAAAACTGACAGTCAGTTTGACCAAAATATCGACCAGATCAAATAGAAACTCAGATAAAACCACTCGAGGTCGAAATGCAAACTGATAGTCAGCATGGGCATACTGACAGTCAGTTTAGTACAAAAAATTTCAGCTCAAAATTAAAACACACTCTCTGGACAACTGTCAATTTAACTGAACTGACATTCAAACTGACAGTCAGTTTAGCAAACTGACAGTCAATCTGAACAAAAACAGTCATAACTTTAAAACCATAAGTCTAAATTGAGAGTTTAATAGCTCGTTTGAAATATAATTTTAAGGACTACATTTTTGTCAAGAAAAGAAAAAGCCAGATCTGCCTAGATCTTTCTAGAAAATTGAAAACCTCTTCTGCTGTCAAAAACTTAACTAAAAATCCAAATCTTTCAAAACCAAAATCAAATCAAATCCAACCACAAATGATGCAATGCAATAACCTAGTAATTTCTCGGTTCAAGTTGGAAATGTAGAGAGGAATTTGCAACCCCTCTTTATAGTACAGTTAAATATGAAAACAAAATCCTTAAACCAATCAATCTCCTTACGCCGAGATTGGTAAAAATAAAATCTCAAATTACCTTAGGTCCTTTGCATCTTCATGTTTGCATCTCGTCTTTACTCTTTTGCACCTTGTGCTTCTATTTAATGTCGGGTTCATCTTGACCATCTTGCGTGCTTTCCCGCACAAGCTCTGTATCAAAAATCTCAGAAGCACAATTAGTCTAAAACACTTTGTTTTCATTAATCATCAAAATTAGGTTAGGCATAAAGGCCTAGATGCAACATTGTGTATGTAACTGACTGTCAGTTTGGTGAACTGACTGTCAATTTGAGTTGCTGATTTTCAATCCGAGCTCCAACGTCTCTTTTGAGACTTGAGGTTATAAATAGAGGCTTTGAGCTCGTATTTTATACAACAAGCAGCTCTCTTCTCTCTTATACACTTGAGCATTTGTTTTCTAGTTGAAAATCTTGATCTGTTGATCAAGTCGAGAGTTTTCAGATCCACCGAGTACTTTCGTTCATTTCATCTTGCATACTTAGAGTTTCTCGGTGATTGTTTGGAGGTCTAGAGAAGACCTTGCTGCCTATTACTCTTGGTGAGCGCCCTCACCTAGACGGTTTGGTGGCATGGCCGTAGATCTCTCCAGTTCGGAGATTGTCGGAGAGAATCGGCGCATTTGTACAAGGCATCAGTGCTCCCCTTTCCTGAGTGGACAAGGAGCAACCACTAGTGGATAATATTCTTCGTGGATATTGGAGCAAGACTCAATTTACTTGAGTGCTTCAACGAGGATTAGGGGAGACTGGGCGAGTCTCCGAGACCTCGGTAAAAATTGTTGTGTCTATTTTCTTTATCTTCTCTCTTTAATATATTAAATTACTTTTGGTTCTTCTTGTTGCAAAAACTTATTTTTTTTGAAGTTTTTAAAGTCTCGTATTCACCCCTCTCTCTAGTCGGCATCCTTGATCCTACATTCTTCACCAAAGGTGCATCTGCTACATCATCAACCTCATCATTCAAGTAAGTATGAAAGAAATGGTCACACCTTTAGATACTATTCGTTCAGCCATTGTTTACATTACTTCCTCAAATGTACATATTGTCGAGTTTAAAAATTACTACAAGGCCAACAGTACGAGGCCTCAAAAATTTTTCATCGACATGAAAGTAAGGTGGAATTCCACTTATCTCATGTTAAAGGAAGTACTCCCATATAAAAATCTTTTAATTTTATTTATTAATTTTTGATTAAATAGTGAGTTTCTTTATGACTATATTTGGTGTATTGATGAGAGATTTTATAAATTTTTGGAATTATTTTATGATTCTACTAAAATATTGTCTAGTATTTATTATCCTACATCTTGTTTAGTTTTGCATCATACTTTTGATATTGCAAAATTATTTGAATCATATATAACATACCCTAATTTTTTTATTGTCGTAGAAAAAATGGAACAAAAATTTTTAAAATATTTTACAAGCATATCACATCTTTATTGTTTTATTTTTATTTTAGATCCGAGACTAAAATTAATTGGTTTACAATCTTTTTTGGAACTATTAGATGTAGTCTTAAACATTGATTATTCTGAAAGTTATTCACATGTTGCTGATGAAATTTTTTGAGTTTTTCATTTGTATGAATCTAAATTTGTCAGTGTACACCGAAAACTAATGACACCAACGCTGCAAGAATCAGAGACACGATGGAAGGTTGGCAGTTTTCTATGGAAGACACTACGAGGAGGCAGAGGCGGATCATCTTCGCTGAGTTCTAATCAAGACCAAGCGCCTCTAACACCATCACCTATGAGTTCACAAGTAAAGCTCAACCACTACCTCAACATTGGTCATTCCATGGATCCTAAGTTTGCAGATAATCTTGACAACTCCAACAATATTCTCTTGTGGTGTAAGAACAACCAACGACAACATCCTGTGTCTTAGTTGGCGCAGGATGTCTTGGTTATTCCAATATCAACAATTTGAATCTATTTTCAGTATGGCCGGAAGAATAGTTAAAGACAGAAGATCATGCTTAACACCCGAGATGGTGGAGGCAATCACTTACCTTAAAAAGTGGGAAAACACTATCACTAGGGAACAACATAATTTGGAGGATGCAGAGTTCACTAACGAGTTAGAATGGCTTAATATTAATTCAGAATAATTTTCAATTCATTACTGTACTTTTTTTTCCTTACTAAGATTTTATTTCATTGGATTTTACTTAACAAGGTTTTTAATGAGACAGTAATATTTCCATATAAGTAATAAATTGTTCTCATATTTATTATTAGGGTTTTATTATCATTTATGATTTTTCATAATTTTCAAAAACTTGTTTGCAATTTTTTACTCTTATGTATGATTTTTTTAAAAATTTCTATGAATTTTTTTGAATTTTCTACAGCATATTAATCTTTTTTTTATTTTTTTAATTATTGTTATACACCAAATATTTTTCTCAATTTTAAAAATATTTTTCATTTTTTTCACTATGTTTCAAATATTTAATTATTTATTTAATTTTATAATAAATTTCATGCATTAAAATTGAAAAATAATTTTAAATTTCCAAACGAGTCGTGCCCGTGCCGACCTGGCACATATTGCGGCCCGCGGGCTATCGTGTCAGGCTGGGCCTCTCCACCGAGCTACGGGGTCGGCCCGGCTCGGCACGGCACAACCCAGTTTGCACCACTAGTCATGGCGGTAGATTCGGTTCCCATATATTGAGGGGTAAATCCAACCGGTCAATTTAGATCTGGAACATTCATTTTAGATCCAACACCTAATGAGTTTTTAGAGTTCTACAATTAAAGAAAAGGTTTTAGTAAGTAGTGTGTTCTGGTTTTTCTTTTATCTTGCATACACCTTTATTCACTGTTGGATTTAATCGATATTTTAAAAGCTGGCTGCCAAGACCAATTAATAATTGCGGTGGGTACATCGTCACTAATAGTGCCTTTGGAAGGATTTTAGCAATCTCAAATGATTAGTCGGCCGCATAATCCGATAAATAAATCCACTAATCCATTTAATCATCATAAAACATAAAATTGGTATTGTTAATTGTAACCCATTAGTTAAATTTGGTGTCATAGAACTTAATCTATGTGCTATGTTAATGTAATATAAATCATAAAATATAAAGTACAAAATCATCATTGTGTTTTGTAGTATACTATTTGCTATATTAGTGGTTCTAATTAATTATAATTTTTTATTTAAATATGTACTAAGTAGCATGTAATAAAAAAAATACATTAATAATAAACATGTTTATTTTTTCTAAAGATATTATGGGTTAAAGAAACATATAAATATTATATCGTAGTGATGAATTATCATAACATTGATAAGTAAATTATTTCTATTGATTATAAATAAATTATTGTGAACACCAAATTACCCGAAAATTCCATTAATTGACCACATAATGATTAATTGTACCCCATCAGTTTGATGACTGAATACCATTTTTTACAACAGTGGATCAAGCGTCTTTCATTAAATCTAACTCTTTATGGTTCACATAACCTCTTTATTAGCATCTTCAATGGCAGCAGCTCGGCGGTGGAGACGCTGCCATTCGTGGGTAATGGTAGCCGGCTGGGGAGGAGAAGAAGGAGAGATAGTGGAGGGGGGTGGTGAGCGGCACCGATGTGGTCACCAGTGGCCACCATGGAAAGGAGTATGTGGGTAGGATCGGCGGCAACGATGGTGGCAACGACAGGGGATAGGAGGGGAGGATGAGGAACAAATGTGGGGAGGAGAGGAGATTGATTTTGGTTTTTAAATCAATGATGTAGCTGTTTCGACTCGTATCCTAGCTCATCTGAGAGCTACCTTCACTTCAACCAATTCTTTTGTACCCTTAGTTCTATTCAAGTTAGCTTCAGCTATTTCAAAAAATACTCGTTCTCTAGACAACCAAAAAAATTATTTATGCCATATCTTAAACATTGAATCTGAAATAAAGAGATGAGATTGTTCAAAATTTGCCAGGTAAATTTGGATAGAACTCTGTATGATTTAGATGACAAGACCCCATGTGGATGTCGGGTTCTTGTGAAAGCCCTCACTACACACTTCAAGCACGGAATTTAGTATCAAGAACTGTTAAAAAATTTGGATAGAACTCTGTATGATTTAGATGACAAGACCCCATGAGGACGCTGGGTTCTTGGGAAAGCCCTCACTAAACACTTTAAGCATGGAATTTAGTAGCAACAACCTTATTTAACATTGCAACTAAAAGGAATGTTTGGCTGAGTTTATTTGGTTTTAACTTCCATAGATAGTTTTATGGGGTGTTGGAGGTTTATAAGTCAACTTCACCTTATCCAATAGATAAGTTGAAACCAGTAGAGATACGTTTTTTTGATTTGGAGGGTGTTTCAAACTAAAGTTGTGGTCAAACATCCAGCTTAATTAGGGTTTATTTTGTAATTGTAAGTTTTTTTTTAACTAGAAACACCTAAATAAACTAATTGGAAGAAAATTTATTGGATTTATAAATTAAAACCCAATAAACCAGCTTATTTAGGAAGTTTAAACTTATGAAAATATACTCTTCTTTGGGAGCTTATCATTGTTTCCTCTCTCTCTCAAACTATTCATAACCCCCTCAAGTTTATATGGACAACTTCTCGCTTATCCAAACAAACTAGTCTTTTGGACTTTAAGTTGAAAAAAATCCGGAAGTTGGCTTATTGACTAAGTTAGTTAAGTTTAGTCAAACATCTTTCTAAACTTCATAAGGATCTTTTTGCAGTTAGCACCATAACTACAGCCGATATCTTATTTTTTGCAGTGTCTGTCAACTAATTTTTCTAATACAAAATGTTGAAATTTTTTTAGTGACAAAAAAATCCCTATCCCCCACCGCCTAAAAAAAACCCCCAATTTTCAACTATGGTTAACTTGAAATGTTGATTTTTGATTGAATAATTTGTATACATGTATAATTTATACTTTACTGTATCACTAGAATCGCCTAAACTGACCTCAATATTAATTAACATATCAATTATTAATATTACCATATCTACAAATAGGTTATATTTTCAAAAACCCTCCTCATCAGATTCCCATTAAATTCATAAGAAAACATTAAAAATTTTAAAAAACACAATCACAAGCACATAAAACCCGCATATCAATGATTATTATTTTTTTATCTTTCCCGCCTTATCTCTCCTTCCTCCCTAATCCTCCCTCTCTCCTCTAGCTCTCTCCTTCCTCCTTATTCCCCCCTCTCTACTATCAACAAGATCCACATCACCTACAACCACCAAAAATATGCATAGTGACTCTCGTGCTACCGATGGTGGAGTCCCAGTAGCTATCCACCCAATCGAGAGGAGCGAAAAGAGAAAAAAACACAAAAGACATTATTAATAATCACTAATATGTAGACCCATATGTCATTGACTATGTTCTTCAAATTTTGTAATTTTTTTTGTTTAAACTTAATTTCGTATTTGGAAATATGAATTTGAATTCGAATTTCAAGTCTAGATTTCAGTTTTAAATTCCAAATTTGGATATAATTTTAAATTTTATAATTTGGATTTTAAATTTTATATTTCACATTTCATATTTGAGAATTCAAATTTTGAATTTCAAATTATATATTTCAAATATTAAATTCCAAATTTCACATTTCATATTTCAACTTTCAGATTTCAAATTTAAAATTTTAATTTCAAATTAAATATTCAAATATAAATTTCAGTTGAAAAATAAAATTTCAAATTTTAGATTTAAAATTTAAAATTTTAATTTCGTATTTCAGATTTTAAGTTTAAAAATTCAAATTTAAAAATTCAGATATGAATTTTAAATCTAAATTTAAATTTCAAATTTGGATTTTAGTATAATAAGAATTCAAATTTTAAAATTTTAAATTTAATTTCTTTTAATTTGAACTAAATATATAAATTAAAATTTTATTTTAAATCACAATTTAAATTTGAACTTGAATATTTTATGTAATTAAAATTTTGAATTTTGAACTTAACCTTGTATTTTATTTGTAAATTTGATTCTGAATTTAAATAATAATTGTGAATGTGAAACTTGATATTTAACTATTAGAATGACATATAATCTTGTATTTTGATGTTGTACATATAAACACGATATGAAACTAGGTTAATTTCGAGCAATTCCAATTTTGAATTGGAATTGGATTTGGAACTCCATATATCAATTGCAATTATGAGATCCAAACAAATTATATCGGGAATCTGATGGGAGGTAGGTGTGTGTGGGTGGGTGGGTGGGTGGGAGCTGGGATGTTTGGAGCCATTAAATATTTATAGGTATGTTAAAGTTGTAAATTGATTTATAGAGGGAATCTAAAACCCCATTACTTTTTTTTTCAAATTTCCCCAAGAAGATTACAGTGAAGGCCATTTTGCAGGGACAGTTGTGACAATTGTTTTTGCTTTTAGAGAGGTAAATATGAAATAAATCTGTTTCGAAGAGGGGTATGTGTGAAATTCCCCATTCTATTTTGGAGAGATGTGATTAATGTCTTTCTACTACATCCGGTTTTTTATACCTTCAATTTTAGAAACAAAAAATTGTACATAAGAGAATGTTATTTTACATTTTGAAATGAAATATGACCTTTTCCTAAAATACCCTCATGTAGTTACTCTACTTGATCATTAATTATATGAATATAAACAATACATCTACCACATTAATCATAAATTATATGTAGAATAGTAATTTTACATTATTTCTTAAAAATTATACAGAAAGATAAAACAATAAGTAAAAAAGAGCATATGAAATGCAACGTTTGTTTGATGCTGTTGTTTGTTCCTTTAGGTGTGTGATATGGCAAAATTTCACTACATGTCTCTCTAGTATTTATTTTTGTTCAAGTGAGGCCCTATTTGAATTTTGTCTAATTAAAAGTACCTTCTGCAATTCACTTTTGTTCAATTGGTACTCTCTATTTGAATTTTGTCTGATAATGTCTAATCAATTTTTATTTGTCTAATCAAGTCTTTTTTATTTTGCATATTTGTGTAACTAGACTACTAGAGTAGAGGAAGGCCTCTATTATAATTTTGACACTACAGTGTTTATGCGAGTTTGAATTTACTATAGATCGGTTTGGAGGTCATAAACGAATCGAGAGAACTAACGAGTTTGCCATGATTAACAAATCATGCATTATTGGTCCGAGCAATTTATAAATTATGGCTTGTAGAACAGCTAAAGCTAGTAAAATTTAATTGCACATATTTTGAATCTTACAATTTCTATGACCAATGAAACAAGTGGAGTTTTCAGAATTTAACACAGCACAATTACACTAAACGAGAGTTGGGATTTGCTATAAATGACTTTAGGTCTTAAAATGGTTCACAACGACTAACACATTTAATAAATGGGTAGGATTTAGGTTTACCTGTTTTACCTTTTGACACAATATGGCCCGCCTCGTTGATAGCTTTACTGTTAGATAGGAGTTATCTAGCATCTAGTTGTCTTGTATTTAGTGACATTTCTAGCACTTCTTTTTTTTCATGTTCCTTCGATATTTTGTTGAGATAAAATGTGACAATCATCAAAATGTGGTCATCATCTTACTTATCCCATGTTTACAGGTTTACCTGTTGGTTATTCTTTTGTTTGCAGAGATAAAAGCAAAGATTTCTCAGGAGCCATTTGTGGTTTAATGTTTATAAGGTAGAACATGGTTGAGAACTTGAGGCTGCTGTTACAATCATATCTGTAGCACTTTGCATTTGGAATATAACTTCATGCTGATGTGATGCCGTTGCTGCTGGTGGTAAAATTTTAAATTTATATATTTGTATGCACGATGATATGGCATATATGCTAAACAATGAACAAACAAAACTTATAGCTCATTGATGAGTCTTAGAAGTGTTGTTTATATCAACATATAACTACATTTTGAGGATACGATACATTTGTAAAAAATATGAGCTCATATGTATCAAACAATATATAAATAATTGAGCGACATATTGAAGAGATAGACTTACCACTATCATTTATGTCAGCACATAAATAGTGTGGGCGGTTTTAAGTTTAAAACGCTGAATTTGTGCAAATAATCAATCAGTGTCCTTGTTCTAAACATTATGGATTGATATGAGAATAACATAGATCAGAAAATCTGCTTGCCGTCAAAACAATATTTGAAGTAACATAAACTATCATAATAAGCACCGCACTTCTCACATACTAAAACTTTTGGAAGCACAAAAGGTTACTCTTAGAGAATACAAAGCTTGGTATGTGGCGATGTTCTTCCATCAAAGTATCTTCTTGCACGTTCGCGAGCATGGGCCAATAATTTTGCTTGTCCTATGTGATCAAAAGCAATAAAAAATTTGTTTGATGGATCTACAGTGAAAACCTCCAATGCAGGGGTATTTTCCAGAGTGTGTAGCAGAAATTCAAGTTGGCTTGTGCACCCTATAAAACCTGTAACATGCAGGTTCTTCAGATATCTGTGTGGAAACCTTGGAAGGCTCATGGTGGGCACCGAATACAGATGCGGGGGAGTGTAAACAAGGAAATGGATCTCTAACATTTCGACGAAAGGAGCAGCCCTCAGAAGGGAGGCCAAAGAGAGCATGTTGCCTTCATCTTCAAATTTCGGACGCACATGCAGCTGCAGATACTTGAGCTGAGAAAACTTGCACGGGTTTTGCAACGGCCAGGGCGTCTTGAACATCAACTGGACGTCCAAAGTCATGTTTTGCACACTTGGTAGCTGGTTGGCAAGTGCAAGGCCAGGTTTTGCAGTGGTGAGAACATCCGCGAGAGTCATGTCATCGGAAAAATAGATACCTGCATCTTTCAGATACGGAGCTTGGCCGAGGTCAATAGGGCACGATTGCCCTTCGTACACAAAAGTTTTAAGGTTCCTGGCGTTGAGTTCTATCTTGGTTACATGGCACTTCACAACAGTCAGGTGTAGCAGTTTGGGCAATGGAGGAGCCACCTTCAGTTCATCGTCAAGGTAGCATCTGTCTAGCTGCAGCCACTCAAGATTGACGCAGTTGGACAACATATTCTGAAGATCATCTCGAGTGGCATATATTAAGCACAGATCAAGCTTCCTCAGGTTTGGAAAACCACTGAACTGCGAAGGTGGTTTGAGAGACATATATCTGAGCTGAAGATGCTGTAGGCGGGACATACTTCCACTGTCTAAAAGTTCAAAGGGAAACCTGTACAGGCACCGAGTTTCAGCTGGTGCCAAGTCGAAAGCTAGATTCTTCGTCTGCGACAATACGACGAAGCTAACCCAATCATCGAGATGATCAAACAGCATCCTGTCGAACTCAAATCTGGCCTCAAGATCTTCAACCACCTTGCCGCCAGGGTGCTGCTCCAAGACCGCATCAGCAATGTCAGTGAACCTGCCGAACTCAAATCTGAACTCAAGATCTTCAACCACCTTGCAGCCACGGTGCTGCTTCAAGACCGCATCAACATTGTCAATGAACCTCTGAACATACTGCCGCCTCTCGCCGGCATTGTCACCACCGCCCTTGCTACCGCACATTGTAACAGCGTCGAACCGTAGTTTCGGACAGATTGTCCAGAGACGTTTCAATTTACTTGACACAGCACTAGTCCTTACAGCATCCTTCAGTGTCAATTCTGACAAGATTGTGGATAGCACGTCCTCAGGAAGGTCCTCAAACTGAATTTTTGCTCCTGTTTTCTTCAAGATTGGGTTGCGATCATCGTCGCAACGCTCAAGGCTTTTTCTTCTGCACATCAGATCGTTCTTCATTCGGATTCTGAGAAAGACAAGCTTCTTGCCAAAATACCAAGGCTCAGATCAATTTATAGACAACTTGTTATGAAAAAGAAAGCGCTAAAAGATTCGGATCAAAATCTAGTTGGATGTGGATTTGGATCCAAAAAAATGTCTTCTTTATGGATTGTATAAATTGGTTGCAGCACAAGAGATGGAACCCAATTACAAGTCGGAACTCGCAAACATGCAAGATTGAATCCTACAGGAAAATCGCTACTAGTTGAAACATGCAAGAGTAGAACCTACAGGGGAATTAAAAACGGAAAAGAAGGCAGTGATGATTACCTTTCTTAGCTGCTGTGGTCGGTGGCGTTGCTTCTCCGGCGAGACGGGGGAGGAGGGCGAGGGGGTTATGCCGGCGGGTTTCATATCTCGTATATTTGAGGAGTAAATCTGCCCGGTTGATTTAGATCTCGCCCGTTCGTTTTAGATCTGACGTAGATGTGACTAATACTCACAACTCTTCCATAAAAAAATTAGATGGAATTAATGATCCGAGACGATCTTGGGTTAATAATTAGTCGATGATTCAGATTTGATCGGTTGTATGAGATTGAGTTCGATACGATATGTAGAGTCTGATATGATATCGTATCGACTAGATTTAGTTATTTCATATATCAAATTGACTATAAATATATTATAATAGAATAGATAAATTATCTAACTCACGTATAAAAATCGGTAGAAATTGAGAACGATCAATTGTTAGGTCGATCAAAAAATATACGAGTTCTTCGTATCAAATTGACATTTTTCCTTTATTCATGAGTACGAGTAAAAATCAGTTTTTACATTCAATTGAATCAAATATTCAATCGGATCTGAGTTAATATCAAAACAATATCATGTCCTATAGATGATAAAAACTCATCTTGACTATGAAAAGTCTGACAATATTTCACAAGAACTTTCCACTAACAAAGACAAACGTTCTAGTCATTCGAAACAAACTTTCCCCTTTTTTTTTTTAACCCGCCTCACCACGAAGCCGAAGCACTAAAACCCTACGCGAACCACTCTCCCCGCCTCTCCGGCAGCCGCTGTACCGCGGTGATGGACGACATGGAGTCACGTGTAGTAGTGGAGAGCGTAGGGGATTAATTTTGGTTCCGCCGGTTTCGCATTGGATGGTGCCATTGGTATTATAAGATTACATTTGTTTGTTTGATGCTATTCTTTGTGACTTGTTCCCTCAACTCGATGTTGTCTAGTCTTTGTAATTCACTTTTGATTAGTTAATCCTCTCTATATGAATTTTGTGTAATTAGGCTGTTGATTTGCATGCTTGTCTAATCAGAGCCTTTTTAGTATGCATACTTGACATGAGGAAATCAGAGGGTCTGATTAGGTAACGGTACAAAATAGAGGAGTTTGATTCTATAAAATTTAAATAGAAGGTTTAATCCAATAAAAATGAATGTTGAATTGTGGACGGACTGATTAACATAATTCAAATGGAGGGATTCAATCAAACAAAAAGATAACAGTATAGGTGTGGTAGGTATCTCTAGTGCAATTTTGTAGTTTGAGATATGGTTATTATGATATTTTTTTTTAGAATTTAACCCAACACGATAGATAAAACAGTCATAATTAACACGACACAATTATAACACAGTTTATACCGGTTTAAATTTACTATAAATGAGTTTGAAGGTCATAGACGAGTTGATACAATTAACTAGTTTGACACGATTAATAAATCATGCTGTATTTGTTAGAACAATTTCGGACATGTAAAACAACTAGAGCTAGTAAAATTTAAATAACATGATTGTGCATTTACTGAACTGAACAATTTATGACCAATAAAATAAGTAGAGTTAGCAGTTTAACACAACACAATCACTTTAAATGATTTATGTGTATTTGGATTTGTTATGAATGAGTTGGGTCATATATATGTCAACACAATTAACAAATAGTTATGTTTAATAAATATGTTGGGTTTGAGTTTACTTGTCAGACTTTTTAGTGTAGCAGAATATGATATGAACCTAATGTGAGATGACTCATTGACAACTCTGTTGATAAGGTGATAGATAGAAATTATATAGAATCTACTTGTCTTTAATGATATTTCTAGCAT
The DNA here is from genome assembly GCA_019359835.1 of Pharus latifolius. Classification (NCBI taxonomy): domain Eukaryota; kingdom Viridiplantae; phylum Streptophyta; class Magnoliopsida; order Poales; family Poaceae; genus Pharus; species Pharus latifolius. The sequence continues at coordinate 8,683,971 of CM033320.1, forward strand.
TTTTTTTTATGTCTGTCGTGTTTCTTTCGATATTTTGTTGAGATAAAATGTGACCATCATCTTATTTATCCACACATTTGCAGGTTTACCTGATAGTTCATCCTTTTGTTGGCAGAGCCAAAAGCAAAGATTTCTCAGCAACCATGTGTGGTCTAATGAATAAAAAGATAGAACATGGTTGAAAACTTGAGGCTGCTGTTACAATCAAATCTGTAGCACTTTGCATTTTTTCTATGTTACATACATGCCTTAAGTTTCCTTTATATGCTTTCCTCCCTTCCCTACATGCTAATCTGTTCTGCTTGACCAAAACCACGCTGGCCTCATTGTCAGCTCCCGCAATCTATGTTCATCTGCGGGTGGGGATCTGAGTAGTTGAGCAAAGACAGCAGTGGTTTTCTCAGACCAGAAGGTAACGTCCCCGCCTGTCTATATAATTAATCAATCAATGTTTGACTTGCTTAGCACTTGCATCGAAAAATTTTATGACATTGATGAATCATTGCCGAAACTGTATGGTGCAGAGCTTGAACAGGTTGTGCTTGTGCTGCTGAGTTGGAGATGCTCATATTCCTGCCCAATGTTTCGTAGCCTGTTTAGCCCGGGCAAGATTTCTTTTCCAAGATCCGGCCTGTCTTTTTTCCGTAGCTCCGCGCATTTCAATGCGAGTTTTGCGAATTCCAGAGCCTCTTCTACTGGCCAGTCTGTCACTGTTGGGTCGAGCATATCTTGGAAGGTTCCTCTCTCTATGGCCTGCTCGACGTGGTGTGTGATGCCCATCGGAGGCCTTGCCGTGATGAGCTGAAGCAGCAGTATGCCGAGAGAGTATATGTCAGACTTTGTGGTAAGCATGCCTGTCTGCTGGTACTCAGGGTCAATGTAACAGAATGTGCCGGCTGTGGATGTCATCCTGTATTGTGTGATGCCTGCTAAGGACTGTGGCACAAGCCTTGCAAGGCCGACGTCGCTGATCTTGCTGACGTAGTTGCGGTCAAGGAGGATGTTAGCTGGCTTGAGGTCTCGGTGGACAAGCGGTTCTGGCTTGGCTTGGTGGAGGAAAAGAAGGCCAGTGGCAATGTCGGCGGCGATCCTGAACCGGATGTTCCATGGGATCGGTGGAGTGTTGCCTCGACTGCAAAGCCGGTCCTCTAAGCTTCCGTAGTCCATGTACTCGTAGACTAGGCAGCCATACTCAGGGCAAGCCCCGAGCAACAGGACCATGTTTGGATGCCGTATGCAGCTTAGTACTTCAATCTGCAAGTTTGCCATCAAATATGAATTCAGGAGGTAATTCTGCTATTGTTGTCATGAAGATTGAAATGTAGAAACACGAAATATTTTAGCCATGCGACAGATGTTAACCATACTAGCTGTACTCGCATATAATTGCTGTGCCAAAACAATAACTGGTTGCTGCATCAGATTTACCTCTTGCTGGAATTGCTTCCTTCCCTGTGATGCATCTGGTCTTAATATTTTGACAGCGACAGGAGTATGATCCAATGTTGCTTTATAGACAGGTCCATATCCACCTTCTCCTATCTTGAGCGACCTGTCAAACTTATTGGTGGCAGCTTCTATGTCATCGATGGAATACCTCCTGTACCGGTTATCAGCATTGTTTAGCGCTTCCATTGCTCTCTTTCGATCCTCGGCCTCCCGCTTTGCCTTCCATTCTGCTCTCAATCGCTTCTGCGCCTCCAGCTCGGCAATTTTCTTCGCAGCTTCTGCCGCCTCCAGGGCAGCTTTGCACTTTGCCTTCTCCATTTCGACAAGCGCAAGAGCTTCCTCTTCTGCATTCCTTAGTTCTTGAAACTTTCTATTCTCTTCCATCTTGATCTGGTAGAGCTCCGCAGCCTGCAGTCAGATCAATATTCATCAGGAACAATCTGACATTAATGCTTAAGACTAGGCTAGCAATATAAGAGGCAAGCAAACACACCTTCTGTTTGGCCACAATTGCTTCCTTGCATGCTGAGTTATACATATCCATTGTCTGCTTCAGCTCTAGTCTCAACCTTCTCATTTCAGCTTCTACATCCTTCTGTATTCAAGTGGAACACAACAAGAGTTCATGTCATGATCTAATCCAGTACCTTACATCATTGCGCACCAGAGATTGCTTTTAGATTGTAAAATTCTTATGGGGTAAAAGTTTTAATGAACTGTCTCTACTTGAAGTCAATGTGCTTACACCAGCAGAACTTAGGCTGTCCATGGATGCTGAGGAGAACTCCAGAGATTCGCCGAACTCTGTGGATTGGAGCTCCACGCTCAGAGGCAGATCAAGATCATCTGAAAAGGAGGTACGAGACACTGAGGATCTCGGTAGCGCTAACAAGTCAATGTAGTCATCCAAATCATTCTGGGGTGCTGTTCTAGCTCCAGAGAGAGGCCTATCCTTCGACAGGACCTTTGCGTAGGCAGGTAGCCGCTCAATCGATGTCCTATTTGCCTTAGGAGATGATGGTTGAGAACACTTCTTCCAGTCTCCTCTCGAGAATCTGTCGAACAAAACAGCAAGATATTATTTCGTTTTTTTAAGGTAATTTTGCATTTAGTTGATGTGAACAAGTATTGTAGGCAGTGGCGAAGCCAGGCCCATTGTTCAGAAGGAGCAAAATACTATAGTAGAAACTTTGGTTACCATTTTCGGAGTAATTAAAGAGTACACATAATATCAAAATTTATAAAGAATGTATACATTGGTATGGACTATACTGTAATTTTAAAAAAGGTGAAGCGACTAAACGTTAAAAGAAGTGGTTTAATTCTAAACATTAGAAGGTCATGAAAGAGATAATTTGATAAAAGAAATCTAATCTCGGATATTCCGAATGTGATATGCATGCTATTTCCCAATTATAAGCATGTAAGTGTTTAGATGCTGTGAACCATGTAGTTTCATAAACATGCAATATAATTAGTGAAATGCTCTTTTCCCTCTCCATAAACTCACCTGGCATATCCATCGGATTCTATGTTTATTTGGGAGTGTTGCTTTGGAGGGAGAGGGAGAGCACTAAAGGGTGCTGGACCTTTGGCTGCCCTCACTTGGATGGCCTTTCCTTTGTGTATGACATGCACTGTGCAATAATCTGGTGCCATTTTCATCAAGCATGTTGGGACATCAGGATTTCTGAATTTTCTGCATGGTATACAGTTCAAGCATGTATTCAGTAAAGGTCTCGAGGAAATGTAATGGTGCACAAACATGGGGGAGGAATGAGCATGGACCTGATGAATGTGTTCCTAGATGATGCACCGACGACGATGTTCGTGATGCTATGGGTGGTAGCATAATCGACAATTGCTTTGGAGATCTCATTGCTTTCCAAGATCACCTCCTCCAGATGCATCTGAGAAGTTACTTGGTTCAATTTGATTTATCTTTTTTCCAGAATACAACATAACTTAAAACAAGCACATAGTAGTAAAGCTAGCTCCTCTTGTCCTATTATTGAAACATGACATGCCACAAGTTTTGTTCTTGGTACTTATCAGTTAATCAGCGATAGATAGTTCTCTGTGATGCAAATTCCTTCTTTAGGGATTCAGATTCTGAAATGATATTATATATATATGCTAATTCGACCTGAACATTTGCCAGTATCTTAAAGGACAGAATTAAAGTGGGTCTTCAAAAAAAAAAAAAAAAAGACAGTACTCAAGTGTCGCTTACCCCTTTACGGGCGCAATAGCCTCTGTATGAGATAAACAGTTGTGCCATCTCTGAGTCGCCGTCATCTTTGCCTTCACGGCCTGCTTCAGCTGCGACATGGGCATATGTATAAGAAATTTTTTGATAAACAATGTTAAACAGGAAAATAAGTTTCATGTGACTGGTTGTTAACATTACTCATGGAGGATCCATGATGTGATCTTGCCAACTTGTTATGCATTAGTTACTGCATGTACTATAACAAACTTTATGTATTTTGTCATATTGCAAGAACCTACAAACAATGCCACAGAACCATATAGAAATAGTACGACTTTTTTAGTACATTATAATAGCCATACCTGTTTTTTTAATTTTGTTTAAAACTACTCGCCGTGATTTTAACTTTTAATATTAGTCTACACCTCTTGAAATTTGATTTTCTTATCCTCATCTTGTATCTATCAGTTTCTCATCAATTCTCATTAGTCAAAATTGACCAAAACAAATCATGGAAAACTGCTCGAATTGTGATACGTGCAAAAGATTCAAATCATAGATGTGTGTTGGACAAACTAACATCATAGTTATGATAGTGGTTCGGATTCCCGGCCGGAATCGGTCATCCTGATCTGATCTCAGAGATATAATCTTGATTTGAAACATGTGTGATAGAGTCCTATTCAGTAATCTAAATTGCGGTCGCTCGACCCGCATAAGCGGCTGCTAAAGTGGTAGTGGGCATGCAAATGTTATGCTAAATAATAAGCGGTGCAATTTAGCAGTGGAACGGCATAAGCGGGCTGCTTAAGCAGAAAAGCAAGCTGCTTACCGCATACTCAGCCTTGTATGCGGCCTTTCCATCTCCGGCTGAAACATCAAGAAGCATATCTGGAGAGCATCCAAAAGCATATCTGAATACATGCGTTTGCTTGTTTGGAGAACCTCCGAAGTCAGAACTACATGAAATTTTTGTTGGCGGTAATTTGCATGCCAATACTCAATAGTGTGTTTGGTGAAATTCTTCTAGATTGCATATGCCAGTAGTATTGGTTTATTTTGGTTATTTTGATGCATGTATAACTTATGTTTTTTAAAATATGTAAACCGCTTACAAGGCTGCATATAAGATCACTTTCTGCATGAATGCTTCAAGCGTGAGGTGACTGCTCGCTAACTATTTTCCGTTATTTAAAACACTGGTATATTAGATGATCGTATAAATTAGTGACTATATAAGTTGGAGAAATACAAAGACTTGATAAAAATAAAAACATGAGCGAGAACCACCAAGAACAACTAGGAAACTGGCCAATTCCCGGCCTTCCAGCCAAATCCGGGAACTAAGTTAAAAACGGAAACCTCAAACCCTGGTTGTGGCACTTCAGTACTTCACATAAGATAGAAAGTACAAGGGCCTTGCTAAATTTACTCTGTTCCTAAAATGCTGTTCGAATTTGACCACAAAAATTAGCACTGATAATGAAAATGGAGCATCGCTTGTATGTATAAGTGTAAAGACTTCTTTTTTTTTTTTAAGAAACTGATCTAATCCGAGATTTCTGGTCACAACAGTAATAGTTGGGTTGCTATCATGTTTGCGATGAAATTGGGAATATTACTGGTGACATTTAAAGCTCAATTCAGAGGGTGTTGAGATGTAGGATAGCTATCCTATCTTTACTTATGTGTTGAAATTGATGTAGCAACAGCTACATGTTCATAAACCAAAATAAGGTGATAAAGGCACTTACTGTTATGGGTGTTATGGCAGGCCCTAACATGGACCAGCTGAAGTGTGCTGCCCCTCGCAAGCAGCCGATCCACCGCCCATTTCGCTGCTTGCTGGCTGTTCTTGTCCCGATCAACGGCCACGATGATTGAGCTCTCCTGGGAACCCTCATGTTCACCGCCATGTGAAGATGACAAAGAAAAGGTTGAGAGGTACATCTCCCAATTGTAATGTTACACCACTAGTTTTACCCACCAAGAAACCTGTAGCTAGCAAGCAATGCAAATGCAATGCTATGCAAGAATGGAAGAGGCAAATGAAGAGAGAGAGAGGGAGACAATGGAAGCTTGTCCCTTCTCTCCCTTTTCCTTATTTCTCCTTGCCTTGTTTTGGCACTCTCTGTTGTGATCCAGACAGCAAAAACTGTAATAAGTTTTAGGAGGCTGCCCTATTAACCAATTTTGGATCCATTGTTGTTAGTATCCTGTGGTTCCCATTTGCCCAGTTGTCCTTGACAGCCTCAAGTGAGGGGCAAAGAGGAGGACCTGTTCAATGCCAGCTAATTAATTTTGTGAAGTAATCTATTTTTGAACCCTTCTATGTAGTGGTCATGTATGTTGGTAAAAGTCCCAACCTGGAATTTGTTTAGATCATCAGTGCAATAAGGATCTTGAAATAAACCACAATGATGGGTGATGAACTTTTTGCCTCTAGCAGTAGTATGTGCCGTTTTTATGTAAAAGTCATTGTTGTAGCTCGAAAACAGGGTTTAGGATTCTGTTTTGGGTGAACCCAATCGGTTACTAGAGGTTTTTTTTTTTATTTTCTTTGCATTTTTTTAAATTTTTTTGTATTTTTTCAATCTTATATATGTTATAGATATATATTCTGTTTTGTTTATTAAGATTTATTTCCTAAAACATCTTTATAATTTGCGTATATATTTTACCTTACGAACTCTCAGATTAATATATGAAATTCCTAACATACTATCAGAGTTTCCTTAAACTCTAACCTTTTTTCAACCGCCACCAACCCATTTCCTCGTGTTCACCCGAGACTTGTTTTGTTAAAACTCCCGCTAGAAGCAAAATCCCAAGTAATCCCGTAAAATCATTCTCAAATATGTTGTTTTCTCTCTAAAAATTTCTCACGCCTCCAACGTAGGTGGTGAAGACAATTACCAACTTGCAGGGGCTTCGTTCGTCCACATGGCTAACTTGTCTATGGCATAGTTTATTCTATATGGCCACCTCATCCTTATTTCTTGTGATGGTCACTCAAGATTTAGGGTTAAAGTTGGCTTAGTCACGACTTTTCTTTTAAACTGACTTCTTGAGTTTCTTCAATAAATCAGTTTCTCTCTGTAGGAAAGTTGAAATTGGTGGAAAAATCAATCCTAAAAACTGGTTGTTTTTGTCTGACTTCAATTTATTTTGATGAAAACTCAAAGTTGAAATCAGGCTAAATAGATCCTAAATATATATACACATGGATTATTATTTTTTACAGAAGATCTAATGAAAATTTTAGTGTAGAAATTTCAGTTCGGGTGAAGATAGATAACACATACTTGTACAGATTAAATTTGATTGTATATGCGAAAGTTCGATTATTTTAACTTGGAGAAGAAAATTCACCTATTCACAAGTATGCTGCGATCGTCAGATCATTTTAAGCTTTTTTTTTTTTTTTTTTTTTTTTGTAAGTAGGGGAGAACAATAACTATGTTGTTGCCAGTTAAAGAGCTGATTTTTTAGATAAGTTGAGTCTTTAACAGATAAATAATGTTAACGTTTCTTTGTTGGGTGGTGGGGACAAGGTTATCAACTTTTTTTTCTCAAAAAACCGGGCTTGGGAAGTTTAGCAATTAGATGTACAACTGCAACTATTGCAGCAACTTCATTAATGATCTAACTTGTCTGGAGACCTGACACAATTATGGTATGAGTTTAATTCTATTCATATTATTATTTGTCATTTTTTATTGGAAAATTAGCAGATGCTCTGCTATTGCTTTGAAAGTAGGAGAAAAGAGGTGTACAAACACGACACAATAGGGAGGAAAAGGAGGCAGAGGAAAAGAAGAGTGCAATTTGTATGTGTTCAAGTGATGTTATCTTTGTGCTCCTCGCTTGCTAACACACAAGTTATAGCGTGTATTCAAAGGTTCATGGTCCATGTGGCCCATGTATGACCCAGATGGAAATAAGGTGGTGCAGATTAGATTTGGTTTGCGGTGGAAATAAGTTATCTTTATTCTATATTACAAAAATTATATGTTGAAAGTCTGTTTGGTTCGACTAAAATTTTTTTAATAAAAAATTTATTTGGAGCTTAAGATTATAAGTCCGAGAAGTCGGCTTATTTCATAAGCCTAAGAAACTGTTTGACAAAAAAGTAACTTATAAGTTTCACCTCCAACAAAATATGTGTTGCTAGTTGAAAAGTGTAAAATTGGAAAGTGTAACATAGAAACACACTAAAGGAATGACCAGTAATTCCTCTTCTCATCAACAATGTAGCCAAATTGAACCACATATACACACGATCTAAGCAATCAAACACCAAATCGAAACAATCAAACACATAATTGAAACAACCCAATACACCAAATCGAAGCAATTCACACATGATCAAGTAATTAGGGTGTCAGGCAGTGGGTGGCGATATCAGGGCTATGGGTGATGATGTCGCAGTGTCAAGGTTGCATTACACAGTGACATCGGGGTGTCAAAGCAACATTGAGGCACCGATGCGTCGGGCGGAGGCCTCGGACGACATCGTGTGGTGATGTAAGTGTGTTGAGGTGGCAAGTGGCGACATTGAGGCATTAGGGTAGCCGAGAAGATAAGCCCGAGAAGCTAGGTTAGATTGACTAGAACTTATCCAGCTACTCACCTACAATTTCTCCATAAATTGGTGATTAAAGCCGCATGTTATACCGGTAGTTGGTATCTAAGCAGCTAAAGCCGATTTAAGTTAGGCCAAACAAGCCCTAAATACATTTTATACCATATTATGTGCCCGATCCATTCTAATGTATATGTCATAATTGAAGTAATTTGCTATAAAACACTAGAAAATTATAAATTTAACTATAAGATATTGATGTTTTTATAACATATGGGATAAGATCCACATGCTATTCTCACTATCAATGTTCTATAGTAATACTATATTTTTACAGTCTTTTAGATAAATTTCCTAATTTATACCACATACAATGTATGAGTTTTGAAATTTCAAACATTCTTTTTTTTTTTTATGGTTATTTGATCCAAACATTATTATATATTGATTTGAGATATATAATGAAAATGTTTTTCTTCCGTAGTTATTTCTATTGCATCTTTATTTGATTATATGAAAAATAATTTTTTGGTTGACGTGAATTCCACGTATTACTTAAACTCTCATTTTCGTCCTAAATCTTTTTCTATTTTTATTTATCTTACTCGTGAATCTTTGTCCATAGCATAGGGCTTCTCTGAAAAAAACCAAGGGAAAAAAAGAAAGATCAACCATCCAAAATATTCTCTAAACCCGTTAAAATTTTAAAAACAAAAAACTCACTAACTAACTAACGAACCAAAAGAAATCACAAAAAAGAAAAATCCTTCTCCACTAATACACTATCTCCCCCGCTCAATTTCTCTACTACTGACACCTGGGCCCCACTTCTCGAACCCACCTACGTCACCATGCAATGGCCACCTCCTACCTAGTACGTCCCGAGCGAATAGTAACTCGCAAATATTATTCCCGCGTGCTCTTAAACTGCCCGAGTCGCTCGTCACTTCCCCACGGCTTGACCGGGTTGACTTGGCAGGCCCACCTCCCGGCGGCGGCGGGGGCGGCGCCACCCTCCCTTCCTTTCTCTTAACTAAACACACACCTCCCACCACTCCCCAATCCAAAACCCTAACCTTAACCCATGGCCTCCACAGAGCCTTCGTCGCCGCAGCCGCCGGGGGTGGCCGTGGCCGTCAGCCGCGGCGGCCGCGGCAGCCGCCGCGCGGCGCGATGGGCCGCCTCCAACCTCTCCAACGGCGGCTGTACCATCTCGCTCGTACACGTCATCCCCCCGGTCTCATTCGTCCCCTCCCCAAGTAAGTTTCTCTGCCCTCATCTTGCCGATTTGGTTCGTGCGGTGGTCCGAGTTGTAACGAGTTGAAATGCGTTGCGGCGGTGGTGAAGCGGGCGAGCGGGTGCCGGTGGCGATGGTGGCGAGGGAGGTGGCGGAGGTGTACGTGCAGGACCGGCGGGAGCGCGTGCAGGAGGAGCTCCTCTCCTTCCGCCGCCTCTGCTCCAGCCGCGCAAATGTGAGGCCCCGGGTAGCAGTGACACCAAAATGTTTGCATTTTTATGGTAATTTTTGGTACTATGTTTAAATTGGTGTTTCTGTGTGTGCAGATGGAGACAGTGGTGGTGGAAGGGGACGGTGTGGCAGAGGCGCTGGTGAGGTACGTGGAGGAGTCCGGCATACGGAACTTGGTGCTGGGATTGGCCTCCTGTTGGTTGCAGAGGTGGGGTTGTTCTTCCTTTCTCTTTTCCTGTTGATCATTGAATTAGTAATAGGGCTAGGAGTTAATGTGTTGTTGTTGTCGGCTTTTGATTAGGTGCTGTTAGGTTGTAGTGCGGCGTGTTGTTGTGATAGAGGGCTTGGCAAGTATGGAAGATATTTGCTGTGTTAGTAAGATATTGTTGTTACGTCAATGATCACCAAATGATTATATTTATAAAATATAATGTTAAATATTCGTTCTGTTCTTAAAAGAATGTCATTTTAACTCTATATCTAATTTTTAAGAAATAAAATAAGATTATACGTCTACCTCTAGTTCTTGTAGTTAATATAATAAGTGTGATGTTTGCATATAAACAATTAATGATTGTGTGGAGTAATGATTACGAGGTTATTTTTAGAAGATGAGATTATATTTCACCTCAAAAATGTAAAATAATAATTTTTTTTACAAATTTTGTACTCTAAAACAACATTCTTTTAAGAACAGAAAGAATAGAGATTTCTGGAATGCATCGTAATGCCAAATAATGTCTAAAAGGGGGAGGAAGCAAAAAAATGGTCCTTTTTTGGGAGGCTGATACCGTTAGGCTGCTCTGCTGGTAATTTAATTAAGGTTGTTGGCCTTTTAGCTCTAGAGTAGAGCAGAAAGATGCATGCAACAATGCCTTTAATCATAAACCATTTCTTGATAAGATTAGTAGATCTTGTGGCATCTATTCTATTATGGATGATACTGCGTGGTATATATGATGGACTACATTATGGATAGATGGTTGTTAATTCTGTTAGCAGCTGTTGCTGTTTACATTATGGAACTTGATGCGATATTTGACCTCAACGGTCATGGGGAAATGATTCTTTATTGTTTTTGGTAAGAAGGGAATAAAGAAAAGAGGTCTTAATATGGCCAAGTCAAGAAGTTCTAGTCAGTTCATATTTCAAAAAAAAAAAATGAAGTTCTAGTTAATTAAGCTTTTCCTGTAAATGCTTTAGGCTGAAAAAATATGCACATAAATGGAGTCTGCATCAGCTCAAACAAAATATTTCTTAAAAGAATATTGTAGATGCTGATTGGTACTTTTTTAGTGTAGATGTCCTAGATTATCAGTTAAAATTTATCGAACATCTGGTTTCTTTCAGAAACTTTTTCCTGGTTGTCGACATTGTAATTTGTACTTGTAACTGCACTAAGATACTGCTTGAGGTCTGAATGATATTTCTAATTTGCTTTTTTTCTTACAACCTTATCATTTATTGGGTATCACCCTCAAATGACGTCAAGAAAGTTTTGAAAAGAAAATCTGTTTTTGTAATTAGGATTTAGGCTTTGGTTTCTTGCTACGAGTATTGTATCTATTGTTAATAAAATGTCGCACCATCAAATTTTGCAGGTTATTAAATCACCCTGATGTGCCAAGTGCTGTCCTGAAAACCATGCCAAGTTCCTGCAATGTATTTGTTGTGTCCAAAAGAAGACTAACCATGAAACTAAGTCAGCCTCCAACAAGCAGTATGTTCTAGCAATTAGTTTTCTTCTGTCCTCAATATACTTCCATCCTTTTTATCCCTACATTAGTTTAATTCTTTGATGCTCCTTTCGTCTTGGAGCATTCATTTTACAGAATCTAACACCAGCGTGTGGATTCAGTCAATTAGTCATAAAGCATTTATGAAAATGCAGAAGAATTTGTTCCTCAACAACATTTCTGATGATGGCACACCAAAAATATCTGGAGAGGCTATTTCGGATTCATGCTCCCAATCCCGCAATCCTCTGGGTGCTTCTACTAAAGCTGGTGAAAGTTTGGATACTCATGGACGAGGCCTTCTGGGAAGCTTAGGTGTAAATACTCCAGGTTCCTCGAAGGAAGTTCCTGATGTTGCCGTGAACTCTTTTGAAGAGGTCAGAGCCACCTTTATATATTCATTTCATTTGTGGTGATTGTGCCCATTGAGCTGACGTACAAATTCAGAATGCTAACCTTGTTTTCCTAGAATTCTCTGCAGTCGCAGACTATAGATGAAGTAGTAACACTGAGGAAGGAGCTGCAAGACACTTTGGTGATGTATGATAAAGCTTGCGAAGATCTCATCCATGCTAAGAAAAAGGTTCGAACAAATTCTTGTGCAGCTAGTGGTATCTCATTAGTTATGCTAATTTTGTTATAATGTTACTTCAGAAATCTATACTTTTGGTTCTTTATATATAAGCCATATACATTTCACATTTGCAGCATCATTGCCTTAAATTGGTATTACTTTCTATAGTTCTTTAGGCTTTTACTTAGTTTTAATCCATGTGATTATGATGTGTCAGATTCAGGTACTCTCTAATGAGTGTACTGAAGAGACAAGGAAGGTGGTTGGTGCGCTACAGCAGGAGGAAGTGATGATGCAAGTAGTAGCTGATGAGAAGGAAAAACATTTGGAGGCCATCAAAGCAGTCGAGCAAGCGAAAAAATCATACACAAAAGAGGTTTACTCCAGGCACAAGGCAGAAATGGTAGCTAGCATGATGTCTTCGGAGAAGGAAAAGGTTGTGGATGCTCTTTTGTCAAGAAGCAAGAGTTGTAGACGGTACTCGAGAAAGGAGATAGAGCTTGCCACCGATAACTTCTCCGAGGCAAGGAAGATTGGCGAGGGAGGGTATGGGAATGTGTATAGGTGCACCCTTGATGACACGGAAGTAGCGGTCAAGGTCTTTCAGCAAGATTCCAGAGACAAAACTGATGAATTCTTGAGGGAGGTAAATATGATTTATATTCCAGTTATTGGATCTAACAATCTTAAAGGTAACAGAATAGCATCGTAATTTTTCTTGTGGATGAGAAGTTTGAGTAAAGTTGTTCAATTTCTATGACTTCATGCAGGTTGAGATTCTCAGCCAACTTCACCATACAAACTTGGTTTTGTTGCTTGGTTTCTGTCCTGAAATTGGCTGTCTTGTATACGAATACATGGAAAATGGGAGCCTAGAAGATCAACTTATTAATAATCTAGGGCAACAGCCACTCCATTGGTTCCTACGGTTCCGAATCATCTTTGAAGTGTCTTGTGGGCTCGCTTTCTTGCACGGCAGGAAACCGGAGCCTATCGTCCATCGTGATTTGAAACCGGCAAATATCTTACTGAACAAGCATTACGAGAGTAAAATCGGCGACGTCGGTTTTGCAAAACTCATATCAGATCTTGTGCCTGACTGGCAAACAGAGTACAAAGAGACCGTTATTGCCGGTACCCTTTATTACATGGATCCTGAATACCAGCTAACTGGCACAGTTCGTCCGAAATCGGATCTGTTTGCGTTGGGGGTCGTCATCCTTCAGCTGCTGACCGGCAAACGTCCGATTGGGCTCATCATGAGCGTAGAAGATGCGATTAAAGACGGCAAATTGTCTGATATTCTCGACAAATCTCAGGTTGATTGGCCAATCACTGAGACAGAAATGCTGGCAAAGCTTGGTCTGAGATGTACAGCAATGAAATGCAGGGATAGGCCTGATCTTGAGTCAGAGGTGATACCAGAGCTCAAAGAACTTCTATACAGGCTTACTGCTAATCTGAAGTTCATAAACCCAAATAATGTAGGTGCACCAAGCCACTTCATCTGCCCTATAACTCAGGTACAATTCACCGCTACGCCACTGTATTGGTTTCAGTTATCTTTTCTCTCTAGCTCACTAAACAATTTTGTCGCAGGAGGTAATGGATGATCCTTATGTTGCTGCTGATGGGCACACATATGAGCACATGGCAATCAAAGCTTGGCTCAAGAAACACAAGATATCGCCCGTGACAAGGCACAGGTTCCCAAATTCATCCATAATCCCAAACCATTCGTTGCGTGCCACGATTCAGCAGTGGAAGTCGCAGGTAGCTCTCACAAAGGCATGAAAGAATGTTATTGTGTTTATATCTCTATATAACTATGAACTGATTCAGTTATTGTTTGTGTTATTCCACTTGTAAATTAGAGGAGGTAGTTTGTAGGTCAGTCGGTTTTGTTGGCTTGGGAATGTTCAGTTTGGAGAAGATTTAGCTTAGATAGCTTCTTGTTCTTTTAAATATTTGAACAGCTTTTGGGTTCAATTGTGTCAGGGTGTTGATCGGTCCCATAGCAATCATAAACTTTTATAGAAGCGTATTTGATCGTTCGAAAGTAGAAAGGCTTTATATGGAACATTGCAGCATGAGTCTTTGAAACTTGGAAATGACGAACAATTATGGTTCGGATTTTTGGTGGTAACTGGATGGTTATTGCAAGGAACCAAAGATACACGGCCCAAACTAGGAGAATAAAAACAGCAGGTTGGTTTTAAACCATAATCATATTTGAACTTTCGTATTCAGATATGGCTTTGAATCAAAATCAAATATGCTGCTGAATTCAGGTCTCTCTGGTGTGCTAACCTGCTAGGATCTCGTCAGAATCCAAGTGGCTACCTCTAGTTATTGAGTTTCATAAGACATCCAATAGTCAGAGTTGCCGATCATCTAGGTTTCATTCAAATCAGAACACTTGATATAAATCTGGACAGTCCACAAATCGAAGAAACATACACAAGACACAAAAATGAGGTGTACAAGCCTCAACAAGGTAGGATATTGACGTGCATAGAATTGGTTGACCTTTTTTTTTTGTCGTCGTGATCTGGAAATGATAAAAGATTAGTGATAATTTCAACATGCAGACTAGAGGTAGTTGCCTACAACATACTAATATTTTTTCTCCTACACTTATGTGTGCGTAAAAATATTGTATGTTTGATTCTTAATCTTTTTTATTTTTATGTGTATATTTAATTAGAGTTGTGTTGATATGTGTGAGATGGGGTGAAGTGAAGTGGGATATGTACTATCGATATAACTGATATTATTATTTGTAAAAAGATTTTATATATTTTCCCCTGATAACCACCTAGAACCGGCTGGTTATCACCCGGTTACCGCCCTAAACCAGAAAATTTCTAAGTCATTCCAATTTCAATTAAAAATTTGAAAACGGAATCGTTCGGCCTTTTTGTGGTTCTCGACTTCTTGCCGGAGACATCGTTCAGCATAATAAAAGCTAGTGTCAGTATAGTGGAGACGTTTTAGTCGATATTTATAATTTTAGGACACAAATTCGGGCATATAGCCTCCAATTTTGCAAAAGCGAACAGAATTTAGTCCGTAAATTACCGGGATGATCTATAACTAATCATCATACACTGTAATTAGTGAGGCTTAATGGTAGGAGTGTAAAATGGTCGAATTCGGATTAGATATTGTTTAAATTATATCTTATACTACATTTTTTAGCCGGATACGAATACAAGTCGGATTTTCTTGGATTCGAATTTTAATTACATTATCTTTAATTCAGTACAAATTCAGATGCTATACGAATAAAATAATTATTTTATAATAAATATTTCTTGATTAACAAAAATATTCCTCTCAACTCATTTTCTACCTCAACACAACACAATAATGGACAACATAAACAATTAAACACCATATTATGGTTGTCAATATTATAATTACGATAACAAATAATTTATCATCATAAGTACACAAAAAATTATAACTCTAACATACGACATAACAACATAATAAAACAACATCACATTATAATCATAATTTGATAATGATCGCACAAACAAAACATAATAATTAATAAGTTCACAATTGTAACTCCCATCCAAGTCTAAGTATCCAACAGTGAAAATAAAAACAGCATACTTCATAGTTCATACATGATCGCAAGAGGCTAAGTCTAAATCCATCATAAAGTAGTGAAATACTATATCTAAAATTCAAAATAATGACAACATGCTTGAGTTCAAGAGATAGCTAGTTGTCACCTACAAAATAATATGAAGTTAGTAAAATACTTGTTAAAATGGTATCGTATAGTAGCTAGAAGAAGATTTTATTTGATCTACCATCTTCAATTGTATTTATGTCATCAATGCCAATACCTTCTAACTGCTTCACAATTGAAGGAACATCACTTTGATCTACAATAACAAAATAATAAAAATCAGCCAATACACAAATAGATGCAAAATTTGATAGATTTTATTTATAGATTTACCTTTTCTAAACGCTTTAATCCAGTCTTTGGTGCAAATCAAAATCTCAACTACTTCGGGTTCTAAATGACTATTGTATTTATCAATTACTCGCACCCCCCAACACTAAAAGCAGACTTAGATGCAACAGTTGATACAGAAATAACTAACACATCATGTGCCATATGAGCGAGAATAGGATAATTTGTATCTTGAGTCTTCCGCCATACCAAAATACCAAAATCCCCATTTTCAGACCATTTCATTAGTGGTTCATACTCATACTTCTCCAATTCATACTTCTCACAACAACCTTCACCAATATCCTTCAAAAAAGTACTTAGTTTTCTTTGTTTTGACTCATCATCAAAAACACGACGACGAGAAGCAACTCCACTCGAAACTCCAACAAAAGATTACATAGCACTAATTGAGGAAGCATTGTATTAAGATGCATATGACTCAAATAGGTGCTTGACAATATTTTGAAAATTACAAATCTCATCAATCCCATCATTCTCACACATGTTCTGGTATTAAAACTCAACCACCTTCTTGTAGCGAGGATCTAGAAAACAAGTAACTGCCAAAGCAGTGTTACTCAACTCTTAATACTTGTCAAACTTTTCTTTCATTACTTTTGCCATGGAAGTAATAAGCTCATCACTGCCTTTTATCTAATTAATAAGCATGAGATTAATTTCATAAAATTCTACGAAGAACAAATTTGCTATTGGATATAAAAAACCAAACAAGAGTTTGGTAACACTAAAGGAATTCTTCAAGCACTTATTCAATTCCGTTACTTTTTCTTATTTATCTCTAAAAGGAGCATAATTCTCATATTTTTCTAGAAGAAGAAGAGCTAATCTTTGGAATACTTTCTTATAATAAAGTGCAGTTGGGAGCATTAAATAAGTGGAATTTCATCTAGTAGCGACATCTTGGGAAAGACCCTTCGTTATATCTAAATTAAGCTCAGAAATTTGCTTTTAAAACTCTTCCCATTACAAAGTAGAACTCTTGCAATCATAACTGAAGAACAAATGTTGTCTATAGCATGCTCAACTATTTTCAAACGATCTTTTTCTACAAAATTAATAATATGAGTCATACACCGAACATGAAAGAACTTGCCATTAGAAATTAGAGAACTATGCTCATCAAGAGTTGAAGTAACACTCTTAACACAAACTTCATTAGCAAAGACATTTCCCTTAGAGCATATCCTCAATTGTAATACCACATCACTGCTAGATATGGTGTATCAACCATATAAGTCATACATATTCACGTGAAGCTTCATATTACGCTATTATCTCTAAGTGATTTGTTGAAATTACCACTAAAATCTGTTTGACAGATCTCCAAGAGATGGTTGTACCACCATAGAGATAAACATATCCAATTTGGGATCTGTTATTATATGGGTATGATAAATAACCAGCGTCCGTATAGCCCACCAAAGTCATTTCATGATTTTTTTATAGTACAGACCAATATCTTTTGTACCTTAGAGGTGTGTAAGGATATGTTTGATGCCATCACAATGTCTTCTAGTTGGAAATGCATTGCACTAAGCTAACAAACTTACTACGAATATAATATCGAGTCTGGTGCAATTTGCGAGGGTACAATACTGCTAATATGGTAGTTAAATAAAGAAATAATGGTCCCAATATTTCCTCATTATTTTCTCTCGGTCTGATGGGTCCTTGCCCGCTTCTAAGAATTGTACTACCATTGGTGTATTGAGAGGATAAGACTTATCTCTATTAAACCTCTCTAAAACCTTCTTCAGATAGGTTGATTGGTGAATAAATATTCCTTTAAGGAGATGCTCGATCTGCAGGTTGAGATAATATTTGTTTTACCTAAATATTTCATCTCAAACGCCATATTTAAATATGAGTTTACTTCCTCAATTTCCTTTGTGTTTCCAATTATATTTATATCATCGACATAAATAGAAATAATATATAAGCCATTCAATAACTTCTTTATAAACACATAAGGACATATATAGTTATTTACATATCTCTTCTTCAGGAGGAATTCGCTTAGTCAGTTATACTATATTCTACCCGACTGTTTCAAGCCATATAACAACATTTGCAATTTCATGCAATACATGTTGTGCTTATTGCTTCCTACCATGTTAGGGATCTTGAGTCCTTTAGGGACTTTTATATAAATATCGGAATCTAGTGATCCATATAAATATGCGGTCATAACATCCATTAACTGTATATTAAAATTTAAGCTTACTACTAGAGATATCAAGTAGCGGAACGTAATTCTATCCATAATGGGATAATATGTTTCATAAAAATCAATATTGGGTCTCTACATGAACCTTTGAGCTACTAATCTCGCTTTATATCTCATCACTTCATTTTTCTCTTTTTTTTTCCTTATAAAGACTCGCTTGTATCCTACAAGGATAACTTTTTGTGGAGTTTGGACTATTGGTCCGAAAACTTTCTTTTTGTTTAGCGAGTGTAGCTTAACCTCAATTGCTTCTTTCCATTTAACTCAATTCGAGCACTTTCGGCACTATATTATAGATTTTGGTTCTGAATCCAGATTCTCATATGATATAGTTTGAGCAATTGTGGAGGAAAAATAATTGTCGACAATTGTATTTCTATTAAAGGCTTCTCCCGTATCCACATAATTCGTGGGTATTTCATTATTAATATCGACCATCTTTTCGTGATTTCTCGAAACGATAGAGACTGGTTGTTTCACAATTTTAGCATCATGTTGTGCACGTGCTAAGTTGCTGGGGTTCTTATCTTCAAGATAAACATCTTAAAAGGGTGAGTCTCTTCAGGAAATTTAAGAAGTATCTGACTATCTTTATCAAACTTTTGTCTCTTCAACATCTCTGCAGATTAACATCTTTAGCACCAATAGGTCTCCTCTGCTTCCAGCGTAAGAGTGTAAGTGGATTTACTATTTTCATGAGATATTTTCACTTTTTCAGGTGCATTTATTACAAGTAAGTGAGATTTAGTCACTCCCTAATTTTTCGTCAACGGCGAAGGAGGCAATGGAGGCTAGGGTTGGAAGGTTGGTGGACTAATCCCCAACACTTCTCTGGTGTATATAGATTCACTGACTGAAACCTAGAACATTACCTAGTCAAAAACTTTCTTTTGCATGCTAAAGGAACTTTCTAGCATCCATCTAGTTCTTTGGTTTTTGCTGTTAGTTCGTAAAAACTATATACTCGCCAAAAGATTGTTTGTATCGCAAACTAGCCTAAACTCAGTACTTTTCCTGTCAATTTAAATCGGTCAACATCTGGTTTTAAGGTAACAGGCGGGGGCTATTACTAAGAGCAGAAACTACTCTTTGTGCTTGTTTTTAAATACTTCTTAATCAAACAAGTTTTTTCTTTCATTCATAAAAAGGAAGAGTTTTACAGACTTTGTGATTTACAAAAATTCTTGAGAAGCCCAAGATTTGTTGCTACCTAGTTGACTTTTTGTCGCTCTTCCTCCTCCTGGTCTTCATCTTCATCACTAGTCATTAGCTCGAAATCATCAATAATTTTTTCGAACAATGAACGATTCTGTTCGAATAGGCTGGAAACTTCATCCTTGGATAAGCATTGAAGCTCCTCTACGGCAGGGGTGAAGTCAAGATCAGGATATTTGGCCCACAACTTGGCAAAGATTGCTCCAGCAATGCATTGTATCGCTACGCAAGTCCCTATCATTTGGTTCTCTTTGATAACGGAGGCTTGGGAGACCAAAAGAGTATATTGCTTCAGGATGCATCTGCTAAAGTAAGATGCAGACTAGTCCTCGGGTTCGACCGTTTCCTCAATTCCAAAAACTTTCATGCCTTGGTCGAGTTGAGTCTTGGTGGGTTTGAGGAGTCCGCACACCTTATCAACAAACCCTCTGAACTTTTCGGCCTTCTCTGCAAATTTCTCTTTGTCTTCGACCAGGGCAACATGGCGAGTAGCAATCTTTTTTTATTATTCTTCGACTATGAGGATTAATGAACAAGTTTTGTTAGTCAAAGTCTGTCATGGTATTGAAAGAATGTGGTCGAAGAAACTTATTCTCAAGATTCTCTTCGATCAACTTCATGTTCTCTACTTGGTCCTTGAATTGCCGCTTTAGGATTTTGTTTGCTTCACAAAGTCTTGCCATCTTCGTAGACTAGGAGAAAACTATCATCTTCATCGTCTGCACCTGGGCCTGAAGTTGGTCTTTACCAATTTCAGTGGCCGCTTTGGCTTGCTTCTCTTCTGCGAGAGCAGCCTTCAGCTTTTCTACCTCTTCTCGTAAGGCAATAAAAGATACCTTTCCTTCAACCTAGACTTTTTTAGTGGCCTCCTTGGTCTTCTTTCCCTCCGTGAAAGTGAGTTCCCTTTGGTAATTTTCGTCCAAAATGGAAGCCCTAAGATCTTCAAGTGCGGAGGTGAGTTTTTCTACCTCTTCGACGGAGGGAACCCTACAACAAGTTAATTTGGCTGTTGAAGTGTACAGAAATGACCATAGGCTATCCATAGCCTAAATTAATTGTACTTGAAGATAACTTCTCAAAAAACTTACTTCTATTGTGCCGCTCGAAGCTTGGTGACCACATCATCGCTCTCACTTTTGACTGCATCATACTGTCGTGCAAGTTCTCCGAAGATGGCCAAGCTTCGGGCTCCATGCTAAATAGAAGATTAGACAAGAAAATCAAGCTATGCATCTATACTCAAATTGAATTTCAAACTTTAGATGCTTACATCGGTCAGTTCTTAGGCCATAATCTTCTGTAGGTCTTCATAATCCTGCATTGCCTGAAGAACTGTTGTTTGGTCCTTCCACACTTCTTCCAGTCTCTTCTGGGAGGAGAAGGATATCCCTGGTGTTGTGCCTGGCTTAGTCCCTAGTTGTTCTTCTTTGTTTGTTGAGAAATCTGGGGTGACCACATTTATGTTGAAGGTAGTCAACAATGGCACTTTGGACATTGCATCCTTCACCTTCTCAACCTCCACCTCAATCGTTGCTAGCAGAGATGAGAACCCCCATTGATCAAGCACAGGGACTTGCCCAACCAAGTCTTCAACTAGGCTAGCTCCATTGTCTCCTCCAACTCAGCTTTTGTGGGAGGAGGCTGTAGCTTCTAGGCCCCTAAAGAGTGTTTTGGTAATTAATGACAATTACAAATGTTGAACTAACGTTACCTGTTAAGTTGTGTCAAGATCAAACTCAAAAGACAGGGTAATGAAAGGCAAAGAAAGAGCTACATGATGAAGAAAAGACATTGAGCAAAGAGGCAAAGGTACGGAATAAGGTCTTTTTTCATTTAAATGGTCTAAGGTGATTAGAGAAGAACTTTGACCGGATTTTAGGATAGTCGCCGTACTATTAAGAGGAGCATGTGGTGTATCGCGAAATAGTTCAACTATGTGCCACAAGTCATAAAAACAACTTGCATTGCATATTATAAGATCATATACTTTGAAAATGCTTGTTTCAATTCAATTCAGCCAAACTCTGTCTCAGTTGGTCTGACCGAGTGTTGGCCGGTCTGACCGATTAGACGGTCTGACCGAATTGTGTTTCGGACTGACCGACGTTATGTCAAAGGTGTTGTCTTTATTAAAAAGGTCGGTCTGTCCGTAGTTAAAACATAAATCAGACTCCTGTAGCTTCTTGACCTAACTTCTGCATCTTGTTGTGTTGAGACGGTCTGACCAGCGGTCTGACTGAGTTTTTGCACTACGGTCTGACCGTGTGGCCAATCTGTCCGTAATTATCGGCCTGACCGTATAACGTGTCCAGAAACTATGTCGTCTCTGGACGGTTTCACGGTTTGACCGCATTGGTTCCGGTCTGACCGTGAATGTGCCTGACAAGGTTAGGTGAGCATTAATTGCGCCTGTTTAATGCCGTTGCAATTGCGGCGGTCTAACCGGGGTTATACCTGCGGTCTGACCGCCAAGTGATCTTTTTCTCCCAACGGCCTGTAACGGCTATATTCATTGTGGGGGGTATATACACTCCCATGCACGGCCCTGTTCATGACTTTTGACTTATTTGTGGACATTGTCATCATTCTTGAGAGTTAAAGTAAGTTTCATACACTCTAGGGTTCTAATTCTTGAATTTGAGAGAGTGTGCATTTGAGATCTTCTAGTGCATTGCATTTAGATCATTAAATCAATCTTGTGGCACTAGAAGAGCGATAAGTGATCATCACTGGCTTGTTACTCTTGGAGTTTGCCGGCTCCTAGATGACTAGGAGGAAGGTTTTGAAGAGCTCTTTAAGAAAGATTGTGAAGAAGCCTCAAAACATCTTGTGAAAGGGTCGAGCACGCCTTGCCGGAGCGGTAAAGTGCATCATTAGTGAAATCGAGGTTTGGATAACTCATCACACTAATCCGGCTCGAGATCTAGGTCACTTCTTGATAGAAGGTTGACTAGATAGAGGAGCGGTTAGAGATTTGAGTTTGCCTCAACGTGGATTAGGGGTGATCAGCAAATTACCGAGACCACGGGATATATCCTTGTGTTAAATTGCTCATTGTTCATCTTGTCTTAGTTATTTGCTCACATTTGTTATTAATTGCTTGATTAATTGTTAAATTGTTAAAATCGCCTATTCACCCCCCCTCTAGTCGATATCCTAGATCCCTTTCAAAGGCGATCCTGCCTTCAACTCTAGTTGAGGTAGTGGCGCATCGATCGAAGGAGTACACGATACTTCCTTCACTACAATGGTTGCCTCAGTGATTGAATTCTTCTAAGATTTAGGCTCGTGAGACCTAAATATAGAAAATTCACTTAAGAAAATTTGACCAACAAAAAAAATGGTAGATTTGAGGAATTTACTTGGCTATTTTTGGGAATTGAATTCCCATGTTGAATCTAAAGGGAAACACCCTAATGCTACCCTCAAATACGACCTCCTCTTTGCCAGCATCTGTCTTCTGAATTTTTATGGCATGCGCTGGTCAAGAGGGGCTTTTCCTTATGATAGTGGTCAAAGATTCACCACCTTGGCCTTCGTCTTTTCCAAAGACTCAGGAGTGTTTTTTTTCCTCCATGGAAGCCTCAGCCCGTGCACCCTTCACTGGTGCACTTGGGAAAAATGCTAACACATTATGAGGCATTGGCACTGTGTCGAAGGCAACGATGGCGTCACAAGAGAAGTTGTCAATCGGAGTTCATCCTGGTCGGAGAGGCAAACAAACCTTCCCCTCTTGTGGCTCTTCTCGACAAAGGCGGCCTCCGGCGAATTTGCCTTCACCTTTCTCTTTATGCTCTCCCTCTCTGGGAGAGCCTTTAAAGCCTTTTAAAGATAGAAAAGCAGATGAGTCAGTTAAAACAACGAACACCTAGTGGTTGTTGGTCGACTTAGTTCAAAACTTACCTATCTTCTTGCTTCTTTCTCGTCTTCAAAAGCATCAACATGTTGTTTGAGACGTCCTTATGGAATCCCTCAACACTTTCCCTAAAGGGACCCATCATGAATTTGACCCGCTATTCTAGATCAGTAAGGGTTAAGTCTACAAAAAGATCAAAACAGTCAGCTTGGAAATTGGTCAATCCTTATGAGTAAAGGTAACAAAATACTAACTCTTGTGGCTGTCTTTGGTCGTATCATCGTTTCTATAGTATTGCCACATCGGATGGTCTTGAGCATGCAACAGGCTGATACGGAGACAGATGAAATTCCTCATCACATGATGACCAGTCAAGTCCCGCTCGCGTAGAGACTTTATCGGGGCTATTTGGAGGCCGTGCTCCTCCTTCAAAATGGGAAACACGTCTCAATTCTCATTCTTCACCGCACGCTTGTTGGTGTAGAACAAGGGATCGCTGCCAAGAATGTGGGTATAAAACCACTGTGTTTTCCACCCCACTTGAGTTTCTTTCAGCTACACGACCAGGTACTTTGACTCCTTTCCTTCTTGAAGTCAGAAGTACATGCAGCCTGGAGCGCCTACTCCCTTGGAGTAGTAGAGCTGGTAGTAGTGGGAGAAGAGCTCAACTGAAGGCTCCACTCCTAAGTACACCTCACATAAATGCAAAAAAATGCTCAGGATCACCAAGGAGTTGGGGTCATATTTACCAGCTCGACCTCATAATATTACATAATCGCCGCAAAGAATGGACTGGTTGGTAGGTGGAATCCACAACCCAAGAAGTGGGTAAACATAACTACCACCCCATCTAAAGGTTTTGGGAAGTGTTCGCCCTTCGCCACCTGGCGCTGGTCAAAGATTGCCTTTGGGTCAAGATGACCATTTTTCTCTAGGTCATCAAAAGCATTCAAGGTATAGCATGATATGCTCTAACCAGCCATTGTTTGTGGTGAGAAGGAAAATCCCCAAGGATGAAGAAAGACTTGAAAACTATCGAGCGCAAAATGACTTCTTCACAAATGTGAGAAACCGAATTGCCTTATGTTGCAATTTAAAGGGCAGCTGGTAGAAATTGAGGCAATACAATGGAAAATGTCTCAGATTTCTTCACCAATATCATTACAGTAACAAAAACCCGACCGTTGATTTTTATTTCTTTATTTATTATTCTTCAACCAAGACTCGGTGAGTGTTGTTCTTACGATCTCAGCCGAACAAAACATACTCAAATGGCTTGGTCCTCTACGACCTTACATTCCCGACAGGTTTTTGATCTGATCAAATTGGTCGAAGAGCTAGCAAATTGTTGGATAACTTCAATTTTGAGCAAACCAGTTCGCTTGAGTTTGGGGGGCTAACTGATGAGGATTAGAACACTTCCTCTTGGTCGAAAATTTAATTAATAGATGTCATCTATGCCTATTAATTAACCCACATATGTGTTGTAATAACAGTTTACAGCTAACACAATTAACGTGGAGTTTACGACTACGACCAGCTCTGATCAAGACATATGGCCATGTCCAACTTAAGATAAGATATACGACCACGATCATCTCTAATTAAAATACTACTCTCGGTCAAAGATTCTATGTGTTGAGACTCTTGGTCGAAGCACCAGTTACCTCCAACCATAGACACATCATCTTTCCACATGTTCTGCGACAAGTGGTTGACGTGCGATTTCTTGATAATCGTCAAAACAACCACCTTAAGGGAAGTTATTGACAATAACTGCTGGTAACTAGCAATGGTTGTTTGATAAGAACAACCGCCCTTATAAAGCTATAAAAGGGCAAGACATGGATAGTTAAAAAAAAGAGAAAAAGGGATACGAAACACAACAATAAGAATCAGATAGTAGAAGAGTCGAGAGGGAAACATTTCTCTCTTGCTTTCTCCTTTTGTAATCACATACATCCTTAAGTAAATCACATCATACAGGATGTAGGATTATTACTCAATCATTTGAGAATCTGAACCTGTCTACAAAATCTTTGTCATTATCATGTTTGATTGCCTTCATTCTCCACAATTTTATTTATTTCGTAAGATTGAGAATTGACTATCGCTTGTTGACATCATTATTGTTTAGGTGTCCTTTCCCTCTAGCATATCCACCCCGTCCCTGGTCTCTTCCACATCCACACAGATTATTAGTTCTCCAAAAGTGGCATGTGCTTCGGGCATAGGCTGAGAACCCGTTGGACAGGTGCTATGGCTCTTCATGAGAAGCTGATTATATTTTTCTATCACTAATAGTGCAAAAATCAGTTCGGAGTGCTTGGCTAATTCTTGGCCCTCTACTGCTGCTGGAGTACAAGACTGTTAGTATAAAAAGTGGATAGAGTTTTCTCTATCAGTTCATTCTCTGTAATTTTCTACTTATAGAGATTCGGTTGAGACATTATGCAGTGGAGTGCTGAATTGTATTTCGTTACAAACTTAAAGTCCTTGAAATATAAGTTCAGCCAGTTGTACTGAGTCTGGGGAAGACTAGAGCCTTCTGTAGGCCGAAACGACTCTTTAGGAACTCCCACAGTGCTAGCAGATCCTTCTTAGTGAGGTATTCATTCTTTAGATTTTTATTCAGGTGATGTCTAAGAAAAATAAGTGCTTTTGCCTTATAGACATTAGTGCACTGATTCTTGAAAACAATAGTCTCATTAAGATCATTTGAGCAGGTGGATCTCAACATCCAAAGCCTAGTTTAAACAATTGTTTCCATCAAGGAAAAACTTAGCAAATTCTCTTTTGGTGATATTAGACATTCTTCTCTAATATTTAAAATAATCCAAAACTAATAAATTTACTGCAGGTAAATTATTGAGCTATGAAATAAGCGTGGAAACATCATATACAAGTAAAATATAGCAATAGAAGTATTACCAGATAATTCTATAATTTTCCTACAATTTCTAAATTTTTTTTGCAATTTTCTAAAATTTTTTAGAGATTTTTATGATTTTTCTGATTTATAGATAAAACAGGAATAAAAGTCATAACTTTTAGTACATGCAAAAAATATTTAATTTTCTAAACCAATTAGAAATTTTTTATTTATTATTTTCAGCAAAATTTATGTGCTTAGAAAGCAATATAATAATGCATTATAATAGCAGAATAGTAAATAAACTAGAAAATTAAATTCAGAGGGCCTAAAAGCAAGAATAAAATTTCTAGGGGGTGAAATACAAAATTCTAGAAGGTGGAAGCCCATTTTTGCAAGTTCTGAAAAGGCATGGCCTAAATTGCAAAATTCCAGAAAGTGGAAACCCATATTTATAATTTTGGAAAGTTAGGAGTATTTTGCAAAATTGCAAGCCATGCGATTGTTATTGCAAATTCTTAAAAGTTTGAGGGTTAAATTGAAAAAATTTTCCGACTGTTATTCATTTTCATGTAAAATTGAGAAAAGTGGAGGGCTTTTTATGAAAAATGCCGAAACCATGCTCTTTTGTTATTTTCTTTTGTTGCATGGGCCGTAGTGAGTCACTTGGGCCTCTACCCAAAAGCGAAAAAGGCCCAATTTGAGGGCCGCTGAAAAATTAGGGTAGGCCATCGTCGTTGCCAAACGGCTCCGATCGAAGGGCACGCATCACGGGGAAAACGCGGGCGCATGGCTTGGGATGCTCGTCGGCGGCACACGGCACGCAGATGGCATAATGAGTGGGCACGGCGGCGATGGGTGCGGCGAGCGCGTGTGGCGGCACGGCAGTCACAGCATCGGGCGACGGGTGGTCACGAATGGCACATGGGCGCAGAGACGTTGGGCTGCGGTAGTTCGCTGGCTCGGGCTGGCGGTAAGTGCGGCGATGGTGGCTACAGGCCACGGCGATGCGGCGGTGGAGCGCACCAGCGGCCGCTTCGGGCGGCGATGAGTGTGCACGACGAGGTCGCGGATTAAGCGGTCATTGCGGGCGGAGTACGACGGTGGCTTCGGGTTGAATGAATCGCGTGGACGGTGGTGGGCGGCCGTTGAGCGGTGGCGGTTGTACTACTTCGGGCGGCATCTAGATCCGGCAAGGGTGGCCGCGACTTGCGGCTATGGCGGCTACTGGCTGGCGGCGAATTTTTCCAGAAAAAATTTTTTTTTCACAGAAAAGAACGATTGCCCCATATCGTAGATTGAATGAAAAACCGATCTAGAACACAAAGCAAAGATTTTGGAACATGCGCAAACAAATTTATAGCTGATCTAGATAAAGACCAACAAAACATTAGAATAATAAATCTATTCGCAAAAATGATTATGACAATATACTTTAGATCAAAACGACTCATACTAATAATGTGTTGTGATTTGAGTTAGTCATCATAGTGCTGACCATAGGTCGGCCTCCCGTAGGTCTGTCTCTAACTTAAAATCTCACCTTAAAAATACAAGACATGAAAATATATAACACTCAACAAATTAACGTCTATTAAATTTTTTTTTTGGTGAAGGAAAAACAAAAATTTAAGCGAATTAATATATATAAGTAATACATTTTATATAAGATATATCGAAACGTGGTGGATCTTGAAGATTTGAATCATTGTAGCTTACCGGATGAATAGTTTGAACTAAACATATAATTTGTGGGATCAAATTATTATGGTACCACTTGGCCTAACATAATTTGAGTTGGCATTTTCTGTCCTCCTTTCTTTGTTTCTTTTAAGCACAAGTTCTCATTTTCTCATAATTGTTTTTTAAGACTATAAAGTTTTACAATTTTATTTACCACGCTATGAAATGATGTATCTCACATGTTAGTACAGTACGATCAATCAATCAATCTTATAACACAAAATCGCAAAAAACTCTAATGGCACTGGACAAAATTTTCTTGTTTCTTTTGCTCCTTATAATTCTTGTTATTTGAGTTGTCGTTTTCTTAATGGTGACATCCTTAGTAGAAAATTTTCACGTTGCTTTTATTTTTATTTTTTTTCTAATTCTTGTCCTTGTTGAAAACGCAGCTGGTTTGAGTTGTACTTTCTTAAATGATCGTATCCTCATTGACGCTAACATTTTATAATTAAACAAATAATAATTTTCACTATGCAGATCAAATAGTTTAGATGTAAATTTATATTCTTGTATTTTAAGAGGAGTTCATATTAACATAACTAATAGAAAAGTGCCGTATTTCTTTTGTTTTTTTTCTATTTTTTTCTTGGTTAGTTGCCATTTTTCAATAATAGCATCCATTAGTGGGAACTGGGAAGCATGGAAATTTATTTTTTTTTCTTCTAATTCTTGTTCTTGTTAATACCAGCAACTCGAATTGTGTCATGTCAAGTAATCGCGGGGTATTAACCGGTGTCATGTCGAACAGATATAATATTCAGGCTGTTTTTTGTGTTATTTATAGATTTTCAAGATATGATTTCATTACTTTTGTTGTTAACTCTTTCTGATAATTACACTAACCAGATTTATTGTAAGTGGTTGTGATCGTGGTGGGGGTGATATATGTTTTGTACCAACACCTCAATACATATATGAAAAGATGAAAAGAATTGAAGAAATGGGGCGAGAGACTACTTCAAAGGAATTATTGATTGGGATGTAAACTCGACTTATGCATGAAACAAGAACATCTGGGTTTTTCTTTTTAGTAATGAGAGTAGTTGCTGGTATGAGGTGTCTATACCATAAACTAGGTCGACGGATCACTCGTCCAACTACCCCAGAAAGGCACATACACAACTCTCTATATCATATTTACGTGCAAGTCAAGCTACTGGTTTGGTTAACCAAGGGATCACCTAGTAATGTGTACACGCTTTTCATCGAAATTGTAAAAGGAAAGCGTGAACAACATCTCACTCACTTCATCTGTGGCATCAGTCGCTAGGAGGGCACATCGAGATTGGCAAGGTACGCAGATATTATATACAAGTATTTTCGCGGATTTGGAATTTGTTTTGTTTAGGTTGTCATTCAAAATTTGCATATTGCAATAATTCTAATTCCATTAAAATTTTTCTAAGCCTATAAATTTTCATGTAATTTTTCATAGATATAGTTTTCTTTTTTAAAAAAAAATATGTGTTAGTTGATCCTATTGCTCCTATAGTAGCTCTGCCACAGTGGAAGTTGGACATATGAAATTTTTTTTATAAATAATGCACATAGAAAAAAATTTCAATAAATATTTTTTTTCGTTTTTAATCTACCACATGTGCTTGTCGAGTCCTAGAGCCGCAAGAAATGATTTGTTTAAACAATTGTCGAGTGTCCACAGCTCAACAAGTCAAGCCACCACACAACTGTTGTTACAACAGTATTGTTTCCTGAATTTAATTTATACATCAAAATTTTCATTCTTCTAACGTTAATATTTTTAATCTATAACTCAAATTGACGATCCATTTGAATCAGTAGAATCATGAAGCCAAAATGATCAAATCGACACAAATAGATCATTAACTGAAGTTATATACACAAGATATCATATATTGTTATATCTTAAGATATATATACATACAAACACTATTCTACACCCACCCTATAATAACTAGTTGGTCGGAGAGTAAATTTTATCTACATTACCAGTAAATCGACAGTAAATTGATGTTTTTGAATAGACGTTCTAGTACGAGAAGAGATAATACATTTTAGTCAGTAAATTTGTTGTATTGTGACTGTAAATTTACTGACAAAAATCTATAGTATATATCTATAATATACGATCAGTAAATTTACTGACATAGTATATGACTAGTAGATTTACTGGTCGTATATTATACATTTATTTGTCCGACCAGTAAATCTATAGTATACAACTAGTAAATTTATCATTATGGTATGTAAACAGAAATACGTGGTATCTAATAAGATAGTAAAGTGAAACTAATATGATAGTAAATCCACGTGACTGAAGATATTTCGATTATATATCGACCAGTAAAGATCATATAAACAGTAAAGTGATATGAATACAACCAGCAAATTTATCATTACGGTATGTAAACAGAAAAACGTGGTATCTAATAAGACAGTAAAATGAAACTAATATGACAGTAAATGTATATATACGACTAGTAAATCCATAGGACTGAAAATATTTTGTTAATATATCGACCAGTGTAGATCGTGAACAGTAAGGTGACACTAATATGACAATAAACTAATATGATTTCGGTTTTTGTTTTATAGGTGGTTCCTATTATTTAGGGATAGTATGCGATTGTAACAAATTGTGATATGTATTCTTATTTTTTTGGATGATAAAGCAATTTGACCAATTTTCTGCCGTCTATGTTAGTTACTACCGTCAATAAAATTCTAATCTCAATGCATGATCCAACGATACAAAAGGTAAGTATAGAATAACTATTCTAGAGGTAGATGTAAATAATGTCTATATATAGAATATCACAAGATGATTTGTATATCACAAATCTTAAGTTTATGTCGATTTAATCATTTTGGCTCATATATATGGCTCATATATATGATATATATATATATATATATATATATATATATATATATATATATATATATATATATATATATAATACCCAGGCACAGGTCTGGTCTATCTCGACAAGGTAAGGCTAAGGTAATGGTTCTAATATAGCAATGGAGATATGAGAACTATTGCTATTTTAGAAACCAAGGATGAAAACCTAAACTAATACAAAGAAACAAAATAAAGAAATATTAAACATGCAATGCAAGATAAATATAAAGAAGATAAACAGTAAATCACATAAGAAAGGTAGAAAATAAACAGTAATGAAAAACAGTAAACTAGAACAAAAAGCAAAGAGATAATAAGAACAGAAATATACAAAAGGAATAATTATATTAAGAAAGCATGATACTTACAAAGGCAGAAAGCTAGTGCTTCTGCTTCCTTCACGCACGTACAAGTTCACGTTCGGTTAAACGTTCAGGTTCAGTACATGCGTTCAGTTCAGTACATGCCTTCCAGTTTTGTACAGATTTTACACACTATGACTCTCTATATAGAGTCTTTATTTAGTGCAAACCTATTTACAATACTACTTAGATTTTATTTACAAGTGGAAGGTGAGATGGAAGTGGAGTGGAAATGGAAGAGGGTGGTGTTCTCTTCTCACTTGTGCTTGTGGACTTGCTCTCTCTCAAACTTGTTCCTAAAACTTCTCCTTCAAAACTTGTTTTTTCTCTTCTAAAACTTGTTCTCCTCACTTGAAAGACTCCTCCTTTTATAGGGGTCTTGGATGTATGTAGATCCATGGGAAGGACTCTTTCAATAGTTTCTTCATATAATTTGTCCTTTTGAATAGTATTGCCATATAATTTATCCTTCTTGTCTTCAAGTGGAGTGCCTTTTGACTCCTATGTCTTGTCAAGGTTGTCTTCATGTAGAATACCTTTTGACTCTTACATCTTGTCATGTTTCCATTATTGATGTATCTTGGAATATTTTAGTCTTCATGAAAGAAAATTTTCATCTTCATCTTCAGATGGTTGAGCTAGATTCCCTTGATAATAACATTCGTCTGGAGGAAACCAGTTTTCTAGCCATCTCACCATGGTTCTGTAGTTTTGCAGAGTATTGTTGTCATCGTTATATTCTGGTCTTATAATGTAATGAAGATTTTTGTTTAACCGAATATCTCGATTAACAAATACCCTCATTATTTGGTTCTGGAAAATCATTTCATAGTCAGGATCTATCTTGACATGCTGCTCGAGTTCAGAGGACTCCATCCAGTGCCTCCATGCTTTGTGGATTTTTTCATATGGTTGGTTCAGTATTTCTTTGTCTTCTTCTGTCAAATCATAGATTTCTCGAAGCGAGCTATCAAATTTTCCTTTCAGCACACAAATGTAATGATTTGCCGGTCTCAAGGGCTGTTGGAATTTTGGGGGAACTGAGCGAAAAAATATTTTGTAGCGACCTCGAAGATCACTTATGTTTTCACAAATTCTTTTTACTACAAATCCAAGATCGGATTGTAATATTTGATCTAGCGTTCCATAAATGGCCCGCAATAACCCTTGATCTAAGAGAGTTTGGAGGGAAATAGTTTCTCTATATGGACCTATCTCCAAACCTCTAAATTGTTTTAGATCTATCTCCGCCCTTAACACCAAAAAATGGTGTTTTGGTTGGAAACAGATAGTTGTATCTATGGCAAAGAGAGGAATAATCTATTTGTATAGAGTTATCCCATGAGGATCCTCTTTACCCAAATAAATATCTAGAAAATAATCTTGAAGTCCCATAAAGACTCCCAATTGTCTCTCTTCAAATTTTTTCCAGATTAAATCTACAATGTCTTTACTGAAGTAGGACATTTCTTCGTCTGTTTTGAAGCTTAATCTAGGAATTAAATGTTCAGCTGCAGAGTTATGCATGACCTTTTGATGTTTTATTATTCCCTTATTATATGTTAATCTATCTATAGGGAATGATTGAATGGATGAGTGCAAGTTTGATGACTCTTCATGTCTACTAGTATGAGGTGACTGATCTATAGGAATTTTCTGTGATCTAGGTGTATGATCTTCTGGGCTATATTCTCTGCATGAGGATGCGAAGTAATATGCCAATGCATTGAGTGCTGAGGCCTTGTCTGAGGCAGATCTAGATTGCCAAATTAAGTTTAGCAACCCTTGTTGTATTGTTGTAGTAGGAAAATTATGATTAAAACAGCTTTGTCTCCCTCGAGATGGTAGTGGCAAGTTTCATGTGCTGAATTTTATCAACTGATTGCCTTCTGGCTTCTCCATTTTCCTGAAAAAAGGATTATCTTGATGATCTATAAATATATTTTGAACAAAATGTTCTTTGTAAGGAAAGACTTTGTCCATATGTTCTAGAAAGATTTCTTCTCGCTTGGAAGAGAATATCATTTCAGCCCATTTGCCTTTTATTTTAAACTGAATACTACTATCAGTTACCAAAAATGGTCTAATAGCTGAAAGAAATGGTGTCCCTAAGATAACACCTTGTTTGAGATCTTTTACTAAGAAAAAAGAGGTTTTGATGCAGACTTCAGAGATACAGATATAAATTTCAGGAATCCTATAACTCACAATCATAGGATCACCATTGGCTGCATTAACTTTGTGTGCAGTTTTCTCAAAATATTTTGAAGGAAATATTCCTTCCCTGATACAATTTATATCAGCCCCCGAATCTAACAAAGTTTTATGTTTAAAAGCATAACCATCAGGGAATTTGAATAGGACTTCTGTATACCATTTTTGTTTGAAATATTTTTCAATAGAGCCAATAAAATCTCCATCATTTTCTTTAAGCTCAGGCCCTATATTAGGAATGTTTTCAAGATTATTTTGTTTGTGAGATTCTAAAATTTGGATTTTTATTTTAAGATCAAACAATTCTTTCCTGAGAATATTTTGTTCTTGCCAAAGATCCTCAATTAAAAGCTTCTTACCAATTCCTCTAGAGCTCCTGATCTTTTGAAAAACCTCATCAATAGTGAAGAATTCATTATTTTGGTTTGATCTTACCTCAAGATCTTTGTTTCCACTGATCATGGAAATATATTTTTCAAGCTGACTTCTCTTTTCTTCAGAATCCTGAATTGAATCAATTATATCCAAAATAAATTGCTCAAAATTTGTTAGGACCAAAATACTTTTTTCAGATTCTTCTTCTGAAATATCCTGCTCATAACAAGAACATTCACTGTTTTCACAGCAATTTATATCAGAAGTATAGTCAGTCTCTGAATCAATATTATTTAGAATTTCTTCTAGTTTTCCTTTAAGGTCCTTGGGATCTGATTCAAGCAAAGCTTGGACTTTCTTTTTAAAACCATTCTTGTAGCATCTATTGGCGGCAGTATGGCCCTTTTCTCCACACTTAAAACAAGTAATATCTTTGTTTTTATCTTCTCTGTTATGGATCTTTTTATGTTTGCTTTTCCTATATCTGTCGTTCTTTGGGTGTCTATTATTAAAGTTTTTTGCTTGGTTTCTTCTTATTTCATAAAGATCTTGTTGGAAACCAAACTGATAACAAAAATCTCCTAATTCTCTTTTTCCCAACATTTTTTGTCTTTTAAGTTGATCCTTAATTTTGAGATCATTACAAAGGTCAGCCCCAACAAGCTGAATTTTTTGAGTGATTCTTCCAATATCTAGAGACTGATAATTGAGACTATCTCCTCCTTCTTTTCTTAACAAATTTCTTATTTTTTCAGCAAATAAGGGAGGTAGGCCAGAGATATATTTTTCTTTCCAAAATTCTTGATTGGGGTCAGGAAGAGTGTAGAGTTTTGATAAAAATGTGTCTTTGTACCATCTAAAATCTGACATTGTTTTGCATCTCAAATTGATCAGTTGTTCTCTAGTCTTTTCGTAGATATCATCATAGTTTCCAGCAAAATGATAGACAATGTTGAATAAGAGGGTGGTAATGGTATCAGAGCCCGGCCGTCCGAGTCAGCCCCGCTGTCTTTTCGTCCGGGGGGAGGGAGGAGTTGGTATAGTAGGTCCAGGCGGAGATCCCTGTTGGCTTTGTCGGGGGTTCCGAGGTAGCGTCGCCCTTTTAGCCGTGTGATAGGCGTTTGGTGGGCGTAAATCGCGAAAGGAACACTGCAAAGGAACGAGGTTGATCTTAATTGTGGGAATTGTCCCTGCCGTTGACTGGAAAATTATCCATTACTCTCTCTCTTCTGTACTAAAAGATGTCTTGGCTGATCAGGACTCTGTGCACTGCAAATCAGGCGATTGCCTCAAGCAGTCAGGAAAAGTCTGTTAAGACGATGTCGGTTAAAAATGGTTCTTCCATATGCTTTGCAGATATAGAGAAAAGGATTGCAAATTGGAAGATACCCAAGGTTAATATTAAAGAAATATATCATATAGGTGCCTTTAGTTTAAGATCTGATTATTATATAAAAACAATTGAAAAAACACTTTCTATTAGTTCCTTACATGAAACATTGCATCTTTTATCTGAAAATGAAATCGAATGTATTAGAGCTAACCCTCAATATAATTATCTGCATATCGGTTTGGTCCAAATTGCAATCAAATCCTTAACCAGAAAAGGGTTAAATATCTCTGTTCTGGCTTGTTTAAGAGACACCAGAAATAAAAAGTTCTCTGACTCTTTATTAGGACTAGTTGAAGCTAGTCTTAGCAATGGGCCAGTGTTTTTCAATACTTTCCCTGATTTTTCTGTTTCTCTTACAGATGCAAATATCAAAAAGGTTTTGACCTTAAATCTCCAAACATCTGGCTTTGATCTTGAACCTGGTAGTGAAAATATCTCTGTTACTTATCGAGTTTACTATAAAGCCATGACAACATTAGCCCCTTGTGCCAAACAACATACACCAAAGGGTCTAACAACTTTACTTCAAGCCAATCCCAAAAACAACTCTATAACCCCAAAAACTTTAAAATGGGATGAAATCTCTCTCCCTGAGAAATGGACTCTTTTCCAAGTTATTGACCCTAAGCCTCTTCAACAAACTGAGTTAGAATCCTTGACTGAAACCCCAGATGGAGATGTTGAAGTAGTTTTCTCCTCACAAAGAAAAGCCTTCATTCAGTCAAGACCTTCCATGAGATATGAGAGGAGACCAATTAGCCTCAAAATGTCGCCTTTGCCACTTATGAAGATGGCACTTATGAGCCTTCTGTCTCAGATTTTGAAGTCAATGTCATTGAATTTGCACAAAAACCTGAGTTTGAAATAGACAAACCTCTTCTTAGATTAGAGTTTAATCTTCCTAAAAACAAGATTAAAAAAGAAAGATTATTCAACAAAGTCAAAGAACCTTTCAAAACTAAAATTAGAGACCTTTGGTATGCTGATATGATGAAACAAAAGAGAAACATATTCTTCTTCGACTGGTATGAAGATTCTTTTTGGATTCATGTTGAAGATTATCTGTTTGAAAAAAGAGAACAGGTCTCAGTTATCAAAAGGGATTCCACTGATTGGAAGACTTCTAATGGAGAAATGGTGGAATCAATTCATCCCCCTTTTGAATCTGTTCAGATATCTGAGAATATCAAAGCCTGTCCCCTTAAGGTTATGAACAAAACTTCCTTAGTAGAGCCTGCTAGGACAGAGCATGTTAGTCATCTTATGGAACAACAAAATTTTGCAAATGTTTCCCTGCATGCTTTGAGAAAACAAACTGATAGGATTGAAAATATTTTAGTAGAAGGCAGCAAACAAAATAAACCTGAAGTAAAAGTTAATATGCCTTCTAGCTCAAATTCTGCTTTACCTATTTTCATTCCTCAAAGTTTAGATCCTAATACCAGATTAGGAAAACAAAAGACTTTTGTCTCACAAGACCTTATCTCTGAATTAACCAACAGAATGAATAGCCTAAAAGTTTACAAAACTATCAATCATATTTCTGATGGTGAAGTTGAGGATAAGAATGAATTAGTAAACAAAATTTCAGCCTTTAAACCTGTCACACTCACTTCTAGGACAAGAAATTATCATCCTAGCTAGACCAACCTTTGCAGACTTGCAGTTTGAAGAAATGCCTCAGGTCAGTTCTATGGTTTCTTTTAGTGGAAAAGAAATTGTAGAATGGAATCTTGATGGTTTAACTGAATATCAAATATTTACCCTTTGTCATCAAATGGTTATGTACGCTAATGCCTGTAGGGTCAATGGCAACAATGATAAACAGGTGGTAGGCATGATTGCCACAGGTTTCTCTGGTCAACTTAGAGGATGGTGGGATCATTATCTTACTCTTGAGCAAAAAGAAAACATCTTAGGGGCCATTAAGATTGATCCAGAAGGAAATGCTTTGCCGGGTAATCCCTCCGATGCCATTACCACCCGGTAATGGTTCTAATATAGCAATGGAGATATGAGAACTATTGCTATTTTAGAAACCAAGGATGAAAACCTAAACTAATACAAAGAAACAAAATAAAGAAATATTAAACATGCAATGCAAGATAAATATAAAGAAGATAAACAGTAAATCACATAAGAAAGGTAGAAAATAAACAGTAATGAAAAACAGTAAACTAGAACAAAAAGCAAAGAGATAATAAGAACAGAAATATACAAAAGGAATAATTATATTAAGAAAGCATGATACTTACAAAGGCAGAAAGCTAGTGCTTCTGCTTCCTTCACGCACGTACAAGTTCACGTTCGGTTAAACGTTCAGGTTCAGTACATGCGTTCAGTTCAGCACATGCCTTCCAGTTTTGTACAGATTTTACACACTATGACTCTCTATATAGAGTCTTTATTTAGTGCAAACCTATTTACAATACT
The DNA here is from genome assembly GCA_019359835.1 of Pharus latifolius. Classification (NCBI taxonomy): domain Eukaryota; kingdom Viridiplantae; phylum Streptophyta; class Magnoliopsida; order Poales; family Poaceae; genus Pharus; species Pharus latifolius. The sequence continues at coordinate 8,721,572 of CM033320.1, forward strand.
ACTTAGATTTTATTTACAAGTGGAATGTGAGATGGAAGGGGAGTGGAAATGGAAGAGGGTGGTGTTCTCTTCTAAAACTTTCTTAACTTGCTTACTCTCTTGACTTGCTTCTAACTTCTTACTTGCTCTTCAAAAACTTCTTCCAAAACTTGAGAGACTCCTCCTTTTATAGGGGTCTTGGATGTATGTAGATCCATGGGAAGGACTCTTTCAATAGTTTCTTCATATAATTTGTCCTTTTGAATAGTATTACCATATAATTTATCCTTTTTGTCTTCAAGTGGAGTGCCTTTTGACTCCTATGTCTTGTCAAGATTGTCTTCATGTAGAATACCTTTTGACTCTTACATCTTGTCATGTTTCTATTATTGATGTATCTTGGAATATTTTATTCTTCATGAAAGAAAATTTCATCTTCATCTTCGGATTTCGTTAATCCTTTAAATTATAATTTATCCTTTAAATTATATGAAGAAACTATTGAAAGAGTCCTTCCCATGGATCTACATACATCTAAGACCCCTATAAAAGGAGGAGTCTCTCAAGTTTTAGAACAAGTTTTAGAAGAGAACACCACCCTCTTCCATTTCCACTCCACTTCCATCTCACCTTCCACTTGTAAATAAAATCTAAGTAGTATTGTAAATAGGTTTGCACAAAATTACAAAGGAATTACTCCTAAAGAAACCAGGACTATCAGAAGCTGAGCTGCAACTTCAAGTCTACGAAACAATGTTCAAAATGATACAAGAAAGTCCACAACCATTAGATTCAAGGGCTTCATGTCGAAGCTTAGAAGATAAATTCTCACAAGCCAGTTTCTCCGGAATCTCATCTTCTCAAAAGATTAATTATTATTCCATCTTTAAGCAAGAAGATCAGGAGGAGACATCAGATTTTATTACCTCCTTAAAGGATTAACGAAATCCGAAGATGAAGATGAAATTTTCTTTCATGAAGACTAAAATATTCCAAGATACATCAATAATGGAAACATGACAAGATGTAAGAGTCAAAAGGTATTCTACATGAAGACAATCTTGACAAGACATAGGAGTCAAAAGGCACTCCACTTGAAGACAAAAAGGATAAATTATATGGTAATACTATTCAAAAGGACAAATTATATGAAGAAACTATTGAAAGAGTCCTTCCCATGGATCTACATACATCCAAGACCCCTATAAAAGGAGGAGTCTCTCAAGTTTTGGAAGAAGTTTTTAAAGAGCAAGTAAGAAGTTAGAAGCAAGTCAAGAGAGTAAGCAAGTTAAGAAAGTTTTAGAAGAGAACACCATCCTCTTCCATTTCCACTCCACTTCCATCTCACCTTCCACTTGTAAATAAAATCTAAGTAGTATTGTAAATAGGTTTGAACTAAATAAAGACTCTATATAGAGAGTCATAGTGTGTAAAATCTGTACAAAACTGGAAGGCATGTACTGAACTGAACGCATGTACTGAACCTGAACGTTTAACCGAACGTGAACTTGTACGTGCGTGAAGGAAGCAGAAGCACTAGCTTTCTGCCTTTGTAAGTATCATGCTTTCTTAATATAATTATTCCTTTTGTATATTTCTGTTCTTATTATCTCTTTGCTTTTTATTCTACTTTACTGTTTTTCATTACTGTTTATTTTCTACCTTTCTTATGTGATTTACTGTTTATCTTCTTTATATTTATCTTGCATTGCATGTTTAATATTTCTTTATTTTGTTTCTTTGTATTAGTTTAGGTTTTCATCCTTGGTTTCTAAAATAGCAATAGTTCTCATATCTCCATTGCTATATTAGAACCATTACCGGGTGGTAATGGCATCGGAGAGATTACCCGGCAAAGCATTTCCTTCTAGATCAATCTTAATGGCTCCTAAGATGTTTTCTTTTTGCTCAAGAGTAAGATAATGATCCCACCATCCTCTAAGTTGACCAGAGAAACCTGTGGCAATCATGCATGCCACCTGTTTATCATTGTTGCCATTGACCCTACAGGCATTAGCGTACATAACCATTTGATGACAAAGGGTAAATATTTGATATTCAGTTAAACCATCAAGATTCCATTCTACAATTTCTTTTCCACTAAAAGAAACCATAGAACTGACCTGAGGCATTTCTTCAAACTGCAAGTCTGCAAAGGTTGGTCTAGGATGATAATTTCTTGTCCTAGAAGTGAGTGTGACAGGTTTAAAGGCTGAAATTTTGTTTACTAATTCATTCTTATCCTCAACTTCACCATCAGAAATATGATTGATAGTTTTGTAAACTTTTAGGCTATTCATTCTGTTGGTTAATTCAGAGATAAGGTCTTGTGAGCCAAAAGCCTTTTGTTTTCCTAATCTGGTATTAGGATCTAAACTTTGAGGAATGAAAATAGGTAAAGCAGAATTTAAGCTAGAAGGCATATTAACTTTTACTTCAGGTTTATTTTGTTTGCTGCCTTCTACTAAAATATTTTCAATCCTATCAGTTTGTTTTCCCAAAGCATGCAGGGAAACATTTGCAAAATTTTGTTGTTCCATAAGATGACTAACATGCTCTGTCCTAGCAGGCTCTACTAAGGAAGTTTTGTTCATAACCTTAAGGGGACAGGCTTTGATATTCTCAGATATCTGAACAGATTCAAAAGGGGGATGAATTGATTCCACCATTTCTCCATTAGAAGTCTTCCAATCAGTGGAATCCCTTTTGATAACTGAGACCTGTTCTCTTTTTTCAAACAGATAATCTTCAACATGAATCCAAAAAGAATCCTCATACCAGTCGAAGAAGAATATGTTTCTCTTTTGTTTCATCATATCAGCATACCAAAGATCTCTAATTTTAGTTTTGAAAGGTTCTTTGACTTTGTTGAATAATCTTTCTTTTTTAATCTTGTTTTTAGGAAGATTAAACTCTAATCTAAGAAGAGGTTTGTCTATTTCAAACTCAGGTTTTTGTGCAAATTCAATGACATTGACTTCAAAATCTGAGACAGAAGGCTCATAAGTGCCATCTTCATAAGTGGCAAAGGCGACATTTTGAGGCTTAATTGGTCTCCTCTCATATCTCATGAAAGGTCTTGACTGAATGAAGGCTTTTCTTTGTGAGGAGAAAACTACTTCAACATCTCCATCTGGGGTTTCAGTCAAGGATTCTAACTCAGTTTGTTGAAGAGGCTTAGGGTCAATAACTTGGAAAAGAGTCCATTTCTCAGGGAGAGAGATTTCATCCCATTTTAAAGTTTTTGGGGTTATAGAGTTGTTTTTGGGATTGGCTTGAAGTAAAGTTGTTAGACCCTTTGGTGTATGTTGTTTGGCACAAGGGGCTAATGTTGTCATGGCTTTATAGTAAACTCGATAAGTAACAGAGATATTTTCACTACCAGGTTCAAGATCAAAGCCAGATGTTTGGAGATTTAAGGTCAAAACCTTTTTGATATTTGCATCTGTAAGAGAAACAGAAAAATCAGGGAAAGTATTGAAAAACACTGGCCCATTGCTAAGACTAGCTTCAACTAGTCCTAATAAAGAGTCAGAGAACTTTTTATTTCTGGTGTCTCTTAAGCAAGCCAGAACAGAGATATTTAACCCTTTTCTGGTTAAGGATTTGATTGCAATTTGGACCAAACCGATATGCAGATAATTATATTGAGGGTTCGCTCTAATACAGTCGATTTCATTTTCAGATAAAAGATGCAATGTTTCATGTAAGGAACTAATAGAAAGTGTTTTTTCAATTGTTTTTATATAATAATCAGATCTTAAACTAAAGGCACCTATATGATATATTTCTTTAATATTAACCTTGGGTATCTTCCAATTTGCAATACTTTTCTCTATATCTGCAAAGCATATGGAAGAACCATTTTTAACCGACATCGTCTTAACAGACTTTTCCTGACTGCTTGAGGCAATCGCCTGATTTGTAGTGCACAGAGTCCTGATCAGCCAAGACATCTTTTAGTACAGAAGAGAGAGAGTAATGGATAATTTTCCAGTCAACGGCAGGGACAATTCCCACAATTAAGATCAACCTCGTTCCTTTGTAGTGTTCCTTTCGCGATTTACGCCCACCAAACGCCTATCACACGGCTAAAAGGGCGACGCTACCTCGGAACCCCCGACAAAGCCAACAGGGATCTCCGCCTGGACCTACTATACCAACTCCTCCCTCCCCCCCGGACGAAAAGACGGCGGGGCTGACTCGGACGGCCGGGCTCTGATACCAGGAAAATACCCAGGCACAGGTTTGGTCTATCTCGACAAGGTAAGGCTAAGGTAATGGTTCTAATATAGCAATGGAGATATGTATATATATATATATATATATCATCTTGTGATATATAAATCTGATTGACGATTAATTTGTGTCATTTGATTGTTTTGGCCTCATCATTCTACTGCTAAAACGGATCATCAATCTAAGTTATAAAACAAAAAATATCACAAGATATCATATATTATTATATTTTCATTATATCTTGTGATATATAGTTCTGGTTGATAATCTATTTGTGTCGATCTGATCATTTTGGTTTCACGATTCCATCAGTTCAAACGGATTATCAATCCAAATTATAGATAAAAAAAATATCGATCCAGAAGAATTAAAAATTTCATTTTCCTAGAGCGTGGAAGTAAATTTTCAACTTTTTTATTAATTCAGATTCAGCAAACACTTTTTTTGGCCAAATTTTCTCTGCCGTACACTGGCTGTGCGGCAGAGAACTTGCCGCACTCTTATTGTCACATGTCACGTTCAGATTCAACCGCACTTCTAAAAAGATTTACTTTTATAATTTTTTGAAACAAGATCAGATTTGTAATTTTCAATTTTTAAAAGATTATTTATATAAAATATTCTTCAAAAAGTGGTTATACGGTGACCATTGGACCACAATTCTCATTTCTTTTTGGCAAGTCCTCTCCTACTCGTAGATTATGATAATGGACCGGCAGCCTATTTATAATATTTTTGTCGTTTCTACGCGTAGCTTCACAAATTTGTACGCTTCCTCAATCTTATATAATTACAAGAGACCTCTCCTAAAGATGATCCAATCAGAGTATCAGACCTGTTAAATAATTGACCCATGTATGAATCAGTCTAACAGCATTAATTTAATTTTAGCTCTGACATTATCTTTAGGCTGTTCATCCATTATTAGTTCACTAAAATTCAACCGTAGCATGTTAATTCCAAGCTAAGATTATAGAATGGCCCGTTGTAAAATTACTTGCATTACATATACTTAGAAATATAGAATTATTTTTCTATATATATGTATAGATATTAAATCATTAAATATTTTCTAAAAAAATTCCTAGAAATATGAAATCATTAATGAGACCCTGAATTGTGAAGATTGTTCAATTAGCCCATTTAGTTGCCAACTAGTAACATACATAGTTGCCAAATATGTGTGGGTCTTGTACTTAATTTAAGAGATTGCGTATTCTGGAATTTGATCCCGTATAAAACCTTAAACTTCTATATAAATATGTGTGATAATTATGGAAAAATATTAGACTATATTAATTGAAATTTCATGTTTGTTGTGAGTTGAAAATATAAAATTCAGCTATTCATAGTGCAGTACTTGCTATTGATGCACGCTTTTATTGAACTTTTTTTTTTGGCTAAATCGTACTAAAATGGTTTTCTATAAATTTTACAATATTATTCTTAAACTATTACAGAAAATAGCTGTTATTAAGTTAAAAAACACACACACACACATGACACATGCATGCCCACCAAACACACAAACTTATTTTATTTTCCCATCAACATTAAAGATTAGGGCATGACAACAAACCAATAATGATGAATATTGATCATAATATTATCTTGTCACAGATCTGGACGCAGCCATCATAATATGACTGGTCCGTTTGGCCCAGCGAGATACTATAATACATGAGTTTTGACTAATACAAAAAATATATAGTATCAATTTGGCTTGCATTAGGATCCACCACATATATAACAACAGGGTTAACTAATTTGGGTGAAATGAGGGCAGGTATCCAAATATTGTTAATAGGCTGGGTTGGGGTGTGTTTCCGATTTTCGCTGGTAATTAACATAATATGATTTATAATTAGTTAAAAAGAAATTGCAGCTGGCTACAGTAATACACAACAAAACCACTTCCTAACAACCCAATACAAAATCCCGCACTCCGACTTGATTGCTACAGTTCCAGCACTACAATCCATTCTACAATACATCATTATTCTAGGGTGATGGTTGGTTTATAAATTTTACTCGATATTTTGATATTTTACATAATAAAAATATATTATCTGTTGTTTGATTAAATCAATCTATAATCACAATACATATATTTAAAATACATTCTAGTATATTTTTCAAATAAATCTTACATAAATATATTCTAAAACAATCTCAACTCATTTTATTATTTACTTAAACTAAATATATTTTATATTTACTTGTTTCACTCCAAATCCAATATATTCTAAATCCACGGACATATCCTAAATATACTGTACAGTACCGACAGAAGATCACATGGCTTCCCGATCGATCTGCTACAGTTCTTCATGTAGATGCTCCTTGACATGCATCATGTGTCCGACAGCATTTGTCCCCATTCCCTACTCACAAAAACTCAGAGTGGGCCAGAAGTTAAAGATGAATCATGATCTGTTCCTAATGGCCGTACATTTGTGTGTATTTACCTATTCGCGCATGCATTATACTGAGTCCAACTCCGGCGGCCCGAAAGGGAGGGGAGAGAGAGAGAGAGATGACGCATGTGGAGGCTGCTACGTCCTTATTTTTTTTTTGTACGCTCAAATTATATATAATTTTTGATTCTTGATTAGTATATAAATATAGTTTAAATTAGATCTTAATTATATTTAAAATGTTATAGAACTTTAAATCATATTCATATAAAAACCAAACATTATTTCTATTCGATTTTGAAATTAAAAATTATTTATGTTTTACTAAAATCATCTAAATTCTAATAAATATCTTCTAATTTAATCATGAGTTCATGCGAGTAGTCTCTCCAGGTTTTGCAATAAAATGATGAATATTTTGGGAGGCGCTTCGCAAGTATAACACAGAATATGTTAAGAATATTTCTCTGAAACGTCTACCTAGATTTTGATGTATTGGGCTCAGTTTAATATAGGATTAATGTCCCGCTCACATTGTCCAATTAAGCATCTTGAATTTTTTTTCAGTTTTAGATTCTGATTTTGACCACTTTCTTGTCTATTCGTAATTGATACGAGGATGGTTAATTAAGCCATAAATTGTTCTTACGTAAAATTTCGCCTGTAGCATAAGGATGAAATAACTTAATCACAGTGGAAATCACTTTTTTCTGAGCCATGTGATCATAAAACAACTGATTGAGATCATGCTCGGAAGTTAGAAAGCGCAAGAAAGTTGATATTATAATTTTCAATTTCTCTTCTAAATGTTCAGGACGCGGTCCTGACAATTGTGAGTTGGACGGGAGGCGAGATAGAAATAAGATCTTTAGTTTAAACTTGAAATGAGATTATACTGGGCAGTGAGTATCTCTTATTTTAGAAATTATTTCACCTTCTAGAGTGATATTTTGTCCCAACTATCTTTAATTTTTATAATCAGATAAATAGAGAATAAGTTGATCACGAAAATAGAAGAGTAAGAATGGACTAGGAGAGAGAAAGAGTGTGTGTGTGTTGAGGTGTGAGCGCGCGTGTTGCGCATGCAGACACTGTGCATGTATTTCCAGTTCTATAGGTGTCAATTGGGCCGTGCCGGGCCGGCACGGCACAGGCCCGTCGGGTCGATGGTTTATGCCGTGCCGTGCCCGGGTCGGCCCGCGGGCTATCGGGCTGTGCCGTTTTGGCCCGTTGGTTTGGCGGAGAGGCCCGGCACGGCACGATAGCCCGCGGGCCGTAGTGCGTGCCGGGCCGGCACGAGCACGGCCCGTTCCATGGCGTAAAGGCGTCGAGGAGACGAAGAGGCGACTGGCGAGGCCGGCGACGGAGAGGCGTGGAGCAGATCCCGATCTCCAGCGCCGTCTGCTGCGGCGTCACGTTCGCGGTTCGCCGTCGCGTAGTCGATGTCTCGATGAGCGTCTCCGAGTCCGAGAGCGCGCGCGCGGCAAGAGCGCACGATGGTGGCATCTGGCCGCCAACGATGGTGGCAACGGGGCGCCGAGAGCGCACGCGCGGCGACGCCGGCGAGGAGCACGAGGAGCACCGAGCACAGCGAGAAAGACGGCGAGCAGGCGGCGAGAAAGGGGGTTTGCAGGGTCGACGACGAGGACGAAGGGGGTGGCGCAGAGCAGCAGCGGCGAGCGGCGGCGGACGCCGAGGTCGGGGGCCTCCTCCATATCGATCTCGGTGACGCCGTCGGGCAGTGACCAGTCGAAGCAGTAGAGGAGCTGCACGAGGCTGAGCTCCATGCTGGTGAGGCCGTAGTTGAAGCCGGGGCACATCCGGCGGCCGGAGCCAAACGGGATGAACTCGTAGCTGCTGCCCAGGAAGTCCACCGTGCCCTCCTCGAACCGCTCCGGCTTGAACTCCTCGGCGTCGTCCCAGTACTTGGGGTCCCGGCCGATGGCCCAGGCGTTTATGATGACGCGCGACTTCACCGGCACCGTGTAGCCGTCGACCTCGCACTCCTCGATGCTCTCGCGCGGCACCAGCAGCGGCGCCGGCGGGTGCAGCCACAGCGCCTCCTTGATCACCAGCTTCAGGTACTTGAGGTTGCTCGCCTGCAGGTCGCCCTCCGTCACCACCGTCTTGCCGCGGAAAGCCTGCCGGATCTGCCCCTGCAGCTTCTTCATCACCATCGGCCCGCGTTGCCGTGCCGGCCCGAGCACGGCCCGCGTTGCCCTGCCGTGCCGTGTCGCCCATGGGCTGAATTTTGGGGCCCGGCACGGCCCGGTACTCCGTGCCTGGCCAGCACGGCCCGTTAACTCCCGTGCCGGGCAGGGCCGCGTGCCGGGTCAAAATGTCGTGCTTCGGGCCGGCCCGGCCCAATTGACAACTCTATCCAGTTCCATAGTAGTCTCTGTAAATAAATACAGGCGAAAGTGGCTAGCTCAGTGACAACTTCGCATCCAAACACTAAGTATATACTAAGGCTACGACCTCGCCGCAGTCCATGTCGAAGGCGAAGAACTCCGGCGATGTCGCCGATGGGCAGAAGCTGTCGCCGTCGGGGTTGCCGATACGGCCCATCCCGGGGTCCTACGGCATGCCGTTCCTCTCGGCGCTGCGCGACCGGCTGGACTACTACTACTTCCAGGGGCAGGACGAGTTCTTCCGCTCGCGCATCGCGCGCCACGGCGGCGCCACAGTGCTGCGGGTGAACATGCCACCGGGGGCGTTCATGTCCGGCGACTCCCGCGTGGTGGCCGTCCTCGACGCTCGTAGCTTCCGCGTCCTGCTTGACGCGTCCATGGTGGACAAGACGGACACGCTCGACGGCACGTTCGTGCCGCCGCTCGCGCTGTTCGGCGGCCACCGCCCGCTCGCGCTGCTCGACACGGCGGAGCCGCGGCACGGCGCGCTCAAGCGGATGGTGCTCCGCCTCGCCGCCGCGCGGAAGCAGCATGTCGCGCCGGCGTTCCACGCCGCCTTCACCGCCTTGTTCGATGCCGTTGACGCCGAGCTCGCGGCCTCGGGGCCCGTCGAGTTCAACAAGCTCAACATGCACCACATGCTCGACTTCACCTGCGCCGCACTGTTCGGCGGCGAGCTGCCGAGCAAGGCGATCGGTCCCACCGCGGCAGCGAAGGCCCTGAAGTGGCTGGTCTTCCAGCTGCACCCGCTCGCGAGCAAGGCCCTCCGGCCGTGGCCGCTTGAGGACCTCCTCCTCCACACCTTCCACCTTCCGCCGTTCTTGGTGCGCGGTGACTACGCCGCCCTCAAGGCCTACTTCTCCGACGCCGCATCCGCCGTCCTCGACGACGCCGAGAAGGACCTTGGCGTCCCGCGCGACGAGCTCCTCCACAACATCGTCTTCGTCGCCATCTTCAACGCCTACGGCGGCTTCAAGATCTTCCTGCCGCAGCTGCTCAAGTGGCTCGCCCGCGCCGGCCCCGACCTCCACGCCAAGCTCGCCGACGAAGTCCGCTCGCGCGCCGGCGCCGGCGAGCTCACCATTTCTTGCCTCGATCAAATGCCTCTGATCAAGTCGGTGGTGTGGGAGGCGCTGCGTATGGACCCGCCGGTGGCCTTCCAGTACGCGCGAGCGCGGCGGGACCTGGTGGTGGAGAGCCACGACGCGGCTTACGAGGTGAGGAAGGGGGAGATGGTCTTCGGCTACCAGCCGTTTGCGACGCGGGACGAGCGCGTCTTCGACCGCGGCGGCGAGTTCGTGCCGGAGCGATTCGTCGGCGAGGAGGGCCGGCGGCTGCTCGGCCACGTGGTCTGGTCGAACGGGCCGGAGACCGAGGACCCCCGCGAGAGCGACAAGCAGTGCCCCGGCAAGGACATCGTCGTCACCGTTGGCCGGCTCATGGTCGCCGAGCTGTTCCGCCGCTACGACACCTTCGCCGCCGACGTCACCGAGCTGCCGATCGAGCCCAAGATCACGTTCAAGTCGTTGGCCAAGGCGTCGACCAACTAGGAAACAGGCAACTTCTGGCCGGACTCAGCCTCGTGCGTTAGACCTACTTCACAGCCGTCTAATCGAAATCCATATATGATCATATCATATCATGATCGACGCTGAAGCCTCCCTCGAGGAGAGTCCTTACGACCTGCGATGAAGTCAGCTCATCACTTGTGAGATGTTTAATTGTTTCTTTCTTCTTCTAGTTGTTGTTTCTGTTTTTTTTGGGTGTGGTTTGGTTCATCGTGTGTATTTTAACCAAAGAAAGTGAAATGTGTGTATTTGTAATTATGAGCTGTCTAGTTTCAACTTCCAAGTTATACATTTACAATCTAAATAATGGTTTTATTGGACTTATCCTATAAAGTTAAGATTTAATTCTACTGGAAGCTCCAAATAAACTGAGAGAAGTTTTTAAAAGATACTTATAGGCTGTAATTAGGCTGAAGCCATATATAACATGGCTTATTGAGAACCTCAGTTAGACCAGGCAGATTCTATATAAATGTAGAGGAATTTATATGTAGAAGTTATATAATAAAACGGTCTTCCTGCCAAACTACTAAGTTGAACTGGCTTGATACATTGCGAACATCGTTCTCGTATCCTGATCACTATTGAGTCAAGAACTGCATAGGAGATAAACCTTCAACGAAATGTGATTAAGATGGTTCTATGACTTAGGCATAAATGGTTTTAAAGACTTGAGTCATAGTTATCAAAACTAATCGAGGCACCGATGTGGATGATGTTTTAGGTTAAGTCTAATGTATCAGCGTCTGACAGGCGTTTCAGAAAAATATTTGTGGTATATTCTGTGTCATGCATATGAAATGCCACACAAAACACCCATCACTCTAATGTAAAGGTGTCTGGGGAGATTCCTCACACGAGTCCACGAGTAAATTAGATATTTATTAGAATTTATGTGATTTTAATAAAAATATAAATAACTTTTAATTCCAAAATCGCATATAGATGATATTTGGTGTCTATATGAAGATAATTCAAAAATCTATAATTTTTTAAATATAATGAAGATCTAATTTGAACTAAAATCAAGAATAAAAAATTATATATAATTTGATCACAAGGAATTTGAAGAAAAAAATAAAAAAAAAAAAACCTTGGGCATCCGCAGCCTCATCAGGCGTGTTTTCTCTTGAAATCAAAATAAATAATATTTTATAACAGGCACCGGTTTGGACACCCGCATTAGACTCAACCTTAATACACTATCCTATTGGTTGGAACCATGGTCTTTGGTTAGAACACATGCATGTTTGCAAAATTTTTATATCTCTGTTGAAATTATCTTTGAATATATTCTGGATAAAGAGGTGGACCAGACTAATTTCATATACTCACTTCTTTTTTTTTTTTTTTTTTTGAAAATTCATACAACTTTTTAAGATATCCAGATGTTTCTGTGAGCAATCGACATGGACCTCAAGTCTGGTTTTTAATAGTTTAACTGGTAAACCAATCCGTTAATAACTATGACGTAAAAACAATAGAGTGCAGTATACAAGCTTGCAACCAACTCAACTAATGGAAAGACGGAAAAAAAAAGACACAAGTTGCCCATATAACATAGCTTAAATTTAAGTCAAGATAAGGACATGAGGGTTGCAGTAAGTAAATGCAAGCAAATTATAAGAGTTGGAAGATCGTTGCAATCAATTTTTTTTAGAGTCAATTCTTAACATGAGGATCCAGTGATTGCAGCTACAAACTGTCAGATTGATGTAGATTTATATCTGTGTTTTTACACGAGGATTGTCCCCAAAGAAGTTTTAAATGAGAGCGATACTCGTGGCTGCTAAGCCAATGAGTTTAATTAATCATTGAATTGCACAACACATGATCGGATCACTTAAACCAATCCTCAGCTACAAGGAGGAGTAAGACCTGATTTAACCACTAACAAGGCCATCTTAGTTAAGATGTGGTTTGTTTTGGCTCACCATGTGCAGTTGAAACTGGCAATGTGTGGGAAATAATTAAAAGACAACATGGAGAAAACCTAGCCATAGTTTATAGAGCTTGGATCTCTTGTTTTGCATCTGTCACAGAAGAATCTCTGTAAGGGTAATAAAGGGCAATAAAATGGGAAATCTTTAAAAAGGGATTTTTTTTTTGCCTTCTTCAAAATACATATGGTTATCTGGATTATTTTGAAAATAGAAGAGTGTAATATGAATTTTTTTTCATACTACTAAATAATGAGATGAGTATTGCTATACATCCTAAATAATCCCTATATCAGAATTGTACAAGAGGGGTAATATAGATATAAATACATATGGTTGTTATTGGTAAATTTAGAGAGTATGTGCAATTTCAATATATAGATTCAAGATAGATAGTATTTATGTAATAAGCTTCCTATAATCCTAGTATTGTAAAAAAAAAATATGTGTTTGTCAGACTGACAGGGTACTGATAAGCAACTCATATCGAATTTTTGCAGACAATTTGGTGTTCATAATTATATGTCCATAATCATTCATAATTTATTAAAATTATTTCATCATCATTGTACAATATTTCTGTAGTTCTTCTAACTCTATTTCTATGGTTTTTCTAACTCAAAACATACTTGGAAATACTAAGTATGTTTATTATTAATGCAACTTTTCCTGTTGCATACTACATGCCATATCTATATAGTTAAAAGGGAAAAAACTGTAATCAATTAGCACAACTAATATAGCAAATATCATATCACAAACATGATAACTTTGTATTTTATATTTTATAATTTATACGGCATTAACATAGTACATAAATTTGTGTCTTATGACACCCAAATTATTAATTAATGAACTATAATTAATAGTATCTAGATTAGATTTTTCTGACGATTAAACAGATTAGTTGCCTAATTAATTAAAAACAATGGATTAAACAGGTTATATGTTTGATTAATCATTCAATACAGCTAAAAATCCATCAAATATATTGTATGTGATAATTTATCCACAATCAACGATTAATCCTTAATATCTGGCTTATAAAATACTCTGCTAATCCTACGAGTCTATCAGTTGGATTTAATCCATACATCCTGATCATGGTACTCGATTGGCACGTTTATTTTATTCTTTTTGGAGCCTCTTGATCGCTAGTGGGTCTTTCTTTTTCTCTCTTTTTCAACAACATAAACCTTAAATAAAAGGGACATTTTCATCGGGGACTTCGAATTGTAAGAGATAGTGGGTAGAAAGAATTATCTTTTCTCTTTTGGGAGAGATTTTGGGTAATTACAACAATTTAAACATTAATGCTAGACGTCTAAATTAGACTCATCATCTTTAGACTTAGATTGAGTTGACAAAAATCTAATTATATTAGGCTAGTTAGAAGTCGGCCCAACCCAACATAATGAAAATGGTGGGCCAACCAGGCTCTCTCAAAACCGTGTGGATTTGAGTGCTTACATTCAAATAATTTGGCCAGCTGGATTGAGTATTTTTTTTTTTTTGGGTATCTCAAACGGACCATGGGGAGATTCAGGTCTGACCCTAACTTTGGGTTGGGTGGGCAAGTCGAACATGCCAATTTGTTTCTTAGGTTTAGTCCAAATCGGCAAAAATAAAAAATTGGAGAAAAAATAGCATGTGTGTTATAAAGAAAGAAGCGCATGTAAACACATAGAAAAGAAATAGGCAAACTATCAATTAATTATGTGTCTTAGAAGTATTTAAACTAGTGGAACTAGAATATATACTCCTAAGACTCTCTCCAACGGCTGCTCCTTCACCGGCGCGCGTCGATGGAGGCTGGCGCTTACTCGACGGTTGCTCGGCACGATGGGACACGTGCGTGCTTCAGGCAGAGGTGACCGAACGGTGAGTACGCAGCAATGAGAGCATTGTCGTTAAAGACAAAGAACACGCCCCGTCATGCATTTTTGTGGGCCCCACTAAAATTAAAACCATCTAATGTTACTTATGAATTTTCACATCTGAAAAGTGGATCCATAGAACAAAAAGTCTCACTGTCAGTGACAGGTGTTTACGGTGTACACGTGAAACGAAACCGGAGGCATATGGCCCACAACTGGCGTAGTGCGCGTTGTCAACAAGTGCGACACCGATCCACACGTTAGCCACTATCACTGACATCCAGGTCCCACAATCATCATCATCACATGTCAATTAGAGAATTATATTTATTTCCATTCCATGCGAGCGAGGCGCGTGGGCCCCATCTGATACATAAATCGCGTAAGTGCGCCAGCGTCGGTTTGTTCGCGCACGCATATGTTTTCAAACCTGAATTAGTGACGTGTGGGCCAAGTGACAGTTGACCCAACTTATAAGTGACATATAACATTTTGTTTATACGTATCAGTGATACGAAATTTTTTGGTGAGGTCCACCCGTCAGTGATATAAATTTTTTTAATGTTTTAATATTTATTTATCAAATCATTAAGAGTCTAATAAGAATCGAGTAAGAGTTAAGTTATTGGAGACTTGATTTTTGTTTGATTCTCTGAAATAATCCTCGCACACGTGGCAAGAAATATTTTATTTAAGAGTCAAATAAGAGCCAAATTTATTGGGGACAGTATAAGATCAACTACAACTTAATAAGAGTTTTTTTTAAAAAAAAAGTTTATATATCATAACAAGATCAATTCCTTTAAAATTTATAAAGCTGCATGGTTTTTTTATACAAATATCTATAAAAAATTGGATTTTCTTTTTTTGTTTTGCAAAAATCTATATATGAAATCCACATTTCTCTTGATTTCTTATTTGTTAAATTTTTTTAAAAAGATAGAGGATTCGAATCCCGTTTACCAGTTTGTTTGGGGCCAACCTTTCTTCCATTCCATCTTCTGCGTAGATATTTCATTTTTTCTGGAATTAAAATTTATACTAGAAAAAGAAAAAGAGAGATCGTGAAAGAAACTGTGAAGGACAGCTTGTTCAGTTGTGCTCTGAGACTAGAACAGTACTTCCAATGGATTCCATCAGCTTGTATCGATGCACTAACCATCAAATCCTTCACAATTTTTAATGAAATGTCAGTGTGTGTCACAGACTAGCAGCATTGCACAGCTCAAAACACTATTGTGAGTGTGTTTGGGGTGGGGTGCCGCATCGTTTACTTTATTTTAAACCTACATAGATTTGCTCCTTGCCAGCATGATTTTGGGCTTACAAAATGTGCAACAAATTTCCAATCCTATCAAGGAGGACAATCTGGCCATCCGCTCTGAAACGGATATGATTAAACTGATAGTGCTATAATATATAGTTTTCTTTAAGTCTTGATTTAATCGATCATAATCTGTTTTTTATGATTAGATGGATATGACAACTTTTGTTTTTGACATAAAGATCCTCATATGATTTTTATATCTGATTTTCTCAGACAATCTTCTCATTTTTCAATTGTAAGGGAATGTTTAATTTGTTATCACACTTTATCTTTTACAAAATATAACATGTTTTGGTTAACATTTGATTCGTGGTCACAAAAAAGTGACAAGAGAACCCAGATATTGTACTCACATTTTTTTCACTTAACAAGTGTGTTAAGTGTGACTAATGTGAACTTTTTACTCACCACACAAAGTGAGGTGACACACTAAATATGTTTATTTAGACAAAATGTGATTGTCGACTGCTGGAGTATGAATAGATTGACTATCTTTTCTCAACAATCTAATATTTTGAATAAACTGTTAGTGCATAAAATTTAACATAATCTCAGAACCTAGATGCTCTAAGTTTGAAATCTGACTGTGACAATTTATAAAAAAAAATTCAATGATTTGTTGGTAAGACCAAGATCCTAGAGATTGATCAGATCCCAACTCGAGTAGAGTCCGCATCGTAAGTTTGATAAAGTCAAAACATGAGGAGAATGTAGTATGAATAAATTAATTGTCTTTTCTCTATAATTTAAACTTTTAAGTAAACTAATTAAGACATGAAACTCAACACAAACAAACCCTAAATCTCACCAAACAGCACATTCCCTAAACTTCTCAAGAGAACCAAAACACAAAGAGGGAGAAAAAATTATTGCCTTTTTCATAATTCAAACAATTTTTAACAGCATAGAAGCACATGTTCATATTTCAACTCATAAATGTTGCAAATTTCGGATTGACAGCATTTGGAGTCAAGGAACTCAGCTTCTGAAACAAAGAATTTGAAGTCTAAATATGCCGGTGGTCAGTGAAGCTCCCCTTCCTGCAGCCACACTGATGGCTAACAACTTAGCCCTCTCCAATAAATAGCTCTTGTAGGTATATATGGTGAGCAACAATACATATATCCTTGTATGTGTTTTGTATGTAGAAGTATGAAGAAATGCTTCATGACCATCTCTGTTGAGGGTCGGTATCTGGTGCAAGGTACTCTCACCGTGTGAAGTTATGCAAGTATATCAAAATATTCAAGAAATTTTGAAAAATAAATACTAGAGATGGTGTTCAATGTGTTTCACAACTTTGCCAAATTTCATACAAACCATCCTCTGAGGACAAAAAGTCCTTTGTTTTTTTGTTTCCCTATGTATAGGATGATTTAGATTATGAAATTTGGTAAAGTTGCAGAACACATCACACACTATCTCCAATATTATTTTCAAATTTTCAAATTTTTTTAATGATAATTTGCATAACTTTGCACGGTAAGGATACTCTGCACTAAATACTGACCCCTTTGTCAGCCTCAAATTTCTGGTGTCTAATTTGCTGCGAATTATTCACACATTGCCCATATGATCCTTTGTTTGTTCATGTGGTTCTTGTTGCCAATGCAACACCTGACAGGTCGCCCCCATACTCTTCCAGCACCACCAACAGGTTCCCACTCGGCTTCAGCCATGATCTTGGAACATGGTACCTGAAAATTTATTTTGTTACAAAAGATAGTGTAAATGTACTAGAAAGAAGAAATCCAACAAAATTACTTTGTTCGAATCAAACATTTGTAACACCCACTAACGGACAGGCACGATGAACTCCGATTGTGCATCTAGTTTCAGCTATCAGTCGATCGGAGTTACAAAGTTTAGTAAGAATATGCTGTTAATTTGATCTTACCATCTCTGAGAAATGTCGCCACAGTTAGTCCGGCACTTGTGCTCGTTGTATGTCCCGGTGTAGCTGCAACCGCCGCAGTTACCTGAATAGGCCTTGTACGACCAGTACCGGCCGACGTGGTGGCCATTCACCCAGATCTGGCCTTTCCCCATGCTCCCCATGTCCAGCCCCACCGGAGTGTTCCCAGCAGGCGCGTTGAAGAAGGCCTGAAGATCACAAGAATTCAGCATCAGAGGACAGTTCATGGCAGTCAAAAGATACAACTGATGCACTGTACTGTAACCTTGTAGCTTTACAGTGCTACGAGAACTTGTACAACACTAACCTTGTGCCATGTCAGTGGCTGCTTGCCACCGGAACCACCCCATTCAACGGAAGAGCTTCCTGTGACCGTGTGGAGGCCCAGTGACTCACCTTTCAGGCCAATCTGCAGAACAGAAGTCAGTATGATTATACATGCACAGAGCAAAGAGGAAGGTAGATTTTAGCAATGTCAAATGCGTACCTGATAAGTCCATTTTTGATGGTTGAGGTCTCTCTTCCCCTCATTTAGGCCAGAAAGGGTCACCGGTCCAAGGACACCGACGTTCCATGTCTCAAAATGGTTCCCGACATTCTGCAACAATGTCATAGAATAATGTTACAGATATATTTAACTGAAGTAATTCAGGACATGAGGTTGTGATCAACTTACGGGAAGACCAGATGCTGAACTTAGGATGGATATCTTGTTGTTGCCCTGCCACATCTTCACGTGTCCACTGTATGTCAGTTTGGGGTTGTCATAGCCGCCATAAACAGACCCTGCAAGACAAACATGGACGATTCATTGCTCAAATTTGCAATCTTGATTTGATCTATAGCACAATGTTGTTCTGGAAAGGTGTCAGTAAGTACCAAATGACTTCCCATTGACGAACACCTGCATCGAGTGCCCTGCAGAGTTGATGGAGAGCTGTGGCCACTGGCCAGACTTCAAGAACTGCTCATTGGGGCTTATGTTGACACTGCAACGATCATACATCACGGTTAATGTGAATTCGTGTGGTTTCAGAAAGAAATGGAGCCTGTGAAGTAATTACTCACTAGGTAGTGTACCACAGGTAGTCTGACTTATCCCATGTCATGCTCAGCTGCTCGACCAGGCCGTCCTTTGTGAACGCGCTGTCGTCCAGAGAGTTTGTGTCTTCGCTATATGACTGCCAAGCAAATCGTCCCACCGGATTCATCTTCGCTGGAAGTGTTGGTTCTTTCACCTACACAATGATAATATTTGTGCATTAGGCCACATATGCTTCTGTGTGGTCAGAAAGATTCAGACGTCAGTATTCCCCGCACCGTGGCGGTGTTGAAGACCGCAGTTTTGCAGTCTGGCAGGATGCTGATGGACCAAGCAGGGAGGTCATAGTGATGACCATGGAAACTAACTTTGACAGCAGAATTCATGTGGTAGTTTGACAGGAATGCAGCACAAGCTCCACTCTTCGACTTGAAAACGTATGCCTGAAGAAATTGATCACTCTGTAAGCACCTACAGATGATGTTGCTTTTCGCTTGCTATTGTACAATGGGGCAACAGTATTAACCTTCTCATAGTTTCCCAGCGACTGGACAGTCGGATCACTGGAGACCAATGCAGGCTCAGCCTGCTTGATGGCCTTGTGCAGGTCTCTCAAGTGACCCCATTTTGGTTGCCTAAGCAGACCTGCAATGTGCATGTCATGATTTTTCAGATGAACTCAATCAATGTCTAAAATGTCACAAGAAAAGAAAACCAAACGGTAAATGTCCAAAAGTATCTCTGGAGTCTGGATAGCAGACAGGAAATCAAATTTGGTAAAAATGGCAATGACTGCATACCGAATTCATCGATGGGGGCATCATAATCGTAGCTGGTCGCAATGAAGGGACCACCTGCTGTTCGACCAAAGTTGGTGCCTCCATGGTACTACAGACCAGAAACAAGTAAATGTGCTCAGGACCAGTATAAGCATTCACTGCAACACATGTGTTGGTGTGATCCGAGTCCTTACCATGTAATAGTTCACGAAAGAGCCACCCTTCTGTATGAACCTGGCCACAGCAAAGGCCAAGTCCTCCACTGGCCGGTGAGGGACCGCACCCCCAAACGCCGTAAACCTTAAGAGAGTAAAAAGTAAAAGTTGGTACGATCAACATCTGCAACATCACACTGGACTGGTTTGGATCAAACGTGAATAAGATCAAGTAATTTACCAGCCAGTCCAAGCCTCAGTCCACATTGCCGGCTTGTACTTCCGGTTTGGGGTGAAGTAATCACAGTAAAAACCATTGCAAGTGTTTATCTACCATTAAACACACAAGAACAGAAATGGATTGCATCAAGTACCAGTAAGTAAATAACTATCTGAACTGTATAACCGATTCACTTATTTGACGCAACCAAGTAAAAGTGTGCATAAGTACCACAGGGTCAGGGGCATCCTCCTGCTTGCACATCACCCATGGCACACCAGTGTTGGTCCCGACGGCCATCTTGGCAGCCCAGTATGCATATGGTTTGGCACCGCTCCCACCGACTGACTCCATCGGCCCGAACTCGTTCTCGACCTATGCAAACCAGATAATCAACTTTTCAGTTCAGTTCAGTTCATTCTTGCCGCATTGCCGTCACAACAGAAAATTTTTCTCTCAGAACTTCACCTGAGCAAGGATGATCGGGCCGCCCTGCCACTCGAATAGGCCCTCCGATTTCATCATCGACACAATCTTCTCGACAAACTTCTGCATTGCCGCCTATGGCTCCAAACATTGCAAAAATTAGCCCAAATTATCAAACATCAGCAGAAATCAAAATTTGCAATACCTTGAATGGACCATTGTCAGTCCTGAAGCTAATGCCAGGCACATACTTCAGCCAAACAGGAAAACCACTGCAAGAAACATACACAAACACACAAATATTTGTAATGATACAACTTATAAGCAAACAAAACCAAATCTATAGTGACTAGGTACTACATGTAGATACAATTAACTGCATATAGACAAAGATTACCCAAAGTTCCACTCGGCGCAGACGTAGGGGCCAATTCGGAGGTGGACAAAGAGGCCGGCCTGCTTCGCCAGCTTCACGAACCGGACCAGGTCGTACCGGTCGCTGAAGTAGTACTGCCAATTCACAAATCAAACAGCAACCACCACATTAACATGAAGAATCAAGAACTCATATAACAAGATTGGAAAAAAGAAACAAACTTAGTCCCAGGTTAGAACTTATAAGCTAGTACACAACCTGTCCCTGCACAGGTTCATGGCCATTCCAGAACACATAGGTCTGTATCACATCCAGGCCTCCATCCTTGGCCTTCTGGATCAGGTCAGGCCACATCTGAAACAACACAAAGAACTAGAGTTAGAAACTAGTAGTTAAGCTACATTAAGCTGAAATAAGCTATGTGTGTGATGCATACCTCAGGGGTGCTTCTGGGGTAGTGGATGGAGCCGGAGATGAGGATCCGGCGGCGGCCATTGATGGTGAGCGAACGGTGGTCATAGGAGACGGCGGCGTCGGCCGCGGAGGAGAGGGAGGCGGCCAAGAAGAGGGCAATGGCTACTAAAGGAGGCGCCATGGGAGGCACCTTCCTTACAAGTTCTTGAACTAACTAATCAAGGCTTCTTGCAATGTGAGCTCTGAGCTGTTAAGTTCTTGGGAAGGTAAGGTGATTGAGAGGAAGAAAGAAGGACGGAAAGGTGGTGGTGGTGAACAATGTGACGAATATTTCTTGGTATTTTGCTTTTTTGTTGAGGTGTTTCTTTTGATCTTTTTTTGCGTACTTGTTTTGGCTTGTTGCTGTGTGTGAAGTGAGAGGCGAGAAGGCGAGAGTGGGTGGGGAAGTGAGAGAGGTTTTATTGATGGTGGGAAAAGAAAGACCGCGAGGGATGGTGGAAGAGGTGGGTCCACCTGCCTGTCCTTCCACAGAAGCCTCTGCGTGTCTATTAGTTCCGACTGTTTACATTTAGTATTTTATATTCCCTGCTTTCAAATACACATTATTTTCATATCTAATATAAAAATTAAGATATGAAAAAAAAAATCATAATATTCTTATTTATTATACTTTTTTAGTCTCATTCCTACCTCTTTAAACCACATATTTATCTTTTTAAAATATTAAATAAAAAAATATAGAGAAAATGATATATAGATATACATGTGTATTTCAAAATCATAGAATAATATATATTTAGAAATAAAATTAGAAAACTAAAACAACATATATTTGAAAATGAAGAGAGTAGTTCTCTATGTGTGTCAGTTTTTGTTCGGTAATTTTTTAGAATCATCGTTGTAAGTTTCTTTTTAAATATAGTTACAACTCACAAGTCAAGTAATTTTAATTTACTGTAGAATGTAGTCATGCATGTTGCTGCAGGTGAGACGTGCGCCTAGACCTATTTGTGATAACTAATGATTAATGAAACAAGTTAAAATGACTCATACCCTTATGAAATGTTTGTTGTTTTCAACATGTTCTCAAACATCTTGAGAGAAACACATCTAGACGTTCATAAGAAGTTGTATTTAAAGTAGAACATGAGGGAAAAATAGAAGATTTTTTAAAATTGACTTAAACAATGGCTTATACGAGATAATTTTTGATTTTCAATATAATCTAACCAACTAATTGATTTCCCATGCCACTTTTAGAAATCCAATATTTTCTCGTGGCATCAGGAAAAATTTCCCATTTCTATAACATATATAACTTGAATGCTGTAAAGATTTGGAGTAATGGGAGACAAAAAAAAATTGAAATTAGCATTGAAGGAGGTCTAACAGGGTGCACTTTGTGAGTATCCCATTTACTCATAAGCACGTTCAAAAATAGCGGGAAAATTTGGAAAGCTGACGTCAGAGGATGCATGCATGGGATCAGAGACGAACAGTTCTTATGCTCGGAGTAGTAGTAAATTCTGAAGCTTCTTTTAATTTTGTCACCATGCTGGTTCAAAATTCAAATCAAAATTTGCATGTAAATTTAGGGTAGGGTTGGCTTGCGTCCACGATTCAAGCTAAAATTCAAATCAAAATGTGCACTTTGAAAATTCAAGCTAAAATTTGGTTTTTCCACTATAATTTAGAAACTGTTTGGTCTGCAGTTAAATTTTAACATGCTAATAGAAAAATAGCCTATATTTGATAATTTTTGCTGTTTTTTCTCCAAATGTTCAGTCTCTATGATAAGTGGATCGTGGATTGACTAGTCAAATTTTGACTACTATAGTATTTTGCAATTTTTTGATTTGATTTTAGATAATTTTTTTTCATGTCACATAGTTAGTCATGAGAAAATTTTGATAACATTAATATTTGTGTCATTTAACTAGACATGAGTAGATTTGTCTTGGTCCGATCTACTCGCAATATACTACTTCGAATGAACACAGGCAGATCAAACTCTAGCAATTCTCCAGAAATGACACTACTCTATTAGATTACAAAATAGGAGTATTGCATTATCCACATTTAAAGTAGGGAAAAATAAAGAAAACAAGTATTAAATACTAGGCTAGGATCCCCTAAATTTACTCACTAGTCATCTCTTGATAAATTTTTTTACTGATCTAAATTATGCACTCAAGATCCAATCTTTACAAACCTTTTATGAGGTAGTTGCATCTGGCGACTTTTGCTTTGGCGGCCAAACAACATTTCGTGCATAAAAACAAAAACAAAACTAGTGATGCATATATTAGTATATCTTCTACATGTGATTTTGTCCCATGAAGAAACTTATCAAATGCCACGAGAGCAGTTTGGTTGTATGTGCGGTGTGTGGTTTGCCTCGTCACTTATAAGAAGTCAGATTAGAGTGTGGATAACATGTTCACTCTTGTATGTTTTTATGTATTTCTCTCTATAAAATATAGATCAGACTATTTTATGTAGATGATATTATAAAAGAAAAATATAAAAAATTATATAAAAGAAACACATACAAATCTTAGACGTCAAACTAATACAAAGCACCAAATAAAAAATAAGGTGGTTGTGGCGCTTAGCAAATATATGTTTGATTTATTTATATAACTTAGATTTCTATTTTTTTTTTGCAAACTTTTATTTTTTTTTTTCTTCTCATACAGGTAGAATTCGAACTTGAAATTTTTCAGGACTTAAATTAATGATGTCTTTATTTTCTCTAATCTTCTCAAATTTTTTTTATAGCGATTTGATACCTAAGCAAGAGAGTGTACATAGTGGTGTAAAGAATAAGCCTCCCACAAAAAACAGGCAGCACATTATATCTTTACATGGGATGCTCCCAACACGTACGCAAGATTATTATTCTTTGAGACCCAAGAAAAACAGGAGTCAATGATTGCTCACCACGAGGCTCTATTCCATTTCCAAATAAAAAAAAAAAAGTAACTCGTGAAGACTCTTGGATTATGAGATGTGATTATTGTAAATGATATTTTAAAAAAATTTAATTTTTTTTGGATGAACATATATACAGAAGTCTAACTGTTAACATTTTTCTCTCATCTCAACCTCTACTGTTCAAATCTTGATTGAATAATTCAAGACATGCCTGACTTTACCTTTAAAAAAATCTTGATGGTACGAGCACTACGAACCGTTATATTGTTCCAAAGTCTTGTGGTGTAACAACTAAGAAGAAGTGAAGGTACACACGTACAGCAATTAGTTCAGACACTGCCCTTTACTTTACTTTGCTTAAACATAATTACTACTTGCTTTAATGCAACGCGGCTGGCTCGGTAGCTGTCCTCCTCAAATTGTCTTCAATTTTAATCGAATTCATTAACGCTGCAAAGCCTTTCCGATCTCTCACGCCTCTTAACGGAAGAATCAATCAAAAAGATGTTAATTTGCACCAACCAAAAAGCCCTTTCATAATAGCTGCACCGACAATGCAGCACTGACGTTATAATCAGGTTGGCAAAATTTTTGTCATGTCAATATAATTTGCTTGTTCTTGGCCTATGTTTGCCAATTGGATTTGGCTAATTTTGTGGCCAAATTTTTTGTGTGTTCCGGTTTATGTTTAGATTGTGCCAAAATTTGCTCCACCTCTTGTTGCTAAATTATGGCTAGCTTTTAGCAAGAAATTGAATTGTTTTGACTAAATTTGCTAGTATGGGTTGAGCCAAATTTGATCAAACTTACAAATATTTTGGTGAACAGTATTAACAACAAACCAAACATGGCCGTAATTTTCACACCCATGATTTGGCAGCCCATCTCTCCCTTCTGTTTTTACGATGAGAGTAATTGCTTGGTTTGAAAATTTTTGATGCAGACAGAATCTGGCACCTATGATGTGATCCAAATATACCTTTAGGGGTATTGCAAAACTGCATTGTAGGCCATAAAATATCTTCAATGACTATGATTGATCTGGTGATTATTTTGGTTTTGAAACTTTGATGATTTGTCACTCTTCAGTCCCTACTTTACTGATCCTCCATCATTCAGACTTTTTGAATAAGCAATGGGGCCAAAGGAGGGAGATTAACATAAAACAAAAGATCAAAGCTTTAACATGTTCCATCAGAAAAACAGAGGAGAGGGAGCAAATAGGCATCTTGTCAAGCTTGTTGTTTAGCATGCACAAATTAGAAACATGTCCGCATAGATGCTTTATTATCTGTTTGGCTCGGTCTTTATTTCATCTTATGATGGTGAACAGAAGTTATAGCCGGAGTCAAACATGTAGCTACTTCACGTTTAACTTACAGCTATCAACTAAACAAAAGTCTAAGCCAAAATTGAGCAGGTTCTGTTGTTTCTAACTCTCATTTACACATTTTTAAATTTGCATGTTAGATTTCTTATTAAATAGTTCCTTCGGTTTATCTAAGAAGGCTACTTTCATTATTTATGATAGAAAACCCATAAAAACTAACTTCTTAGAATTAAAGGAGTCACAATTAGATTAAACATGCCCTTTCACTGGCAAAATTTATCCATCTATGGTATTACTATGCTAGACAAGTAGACAGTATTTTCATTAGTACAGTTAGTTTTATGTGGGGTTTGTTTGGTTTGGGTTGCCTTATTTGTTGGGACATTCAGACAAATGGCCCCACCATAGGCAAGATCAGGGCAGCTAGTAATGTAAGACCTTTTCAAATAAAAGATCTAAAAGGATTGATAGTTTAAAATTTAGGTATCAGTAAGCCACATTCTTGCTCCAACAGAATACCTATCTTGATTCCTATTTTAGATATTACTGCAGAGAATTAGTAAATTTAGTTATTCTCTCTTCTCTACTTATAATGTTTTGGAGTTTGGAGATTCTGTTGGAGAGGACAGAAATATAGTTATAGAATCTTTTTAGGGAAGTATATATAAATGGGGATATAGAGATTCGATTTTAAATATTACTGTTGAAGAAGGTCTAATGAAGATAATTGTATGTACTATGCCTGATGACAAATTGTGTACCTTATACTTCAAAGCATACTTAATGTATCAGTAACACACTTTTTATATATTCTTGTGTCCAACTCAAAATTGAAGGAAAAAAGAAAAGAAAAGAAGTTGTCCATGCCTTAAAAAAAAGAAAAAATTCAGCTTCATAACATTGTAAAAAAATCACGTCAATAAAATACTACTAACTGTGAGACTAATATGTGGGAGTGTAGATTTATATATGTTAAATTCTAACTTTTTGCAATGTTACGAAACTAAGCCACCCTAAAAAATTGCACAATTTGTAAAGTGCATGGGGGAGTTAAGGGGGTGATCTGCACTCCCTTCTAACTAACCACTAATGTTTTAGGATTTGCAAAATTTTCTTAAGAACTGAAGTGCTTCGAAAAAAAGAAAAGAGAAAACCAAAAAAAAAAAAAGAAGTTGGTGATGCAAAAGAGAATGCTTGAAAGACAAGTTGGAATGGGACCACATCAAAGAAGGGTTTCATGCATGATGTGCCTATAAATTGCGTGGCCATTAATTATGCTGTTATTCGGATGGTAAGTGACCACAAGGGATTTGGAGATATCCTAAACTTTTTTGTGAAAATGATATGAGATCATGTGAGATGAAAGTTCAAGTTTGTTGCTTGATTAACAAGTTTGCTTGGGATTGAGAACAGAAACGTCAGTTCACGCTAATCCTTTTGGACGAGGACACCTCAAGCAAAACTGCTTGCATCATGAAACAATCTTTCTTCGTTTCCCAAAAAGCTCTACCTAATCGTTTCTTTTTAAAGTTTTGAGCTAGAGAACGGGAACTCTCACTCAAAAATCTCTTAACCAATCCTTCGCAACGAAGATTTAAACCTATGATCTTTTACACAACAACGAATAGTTTTAACTGTTAAACTCTCACATGATCCATAAAAACCCCACCTAGACATAAACAACAAAATTTCTGTAATACTAAATGATTGCCAAAGAATTAAGATACATCTTCGATGTATATATCATTAAGGACACAACCACCCTTCCCTTTATACAAATTAGTACATGTTACTTCTATTAATCAAGGATAAAAAAGTGTTTTTGTTCGTTAACCTTGTATTGAGAACAGCTCACTTGTAAAATGTTTGATGGCATTGATAAGGATAGTACGAATGCTAGCTGATAGCACACCTAACAAAAGCACTATACCAAACCAATCCCACCCACCCACCACACCCCCCACCACCACCACCACCACCCCCCCAAATCTAGTCCCTTTTATTAATTTCTTTGAGACCAGCTAGATATATCTGCTTAGTACTAACCAATCACCATGACTAAGATTAGATCCTAAAACATTTCAGAATCATTTGCTCAGTCTGACGTTAATGTCTCTTTCATGCATAATTCGGTGAATAACTTTTCAAAGTATAATATTGAATTTTAAGAAAATAACACATTTGGTAAGTGGTAAATGGAATAAAATGAGCCGTATCTTTCTTTTTCCTTCGAAGAATTATGCAATATCTTCGCATCCACAAATACACTGAAGTGTACTATTATTAAGATCAGGGTCATGCTTGGAAGAATTTAACGACCAAAATTTTGCCAAGTGGTCTTGAGCCCTGCAAAACACTCAAATATACTTACTAATCTTGAGTAGGTTCAATAGCATTTAGATTGAGTTAAAAACTAGTGTTTCAATTCAACCAACTACATATTGATTGAATATTTTTATATTTGAGTTTCTGGCCTTTTTGTTACCTAAGCCTTAAAATAATCTGTCCTACTCCCTTAAAAGGAACTGGAGAAGCAAATAAACTATCACTCAATTTGGTATTATGATGTATTTAGATTTCATTTAACATATTATTTTTAGATGTGACAATTTAACTGTAGGACGACACCTTTAGGGATTGGCCGTGCCAGGAAGATGTAATTTATTTAGAAAACTATTTGATGAAAATTTTATTTTGATAAAAATAATGAGCTTTGTAGCTCTTGAAAACCTTCATTTCAAAATTTTATTTGGATTTTCTAAAATTCAGTAAGATTGTGAGAGTACGTTCTGTTGTTTCAGAGTGTTTAGGGGTTGGTATAGATAGAGCTAGTGATGCTCTTGATAGCCTTGTGATTCGCTATTGCTTTTGCAATGGTTAACTTGTGTATTATGGCTAGTAGCCTAAGTATTTCATGCACTAAAGTAGTTTGCATTATTTTCTGCATTGTTGTCTTAGTTGGCCCTAGATAGTTAGATCAGCCCAAACTTCTTTTTCAGAGCCACCATGGTTGATACAAGAAGAAGATCTCGAAGCAGTGGAGAAGACAGAGAACAGACTCCTCAGGAAGAAGATATTATGACAAGAAACCCTTTGTTTCAGCAAGGATCTCAGAGTTCCAATCCTCCACAGAAGGAAAATATAGAGGGAGAGGATCGGAAGAGAAGAATGCCTCAACAAGTGCAACCACAACTAAACTCAACTAAAAGGAGAATTCTACTGCCTCTAGTTTTCAACCATCATACCAGACTCCCAGACCAATAAGAATGATGTGCCCCAATTGCAAAGGAAACCACCTTCAGAAGAGCTGTCCTCACGCGAGTGTCCAATGTTTTCATTGCGGACAGCGTGGGCATCGCAAGGAATTCTGTCTTTGGATTCAACTCCCTAGTTCCATAGCCAGATCTCAGGTAGAAATGCAGTTAGTAGCACCTAGAACATCACCACTGCAGAATCTCAAGAGAAACCTACAAAGAAGAGGAGCCATGTTTACCAGAAGCAAAGGAAACCCTTATATGAACATTCAATGCTATCACTGTTGGCAGCGTGGACATCGTAGAGAATTTTGTCCTTGGACTCAACTTCCACCATCCATTGTCAGGATACAGGCAAGGACACAACCAGAAGCACCTAGAGTACCAGTGTCACAACCACAGAATTTTAGAGGAACTCCACCAGGAAGAGGAGGAAGCCTGGCCTACCGAGGAAGAGGAAGAGATGAAACACCAACAGCAATGCCAGGAGGAAAGCTAAACTACACTTCCATCCAAGAAGCAGGAAACACCACCGACATCCTTCGAGGTAGATTTTTGACTTAGTTCGCATC
Organism: Pharus latifolius; assembly: GCA_019359835.1. Classification (NCBI taxonomy): domain Eukaryota; kingdom Viridiplantae; phylum Streptophyta; class Magnoliopsida; order Poales; family Poaceae; genus Pharus; species Pharus latifolius. The sequence goes on from CM033320.1 coordinate 8,750,750, forward strand.
TGCCTTAATACTATTTGATTCTGGTACTACAAGTTCATGTTAAAAGCAATTGCATCTAAAGTTGAAATGTATATGGAGCAAGTATCTTTAGAATATTCCATGTCAGATTATATAAGTTCAGTGGGAAATCATTCAGAACAAGAAGCTACTTGGAAGAAGGAAGAGAATTTTCAGCAAACCTATCTCTATTCTTATCTTTCCTTGCTTTAGGTAAATCTCGGGGCGAGATTTCTTTAACGAGGGTAGATCTGTAACATCCTGAGTTTTGGGGTGAAAAGTTTTTTTTCTTAAAAGTCATGCATGCATATGTCTCTTCTAGATCAACCAAATCAGCCTCAGCTTTATTCTGTTCTAGCCCTAAAATCTCCAAAATCTATCCTGTGAACCCAAGTCAAGATCTGACTTTCCAGATTTGATCTATCAGTTATCCTAAATCTAAAAGCCTTCAGAACCCAGATTCAATTCCATCTCTAACTTCCAGATTTTTCAACTCCTTTCTGTTTTCGAAAACAGAATATCTTTTATTACCTAAATACCCTAAGTTTCAGAAATTCAGATTTAATCAAAATCTTAGCCAAGATCAGAGCAGATTATTCTTGGATTACGATCAAGGGTACGCCAATACCTTAATCCAAAAAGTTGGCAGCCAGATTTCATCATCTAGACTCTTTTCGCAAATCAGTCCAAGAGTATCGCAGACCAGTCCTTTTCCAGATTTTCCAGAAGCCTAAAAAGGCAAAATGTTGCAAATCATCTCCAAATTCAAATCTGATTCAGGGAACACCTCCCAAATACTTTTCAACACAAATTCTTCTTTTATGAGTATCTCAAAATTAAACCCTAAATCCCAGAATTCGAGATCAATAAGAATCAGACTTATTTTACCCTAACTTACTCTGTTTTCAGTTCATATCAAAAATCATCCGAACATCTCAAATTTTATCTTCTATCTGTGCCAAATCATCTGTTGAATCAAGTCTACCAGATCAGTGCAATAAATCTCAGATTTAACCTTTCAAATCATCAGATTTACATTTCAGTCCAAATCAAGAAATCAAGTATTGCAAATTAGCCCAAATTCGACCAGGCCAACTGCTGTGCACGACCAGAGCCTCGCCGTGATTCCTTGCGCCGTGCTCGCTCGCCGCCGGCCAAGCCTCGCCTGAAATTGTGACCGTGCATGCTTGTGCGCACGTGTCCGTGTCCTAGCCTTCGCCGTGGCAACGCCGTGGCAGCGCCATTGAACAACACCTGCTCCTGTGCGCGACCAGCAGCAGCCATTATCAGTATCTTCTTGCCACGTTGCTTGCTTCACCAGCCCTTGTCATCACCGCCTTGCACCGCCCGACATTGTTGAGTCCCGATGTAGCACAGCTTTGCCTCGCCAGTGCGCCGTCGCTTCACCGCTCGCCGTTGTTGCATCTGTGCCCGGCAAATCTTGTCAACTGACACCAATTTAATGCTGTTTAATCCTTGCAAGCTTCGCCCACTGATCTATTTAAGCCACCAGTACCTTGTATCATTTCCTCTTCACCAGAACTTGATCAAATTTCCAAATCTCTTCGCTGTCGTCGTCTTCTCCGGCGAGACCAGCTCGAGGCCTCACGGTGACAGCACGCTATACTGCATCTCCTGCCAAATTAACAGCACCAGTGAGTTCCTCTCATCTCACTTATCATGCTGTATCATTTAATTGCTCACCGGTGACCTCTAACGCCGGCGATCACGGGAAATTCCCGATTGCCCTGTTCCGGCAATGCAGGCCAAATTACTTCGAATCAACTTTCGATTCTGTGGAAGACAATGATCAGTGAGACATTTCCAGCAAGCCTGTGCATCTAGATCTCCAGATTGAGCTTTAATCGAAGCTTTCCCCAGATTTGAGTTTCTCCAGAAACCGGCGATCGTCGCCAGGCTTCTCCGGCCATCCTGCGGCCAAATTGATTGTGCAGGTGACTTTCTCTTACCCTTCTATCACTCCTCAAGCTTGGAATTGAGTTCATTCGGCCTAAATCGAAAACCCCCAAATGGCAGTGCTTCTTCTCCGGCGTCGATCACCGGAAAGCTTGTTCCAGCCATTTCAGCCCTAGCCACTTTGTCCTTCAGGTGTGCTTCAACCTCCTGAGCATATTTGTCTTCTATCCCGATCTTTGAAACTGTCCAGATTTTGAGTTATAGCCATGCCAAGATTTTGTCCAGTGGCTTCACTGTGCCGTGTCGCCACCACACTTCTCCTTTGAATTTCATCACCTTCCAACCATTTTCACCTTTGGATCCTGTTGAATGATTTATTCCTGTTATCCTTGCCTACCTCCCAGACAAAGTGGTGCATCATTTGGAGCCCCAGATCAAAAGTTATGCCAAGCCCTAGTTTCTGGCCATGTCAAGATCAATGCCAGACTATGTCAGTCAATGGCATTAGCCCTTTTCACTTCCTTCCAGATGTGCATTTTGGGCATAACTTTGTCTCTTAGATTCCTGAGGTTGTGATTTACATTTTCTTCTTCTATCACAACTTGATTTGAGCCCTTGAAATGCATTTTATGCTAAACCCTAGTTTTTGACACTATCCCAGTGCATGCCAGCCAATGGCATTGGCCTTGTTTACCCACTTCTGATTGTGCATTTTGAAAACCACTTTGTCCACTAAATTTGTAGAGTTATGATCTACATTTTCTTCTACTGTCATAACTTGAGATAAGCTCTCTAGTTTTCCTTAAAGTTATGTCAAAATCTTGATCCGAATGTCAATCTGCTGACATTCGCTGTTTTTTATTAAACCAACCACAAAACTGATGTTCTTATTGTAACCTTGAGATCCTAAGAGCATCTAACACCCATCCTTAGCCAATTCCTTGAAACCCTAGACTCTCGACTCAGTTCAACTTGCAATCTCAATTATCTCCAGTATCGTTTAGTTATCCTTGTTAAGCATATCTGCATATAGATCCTAAATCATTTTAATATATAAGTAATATTTGTGTGTATTGTTTGTTTGTCGTCGAGCAGATCCAGAAGCTAAGTTTGAGGACTTCACTGTTGATCCGTTATCAACTGCTGTTTCTTACGACGCGGAAGGCAAGTCATATCCTTGGTCATCTTGAACCTATATTTTAAATGTTGCTAAAACATAACCTTGAATATAGATAATATTGCATGAGAAAAATTGAGAATGGTTGATTTATAAATTGGCAGTACTAGACTGGTTATCTGTGAAATGTGAAATAAACAAGTTTTGAGCCATAAACTATTATATGTATTTATATACTTATATTCATGAAATAAAACCCCTAGCCGTGACCAGAAAAATGGTATGGAATGGTGGTAGCACTGGAGGTGTTAAACTGCAAAGGAATGCAGGCACTGAAGGTGCAGGGTTGTGGATGGTCTGGTCACTGGCATATAAGGACTAGAACCTTGTGTTGTGCGTCTAGTGGCATGAACAACGTGCTAACCGCAAGCCTGGTATGGGACATGCCTGAACAAGTACTTATGTGGATCGCACATGAAACCCCTGCATGAGTTGTGTTGTGATGATTGACATAAGGGACGGTTCCCACACTATCACTGAAGGTGATCTGGAATTTGACCCAGCAATGGGGAAATGAGTAAGGGTGGGGGTATAGTCCGCCACAACTGTGTTTCGCGAGAGATCCACAGGGTCAGGGGTGAAGTGTGAGAAAAACATAATAAAAGTTCTTGTTATTTCCACCTTGCCGCTCACAATATGAAGTGAGTCAGGGGTCAAATCATTTTGTTATGATAGGAAAGGTTTGAAAGTGGAATATCTTGCAGGTAAATTGGTACCTCTCTGCAGAATTAAAAACGTATTCGAATACTCCGAGCTCCCGGGTTTATAGGAGTCTGCTGCGGTGGATTAAATCCACGGGGTGTGACACAAATATCTTATTTAATTATTCGAATACTATTGTTATTTGATAACCGCTAAAATAACAATAGTATCTTATTTAATATAATAAATATCTTATAACTATTATATTCCATAACACAGCACAAAAATCACACTCTAATCCAAAACAGTATCCGTATTAAGAAAGTAAATAGACTAGTGAAAGAGAAGGATATGGTAATCTAATTAAATATTATATCAACCTCAACTTGAAAAGGCAGCAACAATCACAATCAGTAACACTAACAAACAAATACAAATGTGGGGAAAAAGCTAACATGCAAGATAGCATTCGCCGTAACAAATGCAGGCCTAATTCTAATATACCACATATCCTATCTCTAAAAGATTCTTCTATTACCCAATATTATTAGTTTCTCTTTTTGTTTTTGTTTTACGGATATCTTTAGTTTGTTATCTTATTTAGTTATGTCAAATATTGTCAATGATCAACTGCGGGGGGGGGGGGGGCATGACAAAAATATTTTAATTACAAACTAAATAATAAGTCAATTTGTAGCCCACAAATTATGAAGAGAAAGCGAGAAAACTTGACTTGCCAATTTGAGATCAAGTTTTTCATCTCTTCAACTTTGACTAAAAACACACAAAAGTTGTCAATTCTTGAGTTATGATTAAATTTTGACTTCAAATTAAACAAAATCCAAATTAGTAAGATATGATCAAATATTAGTGAGATAAATTGATACCACAAACCAAAGATATTCTATATATTTCTCCCCAAATACGGAGAGAGAAAACTCCACATTTCTCATTTTAAGGATGCTAATACTCAAAAGAGGCCGCAAAATAAGTGACCGCAATGCTGTTGCCAAAATATCGCCATCCATTTCACAAACATCAGATGGTGTTTATTTTTTTCTTGTTTGAGTCACACCCGATAAAACCTACGTGCACCTCACAAGCGTTGCAACCCAATCCATATGTAATCTTTTTGTCAACTTTGGATCGTAGGGCATAGAGGAGCTCCAATTCAAAACGATTCTCCACAGCATGGCATGCATCATAAAAAATGTAAGCTCCAAAAGAGAAGATGCAAAGTGCAAACCTCATTATCATAAGAAACTCACCCCTATCATTCACACATTCAATAAACTTATGTCAGCATGGACCAAGAGAATCATTGCTCGTTTGCATAACTGGAGTAAATATAGGTCTGAGCTACCGCACAATGTTCCACTGTACCTTTTTTTAAATTTTTTTAGAATAGGATTTGGTTAGTTGACTATAATACTTATTTAAAAGTTGAAAGCTGCAAATATATGAAAGATTATGGATTAAAATTCAAATATTATCAACTTAATCTTCAAAAATAATTATAATATTCTACACACTTGAAACACGGGATTTAAATTTTCGTCTTCACTGTCTTTCTTAAATTCTTTTCTTGAGGTAATCCTTATTATTCTTCTTATTCCCCAGCAACCAACTAATTTATATCTCTACTAATGTGTGAAGATGAGCAAACTTTTTAATCTTATTGGAGTGTAAGAGTTTGTTCATATAAACTGGAGTTGGAACTTGGAAGCCAGATCCACCAATCTCCATCATTTCCATTATCCAAACCGGAAGACTAGCATCCTAAGATGTCAACATATTTCCCAAAATGCCAGCGCACACACCGACACTTTGTGGTTGGCATAACCAAGAGTTGGCATGATGGTAGCCCCACTGATACACTATAATGCAAACAATTGAAGTTTAGATTTCAAACACTGGATCCAAAAATGAGCTTTCATACCTATTGCATGCAGACAAAGTTGGCATCTGACCATGCAGAAAATGTCATGTATATATCCATGCTCTGCTAGTTCATCCACTGCTTTGGCATTTTGGTTGCTGCCTTCATCTTTCTGCAACACACTGTCGACTATACTGTCAGTAGAAGAACAAAATCAGCTGAGACAAGAACACATTTAACATGGGAACACAGCAATACAGCCAAGGTGCTCTTAGTGACAGCCCACATGAACTTTTCCTGTTCTTGAAAGTCATCTAACCATCAACTTGTCATTACTGAACAAAGGGGCATACAGCAAAGAATATATCTGACATGCGCATGTTTGTGAGTGGGAGAAAAGTGTAGATCACTGGGACCATACCATGGTAGGAAACAGCAGAGGCAGCACAACACTCCTTTCCATGCGCTATTCGATCATAACGACTTCGATGCTGACTTGTGTCTTTCTGATCAGGTTTATAGTTGTACCATGTACTATGCACCAATGCAATACAAATCTGCAAGTGTAAACTGTCCATAATAGTGTGCAATAAGCACTAAAGATCCAACCCTGGATCACTCTGAATAGATCAATCATGATGTATTTGATAAGCACAATCAGCTTTCTCTGCTTCTTTGCTTTGCTTCAATACTATTTTAGGTGCATATGGCTCTAAAAGGATCTTGCATGATAACATTGATGGATGAAGACACTTCAACTACTAGCACTATGGTGGTCCATATCAAATTTGTCCAACAAAGATGGGGACTAGTATCATTTCAGTAGCTCAGGGCCCATGAATAAGCATTAGCAAGTGCACGAAAACAAACTTTTTATTATTGATTACTTATGAATAATTTTTCATGGAAGAGCTTGATATAGAGGACTGAACACATCACCTTGGTACCTTAGGACAGTTTATTCTTCTCTATATCTCACTCTTGCAGAAGATGTAGAAACACATACAAACAGCTCTGCTAGCTGTGAAGTACAGACAAAAAAAATGAAGCTTTCTCAATCTAATCCTGAGATAAATTTCACGATCTCCATCCATTTAAATGTTCGATAGGTTTTCAAGGAAGTCTATTTGAAAATGTAAAAGACTCCAGCCAAGATCTACACAATCTCATCCATTTTAGGAATAGTCACTGTTCAGCACAAACTCCAACATCTCAGCAAAGTTGTGATTGGAAGATATTTTCACAAGTTACATAAAAACTAAGGTCAATAAATGTATATTTGTTGACTTACATAAACAGTAAGTTTTACAGAGAACTTTTAGCCAATCATGCATGAACAATATGAAATGAAAATCTCATAATATTACACGACATTAACTAGAAAAATTTAGCAGTACATTTGGATCATTATTAGGGATGCAATGAAATTCGAAAACAATGAGTGCCAACAATCAACATTGACGAACTAAAAGAGCAAAGCAGTATGAATGAGCACTGTAGTTAAACAAATTTCATTTTAAATATTTCCTACTCTCAGTTAGTTGCAGATTTTTACTAACGATACATTGTAATGAAAGGCACAGCTCTACAGGACATGGTTCTATTTAAGCGTTGATGTCTTATCACCAAAAAAAAAAAAAGTTGATATGGACATCCAGCATCCAACTTAATCAAATAAATTCAAGATCAACCTAAACACCATTGCCAAAAAGATAATAGATGCTTATGCTCAGATGCAAATTCCATATAATGTTTCAGGAAGAACAGAGATCTCTCCACATCATGCCTTGCCAGCTACAGGTATGGATGCCAGTGAGAAGATGCAGGAGGGCAAACAAGGGGCAAGATTTTTCTTCCCAAGAAAAACAGAATATTGGCTCGTTTGCCATCCACCATACCTCTGTTGGCTGGTCTGCTTGCTTATAGGCCATCACCAGCTTACTTGACATGACTTCCATTACTAATATACCAGTAATATGAACAATGGTTGGATCCCACAAATAGAACATGCCAACAAAATCATATATTCCAAATAAATAGTAAAACGGCAAAAATAACGCAGTAAGGAACACCCAGCATTTGTCTTTAACTAACCTCCTACCGAATATACTAAAAGTAGTAGTCACTAGAAGATGCAATAACTACTTAAGAATGGAGAACCAAAAATAAAGTGTACAGATTGCACGGTAGCTAGCCCCTAATTAAAGAGTAATGATTAAGTACTAAACATTTAGAAAAATCATATGAAGCAACACAGGGTGTTATACTTAACTAAAAGAAATCTGTAGCTTCAGTTGATTAAATTTGCATAGATGTATGTCAGAAGTGTACTTGCTTTCTATGATGTACTAAACCAAACAAAAAACAAAACACATTATGGTACAGAATCATATAGGGAAAACTGCCTCTATTTTAGAAGCTAATTCTTGACCTTATGGATAATAAGGAAACAATGTTATCACTCTTCAATAGTTACCACATGGTTGAGTTAAGAAACCATATCTTTGTGCATAAGAATTAAGGATTAATGCACGGGTAAACATTAGATGTTCAATAAAAAAAAAAAGATCCACCATCGTACAAGCTTTCCAGAAATTTAAAATTTGGAACTATTATTGCCTCCAAATTCTAAGACCTAGATTGGGCATAGATTAAATTTCCAATGTTACAAGGATAAAGTTCTCCTTTAGTCCATCGGACACAAGAGTTGTAACATAAAAACAACAGCATTAGACACCAAACACAAAATTGTTACACAAATAGGAGAAATAATGAGCTACATTAAAAAAAAAAGTATAATTCAGCATACAAAAACTATGATATTTTTTCAAACATATTAGATATCAATGAAGGAAAAGAAAAGGAAATGCCCAAAAATTTGCATCCAAAAGTTCTGAGTGTTCACAGGATTCAAGTTCCTTAGGGAATGGATATGTGTGAACAGCACTCTTCATAGTGACTACATCAATAACCAGGTTGAAATTGTCAGCAAGAAACCCATAGTTCCCAGACCATACATCACAAGAGTGTCAGAATTCTTGCCCTCCAGCCTTTTAAGTAGGACCTCTGTCCATCTTCTTAATTGTGCCTCCTGCATGTTGCAAAGAATTAGCTTCCGAAAATAACAATATATCAAAACTTACTCAAACTCACTTTCATCTCTTCAATGTTAGATCTTGGGCTAGCCTCATTTTGTAACATAGCATGATCAAGTTGGTCATCTCTCATGGGCAAAGGAATTTCAGCATCATATGCAGTTGAGAAGCCTGTGTAGGCTGAATCTGTGTGAATAGTCTTCATAACTGATCCAAAGAAATTAGTGACAGGGACCTGATAAAAGACAAAATAGGAGAAGATGCTCAATTTTCAACAATAGAATTGTCAATTAGTAATAAATATCAGCTTGTAATTACCTCATTTAAGGGCCGCTCATAAAGATCCATTCGGTAATAGGCAGTAGACAACAGCATAGAAGGATTGTATGAATTGAAAAGGCTGACATGTCAAAAAAATGATGTTACAACACAACACACTGTTTCATTGAAAAAAGGGCAGATGATATCACACTTTCAAAAATAGTAACAGTTGTTCAAACAGAGTAACAGTATGTCGAACAGATCATAAATTCATCAGCATATAAATGAAGTTTTTGGAAACTGCAAATCACTTGAATATTGTCAGCACAGGCTGCCTTTTCTATAACTAGATTGTATGCTAATTCTACATAATTGATATAGAATACAAATGCTGCATTGCTTTTAGAAATATAAGATAGGGTACATTTGAATGTTACTCCACAGAGTTTCCCAGCTATATTGCTTTAAGAAATACAACATTGAATACAGTTAGATGTTACTCCACACAGTAACCTAGCTATAGAATATAAGACCACTCACAACTGATTTCCAAAGGTTAGTAAAATCCACCAAAAACAACCTCTCTGCCTTAGAGCAAGTCACTTGCAACAAACAAGAACTATTGGTAATCAGTTCTCAGTATTTTGTGTCTTCTTGCAACTTCATAGCAGAATTATGTCAAATAGTCACAAACTCACATATCCTCTTTCTACTTTAGTGTTTCTTTCCATTCTTAACCCATTCCATACATTGAATAAGTTAGGTACTATTCTTATCTCCTTAAGACAGACTATTTAGTAAACAAAGAAAATACAGATTCACTGAAGGGTGATGTTATTAATCTGATCCACATTTGCCATAAATGAATTTCAACTATTCCAGTGGGGTACTAAACAAAGCATTCTGAAACAGAAAGAAGTCCAACTATGGAGCACTTCTGTCACACAATCCGTTTTTATCGTGATTCAGCACCTAGACAAGTACTCGCTGCATCTCATGGAAAATGTCAAATGAAACAAGAACATCAACTATCTTAATATGGAAACCATGAGCCAACTTCTTTGAGTTAATACACCTGTCCAGGAAGGGTATCAATTAAAGTAACACAGAGCTCTATAAGCAAAAACTTTGCAGCTAATTAGTGCATCGAAGAACATTGAAATGAATTGCATTCCGCATGTGACAATTAAAGGGCTTGTGATCACAATATGCATAACATAAATGAACAGCATTTAAAGTCTGTTACCTGTTCAATGAGGCATTGCTATACATGTTTAGCTTCTCAAAGAAAGCAAGTGTGTAGAATGTAAACCTATCCACAACAGAAACACCAATCTGCACAAGAAAATAATCATTGATCAATTTCACGACAAGTATTAAGGCAAAAAGCATCAGCAAACAATATTCATGACAAAGCTGAATTGAACACATGTTCTCACATCTGAATCAAGATGGTGAGAGTAAGAATTTTCACCCTTCCTGCTGCTGCCAATCGCCAATACACCTGGTGATTGAAGCTGCAGGTGTTAAATATGTCAGATACAGCTGCAGGCATCATTTTCAGATACAGATGATGTGATCTGTTCTATTGAAAAGGCAGATTAGATTAGCTAAACTATCTTTTCTAAATATATAATCATGTGAAGTATAATTAAAATCAAGATTCTAAAATGCAATAAGTGATAAACAAGTGTTCACCCAACTGCTTAGCCCATAAGCTGCATGCAGCCTTCGGCCTCATATGTGACTGCAGAGTGGCTATTTAACAATACAAAGCATGCAAGTATAAACTATGGCCAATGAACATGTAGAAATATAACTATTCATCGACTAAAAGGCACAATGCAAGTTTCACATGTATTATTATTTTAGCTGTGACATCTTACTTGAACAAGAACATATAGCAGGGGCACACAATTATCATATTAAAGTACCCAAAAATTGTTAGTGTTCTAGACTTCTAGACAAAGCTACTTGGGATAAAATGATACTATGTTAGGTAGTTTTATGTGAAACTGTCTTGTGAAAAAAAAATGGGTCAATGACAATATGACATGGAGAAAAAACACACTCGATATTGTTTTCCAAAAAGAAACAATAAACTGCATCATAGCCACCATTAACCCTAGTATAGAGATCCGGATTCTCAACCCCTGATGAGTGAGACATGGCTATTCAGTAAAAGTGACTAAAGAAAAGAAATAAAAAGAAGGGAGAAAGGTTGAGCCGGGCCCCAAAGGTGGTTATGCAGAAAGGTTACCCTACCTCTTCTGCTTATGCAAATGCTTATGTGGTTACCTAAATCTCATTGTACTTCTATTGCTTAGAATAGCTATGTCTAAAGTTTGAGTACAATACTATGCCTGCTAATTCAGCCTTTTTAACATCCATTGTGCAGTAACAAGTATTTTGCTAGCAGCAGATATGCCATTGAGAACCGAAAACAGTTTATGAATGTCAGGAGTTTTCCCTTCCCATATATAACTTATAACAGAAAAGTGTGTTACAAGTTACAACTTTCCTTCATTCGGGTCAACAATGTGTACATGTTGCCGCAGATTAGTAGAAACTAGAATAGTGAAACATACCTGAGAAAAGAGAGTAGCAGCTTGGCAAGTATCTACCATTATCAGCAACTCCTTAAATCTGAAGGCCAGCACAAGGAGAAAAGGTGAGAAATCAACTAACTGCAAAAAGAGGCGGGGTTGGGGAGAAACTGTTGACAATCAAAATAATTCATTGAGTTTGATCTGTTAGAGTTCTACAATTGAAAATAAGAAACAAAGGTGATTCAGACCACCAAGTGCACTGGAATACCCCACCTATGCTTCTCCTTCATTTGCTTTACCGCATCTGCTAAATCATGGCTCTGAAGTTCTTCAGAATCTTGAAACTTCAGAAATTCATCTCCACCATGGCCAGTCATGTACAAGAGAATATGGCTTCCTTCATCGCTTAAAAGACGCTTTGATCGTGGAACAGCACTTTCATGTCTGCCCGTCAGAACTCTCAAAAAGTTTTCAACTGTTACCTCATAACCTCGATAATCAACCTGACATTGAGAAATCAAATGGAGTAAACACCAGACTATGCGCTAAGATCAGATGTTATCCTTTAACCATATGGATCAGATTACATAGCACTAATGTATTGTGAATGGAACACCAAACTTTGTTTCTAAAAAACTACTAGACACCAAACAAACCAATTTTTATGAGATGGTATGATTCAGTGGTAAGATTTTCAGAACAGAGAGATTTTACCTCAACGTTATCACCATAAAGGTTTAGCTGGTGGTTCTCATTGTTGAAAACTCGTGCGGGATAACTGTTCCTAGAATTGCAAGCCATATCATCTGCCAACATAAGTATGATCCGCTCGTCAGGTATTCCTAGTCTCTTAACAGTCCTGAAAGCCAAAGTCTTTGCTAATAAGCAATAAGCTCTAGACAGGACAGGGAGAAACAATTGTACATGAATATATAACAACATGATACCTGTACAAAGATAGAGTATTGGCCATGTGTCGATAATTAAACCTGGAGAGCATTAACAACATTTAGTCAGAATTATGTAAGCTGGGGGATAAGGAGCCATTGCCAAACCCAGAATAGCTAAGTCATTCTATTAGTGAAGATGTGTCTAACTTGCATGCAATTTGGACCAAAACTTACAATAAAAAAAGACACTTCTTTCAAGTTCTTTTCATCACGGCTAACTGTTAAATAACAACTAATTAGAACCTGTGTAAACCTCACAATCTGCAAACTCCCCCCCACCCACCCACAAATCTTTCACTAGTCACTAAGACACTCGAAAGCATCCAAATCACTCCACTTGGATCAAAATCCTATCATCAAATGCGCCCCACTAGAACACAAAATGCCCAAATGAACCAGCCAACCCCCTAATCAGCTTCAGAAACGAAAACCTAACTTGCCGAGACCTCTCACATCTCCGTCCCTTACACCGCCACTGATCCAACATCCAAGCAAGCAAAGCGACAACAATTCAACAGTAAAACAACGCAACGGAGAGGTTTGGGGGAGAGGAGGCGATCACCAGAACCGGGAGGTGCAGACGAGCACCGCCCAGTTGTTGTTGTGCATCGCCGCCGGCGACGCCGCCGCCGGAGATATGGGGGAAGAGGCCGGCAGCAATAGAAGCAATGTTGGGAGAAAGAGAGGGAGTCTCCAGGGCTTAGAGCTCCGGCGACAGGACGCCATGGCCGCCGCCATCGCCGCCGGTGACGGAGACGCAATTGGAATGGGATAGTTCTGATGGGGATTCTTACGTACGGCACACAATATGCACGTTCGTATCGTGGTCGCGTGCGGCGCCTTCTGAATGAGCTGTCACGGTAACCATTAACACGTTTTCTATTCGTGATGGCGCATTTGAACGAACCGCTTTAGTGGCTTACTTACGTATTTTACGAATTGACGGAATGCATGGTCCCCATCTACAATTATGCGCTTTGCTCTGACACAAATTTGTGTGAATTAGATTCAAATAAGACTTATGTAAGAATCTTCCTCTCGTGTAGTAATGATTTAGATCATAATTTAATGGTTGTTAACTAGATCACATGTACAAACAACAAATTACACTACTCCTAAATTCCATTGAGCAAAACCCCACCTGTCATCTAGTTTATATGTAAATATGTTCAGAGTATATATAGCATTCTTGGATGCACAATGTCACTTATAGTGTTTGGTACCTACGCACCTATATCGTGCTTCGCTTAAATTCGGAAACACTTCACGTACAAGGTGTCACCACTGACTCAAGTTTCCAAAAGCCAGTACAAGCGGAGGATACAAGATGATGTTTACACACGCCACTCTCGTTTGCACTTCACAGTTTACACTTATGCTGTCTCCATCCCCGACGCATCCACGCGCTGACAAGCGGGCCCCACCAAGAAATATTATTAAAAAAATCGCACAGTGAAACCCGAGACGCCTGGCGAAGCAACCGAAAATTTGCTCTGACAAGTGGGCCCGGGACGCCTCGCCTCGCCACGCGTCCGCGTTGGAGTGGCCCGGGACGCCTCGCCTCGCCTCGCCTCGCCACGCGCTTTGTGGGCCCCACTGCGCGGCCCACGGGGAAACTGTACCCGCTTTTAATGGCGCCTGACAACTGGGGCCGAGACTGGAGTGGGCCCATTTGTCAGTGAGAGGGTAGCGAGTGAAAAAGTGCGCGACGAATGGGCCTGCGTGTGGCGCGGGAATTTCCTCTGGCTTCGTGCACCCGCGTTTAATGCCCCAGTTCCTCTGACATGTGGCCCTGGGAATGTGCTGGGCCCGCGTGTCAATGAGTGCCACAGCATTTTTGGTAATTACTAGCCGTTGGACGCCCGGGCCCACCTGTCAGCGGCTGAAATTTATACCGTTTGAAATATAGCCGTTTAATTTTAGCCGTTGGATTATTTTATTCATTTGTGAGCTAAAAAATTCATAAAAAATCTAAAAAAATCACAAAAAATTACAGAAAAATCCTGATAAATCCTGTGACCCTGTGGCTATAAATAGGAGCATGTTTCAGCTCATTTGGACAACAGCAAAAATCAAAACCTCACATTCAGCCCTCTTTAGCTCATCCGATATTTTCCGAAAATTTTTCCGATGGCCAACAATCCCCCCGGCGGTTACGTTAACTGGTTTGGGGAACCAAACGAAGATGACGACAACTCCAACCCGCCAAACAGCCAAAATCCGCCCAGTTCTCAGGCCCCTCCCCGACCATACCCGATGTACTATCCACCGTTCCCTCAACCCCCTCCATACGGCCAACCATATCCATATTCACAGACATACGGGCAAGCCCCCTACGGCTCTTACGGCCAAAATCCTCATTTTGTTGGAGTTCCGAGCATGTGTGCAGAACCGTCGCCACCCGAAGCACCGAGAGCCAGATCTCGCTCGACATCCGTATCAGAAACAGGCAGTCCACATAGCACTGCTGCGGTCGTTCTGACGGACGACGACAACGCGGGCAAAGGCGAACGAACCACTGGAGCACGGCGCAAACGAATGCTCTGGTCCCAACAGGACGACATGCGACTTGTGAGTGCTCATATAAATTACATAATTTGTTGTTGCACAGTGTGTTATTCAATTTAAATTTTTCCTCCTCCAGATCAGTGCATGGCTTAATAACTCTCTCGACCCGGTCGGTGGGAACAATCAAAAATTTGACCAGTACTGGGCGAGGGTGGCTGCGTCGTACAATGAGAGCAGTCCTCCCGACCGTAGACGAGACATCAGGCACTGTAAAGACCATTGGCAAAAGAGCAATAAGAAAATTGTTCAGTTCAATGGTATCTACTGCAGGTTGCGCGATGCCTACGCCAGCGGTCGTTCCGATGACCAGCTGATGTCGCAAGCACGCGATATGTACAAGTAGGAGGCGGGTCAGGTGTTCATCCTAGAGCATTGGTGGAATGCCGTACGTGGTCAGCCGAAATGGTGCCACAGCTACTTGGATTCGTCGAAACGGAGTCGGCTCAGCGAAGAAGGCGGACACACGTCGTCATCGACCAACGACGATGACCCCGTCGAGCTTCCACGACCGAGTGGGCGGGACGCGGCCAAGCAGAAACGGAAGGATAAGAGTAAACTGGGTGAAACATCAGATGATATGGGCCGAGACGCCATCGCTGCAGCCGGATATTTGGATGAAGTGAGCAAACGAAGAGAGAAGGCGTCATGTCTAAGGTCATTGACGAAACTGGTGTCCATGGACACATCCAATTTCTCTGAGGCCCGTTTGGCGGCGCATACAGCTGCATTAGAGTACGCGACCAAAATGCTTAACAACAAGGATTAGGCCTTTCGATGTATCTTTCGTTTGTAACGTTTCACTTGCACTATTAATTAAGGTTGTTTTTGATTTAACTGTTGCAATTGTTTCGTATTTAGTTGTACTAACTGTTCCAACGGCTAAAATCCAAAAGAATCGATCACATGCGCCGGTTCCAACGGCTAAAATCCAAAAATATGGATCACATGCGTCGGTTCCAACTGATAAAATCGAAAGCATCGATCACATGCGCCGGTTCCAACGGCTAAAATCTAAAAGTATGGATCACATGCGTCGGTTCCAACTGATAAAATCCAAAGCATCGATCACATGCGCCGGTTCCAACGGATAAAATCCAAAAGTATGGATCACATGCGTCGGTTCCAACTGATAAAATCGAAAGCATCCATCACATGCGCCGGTTCCAACGGCTAAAATCCAAAAGAATCGATCACATGCGCCGGTTCCAGATTTGAGCCGTTGGAAGCGACGCATGTGATTGATACTTTTGGATTTTAGCCGTTGGAACCGGCGCATGTGATCGATGCTTTGGATTTTATCAGTTGGAACCGACGCATGTGATCCATACTTTTGGATTTTATCCGTTGGAACCGGCGCATGTGATCGATGCTTTGGATTTTATCAGTTGGAACCGACGCATGTGATCCATACTTTTGGATTTTAGCCGTTGGAACCGGCGCATGTGATCGATGCTTTGGATTTTATCAGTTGGAACCGACGCATGTGATCCATACTTTTGGATTTTAGCCGTTGGAATCGCGCATGTGATCGATGCTTTGGATTTTATCCTTTGGAACCGACGCATATGATCCATACTTTTGGATTTTGGCCATTCGAACCTGCGCATGTGATCGATGTGCTTCTCTCCCTATATATTCGAAGCCCTGATGCCATCATTTATCACAATTTCAGTGATATCATCTACACAACTGAGAGCTTTGTTTCTTAACCACATACAGATCTTACCTTGTCCAAAAAAATGTCGTCCAGTTCAAGCACAAGCAGTGCTGAGAATGAAGCCTTTGAGCAAATCGAAGACTTTGTGGCGGGGTTCGTACAGAGGGCGTTTACGGAGGCTAGCACAAATGCTGGTACCTCACGCCGCCGCCGAGGCGCCCGAAGATACATCGAAAGAGATCGCGAAGGCGGTCATAACCGTCTGTTTGCGGACTACTTCGCCGACGTACCCATCTACCCCGGGTACCTGTTTCGCAGACGGTTCCGAATGGGGAGACCCCTCTTCCTGCGAATTGTTCAAAGTCTTGGGGAGTGGTCCCCCTACTTCACTGAGAGGACAGATGCCCTTCTTCGAAGGGGGCTGTCTCCCCTGCAGAAATGCACCGCGGCATTGCGGATGTTGTGCTACGGCTCCCCGGCTGATGCTGTCGATGGGTACGTGCGCATCGGAGAGTCGACGGCCGTCGAGTGCCTGGAGCTTTTTGCTGAAGGAATCGTCGATCGATTCGGGGAAGAGTATCTCCGTAAACCTACTGCCGACGACCTCCGGCGTCTGCTCCAGGAAGGGGAGGATCGGGGGTTCCCAGGAATGCTGGGAAGCATCGATTGCATGCACTGGCAATGGCGCAATTGCCCCGTTGCATGGAAGGGCCAATTCACCCGTGGTGATCAAGGAGTCCCTACAATCATACTTGAAGCGGTTGCGTCCAAAGACCTTTGGATATGGCATGCCTTCTTTGGTGTCGCGGGATCAAACAACGACATCAATGTGCTGAACCAATCCCCCCTTTTTACTGCTGAGTTGGCCGGTCGATCTCCTACTGTCCAATACTATGTTAATGGGACAGAGTACAATATGGGGTACTACCTGGCAGACGGTATTTATTCCGAATGGGCTGTTTTCGTGAAGACCGTACCCTTACCCCAAACAGAAAAACTCAGGTTGTTTGCACAACAACAAGAAGGGGCAAGAAAAGATGTGGAGCGAGCTTTCGGGGTCTTGCAAAGCCGATTCGCTATTGTTCGCGGCCCCGGGCGATCTTGGCGACGAAAAACCCTTGCCAATATTATGAAAGCGTGTGTCGTCCTTCATAACATGATAATCGAGGATGAGCGGCACTGTCATGACCCGATGGATGTATCCTACGATACTGGGGGGACATCTACCGTAACGCCGCCACCTATCCACGCCAGTGCTCCACCAAGCTTTCAACAGATGTTAGCTCGAAATGAAGCGATCCGCGCTCGGCCAACACATCACCGACTGAAACAGGATTTGATCGACCACATTTGGCAGCGTTTCGGGGGCGACGATACCGACGAGTAGTTTTTTTTGAGCCCGTTGATGGGCGAATGTATTCAAATTTTATTTAGTACTTGTCATTTTTTTTTCATGTCCCGTTTATGATTCAAGAAAAATTTTAAAAAAATTTACAATTTTTCGATATTATTTATAATTACTATATGTTTTTACTATGTTTGAATTATCGAAATTTCATTTACGCGATTTTTAAATGTTTGTTGATATTATATACACGAAGCGTCTCGCGAAGCGCCTTTGCATTGGAGTAGGAGGCGCTTGAGAAGGTGTTTTGCGAAGCGCCCCGTGAAGCGCCTCGCGAAGCGCCTTGCATTGGAGTGGGGGGTGCTTCGGGAGGTGCTTTGCACACGTGGCACAGAATATTCTGGAGAATATTCTGCTGAAGCGCCCCACGAAGCGCCTGAGGGTTGGAGATAGTCTTATTACACCCCTCCCTCTTCTTACAAATTACTTTTTATACGGTGCAAATTGAATTACACATATAAGAAAGTCTCTATAGGTTTCAGATTCCAAATTTTGGCGGTTTCCAGACCTAGATAGGAGATTGAATGGCTTTTATACGATTCTCGCCTAAATTTTCTATGATTCCCTCTCATTTAACTTAGAATCTTTGATTATCAGTGACAATAAACCGATTACCATCAAGAAACTAAAACTGCTTCAATAACATGAGTAATATGACAAGTATAACGAAAAGACACATTCTGTTTAAAAAAATTTCAGATTTAGTTTAAATCTATTAGAAACTTAACTCCTCCTAAACAAAATATTATAGAAGGTATTTCACAAAAAATTTAAACTCATTTTGAACCGACAAATTTAAACGTCTCTTTACAGCTTCTCTAAAAAAATCCACTCCTAAAACCAATCCTAAAATAAACTAAGTAGTCCAAAAAAAAAAAGAAAAAGCCCTTTTCAACCCGCTTAAAAATTAGTGAAAGAGAAGTAGAGAGGGACAATGTATTGGGAAAGGCTGCTCCACTCTTTTATGTACTGTACTTACACCATCTTTACTAAACTGTTAATCTCTTTACTAATACGGTAGTACTACTAGTACGAAGCGATCTGACAAACCAACGCTAGAAACCTTCCTCCCACTGTAGTCTGTACATCATACACTTGTATGCATTGGCAGAGGCAAACAGTACACAAAAAAGATTTGGATTTTGGCCACTTATCACAGAGTAAGAGAGTGAAATTGCTAAACTAATTTGAGGTCAATCATTTTCTCATCCGAGTTTTGACTAAAAATTTAGCAAAATACACAAAAAAAATTGGCATGATCAATTTTTGGCATCCAATCAAATAAAGACCAATTAATAGAATATGATCAAAATTTGATAGGATAAATTAGCACAAACCAAAGATGCTCTAAAAACTTTCTTATACGGTCGGTATTTGGTCCTCTTTGTTCAATCGCGCTATTTCCTGCCTAATCTTGCTGCATAAAAAATATATATGTTTATTTTTATGTCATCTCCGATGAAAGTTTTGTGTTTGTATTGCTACCTAATCAAGTATCTTCAAGTTCAATGCAAGTACTGATCTAGATGGTAATTAGATGGAACCCATACTCTAAACACATCAATAAAAAGAATCCTCAGTTTTTATAATAGAAAATAATTTTTTAATTAGAAACACTTGGGGCTATAGAAAACATTGATGTTTAAAAAGAGAAAAATCTTGAATTAATAAAATGTTTTCTCTCCTTAAGCATTTTCTCTCGAGTCAGCTCGAGCAAGACGCTTGAAACAACGTATAAACTATAGAAAATGGTGACCAGCTCCGAGAGAGAAACATTGTGAGAGAAAAAAAAAGCATGAAAGAGCTAGTGAGGAGCAAGTGCTGACAAATTAAACAATAAGCAACTTTTTAGATCCAAGCTACTTTCCCCAAGCAACAATGCTTGCGAATTGAAATGAGTTTTTTTTAATTGATTTTACTAATCTTAACGATTCATTGCATGTAAAGAATACAATTTTATTCAGTTTATAGAATGTAAATATAAGTTTTCTATTCAATTTTTTTAACACAAATAGTAAAAAACATATATCTTTAAAGATAAGATTTGAAATCACTACTCATCACGACTACTAACATGTGTTAATATCATTCACCCCTATTTAATATCTTTGTCCGGTCTCCTCCACTTATTTTCATCTCTAATACCGATACTAACACCCCTCACTACCATCATCTTCCGCTTTGTCTATTTTTATCGTCATCTCATTATATATCTATTACTCATTATTAACAACTTTTAAATCTATATAAAAATGAAGACATAAATAAACACTTCCAAATTTATTGTACTACCATCAACATTAGCCGCCCATCCTTTCAGGAAGTGTGGGACACCGTTCTCTAGTTTTTCTCAATTTTTTTTTTTGGTGTCTTCTAGTAAGTTTCGAAGAACCTGATGACTACATGTCTACATGCAACGTCGGCACTGGGCCCCCACTAAACTAAAGCTTCCCGGCCCCACGTGTCAATCTCCGTGTAGTAGTAACAAACACCCACCCTTCTTTATCCCCCAACCGCGCCGCGTGAAACACTAGTCCTCGGCTCCTCGCCAAGAACACACACACACACACACCCTCACTTTTCTAACGCCGGCGAGCCATGGCGGTGAGCAACAACATCACGGCGTGCCTGACCTTCCTGGCGCTGGTCTGCGCGATCCCCGTCGTCGTCACAGGCATCTGGTTCGCGTCGAGGCAGGGCGAGGAGTGCGCGCGCCTGGCGCGCTGGCCGGTCGCCATCCTCGGCACCCTCCTCCTCCTCGCCGCGCTCGCCGGCTTCGTCGGCGCGTACTGGAACCGCCGCCGCCTCCTTGCGGCCTACCTCTTCGCCATGGCCGCTCTCATCACCCTGCTCATAATCCTACTCGTCTTCGCCTTCGCCGTCACCCGCGGCTCCGGCGCGTACCCGGTGCTCGGCCGGGCCTACGAGGAGTACCGCCTCGACGGGTTCTCCGAGTGGCTCCGCGGGTACGTCTCCGACCCGGAGCAGTGGGAGCGGATCAAGGCCTGCCTCGCCGTGTCGGACACCTGCAAGAAGGTGGCGCGCGACGGCGCCTTGGCCACGCAGGACCAGTTCTTCCAGTTCGATCTCTCGCCGCTCCAGGTCACACCTAATTAATTAGTTCACCTCGTTGTTGTTATTACTGTTATTATTTACTGCTTCGATGAAGTTTAATTATTACTTTCCTACTTGGTTGATCGAGAATAAAAACTGTAGTGCTATTGTACGCGTGAGTCCCAAGATCAAAACACTGAAATCGTGGTACAATGCACGATCGGACCGGCGCCGGGATAGGGTCTCACGTGAGGATGAGGCTCATTAGACCTTCTTCAACAGAATTAGATCTCTATATCCTTATATACATATCTCTTTAAAAAAATTTCATACCTATATTTCTACTCTCTCCAACAGAATTTCTAAACCCAAAAACATATAGGTAGAGGAGAGAGAATACCTAAATTTACTAATTTTCTACAGTAATATTTAAAATAGGAATCGAGATAGGTATTCTGTTGGAGCAAGAAAGGTATCTCTAAAATAAGAATCGAGATAGGTATTCTGTTGTTGGAGTAAGAAATGTATCTCTAAAATAAGAATCGAGATAGGTATTCTGTTGGAGGAAGAAAGGTATTACTGATACCTAAATTTTAGGCTATCAATCCTTTTAAATATTCTGTTGGACAAGGTCTTACGGGCGAAATTTTCATATATAATGTATTCATGTAGTAATGTAGGAATTTTGTTTCAGAGTAGGAAGTGCACAATCGTAGCAGAAAGGTGATGAGATCGAAGTCCAAACAATAGATACTGACACTTGAACTTCAATTAGACAATATTGTTGAGTTTCATTTATTAGAATTTTTTTTTGAAATAACCCTTTAAAAAAAAACAATTACAAAACTAACCCCTAACTTTTTAAATTTGCCAAAATAGCACTCTGTCGCGAACCGGGCCACGCGACTGATCTTCAGTCGCTATCCCAGATAGCGACTGATGACGTGGCACGGCCCAATGCTCCACTGGCCTAGTTCGCGTGCCACGTATGCTTTCAATCGCTAGCCCGGATAGCGACTGAAAAGATATAAAACTATGCCATACCAATAAGTTACAAAAACTGGTTGTAGTCTAGTTGGTTAAGACGCTCTCTCTCCGGAGAGACCACGGTTCGAATCCCACCTCTGCAAGTATTTTTTTCAATTTTCAGTCGCTATCTGGGCTAGCGACTGAAGATGTGAGTTGGGCCAACGGTGTATTGGGCCGTGCCACGTCATCAGTCGCTAGCTGGACTAACGACTGAAGATCAGTCGCGCGGCCCAGTTCGCGACAGAGGGCTATTTTTGTAAATTTAAAAAGTTAGGAGTTAGTTTTGTAATTGTTTTTTTTTAAAGGGTTATTTCAAAAAAAGATTCCATTTATTAACCTCTTATGACTCAGATTCTCTTGGTGTAACTCTCTCTTAATCTCATCATCTTACTGTCTAATTATTTTATTTTCATACCCATGTAGAATTTCTCATGTGGCTAGTGTAGTTTGCAGTTTATTTTAGATTGACACTTGTGCTTGAAACAAAAGAAGACCACTCTCCTGACATCTAAAGTTGCTACTAGACGTGTTTAGGAATAAAAGAACAACTTTAGTGGGGAAAGTATGGCCAAGTTATCGGCATCAGTTTTAGTCACTGTGGTGTGGACCATGCTACTTTTCTCAGTAGTGTACGAAGCGGTCTAAAGGGGAATCCATTATTGGGTCCATGTTGTTGGCTTGTTGAACACTAATGTTGCTGCCACGATTTATTGGTCGGATTTGTATTATTGTTTAGGCTGAGTCTAATGTTGGAGTGTCTGAGTATGTGTTTCAGAAAAATATTCTCAGTATATTCTGTGTTACACATGTGAAGTGTCACTCGAAACATCCGCCATTCCAATACAAAGACGTCTAGAGAGATTTCTCGCACGGACCTATGAGTAAATTAAATATTTATTAAAATTTAAGTGATTTTAGTAAAATATAAATAACTTTTAATTTCAAAATCAAATATAGCTGATGTTTGGTCTTTATATGAAGATAATTCAAAGATTTACAATTATATCAATATAATCAAGATTTAATTTGAACTAAATTAATTCATAAATCAAGAAAAAAATTATATATACTTGATCGCACGGAAATTGAGAAAAAAAAAATTTTGGGCATCCATTACCTTGCGAGGCGCGCTCTCTCTCTCCTCCTGCAGCAAAATTTTTTTTTTAATCTCAGGCGCCGGGTTGGGAACCTGCGTTGGACTCCGCCTTATAAAAAAAAAAGATTAGTTATATGTTTCATGTAATTGTGGAAATATGGTATGTTTAGTTAATGATAGAATTTACCAAATTGAAATTTGGCGCTATCTTCCTAATTTGGCATTGTTTGTTTTATTGCCAGAATTTAGTCGGCCAAAGTCATTTGAGAAGCTTTGGTTACCAATACATCATCTCTTTAATAAAAACAACCAAAATTTTGGTGCGGGCTTTATCTATTTGTGACTCGACTATTCTTTTATTGTTCTGTTGGTTATAAATCAAACATAACTCTATAACCAAAAAAATTTTGGTCATTACTTGCAATTGATTGTGACTACAACTTGATTTGGTTTTTTTTTTTTTTTTACTGTCCCCAGCATACCCTTGTTGGTATGTGTAGAAGGATTCTTCTTAGGTATATAGATTTGATTGTTTGAGTGAGTTGTTTGTGTACGAACATAAGTTTTTATAAAATTTTTATTAATAATAGTTGACAGGTGGACCCGGCATTCGAAGTGAAAATCTGGGACCACTTGTTTGCCACTATTTGTAGAACGCCAAGCTTTTCTGGGTTGGAGACAAGGACCACATGGGCCGGTGCATGGGGCATGTAATCACTCTAGTTAATTCCAGGGTTCTATTAGTTCCATAGTTTTGGGTTTAGAGAAGGTCTGAGTTGGTTCTTGGAGGGGTGCAATTGTCTCTGTGTCCTCTTCTGAACTGAGCTTTGTCTCTGTGTTTCTTCTTATTCTGGGCTGGTCTCGACTCTCGAGGTTCACGTATATCTACGAAGGATCTGCTTGGTGCCATTACAAACTGGATTGCTACAATTGTATAACAATGCACATTCGTGCTGATCATCCAATCAAGAACCGGCACTCTGGATGGCATATCACTGTGTAGAAATAGAGGATAGAGAAACTAGATTAAGCCCCATGTGTTGCTGCAGTAGCAAAACATGTAAAGATATGTTCTTTTAGAAATTAAAAAAACTTGATGTTTTAGTTGTTGCTTATGATAACAGTTGGGAAATTGAGACTATTAATGTGAACCGGTGTTTTTAATAAATGAATGGAGAATTTAACTATTGAAAAATTATAGAAAAAAAATGTGGTGTGGCTCCTCATGGTGTTCCCATTGGAAGTGAATAATAAACATAAATAAAATTTGGATCATTTGATCATATATCAGACGGTCCGGATTTGTAACAGCCCCCCACTGCATTCGTAGTTGGAACTGCAGCGGATCCGTGTGTGGTGCCCTCAGTAAAACTTGATGTGAGAAATATGAAGCACTTTTGTTTGTACTAACATGTTTTTCACAGGAAAATGTTTCAGTATTTGATCCTGTAAACTTTAACTGATCTGCACATACATTACCAACTCCTTACACTGATCGCTGTAACAAAACTTTACATGTACAGTCTGGCTGCTGCAAGCCGCCGTCAGTATGCGGGTACGGCTACGTCAGCCCGACGGTGTGGTCGAACCCGGTGAACCCGGCGGCCGACCCGGACTGCGGTGTCTGGAGCAATGACCCCAACCAGCTCTGCTACGAGTGCAGCTCCTGCAAGGCCGGCATGCTCGGCACCCTGCGCGACCAGTGGCACAAGATCAACGTGGCCCTCATCGTCACCACCGTCGTGCTCATCTTCGTCTACGTCGTCGGCTGCAGCGCCTTCAAGAACGCACAGACCGAGGACCTCTTCCGGCGATACAAGTGGAGCGGTTAGATGTGTGGTTCTTGGTGTGTTCAGAGTTTCAGATTGCAGCCTTTGTGTGGTGACGGTGTTATGTGGATTATGTCATCTTCTTTTAGGGATTATGTTTCAGACTTTCTGTAGTGGTAGGGTACAATAAGGAGATTTTTAGTTAAGTTGTCCAACTGGTTTTGTCAAATTTGTATTGTGATATATGTAGATTATGTTATACGGAGATTTTCAGGTAAGTCTTGTCGAAATCTTAATGAAATGTACTATTGTTGTAGGTTGAAATACGAGCAATGTCTTTTCCCTAACAAGCAACAACTTAAACTTTGGTAAACTTATGAAACTTAACACGCTATTAGAGTCAAAGCTTTGAGTTCTAAGATTTAAGTCGGCTAGCATATATATTTATAAGGAAAAATAATTATAATAATTAAGAATTTAATCATGAAACAAAAAATAAAAAAGTAGATCAAGTTCTCGTTTAAGTTGAGTTTATATGGTATGTAAAGAGAAGTATTGAAATATGAATAGATTGTTTATTTTTTAATAATTTAAAATTTTAGATAAATTGATTAGCGTATTCGGTAGAAATGTTTAAGAGGTGCGATGGAAATATATTTTTGTTTGTTCCTGATTTGAGCGGTCATTGAAGTAGTCAAATGAGATGAATGATTGATTCAGGGAACAAACAATGGTACTATTTGGGGCATTTTTACTTGAGGTTTTAATTACCAGTTTGTAGACTTTGGAGTGTGTTGGGTGTCCTTTTGTTGGGAAAACGTGTCAAATTTGTCATGATGTTATCACAGCTTCTTTGCATTATTGGGTAATATTTCTAGACAGTAATGCACGTTACCCAGATGACCCCACATACCTGAAAAATGGGAGGACACATTGGATTACTTTTCACGTTTCCCTAAGCACTATTTGGCATTTAAAGAAAAACTACGTACCATCCGTAAAAAACTTCCTATAATGAGGTATCTCGCTGGGATCAAATATAATCGTTGTTGATCAACAGCCTGAACAAATTTAGCGTACTCTTTAACCCAAACTGGTTGCCTACAGGACTATTGGGTTTTGAAATTGAGAATTGATGGCCAAACTGGGCTCGACAGCCTGAGCCCAACATGGGGCCCGACTCGACAATCCATAAAACCTAGTTATCTCAGGCTTTTTAGCAGTTTGGTCTAGCCCATTATTTGCATATATCAATATCTATGCGAGAAGATAAATTGAACTGCTCAATTATAATATTTTTGGACCCACTAAATTTTAGTGGACCCAAAAGTTTTGAACGGTCTTGTTGCTCACATTGGACAACTTCAAGCCTTCATATACCTTTAGAGTTTTTTTTACTGTTAACCTAGAATTAAAAAAAAATTTCGAAATTAACCCACAGTTGCGAAAATTTGCAAAATTGGCCTGCCACATCAGCTTGTCGAGCTCTGGGAGCTCGACAAGCTGTGGCAGCCTCTTGTCGCGCTCCCCAACCACGACAACGGCGTGTCGCGCTCCCCAACCACGATAATAGCGTGTCGCCGGTCCGGAACACGACATGTTTGCCAACAGTTGTCGCGCCTGGAGCATTCGACAACTTAAAAGATTTTTTGCGGAAACGGGGATTCGAACCCGGGCCAGAGAACACAGCAGCGAGCGCGCAAACCGGTTGGTCTAAGGAACTTATCTGTTATATAAACACTGGACATTTTAATATTGTGTATCTTCTTGTCGAGTTGTGGAAACTCGACAAGCTGCGGTCCCCCCTTTATTTCCCTGGTTCAGTGGTCCAGTACACACTCACACACACACTCATCCAAAAAAACAGAACAACCAGCAGTTCACACACACACATTTGTAAAAACTCCGTCCTAGATCTAGCAAAATCCGTCCGATAAATTTATCCAGTGTAGAAGAGAAAGTTGTAGAGAATTGCGAGTTCTTCGAAAAGAGGTAAATTTTTTCGAAATGCATTTAAGATTCTGTTAATTATGTTGCTAATGACGTGATTAGGGTTTATATTTATGTTTATGTGTATATAAGAGTAGGTATTATGTTGTTTTTAGAAATATGTTTAGGAAATATGTGCATTTGTATGTATGTTTGTAAAATAGATTTTTTTAAATGTATGTGTGTATGTATGTTTAGAAATGAATGTGTATATGTTTGAAAATAGGGGTTTATAAATGTATGTGTGTGTTTGAAAAATAGATTTTAGAAATATATGTGTGTATGTTTAGAAAAATAGGGTTTTTAAATGTATGTTTGTATGTTTGGAAAATAGGTTTTTGAAATGTATGTGTGTATGTTTAGAAATATGTGTGTGTATGTTTGAAAAAATAGGGTTTTTAAATATATGTTTGTATGTTTGGAAAATTGGTTTTTGAAATGTATGTGTGTATGTTTAGAAATATATGTGTGTGTATGTTTGGAAAAATAGGGTTTTTAAATATATGTTTGTATGTTTAGAAATATATGTGTATATGTTTGAAAAAATAGGGTTTTTAAATATATGTGTGTATGTTTGGAAAAATAGGGTTTTTAAATATATGTGTGTATGTTTGGAAAAATAGGGTTTTTAAATATATGTTTGTATGTTTAGAAATATATGTGTGTATGTTTGGAAAAATAGGTTTTTTAAATATATGTGTGTATGTTTGGAAAAATAGGGTTTTTAAATATATGTTTGTATGTTTAGAAATATATGTGTATATGTTTGGAAAAATAGGGTTTTTAAATATATGTGTGTATGTTTGGAAAAATAGGTTTTTTAAATATATATGTGTATGTTTGGAAAAATAGGGTTTTTAAATATATGTTTGTATGTTTAGAAATATATGTGTGTATGTTTGGAAAAATAGGGTTTTTAAATATATGTTTGTATGTTTAGAAATATATGTGTATATGTTTGGAAAAATAGGATTTTTAAATATATGTGTGTATGTTTGGAAAAATAGGTTTTTTAAATATATATGTGTATGTTTGGAAAAATAGGGTTTTTAAATATATATGTGTATGTTTGGAAAAATAGGTTTTTTAAATATATATGTGTATGTTTGGAAAAATAGGGTTTTTAAATATATGTTTGTATGTTTAGAAATATATGTGTGTATGTTTGGAAAAATAGGTTTTTTAAATATATGTGTGTATGTTTGGAAAAATAGGGTTTTTAAATATATGTTTGTATGTTTAGAAAAATATATGTTTGTATGTTTAGAAATATATGTGTATATGTTTGGAAAAATAGGGTTTTTAAATATATGTGTGTATGTTTGGAAAAATAGGGTTTTTAAATATATGTTTGTATGTATAGAAATATATGTGTGTATGTTTGGAAAAATAGGGTTTTTAAATATATGTGTGTATGTTTGGAAAAATAGGGTTTTTAAATATATGTTTGTATGTTTAGAAATATATGTGTGTATGTTTGGAAAAATAGGGTTTTTAAATGTATGTGTATTTCATTTTAGAAACTATGTGCACACAATAGAAAATATAAAATTAGGTTATTTTTAATTGTGCACATGCATACTGTATGTCTAAAAATTAGGTTTTGAACATATATGTGTATGTATTTAGAAATTATGAAACTAGACTATTTTCAATTACATGCATGCATGCTCTATGTTTAGAAATTATGTTTTTTAAAATTAGGTTATTTTTAATTGTGCATATGCATACTCTATGTTTAAGAATTAGGTTTTGTAAAATATATATGTGTATGTATTTAGAAATTATGAAACTAGGTTATTTTCAATTACATGCATGTATGCATGCTCTATGTTTATAAATTATGTTTTTCAAATGTATATGTGTATGTATGGTTTTAGGATCTATGTGCATGTGTGTAATGGTGTCATGTTATTTACGCGTGAGATGAATGTGTGTAGGGAATGGATAGTCCGAACAAAATTTCCATATTTTATGGTGACGGCATAATTCGCGAGGGGCAAAGTGGGGTTGATATGAGTCGTTGCCAGTATGTGACGGGCGAGCTGAGTGTACATAACACCTCATTTCTAGACCTGAATTTGTGGATCCTGAATATGTTCGGGAAGCGGCCTCGCGATGAAATGGCTCTAATCGAAGGGCTCATCGTTCGTGAGGTAGATAATGAGCCATACTGGGTGCTGCGCGAAATTAAAGGGGACAAATCTTAGAGTTCTTTTATTCGAAGAGTGGAAGACCCCCATGGCGGACTGCTCGGCCAGTTCGCGATGTATGTGCAGTTCTGCAACGTACGAGCAGCCGAGAGTGCGGTGGAGGGTGAGCCAAGCGTCATGCCCGGTCCTGCGAGATTCAGGGCTAGCGAGTGGTCGGATGTATTCTGCCATACTCGCGTAGATGTGTGCGAGGTACTGGATTGCCTTCCATCAGTGTCCGACGAAGATGATTCGACGGACTCGGAGGCATCCGATGGCTCTGATGACGATACTCCTGGTCCTCCGCAGGAGTGGCTAGATCACTCAGCATACAGTCAAGCTGTGTTGCCAACGGATCAGGGTTCGAGGTGGTCTTTCGAGCACGATGGCTTACAAGTAGAGCAGGAGTTTCAAAGCAAGGAAGATCTGAAGAATGCCGTGGCGAGCTGGTCCCTCGCAATTAACAGGCAATATAAGGTCGTCAAGTCAAACCCCAACCTTTTTGTAGCAGCCTGTGTAACAGCAGGCTGCCCATGGAAGATTCGTGCGATGCGGCCGAAGGACGACATCGGTTTTGTGGTGACAAGGGTTACCGCACACACATGCCTGCTCACGGAGGCGCTGGACAGACATAGGAACCTGACATCGGCGTACGTCGGTAATATCATCCAGCCGGCTGTGCGAGAGAACATTTCGATAATGCCGAGAGAAATAATGAAGCAAGTTGCCGATAGGTGTGGGTACACTATAAGGTATGGAAAGGCCTGGAGAGCAAAACAGAAGGCAATTGAGGGCATGTTCGGCACATTCGACCACGGCTACAACAATGTGATGCGGTTGCTGCGCAACATCGCTCAGACCAACCCAGGCACATTTTTAGATTTCTTCGATCAGCCAGCTACACGTCGAGATGGTAGCCCCATACAGAACACTCGGGTACTCCGTCGATTATTCTGGTCATACCGCCAGTGCATCGAGGCATTTGCTTATTGTCGTCCAGTCATATGCGTGGATGGTACGTTCCTGACTGGAAAGTACAAGGGCTGTCTCCTCATTGCTGTTGCTGCGGATGTTAACGACCAACTGCTTCCATTGGCGTACGCCATCGTCGAGTCTGAAAACTCGGAAAGTTGGTTGTGGTTTCTGGTCAACGTGAAGCGGGCGGTTGTTGGTGATCGAGAGAAGGTGTGCATCATATCGGACCGCCACCGAGGGCTGCTCCATGCCATTGAGGTAATGCGCGGGGCCCCAGATGCTCCGTACAAATGGGAGGACGTGCGCAGCCGTTGGTGCATGCGGCACATTGCAGCAAACCTTTTCACACACTTCCGCAGTAAACAGATCATGGATTTGTTCAAGCGGCTGTGCATGCAAAATCAACCGAGGAAGTTCCAGGCTGTGTTCGACAAATTGGAGGCGCTGACAGTGAAGTACTCAACGAGGAGGGCCAGTAATGCTGCCGATGATGTGAACGTCAGCAAATTTTCCCAATGGATTCAGGACAAGGACATCGAGAAATGGTCCTTGCTGCACGACGAAGATGGCGCAAGGTTTGGGATAATGACGACGAACCTTTCAGAGGTGTGCAATTATGTGTTGAAGGGAGTCCGGTGTTTGCCGGTGACTGCTGTAGTGGAGATGACATGGTACCGCACAGCCGAGTACTTCAACAACAGAAGTGTAGCCGCCAAAACGCTAGTCGACGATCCCATGAGAACCTTGCCAGATGTTGTGCAGTCGTACTTGACTGCCCGCATAGACAAAGCCCAGCGGCACGAGGTGACAGTTATAAACAGACTGCACCGAATCATTCAAGTCCGCCTTCGGCAGAAGAACGTGAGCGGCCAACTGAGACCTGGACGGGTGCACGAGGTCATTCTTGGGGATGTCGCTGAGTGCTCATGTAACAAACCGAAGCTACTGCACAAGCCCTGCTCTCATGTCCTTGCTTCATGTGCGGCGCTCGGTGTGAGCCCTGCGCCTTACCTTTCGGAGTACTTCAGCCTCGACAACCTTTCAAACACATGGAGTGGCGTGTGGAGAGTTTTTATGACGCTCGGTGACTACAGAGTTATCCCTGCTGGCGAGACTACCTGGATCCCAGATGTAAATCTAAAGCGAACGGGTCCAGGGCGACGGAAGACACGCCGAATACACAATGACATGGATGAGTCACAGGGGG
This sequence comes from Pharus latifolius, assembly GCA_019359835.1. Lineage (NCBI taxonomy): Eukaryota > Viridiplantae > Streptophyta > Magnoliopsida > Poales > Poaceae > Pharus > Pharus latifolius. Next base: position 8,782,158 of record CM033320.1, read on the forward strand.
GTAGCTCACGAGCTAGGAAATGCTCGATCTGTAGGCAGCCCGGACATAGCAGGAAGGATTGTTTGAATGCACCCGGACCATCGACATAGCCTTGTAATAAACTTTGTAATACGCTTATCATTTGCATTGGATTGTTGTAATCTGTTTGAAACCTTGTAATATGATTCATGTTATGTTACTTTCATGTCGTGTGCTATCCATGGGTACGATACTTTCAATAACGGTTCCCGATGTATTTTATGTTACTTTCAATAATGGTTCATGTTTTATGTTTTGACAGGCATGGCTGGCGGAGATAGAGATCTTCCAGAGCTACTGAGCAGTACATGTGATCGTGGCCATCGCGGCCGCATCTTGTCCGAGGGCGGGGACTTGGAGCCGCTGGTAGTCCGTGCTCCCTTGGAGTACTGGCCTCTGCATCAGGGCTATATCCCCATCCTGCGGGCTGTAGGTTTATTGCCGTTCGCCCGTATGCTGCAGATAGGTCAGCATCTCACACTGGACAGGTCATTGATCACCGCATTGGTAGATCGATGGCGTCCGGAGACCCACACTTTCCACTTCCGCTGGGGGGAGATGACAGTCACGCTGGAGGATGTGAGCATGCTGCTTGGTTTACCTGGCAGTGGACATCCCATCGTCCCCCGGCCAGCACGCCTGGATTGGCGCGCACAGATGCACCTCCGATTCAACATCGCCAACCACGACGACGAGATCCCGGCATCCAGGTGTGGTGTCCCCCACCGATTTCTGGCGCACTACCGTGAGTGCCCCGATGATGCCCCCGCCGATGTAGTTCGCCAGCATCTCTTCGCGTACTTGCTGGTGACGCTGCAGTATATTTTGTTCCCTTCCACGCACGGTGACACTATGTACACGTGGTTCATTCCTCTGGTCGAGAGTATCGTCGATGCCGACGCAGGGGCCATGCCGCGTTACAACTGGGCGATGGCAGTGTTGTGCGCGACGTACAGGGGCCTTTGCGAGGCATGCTGCAGGACCGCAGCTGGATTGTTGCTTTCCGCATGCCCTGTACTGCTGCAACTGTGGTCATGGGAGCACTTCCCCGTTGGTCGGCCGCGTTTACAGCGGCCCATCCATCCGTACGTTGCGCCAGCCGACTATGATGATTGGGTGGACCGGCCGACCATGGGAGCCCGTTGGCTGGGAGGTCGGCCCAGGTGGTCATCATCACAGATTCACCGCTGTTACTTGGCGTACCTGGGAGAGTTTGATCTCCTATCGGACGCGCGCGTCATATGGCGGCCATGGACACCGGAGCACATCTCGCAGGTTGCACCGCATGGCATTTCCTCGCATTGCACCGCGGGCCAGGACTGCTGGCTTACACGCCGGCACATGGTGTTCTCACATGTGGTGGAGCCGTATTTTCCGGAGAGGGTGATGCGCCAATTCGGCCTACATCAGCAGATACCGCCCCCGGAAAGAAATCGACAACGCCATCTCCCGCGGCAGATTCACGTGTATGCCTCGAACATTTTCTATATCTCATGTACACACTCATATTTGTTTATTTCTTTGCTTTATGTGCATCGCGTCACCTTTTGCAGACAAACACGTAGAGGAAAGCACTATGACAACTGGCAGATCAAGAATTCCAAATGGGTCGACGAGTGGGAGGACCACGCGGCGACGGATGTTGTTGTGGAGGAGCAGCCGTATGACCCTGGGACGTCCCAGGCCTATCTTCATGGTACGTGCCGCGCACCCGCATGCGACTCGCTCGTGCGGCCCCCCGATCGCCGACAGAACTATCACATCAAGACAGTCTTCGACTCGGCCTTGATGTTCATTTCCCAGGTCGGATACATCGCTCGGTACGTTCGTCTTCGCTGGATACTTGTGTTGGTCTCTTATCTTATCTATTTTTCCATAGTTCCCATATGAGTTTCGCATGTGCAGGGTGACTTAGCGTTGGGCATCGACAGCCAAGCGGCAAACCTGTCGTCTCGCTTGGAAGGTCCTCCACGCTTCAAGGCGATGGCGCATGCTGTCCTACATTCCATCCGTGTAGCAGCACAACGAATTTTCTTCGACGCTACTTGTGGCCGAAAGACAGATGCATCGGTTCCACACCGGAGAGGGGCCCGGCCACCCAGCCCGATGTCAGCCCGGCCTAGCCTGGGTGGTGCTCGACAGAGCACTTCGTCAGCACGGCGCAGTCATCGTGACACATCGCCGACCTGGGGAGGTGACATACCAGGGACGTCCGCCGGCCCGTCTCGGCTTCATCGTTCCTCGTCAACGCACAGTGCTCGACGCAGAGATCTGCATATTGGGGGCCCGTCGACACATCGCACTCCCGATTCAGATGACTCTGATGACGACGACGGCATCCGTTGTCAACACGAGGACGACATTCGTCGTCAAGACAGGGACGATGCGAGTAGAGCGTTGGCAGAGCGGTTTGCGGCTGACGAGGATTGCGGCCAGGCTCATATTGAGCAGGCTCTCCAGGGACAGAGATACTCAATCCCTTGGAGGTCTACTTGGGACAGTTGGGGGGATCCCGCCCACGACCACATGCATGTGGATGACGATCGTGGGTACTACGCTCCGCAGGGGGCCGACCCCAGTGGGGTGGCACCACAGCAGGACAACCAGGAGTGGATCTCGCACATGTTCGGGTTGCACGACCCTCATGCACATCAGTACTACCAACCGGATCAGTTGACGCCTACCGAACTCCAAGATCACCCTCCACCGACACAGCCATCTCAGGGTCATGCAGGTACTGAGTGGCATGGTCCTTCTACCGCGGCTGGACAGCGATCACATGTGCCACCTGATCCGTACTCACCATCGCCTTTTCAGAGAGATAGACATGGGCATGGGCATAAGAGGGGTCGTCCGAACCCATAGCGGACATGTACTAACACTTTTATTTTCCAGTGTGTTACATTCAAAATGAATCATGCAGTTCACTAGATTTCTTATATATTTTTATTATATGATACATACTTACGTATATTTCTATAGATATATATACATATACATATACATATACATATATATATGTGCATGTGTATATATATATATATATATCTATACAGTATGTATGTATTTATGTATGTACAGTATGATGGGAAAAACTCCTAGCCCAGCTGGTGGGAACTCTCTTCTACCTCGTTGTCCACCTGGGTTCGAATCCCCACTGATCTTGATTTGGGTTCACAGAATAGATTTTGATATTTTAGGGTTTGAGATAGATTAGGGTTGAACTGATCTTGTTACTGCCAAACATAAAAGTCTTTACAAGCCAGATTCAATTCCATCTCTAAATCTCAGATCTATCAATCCTATTCTGTTTTCGAAAACAGGATTCTAATTACCCTAAATACTCATAACTCAGATTTAGCTAAATCTTACCCTAATCCAGATCAGATTATTCTTGGATTATGATCATGGGTATGTCAATACCTTAATCCAGAAAGTTGGCAGCCAAATCGTATCATCTAAGCCGTTTTCACATATCAGTCCAAATTAGTCCTTTATTTGATATCTACAAACACAAAAAGGCTAAAATCTTCAGATTAATTCCAAATTCAAAATTTCTTCAGCAAATCTTTTTCAAATGCTATTTGATACAATTTTCTCTTCTGTGCAGATTACAAAATCACATTTTAAAGGCCATAATTCAAAATCGACAAAACTCAGACTTATTTTACCCTAAAGTACCATATTTTCAGTTTATATCGAAAATCATCAAATCAAGTCGTATTTTATCAAATCTCTTGTTAGATGAGTATAATATATAAGTTTACATTTATTTATGAAATCAGATTACAAATAAATCAACAATGTATAAGTTTACATTTATTATTTGTGAAATATTATGAAAACCCTTGTCGAACACTGCAGATGCGATAAGTTGTGCGGCCTTGTCGTGGCCGTGGAGCACGACAAGAGCTTGTCGTGCCTCACAGGCACGACAAGCCCTAGTCGTGCTCCACGGCCACGACTAGTAGCTCTCCGTGCGACTTGCAGCTTGTCGAGCTCCCAGAGCTCGACAAGCTGACGTGGCAGGCCATTTCTGCAATTTTTACAACTGTGGGTCAGTTCTGCAATTAATATTTAAATACGGGTTAACAGTAAAAAAAACTCTATACCTTTATGGTATCCTTTTCGAGAGAAGGCTTCTTCTTCTTCTTTTTTTTTTTTAATAAAAAACACCTGATATCATATGTTGATATATAATCCGGGCACTGAGTTGTCCCTGCATTGCGCCACGTTGATGCCGCATTTGTGACCGTTTGATTAGAGTTTTCACTTCATCTGGGTCGTCCACGTTGTCGCCGCGTTTGTGGCTTACTGTTCGAACGCTTGGTCCACATTGGGTCACATCGTCCTTTCGTTCATGGCCGTTGGATCGGCGCATTTATTTCATCTAGGTCATCGAATGTGTTCACGATTGTCCAGCTGCTTCTCACATTCAACCAAAATCGCCAACTGTTTCCCACACTCGACCAAAACCAGGCATTCTGATTCGACCAGTGGAAAAATCGACCTGACACACTATTTTCGTACTATCGACCTGTTCGCCACATTCAACCACAAACCATAGCAGGTGATTCGACCAAAAACCAAAATGCAACCATCATAAAAAAAACCAAGACCACTACTTTAACTAGGCACCGCATTCGGCCACAACGAAACTGGCCGATTCGACCCAAAAAGCAAAATGCGACAAAAAAATAATTTACTCTTTCGGCCAAAATCAATCGACAAAAGATTTTACATCTGCGACCACTCTTTTTACTGCCTCGACCAAATTTATGTTTTTTTGCTGCCATGACCACGCTGTTTCGTACCGTCGAGCCGTTAGCCACATTCTACCACAAGTCATGGCTGCTGATTCGACCAAGCGAAAAATGAGACCACTATTTTTTACTGTCCGACTAAAACCAAGCCTTTTGATTCAAATAGAGGAAAAAGTCGGCCAGAAAACCAAAAATGTGACCCTCTTAAAAAAGACAAAACCGCTGTTTCGGCCAAGCACCACAGGTTTTTTACTCTTTCAGGGCAAATTCTATCGACCAGAGATTTTACAGGTGTGTCCACTGTTTTTATGCCTGGACCAATATTTATGCTGACGGCCCAACTTTACAACCAAAATTTTTGCTGCCACGACTTCTTAATCGACCATGCACACTGTTTTCCATTGTCGAGCTGTTTCTCGCATAGGTTTTTCTTTTTTTATGATGGTTGTATTTTGTTTTTTTGGTCGAATCAACTGGCTAATTTTGGTCGACTGATTTTGGCCCAAACAGTAAATTGTTTTTTGGTTGAATCAGCAGGTTTGGTTGTGGTCGAATATGGGAAACAACCTGATGCAATCAGTTTTTTTGGTCGCATTTTTTTCAACTAAACGGCCATACCCCACTCTTCTACTGATGCGACCACTATTTTCTATATTCACGACCAACATTTTTACTGTCCTGGCCAATTTTATTGTATCAGACAATCTCTGGTCGTGTTCGTACAGTCCAAAACTGGTCATATCAACACAAGCTCTGTTCTAGTCGTCATCGTCTAGTTCAAATCTGGTCATACCAGCACAGGTCATATCGTAGTCACTTAGTTCAAAACTGGTCGTACCAACACAAGTACTGTTCTGGTCATGATCGTTTAGTTGAAAATTAGTTGTAGTCGTGTAGATCAATAATCTCAACAATCATAACGAATTTATAAATACAATATCTTATCATCTACAAATCTATTTTCTCAATACCAACAACAACGTATGGAGTTCCACCTAGTTATATAGAAAGATGGAATCTATCCTCTTGTCATCACAAGCATCCACAAATAAAATGCACAATATTCATACATGAATTAATACATGATAGTGCAAAACTGCTACTTTCCCTTGCTGATTACTAGTTCGTGGAGGCCAGCCAGTTCAGATTCATATCAAAAACTCAATTTTTTTTAAAAAAGAGTTTTTGTAGATTGATTAAGGTTTCAAGATGTAGATGAGAAGCAGAAAGAAAGGAACTTGGAGAAGATGGCGCACAGAGGGTCCTGTGCCTCTTTTATTAGTTATGCCACTTTGTCTAAAAGCCCCTATAGTTACTAGATATTATAACTCATATCTCAACACTCCCCCCTTAAAATAGACTAAACGGGCAAAATATATTAATCATGCCCATCTTATTGAAATAACTTTCTAAAACTACAGAACTAAGACATTTGGTCAAACAATCTGCAAACTGCTCTATTGTTTGAACGTGACTCGTCTCCAACACTCGACTATCCAACTTCTCTTTTGTTAAGAATCGTTCATCTGTATATGCTTTGTCCTATTATGTTGCACCAGGTTGTTTGTAATGTTCAATGCCGATTGACTATCATAGAATGATTTCAGAGATGTAGATTGCAACACTTTGAGTTTAATCATAAGAATTTGTAGCCAGATCATCTCACTTAATCCAAATAACATCGCTCAGTATTCTGCCTTTGTTGTAGAACTTGCTACCACAAATTGCTTTTTGCTCCTTCATGACACTAGTTTTCCTCCAACAAACACACAATATCCAAAGGTAGATTGCTTGTTATCAGCACAACTCGCGCAATCAGTATCATCATAGTTTTCAATATTCAGATGTCCATTCACTTTGAACCACACATCTTTTCCCGGACTTCCTTTTAAAAACTATAGGATTCGATAGACCGCTTCCATGTGCTTTGCATATGAATCATGCATGTAACGGTTTACTACACTCACTGCATACGTGATATCTGGATGAGTGTGGCACAAATAGATCAACCATCCAACTAACTTATGTTTCTTTATTAACTAACTTTCCATCAACAGTAGAAATTAGACCTATACAAAATTAGTTCGGCTCGATTCAACTCAACTCAAATTTGACCTGAACCCAATGTCCATAGGACTGGACCGGGCTTTGAATTTGAGGCTTAATGGGCAAACCAAGCTAAGCCTGGCCTGGCCCAATTTTAACTCAATTGACAAATATAGTGTAAAATGTACGAAGTTGGGCCGGCCTGGCTGCCCCTAGGGTTGAGCTTGGGTAGAGTAAACCCAACTCGAATGGAACCCGAATTTACCGTAGTTTAACCTACACCCCGCTTAGCCCAACCTAAGTGATCCGGGAGGATCTCCAAGTCCTGATCGCATACAGATTCGCGACCAAGTTCTGATCGCATACAGACTCATGACCAAGTCCTGATCGCATACGGCTTTGCGACCTTAACCGTGTTCGGAAAGGTTTCGCGACCATGGATTGGTTCGCGACCAGGAAAAGGAATTCGTTCCCTGTTCGGAATTGTAATCCTATATATATAACTAAGCTTATCTGTTTAGGATTAGTTAAGTTAGTTATATGAGTCTAAAACGTTTAGGATTACTAAGTCTGATACGTACTCATACGACTGGACTATAAATACTTTGTAATAGGTCTAGTTTAGATCATCGAAGAGTCATAGAACTTATTTGAGTTTTAGACACTTATAGTTCCTTCGACGTAGGCAAGTGTGCCTAACGTTCGACGTGTAAAGCCCTCTTTGAAATAAAGAGTTGTGCAATTACTTTGGGTTTCGGTATTTCCGAGTAAAATCCTGTTATTCCGCATATTAGAATCTGGGCGAGTCTAGTGCGAAAACCAAGACTAGGTCTCAAACGGATCACTAAGGTTCGCACAGGCCTAACTGAAATCCTATGATTCTACTTGATAGGAGTAACAACAAGACGACATCCTGATATATTAGTATATGTAAAAAAATCTATAACATATTTCCTCTGTGAAAGAACATACCTTTTGGTGACTGAGCGACTTCCATTCCCAAGAAGAATCTGAATAGACCAAAATCGTTCCTTCCAAACTCCTTTGGTAAATTTTGTTTCATCCGAACTATTTCCTCTTCATCATCATCAGTAATGATGATGTCATCCACCTACATGACTAGAATGGTATGTATCTATCAGGATGTTTAAAGAACATTATATGATCGCTGTTGCTTTGATAATACCCAACAGTTCTTTTGAACCTATCAAACCATGCCTTAGAAAATTGCTTCAGCCATAAAGCAATTTTGTTAGCTGACATACTTTACCCCTAGTTTGCTTCATGCCAAAGCTAGAAGGTATCTCCATGCATACTTCCTCATGCATATCTCTGTGGAGAAATGCATTCTTTACATCTATTTGGTACATCTCACATTTACAATTTGCAGTGAATTACTATGTTCATTTTGGCAACTAGTGCAAATGTTTCATTTTTTTTCATAATCAATTCCATATGTTTGATTTTACCCTTTTGCTACCAAACGAGTCTTGTATGGCTCAACTTTTCCTTTTGGTGTTTGCTTCACAGTAACCCCACACTTACAATTAACCAACTGCCTGCTTGCCTTTAGGAAGTATTATAAGCTGGCATGTTTTGTTTTTCTCTAGTACTACAAGGTCTTTAAGCATTATTGCTTTCCAGTTGGGATCTTGCTTAACTGCTTTCCAATCCTTTGGTAATGAAAATGTATTCAATGATGCAACAAATACTCTATATGCAGGAGAGATGTTGGAATATATCATGTTTATTTTCTTATCCAAATCTATTGGAAGCTTCCTTGCATTGCTACGAGGTTGTCTCTATTGTGCAATAGATAAATAGAGATTATCAAAGGGAAAAGAGATTGTCCATACCGCTTGTCTCGGAAGGAGACGAGAGATTGTTTAGGAGTTGGGAAAAGAGAGCACCATTCTGACCACGCCCTTGAGCATTAGCCTGCTCAACAATCTAATCACCATTCTTCTTCCCTTTGAACATTAGCCTATTTGCCTTGACAGCCAATTATTTCTCTTGTTCCTCCCACAGCTAGTATCAGAATGGATCCAACAATAGCTTGCTTTGGTTGAGGTATCAACACATTCCTAGATGGTGACAACTCCCCTTCACAACTAGCACTACTTGTGTTAGGAGAGGCAATACTATCAAAGAGTCATAAAGTTCAACTTCTCCCTGTAGTAAGGTTCGGACTCCTAAAATATCACATCCATACTACCAAATAGTCTCTTCTTTGCGAGACTCCAACATTTATAACCTTCCGCATTGTTGAATATCCTACAAACGCACACTTCAAAGCATTGGAATCAAACTTAGCAATTGTTGGTTGATGATCACTTTCAAAGTGAACAAATCCAAATACTTTAAGAGGAATAACATACTTATAAACCAATTAGCACCTTACATGGAGTCTTCCTATCTAACACCTAAGATGACATTTGATTGATCAAATATGTCACCGTAAATGCAGCCTCACTCCAAAGATGTTTGGGAATATTCATTGTGATCATCAATCATTGAACAACTTCAAATAGATGATGATTCTTCTTTTCAGTAACTCCATTATATGGTGGTGTATCAGGACATAAGATTTGATACAATATCTTATGTTGGGATTGGTACATATCAAACACTGCATTCATATATTTACGCCTATTGTTTGTGCGCAACACATTTACCCATGCATTGTATTGAGTCATGACTAGTTTATGAAATCTTGAAAGCATGGTAATGTATCCATACAAGAATGACAGTTGACAAAGGTAAGAAACTATCTGAAACTATTTACTAAATCAACTAGGCTCTCCCATATATTCGAATGAATAACACGAAAAATGTTGACCACTTCGGTGACTTGAACTAATAGAATTGTTCCTCGTGCACTTGCCAAACTCACAAACATCACACACAAGTTTCTCCTTATTTGTTTTCAAAGAAAGAGACGGAAACAACTGACTCAACACAGTAAATGAGGCATGCCCAAGACGGCAATGTTGTAAAAATAATTCAGGCCCAACTTTTCCTCCAACAAGTGCAACAAGTATAGACACCAGTGTCGACTGTTGATGGTTTAGTCAGAACTAATACAGAACATGTTGTGGAAATATTGACATCTGCAGCCATAAGTTTTATCTGAGTCTCTTCTTAACTAATGTCAACTATGGCTTTCTCAATAGTTGGAAGCTGAGACTAGGCATACAAAGTTGCTCTTCTATTATCAAATTTTGAATTCAACCCATTCAAAAATCGCACCACTTGTCTATATTCCACCCACTTCTGAGCGATGATCATATCTTTGTTATGGACAAAAGTAAGAGGACCATAATGATCCAAATCTGACCGTAATTGTTTGAACTCAGTGTCATACTCAAGCACTATCTTCTCTTCTCGCCATAGTTTCATGATATTTTTATCTATCTATGGCGTTATGTTACCAACTCTCGAATATATCTCTCCAATATTGCCATAACTCACATGCGGACTTCATAGCCTTAACTATTGATAAAATTGATGATGACATTGAATTCATCAACCACGCCACCACTAATGAGTTAGTGGAACTGCATATCTTCTATTTAAAACTAGTGTGATCTATTGATACCTAGTCTTCGAGATCCTTGACCTTTAAAATCATCATTGCTCGACGCAACCACTTGATATACTTATTCAAATCTTCTAATTTCACATCATTCACCATTAACACCGGCTTCCAACTTTGTACGCTGCAAGTACTCATACTGCGTCGCCAACTCATGACCAGGCTGATCCTCCTAATATCCAGAGACAGGCTTTGCTCGTTGGCGGAGAAGCTCATTCATATATGCAGACGTGACTGGAGCTGCCATCTTGTCACCGACACCTCACAATCAAAGGCAAGGACCAAAACTCCTCCAAAAGATCGTAAAAAAAATACTTTAGGCGCTGCACATCTAAAAGAGCATCACATCATCAACTATAACATACGGTATCAATGACCACCAAACAGAATAGTGCACTTTCCAGTGGCCATACAACCACAAGATTTTACAGCCAGATAACTCAGATATGATGGCCACTCACAGTCGACAGTGGCTGACACGCAACACGGATAGCCCGCGAGACAACAGACACGGATGGCCATTGCGGGCATCCCTAGGGAGATGAGCCGACGTGGGTGGTTGGCACAGGAAAGGACGGTCAGCACGGGGCACAGGTGGCCAGTAACGACACTGGTGTGAGCGACCAGAGCGGGTGCGGGCCGCTGGTGCCGTGACTCACGGGCAAAACACTTGCAGGCGGTAGAGGATGGTCGATGACGATGGACTGTGGGTGAATCTATGGCTCTGATACCATGTAGATTTATTATAGATTGATTAGGGTTTTAAGAGGGTAGATGAGAAGCAGATGGAAAGGAACTCGGAGATGACGGTGCACGTAGGAGATGAGTCCTCTGCCTATATTATTAGTTATGCCACTTTTCACAAAAGCCCCTATAGTTACTAGGCATTACAACTCCTATATCAACACTTTTCTTGTTTATAATTAGCATAAATTTGTTGAAGTGTAATAATCTCCTTAGCTAAGGGGGTATATGTAACATTTTTTTCTATATATATATATATCAAGAAGTGAGACTAGTGGTGTAAGCCACACAATAATCCCCAAAATTCCCCAAACCAACATGGTGTCAGAGCTTGTGTTGTTAGGGTTAGGGTTTACCTAACCCAGCCGCCATTCGCCAGAATTCTTATCGGAACCGGTCTTGGTGGCACCGAGGACGTCGCGGTCGCAGAGCGCGTGCAGCAATGGCCGGGAGCATTGCCGGAGCTCTAGCCAAATACAAGCAGCGCGGCAGGGCCAACCCTGAGCTCAGCACGGAGGATTGGGCAACGGTGGCAGCAGTAGCCAGTGGGAGGCCGTCGCGGTGCTTCTTGAGGAGGCTCTCCTCACGATGGCTCTTGCGAATCTCTTGGATCTCCACAAGGTTGTCCTCTCGGCGCCGGCGGCCCACTCCAGCAACCGTCTTCGCCTCTGTCCGCCATGATCTCACCGCCCCGGGAGCTGCATGCCTCTTGCCCGGCCTTTCCCGCGTTTCTTGGGCGGCTTGAGGCAAAAAAAGCTACTCCTTTCTGGGATCCACCAGATTTGGCCTAGCCGGCGGCAGCGGCACGATGGAGGCCGACGCGCCGCTCGATTTTGTGATCTTCCAGCTCTCCCCCTCTCCATAAAGGGGCAAGAGAGATGTGTGTGTAAGGGACGTACTAATACGAGGGCAAAATTGGAAGAGTACAATATGCAGGGTGTTTTGCGCCATCTCTTCTGTTTCGTCGTTTGTGGTTTTGGAGGAGAGTAGCGGCAGAGTTTTTTTGGAGCTTGGAGCTGGACGCTGTGACGATGGAGGAGCCGCTTGCTGATGCCAATCGCTTCCTCGCCACCATTCGCTGTCGCTTGGTCGCTCTGCCTGTGTGTTAGCAACCGATCAGATTCTGTTTGGGTGGTGTGACCAGAAACTGCCTCTTTAGTGAGGCTGAAACCGACCCGTGTGAGGTGTTCTAGCCGAAGAAGCAGTAGCAATGGTGGATGATCCCGCTAAGGCCGTTGTCGCTGCTAGTCCGATGAGCCATCATGGCCCAGGCTCGACCTTTACTTCTGCCAAGTTTGTGGGGCATACGATCTATCTGTTGTGGGCGCATCAGTATAAGATGTCACTGGCAGCCAAGGGTTTGTTGGGATATGTGACAGGAGCGAAGAAACGTCCTCCACCGACGGACCCAACTTCAAATCAGTGGGAGATGGACAATGCTTGCATTGTGTCATGGTTTATGTGCTCCATGGATCCTTTAGTTGCGAGCTCCTATATCTTGTATGATACGGCAAAGCAGATGTGGAACACTGTGGCAAATAGATACTCTCAGATGAGCAACTATGCCGAGGTCTTTGAGATCTATAGGAGGGCCTAGAGGATGGTTCAGGGTGAGCTTAGTGCTGTCGAGTACATTGATAGGCTCCTCAGTGAGTGGCAGAAGTACGATTTCTATCGACCTTTTCAGCCTGAGGTTGAAGTCGGACAGGAGGACTATTGTAGGGAGACGATGAGGAAGATCATGGCTGTATATGAGAAGAGGCTTGGGATAGATCGCCTCTACATTCTCCTGTTCGGACTGAATCCTGAGTTTGATAGGCTGAAGACTCAGATCTTTGCACGGCCTACATTGTCTAGTCTTTAGGAGGCTTGCACCATGATTCAGTTTGAGAGCAGTCAGAGAGCCAGCATGGCCTATCGTCCGACTACTGAGACAGCTGCACAGGTCATCTTGACTGTGGAGCCTCCTATTGTGGCAGCTCCTACTCTGGCTAGTGGGGCACAACACTCACGCCCCCCCGGGTCTTGCTCTAGATCAGCCTTGGTGTGACTGTTGTGGCCGTGCGCGGCACACTTGGGAGACTTGCTGGATTCTTCAATGCAAGCCAGAGAACACCGGAAAGGGCAAAGGCAAAAACAAGGCAAAGAAGCAAGAAGGCGTTTGAGCAAATGCCTCAGTTGCAGCCTCCGAGTCTAGGCTCACTACTGAGGAACTTGTCACTCTAAGGAGATTTCTCTCAATTGCTTCAGGAGGATCCTCCCAAACCTCACATACCGGTTTCCTTTCTCACTCCTCTCATACAGCTCTTTCATCTATCTTTGCTAAACCCGATTAGTGGATCATTGACTCCGGGGCTACTAGACATATGACTGGCAAGTCATCAGGCTTCATTAAGTACGTCCCTCTGTCTGGAAGGGACAAGGCCCGTATTGCTAATGGTTCTCACTCTTCTATCCTTGGAAGAGGGGAAGTTGTTAGCCCGTCTAGATTGTGCCTGTCCGATGTGCTACATGTCCCCAACTTCTCCACAAATCTGCTCTCTATTGCTACTATAACCAACCCATTTAAATGTAAAGTAACCTTCTAGCGTACTCACTGTTTATTTTAAGAGCTGAAGACGGGAAGGGTGGTTGGTCATGGTAGTCATTGAGATTGCTTGTACTACTTGGAGCAATGTTCCAAGAAGGGTTTTGTGGAGAAGGAGTCAGCTCATTTGGTGGTCACTTTGGAGGAGGACATGATCACATGGCATAGGCGTTTAGGACATCCTGCCTTCCGTGTTTTTGATGTTATTGCTCCAGACTTTTATAGGAAATGTAACAAGGATATGCTTAAATGTAAAGCTTGCGATTTTAATAATGTTGCATCTAGGCCTTTATGCCTGATCTGATTTTGATGATTAATGAAAATAAGCGGTTCAGACTAATTGTGTGTTTGAGATACAGAGTCCGGTTGGGAAGACATTCAAGATGATCAAGATGAACTCAACGTAAAAGAAACACAAGTTGCAAGGAACAAAGACGAGACGCAAAATTACATGTTAAAGATGCAAAGGACCTGAGGTAATATTGTTTTTATTTTTGACCGATCTCGATGTTTGGAGATTGATCTGTTTAGGAAATTATTTTTTTTAGTTTTAACCGTATTATAAAGAGGGGTTGCAAGTCCTCTCTACATTTCCAACATAAACCGAGAAACTCTTAGGTCATTGCATATCATTCATTTCGGTTGGATTTGATTTGGTTTTTGAGTTGAGTTTTTGACAACAGAAGAGTTTTTGCATTTTCTATAAAGATATAGGAAGATCTGACTTTTGCTTATGTTGATCAAAAGATATACATTTTAATTATCTTTCAAACAAGTTATTAAACTCTTAAATCGGATCTCTACATTAAAAGTTATAGCTGTTTTTATCCATAGTGACTGTCAGTTTGCTATGCTGACTGTCAGTTTGAATTGTCAGTTTTGTTAACTGACAGTGATCCAGAGAAGGTGCTTTTTGAGCCAAAATTTTTTGAACTAAACTGATTGTCAGTATGCCATGCTGATTGTCAGTATGAGGTTCGACCTCGAGCTGATTGTTTTGAGTTTCTGTTTTATCTGGTCGTTTTTGTGGTCGATACTGACTGTCAGTTTGTGATACTGGCTGTCAGTATGAGATATCAGTTTCTTTATACGACCAGCAAAGTTTTATCCGTGATTTTTGTCAGCCGTGGAGGTAGAAACTGACTGTCAGTTTGACACACTGACTGTCAGTTTGTGTAATTTTATTTCCATATACGACCTCAAACGGCTAGCTAAGTTTACTCTGGATTTTACTTCTTTCTGGTCATGACCCAAACTGACAGTCAGTTTGACACACTGACTGTCAGTTTGCACTGTTGATTTTACAGCTCGTGTACAACGGCTCTTTTGATGTTTTGGGCTATAAATAGAGGCATTGAGTAGATGTTTTGTACACCAAGCAGCTCTCTTCTCATACAAACACTTGAGTATTTGTTTTGGAGTTAAAGTCTTGATCTTTTGATCAAGTCATGAGCTTTTGAGATCCACCGAGTTTTCAGTTCGCATCATCTTTGCATACTTAGAGTTTCTCGGTGCATGTTGGAGGTCTAGACAACACCTTGCAGCTCATTACTCTTGGTGAACGCCCTCACTTAGATGGTTTGGTGGTGTGGCCGTTGACCTCTCTCGTTCAGAGATTGTTGGAGAGGCTCGGCGTGATTGTAAAAGGCATCGGTGCTCGCCTTTCCAGAGTGTACAAGGAGCAACCACTAGTGAGTAATATCCTTCGTGGATATTGAAGCAAGACTCATTCATTTGAGTTCTTCAGCAAGGAATAGGGGAGACCGGGCGAGTCTTTGAGACCTCGGGAAAAATCTTGTGTTTTTTCTCTCTTTCTCTTATATTTAATTGTGCAATATATTGTTAATCTGTTTTTGGTTCTTCTCATTGCAAAAAGTGTTTTATTTGAAAAGTTTTAAAGCTTCCTATTCACCCTCCCTCTAGTCGGCATCCTCGATCCTATAGATAAGTATACAAGAAGTTCTTATCCTTCGAGTGGAAATAGAAGCTCACGTCCCTTTGAGCTAATCCATTCTGATGTTTGGGGTCCAGCCCATGTTACATCTATTAATGGTTGCAAATGGTTTGTCACATTTATTGATTGTCATATCAGGGCCACCTGACTGATGTTACTCCACTCAAAGGATGATGTGAAGGAGGCATTTGAGCGGTTCTACAATATGGTGGAGACTCCATATAGTGTCAGGATCAAGACCCTCAGGACTGATAATGAGACTGAATATACCAATGCTTGCTTTCAGGAATTTCTGGCCTCCAAAGGGATACTTCATCAGAAGTCGTGTGTCAACACGCCAAGCCAAAATGGCATGGCTGAGCGCAAAAATAAACATGTCCTTGAGGTTGCTTGCTCTCTTTTGTTCACAATGAATGTGCCAAAATTCCTATGGTGTGAGGCAGTTCTTTGTGCGAACTACTTGATTAATAGGATGCCTCTTCGGGTGCTGGACTTTAAATCCCCCTTCCAGGTTCTCCAAGGTACAAACACCTTCATTGTTCAGCCTAAGGTTTTTGGCTGTGCGTGTTTTGTGCACCACCGTGACCCTGTCGGCGGAAAGCTCTCTCCTTACTAGAAGAAGTGTGTCTTCGTTGGGTATGCATTGGATAAAAAGGGCTACAAGTTCTATTTCCCCGAAGAGAGAAAGCTTTATGTCTCCATGGATGTTGTGTTCTGGGAAGATCGTCCCTTTTATGGCTCCTCTCCGCCCCTAGTCCTCGAGAGGGGGAGTCTCAAGGCGATCCTTTCTGGTTCAGTGAACTGTCACTTACTCCAGCACACAGAAAAGGGGAGCCTGTCAGAGATGAGGAGAGTGGTGAAGTTGGAGAAGAGACACCGCAGGCTACGGTGGAGACCTTAGGTGAAGTTGGAGAAGAAGGCATTGAGACCATGAGTCAGAAGACTATGAGTCAGATTTAGCCACAGCTCCAAGTGTATACTTGGCGAAGATCTAAGACTAGTACAAATACCAGAGACTACCATGAGCCATCCCCAACTCCCGTTGAAGCTCCGGAAACTTCCTCTCTTCCTACTCCTCTTCCAGAGTTAGGTGATGATCTTTCAATCCTTAACTCATACTCTCTTGATCAACCTATCGCACTCAGGAGACCTAGCCGCTCTTGCAAGTCTCTCTACAAATCTCATATGTGTTCCACTTCTCACCCTATCTCCAATTTTGTCTCCCTAGACTCTCTCTCACCTGAGCATAAGGCTTTTACTACTTCCCTACTATCTGTGGCTGTTCCAAAGTCTTGGAAAGAAGTCTTGCAGGATACCAGGTGGAAAGAAATTATAATTAAGGAGATGAATGTCTTGAAGAAAAATGGCACTTGGGAGTTGGTACCATAGTATCCACACAGAATGCAGTGGGATGCAATTGGGTCTTCACCGTCAAGCAGACTCTAGAAGGAAAGGTATAAGGCGAGGCTTGTTGCTAAAAGTTACTCTCAAGCTTATGGAGTCGATTATGAGGAGACCTTCGTGCCAGTAGCAAAAATGACTACTGTGTGAATATTGCTCTCTTGTGCTGTGAATTTAGACTGGGAGGTTCACTAGTTGGATATGAAGAATGCATTCCTGCATGGAGATCTTAAGGAAGAGGTGCACATGGAGATTTCCACTGGGTTTGAGACTGTGCAAACCAATGGCAAGGTGTGCCGATTGAAGAGGTCTCTATATGGACTCAAACAGTCCCCTCGAGCATGGTTTGACAGGTTCAGACAGGCGATGATGCAGTTTGGCTACACCCAGAGCAGTACTGATCACACTATGTTCACTTGTCAGTGGAATGGCAAGCTGACAGTGCTGATTGTCTATGTGGATCATATAGTACTCATTGGAAATGATCCAAGAGAAGCTGCTGTCTTGCACAAAAATTGGCATAGGAGTTTGAGATCAAAGATCTTGGTCGCCTCAAGTACTTCCTAGGAATCAAAATGTCTAGGTTGGTGAAAGAGATCTTTCTCTCACAACAAAAATATGTGTTTGGCCTCTTGGAGAAGACAGGTATGCTTGGATGTTGTCCTGCTACTACGCCAATGGATCCCAACTTAAGCCTTGAGGAAAGTCTGGGTGAGCAGGTGGATAAGGATCAATATCGGAGGATTGTTGGAAGGCTCATTTACCTCTCTCATACTTAGCCAGATGTGGCTTATGCGGTTAGTCGGGTTAGTCAGTACATGCATGATCCTAGGACCACACATCAAGATGCAGTCAATCACATTCTGCGATATTTGAAGAGTAGTCAGGGGAGGAGTGTGCTCTTTGAGAAGTGCAACCACCTTCGAATTGAAGTGTATACTGATGTTGACTGGGCTGGCTCTCGAGATGATAGGAGATCCGTGTCAGGTTATTGCAGTTTTGTGGGTGGCAACTTGGTCACATGGCGCAACAAGAAGCAAAATGTGGTGGCTAGATTTAGTACAGAGGCAGAATATCGTGCTCTTGCACAAGGGGTGTGTGAGGCCTTGTGGATTCACAGAGTATTGGAAGAATTAAAACTAAAGAACAAAAACCCTCTTATGCTCTATTGTGACAACAAGGCAACTATTGATATCGTTAATAACCCCGTGCAGTATGATAGAATCAAGCATGTGGAGATTGACCGACACTTCATAAGAGAGAAATTTAATCAGAATGTCATTTGTCTACCCTTTGTAAGGTCTTCAGACCAACTTGCTGATATACTCACTAAGAGCTTGTATGCTCTTGTATTCTCATCTCTCTCGTCCAAGATGGGTATATGTAATATCTATGCACCATTTTGAGGGGGAGTGTTGAAGTGTAATAATCTCCTTAGTTAAGGGGGTATATGTAACATTGTTTTGTATATATATATATATATATATATATATATATATATATATGTATGTGTGACTAGTAGTATAAGTCACACAATAATCCCAAAATTGCCCAAAACCAACAAAATTGCTTGTGCATCACATAAATATGCGTAAAAAACTCTTAACACCAAACCCATATACCATCCGTTTGGAAACTCGTATGTCAAGTTTATACGGAATCAAGAGTTTGCACTGGATATTTCTGAATACTTACCCCCTCATCAAGGAACGGAGAAGAGTATCAAATTATACCGTATCACATGTAAAACAGTAATATATGTAGTTATTTTTCTCATTAAAAACCTAAAAAAACTATCTACTGGAGTAATTAGGATCAGAGATCTATTAATTAATCACTTCCCTTGCTCTTCTACTTGGTTGGAGCAAGCAGCAGCATCAGCACCAGGAGCGTCACACTTGCTGAAGACCCTGTAAGAAGAGATGAGAGCCAACGCCAAGAAGCAGAGCAATGCCGTGGCATGCAATGCCAGGGACAGTATGGTTTTGCTGCAGAACCTCCCAAAGTAGGAGCAGACCTCTCCCCAGGACACCTCCTTGTCCCCCACCTCCGCCAGGTACAGCACCTCTGCCGCCGCTGAGCCGGAGGTCACCAGCATGTAGGCCACAGCCTGCTCCAGCATGACAGAAAAGATTTTGTTTTAGAGTAGCGCTTCCGTGCTTTCCAATATTGTATAGGTCCTAAAGCAATACTATTAGTAGTAGAGCAATAAGTTGTTGTAAATCAGAGCAGACCCTCAATTTGCTTTAGAAGTCATGCAATCCGCTTCTGTGAAAAGCATTAAAACACTTCCCTATGTTTTGTTGGGTGAAAGGAAAACTATGTTTTTGAGTAGGTTGCATGTTATTGTTCTATCTCTGAAAGTCAGTTACAGGGTTTCAGATCCCTGAACTGAAGGTTGGCCTATTCTAGTTCTACTTCTTGTCTAGTTTCCGGCGAAACTTGAGAAAAAGAATGATTCTTATAATCTATGTAACTCGCATATGATCTTATTTAGTTAATCTATTATGATAGTGTTTATGAAATATTTTGTTTGGATGAAACGCGTGCTCGTTTTTTCTTCTCTCCGTTTTATGAAGAACATGTGAAAGTGATTTCTAATTGTAACTTTGTAATATAACTCATTATCCTGGTTCTAAGTTGGATCAACCAAACACGGTTTTTAAGTGGTTAGGCTCTAAATCTAGTATAACTATAACTCAAGATAGAAAAAATCTCTGTGAATTTGCATACAAACTGTGTATGAACGGTGACTCACGGACAAACCTTGCTAGTCAGTTACTTATAACTATGCAACGGATGCATTATGTGCATACACAACAAATTAACTTTTCCTTTGTTTAACTTATGAAAAGTGTTTATCAATAGATCAGTGTTCAAGTTGATAGATAACATGATAAACTTTCAAGAAATGACATTTGAAGTATGCTCCAGAAACTATTTGGAGAAGCAATGTGTGGCCTCTTTCCCTGAATCCACATCATCCTCTGTCAGTTCTAACACCAAAATTGGACAGTATTTCTTCAAATCCACCAGCTACTGTCAATACAATTTACAAAGTCTAGATGATTTTTTTTTTAAAAATAAAATAATTGCCAATGTGTTGGGTCAGACCTGATCAAGTAGAAAAAGCAACCATTCATAGTGAGTGAAGGACTTGAAGGATGACAGCAAGAGGGAGGCCAGGGAGTAGGCAGCTGTGATGGCATTGGTGCAAACCAAATACCTGAAAGAAAAAAAAAACTTCTTCAGGTTTGTGCATATACAAATTATAATAAATAAAAATATCAAAACAAGTGCTACAAATTGGAGAAACTTAATTACCTCCTCACAAACACACCTTAATCTTATGGTGAATGAAATTAAACAAATCAAACAGCATACAACATATGTTCATGCTTACTTGAAGCCAGAGAGATTGCTGAACTCCACCTCTTCAGATTTGTGCATATATAAACTATAATTTATAAACTAAATAAAAACACAAGTTCTACAAATTCGAGAAACTTAATTACCTCCATCCCAAACACACCTTAATCTTATAGTGAAGCAAATTAAGAAAATTCAACAAATTAAACAACATACAAGTAGGAAGCAGATGTGTTCATGCTTACTTGAAACCAGAGAGGTTGCTGAAGTGAACCTGTCCATAGGTCTCATCTTCTTGCTTGTTGGTGGCCATCTCCCAGAGAGAAGCCAAGGTGAGAGGAATCACACACAGCCTCAGTGCCATCTCAAGGACCTTGAATGGCTTCTTCTTACTTGCATCAGTGTCACTACTTGCAACATTCCTCATCTCCTAGCTAGATCAATTCCCTAAACTTCTTTCTTTTCTTTTTATTTTTCCTCTCTGTTAATTGATGTGAAGAACAAGAGAGGACTTGAGAGTACTACTAGAGTCCAAGGAATAGAGCTGTATGTCTCCCTGTTTAGACTCTCTCCATCCCAACTACTTCCACACTCTGCATGCGGGCCTCACGATTAAAAAAACAATTTCTCGGTGGAGAGAGGAGAAAAGTGGTGTTTCGTGAGGCAGTGCGACGTCTCAGATTTTTTATTTTTTTATCTCGATTTTCGTGTAACTGAATTATGTATAATTTTCTTTCTTGATTTATGCATTAATCTAATTCAAATTAGATGTTGATTAGATTGAGAAAGTTGTAGATCTTTAAATTATCTTCATATAGAGATCAAATATAACATATAGTCGATTTTTAAATTAAAATTTATTGGTGTTTTACTAAAAACACATAAATTTAATTTTCTTGAGTCCGTACGAAGCACCTCACGAAGCGTCGATGGGTTGGAGTAAGTGGTGCTTCAGATGGTGCTTCGTATACGTGGCACAGAATATACTGGATAATATTTTGTTGAAACGTCTCGCGAAACGCCGATGGGTTAGAAACAGTCTTATAAGGATCTGGCCCAAGGGAATATTATTGTTGATTGCTTTGGCTTACATAAGAGGAAATATATTTAAATCTATGACTGACATGTGGGGCCACACTGCATATTGTTCTTATCAAAATTCAAAACCATGTAGGATAGATTAAATTAGTGTGTCAAATTTATAGAAGGTGACTTTTTAATTTAGAATTTTAAACTAGACCTAAAACATTTAAGAGCAAAAGGAAGCTCCGTCAGATAAATTCCTCTACCTAATCTACCACTAGTTAAAATTGAATCTGTAGTCTCTCGCACGTAGTTTATATATATATATATATATATATATATATATATATATATATATATATATATATATATATATATATATATATATATATATATATATATATATATTCAAAAACACTAAATATACATTTAGTGCATAATATAACATTCTAGCTTAACAGAAATTTTTGCTAGATAAGTATCGTGGACAGATGAAACTGACACTATATATCAATATCGATATTATGGAAGATCTTAATGAAAGACATATTTTTCAATGGTCTAGAAGGAACTTGAAATAGTGGTAACCCACTAATTTTTCTTGATTAGGTGGTGAGGAGAGATACTAGGTGGACATCTCAGGAGTATCTTGAGAATAAATTGCGAGTATTCTTGATCACATGTAAACTATCATAAATTACCACATCAAGAACATAAAATTACTTAACTGACTGCAAAATTACTTGGTTTAGGTGTGCACAAATGTGTATGCTTGTGCATGTTTTGGGG
The DNA here is from genome assembly GCA_019359835.1 of Pharus latifolius. Classification (NCBI taxonomy): domain Eukaryota; kingdom Viridiplantae; phylum Streptophyta; class Magnoliopsida; order Poales; family Poaceae; genus Pharus; species Pharus latifolius. Next base: position 8,804,447 of record CM033320.1, read on the forward strand.
GCGGTTGGTGGGATGAGTTATATAGTGGGGGAGGCCGCTTTTGTTGTTGCTAAGCTATGATGCAATGCTGTAGTGGAATGGCGTTCAAAGGCAAAATGTGCTGTAGGGCTCCATGATCCACTTCTCAAAAAAAGCCACTTTGCACTGCCTTGAAAGTTGAAAAATTCCACTTTAGTGTCTTTGAGATGTGTGACATATGGAACAAGTAATTGCAAACAATGTACAAGACATACGTTCACACCATGCCTTAATTTTTTATGAGATCATGATCCATTCAAATAGGTCTAACCAGCAAGATATAGGATGACAGCATATATTTAATGATAACTTTTCTTAAAATAAGACATATAAACTCATGATTTGAGTCATTTAAATCATATTTGTCAAATCTATTTTTTAGAATAATCAAATAAATTGACAATACTAGTGTCTCACAATCAAATAGATGATAATTCTCCATACATTAATTGGATGACTCAGATGCGAGTTCATGTGCTCTTATTTTAAATAAGTTTTTCATTTGATACTTTCTTTGAGATGACAAATATAGCTTTGTTTTGGTTTTTCACGGTCCCTGATATAGCATTTTGACAATTAATTTCCATAGTTATATATTAGTAAAAATTATAAAAAAAAATATTATCACGGACGTAGTGTTGATAATAAATCTACTAATAATATTTTTATTTGATTAATCTTGACACTTTTATATACATTAAGTGACCTATTTATTTATGCCACTAGATATTTCATTTATATATGAGTTTGATCCTATTTTATCATCTTTATGAACTATAATTTTATAATTTTTATAGTGATATAGGAGAAATTTTCTCATATATTAATGATCAAAATTGACAAAATTTAACCTCACGTGAAGCATCATTCTTTTAGCGAAAGAGGAGCATTAATGTCTGTTGGTTTGTTAAATTCCAGGTATTAGAGGTTTGATTGTGTTTAAAATAAAAACTGTAGAATCTCAGTAGATAAAAATAGTCAAAATTTCTTAGTTAGGATGGCAAATCAGCTCCAAAATTTAGAAGTTCAGAGTAGGCAGAAATTGCCCAAAACCATGAGCAGTAGCAAAGCAAAGCAACCTCACGAACTCAATGCCTTTATAAGTGACAAAAACCAAACTAATTTTCTGGAAACAGAGTTGAGCTGCAGATCATGCTGGCATATGGAATCCAAAATATTGAGAGAACAAGAGATCATTTCTTAGTAAGACCGTGGAAGGAATCAACAATATATGGTATACAATCCATTAATTATTTCAATTTGACACCACTGTAAACTACTGACCTGATCTGTAGCCAAAATGAATGAAATTATCTTCTGCAACGGACATGAAACTCTTTCTAAGAATGTAACGTAAGAAGAACACAAAAACAACATAGAGAGAGATAGAGATTAAGACTGTCTTCAATGGTTGAGACTTTTTGAGAGGCTGTTCAGAGAATATTTCATATCATGTGGGTGAAGAGTTTTACTCATTCTAATAGGAAGTTGTTTGAAGAAACTATTCGGTGGATCCCGTGTATTAAATATCAAAATATATTTTTTTATCTTATTATCGATTAAATAATTGAAAAATTAATAAAAAATTGTATTGAGATAATTCTAATAAATAAAAATTTTACCTTTGGATAACGACCTAAGAGAACATGATCATCATCGTCGTCAATAACGACTTGTAGTATAGAATGTGGCGTACTAGAATCTGATACAGATGTGGATTTTGAATTTTTGGATGCGTGTTGCGTTCGCGAAGGCTGCAAATAGTTGGCGACATATCGACAAAATGAAAATTTTGACCATATGATGCATACGGATAGCCATGTGAATATGAGGGAGGTAATGTATATGGAGGGGATGCAAAATATAGAGTAGCATGTGATATTGAGGGGCATGGGATATGGAGGATAACTAGAAGGATAAGGTGGTTGTGGAAATTTGGATTACCAGGTGGATATGATGGGGGTTTGGATTACCTGGTGTTTCTGGATTTTCTTTAGGTGTATTAAAAGAAATAATCTAATTTAGAAAACTCTCAAAGATTACTATTCATATGAAACTCTAAAAATAAATGTGTGAAAATAGTGTAGTAGTGTATGATGGTGTAAGATTTGAGAGAAGTGTGTGATGAAATAAGCAAATGAGAGTCCTATTTATAGAGAAGCAGTAAGGTGAATTTTTATAAATTTTTAAGAATTTTTTATAAATTATTTCATGAAAAAACAATAAAAAAAATACCTCAATGGCTCTTTTATAACGGTTATATTTTCAAAAGCTAAAAATTTAGTCACTGACAGGTGGGTCTGACTCAAAAATAAATTAAAAATGCTGTTAAACAACTACAACATAAAAAAGTTAGGATGATAAATGGGCTCGAAAAAGATAGGACCCACTTGTCATTAACTTGGGCTAGAAAAAGTGTGCGCAACAAAAAATTCAATAGTCAAATTCTTAAAAAAATATTTGTATTGTTGACAAGCAGGACACAAAATCTGTGAACCTCACTGTATGTGGCTAGGGTTTCAGTAAAGAAAGTGAAGAACAAATGAGAGGCGTGCCTGGCTTGTGTCAATTGTGAGGTCCATCAACTGCACCTCAACACGGGTAAAAAAATCTACACCACCAACTGACAAATGAGCCCGCTTAATATGGCCCTACTAGTCAGTGAGTGAGGGTGTAAAGAACCCTGTGAACACGGGACACAAGACTCCCTTACACAATGTGGGTAGTAGGCCCCACCATCTTCACCTACTACAACCCTGTCTCTAACGTGTGGTCCTATTATTGCTGGTTCTAACTGTCAGTGAGTGGTTTTTGCATGAATGTTGTACACGTAGGAAACAAAGCGCTTCCAGCGTGTTTCAGTCGTGGGCCCACTGTTCTCGCCTTGTGAAATGTAGAAAACATCCAACCCAGTCAATGACATGTGGGCCCATGTGATTTAAGCCCCACCTGTCAATTATTGTGTCCGTTGTGTAAAGTGTTGCAATTGAACAAATTTAACGAGTCCCACAAAACACGTCCACGCGTGCCTGAGTCCCGCTTCAACTGATCCACTTCACACGATGCGCGTTCGGTGGGACCCACAAAACAGAGGTCGTGCAACGACCGCATGCCCATGCGTCACTTGCCCGTTCATAGGATTGAGTGAGCCGCTCCAACGACTTACGTGGTTAGTGCACGTCGTCTCAAGTTTTGCCATTGGAGACAGCCTAACAACATCTAGGCTGATGCTTGGTTTACTTCAGACTGCTTATGCTTTGTATGTTATGATATGCTACCATGGTTTTCTAAAAGACAATTACACATATCCATGCCTATATTTGCCAATGGTTTTGTATAGACCGGTCTCTGAACTTCTTATTTGCTTTACTATCCGTGTATTGTCTTGTAGAAGAGGGCACACAGAAGCTGTCTTTATGTTTTTCAAAAAATTCATGAAATGCATTGGTGTACAATTTGTTCTCTATGGTGTGCTGAAAAAATTTGGGTGTCCCTGCCGTCTGCAGTGAGACACTGATGTGACGAAATGTGATGAATGATGGTGGGGCCTTTGAGTTTTTTTAGAGTTTGGAGCTAGACGATTGTAGTTTGCTTTCTTCATAAAATCATTTAACTTAATCAACCCGAGTGACGACTCAAACTTGTGAATGAGTGGCTTTAACTATTAAATTATTACATAATTCTCTCATACTCCTCCACTGAAATTTTGAAGTAGATTTAAGCACAAATATTTAACCCGTTCGATAAGACTCACACAAGCCCAATCAACAATGATCTAACAAGACTTGAAGTTGAGATTAAGTTTGAGTCATCCTATGACCGATCTAAGAGTCATAAATAAGATAACTTAATTTAACTTTAATTAGTTAAATATGTTTATTAAGTTAGATTGAACCGAACTATAATCAACCAAAAGCAAATTATTTTTTTTTTGGCTGGCCAAGACCCAGCCCGATAATGCTAAAGTCTATTATGGAGTATTCTGGGTATATTTACTGGAATTTGTTGTCAGACTGGCCATGATGCTACTTACCAGTTATTTGTACCATTGCACTGCTGAAAGTTGCTGCTATTTCACTTGCACAAGTTCTCAGACTTTCTACTAGCATATTGTAATAGGCAATGCTATTTTTAGCAACCAAAAGAATCTGGCAATGGGTGTTACATAATTAATAATTTCCTAACAAAAAAATATTCCTTCGAATTAGGAGAATGCAAATCATTTTGGAGATAGAGAATATATATCAACATATGGTAAGATTTTTAGCTAATAACAATCAACTCCATATCATTATAAAAATATTATTTTAATAAAATATCACTAATCACGAATTGAGTATGACATATATAGTTAGAATCTATATGTCAATGTGACACTCAATGATACTTTACTAAATTTTTAATTTTAACAATAAGATATATGATACTTGTACTTGCCCATAGGTAACTTTTATTACCTAATTAAAATCTAATCTAAAGATTTGGAGATGTATCAAGTGCGGAGTGTATATTCATGTGCAAAAGTGTGAACTTGCAAAGCGAGTTGTTTGACTGGATCTCAACCCGCTCGGATCGAGAAAGATTGCCCACCAATCATTTTTTTACAAGAAAAGAAAACCAAGTTTTCTTACCTTGATTTTGTCCGCATCACCTCCACTTTCTCTCCCTTTAGCCTCAATCTATTACCCTATCAGACTATTTTCAGTGCATTGACGTTTCGCGAGATGTTTCAACAGAATATTCTTCAGCATATTCTGTGCTACGTGTGCAAAGCACCATCCGAAACACCCCTACTCCAACACAAAGGCGCGCTTCACGAGGTGCTTCGTACGGGCCACGAGTGGTACATCTAGATGATTTTAGTAAAATAGTAATAATTTTTAATTCAAAATTGAATATATGTGATATTTGGTCTCTATACAAAGATAATTAATGAATAAATCAAGAAACAAAATTGTATACAATTCGGTTGCATGTAAATCGAGACAATTAAAATTAAAAACACCAAAACGTCTGCTGCCTGTCGAGGCCTCTCCTCTCTCATCAATTGAATTTTTTATTATTTTTTTAGTACAGGACCCACCTGTTAGCGCGTGGAAGCACCTGCACTGGAGATAGCCTCAGATGACTCACATGCGAATTTACATTCTCATATGTTAGCTTTAGTATGTATAAGATACACCCTCTTAAGCCTTCCCTAAAGAAACTAAAAAAATTACATGTTTCTACTTAGCATAATTTATACCCATTTTGACCAACACATGCAATATAAGTAAGAAGTATTTTCAAACATAAGCAATATGGAATTGGAAAAAAAATAAAATATCATAAAACCACTGACTGCGCTAAATCAATATCAAGGCATCTGTTCTGGTTTTTGAATTTTGAGCATTAAACGGGTGCTTAGCATGTTTTTTGACTTGGAACTTCGTTGAGAAAATTAAAAGAGCATAAAATTTTTGGAGATTATTTAAGCAGTTGACAAATCTGGAGATTTGATTTGATCGAATTATCTAGTCTCTAACATTCATGCATGATCCTTGCAGTAGATTATATAGTCTTCTTGATTAGTATTTTATAATGCCGTCTCAAAGATTTTTTTTTAAAAAAATTTCTAATGTTGTCCCTAAATTAACAGGATGAACATTGCATTCGATTGTCTAGACAATCATCGCCTGCAAATGCCAAGTGTCAAGAAAGGTATGACAAGTCTAAATCATGTTGTATTAGAAATTGGAAGTCAATTTGTAGTTTTATCTACAGCATTGTATAAAACAAAATTTTGAATTTTTATTGTTTATATCCAATGGCTAAAACTTTTGGTTGAATGATTGACCATCACATTTCTCCTATCTCCAATAACATGTTATTACTTTTATTGAGAATGTATGAAAGAAAAACTATTTTTAAAATAAGAGAACAAGAACTAACTAACTTGATAATTGAATCAAATTTGTGTGGCTCTCATCAACCACTAAAACCAAATACATCTTTGAAGAGACCTAAAAAATTCAATTCTCGTGCGACTTTCAACACTCAACTGGCATAGGTTAGTAATATTGATCTGCATCATTCAAATATGATCTAATGGTCTAGATTGTAATTCTAATTCTCCAATGGATGCTATTAGATAAATTCATGATTTGATAGTTTATTGCTTATGTTTTATTTTTTTCAATTAAAGAGATATAAGAAAACTACATGCATTAGTTATACGCATATCATCATATGGTAAAAGATCTATCTCTTTTTTTTTTAAAAAAAAAGTTGTTCCCATTTGGGTCAACAAAAATACGACTAGATCATTATTTACTATCTTTATATTCATATAATTATAGAAGAGAGAAAAACTCAATAAATTTTTATATTTATGGCTTTAATTTTATATAATCTGTAAAATGCATTGCACATGTCAGCTTACTAGTAAAATACCAACCATGTACCAGATACATTTGGACCGAAATTTTTTTTCCTTTTTTGGGTTTAACACCATTTAACATGAAATGCAACTAGTCATGGACCCAAATTTTATTAAGCTTATTTACTCAAAAAAAAATTATTGAGCTTATGACGTGGTGATGAATGTGAGTTGACATTGATTTTCAACACAAATAGAGGTGACAGGCTTCACATTTTATTAAGCTTATAATATTTTTGTTTAACTATATTTTAGCCAGCATGACAGAGATATAAAATACTTTTATGACCAATAATCATTGAGCTTTCCAAAGTCAAACAAAAACAATTCAAAATGGTGCACTCCATTTGTCAACTTTTGCAAGGCCAAATGCTACCATATAAATACTGAGGAGTTCTTGACCTAAACAGCACAACACACAAGTGATTTCTCCCTAATAGCTCATCCAAGAACCAAGCTCAAGCTACAATCGTTGCTTTCAATTTTTTTTTTGTTGCGACAAGATGGCAAGGACTTATTTGGTCTTCTTTCTCATCATCACAAGCTTCCTCCCCTCCGTTGTTGCTGGTCAGCTCCAGCCGTGGCCGTCTGGTGCCTTGTCCGGCGGTCTATTCACCCTCGATATTGCCTCCAAAATCTGCACCGACTACAACTCAACAAGGGAAGCATCCATGGACTTTGGCCACATTGTCAAAGCCACCCCGGATGCGGTCTTCCACCCAGCCATGCCCGCTGACATTGTTGCCCTAATTCGATTCTCGGCCTCCTCTCCAAATCCCTTTCCTGTGGCGCCCCGCGGGCAAGGGCATTCTGCCCGAGGGCAGGCGCTTGCACCGGGAGGCATTGTCATTGACATGCCCTCACTAGGGCGCAGTGACCGTGGTCACCGCATAAATGTGTCTCTAGATATGTCATACGCCGACGTTGGTGGCGAACAGTTATGGATTGACGTCCTCCGTGCAACGCTGAAGCATGGCCTCGCACCGCGCATGTGGACCGACTACCTCCATATCACTGTCGGTGGCACGCTCTCCAACGCGGGCATCGGAGGGCAGGCGTTCCGGCACGGTCCGCAAATCTCCAACGTGCAAGAACTTGACGTGGTCACAGGTACAACTTGGTTGTTAATTAGCTGTGACATCATATTAACTATTCATAAAATACTGTCCATGTTGTTAATTAGTGGTAAACATGAACTAATTAACTAACGGATCTTTTTTAATTAATTTATGTAGGAATGGGTGACATGGTCACATGCTCCAGGGACAAGAGCTCTGACCTGTTCTTTGCAGCATTGGGAGGGTTGGGTCAGTTTGGTGTCATAACTCGGGCTCGGGTCGGGCTCGGGATGGCCCCAAAGAGGGCCCGTTGGGTCCGGCTCGCCTACTCGGATGTGGTGACATTTACCAGAGACCAGGAGCTGCTCATATCAAAACGGGCTAGCGAAGCCAGGTTCGATTACGTCGAAGGCCAGGTCCAGCTCAACCGGACCTTCATCGAAGGCCCCAAGTCCTCGCCGTTCTTCTCGGGTCCGGACCTCGACAGGCTTGCTGGGCTCGCATCCGAGACCCGGTCGGCCGCCATCTACTACATCGAAGGTGCAATGTACTATGACGAGGCCACCGCCGCTTCTGTGGATCAGGTAACTAATTTACCTCAACCCGATTTCTTCACTATGAATTATGACCCGAGCCATTTTGATAACTTTTGGTTTAACTACTTGCAGAAGCTGGAGACACTACTGGGGGAGCTAAACTTTGTGCCGGGGTTTGTGTTCATGAGAGACGTGACATACATACAGTTCCTCGACCGAGTGCGCCGGGAGGAGCAAATTTTGCGGTCAGCCGGCGTGTGGGACGTGCCGCACCCGTGGCTGAATCTCTTCATCCCCCGGTCACGCATTCTCGACTTCGACGCAGGCGTGTTCAAGGGCATCTTCAAAGACGCCAACCCTGCCGGCCTCATCCTCATGTATCCCATGAACAAGAACAAGTATGTCCATGTCTACATTATTTTAATTTTTTTCTGCACTTAGAATTCATTAATAAAGGTGCATATATCATAATTGTTTGTGATCAATGCAGGTGGGATGACCGGATGACGGTGATGACCGCCGACGAGGATGTGTTCTACACCGTGGGGCTACTGCGGTCGGCGGTGGCTGACGGTGATGTCGAGAAGCTGGAAAGGGAGAACGAGGCAGTGTTAGAGTTCTGTGACCGGGCGGGCATCGGATGCAAGCAGTATCTGCCGCATTACGCGTCTCAGGAGGGGTGGAAGCACCATTTTGGCCCGAAATGGGGCAAGATCGCCGAGCTAAAGGCGAAGTACGACCCTCGCGCAATACTTTCGCCAGGGCAGAAGATTTTCCCGGCGTCGGGAGCTTCCGGCCACCGATAGTGCAAGCCTATAGCATGGAAGATCACAGAAGCTCATGTGTTCATTCACATCCTGGGATCTGAACTCTTGAAGCAAAACGTACAGAAGATTTTGTACATGTAGGAAGTAGGTACGGTTAGTTCAGCTCTTTTTAGGGTTCATTTTTGAGTTGCTGGGAAGTTGAAGCAACAAATTTTTTTTTCTAAGTTTTATATAGATAATTGGAGCTAATTTTCTCTGGAAATTATCATAATCTAACTCATTCTAGGGAGGACACGAATATGTAATCTTTCGTACAACATCGAGCAGTCTGAACCACAGAAACATTCTATACCAACTGAACTTTGCAAAGTCAAACAGATTACTTCTAAGAAGCATCCTATGTAGTTAATTTGACGTGGTAGACTTGCTTGTAGTTTATTACATGTCAATGGAAGGAGCAAATAACAAAATCTATTATTATGGTATATAAAAAAAATATCCATCGAATTGATTTAGTGATTGCATCACCACTAACGGGCTGATCGCGTCTCAAAGGTTATAAGAAAACATATGGAAATAAGATGTGATACCCCGGCAGGGTTGAAATGGTGCATGTGCGCCCATGCATATATGGTATTGAGATATTTAGCCCCATTATTAACATGAATTTGTAGTGTATCTAATACTTAGAAAGATAATTACACTAACTCTGAGTTTAACCTTTTATGTGAAGCGATGATGAAAGTGTAAGTGAGTTAGTGTGTATAGTAACTTATCTAGTACGAGGGTACACTACTACAGAAATACTGAGTACTAACAGTTCGAAAATGTCTATACTAACGATTCTTCAACCACTAATGATCGGCACGATAGAAAAAGTCTAATACTACTCTAACAGTTCGAAACCGTTAGACTAGCATACTATATTCTAACAGTTACTATTAGTAAACCATTAGAATAGTATACTATATTCTAACGGTTCACTGCTAAGAACTGTTAGAATAGTTTTATCTATTCTAACGGTTCTTAGTAGTGCATTGTTAGAATAGTGTAATATATGCTAACGATTATTATTAGTAAACCGTTAGAATAGAGTACAATATTCTAACGATTTTTGTAGTATACCGTTAGAATAGTTTATTATATTCTAACGGTTGTTATTAGTAAACCGTTAGAATATTTTACTACATTCTAATGAAAAGTGCTAGTGAATTGTTAGAATAGATTCACATTCAACAGTACATTCACAAATACAAATCAACATTCAACAGACTGAATTTATTCATATTCAACAGATTGAATTTATTCACAGATTTATCCACACACTGAATTGATTCACATATAGACCAATACAAATACAAAAACCACCAATTCAAAAATACTAAATATATTAATAATTCAAAGGACTACAGAGAGTAGAAGAATGCAAAGAACAAAAGAAAATTATAACAAGTCAAATAACCCAGTCATGGCTGATTGTTGACAGCCACTTCTTCTATTACATATCGAGCTCAAATTTGTCGCGGCTCTCTAATCTTTGCATTCTCATATTTGTCTTTGGACATGGCGCTGTGCATGCATGTATGAAGAGTCAGTAATTAATTTCCTAGTTTTGAACGTCACATCCAATTTTCAAATTTGAGTTAGTTAAAATACTTACATGATAGAATTGGGTAAATTTTGTCCTGACTAGGTTATACATAAACGGCATCAGATAAAACCCACATTCCCACGATTCTGGTTGCTGATGCCACTGAGATAATTGCATATGCAAAGACATGATAGCTGTTCTTTCTATAAACTAATTAAGTATAAACTAAAAGACTCATGAGTAGATCGATCTTTATTAATCACGATCATATTCTTTCTAAGAAATTCGGTCGCCCTCCGATGTGTCATACCTCCCTCCAGTGGACACATAATTTTTGAAAGCTCTGCATTTAATTTATCATTGCCGGTTAATATGTTATTATTAGCTAGTGAGATCAAAATTTAAATCAAATATGTCACTTACGCGTCCATATTCCACGAGATCATGTATTTATTCGATAACCTGTCATGCATCGAATCGAGGTAGTACACCTCATTCCTCCATGGACAGATCACGAGGAGGATCCAGTGGCCACGTTGTACATAAAAGAGAACCGCTTAAAGTATATGTTAGGTGTAACATACAATAATGAGTTAAATTAGTAAGAAATGCATTAACCTTTGGTGGTACGGCGCTAGAATGAACTCCCTGTCCTACTGCGCCAGCAATGCCCTTGATATGTACTGTTCCGCTTGTCCTGGGTCTTGCTCTAGTATCGTGAGGCTTATTTTCTCTGGGTTAACGAAACCCATCTTGTCACAGGCTCTCATTGACGCCAATTTATACATGCAATTGCATGCAAAAGATGACATTAGTATTGCATAGAAAGTGACTAGATTTATTAAATGAACAACAATAATATATAGGACCAGCAAACTCACAGGACTCCAGTCTATAGGATGGACATATCAAGTTCCCTCCAATTAAAGAGGTCGAACAAATTCTCGTGCGCCACGGATATGCTCCCGGCCTCACGATGGAACTGTCTAGGCTTGAAGGGAACTAGGAAGTTCAAGTTGTGCCGGGACCGAGAAATGTACCACTCGTGGAGGTCTCTAGTTATGTGATCCAATTTACGCAAAATTGTCTCTGACACGAGTGGGAACCCGTTCTTGAACGTATTGGGCTATCCCTTTCTCCCTTTGCTTTCGCCCTTGCCTTTTGCCAGGAAGCGAGTGTGTACCTTTGTAGCTCAAGGCGGGGTGCTGATGGCTTTCCTTGGTGGTGAAGGGGCTTTCCGAAGAGGCGTGGATCCTTTGGTTGGAGTCGAGGCCGTCTTTCGTGGTTGGAGGGCCGGAGGAGATCCCTCAGGCCCTATGCTAGGGGTGGGTCCTAAGGTGGTAGTACGCTGGCATCCATCTTCCACTTTAATTTATGAACATGTATGTTAGATTTTGCAAGTTGAGTATATCAAGTAAGTTGTGAATAAAAATGGGTGGGATTTACCTCCTATACTATAACACACTTCTTGGGCCACTATACGTAGGAGCCCAATGCCTTAGCAATTGTCCGCATTTCCTCTGTTGGAACGGGCAACAGAAAAGCGATGTAGCCTGGGAGGGCCATGTCCACCTGTACCTTTGCAAACCCCATCTTCAGAGGTACGCATTGGATCCAGACATCCTCCCCAGATGGATATACAAATCTGTGTGCAACCACCACGGAGTTGTCGCCTAGGTGAACCACTAGGCTGCAGCTCTCCGGCTTCTGCAAATTTGCAACAATTAAAAAAAGTTAACAAAACAATTCTAGCGGATCGAGAGTGGCATTAACTTAAGTGAAATACCTCAAGAAGATGTACCGGATCTATGTTGACCTTGGAAGAGCAACTGCTTGGCCGACCCCGCGGGGTAGCGTCGACCTCGGGAGCTGGATCTATAGCCTTGGACTGCACAATTTTGTTGAGCTGTCCTGACTGTTCGTTCATTTTAGAGAACCTGGCCTCGAATCTTCTAGGCCAGCTCCAATTCCTTCTCCTTCCAAGAGCGGGCCTTTTTCCTCGGTGGCTCACTCTGTTCGAAGCCGTCCTTCCACGGCACGACGACTCTCACGGTCTGCATCCGCTCGGGATGCTCCTTCTTTCCTAGAGCCTAGGTGAGGATGTCGTTCTCCCTCTGGAGAGTAAACAATCCCTGCGTTGCCTCCTTCTTGGCAGCGATCTATTACATTCAAAGCTACATTGTGAGATAAATATATATATATGAAGTTGTACATACACAGTTTACGAAGTTAGCCAACTTCCCGTTCGCTGCACGACCTCAGTGTTCTTAGGGTTTGCGAACTCCACAAACTCCGTGGACGACATGGAACCACTCCCATGCCACCATCGCTTGCACCTCGCATCGCGGATCTCGGAGATTGGTAAGTCAGCGGAGTCGATGTGAGCATTTTTCTTGTCTTCCTTCCTCCACTGCTCCTCCTTCCTCGCATAGCCCTGAGATTCGAGCCGGTGAGGGTGGTCATTCCTCTTCTGGATGCCCTTATTCTTCTCGTTAAGGACCTTCGAAGCAGAAACAAGCAAATGCACTGTTGGTTAGTCCATATGAGTGATCATATAGTGTAACCAAGCAAAGGAAGCATATATATCTTGAACTTAGGGGTCCCCTTCTGCTGGGTGAATTGCTCCAAAATCTCCTTCGTTATGAAGAGGTATTTCTCACAAGGAGAGTTCCTCGCAGCGAGGAAGGTATTGACGAGGAAGTTTTTGAAGGTTTTTCATAAGTTGTTCATGTCCTTCAAGCAAGCCGTTTTGGGTGCATCGTTGGGGATGTTCCACTTGGCTTGTTGTCAAACAGTGCATACAAGAAGGAGTTAGTCAAACTAAAGGGATAAACCAAGGGAATATGATTACGAAAGAGTTCAGAGATTTTGATAGATTTTACCTTCATTTCCGTCCACAACCTATCCCTCTCGTTCGCCTTCACATCCTTCCAGCTCTCGACGGTGATCTTCACCCTTTCTTTCGCCAACAAGCCAACATAGGCAACGTATTTCCCAGCGTTCTTTTCGATCGGTCTCATAAACTGGTTGAACTCATAGGAAAGATCGGTGTGTTTCACCAAATGGCACAACGTAGTCGCGCCTTGTGCCGTTCTCTTGCGCTGGGACGAAGCAGCCTCAGCTATGTTGCCCCTCGTCGAACCACCACTATCAGACGAGGAATATACCAACATGGTTTTGCCTAAAATTCTATGAACAAACCATCAAAAAGGGTGAGTACATATATATGAAAATGTTTACATGAAAAATTCATAACTGAAATGGAAACCTGAAATAGAATTGAATCGAATTTCTAACAAAAGGACATTACACCGTTTGGAAAGGTAATAACATAATTGAATCAAAGTTATGAAGTATATGCTTAGGACCTTGAACCAAGGAAGAAAATGCCTAATGCAACATAAGGCATCCAAGGTGATAAAAAAATAACATAAGTCGAGATTGAATCCACCTGATCATGTCATGGATAAAATTTACCCCACTTCATCTCACCTATTATTTCCAATTAAATGGATCAAATACAAAAAAAAGCAAGCCTTTGATAAGAGATTTTACAAAAATTGGTTAATGTACATCTCATGTCAACGAAACTTGAAAATTATTTCTTCTACGGTTAATATATGAACAACCGTTAGATCATGTGCTTTCTTCTAACGGTTAATACGTACATAACTGTTAAAACAAATTGCAAAATGGTAGAGTTAGATTTGTCAGGGTTATTAAGATAGTTTGGCACATTTTCACTCTAGTCATAAAACACAACATTTGCATAAATAATATATACATTAATTGAGAAATTGACAAGATTACTCGTTTTTAATTTCTAAACGCAGGTCGATGCAATTCGGGTGATCTTTGGCTAAATGGACGAGCTTCATCGACAGGATCTAGACAATGGATAACTCCGTACAGAAGTACGCATCGCTACAGATGCATAGGAGCTAACTGTGTCGAAATTGGAGTCTCCGAGAGGCCAGAACCCTAAAACATAGCAACCAAGGATCCAATTGTAATTTGCTGATGAAACCCGAAACACCCCAAAGAAAAATGTCCTAGACACATAAAACCCTAACCCTAGCTGCTTGGACTTTGTTGCAATTCATCGAAAACCTGAGGGCGAATTTGCAAAACAGCCAAAACATAAAAACCCTCGGCCGGCATGTCGTGTTACTTGGCCTGGCTCACCCCCAAAATCCCTTCTCCCTCACTTCTCTCCCGGCCTCGGCGTGTTTGCCGACAGTGGCCAGGTCCACGTCGGTGGCGAGCCGCCTATCTTCTCCACATTTTTCTTCTCTTCGCCCTCTCCGGTGAAACGCCGATGTTCTCCCCTTTCATCCCCTCTCACCACAATTCATCCCCTTCTTTACCATTCGTCCTCACCGCCGGTGAGCTCACCTTTCTCTCCCTCTTTTTCCTCCTCTTTCTTCTCCTCCCTCTTCCTTCTTCTTTCTCCTCTTGGCTTCACCTCCACAATTTCCTTTTTTCCACCGCGCCGCTGATCTAGTGCCACCACACCTTTGGATCCGTCCTCGATTCGCCGCCCACTATGTGCAACACCGCCACGCCCCCGCTTCTTGCCACCATCATTTCTACGCCGCACCGCCATTGTAACCCTAGATCTGAGTCGTCATCGTGCGCTACCACTGGATCTCCACCGCCCTCACACACGAGGATCTATTCGACCTCTACAACTGGCGAGAGCTTGATATGTCCATCATACGGACTAGAGTCCCATGAGTTTGCTGATCCTATATATTGCTGTTTTCTAACTCTGCATTGCTGTAGTTCATTTGAAATGTAGTAACTTTTTGTGCAATACTAATGTCGTCCTTTGCATGCAGCTGCATGTACAGGCTAGCATCAGAGGCTGTGTGTGACAAGGTGGGTTTCCTCGACCCAGAGAAAATAAGCCTCACGATGCTAGAGCACGACACCGCGCACGCTGAGCACTACATATCCAAGGCGCTGATGGCGCAGTTGGACAGGGAGTTCATTCTGGTGCCGTACCACCAAAGGTTAGTGCATTTCGTACTAATTTAACTCAATCTTGTATGTTACACTTGAGATATACTTTGAGCTACCGGTCCTCTTTTACGTACAATGTAGGGGCCACTGGATCCTCATCGTGATTTGTCCATAGAGGAACGAGGTGTACTACCTCGATTCGATGCGCGACAGATTATCGAACGAATATGTGGTCAAGGGGAAAATGGAGGCGTAAGTAACATGTTTGATTTAAATTTTGACCTCACTAGCTAATAATAATACATTAACCGGCAATGCTGACTGAAATATAGGGCTTTTGAGAAATATGTGTCCGCTGGAGGGAGGCATGCCGCACCGCAGGGCTCCCTAATAGCTTGGAAAGAATATGAGGTACTCACGAGACTTTTTGTTTATACTTAATTAGTTTATGGAAACAATAGCTAACATGTCTTCGCATATGCAATTATCTCAGTGCCATCAGCAGCCGCAATCGTGGGAATGCGGGTTTTATGTGCTGCGCTACATGTACGACCTAGTGCGGATAAACTTTGCCCAATTCCCCCAAGTAAGCATCGATAGCTAACTTAAATTTGAAAATTGGGTGTCACGTTCAAAATTAGGAAGTTAGTTACTCAGTATTCACACATACTTGCAGATCGCCATGTCTAAAGACCAATACGACAATGCAAAGATTAGAGATCTCCAACAAATCTGGGCTCAATATGTTATGGAGGAAGTTGCACCCAACCAACCGCCATGACAAGCTTTCCGCTCACTTGTAAATTTTCTCTTTTTCATGTACTCTGTGCATAGATTGTTTATATATAGTCTTATTGGTTAGTATTTGTCCATATTGGATTGCAATTTGTATTGGTTCGTACATATGTGAATAAATGTGAATAACTGTCTAATGTATTAATCTGTTCAATGTATATGTGTATGTACCCTTCTTTGCATCTGTACTGTATATGTGAATGTACTGTATTGTGAATGTACTCTTCTAACGGCTAAATAGCAAACAGAGTTAGAAAACAACAACATTTTCTAACGGTATTCTCCTCACTAGCCGTCGAAGAATGTAAGTTTTTCTGATGGTACACTACCATACAACCGTGAGAAGAGTGTAACTTTTTTCTATCGGTACACACTTACTTAACCGTTAGAAGAGTGTAACTTTTCCTGCAGGTAAACTCGTACACAACCGTGAGAGTACTATGATTTTGTCTCAAGATAAACTCTTAATTAACCGTTAGAAGAGTGTAAGTATTTCTATCGGTAAACTCATTCACAACCGTGAGAATACTATCTTTTGTTTTCACGGGACATTCTTAATTAACCGTTAGAAGAGTGTAACTTTTCCTGCAGGTAAACTCATACACAACCGTGAGAGTACTATCCTTTTGTCTCACGATACACTCTCATTTAACCGTTAGAAGAGTGTAAGTATTTCTATCGGTAAACTCGTTCACAACCGTCAGACTAGAACGGTTTTTCTACCGGTTGTCGCCGAAAATGCCGTTAGAATAGTGCACTTCTTCTAACGGTTATTTACCGTTAGAAAATGACCTGTCTTGTACTATCGTGTCTATCTCTAACGGTACAGAAACCGATAGTAGAAGTGTGTTTTTTACTGATAGAAGAAAGTTTTTCTGTACTAGTGCCTACACTGTCCCATGCCGTGTAGATCCCGCCACTGCAACTGGATCTGCCCGGATCTGCTTAGCCGCAGTTGATCCACCGCGGCATTCCCTTTTCTCCCTCTCTCATCTCCTTCACCAACCCGAGGCACCACCACCTCCCACTTCGACCACGGTCACAGCTCCGATGTCTCCTTTGACCACCACTCCTTCAACGATGTTTTTTTTTGAGAGAGACTATAGGGTACCGTTGATTCGGCCCTACATGAATAAATGGTAGAGGTGGGGAGTCGAACTCAAGACCTTTAGCTTGCCACTTAGTGACTTAACCACTACACTAGAGACCACCACGTCTTGTGGGCCGATGACGACCACTCTAGCACCTCCCTCGACCACAACTCTCCCACGACCTTGCCACCGCAACAACCACTTGACCACTCCAATGACTTAGGTCGTCGCCACACTCCACCACCGATACGACGACCTCGACCAACCACTCCTTCGACCAGGCCTCAATGACCTCAACTCCTCCTTCGACTACCTCAGGCCACGACCAGCTCAGCTGCTACTTCCTCAACCTCGACCTCGAAGTCTTCTCCAGCTTCAGCAGCAGCCAAGTGCCAACGCCCCTCATCAGTGATCCTTGACAGCCTCAACATCTCTGCAACCAGTCTTAACTGCACGATTTGGTGACAAATTTCTCTCTATCCCTTGCTTTTGCATAATGATAAACTGCTTGCGTGTATGAGATGATGAAAGTGTGTAAATGTTGGGAATCAATACTCATTTTTTGAATCAAATGCAAAGCAAATTTCATAGTTTATCCGACTTGAATTGAGTTAATTGCCTCTATATTGTCTCTCTGTGATGTTCTTGTTTGGGTTATCTGTGTTGAGCTAAGTGGTGTTGCGATCAACTGAACCAATGTGTTGTTTCCCATGTGCCTTATTCCTGATAGAGTCCTGAGCTAAATTCAACTGAGATTAAAAATTGTTATCTAGTGTTTAATGCTTTTTTTAGAGTCAATAAGCAAGTGAAGCTGCTGGACATCGATTTCAGTTAGGTCATCTATCCTTTAGTGCAATTTTTGTGTGAACGTCTTTGATTTGGTTTCTGAAATTGAGATGTAGATGTCTACATTGTTTTATTTAGAGGCATGATTATCTCTGAATTGTGCTATTGCATCCTTGTATGGTCCAAGAAACTTATATGTATTATCTAATATTCAGAGATAGATTACTCTTGTGAGTGGTTGCTATTTTCAATTGCTATATAGTTGGTCCTGAAGTTCAATTCTAATGAACTTATGAGATTGATCTCGGGATTTTGCAACCTCTGTTGATTTGATTCTCTGATCTTTGGAATGCTTGTTTGATCCTTGGCCCTACCTGAGTTAATCCCACTTTTATTTTGTTGAACTAATATGCTGAGTTCATTGGCTTTGTAGTCGTGGTTGAAAGAGTCAGGGAGTGGTCTATGTTATTTCTTTTACGTGCCCACTCGTATATACTATTGATAAGCATATTCATTTTAGTTGTTTTTGCCTCCTCTCACGAGACCACTGAACGTTTATGGAGCTATCGCTTGTACTCACGATGACATGTATAGACCTAACACTGATTCGACTGTCGCTTGACGACCTTCTCTCTTTGTCTCATCTATTTTAGTTTCTTTATTCATCAATTTAGTTTAGTCTTACACATTTCTCTTTTCTAGTCCCTGAGGAAAGAGCGACTGAATACTCGCCCACTGCATCAATCTCGTCCTCTTGCGAGACAGTCTAGGCTGGTATCATAATGCACACTTCACGCTTTCCTTCCTTGCTGTTGAGCTTCTTAAAAAACACTTTCTTGCCTCTTGATCCTTTCACGTCGTCCTTCTTTTCTTACCATCTTTGATTTTCGCTTCTCATGTTTGGACACCTTGAAGCGAAGTGCCCCTTCTCATGACACTCATAACAAGCGATATTCTTGAATGACGTCTTCTTGTGTGGTCCTTTTTTTTCTCAAGGTCGAACCCTTTCTTGTTAATATTATTGAAGAGCTTTCGAGTCTTCCTTACAAGAAGAGCTAAGTCACCATCAAATGCTTTGTTCGAGCTTTCACTTTCTTCTTTGATCTCTTCGGCCTTGGCCTTAAATGCCTAATTCTTTTTCTTTGAGCCGAAAACTTCAACAACTTCTTTTCTTTTCACTTTTTGCATCTCATGGGTGATAAGAGTATCCAAAAGCTCGGTGGGAGTTGTGAAAGAAAGATCTCCATTGATAAGCACAGTCACGATGGTATCGAAATTTGACGATAATACCATAAGCATTTTGTGCACAACATCAATTTCTTTGAACTTGGTACCTAAGCCTTTGAGATCATTGATCAAGAGATTAAGTCGAGTGAACATGTCACTCACATTTTCATTATCAAGCATGACGAAGGAATTGTATTCTCTATTTAATTTTGAGTCTAGCTTCCTTGACTTTTGATGCTCCTTCATGAATAGCTTTTAAAGTTTTCCACATTTCATGCGAGATGTCAAGATTGCTTATCCTATTAAACTCATTTAAATCAAAACCATTGAAATTGCATTTTTAGTTTGAGCATTAGTTTTGAGGTTCTTTGTTTCCAAGGGTGTGAGGTTTTTCATATCAAGAAGATCTCTAAAACCGTCTCTAGTAACTCTCCAAGCATCTAAGCTAATTGATTCTATATAAACCGCCATCTTAATTTTCCAATGGCAATAATTTTCTCCCTTGAAGAAGGGAACCTTCCCATTGTTATTTTCCTTCAAAGAAGACATCCTCTCTCAAGACGGTGTAGTCTTAACGATTGAGAGACCTTACTTTGATACTACGTGTTGATCAAAGGATGCCGACTACAGAGGGGTGAATAGGCGGTTTTAAAATTTTAATTCTAATTTACAATTTCAATCTAAAGCAATATTGTAATATTATCACAAACAACTAATTGGACAATTTTGGGTTTTGTTTTCCTAGAGTGATCAAGACAACAACAAATATCTCTAAATATGAAATTTGCAAGAGGAAGAAATAACTGATGATACAATCGATTTTCTCGAGGTATCAGAAATTTGGCGATTTCCACTAATCCTCGTTGAAGAACTCTCCGCTCGAGTATTGCCTCAATTTCACTAGTGGTTGCCCTTCTCCTCTCTGAATAGGTGAGCACCGAGCCTTCACACCCAAACTATAGGCCTCTCCGACAAACACCGTCGATGGAGAGATCGTTGAACTCCCGGGGTCATCTAGGTGACGGTAATCACCAAGGGTAACAAGTTTAGCACATTCACTTGATCAAGCTCAACTGTTGAAGCTCAATATGCAATGCAATTCTCTCTCAAAACTAGCTCTTCAAAGCAATAAGAGAATTTAACACACACACACACTAGCTCTAAATGCAAGAATTTATGAGCTCAAGGGCTTGGCAAGCAATATCAATGAATTATGAGTGCTTAGAGAATTAAATGAATGTCAAGTGTGGAGCATATATAGCCCACGAACTGAAACTAGCCGTTTGAGAAATTTCAAACAAAGTTTGTATTGGTCGGACATTGTCCAGCCACATCAGACATAGTCCGACTAGTACAGGTGACTAGTGACCATTAGGCAATTAATATACTTGTCAATAACCGTTCGATACAATTTTTTGAAGGTTGGACTGATACATACTCGGCCGAACAAATGGTCCGGACAAATGTATTTGTCTCTAGTTACGATTTAATTATACATACATTGTTTTTGTATTGGCCGAACAATGTCTGTCCATTTTGGATAAATAAGTCAGACAAATGTATGTCTCTGGTTACATTTTGCTGAATCTTAATACGACCAAGTGTTTTACTGGTACGACTAGGTTTTCGTTGGAGAATGGGCTTGCTACTCTAGTGCAATTTCAAAAATTTTTACCCGAAATCCCAAGAAACTTGTGAGCAGTAGACCATAGATCAAGAGGTTTACCACTAGACGCGCTGATGAGACAACGCAGCAATAGAAGAAGAGTCGATGTCACAGCCGGATCATGACCAGCAGTGAAGCATTAGCAGCTGCACCTCTACGGAAGTCCACACGTCCGGGGAAGGAGTACAGTGTGTTCGTGTGCTAGCACCAGCACATGCGACTAGGGTTTTACGAGATCTATCTCGTGGATGGTAGTGACAGCCAAAATAGATCATATATGATATGTTTTTCATGCCCACCTCGCATCCTTTTATAAGGCCTTGTAGATAAGTCCTACTCAAATGCGAACCCTAACCCTAATGGTAAACCTATTACCAATAGGAGACACGTTTCAGATCTAATCCGAATTAATGCTCCAACCCGTTAAGTGTATGACCCTGTAGGTTCGTGTATAATTTGCCGCGACCGGAAACAACTTCTCGAATCACGTCATAAGTGGTCCCTAGAAAGACATTATGATTACCCACATATACACGAAAATCATATCCAATGAACCTATACAACTTATTATGGATTATCTCTTTGCCTCACGATACCAGATCAAATTTAAGGTGAGAAACGTGTCATCCTTTAATAGCTCGGTCCTTTCTTGATCTTGTAATAGACTAATCTTAATCTATATATAGTTGACTCTCAACTATATTTGGCATGGCCATGCACTTTCTTAGTCTAGTTACATCAAGGGGTCCAGAGATATATCTCTCAAGATATGAGAGGGGCAAATTCCATCTTGATCATTCACTTCCAACCACATGATTCATAATATATCTGTATAGCACCTTTATGACTACTCGGTTAAAAGAAGTGGTTGATGACACCAAGGTATGCTACTACACATGTATGAAACCGTGATGATCTTAGGTCTAAAGATAAACCAAAAATAACTGTTAGAAACAAACTATGACACATAGTAATCTCAATAGTATCTCAAGATGGAGTCAATCCGACCAACATGTTCTCCAACATATGTCCGCGACATTAACTTAATATCTCATATCCATGATCCGTGAAACTTGACTATCAATCAATGATCGTGCTGACTTAACTTGCATTATTATTCTATATAATGCCGAAAGCCAGGGATGTTTAGAATAAGTATCACTGATAATGTCGTAAGTAAAAAAAGACAATTCATATATCATTATAAAGAGTTCTATGAACAAGTCACATACTTGTTGATCAATAAAAGTGATACTTTATTCAAGGAATACAATAAGAATTCATAAACATGACATTACAACTATCTCCATGATTGCCTTTAGGGCATATCTCTATCAGTTTTGTATTAATACAGCCACGAGCAGGTCTTTTATTGATACGGCCAGGTTTTGTATTAATACGACCATGAACAGGTCTTGTATTGATACGACCAGGTTTTGCTTTACTGAGACGACTAGGTTTATACTGGTATGACCAAGTTTTTTACTGTCACGACTAGATTTTTGTATTATCGATTCGACTAGGCTATTATTGGTATGATCAGGTTTTTTACTGTCACGACCAGGTTTTTGTATTATTGATTCAACCAGGTTTATTACTGGTATGATCAGGTTTTTTTATTGTCATGACCAGGTGTTTTACTGGTTCGACCAGGTTTATTACTGTCACTACCAGGTTTTTTTTATTGGCCAGACATTGTCCGATAACATCGGAATTTTTCTGTCCATATCAGACAAGTTGTGCCCGTGTAACCAATTTGCAGAGACTTAACCTAGAGCTTTGCGAAAAGACTTTAGCTTGCATCTATACTATATGATATGCATTTTGAGCTTCAAGGCATTAGATAGATCAAGCTCGTAAGGCTACACCTCTCTTAATGGTATGAACGATGAATTTTGTCGACGATTGGAACCCAGGTGTTCTCCTGTCAAACTTATGCAAGAATGAGATGGGTTATTAAGGGAGCTAATCAAACAAGTACCAAGGTATTTAAAGTATTTACCAATCAGAGACACAGAAATTTATCCAGGTTCGGGTCCTCGTAGTTGAGTAATGACTCTACTTCCTGTGTATTTATTTATGTGGAAAAAGGATTACAGAGAGATTGTTACAAAGTAAGTGTGCTAGCTAATCCTATCTGGCTATGTCTAATCTTCTCTATAGTTGATTGTCCTCCCTTGATCCTTCCCTTCAAGGACTTTTTATACTCGCCGAAGGGATCACCGGTTATCCTTCTGAAGGCACATCCCATGACTATCTATAACAGCCTCATAGTGGTAGCTATGGTCGTGGGTACGTGGAAGTTGTCGCAGATCGTGGTTGCGTCACAGTTAGGCAGCTTTGACTTGGTGTCGGGGAACTACCTCACCATTCTAGTCTTCTTCGACGGTTACTTTGTCAGGGATTTATGATTATCTCGGGAATAATCATAAGGATCAAGGTACGGTTATGATAAAGATGATCGCGTATCTCTGCGACCACTATAATGATATTAGACTTCATATATATCAGCGAGTAGATCTGGTCGTAGGGAGATGCTTCTGCGACCATAGTGTTTGCGGATACGGTACGAGATTACAGACTTTATAATAATGAATATTTGAGATCATAGAGTTTCATTATAATTTGTAAGAAATAAATATGATTGCTAGGCTGTCCAGAACATCTTTGGATTACCCGATATCTCTTTCTTAGGCCTTCTGTTACCATATAAAGGTATATGTGACCATGGAACATTATGCGCGACCATGGGAACCTAAGCCCATCTAACAATCCCCGTCAAATTTAGAAAAATAGAAATTAAATCCTATTGATTTCTATACCAAAATCCGGCATACGACAATGAAACCAATCCTCAATCTTCATTTTGCGTTGGCCATGCTTTGGGGAATTTTAGGGGTCTCTATTTGTCGCTTTCATGTAACCATCAGCATGTTTTAACCTGAAACTTGATTAGCTCTGAATAATCGCATTAGTTACATGTTTTTCACTCATCATTAATCACCGAAACTCTAAATAGGGCCTAGATTCAACAAACATTACACACAACTTTTACATGTGAAATCCTACCTTCTAGATGGGGGTTTTTGCAAATTATTTATGCATAAAAATTTAATTTGGCCCATTCTTTCATTTTTCAAATTCATAAGGGTTCATTTGCATAATTGTATTGTGCATTTTACAATTCAACCCTCAAACTTCCTCTGATTTCAAATGTGCATTTCATACAACCCCTTGAATTTTTCAAAAATTCAAAAAGGTCCATTATGGACACATAGATACTCATACATGAAGACACCTCAACCTCTATTTCCACCTCATACTTTCATTTTTGAAAAGACTAAACTCCCTTTCCATTTTAGGAAACTTCCTTGTTGCATCTAGGCCTTCATGCCTAATCCTAATTTTGATGATTAATGAAAACAAAGTGTTTCAGACTAACTGTGCTTCTGAAATTTTTGATACAGAGCTTGTTCAGGCAGAAATGCGAGATGATCAAGATGAACCCGACATAAAGTGAAATAGAAGCACAAGGTGCAGAAGAGCAAAGACAAGGTGCAAACATGAAGATGCAAAAGACCTAAGGTAATCTGTAATTTCATTTTCTTCCGATCTCAGCATTTGGAGATAGATCGGTTAAGGACTTTGTTGCTTAGATTTTAACCGTACTATAAAGAGGGGTGACAAAAGTCCTCTTTTCATCTCCAACGTAAATCGAGAAACTCAGGTCATTGCATTGCATCTTTTTGGTTGGATTTGACTTGAATTTGATTTTGAAAGATTTGGATTTTCAGTTGAGTTTTTGACAACAGAATAGTTTTTCAAACTTATAGAAAGATCTAGGTAGATCTAGTTTTTTCTTCTGTTGAAAAAATTGTAACCCTTAAAATTATCTTTCAAATGAGCTATTAAACACCTCTTTTGGATTTCTGGACTTAAAGTTATAGCTATTTTGGTTCAGGCTGACTGTCAGTTTGTTGAACTCACTGTCAGTTTGAATGTCAGTTTGTATTAACTGACAATTGTCCAGAGAGGGTATATTTTGGGCTCAAAATTTTTGTACTAAACTGACTGTCAGTTTGTCCATACTGACTGTCAGTTGGGGTTTCGACCACAGTTGTTTTCATCTGAGTTTCTATTTGTTTTGGTCGAATACTTGGTCGAACTGACTGTCAGTTTGCATAACTGACTGTCAGTTGTGGGTTTCAAGTTTCCTTAAACGACCACAAACGGCTAGCTATTTTTTATCCGTAAATTTTGTCGGCCGTTGTACACGAAACTGACTGTCAGTTAGGCAAACTGACTGTCAGTTAGTGTTGCTGATTTTCAGCCCTAGCTCCAACGGTTCTTTTGTTTCTTGAGGCTATAAATAGGGGCTTTGGGCATGAGTTTTATACAACAAGCAGTATCATTCTCTTATACACTCTTGAGGTTTAGTTTTCTACACAAAATCTTGATCTGTTGATCAAGTCAAATGTTTTCTAATCCACCGAGCGATTCAGTTCATTGCATTTGCATACTCGTAGTTTCTCGGTGCGTGTTTGGGGGTCTAGAGAAGACCTCGCTGCCTATTACTCTTGGTGAGCACCCTTACCTAGACGGTTCGGAAGCGTGGCCGTTGACCTCTCCAGTTTGGAGATTGTTGGAGAGGCTCGACAAAAGTGTACAAGGCATCGGTGCTCGCCTTTCCGGAGTGGACAAGGAGCAACCACTAGTTGATAATACCCTTTGTGGGTATTGAGGCAAAACTCAAGTGACTTGAGTGCTTCAACGAGGATTAGTGGAGACTGGGCGAGTCTCCGATATCTCGGTAAAAATCGCTGTGTTCGTTCTCTTCTCTTCTTGCTCATATTATTATTCGTTCATGATTTGCAAATATTTGTTTTAAATTTAAAGTTTTTAAATCCTCCTATTCACCCCCTCTAGTCGGCATCTTTGATCCTACACGTGGTATCAGAGCTTGGTCTCTCGATTCATTAGGCTTTACCGCCTAGAGAGAGGATGTCGTCTACTGATGGTTTTCTCTTGGTCATACCAGTCGTGCGCCGATCTTTGATGGGACAAATTATCCCTATTGGAAAGTGCGCATGTCGGTATTCCTAGAGGCCATGGGGCTTGACGTATGGAATATTGTTAAACTCGGTTTTACTCCTCCGGATGATCCGGCAAGTCACTCTGAGGACGACAGGAGAAAACTGCATTTAAATGCCCGTGCGAAAAATGCACTCTTTGCGGGTTTGTCTCTAAACGAGTTCAACCGTGTAAGCAATCTCACGACTGCTCACAAGGTTTGGACCACCCTCGAAGAAATTTACGATGGCACAACTAAAGTTAAAGAGGCAAAACTGCTTACGGTGAGGCAAAGATATGAGACATTCACCATGTCATCAACTGAGTCCATGGACTCCATGTTCACTCGGTTGAATAATATTGTGAATGAACTCAAGGGGCTTAGAGTCGTTTTTACTGACCTTGATATTGTGAGAAAGATGCTTAGGGCCTTACCTGAAAGCTTTGACACCTTGGTCACGGTACTCACAAACTCCGATTTGTCAACCACAACACTGACCGATCTCTATGGGAACCTCATCACCCATGAGATGCACAAAAAGGAGAAGGAAGCAGCCGAACCCTCGGAGACGAAGAATCGGTAAAAATCACTGTGTTCGTTCTCTTCTCTTCTTGCTCATATTATTATTCGTTCTTGATTTGCAAATATTTGTTTTAAATTTAAAGTTTTTAAAGCCTCCTATTCACCCCCCTAGTCGGCATCTTTGATCCTACATTCCCAACCCATCCCTAATCAATAGAGAGTAAGAATAAGATCTCCCAACCCTAATATTACATCCATTTGATAATTTCATACACACATGCATACTTATATTTCATAACAAAAAGATAAGAGAAGAGGAGGAAGAAGAAGATGATGATATGATGATGATGATGAAGAGCAAGAGGGAGAGAGGGCCCATGGCGGCGACGCACACCTGTGGCCCGGCATGGCGAGGTGGCACTTGTTCGTGCACCTGATAAGTGCTAACTTGGTAGCTTTATACCCTAGGTTTAGTATTGAAAACGTGCAAAATCATGCTTAAAACTCTTTTGATGTCACATTTTATGCATAAAATTTAATTATTTTTACAAATTGCTTTCACATTGTGTTCATCATGCTTCAGAGATGAAACCTACCAAATTTGGGAAGAATTCGACAACATTTGAGCCTCATACGACCAAGAAACCTAACTGGACAAGCAAAAAGGTCCTGGTCGAGTACTACACGGACAACACTCCTGGTCGAACTTGTTTTTGCATGTAAAACCCTTATCTATACACGGCTGGGCGAAAAAGGAGACCTGATCGAACACGTCACGACAAAAACGAGAGATACTCAAAGACTTCTGCTCGAAAAGAATTCTAGTCGAATACAACATGGCCGAAAAGAGTCCTGCTCGGCTTCGGTTACGACACGTGTTTGGTCGCAATTGCGCCACGTGTCTTGGTCATGTTCGACTCAGTTTCGATCACGACACGTGTGTGGCTGTGATTGCGCCACGTGTCCTGGTTGTGTTCGATTCTGTTTCCTCGGCTTTTACTAGTCAATTTTGGTCGGATTTGATCGGAACTGGCCGAATTTGGTCGATTTTTACCAGATTTGGTCAGTTTTAGTCGTATTTAACCAGAACTGGTCGGTTTTGGCTGGGTTTGATTAGAAGTACAGGTCAAATCTGGTCGGTTTTGACTCAGATTTATCCATTCTTGCACCTTGTGAAGCCAGACTTTGTTGCCTGCACGTCAAAGAGTTATTTTTGGGCATGTTTATCTATGTGCTATAAATAGAGAATCTTTTGGCTTAATTAGACATGGATTTAGGATACAATTTAGGTAGTTTTTAGTTTAGTACAACCCCCTTCTCTGTTTTTATTACTTTTGTAATCCAGCAAGGACGAAAACTTCAATTTCCAAGCAATCAAGTGAGTTTTTATTTAATTCTTATTGTTATTTTTGTATTATTATGGCTTTTAGCGAGTAGATCCCTTCTAGGGTTAGGGATGACCTAATCCGGAAGGTGTGTTCGTTATCGGTTTTTATCTCAAGTTTTGGAGTTATTTCTTAATGTTTTCTTCCTCAAAACCCTAAATTTTTGTTTCGGCAACAGACATAACAGTTGAGCCTTAGCAAGAATTTAGGGGAGTTCTTTAGTCCTTAACGCTTTGATGTAGGATCCTGAACAGGAAGAGGCTCTCATCAAACGTAACAGTGGAAGCGATCCTCTGATCGTTGTACCAGCGATCGTATTGGCAACTTAATCTGTCTTGGAAAACAATTGAAATTAACTTACAATTCTCGGACCTTGGATAGAATTACGCCAGATGGTTATGGAACTTCCGAAACTCTAGATTTTCATTCTAACTTACAAACCCTAGATTGATGGTTTTAGTAGTAGAATTAGTTGTAGAAACACAAAACACCAACTCGTTTAGACTTAATCAGTAATCCATTAAGCTAGAAAGACGAATACGCTTGTTCCTGATGGAATTCGACCCTCAAGTGCTCAACGTTAAACCTTCCACTTGTAGTTTATTACACAATCGCGCTCGACCATTTTGGGTGCGATCAGCGCCCATGGCTTGGCCCCCTTCACCTTATCTTGTGTATTTGTGGTTTTGTTTGGTGGTTTTGAAGTGCTAGATAAGTTGAGGAGCAATCATGGCTTGGATTTTGAGAAAGGGAAGAAAGAATGACATAGTTACCATGAGAAAGATGAAGTGGTCAAGGCTAGGGTTTCTTTTGTTGGGATCATTTTAATTGTGTGGCTAGGATTAGATCTATATAGATCAAAGGTTGAGATGTGAATTCATTTGGATGACTAGGATTGCAAGATGCTTGATGGATGGTTGTGGCTCTTTAGTTAAAATCAATGGCTTAGATTTAATAAAAAGAATGGATAGGTGATGGAGATGTAAGTGGCAATGGATGGTGGAGA
This sequence comes from Pharus latifolius, assembly GCA_019359835.1. Taxonomy (NCBI): domain Eukaryota; kingdom Viridiplantae; phylum Streptophyta; class Magnoliopsida; order Poales; family Poaceae; genus Pharus; species Pharus latifolius. The sequence goes on from CM033320.1 coordinate 8,833,349, forward strand.
TGAATGGATAGGGAGACATGTGGCTCTCAGCAAGGTGGAATAGATGGATGAGATGGGAGGTGGAAAAAAAAATCTAAGGTTGGAGATGAAGTGGAGTTTTAGGGAGGATTCTCTGTTGGATTGAGTGGTTGTGGTGTGGTTGTGCTAGGATTTGCATGCATATGCGTATTAGGCACTTAGTTGTTACATAAATTATTTTTTTTCTATTTTAGCAGTAAATTATGTAGTATGTCATACATTTTCATCTTATTCATATATTTTCTAATTGTTTATATAATTATTATATAATTGCATGTGTGTGCATGTATATTCCTAAATTTACCTATTTGGTAGGAAGCGAGCAAGGAGTAGCCCTAGATGAACTCGAAGCCCTAGAGCGACCATAGTTGCGATGATGTTGACCACAGATTTTGGATAGTATGCTAGCAAAGTAACAATGATTTTTGTCAAAATAGGAATTTTTGTGACTTTTGGAGATCAAGTCGAGACTGAAATTCTTTTATGTGGTTTGATTGATTGTGCTATAGTCAAATTGCCTTCCATGTGTATAAATATATGCGCATGCATGCATGTCTTCAAATCTAATTTTTAAAAATATTGAATAACTGCTTATAGGCAATTTGGAAAATAAATATTAAGTTGTTGCCCCATGCAACATTGATCATTATATTATTATTACCTTGATTAAACTATTTGGTGTAGTGCATGTATTTTTAGTTGACCATGCTACTTAGTAGGACTTGTCTAAAAATATATATTTTCATCCAAAATACTAATATTTAATTATATAGCATCGAGAAATAGTGTCTTCTATTCATTTTAAATATTCAAATGTGCATAACTCCCATGTATGCTTGTATGTTGATTGATGCATATACAAAAATAACCCCTACTATCAGTTCAAAATGTAATTCAGTAACAGTTAATCGTACTGTTAGAGATGAACATGATAATAAAAATGGATACCAATCTTTTCTATCGATTCCAGAAAAACAACCGATATAAGATATACCAATTTTCTTTCGGTTGCTTCTTAGGCTCTGTTATAACATATTAAACATTTTTATCGATTGTTTACATAGAACCAATAGAAAATAGTAACATTTTCTATCGAATTTCTCACACATAACAGATAAAAGTTGTTAAAGTTTCACATCGGTCGTGTACGACTAATCTGAAAGAAAATCTTACAATTTGTTGTCAATTTGCACTTAGGAACCAATAGAAGAAATGTCCATTTTCTATCAGTTAGTGATAATTGATGTAAGATTATGAACTTTTCTATCAATTCCTCGATAGTAACCGATAGAGAAGATTAATCTCTATCGGTTCTTTATCGGCAATCGACAGAAATAGTGAATATCTAATTGGTACTGTACAGAATAAAAACACTTATACAGTTAGCTATAAACATACTATATTAATCTACTCAGTACAAATATTTACAACATAATTCATTCAAACTATACATCATAAATCCAATTCATATATTGAAGGATATATTGTTCAGATCAATCTAAAAATTCATTTCTGGTTGATAGCCACCTCATTCATCACATATGCTGTCCAAATTGACCTTATTTTCTTGATGACTTGCGTATCATATTTTTCAATAGGCATGATTTTCTACATTGTACATATGAATATATCAAGAACTAATAAGTAGTTCATTTGAAAATTAAGATGCATGAAATGCTCAACTACGAGTTAGAAACAACGTATACCTGGGGAATTGGGCGAAACTTGAGTTGATCAAGTTGTACATGAAAGTCATCATGTAATAATCGCATTCTCAAGAATCCGGTTGTTGATGGCATTGAAATAATAGTATTTTTCAAGACATTAGCCCAAATCCTCAGTCATGTAAGAACTTTTAAAAAACAAATATATGCCTTGTATACACATGTTGCATACTGTTGCAAATGCCTTGTACCTAGATGTCTATTTTTCCTTTTCCGAGTTGTTTGCAGTAGTAAATTATGCTCGGATTCCCTTCAAGCATTGAACACCAAACAGATGGTGAATCAAAGAAGCAACCACTCTAGAAGAACTAGAAGCCGTAATTACCTATCCGGTTCCAACCTAGAAGATTTGATGCAAGGGACACAATGTTGAGATACCAAACAAGCACCACTAGTCTGTTGTTTAATTGAACTCTAGAGGTTTAGTTTATGTTCTTGTGTTTGTTTTGTTGTGTAAATCAATTAGTTTGTAATAGCTTTTAGTTTTGTGTCTAATACACTTTTGTCCAAGTGGTGGCCCTGTAGTTGACCATCATGCTTACTGAAGAAAACCGAACCCAATTGATCATGTTGGTATCCAAACCAGACAAGCTGTATTTTCAATCTTTAATCATGTTAATTAGGTCATGTATTTTCATGTTTTTCTAAAATCTACTATAATTATTAGCATGTTATGTATGAGTTTTGGAAAAAATCATGAAAAATGCTGATTTTAAGGAAGTGCATGCATATAAATGCTATGTGGGACACAATGATCTCCTAAGATAATAGTGTAGTAGGCCGCGTGCCTAGTTTGATATGAGATGATTTATGTTGAAATATAATATATATATATGGTGGATAGTGAGCACTTGTGTAGATTATACTGTGTTATGACACGTGTTGAAGGTGGTGCTCTTTACAAAGGACTATAGTGTTAAGGTTAATAACAACTGGTATTTTTTTTCCTATGCGGCAACTATACATGCTAACTTCGAACTTGGAATTAGACAGGTAGAGTTTAGTAACTTAATTGTGGTAGCTTACTCCTAAATGGGAACGTATGATGTATTATTCTATGTGTGAGTTGTGTGGTTAGTCCGAGGACTAGTATGCTTGTGGGCATGGTGTGGTGGTGTAGTGGGTGAGCCTGCTACAACGGCTTCTTGTAAGCTAGGCAGGTTAAGTCTACGGGTTGATCAAAAAGCTCTATTCTCTCGATTTAGCCACGTCACCTTCGTGGTGCGAAATTGTCCTAGCAATTTAGACCAAAAGTTTTCATGGGTAAAATAGCATATCTCTTCAAAGTTAGAGGCATGAACATTCACTTCATGCTTTCAGGTTCTAGAAGCTTGCTTGCTGTGGGGTTTGCTCATGTCAATAGGATGCCAGTAAATGTTTTGGTAATGTAACAGATTTGCTTTTATAATAAAAGAAAGTTTCGAGGGAAAGATCCTCCGAAGAGACTTCGAGGATAACTTCTCAACTCATGGCATGTATTTATAGACTTAACCTTAGAATAAACATTTGTGTTATTATGTCCACTACTTTGTATATTAATAGAATATAGTTTATTGAGTACGAATGTGCTCACAACTTATTTTCTTTCAAGACTATCAGTAGCTTGCCTAAGTTTTAAGCATATCATCACCCTGAGTAGGCATCACCAGTTGACTGAAGTTTTCCACCTCCTAGGTATTATTCAGTTTATTGTTCCATACTTTAGTACCACTATTGTTGTTCTAAAAAATTGTAGCAGCCCACACTGCTATAGAAATGCACTCAACTAACGCACATTTTATAACGGTTTTAAGCATGAAGTAGAAAAACCGTAAGAATTTCTCTATGGCATTCATACAAAAACAACCGTTAGAAGAAATAAATTCACTATCCTTTATCTAATTGAAAATTTTTACTAACGGTTCTTTGGTAGGAATAATTAGAAAAAATATATACACTATTCTTTATCGAACTGAGAATTTTTACTAACGATTTTTTGAACAACCATTAGAAGAAAGTGGCTACCTATTTATGATGCCTTAGATCTATTTCTCTTTTCTAATGGTTCTTACGATAGAACTGTTAGAAGAAATGATCGCTTATATATATTCTCGATCTCCTTATTGTTTTCTTATGTTTCCAAAACTCCTTATTTCAATCTTTGGAAGATCTATTCCACTCCCCTTAGAACTTCGCCACTAGAGCGCCGTCACACTCCTCCTTGTCCACTCCGGTTCCATCTACACCGACTCTACCATAAAAAGATGACTATTATTGGGTAGCTCTTGGATCTACTCTTGAGAATGGTATTTTTTTTAAATTATCCTCTTTTAAGTTGTACTTGTTGGTCTTTACTTCATAGCTTTTAAACCCACACTTGGGAGTGGTGATGGAACTATTTTTTTTGTTTTGTGTGTGCTTAATGTTAGGTTGGTTGATGTGTGTTTTGATCCTCTCTTGTGGAATGGTGAAAGAAGTTTTTGGATCCACACTAGAAAAAATGATACATCTCAAGACAATAATTGTTGTAGAGAGTGTTAAACCTACGGAGAATTGATGAAGAAGCTCTTTGCGTGCTCTTTACAAACTCTTCTAATCTAGCTTCTTTTGCCTATTAGTTATATATGAAATCTACAATATATGTGTTATGAAACGATTTGTTCCAAATTATGTATGTACTCGTTTATGTATATATTTGTTTTGTTTATGTGTATGACTCTGATTTAAACATATTTCAATAATATATATTATGCTTATATGTATATATGTCATATATATATATGAATAAACCATGCTTCTTTTAATGGTTCTAGTATTAGAATTGTTAGTAAAAGTTTGTTTCTATTTAGAAGGGTGACACTTTTTCTTAGTATTAGAACTGTTAGTAAAAGTTTGTTTCTATTTAGAAGGGTGACACTTTTTCTTACGATTGTTGACAAAAAACCATAAGAAAATATTAGTTGTACTCACGGTTGAGAACTGTTAGAAGAGATTATCTACATTTACTATCGTGTTCATCTCTAACGATATGTTTAACTATTAGTAATGATGATTTTCAACCGTTAGTAAGTTCTATTTCTGTAGTGGTGCCAATTTCGCTCGTGGATAGTGCTTCTGGGCTAGATTGGGCCTATGTGTCGCTTTCAGCCCATGTTTAGATTGGGGGGCGCCACATTACGTAAAAACAACATTATACTTTTTACAAGAGATGCACATTTCCAAACATCAAGGGATCACTTGCCCCACAGTTGCTATGATGAAGAGAATGTTTGTCTACAAATACAAATATGTCAAAATATAAGATACATTACATGATGGAAAAAAAATCATGAGCAATAACATATGAATATAGCATAGTTCCTTGTTGATCACTTCCATATTATAGCCTCCAAAACAAAAACAAATACAAAGAACAAACATTACATGTGGTACTGTCTTAGCCTCACCATAAAAAAACTAATTAAGTAATTAAGTCTCTCACATAGCAAATATTTAGCTAGATAGGGAGTTCATTAAATTCCCTTGGTTATTTCCACTCAAACATGTGATCACTCTCTCACTCTCATCTTAATTAAACTCTTCTCCTCAACAAAAACCAACATTAAGACAAGAACACACACATAATATAACACCTTGGAATAGTAGTACTTAGTCTCTTTTGCAATGGCTACTACTCGTTAGCTTCGAACAAGCCCACAAGACAGTGTCATGAGCAGCATGGCGGCGTCGGTGATCTCGTTCCGCGGGAAGCCATGGGAGAAGGCTGCGCCGACGAGATTGCTCTTCGGAGCCGCGACAACGTCGGCGACGCAGGCCTTACCGGCGGTAGAATGATCAACCATGTTCTTGCACCTTTTCTTGAACGGCAGCGACCGGTCGACGTCGGCCCTCTTCTCCTTCCTCGGCGCCTTTGTTTGCGCGGCATCGCTCGACGCCGTGGCCAACGCCGCCCCACCGGTGGATGCCGCCGCCATCGCCCGCCGCGCCTTCCTTTGCCTTATGCCACACGCGTTGCAAAGAGACTGCACCACCATATATGCAACATTAGAACAAGAAGCTAAGTTATAACAACATTTCTAACATTTGCACTACTGCTACTTAGCTAGGCAAGTAATCAGAAAAATTAAGCTTAATTAAGTAGATCATGAGCTACATCATTTGTAGTACTACTTATTAGCTATGCAAAAATGTAAACATTTAAGCTAAGATTAATTATATTAGATCATGAGGTGATTAATTAACCTTGGGGCCACAAGGACCACTTCTCCACAAGGGGGTCTTAGTGGTGTTGCAGTCGGAGCACACCCTAATAACACCCATGGGATGTTGCTGGTGTTGCGCTTCACATGTTTGTGCTCTCCTCCTTGGCTTTCTCCCAGCCCCGCGGCCACCCTCCGCCGGATCGCTCACTTTCCTCAAAATCCTCAGCTTCGCCGGTGGCTGCGTTGAAGGAAGCCACCTCCCCGTCGACCGGCCTTCGCGCTTCTCAGCATCATATGGGTATAGATCATAGGAAGGCCGCTGGATCATGTCACCGCCGACGCTTTCAACGGTCGGTCGGAACGACGGCGATGTCAAGAAGCCGTCTGATCCACCCATCAGCATGTGATCATTGAACTATGAAAGAAGAAACAAAGGAAAAATAATATCAAACAAGAAGTAATTTTAGGAGAGGATATACTCATATAAGCAAAGCGAAGCCACCTAGATAGGTAATGATCCCCTTAAGTACCTGATGATTAGGTTGTTGTTCTAGTGGTAGTGGTTGTTGTTTATGTTGCCTCAAGTGATGGACTCCATAGATTTGTTGCCCATGGTGCTCTAGGGGGTTGTGGTTGTTGTTGATCACAAAAGGGAACAAGATTGGAGGGTCCTTTGCTAGACTAGTGAAGGATGCAAAGTGATGATCGCTAATTTGATCTTGATCTTGATGATGATGATCTCGCTGCATTAGAGGGAGGGTAGATAGTTGACTCATGTAGATGGTAGACATGTGTGTGTGTGTGTGTGTGAGAGAGAGAGAGAGAGAGAGAGAGAGAGAGAGAGTAGCAAGTACTATAAATGATAGGAAGAGATCAGGATGGATATAAGGAAGATGGAGAGGTGGAGAAGGGTGCAGAGATGTGTAGTTGGAGGGGCAATCTTTTTCAAGGGCCCAGAGTGATCATGGACACTAGAGAGAGAGAGAGAGGAGCACACTTGAATAGGTGATGAGAAAAACAGTAGAACACATTGGGCACTGCACTGTGCAAACAAACATTTATTCCAAGTCCAAGAGATCACCCAAGCAAGATCTCATGCAACTGCAGAATGTGCCCCACTTAGCGCGAAAAGGAGGATTTTTGTTCCACAGAAATTGCACGGAATAGAAAGGGATGCTATTGCATCAGATGGTTAATCTATTAATTTCTGAGTAGTGCGTGCATACATGCAATGGGCCGAAATACTATTTCCATTTGGTAAATAGTGTCGTATTTTATAATATGGTTATTCACTTTAGGGTTTGCTCCTCATAGTACCAAGTACCAATAGCTAGTTTTTTGACATGAAATACAAGCAATTGATTGCTAAAGGTTTCATGAGAAAATATATTCAACAAAAGAAATAACTTATCTTAGCTCTACCCTCAATAAGCAACTGGTTTAATTAACCTTATTAAACTAGAAACAAATCCTCTGAATAATTAAAGAAAATATCTATGCATTATTTCCGTTACAAGTCATGTAATTGAAAACAGAATTTGAGAACATATATACTTGGATGAAAAATTAGAAATTGTTGCACTCTCACATCCCAGCAACACCCTAAATTTCAGATTTTTTTTTTTATTGGACAGCTCTCGGAGGGTGGTAACATATATATGTAAATTGTGCATTTTGTTTAGTGACGCAGAAGACCTTGTGGTACTAAGCTGGTGGTTTGGTGTTCAGATGTACACCTTGTAGTTGCATGGTGTTTTGCTCTTAAATGCTTTGCCTTTGCCAGTATTAGCAATACTAACAGTGACCAATAACCAATTCCAGCTCAAAATGATGATAAAAGGGTTAGTATTTATTCAATTAAACGAGGTAATGTGAATCTTCAACCCAAGATTACTTTATTTGGGCAGGATTTTAAGATTCGATTCGACTGTGTTATGTTATGCTACCTATACTGTGGGGATTGGAGAGTATGGAGAATATTTGCAAAATGTGATAAATATTGCAAGTGTGATTTAAAAAAAAACTATAAGATAACTAATATATCCAAAGATAAAATACTTCATTCCTACTTGGGTAAAGGATTTTCAAACAAACACAATGCACGGCGAAGCATCTAATAGGTGCAGCAAAAAATCCTTAATAGTCTCTCCATCACACACACAAACACACGACACAACATACTTTTTTGAGAGTAACAACAGTAACTCAAACAACTCGAAGCACACACAGTTTGAGTAGCCACGGATTGAGCACGCACATCTCGTACTTACAACTCATATTCGAGTTTTGAGGGACATGCATGCTCGGATGCTCCCGCTCATGAACAGTATATTTATATACATGCTTGATATTAAATATTATTTCAGTACAAGTCAAATATATAGATCAATATATATTATCATGACAAAATTAAAAAGTAACATTTACATGCATGGCATCTTTTAAAAGTTTTAGTTCTCTTGCACCATAGTAATAAGTCTATCTAAGTAGAGTACATGCACGTTGCCCCAATACTGTAGAAAAAGCGACAGATGGGGTTGAGCAAAAGCTGGTGCGTATGCAGCTCTAGGAGTATGGATTGCATCAAGGCATCTCTCTCTCTCTCTCTCTCTGGTGTAGACAAATAAAGCATTGAAGACAACAGCAGGCAAAGAGACACCTCCTGCCCCTTTGGGACCCATCTGAGCATTGCTTGTGGATTTACCATCCAAAATGAGTACCAAATAGTAGTTTTTTTTCACATGGTACCTAATTCTCGCTCTGATGCAAAAATAAGTGGTATTTTAGCAACCTTCATAGATTAAAAAATGGTATAGGAATAATATTTGCGCCAAATAATTCTTTCCCTCTTATCCTAATTCGCTACGCAGTTAAGAGTGATTAACGTAGGGTGGAGAGAGAGATAAAAGCACGAGTGTTACTGGTGGATAAGGGCAAGGGCATATTGGAATGATATATATTAATTTTGTCCGGAAATAGTAGAACATTATATATTTTATAACAAGAACTTTTGCCTAAATCATTATTTCCTGCATCTCATAATATATGACTATTTTCTGTTTTTAAACGTTTTACAATATAATCTTAATTACAATCAAAAATATTTTTTAATGTACCTTTACAATTTTACCTTCACTAATATTTTTTCTCACTTCTCCATTAATACTTTGTGTACTCACCTCCAAATTTTATTTAATAAAGATATTCTAGCCCATTATAATTTTTTTCCTCTCAATTCGTACTACATAATTCTCGTACATGTATATTGCAAAACTAAGAGAGTAAGTACATTCATGCTAAAGAAACCAACTTGTCAAGGTTCATTTACCATCTCCATTCTTGAATACTGGTCAGTTTTGCTAAAATATTTTTGTTCACAAAGACTGATAACTTTGCATATTTAAAGCATGTTTTCCCATACTGCCCCTATTAAGTACTCCCAGAGAACAGGTGTAGTAATTTCACTGCTTTATTAGTTATCAATGTCTTCCCTAAATTAGTTGTACTACTCTAGAATTCAAAGAGACTTGAAATACTATTCTGTTCGTGGCCAATGCAAAAGTCTCACCAATTGCAGCAGGTAGTTAATTTTCCCAGAATTATTAAGGCATTTTTGACAAGTTTACCTAAAAAAGATGATTGCTTTGGTTAGTGTCATTCAAAAAAAAAAGAAAAGTATTCGAGAGTAAAGGTAGTATATGCTAAGATGATAATCTTGCATTAGAATAGATGAATCAGCAAGAACGTAGCCGTGACAAGAAAATTAAATACATTGCTAGCCAAGCATAGATCTCTTTTTGACAGTCTACTAATTATCACCTCACACATGATCCATCTATTGTGATGCGAGGAGACGCAGAAAGAGTTTAAACATGAAAGCGATGCTTCTTCACACATGACAAGCCCATACACTTCCACTGACGTGAGTCCAAAATCTGGGCAACTCGTTCCTCCCTCTCTCGTGATCCTTATTGGGGACAAATGCAGCAGCAAACAACCAACTAATTGGCACAGATTTATGCAAAAGGTTCAGGCAATGTTGTGCCCACTGCACTGTACTATTTACCATCTTTTTACAGTAAGATGAATTGTATAGATCATATATAGCAACATATGGCATACAAACAAAAGGCGCAGAAATTGACAAATGAAAGCCATTTGGCAAGATCAGATATTCAAGCATGGGCATTTCGCGGATACGTCGAGATCGGGGGTATTCCTCTGATGAACTCTGGAGGCAGGTGGGGAGAAAGACGTTCCAAATCTGAGCTGAAACTGAGGATTTTTACTTCTTTGGAGAATGGCACAAGGTTTCAGTTCTTGATGTATGCATGCATCTCTCTCCCACGGGTGTTTTCCCCTTGCTTTGCGCAAGAACTGTCAGGCGTAGCTCTGGAGTAAATCACCAAATCTTCACCCGGAAATGCAGAAGTTGTCTTCAGGACATTGGATCCAGAGCCTTTCCTGGTCTGTGCAGCATGCATGAGATCAATTAACCATAATATGAGAAGAATGCAGCAATGAATCAAGGCAGAACTTGAACAATAATTGTTGCAGTTCAGAATATGATAGCTATGGCTAAGGAGCTTAATGGACTATTAATTAGCATAATATTCAACTCAAGTGCAAGAAACTGTACTTTCCTGAGAAATACAGGTCATCATCTGCCTCCTTTCTTCATTCATTCAAGAGGAGCTTCAGCAGTGCTTCATAGCATATTATCCTGCATGCTGCAATTTCACTCAAAGACTTCAATAATAGTGAACAAACTCCTAAATTTAGATCTATGTTACTCAAAATCAGACACATTTCAAGAATCGTGTTACATACCGGTGAATTATCTGAAGTTCATAGATGATTTAACCATGTTATTACATTTGTTTATGGCGGCACTGCTGACGCACTCCAAAAGCATAAGCTAGTGGAGAAGTAGCTTACTGTTTGTGTTCAACAAATGTACGTAGGCTAGATGCTCTCAACTTAATGGAAGTGAAAAAACAATTCAGGCACAAGATCAATCTACTAGAAAATGACCGCCTATCCTCTCAAAAAAAAATAGAAAATGACTGCCTATCCATGAAATCCTAATGAACATAATAAAAACTTTTGTCTGCCATGCAAAATCCAGCAGAAACATACGATCACTGCACCACAACATAAGAGCCAGACATATTATGTAAGAAAAGTGATATATAGCTTTTTCTAAGTGGGCACTTGAGATAGGTCATAATATATGTTCACACATTAGTACATGAAAACTTCAAACCGCACTATCAAACTTCTTATCGTATTGTTCCTACGGCTGGATAATGTTCAGTTCAATAGAAAAGCCAGCTTCTGGTTGTATGATGGTTAAGATGTGTACGTATACAGTTTTTGAATCACTCCTGGAGAGAGAGGAGAGTAATTCACTCACTGTCACAAGATGTAAGGTGGTCAGGCTCAATGATAGACCTGTGTCCAACAAAAAATGTAGCTTTCAGAAGGCTCTGGAAATCCAAAAGGATCATGCCTTGGTGCAAAAGGACACTTTGCTCCATGCCTACGTGGACCCTCGTGTGTGGAGAGGCCATATGTGTAATATACAATGGAGGGAGGGTGCATATGTGCAACATGATCAGGAACAAATATGTAAAAGGAAATTTAAAAATAGAACATTCAACTGTATATGGTCTGATGGTTGACTTTTAAAGTGTAGAGCATTGGCTTTGAAGCACTTGCTGTCACAATCCTTTAGAGTCTGAAGTGTGTTTCGCAGACAAAACTGGAATATATAGTATTGCTCGACATGCTAGATCAGCTTGCCCTTGAGAGGTCCAGCAACAAATCAATATCTGCAAGATCTAAATTGATTTGACTCAGAAATTATTCTAATCAAAGGGGTAGTAATGAAAAAAAGGCCATCCATATCAATCAAAAGCCATAGTTTGTGTTAGAAACTCAACCAACGAGTTATATTAGGATTTTTTTATTAATAACCCACATAAATTAATCATTTATAAAACTAATTCGTAGTTCGAAAATTTTACATAAAAGATTTGTCAAGTCAGCCTGTCGAGTCCTGGGCACTCGACAAGTTACTTCTCGTGTGGAACAAGTTTGTCGAGTGTCCAGGGCTCGACAAGTCTCTTTCAATTGCTAAAGACTCGACAAGCCTCCTCCTCGACTAGGCGCCACGACCAAAAAAACATATGCAATGACCATAAACTAGTAAATGACTTCTAGCCCAGTTGGTTAAAACACCACCCTCTCACCTCCTTGACCTGGTTTTGAATCATGTTGGCAGCAATTTAAAGATTTTTTCGACCAGGCGCCACAACTCTCAAAAAAATATTTTAATTATGACCAATGCAGGATTCGAATCCAAACTAGGGAGGTGTGAGGGTAGTGTATTAACCAGTTGGACTATGAGTCTTTTACAGGTTTATTGCCACTGCATATATTTTTGAGTCATCTAAAGAGGAGGACAGCTTGTCGATTGGTCGTGGCACCTGGTCGAGGAGGAGATTAGCTTGTCTGGTCGAGGACGAGACTTGTCGAGTGCTGGGCACTCGACAAGAGTCTTGTCGAGCCCTAGGCACTCGACAAACTCCTTCCACACGACAAGTAGCTTGTCGAGTGCCCAGGACTTGACAGGCTGACGTGGCAGGTCATTTTGTAAAATTTTCAAACTGTGTGTTAGTTTTGTAAATGATTATTTTATGTGGGTTATTAATTAAAAAAACTGTTATATTAGGGTTAGAATCAAGTATATATATAATACAGACTAAATAGACTACATAGACCATATGCACAAGTATGAACTATACATCTCTACATAACACCCCCCTTAAGCTCAAGTTGGATCAGGAGGATCTAAAACATGGAGTTTGAAAAGATGAAACCGATGCTGCTCTCGAGTCTAAGTCTTGGTAAAAAAATCAACAACCTAAAATTCAGATAACACATTTGAGAGCAATAGTTGACTATTGTGATTCCCCAAAATTTGACTAATGAACCAAAATCCTAATTTTAGATCAAATTGAGACCTAATTGAACTCAATTGGACTTTATTGAACTTAGACTCAAACAAAATTGAGTCAATCCAAATTAGAAAAGAACAAATTTGGAATGAGATTCAAATTTGGAAGAAAGGAAGGAATTTGAACAGAAAGTGATCGTGTTTATATAGAAACCAAGAGTTGAAATGTGATTGAAAAAGTTTGATTACATGAGTCTATAAATAAGAAAGATTTCAACCATTGAGAACAAAAACAAGAAATTCGAGATGAACCAAGTGAGAGGAAAAGAAGCCGTCATCCATCGGAGTTGTACCGAGTCAAGCCACCGCTCTTCTCCTTCCCGAAGTTGGGTGTTGTGTTTTGCTTCCTTATTGAAGATGAGAATTAGATTAGTTTTATGAGTCAGGGATCTTTTCACAATTATTTTATTTATAATTTAGTCTCTGGAGTGGTTTCTTATTAGTTTCTAAACTTTAGATTTGCAGATTGAAGTATAGATATAAACCGTAGATCCCCAGCAAATCTTCAAATCTTGGATTAAAGCCTTGCGTAATTTTATTTAATTATTTAGTAGATATTTATTTGTTTTTCGTCTGAAATCGTCAGATTCGTCGTCGGATGCCAGAGCAGCTTTCGAAGAAGAGTTTCTGGATTCAACCAACAATCAAGGCAAACTATGTACACCATATTTGATGCATATTTTACCTCTTATGCATTATATATTTTTTATTATAAACTATTATTATTTTATATATTGAAATTGCATTTTTTTTTTGGTGAAAAATAATTGGAAGTATGTATAGGTTGATTTAATAGCATTTACATGAGTAGTGGTTTGGATATGTGATCAAGATCTGTTGTTGAGATCTATGGTCAAGATCTGTTGTTGAGATCTATGGTCAAGATCTGTTGTGGAAATCTATGGCTCAAATATGTTGTTGTATGAGGTTATAAAATTGTTTAAGTTAATAACAATTTGGTGAGTGTCCAATACTTGTTTTGTAACCACCATAATTCTGGGAAGAGGCGGACTGAGTTCGGTAACCCAATAGGAAATATAACCCGCATGGTTCTCTGGTGGTTGTAGTGGAAGTTAAAGTAGTAGAGTTACGGCTCACTACAACGGTTTGTGCGTAGTCAATGTGTGCGCACATGTCCGGACAGGCTCTATATTCCCCCTATATGGTTAAAGGTTTTGTTTCCTTAGCATTAGTCATGTGTTAAAAGAAACGCAGAAGAACGCGTATGGCGTCAATTGTTGTGCCTAAGAGATGCTGTGATATGGAACACCTCTGCAGAGTAAACTAAGTGTGAATATTCACCAACATGTATGATAGTCTCACCAATAGAAATTTAAACTGTTAAAAGTTTGTTTTACATTACTTTATTGTTTTAAAAAATGCATGTGCATCTTTAGTAATGGAAACTTGATCCTTTGTTGCATTGACTATTCATGAATTATTCCGTGTGCATAATTATAAGTAAGGAAATATATTTTGTCTTACTGAGTCTCAAAAACTCATGGCTATAGTTGCACGGTGGTGTATGCAGATGCTTCAAAACCATTCTAAGTGGTGGGACCAGATGACGACAGTTTCCAAGACCATGACGGAGGGAATCTTTTCTTGGAGGATGCTTAGCATGAAGAGTATCGACACAACTTTTTAGAATTTTATGTCCTTAAATCTTATTTCAATAATTTTTGTAAGACGCTTTTTAGTTTGAATAAATAGTTTCTTTATCCGCTGTGCCAATGCATCTGTGTTTCCATTCTGTATCAGAATGCATACAAGCGTGACTCGAACGTGTTCAAGAGATGTTCAAATCTCTCAGACCCCTAGTTCAGGGCTTTACAACTATTGACAATGAAAGCATGAGAAGGGGGCATCTACACCAATATGTTTGGTCAACTCATGTTTCACTGGATCATTGACAATCTGAATAGTACTGTTATTGTCACATTGGAGAGGCATAAGAGCAATATAGGACATATCAAGATCAGCCAACAACCAACGAAGCCAGACAATCTCTGAGATAGTAGCAGCCAAAACTCGAAGTTCTGCCTCAACTCTAGAGCATGATACTACAATCTGTTTCTTGGACTTCCATGTAAGGAGAGAAGTACTAAAAAATATGCAACAGCTAGTAATGGATCAGTGGTCAACAGAATCACTCGTCCAGGTTGAATCAGAGTAAACATGAAGCTGAAGCGGACTCAAACAATCAAAAAAAAGATGACGAGAAGCAGTCTTACACAGATATCACAACTCACGAAGCAGGTGACCATAGTGAACTGAGGTGGGAGCACTGACAAACTAACTGAGCACATGGACAACGTGAGCAATATCTGGCATAGTGACAACAAGATAAACAAGACTCCCAACATTGTGAAGATAGCGAGAAGGATCCTCAAGGAGAGTGCCATTTATGGGACGAAGCTGAAAATGAAGCTCTATAGGGGTAGTAGTAGTCCGTGTATCAATAAGCCCAGATCGAGCAAGCAACTGTTGAACATAACATTGTTGAGAGATATAGTAGCCATCATCAGTAGATGTAATCTCAATCCTCAGAAAATAACCAATATGCCTCGAGTCAGACATCAAGAACTAGTCACTGAGACGTTGCTTCACAAAAGCAACATCATATCCAATAACCAACACATCATCCACATATAGCAATATCAATGTGCGACCATGTGTCAATGTATGAATAAACAAAGTGGGATCATGATCACTAGGAAAGAAACCAATAGCTAGAACTACCAAACGGAAGCACTCAAATTAGGTCTGAGAAGCTATTTGAGGTCATAGAAAGCACGATGAAGATGACAAACATGCCCAGCATGAGCCACAACTCTTGGAGGTGGGTTCATATAAACCTCTTCTTTTATATCACTGTGAAGAAAAACATTCTTCACATCCATCTGAAAGATAGTTCAAGAACAAATAGCAACCATAGAAACTAGAATATGAACTATAGTCATGTGAACAACAGAAGCAGATACCTCATCATAATCACGACTATACTCTTGTTAAAAACCTCGAGCAACTAGGTCAACATTGCAGCGCTCCACAGAACCATCAAACTTGGTCTTGACTTTGAATACCCACTTGTAGGTGATGGGAACACAACCTGAGTAGGTAACGGAACAAGATTCCAAGTACCAGTACAATCCAAAACTACAAGCTTCTCTGACATAGTCAACTATCACTCAGGAATAACGATAGCCTCCTGATAAGTACAAGGCTTGTACAGATTACTAGCAATAGTGAGACTATAACGATCAGGAGCAACAATAGTACTGCAATCATGAAGATCATATTGAGAAGTCAGGATTGATGACATAGGTAGAAGATCATCAATAAGAACACCATCAAAGGAAGGAAGAACAAAATATTGAGGATCAGTAGGAGCAATAGGAACCCTAGGACAACGAATAGAATGGAAGCAAAACTGGAACATATCCGAAGATGGAGGCATATCTAGAGGTGGAGGAAGGGATAGAGGTGGAGATGAAGACTCAATAGAAAGTGGCATATCTAATGATGGAATAGGAGGGAGGTAGAGAAATGAGATGGACTCTATGGAACAGGTAGACTGTGTAGTAGAAGAGAAGTAGTAGGGTCGATCCTCAACAAAAGAAACATCACGAGAGATACACTTGCACCGAGAAGAGAGGTCGTACCAATGATAGCCATTATGCCCGAGACTGTACCCAAGAAAAACTACGGTCACGCGGCGCGAGTAGAACATAGCAAGTAGACCCAAAAACTCGAAGATGTCATAACTTGGAGGTGTGGAAAACAGGACCTCACCGGGGCACTTTCTATGAAGACGAGAAGACAACTATATATCAATGAGATAAACAACCGTAGGCATAGACTCATCCCAGAAATGATGAGGAACATGAGATGCAATCAAAAGAGTACAAGCAGTCTCAATAATGTGACCATATTTATGTTAAGCAACACCACTCTGAGCATGAGCACTTGGACAAGAGACCTGGGGAAGAGTCCCTCATCAGAAAGAAACTAACAAAAGACAATCGATAAATACTTACCCCTTGAATCAAAACAAAAAACCTAATTAGAAGTGGAAAACTGAGTATGAACCTTACGAGTAAAGGACCGATAAATGGATAACAACTGAGAATGATTTTTCATGAAGTAGAACCAAATATAACTAGAATAATCATCTATAAAAATGACATAATACTTGTGTCCACATTTTGAAACAAAAGGAGTAGGGCCCCAAACATTAAAAAATGACCTAAGATACCCTGATGAGCTAATGTAGAGAGACAACTACCACATAAATGACCTAGTTGATGATGCCACTGAGGAAAGTTTGCGAAAGATGCTGAAATAGGCATAGACATTGAAAATGAGGTGGCGGATGAGACAACAGTAAAGGAAGAGGGAAGACACAATCGATTAAGAGTGTAGAACCCTTTAGAGCCTCTACATCGATGACTAGAACCAATGAGAGTTCTTGTCCGATGATCATGCACAAAAGAAGAAGAGTCATCAAATCCAACAAAACAGTGCATATCAATAAGTTGTCTAACAGACAAAAGATTCATAGACAGCTGGGGCACAAGAAACACATCCGAAATAGTGAAATGAGTGTCCTGATGAGTAATTGTGCAGGAGGTGTCATTCACTGTCTGAACATAGGCACCATTTGGAACAGAGCGACGTGACACTAGCTGAGAGTCATCTAATGTCATATGAAATGAGGCCCCATAGTTCAAGACCCAGGGGGCGGTACATGACACAGAGGAAGATGCAGCAGCAAGACTAGCAGAGTCGCCAGAAGAGACCTCAGAGGAGGAACACTGCTGAAAGAGAGCCTGAAAGTTACTCATCTGAGTGTGAAGCTGACTCAGCTGTATAGCAAGTGGCTTTGAAACACTAATAGATACTGGATTAGAGGTAGCAATAGCACCACGATGATACAATGCACACAATGGCTTCAACTCAGGATGTAACTTGAAGTACCTCTGAACACGATGGTTAGGTCTCTTGCAATGAGAGCAGACAACCTAGATGGAAGAAGGTGCCAGAGCAACATGAGATGGATCTGTCTGATGGGCTGCCACTAGAATAGTATGTAGTGATACGACAGAAGATCCAGCAAGTGAGCAAAGATGAGTCTTCTCAACAATCAAAGTAATTAGAGCCTCAGCCATGGTAGGGCATGTGATACGTCCAAGAAGTTGAGCCCGAATGGGCTCAAACTCGGAATGAAGAGGCATGATGAAGTCAAACATGAGATTATGCTCATCATATCTCTCATTAGTTGCACACCCAGTACAACTAGAGCAGCCATAGGGCACCATAGAGTCCAGTTGACTCGAGATACGCGTGAATGCAGTATAAAACTCCTCAACTGACAGGACCTTACTGTTGCATAGCCTAAAGACTCTGTCTAAGAGAGAAGCGAAGTGCCTCACTACTCTATAGGTAGCGGCGCTGAAGATGCTCCCAAATTAGTCTAGATGAGGGGAGATCAATGAAGCCTATCCTGATGGTTATCTCAACACTGTGACACAAGATGCACATAACACGATCATCGTTAGTATGTCAAGCCTGAACAACAACTGCCTCAATCTTCTCCGTAGGTGGGTCCGCAGTGAGAAACGATAGAAGACCAATGGATCTGAGTAACATGCAAACTGAAGAAGCCCACTCACGGTAATTTTGACCATTCAACTTGATATTTGAGGCTAAGGGAGCACCACTAAAAAGACCACCAAAGCCAAAAAAACCACCAGAGGCCATGAGAACCAAGAAGACCATCTAACAAAGCAGTAGGCAAAAGAAACACTGGACAATGCAAGCTGATGTCAAATATAAACCACAGCCAACCCAGTTCTATTCTTCAATTCTTCAAACAATCATATTGGCACATCAAGGCCTCTGTAGGAGGAAGAGGAAGAGCACTGGAGCGATGGTGGCATCGCACGGAGCAGTGGTGGTAGCAACATCATGTGAAGAAAACATGGCAATGACGGCACACGGAAAAGGCAGGACGGTAGTGGTGACAAGGGTGGTTGAAGAACACCCATTCAAATCTGCAACAACGGCATGAAGAACAACTCATCCCAGTGAGTAGATCTACGGGTAGGGTGGGTAATTGGCTGGAAATGGCTGGCTCCGGGATTGGGAGTGGTGAAGTTAGGATGTGTTTGGTTGCTTGGACCAACCATCCATCGTAGGGTGAAAAAGAATGGGATGAGTAGTGTGTCACGAATTGGTCCAAGATAAGTGTTTGGTTGGTGTGAAATGGTATGGTCCAGAATTTTGTTTGGTTGGAGAAATGAGTTGGTCCAGAATAAGATAGGTGGTAACAAATTAAGATTAGTTATCACTAATTAACTTAATTAGTACACAAATAATACTAATTATCACTAATCACCACAAACATAACATTAATTACCACTAACTTGACACTAATCACCATCAACTACAACTAATTAGTATTAATTTAATATTAATTACCACTAATGACCACTAACATAACACTAATTAACACAACATAACACTAATTACCACTAACTAACACTAATTAACATTAATCAACACTAACATAACTCTAATCACCCTAATTAACAAATGTGGAACAAGTTGATCCGACACGAAAATAAGGGATGAGTTGGTCCAGCATATTGAGAGAATATTCCCCCTTTTTGGATCATCTCATCTAATATGGATGGATTAGGCTATCTCCAACAGGTTTGACTCTTACTTGACTCTTAAATAGAATACTCCCTGCCACGTGTGCGAGCACCATCATAAAGCACCAAGCAAGCACCAAGTCTCCAACAACTTGGCTCTTAACATAGACCCCACACTCCTAACCACCAAGCAAACACCAAGCAAGAGCCATGCACTCCAATGGCTTGACTTTTGCTTGGCTCTATACGATTTGACAATTATATATTCAACGAATTTGTATTAATTCATGAATTTCAATATTAGAAATATATTAAAATATTATTTACGAAATTAAATTCGACATTTGCGACAAAAAAACTAAATTTGACACTTTGGCTTTAAAAATTGCACTTGACAAAAAAAATAGATATTAAAATTCAAATAGTGGTACATGATATAATTGCGAAATACACTAAAATTAAATTTGCAAACAAATGCCTACTACGAAATTTGGTAAGATACTACTCGTCGGCGTTTCCTCCAAAACGTTGTCAAATGTGCTCGATCAAGTCTCTTTTGGGTTGCGTGTGCGTAGGTTGAGCACGGATGGCAGCATTTCTTCGAAGTACATCTTCGAATAAAGGCGTACCCCCAGTATAGATCACAGGCGGTACTACCGTGGATGTGCCCAGATGATTGTTGTAGTCATAGTTCTCGGCATTGTCGTCGCGTTTGTCCTTTATGATCATGTTGTGTAAGATGACGCAAGCCCGCATGATCTTCGCGAGGGTTGACTGTTGCCAAAATCGTGCCGCACCGTGCATGATGACAAACCGAGACTGTAGAACTCTGAAAGCCCGTTCAACATCTTTTATCGCTCCTTCTTAGTGTTGCGCAAACAACCAATCTTTCACCATCTGTGGGAGCGGTAACGTCTTCACAAAAACAGCCCACTCCGAGTATATACCATCGGTGAGATAATACTCCATTTTGTACTGTCGGTCGTTGACAGAGTACTGAACATGAGGAGCCCACCCTTTCAACACATCGGTGAATAAGGGCAACTGATTTAGCACATTAATGTCACTAGTACAGAAATGCAGTCTACTAACCCCTATCTTCTATCGGTTATTAGCGAAACAGCAGAAAACCGATAGAAAATGTGCCTCGCGGTCATAAAAGCCCGAAGGATGTATTTTCCCTATCGGTTTATAAGAAACTTACCGATAGAATAAATAGTATGATTTACTCTAGCCGTGATGAACATATTTGCCGTTAGAAGAGATGCATAAGTACTGACGAAAGAATGTTGTGCGCTGATAGGACTAGTCGACTTCAACAATTAGACTTATTCTATCGCTACTGTATGAATATACCGACAGAGTATATTAAAAATTCCTATCGGCAATATGTAGTGCGCCGATAGAATAGTTGGCCTTCTACAAATATTTTTATTCTATCGGTAATGGATTCTTTTACCGTTAGAATATATAGAAAATTACTTAGAACTGTTTGTCTTCAAATAGTTTTATTCTATCGGTAATGAATGTTTATACCGGTAGAATATTGCAAAGAATATCTTAGAACTGTTGGCCTTCTACAACTAGTAATATTCTATCGGCAATGTACGTACACACCGATAGAATATGTACAAAAATTCCTATCGGTAATATTTATTGTGCCGATAGAACCATTCGCCTTCTACAGATGTTTTTATTACTAACGGTATTCTGTTTTCGTACAGATAGAAAATATATATTTGTATAAATACACGGGTATGTCTCTTTCATTCTCACAGTTCATCTGAGGCTCGTAGTCCTAACCCGTAAGCTCCATGGACGGCCGGCGCATCTCTACAGGGGACCGCTGCACCTCCGCACCTCCATCGACGCCCTCTAGATGTTGGCATCCCAAGGAAGGTACGTAAAATTTCTGCAATATTGTTAGATTATTCTAATCCGATTATGGCAATAATTCTGCTTTTTTTGTATCCTTCATTTTGATGTGTCTTCTTTTCAATATGATTATGATCTGTTCAGGTCCTTGGATGATGCTCGTGAGGGGCAACGTATTTCACGGTTCTTCATCGCAGTACGCTGCCTACATTGGCTTGTTGGCGAAAGAAATGGTGAAGATCACCGTCGAGAGCTGGAAGGACGTGAAGGGCGAGATCTTGGTTGGCTCGGTCGAGAAGATGCTTAAGCCCGGTGTGTTTCTCAAATCAGGACCTATAGAAAGCATCTTACATTTTTTTGCATGCACCAGCTTGTAGCCAGATGCTTACCTGCTTGGAGAAGAAGAATTGTTGTTATTTGCACAGCCATTCTACACCATCACTACACAGAACAACATCTTGGAAGGTAGGTTCTTTTTGTTAATGGAGTTGAGTTGAGTTGAGTTGAGTTGATCGAGTTTGAGTCCGAGGAAATCACCAATACGTACAAATGTATGTCGACGGCAGTTCCAGCTCCTCGGGCGTCTTCGAACTGAACTCCTATGGTTAAGTCCAATGTGGTTCAGACATTTGCTGTTTTGGATGAATGGATTTGTGATGTATCGATCAGGTCTAACTTGTAGTCGGTAGTTGCATTGTGGCAACCTGCAAAGGTTCCCTTTTATGTAAAATGCATGTATGGGCCACTGGGTCCTCGTCGTGATCTGTTGTTAATTTCAGACGTGGCTTTTGTAATATACATCGAATGTGTGAATTGTTGTATTTGTATATTGTTGTATATTTGTGTATCATGTATTGCTAATTGGGACATTAACTTGAATGTGCAGGGAGTATTTGTGTATTTAATTGTATTGGTAAGTAGGTGTGTATTTGTACTGCTGTTTCAGACATGCACTTCAATTTGTGAACTGGCATGTGTATGTTTGTACCTGAATTTGTGAACTGGCATCTGTAATTTCTTTGGCAAGATGAAGTCCCAAGTACCTACGAAAAGTATTTTTGTGTCTCCTAGTTAATCCACAAATTAGCATTTCTTGAAATATATTGCTTTATCTTCTAGTTAAGATCCGTTTGATGTAAGATCTGTTTGATGTTACATTGATATGATTCCTTGAATGTGAGAAATGGCATATGCATGTTTGTCCCAGTTTGGTACCAGTACCTCCTCTAACAGTAAGTACACATATTTACCGATAGGAAAACACAAATATTTGCTCAGTCATGCATATTCTAACGGTAAATACACATATCTACCGATAGGAAAACACATATATTTGCTCAGTCATGCATATTCTAACGGTAAATACACATATTTACCGATAGAAGAATCATGCTCGAGTGTCATGCATCATCTAACGGTTCATACACATATCTACCGATAGAACAACTCATGTGCGTGCTGTGTCATGCATGATCTAACGGTAAGTACACATATTTACCGATAGGAAAACACATATATTTGCTCAGTCATGCATATTCTAACGGTAAATACACATATTTACAGATAGAAAAACTCATGCTCGAGTGTCATGCATCATCTAACGGTTCGTACACATATCTACCGATAGAAAAACTCATATGCGTGTTGTGTCATGCATGATCTAACGGTCAATACACATATTTACCGAAAGAAGAAGTCCTGTACTTGCTCGGTAATGCACATTATCTAACGGTATGTGTGTGTTTTTACCGATAGAATATGTGAGCGGCAAATTACCTAAGTTAGTCTAACGGTTATTTCATGTATTTACCGTTAGAAAAATGTCCATTATAAGGAAAACCCCACTCGACCATTGCTGAGCTGCTCTTTAATTTGTTCTGTTGCACTCTGTGTCCCTCTGTTTGTGACGAAAGTTCCAGCTACACTGCTAGGGTGATCAGCGCAGGCTGGAGGGAAGTTGATTGCGCCCCTCTCTTTAAGGTACGCTTAATCGTCGACACTTATCTCTCTCTCCCTCTAGATCTCCCTTCCTCTCTACTTGCAAGCTAGCTGTATTGTGTAGTTCCAAGTTTGTAGCTCTAAGCTTGGGAGCTTGGTAGCTGGAAATGCGTCATGTTTTAGGAGCTAACTAGCTTGTATTGTGTAGTTAGCTAGGTTAATTAGTATTAATTTCGTCAGGCTAGGGTTCAACACATGTATCTGTTGTAAGAGGCTGTACATGTACATATACATAACTTAATCGGGCAGGTTTCATGCATGGCTTACTCGTTAAATTTTGTTAATTGTAGATGGACAGGAAATATTGGATGTATGGAATAAAACGTACTACTCTTGAATATTTGGATGGTGTGAATGAGTTTATTAAATTTGCTGAGCAACAAAAGGAGAGGAAGGGAGAGAAAAATATGCTCTGTCCTTGTACAGATTGTATGAACTTGAAGAGGTTTAGCAACTCTGATCAAATTAAGAGTCATTTGATTCGTCGTGGTTTTAACGCGTGATACACCCGTTGGATATGGCATGGCGAAGATCTTGAGGAAACAAGCACCACTACTACCAATCAGCACGACTCGGATGTGGATTGCAATAATATCGATGATCATCCCAATTTTGGTAATGTTCATTCCGATGTGCACGTAGATGATGATGATGACAATCTAGATGAGATGTTACGTGATGTAGAGGAAGATTACAACGAAAATGACTTCTGTGAATTTGAGAAACTGATTGCTGACTCTGAGAAGCCTCTGTTTCCTGGATGTGCAACATTTACAAAACTGTCTTCTGTGCTGAGATTATATAACTTGAAGGCAGGAAACGGTTGGAGTGATAAGAGTTTCACGGCACTATTAGATCTTCTAGCGGACATGCTTCCAGAGGGAAATGAGTTGCCAAGATCTACTTACCAAGCCAAAAAACTGTTGTGTCCGTTGGGAATGGAAATCGAAAGAATACACGCATGCCCAAATGATTGTGTGTTGTACCGTAACGAGTACTCCAGTTTGCATGTTTGTCCAAGATGCGGCGCATCGAGGTATACGCGTAGGGACCGAATTGACAGTGAACGTCACGAGGTAAGGAAAGGGCCCCCGGCAAAAACTGTGTGGTACTTGCCTGTGATACCTAGATTGAAGCGGCTGTTTGCAAATCCGAAAGTCGCGAAGCACTTGCGTTGGCATGCTGAAGCCCAGAAACAAGACGGAAAACTGAGACACCCAGCTGATTCTATTCAATGGAGAAACATCAACAGAACATTTGCTGAGTTCGGCGGCGAACTTAGGAATGTAAGGTTCGGGCTGAGTACAGATGGTATGAACCCACATAGTAATATGAGCAGCCGGCACAGCACTTGGCCGGTTCTTTTATGCATCTAGCTACAATCTTCCTCCTTGGTTATGCATGAAGCGCAAGTACATCATGATGGCGTTACTAATCTCAGGACCCAGACAAACCGGAAATGATATTGACGTGTTTCTAGCGCCTTTAATCGAGGACTTACAGAAATTTCGGAGCGAGGGTGTGCAGGTGTGGGATGCATACAAGAAAGAGAATTTCATCTTGCGGGCCCTGATATTTTGCACCATAAATGATTTTCCGGCCTACGGCAATTTGTCGGGGTATAGTACGAAAGGAGCCAAGGCTTGCCCTATTTGCCTAGAAAAAACTGAGAGCATGTGGCAGCGAAACTGCCGGAAAACAGTATACATGGGTCACCGCAGGTTTCTTCCGGTGCATCACACGTACCGTAAGAAGAGGAAATCATTTAACGGCAAGCCTGAGAAGGGATCAGCTCCAGTGTTTCTGACCGGTAAGGAGATTTACTCGCGCGTGAACGACATCAAAGTTGAGTTCGGTAAGCATTCTAAACCTCGAGAAAAAAATGTTTGGAAGAAGAGATCGATTCTCTGGGATCTACCGTACTGGGAGCACTTACAAGTTCGACATTGCATTGACGTCATGCATGTAGAGAAAAATGTCTGTGACAGTTTGATTGGTTTGTTGTTGAACATTCCGGGGAAGACAAAGGATGGTGTGAAAGCTCGTCGTGACATGGTGGAAATGGGGATAAGGACTGAGCTTGTACCTTTAGAGAATGGAAAGCGTACATACCTCCCCCCGGCCTGCTATACGTTGTCCAAGAGCGAAAAAACAGAACTCTGTCGGTGCCTGCACGGTGTTAAAGTTCCCTGTGGGTACTCCGCGAACTTGAAAAAACTTGTGTCTATGAAGGACCTAAGACTGGTTGGCATGAAGTCCCACGACTGTCATGTCTTGATGTCACAAATGCTTC
This sequence comes from Pharus latifolius, assembly GCA_019359835.1. Taxonomy (NCBI): domain Eukaryota; kingdom Viridiplantae; phylum Streptophyta; class Magnoliopsida; order Poales; family Poaceae; genus Pharus; species Pharus latifolius. The sequence goes on from CM033320.1 coordinate 8,859,118, forward strand.
CCATTGCAATCAGAGGCATTCTCCCAGTTAAAGTCAGAGAGACAATCACAAACCTATGTTATTTCTTCAACGCAATATCTTGCAAAGTAAGTACGTGCACTGGTACTATAAGTTCACTACCTCCATTTGTGGAGCTTAATTAGAAGATTTTTCTGATATGAATATTTGGCGCAACTGTGTCCTCGTAGGTAATTGATCCCGATGGACTGGACGCTTTGCAACGCGACGTGGTTACAACTCTTTGTCAGCTCGAGATGTATTTTCCTCCATCCTTTTTTGATGTTATGGTCCATCTGATTGTTCACCTTATCAGAGAAATTAAGTTTTGTGGACCCGTGTGCCTGCGCTACATGTATCCATTTGAGAGATTTATGGGTGTATTGAAGGGATACGTAAGGACTCGTCGTCGACCCGGGGGGAGTATCATGGAAGGTTATGCCGCCGAGGAGGTGATTGAATTTTGCACAGATTATATGGCCGGGGTTGACCCAATTGGTGTTCCTAGGTCCCGACACGAGGGTAGGCTTGAGGGAATCGGAACGATTGGATTCAAAGCTATCGTCCCCGCTCGTGATGTGTACGCAAAATCACATTTTTGGGTCTTACAACACATGACGGAGGTCGAGCCATACATACACGAGCACAAGGTAATGTTACGGTCACAGAATCCTTTGAAGTCAGACGTTTGGGTCAGCAGAGAACATAACAGAAAATTTGTTGAGTGGATCCAAGAAAGAGTCACGCGAGCTGCCGAGGGCTCCGTAAGTGAAACTGTGACATGGTTGGCTAGAGGCCCAAGATTCACTGTAGGGACTTGGAAGGGGTACGACATCAATGGGTATTCATTTTACACAAGAGCTCAAGACGCCAATAGTAGCACGCAATGTAGCGGAGTGACACTGTTTGCTATTTCCGAGGATGCCAGGTCAGTAAGGGCGCTGAACTCATATTACGGTGTTATTGACGAAATATGGGAGCTCGATTACGGATTACTTAAGATTCCCCTGTTTCGATGCCAATGGGTCGAAATCCCTCGAGGTGTTCAAGTTGACAGTTACGGGTTTACTCTCGTCGATCTTGGTAGAGTCGGACACCAAGACGATCCATTCATACTTGCAAAGCAAGCCACACAGGTATTCTACATCGTTGACCCGGCCAATCCAAACTTGCATGTTGTCCTCCACAGCAAGAGACGTATTGTTGGGGTCGAAGATGTTGTGGACGAAGAGGAGTATAACCAATTCGATGAAATACCTCCATTTTTAGAGGACATTCAATCTATCCGTACTGAAGATATCGACGAAACAACGTATCTGCGAGATGACCATGAAGAAGGATTATGGGTTGAGAACCATTGATGATTAATTTCTATTTCAGGGATAAATGCCAAGCAAACAGCCCACAAGTTCTGCAGCAAGGTGAGGAACTTATCATTAATACATCAGGCAGTACATTTTTCTTTAGAATTTAATGATAAGCTAGTTCACAGCATTAATACATCTCAATTTTACTCCACAGCATGAGTTCTAACATGTACAGTACTTTTATCCTGTAAATATTTAATTCTTCCCTTCAAATAGCACTTGCAAAAATCTCATCGCAGCCTCTTCAAATTAAGTTCTGCAAAAATCTCTTTTTTCTGACGGTATTTTGTTATTTATACCGATAGAAAATGACATCTTCTATCAGGCACTTCAAAATGTTTTCTATCGGTATTATTCTATTTTACCGTTAGAATAAATTCGTTAGTCTCACGGTATTTGTTGTCTGACGGGTTTTTCCTGTTTTTACCGATAAAAGAATACTCTGCCGCTTTGAATTCTCAACCGTGTCGCCATCCGTCGCCTTGGAAACTCTATAAGTACCTCGCCATGCGTCGCGGTATTTTGTTGTTTTTCTAATTCTCGAACGGTTCGACTCCTCATCTTCTCTTTCACAATGGCAACCTCCATGGGATCGTCATCCACGGCCTCCCCGGTAAGAACTCTAAATCTCCCCGGTTTACCCCTGTATTGTTAATCCATGTTCAGTTCATTCTTGACCTGTTGATTTGCACAGGGAATGGTAGCCGTGGAAGACACTGCCAAAGTGAAGGCCGACCTAAGGGCCCTCCAGGAGGAGCACAAGCTCCTTACAGACAAGCACACTCAGCTACGGCTTGACCTTGACGATCTCTTCCAGCGCATTAAGCGCATGAAGACGGATGGTGACAATGCTAGGGCGAGGACGAGGCGTCTTCGCGAGGAGAAGAAAGCCGCGGATATCACCATCGCTGGCTGCGGTTTGACTATGAAGGATACCATAGCGAAGCTGAGGGAGGTCGCAGGCCTTCTCGACGCGGTAGTAGTTGATCCTAGAGACAACTTGTCGCTAGAGGAGTCCTGCGTCCTGGCTGCAAGTCTAACTGACTCTATTCTACATGCAGCCAGGGCTAAGACTACCCCTTGACCTAGCATTTTGGGTTTTATTTTTTTTTTGTAAGTGATAAAACAACAATGAATGAACAATTTCTTTTTATGTCAATTTTCCAATTTTCCGGCTATCTTCCCTCTTTCTTTATCATTTTGCAGCTTTCAACCACGGTCTGTTTGATGTTAAATTGTGTACATTTTCATTACTCTGACGGTATTTTGTTGTTTTTACCGATAGAAAAAGGGCACACAATACTATAATCTCAAACACTTAATCAAAAAAATTTTCTGGGGAAAATTGGTCTCACGGGATTTTATTGTTTATACCGATAGAAAAGGCACCTTTTCATTACTCTCACGGTATTTTATTGTTTTTACCGATAGAAACTATAATCTCAAGCACTTTAAAAAAAATTTCTGGGGAAAATTGGTCTCGCGGGGTTTTATTGTTTATACCGATAGAAAAAGACACTTTTCATTACTCTCATGGTATTTTGTTGTTGTTACCGATAGAAAATATAATCTCAAGCACTTTAAAAAAAATTTCTGGGGAAAATTGGTCTCACGGGATTTTTTTGTTTATACCGATAGAAAAAGGCACCTTTTCATTACTCTCACGGTATTTTGTTGTTTTTACCGACAGAAAAATGGCACCCAATACTATAATCTCAAGCACTTTAAAAAAAATTTCTGGGGAAAATTGGTCTCACGGGATTTTATTGTTTTTACCGATAGAAAAAGGCATCCGCTACTTCAAATATTTTTCTGGGAAATTTACTTGTTCTATCGGTATTATTTTGTTGTTCCGATAGAAAAGTACATAAGTCTATCGGTATCATTTTGTTATACCGATAGAAAAGTTCCTCCGCTACTTTATTACTCGTACACGGCCCTTTAGTTTCCCTCCACTCGAACAGTTCCACCTTAGAGCACTGCGTTTCTTCGAGAGCGAAGAAAACCCCAACCTCCACCGTGACCACTCACTTCCTCTCTCCCACACGACGATCGCCGGCTGGACACTGGTTCGCCACTGCCACCGGTTCTTATTTTCGTCCTTCGCCGGCCGCCGCTGCGTTCTACACCGCCTCTCCATCACCAGAACTGATCGCCGCCGTAAATACCCTAATTCGTCGTTCTATTTCCAGCATCTTGTTTATTTGATCCTAGTGTTTTGCACGTACTAATTGTTCGAGTTTTGCAATTACACTAGGGTTCCCTATTGTGTTGGCTTATGTACATTCCGCAGGCAATGTTGATTTAAATTAGGGTTTACATAATATGTTCCAGTGCTGTAATGAACCTGTTTTGAGATTTTAACTTATCTATACTGCTGTATGTGTGATCAATTGTATCCAACTGCCATGTAATGCAGATTATATGTTGGAGGTGTTCTTACACATATTCTATCGGCAGCTCATGTGTTTACCGATAGAAAATTTTTCTGCACAAGTAGTAAAACTTAATTTGGATTTGGAAGGACATGAGCCATGCAATGTACTAGTTTGGTTGGGAATTTTTACTCACTTCGTATGAATATATGGCAATGTGGATGGGTCTTCGATGTATATGTTTCAAATGCCTATACATGACTTTTCCCAACCTAATAGATGTGAAGTCCTGATGACTCACATACAGGCTAGGCTAAAGATTATGCACAGTGGCACTTAGATGTTTGTGTGCATATTTACGTGTGAAATAATAATGCTGGCCCATGAATATTAGTATAGCAAATCATCGAGAATGTTATGTGATGACAGTGAATGGTGGCTTGTCAACAAAATTCCATATGTAGAGAACATTGTTATGTTCTATCGGTATCTCACGGGTTTGCCGATAGAAAAATTGTCTTCTGTGGAGGTAATTGTTATGGTCTATCGGCAGCTCATGTGTTTACCGATAGAAAATATTTCTGAACAGTTCAGGAAGTAATTTATGCATGTCTTTCTTTTTGTATTATTTTCCCTTTTGCCGCCCTAGTTAGTCTCCAGTCCTGGGCTGAGTTATGGAACTCCAAGGCGAATTAATTGCCATATATATGGTTTGTTGAAGGTTTTGTAGGGGAAGACATGTCGTCGTCTTCATCGGATGGTACTAGTGGTTCTACTAGGGCCAACCCCATCGTAACTACTGAAGATGCAGCTGTTACATCCCAGCGCAAGAGGGTGGGGCGAGGCGCGACGACGTTGGGGCGTTTGGCCAAACGCACGGATCTTTCTTGTGAGTTCAACCAATTTGGGAGGCCGATTGGAAAGAATGCTGGGAGGTACGCGGCCTACGTTGGGATGTTGGCGAAAGAAAGGGTGAAGATCACCGTCCAGAGCTGGAAGGACGTGACGGCGGACGAGAGGGATAGGTTGTGGGCGGAAGTGAAGGTTAAATGAACTGAAATCGCTGAACTCTTTCGTAATCACGTTCTCTTGGCTTATACTAAAGTTTAACTAACTCGTGATTAATTGTATGCATTTTTCGGAAACAGGCTAAGTGGAACATCCCCGACGATACACCTAGGACTGCCTGCTTGAAGGACATGAACGGAACATGGAAAACCTTTAAGAGCTGGCTCGTCAGTAACTTCCTCGCTGCGGGGAAATCTCCTTGCGAGAAGTACCCCTTCATATCGGAGGAGGTTTGGGAGGAATTCACCAAGCAGAAGGGGACTGAGGAGTTCAAGGCCCTTAGCGAGAAGAATAGGGCGATCCAGAAGAGGAACGACCACCCGCATCGGCTCGGATCCCGGGGCTATGCGGGGAAGGAGGAGCAGTGGAAGAAGGAAGACGAGCAAAATCCTGTCATCGACACCCCTGAGTTGCCGCTCTCCGAGATCCGGGATGAGAGGTGCAAGCGATGGTGGAGGGGGAGGGGGTCCGTGTCGTCCACGGGGTCTGTGCAGTTCGCAACCCCTGGGGACGCCGACGTTGTGAGGCGAATGGTAAGTTGGCTAATCTCCTAAACTGTGTGCGCACAAGTGTATATAAGGCAATTTGTCTCACAAGGTACCTTCAAATGTAACAGATCTCTTTTGAGAAGGAGGCAGCGGAGGGATTGTTTACCCCGCAGAGGGAGAATAACATCCTCACCCGGGCTCTAGGAAATAAGGAGCATCCCGGGCGGACACGGGCCGTGGGAGCCATTGTGTCGTGGAAAGCCGGTTTCGTAGATCCGGCTCCACCGAGGAAGAAGGCCCGCACCTGGAAGGAAAAGGAAGCTGACCTCTCCGATAAGATACGGGCTGAGGTACGGGAGGAGATACGGGCGGAGATGCGGGCTGAGATACGGGCTGAGGTGCAGACCGAGGTCGCACAAATGAGGGAAGAGTTTGCACGGTTGAGAGAAGCATTGCTGGCCAAGAGTGCAGATGCGGATCCCCAGGACGACGGTACCCCGCGGGGTCGGATAAGAAGTTGCGCTTCGAAGGTACTCGCGGATCCAGTGGATCTACTTGAGGTACTGCAAGCCTTCATCTGTGCACTTAAATTGATGCCACTCCCATTCTGTTAGAGTTGTTTCGCTAACCTATTTTAATTGTTACAAATTTGCAAGGGCCGGAGGGCTGCATCCTACAGAATCACGTAGGCGCCGGGCAGGAAGTGGTTGGACACGGCTTCGTATATCCGTCTGGGCCGGATGTCCAGGTCCACTGTGTACCTCTGCGGTTGGGTTTCGCAAAGGTACAGGTGGACATGGCCATGCCAGACTACAACGATTCTCCGTTGCCAGTATTCACACATGCTTGCAGATCGCCATGTCGAAAGACTCATACGAAAATGCAAAGATTAGAGATCTTCGACAAATCTGGGCTCAATATGTCATGGAGGAAGTTGCGCCCAACCATCCGCCATGATAATTTTCTCTTTTTCGTGTACTTTGTGCATAGACTGTTTATATACATGTGAATAAATATATATGTCAATAAATGTCCACATTGGATTGCAATTTGTATTTGTCGATATATATGTGAATAAATGTGAATAACTGTCTAATGTGTCAATCTGTACTGTATTGTGTATCCAATCTATAATGTATTGCATCTGTACTGTATATGTGAATGTACTGTATTGTGAATGCAAATAATGTACTGTATATGTGAATGTTCTATCGGCAAATTCATTCACAGCCGACAGACCACTACAAATTTTCTATCGGTAAACTCATCCACAACCGAGAGACTACTACCTATTTTTCTATCGGTAAACTTGAAATTAACCGTCAGAATAGAGTTACTTTTCCTGCCGGTGAACTCATCCACAACCGAGAGACTACTGTGGTTTTTTCTATCGGTAAACTCATCCACAACCGAGAAACTACTACCCATTTTTCTATCGGTAAACTTGAAATTAACCGTCAGAATAGAGTGACTTTTCCTGCCGGTGAACTCATCCACAACCGAGAGACTACTGTGGTTTTGTCTATCGGTAAACTCATCCACAACCGAGAGACTACTACCCACTTTTCTATCGGTAAACTTGAAATTAACCGTCAGAATAGTGTGCCTTTTCCTGCCGGTGAACTCATCCACAACCGAGAGACTACTGTAGTTTTTTCTATCGATAATGTCATTTCCAACCGAGAGAGTGCTACACTTTTTTCTGTCGGTAAACTTATAATTAACCGTTAGAATATGGGTATTTTTCCCAACGCTAAACGTCAGACGAGGACGGGTTTTCTATCGGTACAATCATAAGGTGCCGATAGAATAGTAATATTTTCCTGTCGGTAATCATGTAATTAACCGTTAGAATAGTGGTACTTTTCCCACCGTTAATTGTCAGACTACGACGGGTTTACTATCGGTACACTCCTAAGATGCCGATAGAATTATTAATTTCTTCTGTCGGTTATTTACCGATAGAAAATGTTCTGTCTTGTTCTATCGTGTCTATCTCTATCGGTACGAAAACCGATAGTAGAAGGGTTTTTTTTACCGATAGAAGAAAGCTTTTCTGTACTAGTGTGTAATTGTTGGAGCCGGCAACACCAAAAAGAGCATGCCATATCCAGAGATCATACGAAGCTACCGCTTCAAGTATAATCGTTGGGTCTCCATAATCTCCATGAGTGAATTGACCCTTCCATGCTATGGGGCAATTTCTCCATTCCTAGTGCATGCAATCAATGCTTCCCAGCATATCTGGAAAACCACGGGACTCTCCTTGTTGAGTAGGCGGTAGATATCCTCAACGGTGGGACTGCGAAGATATTAGTCACCAAATATGTCGATGACACCTTGCACGAAGTTCTCCAAGCATTGAATCGCCGTGGATTCCCCAATCCGCACATACTCATCGATGGCATCGGAGGGGCCACCGTACATGAGCATACGCATTGCTACGGTACACTTCTGTAAAGGGGAGAGTCTACGGAGATTAGTGGCATCCCTTCTTTCGATGAAGTAGGGGGACCACCCACCTAAAACTTCGACAATGCGGAGAAAGAGGGGTCTCCCCATCCGAAAATGCCGGCGGAAGATACTGTCAGGGTAGACGAATATTCGGAGAAGTAGTCCGCGACGAGCCGTTGATGCCCTCTTTGAGGGCTCTCTCAACATATCTCCTATTTCTTCTTCGGCGGCGTCCGCGGGATAATGAAGCAACGAGTCGAGAGTAAAGATCGGCGATAATACGGTCTTTCTCCTCCTCCTCCTCTATGAATTCCACCAAGAAATCCTCAATTTGGTTCATGGCATCCTCCTCGGAGCTGTGTGCTCAAACTAGAGCTAGATGACATTTTGTGAGTAGCTACTGAAATTTTCTCAGGAGCTGCAACATTTGAGAAGATAGTTAGATTGTGAAGAGAAACTTTGTGGAGAGGGTGAATATATAGACGAAGAGTCCAACGGCTAGTTTGCAACATCTGTATTCCAACGGCTACTTTGCAACGGCTATATTCCAACGGCTATATTTCAAAGTAAAATTAAATAGAGAATCATATATAGATTAATAATAAAGGATACACGGTTGGCTACAAGAGATAATTCAACAACAAAATAACTAATCGTCGGCAACATTAAGTTTCTCTCTCAGAATCTTCATCCCTGCATCGTATTCCGCTTTTTGTGCATTGTCGAAGATGGATTTGTCGAGACCCATCATTTTCCAGTACGCCTTATACAAGGCGGACTTTTCCTTCGCCTTCGCCACGTCGCGCAAGTTATCAGACATACGGACTACGTCCTTCCCCTTGTCGGCCCGGTCAGGTTGATTTTGGATGAAGGCATCGAGATTTGTTCTCATTGCCGCCGTAGAATCTTGCGAGTCATCAACCTTTTCCTTACTTTTGCACCTCGCCTTAGCAACGTCTCGTCCTTCTGGCCGTGTCTCCGCTGGTGGCACGTCATCGTTGTTGGACGATGACGTGTATGTGCCCAACTCGGACAATCTGCTTCTTTTGCTGGGAGGATCAACATAAGCTGCAGACCACTTAGGTTGACCGCGAACCGCCGTCTACCAATGATCCAAGACAAACAGATGACCCATCTCCGTCTTGTACATCTCGTGGGCCTGCGCCATGAGTTGGTCGTCGGAACGAACGCTGGCATATACTTCATTCAGTCGGAGCCAAACACTGTTGAATTGGACCACCTTTTTGTTGGTTCGTTGCCAGTGGTCCTTACAGTATTTGGTCTCCCTTCTCCTACTTGTCGGCACTGTTTCGTTGTATGCCACTACTACGTTGGCCCAGTATATGTCGCACTTCCTATTGTTTCCATCAATAGGATCGAGCGAATTATTGAGCCAAGAGTTAATCTGCATGTAGTAAAAAAATTTGAATATTGAAGTCGAGCGTAAATATATTTCTTTCATAGTACTCCTGTATGAAAAATCAAATTATTACCAGTTTTACGTCGTCATCGGTGGACCACGGTAAGCGCTTCGTCTTTCGGCCAGCGTCCACAGCAGTATTGGTGTTGGTGTCATCAATGACAACTCGGGCCGCCAAATCGGCTGGAGCAGAGTCTGGAGTGCCGTCGTCGGAGACAGACGCAGAGTGCGGTTGAGGTGGGGAAACCTGCGGACATGTCGGCAACATACCGACAAATGAAAATTTTGGCTATACTGTGGGGGCGGTGGAATTGCGTGGCCATGTGGCGGATAGGGACGAAAATTTTGGCTATACTGTGGATACGGATGGTAAGTAGGTGGATATGACTGGTAGTTAGGCGGATACAATGGCTGAGAAAAACCCTCCCGTTGTTGGTTGTTTGGGTTTTCGGTGTTTTCGCCGGGAGAATGGGATGAACCAAGCCAATTAACGAAACCGCCCGGTGGATTAGAATTCATATTAGATTTTAAAAAAAAATTGCAAAAATTTTGGAAGAATTTGGAATGGGTTTGTTGTAGATGGATGATGATTTTTGTGTGAAAATGGATCAAAATATGCCCTTTATGTAGGAGAGGGTTACCAAAATTTTGTGTGATTTTTGAGAATTTTTTTGGGAATTTTTGCTATTTTTTGGGATATTTTAAGCCCAAAAACATTAAAAAAAAACCACTAATGGCTATTTCTAACGACTATTAATCCAACGGCCACTTTTTGTGACACTGACAGGTGGGCCACGGCCAAAAAATCATCCAACGGTGGTTTTTATGCTTTCTCGTGGCTTACATGTCGGCCAACAGAAGTTGGACCCCACATGTCATTCTCTTTGGGCCATTTAATCTCCCATGCGCAACACAATTCACAGTTTAAATGTCATCCAACCGGTTTTTAGCCCTTAATTCAATGACATGTGGGCCCTAAAAAGCGTGGACCTACCGGTCAGCGAGTGGAGCGCACCTCGGGCATGTGGATGTACTCAACAAGGCAACACACTCACACACGGTTTGTGAGTACGGTGGGCCCCACGACCTCGACATATATGCCACGCCACTTCAATATACTCTGTGCAACTGACGTGTGGGGCCATAAATGAAGGGACCCAGTTGTCGGCGTGTTGGGTGGACTTTTTTGTGGTGCGCGTGCAACCTGACGCGGGCACGAGGCTCGTTGCGGTGGGGCCCACGCCATTTATGCCGTTTACGCTGGAACCTAGCACACATTCCATAACATGTGGACCTTTTAATTTTCGGGACCCACCTGTCAGGTTAATTATTTTGCGGGTACGTTTGGACGATCGTTTTCTCAGCGAGACCCACAAACCGCGTCCGCTCGCGTCTCCTTCCCCTCCAATGGCGACGCCGCGCTCGCCGCAAGCTCAACTCCCACTCACCTCCGCCCGTAGCCCGCGGGCGTCCCATCGCGCCAAGCAAATGTCGAGCACTCCTCCGCCGCCGTCGACGCAAGCCGCGGCTAACGCCACCATTGGAAATAGTCTTAGTGCAAGACAAAGGCAACCAAACACCAACATCTCTCCCATGATGCATGAGATGGTCCAAGACGTACAATCAAATACATCCTTAGTCTGTACTCTCTCTCTCTCTCTCTCTATATATATATATATGAACTATACCTTAATAGCAATCTTGAGTGAAGAAACTGATGTGTCAATGTCAATCTAGTATTTAACTAGCAATCAAGTCCTTTTTTTGTGCAAATAATAAGCATATGAGTAATCAGTTCTATAGAAATTTGGTCTCAGGGAAGTGCTTAGTGAGTTGAGTTGGTCACTGGTACGCAAATGAAGAAAAGATTTTATATATGCCAGAAGAGACATGCAGCTTAAAAACCACTGATATATTGTTAAAAGCAAGTATAACAAAAAGTATCTGTTCTTTTTCTACTCTTGCACCTTTCTCTTAAGTAGCAAAAAGATAGTCCAAGATATTTGATAACAGTACCTCGAAGCCTCCAGTTGTCAAATAGCAGTGACAAAGATTAGACAATACCAAGTTATCATTAAGAGAAAGAGAGATCCTGCGCATAACATTGACAGGAATAATTTCCCAAAACCACTAACCTGCCAAACTGCAATCCATACAAAACTAAAAGCAGAAACATTATCAGTCTTAGCATAACAGTTAACTAAATCTCCTGAGCCAACAGAATAAGAGATATCATCAGTAATTAACATTGATATCAAAAAGTTCCACTTGAATAGCATCATAAGATGACAAGGATGTGATTGCCAAACAACGGAATAAGTGGTCGCGAGGGGCACACGCCCACGACAACCGGTTGCTAATAGAGAAACAACAACGAAAGGAAGAAATGAACAATCAAAACAGAGAATACACTGACAGTGAGGAATATGGATAAGGTAACCTAGGGGTGGGATGAAGAGTTGAACCACAGCCACCCATTTTGGGACTAAATGCCATGCCACAAGATTTTGAGATTATGTTAGGCATGAATGATGGATCAGAAGATGTTAGACACTAATAAAGGTAAAAGGGAAATTTCGGTGATGGAATCAAGCATGAAAGCCTAGTCTTCTTTCTTGTTTTTTTTCACTTGATAGTACTGTGTGAGGTACAAAAGCAGCACGTACACAATACCACAGGGCAAATAGGAGTAGAGGGCCCAAGATAAGAATAGATCGTGCCTCTTTTGGTTCGCTTTAAGTTGGTCAAACCACATCTGTAATGCCTTGTCAGAATTAAAACTTGCAATTCTTATCGCTTTGAAAAATGCTAACTGCAAATCACCACTAACATCTTAAATGAAAAGTCTTACAACATTAACTAAAAGACATGGGGAAAAAACTGGCCTATGTGATGGATTATGCTTTAACTTATGTCTGGATATCTAAGTTTGATTCGCATCAACACATTTTCATGCATATGGAAAAAGAAACTAAGTGCTGAGTTGGGTCAACTGCATCTAACTCTTCTCTGTCAGATTTTGCATGGGGCTCTGAAATATTTGAAAAGTTTTATGACTAGTTTGGAACAAGCAGGATAATGATAAGAAGACAGCCAGGCAAGCTTGAAACAATATGAGGCTTTTACAAGCCAGAGCCAGGCTGGATTCCTGCTGAATGAGCAATTATAAAGGCTAATGTGGTGAAATGAAGATTTATCATTCACAAAGCAGGAGAAAGGACCAGCTAATATACTAGATGAAAAGTTCATCAAAATTCTGATTTCCTAATCTATGAATGCAATGATTGCAAGTGGACAACTTCATTTGGAAATACCATGCAATCTTTTTAGGAAAAGAATATCCTTTTTTTTCTTCTGTCTTTTTTCTGTGTCTTTTTTCTCCTTTTGTGTTCTTGTTTTTTTTTAATTTTTTGTTAAAAAATGGACTTGGATCCTACCAAACATCAAAAAGTTCAGATCTTAGATTTTTAGCCTCCCCATTAGTGTATAATTCATGTTTCCTTTTCCCTTGAGATCTTCAAATAAGAGGCACCAAAGTACAGAAGCTGCTTGTGTTCGGGGGACAATATTTATGCTGTTTGATATTTTTTAATACATTAAATTTTTAACTAATTATTCTGACCTATGAAAGTAGTTACTGCTTCACTTTGCCAAAAAGACCTTTCAACATATTCTCAATTGAAAAGAACATGCACATATAGCAAAACTTAATAAGAAGAAACTAGTTCCAAGAAAGCGCAAGATGACTCCTCTTGCTACGTGTTAGCTCCAGTGCCAAGCTGAAGCCAGAAAAAAGAGTTTCAACTGCGTTATAGGAGTATTTATGCTTATAGTCGTGTAGGCTTCACCAATATACATGGGACAAGGACATCTCATCTTAAGAAAGAGAATTAGTTTTTTGAGATAGAAGTAAACAATGGCTTATGAAATTGATCAAAATGTTTGGAATAGGCACAGAATAACGTACCCAGAGTTTTGAGCTACTGATCATAGAACATATGAAAGTTTTGATACTAGTTCTAACAAGCCTCAAGTTATACAAAGAGAAATGGAGCATTATTGTCATCTTTCAAGCCAAAGAAACTAGCATGAACGTATCTTTGTGCTGAATTTGCAGACTGGGACACCTGCCATGATTCAAACAACAGAAGCATTAGTCGGGGTAATTGGAAACAATGTACCATAGGCTTCTCCTAAGCTGGTAATGTGAATCCTTTTAATAGCATAGTCTATGTAGTTTTTTTTTTTTTTGAGGCATAGTCTACGTAGTTGACAATTAATTCAATACAATAAACTTTCTAGTACAAAAGACAACCTTAAGTAACATGCTACTTTATCTGATCAACTACATCAACTATTTTTATTTCTCCTTATTTTAATTCCTTCTTTGAGAAAAAAGAACATTGACTTCTAGGTTCTGCAATGCACAATTTGCTTGCTTGTGCCTCCACCATCTCACTGTGTGTACATCACAAGACAACAGCTGTAGAAGTTACACACAAACAAGCAAACACTAAAAATTGTAGATACAATTAAGAATGGAACCACTAGATGATAATGTTCACGATTGCCTCTCGAACTAGTAATCTTCTGAATTTTCAGATAGCATCCAACATAGGGTCCCATGTAGCATCTGCGTATAAGGAAAAAGATTCAGCAATGGCACACTGCATCCCCCAAACATCTTTTAAAAATGTTGCATAAGCAGATGTGTTTCCAGAGCCTCATTTGGAGAAATTCTTATCTTCCTCATTGATTACTGAGCCACAAGGATAATAGTTGCCCGTTTTAATCTAGTAATCAATACATTTCCTAACGCAGTACATAGAGAAAAATAAACTATGAATTTTGTAGGCCACATTCTGTGCCCTATCAGTTTTACCAGGTAATAGATATTTCCTACCTTAAAGCAAAAAGATGTCAAGGATGATTGCATGTAATTATGCAATTTCTTCTGAAATATTGTGTGTGGCCGCCGCTTGACCACTCACATTCGGCGACTGTAAATTCAAGCATTATCCACCATGAAGACTGCAGTCTATTATTGCTTTTGCCTCTATCCCTCAGATAACAGCCCAGAATTCCCCCGATTTGTCATGCCATAATCCGCCCCATGGAGGATCTAAACCTCCCACCCCCAGTTCAAAAACATGTCACTTTTATCATGATATTTGGCATGTTTGTGAGGGGGCGGGTCTAGAGATCGCAACTGCCCTTGTTCTAACTGATGTAAATATCAATACCATGCTCACAACCACAGTAATAGCAGTAATAACAACAAACTAAAAACAATTGAGGATAAGACTTTAGATCTTAGTTACATTACAAAAGCCAACAGGGCTAAAATAGATGTTTAGCTGTGGTCTTTGCAAAGCACGCAACATGAACTATGGGCCTCCACAGTCATACTCGACTTGGGTGCGATCTCCTTAGATGTCCTGGTCTTCTACAAAACCAGCAAAAAATTCTGATTATAACCCTACAATCATGCTCTACTAAACCTTCTCCAGCTGTTGAAGTGATTAGTAAGAGTGAATACAGAGTACTCAGTAAGTCACAATATAGATAAAAACACATACATACATACATGAAGGGTAACTAGATGGAGTTGATGCATAAGTTTTGCCAGCAAAACTTAAAACATACATAAATACACATAGATGGGATGATCGGAAAAGTATTCAAAAGCAAGCTCCTTAAACAATATTTTTTTTATTAACATGGTTGTCCATAAGTGAGGTCATCATTTGATGGCTGAACAACAAACCACCACGTTTCAGTTTTAGCAAAATCACAACACTACTTGCGCTATCAAATAGGTAAAACCCACCACAACAAACCTCAAGGACCCGGGGTACGGAATATTCGAATACGTTTTTAACTCTACCAAGGTGTACAGTTTTACTCATAAAAACCCTTAATTTATATGTCGATGCTCATCAATGTCACTCTGCATCTCATTTAATGCGTGGTAAGATCAAGAGAACAAATTCCTTCCTGAATCCTTCACTAAATACCTTCACCCAACAAGATTACACCATGCCGTTATAGTCGGACGCATCCGCTACTCCATCAGTAGCTTTTGAGTCCACCCTCGGGTCATGATTTTCCATCATGCATCAATACTTAATTATACAATCTCTTGTGGAGGTAATTTAGTGAACGGACAAGGTACTCACCAAGGCCTATCGCATATCAGGTATGTGGTCGATGCATTTTTATGTCACTGATGCATAACACAATTGTTTACTCCTTATATGCCTAAGTGAGGGATCCATTTCCCAGTTTTCTGAGCACATGGCACCCACACTATCTGAGTCTCTAGAGCACACTTTTCCTTCTTCAAGACACAACTTGGCACTTAAAAACATCGTGCTTTCAGATAAGCTAAATTAGGTTAAGAATCCATTTAAATTGCATAACTGAATTGCTACAATACCAAGTTCACTACCTCTATTCCTAGGGTATTTGGGAGTATGATATAAGGTTAAATAAGTCAAGAGAAGCGGCTCAACTTTAGGTTAACATCTAAACAGATTCATTCCACCATAAGCGACTTAAATACCGTAAGATGCTTAATAGATTCAAACCAAATTCTTTATCATTTAGAAATTTATGGGTTTTAAAATGATCAAGGGAGGTGTGATTTGCCTCACTTAGCTGTGGCATCTTCGCTTCTAGTTGCTTACATGCTCTTCGATGATTCTCCTTCAGGTCCTACAATCATTTACGACGCGATCACATACAAATGCTAACAATCAAGGAGAATAGTTGTGCATATATATTCATGCATGCATGAGGAGATGAAAATGCATGATTAAGCGGAGAGACTTGAAGATATGACAGGTTCAAGTGCGGCTCAGGAATTGGATAAGGCAACGAAGTGGAGCTAGATGGCCTGACATGGTATGCAGGAGAGATGGGGTGATTGGGAGCGATATGTTAGACGAGAAAAGCCAAGACGAAGTATTGCAATGAAAACATGGATAACAGTGTGACAAAGGTAAAGTGATGCAAAATGCGGTCGGGGCGAGGGCTTTGCGTGACGAAAGGTAAGGAAAAGTGACTAAGGTATGATCGGGCAAGGTTTGATTTGTGAATGTGTTCAACACAATAGGGTTTCGAGAGAGACCCTTTGGTTATATACAATGCTATATGGGCTTAAGCCCATGGGCCTACATATATATATACATATACAGTAACACCCCCCTCAAACTCAGGAGGGTACTGAAAGCTCAGACATGTCGAGTTTGAAGAGAAAAAAACTATGATGCTCCTGAGTTTGTGCCTTGATAAAGAAGTCAGCAATCTGAAGCTCCGAAGGCACGTATTGAAGAACAATCGTACCAAGATGACAGTGAGACCGGGTAAAAGATGCATCAACACCAATATGCTTGCTCATCTCATGCTTCACAGGGTCCCTGGCCATCTGAATGGCGCTAGTGTTGTCGCACAATAATGAGGTGGAGGTAGGGCACTCAACACCAAAATCAGCCAATAGCCAGCGAAGCCAAATGATCTCTCTGGTAGTAGTTGCCAACGCCCGAAGCTCAGCCTCAGCACTAGAGGTGGAGATCGCAGTCTGTCTCTTAAACTTCCAGGTGAGTAAGGAAGTCCCAAGAAACACGCAGTAACCTGTGACAGAGCATCGATCATCAGGGTTGCTCGCCCAAGTAGCATCGGAATAGGCACAGAGTTGTAGAGGACTTGATCTACTATAGAACAATCCTCGTGACACTGTCCCACGGAGATAGCGCAGCACTCGAAGTAAATGACTATAGTGAACAGAAGTCGGCGCACTGACAAACTGACTGAGAATGTGAACTGCATGAGCGATGTCAGGTCGAGTGACTGCCAAGTAGACAAGACTACCAACAATATGTCTATATCGAGATGGATCCTCAAGTAGAACACCATCAGTGGAACGAAGCTGAACTCGGAGCTCCATGGGTGTGCTGGCCGTCCGTGTATCTGTGATAGCAAAGCGAGCAAGGAGATCCTGAGTGTAACGCTGCTGTGATATGTAGTACCCCCCTCAGCAGGAAGAACCTCAAGTCCTAAAAAATAGCGCAAGGGGCCCAATTCAGACATGAGGAACTGTTCACGGAGGCGTTGCTTCACAAAAGCAATATACTGCATATCATCACCAGTGATCAGCATATCATCCACATATAACAAGATCAGAGTCCGACCATAAGGAGAAATATGTGTAAACAAGGTAGGATCATGAGCACTAGCCGTAAAACCAGCAGCTACAATCACAGTGCAGAAGCGCTCAAACCAGGCACGAGGGGCCTGTTTGAGGCCATAGAGCACGCCGAAGACAACACACATGACCAGCTAGAACTGAGACACCTGGGGGAGGCTGCATGTAGACCTCCTCCTGTAAATCACCATGAAGAAATGCATTCTTGACATCCATTTGAGAGATAGTCCAAGAGAGAACAGCAGCCACAGCCACAAGAGTATGAACAGTAGTCATGTGAGCGACAGGAGCAAAAGTCTCATCATAGTCACGATCATACTCCTGCTGAAAACCACGAGCAACAAGGCGAGCTTTGTAGCGCTCAACAGAACCATCAGACCGTGTCTTTACCTTGAACACCCACTTGCAGGTAATGGGAACAGCATGTGCAGGTAAAGATACAATCTCCCACGTGTCTATGCGAGCTAAAGCCGCCAACTCCTCAGCTATGGCCAACTGCCACTCAACACTAGCAACGGCCTCTTGGTATGTATGCGGCTCAGTGGTGATAGCTGCAGAGAGAGCATAGCGACCACGAAGATCATACCGTGGTAGGGTAGCAAGCTCCAGCTCAGGCGGATCATCGGCAGGAACGCTATCGGTACTGGCCGACAGAACAGGAGGACGAGGGCGACGACTGTAGGAGTGAAGAATCGGAGGGCGAGGAAGTGGAGGTGGTGGTGGTGGAGGACGCACTAGGAGAGAAATAGAGGGAACAACAGGTGAGGGTGAGTCGCCCGGTGGAGGTGGATCAGGAGAGGAAATAGAAGATGTCCTGACAGGAAGCGAGAGAAAGGAGAGAGACTCAGGAGGACACACACGAGGGGTGGTAGGAGAGTGAAAGAAGGGAGATCCTCAACAAAGGAAACATCACGGGAAAAACGCAGAGACGAGCATGAGGATCATAGCATCGATAACCCTTATGCTCAAGACTGTACCCAAGAAAAACACACTCAACAGACTGCGAGGTCAGCTTTGTGCGTTCGCGAGGGGCAAGTAAGACTTAACAAGCGCCCCCAAACACACGAAGATGATCGTATGTGGGTGGAGTCGGAAGTAAGAACTCTGTGAGGCACTTGCCATCTAGACGAGTGGACGGCTGAAGATTTATGAGATAAACAGCCGTAGAAACCGCCTCAGCCCAGAAATGATGTGGGACATGAGAAGAGATAAGAAGTGTACAAGCAGTCTCAAGAATATGACAATGTTTGCGCTCGGCAACACCGTTCTGAGGATGAGCACCAGGACAAGAGAGCTGTGAAAGAGTACCCTGATCCGCGAGAAACTGGCGGAAAGCATGTGAAATGTATTCTCCACCAGAGTCAGATCGGAAAGTCTGAATGCTAGCAGAGAACTGAGTACGAATCATGCGAGTGAAAGTCTGATATATCGATAAAAATTGAGAACGATGAGACATAAAGTAAATCCAAGTATATCTGCTATAATCATCAACAAAAATAACATAATACCGATGCCCACCCTTTGACACAAAAGGAGCAGAACCCCATACATCAGAATGCACTAAAGCAAAAGGATGATCAGTACGAGAAACACTAGAGCTATATGGGAGTTGTAGCTGTTTATCAAGCTTACAACCCTGACAGACAAAACGAGATCCAGGCAGAACAGGACCTAAGACACCTCGACGCATGAGTGTAGAGAGACGCGACTCACAGAGATGACCCAGACGATGATGCCACTGAACTGAGTCCGTCGTCGAAGCAGCAAAAGAGGATGATGTAGAAGCGGCAGAAAGATCATTTAGAGGTGGAAGGTGAAGATGATCCAACACATAGAGACGACGAGAAGAGTCTCTACGGCGATGACCAGTACCAAGTAGCCTACCTGTCCGACGATCCTGCACGTAGCAAAAAAGCTCATCAAATCCAATAAAACAACCTCGATCAGCAAGTTGCCCCACTGAAATGAGACTCATAGATAGCTGCGGAACATGAATAACATCCGGTATAGTGAACTGGGCAGAAGAAATGCAACCTTGAGAAGTAGTAGGCAACGAGGTACCACAGGCTGACCGGATGTGCAGACCATCAGTAATCGGTTGACACGAGATCAACTGAGAATCATCGGGCGTGACATGAAAACTGGCACTGGAATCCAGATGGTGAGCAGGTGAAGCCGTACCTGTCGACGAAGCAGGCGGAGTGGCCAAACCAGCAGACGCACCAAAGGAAGGCGGAGGAGTAAGGCCGAAAGTCGAAGTCGAAGTAGCGGGGGCACGCTGCTGCTGCAAATACGCCTGAAGCTGCGAGTTCTGAAGGCGCAACTCCTGAAGCTGTGCCGACATCACCTGAAGCTGAGTGGCGGAGGAGGAAACGGCATCTACAGAGGCAGCAAGGGGAGCAACACCGCCACGAGGAAAGCGAGGCGGTCGTCGGTCGGTAGAATCACTGCGAGGACGCCAGGCAGGTGGTGCCAGCTCAGGATGAAGCCGAAAACAGCGCTCAGAAGTGTGACCACGCTTCTTGCAGTGAGTACACACCATAGAAGCACGGACAGCTGCCGCCGCTGGCACCGGGATGATAACATCAGCAGGCGCTGATGTAACAGCGAGAACTAAGAGATGCTGCTGAGAGGCGGAGGCCACAGGAGACTGAGTGCGCAGACCGGTCTCCACAGCAAGAACAGCCGCAAGAGCATCGTCTAAGGTCGGAGGAGTCACACGACCAAGCAACTGGGCACGAATGCTCTCAAACTCTTGGCGAAGCCGCATAAAAAAGGCGAACATGCGAGACCGCGCCTGATGAGCACGAACAGCTGTACAGCTGGAGCAACTGGCGCTCACAGATGGGGAAAGCGCATCCATCTGACGAGTGAGAGCACTGAAGGCGCTGTGGAACGCCTGCACAGACAAATCCCCTTGCTGAAGATGCTGGAAACGCTGCTCGAGAGCATACAGCTGATCAGAGCTGTCTTGTACATAGATCTTCGCCAAATGCGTCCACATCGCCTGCGTGGAAGGAAGCATGGAAATATCCATCCGGATATCCATGACGACGCTGTTGCAGATGAGCTACATGGCTCGATCATCATCAGCAACCCATGCCTTGACGACCTCTGAGGGAGTCGTGGGAGCCGATTCGGTGAGATGGGACAGCAAACCAAGGCCCCTCAGATTAACATGGACGGTGGTGGACTACTGAGGATAGTTGGAGCCATCTAATTTGACATCCAACACAGGAACAATGTCACGAGCCATGAAGAAAGCTCAAGTGGTCGGCTCTACTGGATCAGCTCGGAGTGAACCATTGAAGCGGCTCGGATTGAACCACGTTGTCGGCTTGGATTGAGCCGAAAAGAACAAACTAGGGGAGCAGAGCTCAAACCCAAGCCGTCAGTATTTCACTCGCGACAAGATGACGACGGGGCCACACAGCAGCGGCGGGCCGAAACAGCAGCAAGGTGACGTGGCTTGGAACTCAGCAACGCGGCGGCGCGGGACTCGGCAGCAGCGATGGGGCTACGAGGCGCTGACCAAGGCAGTGAGCTCGGCGCGGGCCAATGCGACGGCGGCGAGCCGAGAGACGAGAGACGGCGGCGACCACGCGACGAGGGGCAGCGGGAGCGACGATGCAGCGCACGGCGCAGGGGCCACGCGGCGGGAGCGAGGGGGCGGCGGCAGGCGCGACACAGAAAGCTCGACGGCGTGACGCAGCACCGAGACAGCAACGAGGGGCAGAGCGTGGGGCGGCGCGAGGCGGGGCTCGACGGCGCGATGCAGCGCACGGCGCAGGGGCCACGCGGCGGGAGCGAGGGGGGCGGCGACCGGCGCGACGCAGACGGCTCAACGGGTGGCTCTGATACCATGTGAATGTATTCAACACAATAGGGTTTTGAGAGAGACCCTTTGGTTATATACAATGCTATATGGGCTTAAGCCCATGGGCCTACATATATATATACATATACAGTAACATGATTAAGGGTGGCACCACGAAACATGCGGAGCCAAGATCGAGGATTGAGGTGGTATGGTAAGGCCGAGGTCACAACAATTCGTAGCTGGAGAGGGATCAGAACAAGTGATGATTAGGTAGATGAGAATCGGGGCAGGGCACGATTACGAATTAAACGAATCGAAGATGGAAACAACAATGGATTACAGCTGTACAATCTAACGAGGCGAGGTAATTATAAGACACTGATATAGAAAGGTTCCGATCACTGGAATGATTGGCAAAATCCAAGAAAGAACCTGGTCGAGCTGAAAATCAGGTTTGAGCGTGATTCAAATAACAAACAAAATGGTGCCACACGACTTCGACAATGATGCGAGGCATGAACAGAATTGACGAGGTGAGGTATCCGAAAGGCACAAATGCGATCACAAAACGAGGTATGTGTTGAAAAATTCATTAGCTATTAATAAGAGTTGTTAGGCTCTTAGAAATTATCGCTAGTTTGTTACTACACGTTGTCTTTTATTTCGCTACGTCTTGTTGTCTCCTTTACCTACTGTATAATGTCCAACAGTATGAGTATAAATAAGATACTCATCATTGCATTCAGGGGTGCGAGAACTTTCTCTGAATACCATTTTCTTTACTTAAGCTTTCATGGTATTAGAGCCAACAATCTCCACCGAGATGTCTTCTTCCAGTTCCGCCTCTCTTTCCCTTGGCCATGTGATTACCGTTAAGCTCACATGCAGTACCTCTTGTGGAAAGCACAAGTTATGCCATATCTTCGAAGCCAACAATTGATGGGGTTTGTGGACGGATCCATTACCTATCCGGCCAAAAACCATCAACACAACCACTGAGAAGGACACCATCCTTATGCCAAACCCGGAGTATCAAGCATGGGTGAAGCAGGATCAATCTGTGCTTAGTGTCCTCTTATCTTCACTGTCAGAGGAGGTCCTTGCTCAAGTGTTGTTTCTTACTTCCTCTACTGAATTTTGGTCAGTACTGGAGAACATGTTTTCATCTCAATCCAAGGCAAGAATTATGCAAATACGACTGCAGCTATCTACTACACAGAAGAAGGATCTATCTGTGTCTGATTACTTCAACAAGATGAAGACCTTGGCTGACACTCTTGCTGTCGTTGGCCAGCCTCTCCGAGTTGAAGAGGTGATCACTTATATCCTCGCCGGCCTCGACTCTGACTTTAATCCATTAGTGACATCAGTTACCACAAGGACTAATCCTATGTCACTCAACGACTTGTATGCGCACTTGCTTAACTTTGAGATGTGCATGGAGTTCAACAATGCTGCTCTACATGCTGGAGGAGCCACAGCCAATAGTGCTACAAGGGGAAACAGAGGAGGTTGAAGACGAGGACGAGGACGCGGTCACAGGAGAAACAACCAGCAATATGGCAACACGACTGGAGCTAGTCAAGCTGCCAATGGAGGACGGCCAACTTGTCAAGTGTGTGGAAAATTTGGACACATTGCCTTGAAGTGCTATCGTTGCTTCGATCACTCTTATCAAGCCGAAGACGATCGTGTTGCTGCTGCGGCCACAAGCAACTCACTTCCCATTCATCCATCCTGGTGTGCAAATACGCAACGCTACGGATCACATGACAAGTGACCTCGATCGACTGAGCACCAAGGAGCGATACCATTGTGAATGTGAATGTATGTATTCAGATTGATTAGGGTTTTGGGAGACTCCCTTGGTTATACACAATGCCATTTGAGCTTAGGCCCATGGGCTTACACATGGGCTTGCATGCATATACACATATACAGTAACACCCCCCTCAAACTCAGGATGGTGCTGAAAAGACAGACATGTTGAGTTTGGAGAGGAGAAAACTATGATGCTCCTGAGTTTGTGCCTTGGTGAAGAAGTCAGCAATCTGAAGTTCCGAAGGCACGTACTGAAGAGCAATATTACCAAGGTGACAATGAGACCGGGTGAAAGATGCATCAACACCAATATGCTTGCTCATCTCACGCTTCACTGTGTCTTTGGCCATCTGAATGGCGCTAGTGTTGTCGCACAATAATGAGGTGGAGGTAAGGACACTCAACACCAAAATCAGCCAATAACCATCGAAGCCAAATGATCTCTCTGGTAGTGGCAGCCAAAGCCCGAAGCTCAGCCTCAGCACTAGATGTGGAGACTGCAGTCTGTTTCTTAGACTTCCAGGTGAGTAAGGAAGTCCCAAGAAACACAGAGTAACCTGTGACAGAACGTCAATCATCAGGGTAGCTCGCCCAAGTAGCATCGGAGTAGGCACAGAGCTGTAAAGGACTCGATCTACTGTAGAACAGTCCTCATGACACTGTCCCACAGAGATAGCGCAGCACTCGAAGTAGATGACTATAATGAACAGAAGTCGGCGCACTGACAAACTGACTGAGAATGCGAACTGCATGAGCTATGTCAGGTCGAGTGACTGCCAAGTAGACAAGACTACCAACAATATGTCTATATCGAGACGGATCCTCAAGTGGAACACCATCAATGGAACGGAGTTGAGCACAAAGCTCTATGGGTGTGCTGGCCGTCCGTGTATCTGTGATAGCAGAGCGAGCAAGGAGATCCTGAGTATAACGCTGCTATGATATATAGTATCCCCCTCAGCAGGAAGAACCTCAAGTCCCAAAAAATAGGGGCACAAATCAGACATGAGAAACTGTTCACTCAGGCGTTGCTTGACAAAAACAACGTACTGCATATCATCACTGGTGATCAGCATATCATCCACATATAACAATATCAGAGTCCGACCATGAGGAGAAATATGTGTGAACAAGGCAGGATCATGAGCACTAGCCGTAAAACCAGCTGCGACAATCACAGTGCAGAAGCGCTCAAACCAGGCATGAGGGGCCTGTTTGAGGCCATAAAGAGCACGCCGAAGACGACACATATGACCAGCTGGAACGGAAACACCTGGTGGAGGCTGCATGTACACCTCCTCCTGTAAATCACCATGAAGAAATGCATTTTTGGCATCCATCTAAGAGATAGTCCAAGAACGAACAGCAGCCACAGCCACAAGAGTACGAACAGTAGTCATGTGAGCGACAGGGGCAAAGGTCTCATCGTAGTCCCGACCATACTCCTGCTGAAAACCACGAGCAACAAGGCGAGCTTTGTAGCGCTCAACAGAACCATCAGACCGTGTCTTTACCTTGAACACCCACTTGCAGGTAATTGGAACAGCATGTGCAGGTAAAGATACAATCTCCCACGTGCCTGTGCGAGCTAAAGCCGCCAACTCCTCAGCCATGGCCATTTGCCACTCAACACTAGCAACAGCCTCCTGGTAGGTATGCGGCTCAGTAGTGATAGCTGCAAAGAGAGCATAACGAGTAGGGGGAGCAATAGTAGAGCGATCACGAAGATCATACCGTGGCAGGGTGGCAAGCTCCAGGTCAGGCGGATCGTCAACAGGGACGCTATCGGTACTGGTTGGCAAAACAGGAGAAGGGCGAGGTCGACGACTGTAGGAGTGAAAGATCGGAGGGCGAGGAAGTGGAGGTGGTGGTGGTGGAGTACGCGCTAGGAGAGAAACAGAGGGAACGACAGGTGAAGGTGGTTCGCCCGGTGAAAGGGGAACAGGAGAGGAAATAGAAGATGTAGTGAGGGGAAGCGAGAGAAAATAGAGCGACTCGGGGGAACACACACGAGGGGCAGTAGGAGAGTAAAAGAAGGGACGATCCTCAACAAAGGAAACGTCACGGGAAAAACGCAGGCGACG
Organism: Pharus latifolius; assembly: GCA_019359835.1. Lineage (NCBI taxonomy): Eukaryota > Viridiplantae > Streptophyta > Magnoliopsida > Poales > Poaceae > Pharus > Pharus latifolius. Next base: position 8,884,218 of record CM033320.1, read on the forward strand.
AGCATGAGGATTATAACACCAATAGCCCTTATGCTCAAGACTGTACCCAAGAAAAACACACTTAACAGACTGCGAGGTCAGCTTTGTGTGTTCTCGAGGGGCAAGTAAGACGTAGCAAGTGCACCCAAACACACGGAGATGATCGTATGTGGGTGGAGCAGGAAGTAAGAGCTCCGTGGGGCACTTGCCATCAAGACGAGTGGACGGCTGAAGATTTATGAGATAAACAGCCGTGGAAACTGCCTCAGCCCAGAAATGATGTGGGACATGAGAGGAGATGAGAAGTGTGCGAGCAGTCTCAAGAATATGACGATGTTTGCGCTCGACAACACCGTTCTGAGGATGAGCACCAGGACAAGAGAGCTGGGGAAGAGTCCCCTGATCTGCAAGAAACTGTCGGAAAGCATGTGAAATGTACTCTCCACCAGAATCAAATCGAAAAATCTGAATACTAGCAGAGAACTGAGTGCGAATCATACTAGTGAAAGTCTGGTATATCGATAAAAACTGAGAACGATGAGACATGAAGTAAATCCAAGTATATCTGCTATAATCATCAACAAAAATAACATAATACCTATGCCCACCCTTAGACACAAAAGGAGCAGGACCACATACATCAAAATGTACTAAAGCAAAAGGATGGTTAATACGAGAGACACTAGAGTTGTATGGGAGTTGTAGCTGTTTACCAAGCTTACAACCCTGATAGACAAAACGCGACCCAGTCGCAATAGGACCTAAGACACCCCGACGCATGAGTGCAGAGAGACGCGACTCACAAAGATGACCTAGTCGATGATGCCACTGAAAGGAGGTAGTCGTAGAAGTAGCAGAAAATGATCCGAGGCGACGACTTGGCGACGCGGCGTGGCGCGAGGAGACGGTCGGTGACGAGGGGCTGGGCCAAGGCGGTGACGAGGCTCAGAGATGCGTCGGCGGTGGAGACGGCGCGCGAGGAGGCTGCGCGCGAGGGTGCACGCAGCAGATCCGACGCGCACGGGGCGGCGACGGGGCTCGGAGACGCGTCAGTGACGTCGGATGGTGGCAGATCTGCGCGGAGATCCGGTGTGGAGAGGCTGGAGAGGCGGCGTCGGGTGGTGGCGATGCGCCGATCGGCGAGGTGGCGGGATCGGGCGTGAGACCGAGGGCGGCTCCGGCGGCGCCGTGGAGATCTGGGGCTCGGGTGGTGGCGATGCGCCGATCGGCGAGGCGGCAAGATCGGGTGCGAGACCGAGGGCGGCTCCAGCGGCGCCGTGGAGATCTGGGGCTCGGAGACGCTTCGACGGCGGCGGCAGTGCGCGAGGAGGCCGCGAGCGAGGGCGCACGCCGCAGATCCGGCGCGCGAGGACGGCCACGGGCTCGGAGACGCGTCAGGGAGGCGGTCGGCGACGAGGGGCCGGCGGTGGGCAACTCAGGGCCGTCAATGGCCGGTAGTGATCGCCGGATGTGAGAGAGCTAATCGAGCTCTGATACCATGTGAATGTGAATGTATGTATTCAGATTGATTAGGGTTTTGGGAGACTCCCTTGGTTATACACAATGCCATTTGAGCTTAGACCCATGGGCTTACACACGGGCTTGCATGCATATACACATATACAGTAACAACCACGACAAGGACCACATCCAGGCTGCCAATGGCGCAGGTATGAGTATCTCACATGTTGATCATTCTCATTTGCCTACTCCTACTCATTTCCTCCAGCTCAAAAACATACTCCATGTCCCTGAAGCAAATAGAAATTTGCTCTCAGTTCAAAAATTTACTCTGGATAATGATGTCTTTCTAGAATTTCATCCTCATTCCTTCTTTGTTAAGGATCAGGCCATGAAGAAAGTGCTCCTTGAAGGCAGATCTGTTCGCGGGCTTTATCCAATCTTCTCTATTGAAGGTTGTAGGTTTAGGAAGGCTTACAGCAGCATAAAAACTTCTCATGACCAATGGCACTGTCGCCTCGGTCATCCCTCTTTTCCCATTGTTAGATGTGTAATTCAGTGAAACAATCTCCTTTGTTCTTCTCAAGCAAATAAATCTTTGTGTAATGCCTGTCAGCAAGCAAAGGCGCATCAATTACCCTTTTCCTCTAGAAATAATACTACCCTTGCTTGTCATGATCTTGTCCACTCTGATGTTTGGGGACCGGCCCATACATCAGCTGGTGGTTTTCGTTATTATGTGAGCTTTATCGATGATTACAGCAAATATACTTGGCTTTACCTGTTAAAATCCAAAGTTGATGTTTTCAAAACCTTTCTACAGTTCCAAACGCACGTTGAACGTTTGCTCAACAAGAAGATTGTTTGCATGCAGACTGACTGAGGTGGAGAATACCAGAAATTAAATGCCTTTGTTAAGCAAACAGGGATCTCTCATAGGGTATCCTGCCCGCATACTCACCAACAGAGCGCGTGTGCTGAGCAAAAGCATCGACATGTTGTCGAAATGGACCTAGCTCTTCTCGCACACTCCTCCCGCCCCCTCAGATTTTGGAGTGAGGCATTTCAAACTGCTTGCTTTCTTATTAACCGCCTGCCTAGCCGAGTTATCAATCAGCAAACGTCGTTAGAGCGCTTGCTAGGATCCAAACCACAATACGATTTCCTCAACATTTGGTTGCGCATGTTGGCCTAATCTTAGGCCCTACAATGCACCAAGTTACAATTCAAATCTCAAATGTGTGTATTTATAGGCTATAGCAATCTTGATAAGGGCTACAAATGCTTACACATCCCTACAGGTCACACCTACATCTCTAGAGATGTTGTATTTGACGAGTGTCTGTTTCCATTTGCTTCCCACAGCAAACACTCAACACAGCACTACACTCCTAGCTCTGTTCTGCTCTCTTCCAATCCTGTTAATGGTCATGACCAACCTGGAGATAACATTCCTGTTCCTATGCAGTCTCACTTTTTTTTATATGCTTCTCAACAAGGAAGACAAGGTTCTATAGGTGCTGATGGTGCATATGCTGACGTGTTCCCCCCACAAACCGACGAACTTGGCACTGACACGTCCTCGCCGGCATCGCCCCCCTCACCTGCTGCAACGGCGTCACAAACAGAATACACTGACGGACTCGCCGGCTGACTTGCTGGTGCAAGCACCTGCTCATCCCATGCGCACTCGTCTCAAAGACAACATAAGGAAGCCGAGGGAGTTTATTGGTGGCGCTGTACAATATTCTTTTGCCAGTACAACTGAAGCTTCATTAAAGCCCTCAAGTCACATGGACGCACTCTGTGACACCAAGTGGAAGCAAGCCATGGATGTGGAATACCAAGCCCTTGTCCAGAACAAGACATGGCGATTAGTTCCACCAAGACAAGGCATGAACCTAATCGACTGCAAATGGGTGTTCAAAATTAAGCGAAGAGCGTATGGAACAGTGGAGTGATACAAAGCTCGCCTAGTCGCCAATGGTTTTAAGCAAAGGTATGGTCTCAACTACGAAGACACCTTTTGTCCAATCATTAAGCCTGCAACTATCAGATTGATGTTGTCAATCGCTGTGTCAAGAAATTGGAGCCTGAAGCAACTAGGCATACAAAATGCATTCTTGCATGGTTTTCTGGAAGAGGAGGTCTTTATGCGACAGCCGCCGGGATATGGGAACAAGAAACTCCATGAGCATGTGTGCAAACTAGACAAGACACTGTATGGGCTCAAGCAAGCGCCGAGAACTTGGTACTCGAGGCTCAGTTCAAAGCTGCAAGAGCTAGGATTCAGTCCATCAAGAACAAACACATCTTTGTTCATATATAATCAGGGTGGAGTAGTAACATATATGCTTATATATGTGAATGACATAATGATTACTAGCTCCTCTGAACAAGCTGTAAGTACACTTCTGAAGCAATTGCAAGTTGACTTTGCTGTCAAAGATCTTGGCAATCTTCACTATTTCTTAGGAATTAAAGTGACCAGATCAGAAGAGGGAGTAGTACTAAGTCAAGACAAGTACATCGGAGAGTTCTTGAGTCCAGCCAACATGCTGAGTTGCAAACCAGTGGCCACACCTATGGTGACATATGAGAAGTTGTCAAAGGAACAAGGAGTATTGCTGTAGAATGTTGAAGCAACAAAATACAGGAGTATGGTTGGTGCCTTCCAATATGTTACACTCACGAGGCCTGACTTGTCCTTCTCATTGAACAAAGTTTGTCAATTTCTCCATATGCACCTACAACAACTAACTGGTCTGCTGTTAAGCGCATTTTGCGATATCTGAAGTTTACTCAGATGACAGGGCTATGCATTCTGAGGTCGACTTCCACATTAGTCAGCGCGTTTTCGTATGCTGATTGGGTAGGGTGTCCATATGATCGCCGCTCAACCGGGGGATATGCAATTTTCTTTGGCGCCAACTTGATCTCGTGGAGCTCCAGGAAGCAAGCCACAGTTTCACGTTCGAGTACAGAATCTAAATATAAGGCGCTAGCCAATGCAACAGCAGAAGTAACTTGGGTACAGTCTCTGCTTCACGAGCTCGGTGTCTATCAGACAAGACCCCCGAGTCTGTGGTGTGATAATTTGAGAGCTATCTATCAATCATCAAATCCGGTTTTCATGCAAGAACCAAGCATATAGAGGTGGACTTCTATTTTGTTCGTGAGAGAGTAGCCCGTAAGACACTTGACATCAGGTTCATTTCGTCAAAGGATCAAATTGCAGATGTATTCACGAAATCTTTGCCAGCACGTCAACTCGCCATCATCAAGCGCAATCTCAATCTTGTCCAGGCACGTTGAGATTGAGAGGGTGTGTTGAAAAAGTCATTAGCTGTTAATAAGAGTTGTTAGGTTGTTAAAAATTATCGCTAGTTTGTTACTGCAAGTTTTCTTTTATTTCGCTACGTGTTGTCTCCTTTACCTACTGTATAATGTCACAATATGAGTATAAATAAGATACACATCACTGCCTTCAGGGGTGCGAGAACTTTCTCTGAATATCATTTTCTTTACTTAATCTTTCAGTATGGTTGCGGAGAAAACGAACACAAAGTAACGGAGGGATCAACGGCTCGAATATAGCTCTGGGTAACCCGGAGTTCTGAAAACAAAATACACTAACCCAGATGAGTTCCAGAACAAATGGTACAAATTGACGCGATTGAAACAGAACTCGACAACAATTCAGGGCACGACTGACACTGAGTATGCCAGCGGCTGACTCTAGACACGAGCTGAGGCACGGATTGGCGTGGAGAGTGGCGATCTGGCCAGCGGCAGGGGTTGAGTTGGCTAGGGTACAGCAAGGTGACCTTAGGGACCACACAGTGGTGACAGTGATGGCAGTGGATGGTCAAAGTAGCAGGCTCAGCGCCGGCGGTCTTAGCTCGACGTGGCCGGCGACCAGAACGACGACGGCGATGGAAACAAAGCTAAGGGAGGGTCTCTATAGCATGCTTGGCACCGGTAAGACATGACGGAGAAGGCGGGATCCATGGCGACCTCGCCGGGACTGTACGCGACGGCGGGGCTGCCAAACAGAGGAAGTGCCGGTTTCGCCGATGCTAGCCGAGCTAGAACGACGAGGCGGCCGGCTGCGAGTTCGTCGGGGAAGGGGGTGGCTTGAATTTAGTGAAATCAAAAGGAATTGACCGGAGGTGGCCGGACTTAGAGTTGGCGCTGTTGCCATCACGCGTAACAGGACGCAGGATGATCTCCAGTGAGGGGTCACCGGAATTGTTGGGACTTGGCAGAGATCCAATAGAAGGTGGTACGGTTGGGGTGACGCGGTCGAGGCCGACGGTGAACGCCCGGAGCATCGGGACACCGACAGAGTCTCTGGTGGCAAATTTGAATGGAAAAGAGAGAAGCTCACCGGCAATGATCCAAAATCTATCTGAACAGAAAGTTCCTACAGTCGAGAGCATATGATTAGGAAAGAAAATTTGGAATTTTTCGGTTATTAAAGTAGTCCGATTGGCAGTTCAGGGCAGGCGGCGGTCGGAGGCGAAAACGATGATCCGGCGGCAGCTTCTTACCGGAGTTGGGTTGATTGAATAGGTATTGAATAGAGTAAGCCAGTAAGAGCAATTTGGGACTCGGATGATGCTTGCCGGTGTTTAGTTCACGGCGACTAACAACGGAACAGTGTCGGCGATGAAGATTACTGACAAAAGGAACAGTAGCAGTTGGCTTTGTAGTGGTTCATTGAGATGGTTTCTGGAGTTTGTTACTCAATGCAGAAGAAAGATGTAGTAGATTTGTCAGGAAGGCAAACCTGCCTGTTACGGCGACGCCGGTGGCAAGATGGTGGTGGTGGCTGGACAAACGGATGCTTGCACAGCGATGGCGCGGTGGCACTCCCATCGTCGACCACGGCGAGGTTGAAAAGCAAATAAGCCAGGGAGGATCTAGGGATACTCACCGAGGACGGTGGAGCACTCCGGCACGGCGGCAACGGCGAAAGTCGATGGCAACCGAAGTCGACAGAAGTGGGTAACAGGGAGGTATGCCGCGGCAGAGACTCAACAGGAGGGACCTGGAGGCTGTAACGGCTGAGGAAAATTACTGCCGTGGCTGGGGTGCGGCAGAGGAGTTCTTGAGCTGGGGCAGCTGGGGCTGTGCCTTGGGATGTTGCTGCTGGTTAGTATATAGGCATGTATGATGCTATGCGTGTATGTGCTGTTGTGTGTGTATGACCAGCCAAGCAAGGGCAAGAATGCAAGCATGAGGTGGTGTGGTGTTGTGTCAAAGGATGAAGTGAGGGTAAATTTGGTACTTTACTATTCATCCTTGCACTGACCAAGGGTAAATTGGTAATTCTATGGTCTAATCTTATCACCATCCACAATGTTCATGATGAAATTGGAAACAATTTGCAACTAACTCCATGACCTTGGGTCAAATTGCACTTAGTGAAAAAGGGAGTTTGGGTAAGTGTAAATTCTAGGGTATAAATGAAATTGGATTGGTATAGTTTGCTGACACCCTAATAACTTAGGGTTTAAATGAAATAGGACATTTAGGGTTTTGCGAGGCATGAGGGTTGCGTATGCAATTTAATAGCAAAGGGAGGACCTAAATACGACAACATGCATGCATGAGTTCAAGTAAGGGCTTGTTGGCAGATGTTTCAACCATCCGAGGTCTAAAATGCAATGACATCAACGCATGGCAACCATGGAATGTAACATAGCCAAATCATATGAACCTAATTGTGAATATAATCACTATGAAAGTTGAATAAAATGCCAATGTTCCAGATGTCAATATGGTTATGCATGATAACCATATAACGGCCTTCATGAATTTGCAAAATTTTAAGTCTCAAAAATAGGAAAGGGGTGCTTTTGAAAAGGGGCTTACTGCCTTAAAATTATTACTGTTGTACACTTTAGTAACTAGCTCATTTGAAATAGTTTGATTATGAAAAATAGTCTCTTTGAAAACTTAATAAAAAGTGTAGGGACTTAATTGGAAAATGTCTTATCTGAAAAGATCCTTCATAGTACTTTTAACAGCAAAAACAGGTATGTTGATAATTTTATCCACTAACATAAAATAGCAAAAAGAGGATCTTTTCGCATAAAATGATAGTTTTATGGGTTAATTTCCAAAAATGACTACGTGACAGTTTTGAAAGCTCTGATGATATGCTAAAATTTAGAACGCAAAATGCTACCTTGCATGTATGAGCATCAAAGCTGAGATGATCACTTGGCTAGGTAAAAATTTAGAATAGGCTCAGATTCAAATCTAGAGTGAGAGATGATTAGGGTTGAGATCAATTTTTTTTTTTGGGGAGGGGCAAAACAAAATTTTGGGGATCTGACAATGTTGACCTAGTTATTATACTATAAAATATGCATTTGTGTTAAAGAGTTAGATGTGATTAAGAGAATGTTTGACTAAATTTTAACTTAAATTTATGAGTTTATAAATTGAAGTCAAGGTCAAACACTTAATTTATTTTAAAATTTTTTATATAAATATAGACCTTATTTAAACTAGAAACTCTTATAAATTGAAGTTAGTGAAAAAAAATTTATAAACTAAAGCTACCATAAGCCAACTTATTCAAGAACTTTAAGCTTTGACAAAACACACCTTAACAATAGAACAAAAACCAACGCCCAGGCTTTTCAGGTGTGTCATCGTTCCTTTGCAATACAGAAATTCCACAATATTTTGATTGTCTAATGTTCTATTTCTGTAAGGCCTAGATCAGACAAGGTATATCTCACAAGCATCTCGATTGGTTCTCTACTCATCACATCTACAATAGATGATTGATCTCAAGAACTCTTGTTTCTTAAAAATCAAGCTTTCACTTGAGCTCTTATGCACCAACTGAATCACTCCAAACACTTAAGCTCCCCAAAATGTCAAAGGCCTTGACTGACATCTACCCAACTCTCATCAATCACTCCAAACCTCATAAAATTTGGAGAAACTATATTTTTTGATAACCCTGAGCCAGTGGCATCTGCAAGTCTGCAGCACCGGACCTTTCTCTGCGACACTACTCAAATTTTCTGCACTAATCAGTACAACAATGTGAACTACTACATATGCTTCACTACAATACACCAAGTTCTTGCATCACCAATGGCAATGGATGGTTCGACCAAGAACAAGAAAACACCAAAATAACTACATGCGCAAACCTCACAGGCCATAGTGGCACTTCAAGCCTAAAACTTTGTGGTGACATTTCAGCGAACATATGGCGAGCAGCACAAAACCCGCACTGTTTTGGTCCCACCAACCACCTGCGGGTTGCAGGAGCAGGCGTGGCGGCGGCGAGGGCGGAGAGGGTACTGATTCTAAGATTATGTTATTGAGATATCAATGTTCTATAATTAAATTCATAATTTTTTTAACATCTTTATAATAATTTATCATATAATTCAATTATGCCACTCAACCGAATTTGACTAATTCATACAATTAGTACGTCAAATTTTACCATGAAAATAAAAAGCCTTATTTAGTATAGACATTGGCTTCATAGAGGAGTGCGAGTGTGTATAGAGACATAAAAGTTTTTTTAAGCCAAATCCTTTAATAGGTTGGCTTCAAAAGAGAGAGAAAATGCCATATACGATAGGGTTAAAGGAGAAAAATATCATATTTTATTTTAAATTGATTTAAAAATAGCTTAAACTAGCTAAAAAAGTTTAAATTAACTTAAAACCAACTTAAAACTCTCAAACCAATTAAAAAAACAACTCCCATGTTAATACATGAACCACCAATTTTTTGGTCATACTAATTAGTCTTGAAAGGGCTGGACATAATTGGGCATGTGCATGCGAGAAGATGATGGAACCCACAAAACATGTTGTGAGCACACGCACATGGCACGCACATGGTGGGGCCACACCTACCCCTTTTGCTGCTTTCTCAGGCATTTCTCTCTCCTCTCTCACGCTTCTGTTTCCTAACTAATATGTAACTAGTTCATCATATTGATCCAAGTAGTAGGTTGAAGTTGGTTTTAAACTATAGTGGGTAGTGAAAACAATGAAAAGGGGTGGTGGCTTAGAAAAACAACAATGATTTCATCCTCGATGCCAATTGTCAAAGTGGAAACTCAGAAAAATAGTGATGAATCCATCTTTAGTGCTAGCAATCGTCAAAGTTAGAGTCATGAGGGTCTTGTGACGTTTTTTCAACATAGACACCATAAACTCAGTTAGTCTAACTCAGGAATAGATCCACTTCCCATCAACCAATCTTATATTGTTTTAAATTCGACTATAGCTACCCACTAACCCAATAAAAAAACCTCCACTTAAAGAAATTAAATAGCTCAAACAACTTATATGATCTAACTGTCTAAGATCAGTCTTGTTTGAGTTAGAGGTCTTAATGTCCCATTAACCCACCACTTAAAATAACTCTAAGTTTGACCCATTGTTTTAGTTGATAGTCTTGATGTATAATACTCACTGCTCATCACTTAAAACTGCGAAAAATTATATAACTTTTGAAAGTTTTCAAACCCACACCCTCTTTCTTATCACATGAGTACATCAATCAACCTAACCTGCAAAGTAGTTGAATTGATTTTGGGTCAAAATCTTTTTAAGAACTTTTCATTTGGTGGAATTATATGATAACCAAATCAACTGTGGAACTAATTTTTATAATTATACCTCTAACTAAAATACTTATAATAGTTTATGTACTTAATCGGCATCAGCCTTGCAAGCACCAAATTGAGCCAAAAGTTTAATTCTCTAGTCATAAAATGCGTCTACTCAATTTTCTTTTTGTTATACGGCCGTTTGTGATCTAACTCGAACCTATCTGATTTGATTTGACTAAGGATCGGGTTGTGTTGCACTATATTCCACCAAATTCAACCAGACTTGCCCCCCTTATTCCAGAATAAGTTGGAAGATGCTCTTATCTAGCGTTCTACTTGGAAAAGAAAAAAAAAAACCGTTCAGCCAATCACGTCCGTCCAAACTCCCACCTCGATCCATGATCAGACGGCTCTGATCGCATGCGTGCAACCCTAGGCAGGAGCGCCTCCATAAGTAGGCGGCATCCATTTCTAACTGCCGCTAGGGTTTTTGCCGCTTCTCCGCTGCTTCCATCCGTCCGCTGTAAGTAAGATCTCCAAGCATCCACCGCGTAAAACTTGTCAAGATTTGATCTTTATTGTATATTCGTGTGTTTCTTCCTACTTGATGTATCAATTTTTGATATTTATTTTGATTCGCAGATTTGAGATTTAGCGAGGCCAGCGGCTCCGCTCGAGATGGTGCTCGTAAGTTTTTTTTTATTTTGTTTCTTTTATGTTTTCTTGTTGTATGGCGTAGTTTTGGTATCTTCTTGTGCTTAAAATTTCTTAGATTTGGGAAGTGATTAGTGTGATATTAGGTTGGTTTGATGTTATTCCTAGTAGGTTGATTGCTCATCTGGTGATGCTTGTGGTAGAGTTTGCAGTAAAATTAAAAAAGACTTAATTTTGGGGTTTTAGCTCAGGTTTTGATGGGTTTGGGCGCTAGATTGTTTAGATTTGAGAGCTATTTGCTGGTGTGATTGGGCTGGTTACTTTTTCTGCATTGCTTTCAAATACATACCTTATGTCAAGTTTAGTTTTCTGGTTGTGGTTTTAGGATTTTTGGGGAGGGGGTTTGCTCCGATGTAGATGTGTTAAGAACTTAGGATGTGAAGTTTAGATGCACTACATGGATTCTTTTTTGCGCAGGCATTAACTTCTCTGCGTCTATGCTATTCTGGTATTTATGGGAACCTGTTTTTCTATCTAGATCATTGCATTCTGCTGCTCTTTTGATTTGCTATGGTGGGATTCTTTGGCTGGAAGCTTGGACAATTTAATGGCTTTCCGAATTATAGGCTTGTATGTGCCTTTATAGCTGATGTGCACCTATTGTGTTTTACTTGTAATGTGGTTGAATTAGTATGTTTGAGGTTGCTTCCCATGTGGTGTTCTAATTCTTTGATGTGATGTGTTGCACTGATTTGTTTGGTCTTTTTGATTTATCATAGGGTTAGATTGTTATCTTTCAACAACTGGATTATTCTTGGTGATTCTACTTATTTCGACAATGTATCATAGTTTTGCTTTATACAGTTGTATGAAGCTTTTTCCTTATTCAATTGTGTGATTATATATTATAGGTACTGCATGCTGGAAGTGGAAACAAGAATGCGTTCAAGACACTTATTGCTGCCGAATACAGTGGGGTCAAGGTTGAGTTGGTGAAGAATTTTGAGATGGGTGTCTCCAACAAAACTCCTGAATTTCTCAAGATGAACCCACTTGGGAAGGTATGGCCCAAACGCTTCTTGAGAAGTTCAATACAATTGTGCAGAAGCTAATGAAGGTCCTTTGCAGATTCCTGTGCTAGAGACTCCTGACGGTGCTGTTTTTGAGAGCAATGCGATTGCACGATATGGTATGCAAAAGTAACACTTGTTCCTTTCGAAATCTTTTTCGGATTTTCATTTGATCAGCACTTCCTCATTTCTCTTTTCTTGTTGAAGTTACTCGCTTGAAGGCTGATAACCCACTTTATGGATCTTGTCTTATTGAATATGTGAGTGCTCTATTACATGCATTCAACATCATTGATGGACCTTTACTTGTTCTTACCAACCTGCATTTTCTCTACATTTTCTTTCAGGCTCGTATTGAGCAATGGATGGACTTTTCTGCCACAGAGGTTGATGCTAATATCGCGAAGTGGTTGTACCCACGGCTAGGATATGCTCCATATGCCCCTGTGGTTAGTGCTGGGATCTTGTAAATTGGTCATTTGGTTTTGTTAGTATTGTTAAATAATGGTCTGATCTTTTGGCCCCAACAGAGTGAGGAAGCAGGTATTGCTGCTTTGAAGAGAGCATTGGGTGCCCTGAACATGCACCTTGCCTCAAACACATTCCTTGTTGGGCATTCTGTGACCCTAGCCGATATTGTAATGACATGCAACCTCTACTTGGGCTTTGCTCGGATCATGACCAAGAGTTTTACCTCCGAGTTCCCTCACGTAGAGAGGTACTTCTGGACCATGGTTAATCAGCCAAACTTCAATAAGGTCATGGGTGATGTGAAGCAGGCGGATTCTGTCCCACCCGTTCAAAAGAAGGCTGCACCACCCAAGGAGCAAAAGGCGAAGGAAACAAAGAAAGAGGCACCAAAGCCAAAGGTTGTTGAGAAAACAGAGGAGGAAGAGGAGGTTCCAAAACCAAAGCCGAAAAATCCTCTTGATTTGCTCCCTCCAAGCAAGATGGTTCTTGATGAGTGGAAGAGGCTATACTCGAATACAAAAACCAACTTCCGGGAGGTTGCTATTAAAGGTAAATGTGCTTTGTGTTGGTCCTGTTTTTTTGGGAATCCATTTAAAACTTTAATTCTTTTAATCTTTTTTAGTTGTTTGCTTTGCTGTATTCAACTAGAATGATATTTACGGTTGTCAGGCCAGAAGTCTGAATCTTAAAAGAACTTGCAAGTCTGAAACTTTTGTAAATGACAATGCATCATAACTGTTGCAAGTTTCAGTAGATATAGGATGATTAAACTTGAGTAAATATCATAACAATATGCTGCACAGCTTTCTACTAGTTAGCGAGTTGGTGTTGTAAACAGTGTCTAGTTAGTTCTTGATAAACAATTATTCTTTTTATGCAATATGCCTGGTTCGGCCTAGCTATTCTTGAACTTGGAAAAAGGGCTAATCAAATGCATTTCTTAATATTTCAGGTTTCTGGGATATGTATGACCCTGAGGGTTACTCCCTTTGGTTTTGTGATTACAAGTACAATGATGAGAACACTGTATCGTTTGTGACCTTGAACAAGGTGAGTGGATTCCTGCAGCGAATGGACCTGTGCCGCAAGTATGCCTTTGGCAAGATGCTCGTGATTGGGTCTGAGCCACCTTACAAAGTCAAGGGGCTTTGGCTCTTCCGTGGCTCAGAGATCCCCAAGTTTGTAATGGACGAGGTCTATGACATGGAGCTCTATGACTGGACCAAGGTGGATATATCTGATGAGGTCCAGAAGGAGCGTGTCAATGCCATGATTGAGGACCAGGAGCCCTTTGAGGGTGAGGCCTTGCTTGACGCGAAATGCTTTAAGTGAGCTCATCTCTTTGAAGAAGGAAACTGCAGTAATATGTTATTTGGGTTGAGTTCAAAATTTTAAAATAGTTCATGTTTATCGACAAGAGTTTGCTTGCTACTTATGGCTGTGTTAATTGATATTACCTGAGTGGACTGGTTATTTTTTTGTGCTGTGCTAGAGTTTTGGCCATGTTAACTTGGTATTCTTATCTTGTGGAAATTGTACTTTTATCAGCATCTGCTTTATGTGAAACATACAAATCATTATATTCTGTATCCGATACCCTTTACTTGAAAGGAATCAAATTCGGTTCACATGGAGATAAGCATCAAAAGAAGTGCATGCAGCTGGCCGGCTTGGATGTTCATTTATTTTTTTAGTTATCGTCTTGATCTGTTTGCTGTAAATGCCATGATTTTATTATGTAGGGTTACATAATAGTCGAATGTTTTGATTCATTAGAGATGACAAAGCCATGCTAGGTCACACTCGGGCACCTTCCTTCTAGGTCTGAGTCGGGAGAATTTCAAGCTCCAACCAGCTCTTGGAGTGGCTACAATTTCTTAGTACGTTACAACCTCCGAGTGATGCTTGGTAGTACATAAACATGCCCTAATCGGTGTATCTTACCCTCTGAAACTACTAGTAACCTTCGTGTGACCAGGAACCATTAGCTACTTCAATATGTTTTTCCACTAATCTACGAAGATATGTTGAAGTTTGTACATGGGCTCATGAGCAGATTCAAAAACTGGTAGAAATCTAGTTACCGCCAGTTACAGCGGTTACAACTTACAAATCACAATAAAGTACAACCGGTACCAACAGGCATTTGGGGAGGTTTATTGATATTTTGAAAGAATGTAGAAAATAATGGTTACACAATGCTAAAAGGAAAAAAAAAACTCAAGAAAACAAAGGTAAAAAAAAAATGTTGTCGAGCAAAAAAGTAAAACTTTCTGATTACAGGCCGATTTAAAACCTGGTCTGCATCTTTCTTTTGTTACATAACAACATCGCTTTTTTCATAAATATAAGCACAGTGAAAAAAAATATCTATATCTAAATAAATAAAACGAAGCCCCAAACACTAAAATGTTTTACAAGGTTTTTAGTTAGATGTTTTAGCAAACAAAGATGTACATTTTATTTAGTTTCTCATGCATAATTTCGTTGCATTTATATTCAATATACACTTAGAAAGTGAATAAATTATATATCTGCATTTTAAAAACAGATGAGTTTGTTGTAGTAATTGTACAACTCAAACTTTAAACGCCATGAAAAAAGCTTAACATAGCCGCAGAGGATAATAAAAAAAAGGGGAAAGGGTGAATTTATTTTCACTCGGAACCGAAAATATTAGAATAACATAAAGATCGAAGAGTGGTATTTGTATACCAGATATACAAGATTACCTGTGGTAAATATTGCAGCGGGGCCGCAACTTTTTGCAGCCCCAACAAACTTTTAGTTTCCTTCTCCCATTCTAAAGCAAGAAAAGCAAGATCCTATCTTTATGGTAATCCTGATTCTCAGAATCACCGTTCCAAATCCAGAACTGAACAATTATTTACCATGGCACAGAGCACTTTGTGTCGTGCCACATTTCCTTCTTATCAACTACACACTATGCTTTCTCCAGCTGGCCGCACTTTGCACAGCTTCAGAAAGTTCTCATTTCACAAAAGAATGTGCAGAACCTTCGTCCATACACATCCACTGTAGAGATTTTGAATCCATCTCCACTAGGTGCAACGTGAAAAATTTGCCATCTGTAGCAGTAGCTTAAGTTCTTATATTTCTGTTGGTCCTGAGAATTAGTCCCAGGAATGTCAGCAGCTTTCTGCAACGACTAACCGTTGTAATTGCTTAAGAGGCAACAAGAGCTGGGAAAACGATGGTCGTTTGCTTGGGTCGCTGCACAAAGAATGTTGGACTTGTCATCAGGGAATGAGTAGCAGATAAAAGAAAGAGAATGAGAAAGTAACATACTATTTGAAAATTCTTTGTCGTGTTTACCTTTCCCAACATGAAGAAATTATGCTAGCCACCACTGGATCGACTTCTTTGGGAATGTCGAGCCGTCTGTTCTGGAATCCAACTGCTCCTACAACTTGCATTGGATTTAATCCACCCCATGGTACCCGCAAGGTTGCCAGTTCCCATAGGATTACTCCAAAACTGTAAACATCGCACCTGAAGCCAACAGAGAATTATCAATTGCAAGGAAAGCATAACATAAACAAAATAAATGATGAGTCTGCGAGATAACCATGATACTCACTTCTCATTAGATGGTTCGTTTCGTAGTACCTCTGGTGCCATCCACTCCGGCTGCAGGTCAACAAGAAATACAATCATGAAGACTTATTTGCAGCAAACAGAAACGTACCACAGAACAAGAAAATTCAAGGGCGGGCACATTGGCACAGTATGGCGCTCGTGGAGCATTCACAATTTCGCATAGCCCATATCAGGAGACATTGGACAAACTGATGTCCAAGTTGTTTCTTCGTTTGAGCCAAAGCAGTGATTTAAACAAGACCAGAGCATGCAAAGATTATGTTGAGGATTCAACAAAGCAATAGAGTAGAACTTCCTAAGTCCATGGTTTTCCCCAATGACTAACTAAAGATGTTCCACGATCTGTGTGGCTTTCTTTTGGCAAGTATATAGAAAAACTGCTTCCAAATGAATACCTCTAACAAACAATATCAGGTACCATCAAATTTCTGAAGATCACTTCTGAATTTCTCGATGAAAATCAAATGCCAAATAGCCTAAATTAAGGGTCAGTTTAGACAAATGAGACATCAAACATTAGAAATGTAATTTTTTTTCAAAATTCCCAGTTTCTGTCCAGAATTTTTGGTTACTAACCAGTAACTGGTCAATTTTGAATCTCACACTCAAATTGAATTTGCTCTTTTGGCCGTTTTTTTTTTTTCAGTTCCCACCAGTAATTAGCCAAAACCACTACCGGCCACCAAGCAGGAATCGCCCTAGACCAAAAATCCAAACCCTGGCATAGACACATATTTACTTCAAATCAATGTCCTCGGGCTTTCATCAGAAAAAAGATGCTAAAAACATTGTTATTATAATCTAGATGGTACCACATAACAACCAGAATCAAAAATGAAATCAAACAACAGTACTGATAAGGACCAAGGGAATTACTGTTCCAGCTGTTGACTTAGAGGAAAGGAAAGTATTATGCTTTAACCTTGACATGCCAAAATCAGATACCTGCATGGAAAAAACCATATGTATGTAGCGTTATTAGACTGCTCATATATCAAGTTTTGCTGGTTCTGGTAGTAAGAAAACGGGTAATGAACACAGATTCCTACAAAGAAATGTACTGTGGGTTTACAGCTAGTAGCTGTTAAGTAATGGTGCACTTTGCTAGTACTCAGCACTTCTAAGTTCTCAGGGACAGACTTTACAATTAAGGCCACCAGCAAATTGTGATTTAAGAATGAAAAATGCAAAATATGCAGAAAGCAAAGATGAGCAACACATATCTTCCTGTAAGCTGATATGTACATATTTCAGGTGCTGCCAAACTAGGAATATTGCACCATTGATGTTCCACAAATACTAGAACTACCGTCCAACATTTCCACCACCTTGTCATGCTCAGGTTCATTTGTTAAATCTTGGCCTCCATTTTTCGTAGATCCTTTCATCATACATTAAGCTCATATAGTGCCACATCAAATGCTGACTCTAAACTAAAAGTACCAGTAAATACCAGCAATTAAGACTTGTTGAGTCAACCACAATTATGTTAATGATTTTAGTGATTAATAACAAACTAGATTGTGAGACTAATATGCTTATTGAGAATATATCTTTTAGTTTCAATCGAAATGCGAGAGGATTGCAAGATAATGGCAAAGAAGAACATCTCAGAAGAGGATGTATGATTGAGCTTCCTTAAGTAGGATAAGTCACACCAAAGATAAAATCAAAAATTAAGAATCTATTTTCTAGGATTTTATCAGTCTTGATGTTTGAGACGGGTGGATTGTTAGATTCATATTTACTAGTTGGCCATTCTAAAAAAAGAGCCTCGGAGTTAGTAGTTTGATAGTAACTAATGTGCTTATTGAGAATGGTGAAGGTCATCTTTCTTGATGTTTGAGATGGCCAGTTTGTTAGATTCATATTTGCTAGTTTGGCCATTCTAAAAAAAGAGGCTCGAAGTTAGTAGCTCGATAGTAACTAACGTGTTTATTGAGAATGGTGAAGAAGGTCATCTCAGGAGAGTATGCATGATTGAGCTTTCTCAAGTATGGATAACCTTACCAAAGATAAAATTAAAGATTAAGAATTTATTTTCTATGATTTGACCAATCTTGGTGTTTAGAGACAATCGAATTGTTAGATTCATATTTGCATTATTAGATTCATATTTGCAAGTTTGGTCGTACTAAAAAGAAGGGATCAGACTTAATAGCTTAATAGTATCCAATGTGGGAAGTTCAAATGCATTGCATTATATAACCACAAGAATCATGTTAAGAAACTTGTTTTTCAAAACATTTTTGAGTTGATTTGGATGATTAGTGAAGGCATCTATGATTAAATTTGCAGTGATCTAGTTTGGTCTAGATCACTGTAGAAATCATCACAAAACATTGCAGGCACTTCGAAGCCTCCACTTGAATGTTTTGTGATTTTTGCTTTGTGATTTCTACAGTGACCTAAGCTAAACTAGATTTTGCTTATATTAAGAAAGTTATAGTCTTTCGAGTTAGCTTTCAATAGAACCAAAAGCACCAAAATTCAATATTGGAATCAAGAGTTATGTTCTTTTTTTTTTTTAGCGTTGGGTAGTCTAGAATAGGACCGGACATTGTCCAAAATACAAAACATCTAGTTTTCTAGCAGATGTATTATTGGACTAAACATGTTCCAAACATGGCCAAGATTTTCAGCCCCCGATTTCTAATGACTATATTTCTTATGAGGGTTATAAGTAGATGACTTGGAGTTTTCATTTGCAAACTTTGTCACAAGAATTTATTAACATATAGTCCAAGCATATTCTAGAGCATTCAAATCTCATATATTATATAGAGCGAAAAATCTAGTAAGCCTTTGTGCACTCATTGAGCATATTGTAAGTTGAGAACCCTGTGATGGTTTTTCCTCGCATTTGAGTTTCTTGACACTTGATTAGTATCAAGTGAAGTATTCCGGCCCATTATTCTTGGTGGTCACTACCACATATATGGTTATAAGAAGCCAATAATTTCTTCACGAACAAAGATTGTCAAAGAGACCCGGAGAGAGGTTTTGAAGATTTGGTGCTCACATATGCAAAGCGGAGAAGAAACAACCCTAATGGAATCGAAGCAAGTCTCGTGTGAGAATACTTCAACAAGAAGTAGAAGAGACCGGCAAAGTCTCCGAAACTTTAAAAAATTCTTGTCATTTTGGTTTATTCTTTTGCTCCTTTTATTTATTACACTTGTTTTGTTTTCATTGCTTCGCTTTTAGCATAGGTTTGTAAAATTCATTTGATCACTCGAGCCACTAATTTTCATTTAGGGTGATTGCAAAAAATCAGTTTTGAACCAAAACATTTTTACAGGCCCCCCCCCAAGGTCACCATTCTTGATCCCTATAGGATTTAACACTTGAATTGGACAAAATAGTCCAAAACAAAATATCCACTAGCTTACATCGCAGTCTATTCATAATACTCTGTTCTGTAAGAATTTTTAACAAATCATGATTCCTAAAGTTTATAACCCATTATATCATGGAGATTGAGCAGCTGTGCACAATACAAGCTGATAATTGGCAGTCACAGAGATCTTGTAATTTAACTATAAAGGCATGCAATACTGAAGTTCTGTATAAAAACAAAGATAAAACATAAGAAAGTATATATTAGCCAACCAGAGCAAACATTGCATCATATTTGGACAATCTTGTTGCCATCAATATGATCAGGTGGAAAACAGTATAGGTTTGTTCCAAGGGTGCAAATTGTTGAAAAGCCAAAGATGGTCATGGCCTTTGAATAGCAGAAAACAAGAAATGGTATTCATGGTACAGAAAGAAAACTAAAGAGAAAACTGGTCCCTTTTTATTAAAAGAAAAGAGAAATGTAAGGAAGATAGTCACCTTGACAACCCAATTTTTATCCACTAAAAGATTTGGGGATTTCAGATCACGATGCACAATTGTAGGATGGCTAGCATGCAAGTAATTCATCCCTTTTGCCTGAAAGAATAATACAGGATCAACTAATGTATGAAACAAGCCGTGAAAGATGTAAGCAAACAAAGCAACTTGTTAAAGCTTACCACATCAAGTGCCATTTTTAGCCTTCGTGTTTCATCAATTTGACCATTTGGACGATGCAAAAGCCGGTATAGGCTCCCTCTATCAAAATAAAGCATGTCAAGTTGGTTTTTATCTTTGCTGTAATCACTTTTTACATTTGTAATATGATACACATATATATTAAAAGCATCATTTCACTATTGTGACAAAAACAAAAGATGGAGCTTGACAAACCTTGGGAGGTATTCGGTTAATATAGAGAGATTTGGAGGTTGAGTCACATATCCCAAGAAAAGAACCACATTGGGATGACTCAGTCTCGACATGATTTTCACCTAACAAAGGAACTAGTAGATACTTAGACAAGACGATTTAGACAAGACGGTTCAAGAAAGATTACACTTGTAAGGTCACATAGATACAATATATTAAAAGCTTACTTCACATTTGAATTGCTCCAATGCAACACCAGACACATCCTGGTCAAGAAATTTCTTCACTGCAACCTCCTGGCATACATGAGGATAATTCGTCAGGAGACCGGAAAACACTAAAAGAACAAATTCAGCAATTTAAAGTAAACATTTTCCTCTGAGCATAGAGAACATATATTTCAACAAGAAAAAATGAATTCATTGTGCACTGTAGTAGGAGTTCCTAGAGATAACACCAGATCTTTCCAATAATATGAAGATGCCTTTTGAATCATGTTAAAGGATATGAACTGCCAGCTTATGCTGATAGCTTAATTTGATAGACATTGCTCATCTTCAAACTTGTTTTACTGGCATATCACTCGTTCTAGATCAAATTTTCATAGTTTGAAGACATGGATACTTAAATTAATAAAAACCACGTGTTGTCTCTTGTTTTGCTGTCCCTCCTAGGTTACTAAATCTGAATCTGACATTCAATAGTCAATACCCAAAGGTTACAGCTTTTCACATGCCATACAGGAGCCTGAACCAATCCCTCCCTCCCTCCCTCCGTTGGTGTTGTGTGAGTAGGGGCACAGGGCAATCTAATGAACTATGTTGAGTACCTTTATAAGAGGGGGCCAATTATTTAATACTTAATTAGTATCTAGTTGCTAAAATTTATTAAGTAATTTAAAATTGGAAGGGGGCTATGACCCACCTTGGCCCTAAGGAAACTGCGCCTGTCCATATGATATATTATAATCTTACAAAATGGATTCCCCACCTTAAATATTCTTTTACAACTATGAGAAGTGACCAAATGTGTAACGATGTTACATAATGCCCATCATTACACAGCTTCACAGGTTGTTCACAGAATTTGGTAGATTTGGTGGTCTTTGTTGTAATGGTGTCAACAGACAAGAATGTTGCATATGTTCCATTGTAGTCCTGTTTCTTCAGAAAATGTATCAAGGATAAATTTTTGAGCAAAATGCAGGAAGGATAATTTCATGTTGTCTTGATCGTTTATGTCCAGCTTGCAGCCACCATAAGTAGGGGTGGTAATGGTTGAGTTGTATGGGTTCAATGGATTGGGTTTATAATGAGTTGGTTTTGGATAGGTTGAGAAACTACATTCAGTTGGATTGGATTGAATCAGGATGGAAAAATTTGGGTTGATATTGGATTGAAGTCTATAAAACAATTTGAGTTCATATTATTTTACCCACCACTCCTTAGATACTTAAATACTTTTTGAATGGAAGGGCTAGATTTGGGATGGAAATGGGTTGTTGATGTTGAGGGAAAGAGTTGGGGTTAGATTGAAATAGTAAGTGTGTTGGATTGGGTTTTATAAGATATGTTATAGGTTGGATAAGAGTTAATTTTTATTAAAAAGGGTTCATTGAATTTGGATTGGATCTCAGTCCATTTTCACCCCTAACCATACGAAGTCAATGGAGAAAAGGGAAACATGGTCGTCCATCTGTGATGTAACCCCCTGATGGTGTTTGTTGATATATGTACTATGTCATAACTTGTAACATGAACATTCATATTATAGGCATAAGGCAATACTATCAACTTCATGTAACCATGATGCACCACTAATGGCGAGGTAATGGCAAGGTAAGACATTTGCTATCAACCTATCACAAAGACAACTATTTTGTCAAGAAAATCATCAATCCATCACCATCAATAACTTATGACATTTTGCCACCTTACCATATGTATCAAAAAATTGATAGAAAATTAGACACACTGCTGCATATAATCTGTTACTCCCTCTTTTTCGAAACATAAGCTTAATATGTGCACGGGAATTAAGGTGCACGAAATGAGAGAATAAGAAATGATAACAAATTATAGTGCCCCTATTAAATAAAGTTTAAAAGTGAGTAGAATGAGTATTAATAGAAAGAGTAGCAATGAGGACAAAATTGTAAAAGTGTATTAAAAAATATCTTGGGATTCTAAGTAAGGTTATATTACAAAACGTCTAAAAACAGAAAGTAAACTTATATTGTGACTCTTCCTAGCAAAATAACAAACAAGGATTTGCTATTCAAATAATTGACTTACAGTGCCATGCCAATCTGCATGATATACTTCCCCGTATGAACCTGCAACGAAACAAACTTTTAAGTTGGGGGTATTTCCAAGCCATCAATTAAAGTCATGTATCCTGCCCAATGATAACAGCATATAATGGCAAAGTTGGACTAATTTCTATTAAGATATTGAAATGATAAAAGGATTCACGACAAAAAAATGGGAACTGTAAACAAAAAGAAAAACTATTAGTGGTGCATTTAGTAAGACATATGCAAGGTCCACGAAATCAAGAATTTGAAGGCACCAATGAAAGGAATGTTCAGTAAAACTATATCCATGTGGGAAGTTGAACATATTTAGTGAAATCTTAAAAGTAAATAAGTATAGAAAAAAGGCACTATTGATACATTTCGAAAATTCTATTGAGAAAACACCAAATAAAAAAAACTGATCACCTATATGTTACGCTTTTGTTGAAATCAGACACATCAGAGTTAAAATATTCTCCAAATTGACCCATATTTCTTCTAAGAGGATGTATCCATTAACTAGTCATTCAACTGCAAGACTTATGGCTCAGGATTGTGAACTTACCAAGACCAATCCGCTCTCCAATCTGAAGATCTTCCCAGGGTATTTCATATTCAGCAACGTCATCCATAACAGAGTTGATTGTTTTTTTACTAGAACAACTAAACTTCTCCAAATTCCCGTCGCTACTTCCCCACATATTTACCAAAGAATCTTCAGCAACAGTTTGATCCTCACTGGAAATAGCATGATCCATGTCATCATGCAACTTCAAATTTCCGATAATTGCTCCTACATTTTCCACAGAGTGTTGTACATCTTCATAAGGAACCAACGGAACATTCTGATAACAGCCAAAAGCCTGTAACACACTGGTATTTTCAAGTTGTGGTGAAGCATCTTCAGATATAAAACCACTTGGCAAGTTTTGATTTGTTTGAGCAACTAGCAACCATCCACTAGTTTCTTTGTCCTCAGCTGATTTGTTTTTGTCTAATTCTCCTTTCTCATGAATATTATGACTATTTACATCAGACAATACATCAGGGGTTAGTGATGCACCACTCTCCAGGAGCAACTGATTCAAATTTTGTGCAAGCTGTGTGCCCTCTGCCTCAGCGACGAGATACTTAGGGACATTGTTAACTTTCATCTGTTGAGAAATATCCCCTTGAATATTCAATATATTAAACCGGCCTTCATCATAGAAAACACTTCGTTTAAGTGTGCTCTCTGCTTGAGATATATCTTCCAGCTGTGAAGTTGCAAGCCCTAAAACACAATTGTTGCCAGATGAACTTCCCACACTGTCATTTTTGTTCTCATGTCCACTACTAATCTGCTCAAGAGCTAAGCATAATTCTGCAACACTCTCTTCAATGGCGTCATTGCTCAGATGACTACTGTTGGAGTCCTGAAACTGACTGCTAGTAATCTCTGATGGGATTAAGGTGCCTGGAGCTCCCATGAGATCAACTATATATTCAGTGCTGCAACAGTCCATAGGATTGATTGCTTTAACTGATGTTTCAAATATATTAAAACCAAACTGTTGAAAGTTTATAGTGTAAAGATATAAGGCAATACCTATCAGAATCAATTTTAACCAAGTTAATAGCTCCTTCGTCTGTTCCAGTGTAATATATTCCTTTGACAAGCTTACATGGCAGATTAACACGATCAGCTAGTACCTGAAACCAATTGATAAGTCGGGTTTTGCCCAATGGATGAATGAAACACTACTGAAATTTAACTTCTCTGTTGTAGGTAATCAAGAGCAATTTATTTTACAGCAACCGCATCATTGATGCATCACAGCACCTGGCGCAATAAACACATGATTTACCGATGCTGCCCATCAAATGAACAAGACTGGCCAGCATATTGGTGGCACCACAACTCCTAACCATCTCAGTTCTCAACAGGTGCAGGTGAGTGCTTACCCTCCAAAATCATTCTTATGTGAGTGATAAACTAGAAATTAGCATCCATCCCTACATCTTTGGTTCCATTCCAAATTATCTGATACGAGATGTTTAGATTCAAATAAAATAAATTTCTTTTGAAAGATACTAACCTTAAAGAGTAGAGATCTGTGTCGTGACAATCCAATCCGAAGTGAACCAAGAGGAAGAACAACACTTCTTAGTGAAATACTAAGTTCACAGCTCTTAGCGCTCCATTCCCTATTCATTCCATCAGCATCCTCCACTGGACCACCCATTGCATCAACCACGAGTTTCGCAATCTTCTGTACAAGCTCTGCCGTGGCAGCTGCACCACGCTCCGCCCTGCTTTGCGCAGCAATCCCCATAGCTCTCCTTTCGAGCTGCTGGAGCACGGGATCAATTGCACGATCTACCAAAATCGCCACATACTTCACATGTTCCGTAACAGGAATTGCTTTAAGACTACTAAGCGAGGGTAATTTTGCTTGTAACCCAGGATCCGATGGCACACCACACACATCATAGAACCCATCCAATAGCCTCTCGTCGTAGATCACCACGCTGTGGTTCCAGTACCGCGCGGCGAGGGCCTCCACGGGGCTCCGGTCGCCGAGCCCCGGGCCGCCGCCGCCGCCGCCGGCGGCTCCGCCGAGGCTGATGCGCTCGGCCGCGCGGATCTGGACGGAGTCGGGATCGACTCGGCCGGCCGGATCCGAGGCCGAGATCGCCAGCGCCAGCCGCACCTGGTACTCCTCCTCGAGCCGCGTCAGCGTCGCGTCCGCGCCCAGCCCCCTCGGCTCCGCCGCCGCCGCCGCAGGAGCCTCGGGCGCCGCGGCGGCGACAGGCGGCGGGGCGGGCGGTGGAGGCGGGTGGAGGCGGCGGTGGCGGGGGCGATGGTCGGATGAGGGGGCGCTGCCGCCGCCTCCGGCGCCGGAGAGGTGGAGCTTACGGAGGAGGTGCTTCATGCGGGACATGGGCGGCAAGGAGCATGTGATCTGACCTGATCTGATCTAACTAACTCAAGAAGAGAAGAGATGCTATTCTAAATTCTAATATTCTTTCCGTCCTCGCGGCTTTGAGGGTGAAGCCTTGTTGCGAAGGTATCTTTTTTTTTTGGTTCTCATGTTTGAAATGGATTGATTTAATAAGAGGTTAAGCGCGGCTGACGTGGCGGCTTTTGCATCGTGGGGCTCTGATTGCTCGCCTGCGCTTCACTCTTACTTCGCTATTCACGGCCCAATGAGTTTGCTTCACAAAATCTTTTTAAGATTCGTAATTCTTCCGTAATCTTATAAAATTATACTATTTGACAAATCTATATGATAAGATTATCATTTAGACAGTGTTTCATTCGTGCTATTTCTTAAAGATTCTCAGAAATCATCTATTAATATTAAATATTATTGTGTTAGATAGAAATGGTAAGTAATCTAAATTGGTAATTCAAAATTTTAAAGAGTGTAAGATATCTAGGAATGGTGGTAATCTTATTACCACTTTGAGAGATAGATATCTAAAATTACCAAGATGAAATATTTTCAATACACCATATGCAAACATTCAACAACAACAAAATTTGAAAATTTTATAAAGATCTAATTTTTGAATTTCAAATAACAAAATTTTCACCCATAATTTCTTAGAATTAAGTACCTGTAATTCAAACACTATAATTTTGAGACTTCAAAAATTATATTTGCAAATTCAATAGTCAAATTTACCATTCATATTTTAAATTTTGATCTCAGAGTTCAATTTTCAAAAATTAAATTTCAATCTTTTACATAAATTAATAAATTTAAATTTAAAAATTCCACAAATTAAAACAAGAAGTAAGTTTTTAAAAATTTAGAAATTTGATTTTAGTATTCAAATTAAAATTATAAAATTTTTATATTCAAATTCCAGTAATTCAAAATTTTAAATCTGAATCACATATTTTTTAAATTTTACATTTCAAAACAAAACTTTTCAGATTTGGAAATTTGAATTATATTTTCCTAAATTGCAATTTTGATTTAAAACTTGGAATTTGGAATATTAGATTTCAAAACTTATTATTGTATTCAGAGTTTCCAAATTCTAAAATTTGCATTTCAGATTTCCAGATTCCAAAGTTTGAATTTTAGATTCTGAAATATAGTAATTTGAATATCATTTTTAAATTTCTAGATTTGAATTTCAGATATTGAATTTGTTATATTTGTTGTAAAGTCAAGTTATGCACTTTATCATGATCTCGTATTTCTAACAAATCAAACATTTTAAAATTAGATTAGTAGTAATCTCTTTACTAGGAATAAGATTATCAGGAATGTTAAAATTACTAGGAATATAAGACTAAGTCCAATGCACTGTTGTTTCGCGAGGTGTTTCAACAGAATATTCTTTAGCATATTCTGTGTCACGTGTGTAAAGCATCACCCGAAACACCCCCTACTCCAATGCAAAGGCGCTTCGCGAGGCACCTTCTCAAGCAAGCGTTTCGAGAGGTGCTTCGTGCGGGGCCCGCGTATATAATATGTATTAAAGATTAAAAAATCGCTAAAATGAAATTCGGATAATTTGAACACAACCAAATAAAATATAAACATTATAAATAACATAAAAAAATTTAAATTTTTTTAAAATTTTTTCTTTAAATAGCACACATGGATACAAACAAGACACGCACTAATTAAAATTTGAATACATTCGGCCATTAACGATTGCACAAACTACTACTCCTCGGTACCGTCGCCCTCGAAACACTGCTAAATGTGGTCGACAAGATTCCCTTTTAGTTGCTGATGCGTTGGGCGAGTACGGATCGCATCGTTTTGAGATAGCATCTGTTCAAAAATTGGCGGAGCACTACCGTGGATAGTAGGTGGTGTTACGGTAGATGTCCCTTGACTATCGTATGACCCATCGATCGGGTCATGAGACTGTCGTTCATCTTCGATTATCATGTTGTGGAGGATGACACACGCTTTCATAATATTGGCAAGGGTTGACCGTCTCCAAAATCGACCGGGGCCGTGGACAATAGCAAATCGAGTTTGCAAGACCCCAAAAGCTCACTCCACATCTTTTCTTGCCCCTTCTTGATGTTATGCGAACAACCTGAGTTTCTCCGTTTGGAGTAAGAGTATGGTCTTCATGAAGACAGCCCATTCGGGGTAAATACATCGGTCAAATAGTACCCCATATTGTACTCTGTCCCATTAACAGAGTACTGAACACTAGGAGCTCGGCCGCACAACACATCAGTGAAAAGAGTAGATTGGTTCAGCACGTTGATATCGTTATTAGAGCCGGCGACACCGAAGAAGGCATGCCATATCCATAAGTCTTTGGACGCGACCACTTCATGCCATATCCACAGGTCAATTGGCCCATCCATGCAACTAGGCAATTGCGTCATTCCCAGTACATGCAATCGATGCTTGCCAGCATCACTAGGAAACCCCGATCCTCTCCTTGCTGGAGCAGACACCAGAGGTCATCGACAGTAAATTTATGGAGATATTCCTCCGCAAAACGATTGATGATTCCTTCGGCCAAACGATTGATGATTCTTTCGACAAAACGCTCCAGGCACTTGACGGCCATCGGCTTTCTGATGCGTACATACTCGTCGACGGCATCAGCGGGTGAGCCATAGCACAACGTCCATAATGCCACAGTGCATTTCTGCAAAGGAGATAGCACCTTTCGAAGGAGGGCATCCCTCCTCTCGTTGAAGTACAGGGACCACTCCCCAAGAGTTTCGATAATTTGCAAAAAGAGAGGTCTCCCCATTCGGAACCATCTGCGAAACAAGTACACGTGGTAGATCGGAACGTTGGTGAAGTAGTCCGCGACTAGACGGTTATGACCGCCTTCGCGATCTCTGTCGATGTACCTTCTGATACCTCCTCAGCGGCGGTGCGAGGTACTAGCGTCTATGCTGTCTTGAAGATCATCAAGAACACGACGGTGAAGGGGTTGGACCATCAACCTGCTATGTACGAACCCCGTCACAAACTCTTCGTTTTGGTTGATGGCTTCATCCTCGGCACTACTTGTGCTTGAGCTGGACGACATTTTTTTGGATAAGACAAGGTCTCTTGGTTGATGGCTTTGTCCTCGGCACTACGTGTACTTGAGGGGTTCGAATATATAGGGGCGAAGCGAATTGATTACATGCGTCACTTCCAACGCTAAATGCAAAGGTATCCATCGCATGCGTCGGTTCCAACGGCTACAATCTAAAAGCATCAGACAGATGTGTCAGCTCTAACGGCTAAAATCCAAAGGCATTGACCAAATGTGTCAGTTCCAATGGTAAAATCCAAAAGTATTGATCACATGCCACATTTCAAACAGGTAAATCCAAAACGACTTAAATTAACAGTGCGAGTACAATTTTACAAATGAAAAGTACATCGTTCGGGCTACTATTTATTCTTCATTTCCTTAATCATGTAATTGACGTACACTAATGCTGCCGCATGCGCCACCTTATGGGCATCCGACAAATGGGATGTATCCCCCATAATCAGTTTCGTCAACGACTTCATAAATGTG
This sequence comes from Pharus latifolius, assembly GCA_019359835.1. Lineage (NCBI taxonomy): Eukaryota > Viridiplantae > Streptophyta > Magnoliopsida > Poales > Poaceae > Pharus > Pharus latifolius. Next base: position 8,913,094 of record CM033320.1, read on the forward strand.
GCATTCTCTTTGCTTTTGGCCATCTCCTACAAATTTTTCGTTGCAGCGATGGTTTTATCGGCCACCTTATCAAGCTCGGCGTTGGCTTTGCCGATGCGCTCTAGAGTCTCTTCGCACGCCGATGATGTTCCGCCCAGTTTGCTCTTACCCTTCCGCTTCTGCTTTGTCGTGTCCCACCCTTCCAGTCGTGGAAGCTCGACGGGGACATCGTCGTTGTTCAACGGGGACATCGTCGTTGTTCAACGACGACATGTGGGCACCTTCTTCATTGAGGTGAGCTCTTTTGGAGGAATCGAAGTAGCTCCGGCACCATTTCGGTTGACCAGGTACGGCACTCCACCAGTGCTCGAAGATGAAGGGATGACCAACCTCCTGTCTGTACATATCGCGTGCTTGCAACATCAACTGGTCATCCGAATGGCCACTGGCGTAGACATCCCTCAAACTGCAGAAGATGTCATTGAACTGAACAATTTTTTATTGCTCTTTTGCCAATGGTCTTTGGAGTGCCTTAGGTCGCGTCTGTGATCGAGCGGACTACTCGCATTGTACAACTCAACAACCTTCGACCAGTACTCGTTGAATTTTTTGTTGTTCCCATCGATCGGGTCGAGTGAGTTATTCAACCATGCACTGATCTGGAGCAAGAAAAATTCAAATTGTTCAAATTTAATTAAGATTAAATCGAGAAAAAAATCTGCGTTAACAAAATTTAATATTTACATGAACACTCACAAGTCGCATGTCGTCTTGTTGTGACCAGAACAATCGTTTATGTTGAATCTTGAGCCCTAATTAGGGTTTTGGTGATTAATGACACCCGTAAAATTTGCGACTAACTTTTGCGTGTGAGACGTAAGTTAATCAAAGGAAAAAGCATCAAGAAAAAGCAAAGCAAAGCTATCAAGACTCCATGAAGCGAAAACGACGAAAATCTGGACAAGAGTACAAATATCTAAACCTAGCGCTTTCTTGTTTTGAAAATTTCTAGGTTAGATGGTCGTACTATTAAGAGGGGTCTTAGCACAAATATCTTGATCAACCTTGAAGTCTTTAGAAGCATATTTGCATTTGCATTTTTCCTCAAATCGAAATTGAGTAAAAATTCAGCATTACTGTTTTCGTTTTGTACTGGCCGGACAGTGTCTGAAGTGACCGGACAATGTCCGGCCAATACAAATAACTTCTGAACATTGCAAAACTTGAAACAAAGACATATACATTTGTCCGGTGCATCTGTCCGATGTACACCAGACATTGTCCGAAGTGACCGGACAATGTCCGGTCAATACAAAATTTTCACAGCACGTTAAGTTAAGACAAATGTATTTGTCCGGAGGCTTTTGTCTGAAATGACCGGACATTGTCCGAAGTGACCGGACAATGTCCGGCCAATACAACTTCTGAGCAATTGAAAATGCATGTGTTAACAGAGACATATGTATTTGTCCGGACAAATCCCATATGTCCAGCCTATACAAATAGTTGGAGTGTTTTAATTCGAGTGTCAACAGAGACAAATACATTTGTCCGGACATTTTGTCCGGACAAATCGATTTGTCCGGTGTGTGCAAGTATTGTTGAACAGGGGTGTTAACAGAGAGAAATGCATCTATCCGGACATTTTGTCCGGACAAATCCATTTGTCCGGCCTTCACAAATATGTTCAAACGGCTACTGACACTCGAATTACACGTGAGTAACGGTCAAGTTTTTTGTACTGACCGGACAATGTCCGGCCAGTACAACTTTCGCCCAATTTTCTTGAAAACGACCGTTTTGCTGAGAGTATAAATAGACCACTGCTTGTAGATGTTAGACACACACGAAATACATCTCTAAACTCTTGTGAAACAGTGTGCAAACTCTCTCACACTCATTCCCTAGCAATTGAAGTCAAAATTTGAGCAAACTTTGAGTGCTAGTTGAGTGAAGTTGATTTCAAGCCTTTTGCATTTGCATTGTGTTCATCAAGCTTTGAGGTTGATCAAGCAAGGTGCTAGGCTTGTTACTCTTGGTGATTGCCGTCACCTAGACGACTCGTGAGGTCCGGCCATCTCTCCATCGACGGTGTGTGTCGGAGAGGCCCGGCGATTGGTTGTAAAGGCTCGGAGCTCGCCTATCCGGAGAGGAGAAGGACTACCCATAGTGAAATCGATGCATAAGCTCTAGCGAAGAGCACTTCAACGAGGATTAGTGGAAATCGGCAAATTTCTGAGACCTCGGGAAAAATTCGATCTCTTCGGTTATTTCTATTACTTGCTTTATTTTCTTAGATATTGAATTGTTCCTCTTAATCCTTTAGAAATTGCAAGACTCATCTTGAATTGTCATTCATATCTTTAAAAATTTGTTATTGCAATTTTAGATTGTTAAACACTAGTTTAAAAGTAAAATTTTAAAAACCGCCTATTCACCCCCCTCTAGTCGGCATCCTTCAATCAACAGTTTACGCTGTAGTCCAGTGGTTCCTTCGCCTTTACCAGCGTTGTCGTCGTCCTTGATCACGACATGGGCCGTGCTCTGTGGAGTGCCAGTATCCGATGCGGACGTGGAGCGGTCATTTCTTCTCAGTGCTTACGGAGGTAACATTTCTGCAGGGATGGTCGAAACTCCGACGAAATGATGATTCTGGCCATAAGGGCTGTAGGGGGGTTGTGCGTACAGGTGAGCCGGTGCATACGGCCCAAGATGTGTGTACGAATGTGGTTGGCCATATGGAGGGGTTGAACGAACGGTGGATAACACATCAGGTATGGCGGGGGAGGAGGTTGAAAACTGGGTGGATTTTGACTGCTTGGCGCTTCGGTGTTCTCATCATCAACAGCAGATTCGCCAAACCAATTCACATGACCGTCGGGGGATTGTGAGCTATCGGAAAATTTTTCGGAAAATGTTTTAGGAATAAGAGAATGGAAAAGGCTAAGTTTTGTGGTTGTGTTTGAGTGAAAATGAAGTGAATTGTGGTCATATATATAGGGATATGGTGACACAATTTTCCTGCATTTTTTTGTAATTTTTTCTGATTTTTTGCAATTTTTAATAAATTTTTACCTCAAGAAATCAATTAAACACTTCCAACAGCTAATTTAAACGGCTAGATTTCAATGGTTAATAATTTGAGCCACTGACAAGTGGGACCAACCGGGAAATAAACCCAACGGCTATCCCCTTGGAACTCACACACGGCCAGTCCAATGACAAGTGGGCCCTTGCGTCGCACAGCCCCACCTGTCAGCGAGAGGATGCGACAACGGCTTGGGTGGATGCGGCATGCGAAATGAGCGCATTACCGCGGTTTCATGCGTTTTGTGGGCACCACCGCTTCGCGTGCGTTACTCCTCTACGGCGTACACCAATGATGACATGTGGGCCGCCTTTTATTTTGGGCCCAACCTTCAGATCACTTTATCAGGCGGGTGCAGGTACCACGCACACTCGAAAGGTGGGGCCCACAAAACGCGTTGTCGGGTGTCACGACTAGTCCAATGTAGCTGCTTCGACCATGGACGCGTTGGTGGGGCCCACTTGTAAGAGCTTCGACCGGGACGCTTCACGTGGCATCTTCTCTCTCCTCGCGCGGTTTGTTTAATATTTTTTTAGCGCGAGGCTCGCTTGTCAGTGCTCGATGGCATCTGCGTTGGACCCAGCTTAAGATGACACATACCAAACGCAACCTTATAATCATATTACAACAAACTACCATAATCTGATTATCATCTTTAAGGGTAGGTATTTCAAATTACAAAGATTCGGTAATTTTGACTCTTTTACTTACACGATATATTTAGAAATATCAAATCAACAATTTCAAAAATACTTTTTAGACCTATAGATAAAAATCTTAAAATCCAAAATTTCAAACTTGGGAGTGTTCAAATCTGATATTTAAAATTTTGAATTTCATAATTCAAATTTTAAACTTGATATTTTCAAAAATTAATTTCTAAATTTTTAATTTCAGATTTTATAATTAAAAATTTTATTTTCAATTTTTAAATTTAGGATTTGATTATTTGAATTTTTAAGTTTTCAATTAGAATAATGAAATTTTGAATATTTCAATTTCAAATCTTATATTTTCAAATTTGAAAATTTAAAATTCCAAGTATTGTGATTTGAAAATTTAAATTTGAAACTCAAATTTCAATATTAAAAAATTTGAACTATATTGAAACTTCAAGTTTGAAATTTGGAATTTTATAGTTTTAAAATTGTGATATCAAAATTTAAAATCCTTTTGCATACTAATTTTTAAACCTTTATCAATTCAATTAATAATAAATATTTTTGATCTGTTAGAGAATTACTTTGTAATTTTTGTAGAATGCACCAAACATTGTCGAGGAAGATTACAACTAGTCTGATTACAGGCAATCAGATTGAAGAAAATCTTAGAATTAAGGAGAATGTGGAATTATGTGTACCAAACGCACCTATAAAGTTATATAGTATTATTCTATCTAAAAACAAATAGGAAAAATTAGCTCATATAAAAGTATCAGATTAGTAAATATCACTAGTTGTGAAATTGATATGTGGGATCTAACCCACTTGTCATTAAAACACTAAATAGTATTTTTGTTAAACTCTAAATTTTGTAATAGTGTGGAGTTAAATCTAAAAAAAATAATTGACCAATGTTAACTAAATATGGATTTATCTGATTCACCATAAAAAATACCAAACCAATCAATCAATTGTTCCTAAAAATGGTCAATTGTGTGATATAACAAAAAAAAAAAAACTAATCAAGAACCAAATGGGTGCTAAATTTGTTTGTTAGTAAATGTGTGACAAGGGGGATCCACCTGTTATATAAAATAGAGGGGTTAATGGTTATGGTTTATAGTTAGTCAAATTTGTGATATGCAAAATCTACATCATATTTTTAGCTACAATTTGTAAAGGGATGGCAGTTCAAAATAGCCGATTGAGTTTATCTTGTCAAAATCTGACTACAAATGAAATGATTATCAAATATACTTGACATTGATTTGGATATGATTCAAATGTATCCTAGTTTACAGCCAAAATTTCCTAGTCAAAATCCGGCCAAAAATGAGGTAAGCAAATCATTGGCCAAAACTTCGGCATAGAAATGCAGCTTAAAATTAGGCACAAGCGTATCCTGTATTTTTGTTGGCAAATACCAAACACAATTGAATAGCAATTTTTCCACTATGAACACAATAATGAGATATTTATTAGGATCTGTTTATCTAACTCTCTCATTAGGATCTATTTATTTAACTTCAGTTTCAATTTATTGGTGTATAAACCAAAATCATTGCAAACCTCCCACTTGGAGCCCCACGCAAACTAAAGCAAAGTGAAAAAAAAATTTGGGGCTCTTAAAATGAAATCATATATAAACTAATTTATTAGAGAAGTATCAACTAGATTAAACTATAAATTGTCTTAAATTTATATTACTATATAATGTATGAGTTTGAAATTTTTATAATGTTTTTTTATGACTATATGATCCAAATAATATCATACATTGATTTGAGATATCAAAAAACTATTATTTGAAGTCTGGTCCTATTGCAACTCATAACTCTCATTAAAAGATGAATTTTTTCTCTCATTTATGCTCTCTTATGAATGAATAATATGATGTATTAGAGGATATTTTTAAGACTATTATGGTCAGGGTTCATATTGTTTTTAGCCTAGGACCACAATGAGAGGTTGTGAACCGGTCAATTTTTTTGGTGGTTTTTGGTGATTCTGACTCATTTTTGATTTTATTTTGCATTTTTATCAAAACTTTTGTCGTGGTATTACGAATACTCCAGCAGATTTTTTCGAACGTGCGTGACACGTGGACAGTGACACGAGTTGACCGTGGGACCGATCACCTCCCTCCGGGCAAGCACAGAGATTGACACGGTGATTTTTATACAGTTTCGGGTCCCAGTGGGGGCCCTAGTCTTGTCGACACCCTCCGGACGCGAGTTGACCAGGGAGGTGCTCTTTTGGGGAGAGAGGTCTCCAAAGGAGTCTGTTGTTTGTATGTATGAAAAAAAAATGAATTGGATCCTCTCAAAAGAGATAAAGGGGGTATATATAGGACCCAAAACATGCAAAAGACCAAAAAGTACTAGCTACGGCCATTGGATTAAGGGATGATGGCGTTATTCCACCGACCAAAGGACTAGGATGTTTGACAAGTGTCATCACTGGTTCCCGAGACGCTCCTCACGTCACCAACACATGACCCCACACGTACGGGATCGGCCACGGAAGACGTTTAGGACTCCTCCGGGAGCTCTCCGGCTCCCCGGTGACCCTCCGGGATTTACCTCAGTAAGCCTCCGAGATTTTCTCCGTGAGCTCTCCAGCTCCCCGGGTACCCTCTGGAATTATCTCTGGTAGGCCTCCAAGATTTTCCCCGGGAGCTCTCCAGCTCCTTGGTGACCCTCCTGGATTTTGTCCCCAGGAGACGTCTGAAACTTCCCCCAACATTTTTATATTTCTACAACTTGTATGTTCACTACTTTATACAATCTTCTAAAATAACAATCTATCGCACATATTTTGATCCGAGATTATATCTCACAGACCAAGTCAGGATGGCAGGTTCTCATTGAGAATCAAAACCCCAATAAACAAACATAAAAAGCTAATATAATTGATAGAAATGTTTACACTAACTACAACAAACTCAAATTAATACAAGTTTTATGCATTATTATAGTGAAGCATTTTCTTTTCTTTTATGTATTTTTCATTAAAGCTCTACACTTTGGTCATCTAAAATTTTTTAATTGTTGAAGGTAGTTGTATTTTAAGTTTTATTTTAACTTCTTAATTTATGATTTAATTTTATGAATTTGAATTTCATCTTTTAAACACCCCTATATTCATATAGATTGGTGTAATATGGATTCACACTCACTCACTTACCAGTAAAACAAATAGTCAAGGATTGAATACTGCACTGAATGGAAGAAAAAAATCCAATCATTGTCGATCTAAATCAGAAATTGAGCAATGCAATAGCTGTTTCCCATGATTTTTCTGGGGTCCTTTTTTTAAAAAGAAATATTTTTAGGCATTGGGCTAGTTGCTTTGAAATGCGCGTGTTTGCCGGCAAGAAGGCAAGAATGTTTTGACTTCGCTTCCAAAGGAGAATCGAAATGTGCGGAGTCGACGTGGTAGATCCACCTTCACTGGTTGAGAAACAATCTGGCAACCGTTGCTATATTGTTTGTGCTAAGTGCTATTATCTCCAATTTTTCTTATATGTTGTTTTTGTTCTAAATCAGATACAATCAACCCACTCAAAGTAATCATAGAATAGAGGTTTAAATATACTAAGAATAGTAGATGAAACTCTTTATTCAATATATATCTTTTCACAGTATATAATGTTTTATATAGATGGAACTCTAGGGGTAGTTTCGGTAATATCCACACGAAGATTGATGTTGTGTGTGTGTGTGTGTATATATATATATATATATATATATATATATATATATATATATATATATATATTTAAAAACTCCCTCGAAAAACCAGTAGGAAAAACAATTAGAGAAAAGAGTATATAACACACATATTATTTGCGTTGCACATGCTGCCTCATTAAAAGTGTTCAATCAACAAAATCCAATGAGAAAAAAATTTGATTAAGAGAAAAAAATACAACATTAATCTTCAATATCTAATTATCTTGATCTTCGGGATCTCAATAATTTTAAATACATCGACTAGTAAAATTATATAAAGAACTTCAGGGTCAAATCTAAGTGAAGACCTTCAGTGTTTAAAAACTTAGAGTTATTTCTTAACATTAGTTCCCCTTAAAAACAATAGTCTTCCCAGTTTACATATTACGATGTCATAGACATACTTTTCAAAAGTTGACGTAGGAAGAGACTCAGTGAACAAAATTTTCAAATTGTCACTGAATCTAGTTTTCCAGATACTTATCTGGCCACTAATCATGAGGATAAAAGATTTTGAAAACAATATTTTTGTTATATTACTTTTAACATATCTACTACTAATTTACACAATACAAACATCATTGTCCTCATATAGAACAGTAGGGGTAATTTCAATTACAATGTCACATAACTACCGGACGTGATGTATCAATTTTTTTAGCCATACACATTTACATGAGACTTCATATAATGCAATTATCTCTAGTGGTTTGTAGATATTGCCACTAATGTTACCTCCAAAAAATGGTTGTAACACCATAGATAAACACATGATGAATATGAGACTTGACATTGTGGGGATCAGATAAGTAACCAGTGTCCATATAGTCCATTAAAGTCATGTCTTGATTTTTATGGTAATATAAACCAAAATCTTTTGTACCTTGGAGGTACATGAGAAGATGCTTGACACCATTTTAGTGTCTTCTGTGAATGCATTGTATCTTGCTAACAAACTTACCACGAATGCAATATCAGGTCTAATGCAATTCATAATATATATCATTGCTCCTATAGCACTCAAAGAAGAAACTTCTAGTTCCAAAATTCTCATTATTTGGTCTCAATGAGTCTTTATCTGCTTCTAGGGATCTTACAACTATTGGTGTACTAAGAGGATGAGATTTATCCATATTAAATCTCTCTAGAATCTTTTTCAGGTAGATTGGCTGTTGAACAAATATTCCTTAAGGGAGATGTTCAATCTACAAACTGAGACAATATTTGATTTTACCCAAATCTTTTATTTTGAAATCTATCTTTAGGTATGAGTTTGTTTTCTCAATTTCCTTTGTGGTTCCAATAATATTTATGTCATTGATATATACCGAAATAATACAGAAGACATTCAACGACTTTTTTATGAACACACTAAGACAAGTATCATTATTAAAATATCTCTTCTTTAAGAGGAATTTACTTAGTCAGCTGTTCCACATTCTATCCAACTATTTTAGGCCGTATAGTGACCTTTTGTAATTCGATACTATTCATGCTATGATTTTCTTTCCCTTCCAAGTTAGGGATTTTGAGTCCTTCAGAGATTTTCATATAAATGTCAAAATCTAATGACCCATATAGATATGTGGTGACAATATCCATTAACTACATTTTTAAATTCATGTTTGCTACCAAAGATATTAAGTAGCGGAACATAAAAGATGTTTCCTCATAATCAATACTAAGTCTCTGCGTGAACACTTGGCTACCAATCTCACTTTATATTTCACCACCTCATTTTTCTCATTTCTTTTTCTTAAAAAGACCCATTTGTATTCTACACGGATAACATCTTGTGGCATTTGAACTACTGGTCCAAAAAATTTTCTTTTATTTAGCGAGTGTAGCTTAGTCTCAATTGCTCCTCTCCATTTACCCAATTTGAGCGCTTTTAGCACTCTGCTATAGCCTTTGGTTCTGGATCTAGATTTTCATTTGAGATAGTTTGAGTAATTGTAGAGACAAAATAGTTGTCAACAACTACAGTGTTTCTATTATATGTCTTTCATGTATCGACATAATTCGTGGATATCTTATTATTAATATCAACCAGCTTGTGTGATTTTCCAAAACAATAAAAAATCTGGTCGTTTCACAATCCCAACATTATGCTATGCATGTGCTAAGTTGTTGAGTTCTCATCTTCAGGGTAAAGCCTATTCAAGAGGTTTCTTACCTTCAGGGTAAGTCTCTTTACGAGATTTATGGAGTGATTAACTATCTTTATCAGACTTTTGTCTCTGCGAACATCTCCGTGGATTAAGATCTTTTGCACCTATAGATCTCCTTTACTTTTGGTGTAATGGAGCATCAATAGATTTACTATTTTTTCGAGTATTTCCACTATTTCAGGTGTATTTACTACATGTGTATGCAATTTACACTACTACATAAATGCAGTCCACTAACCCTATCTCCTAACGGTTATATGCAATCTGAGAGAAAACCGTTAGTGTACGAGGACCGCAATGGAGAAGAGATTTTGTACTAACGGTTATGGTCTGAGAAACCGTTAGTGAATAGCACGTCATTTGTACTATCGGTTAGTATTGTACGAACCGCAGAAGAGACGAAATTGTACTAACGGTTTGTCTTTTGTAATAGATAGTGAAATTACTGTATTTTTACTATCGGTTAGTACTGTATGAACCAATAGAATATAGGACATTGTACTAATGGTTTGTTTTATTCAACCGATAGTAAAATGACTCATATATACTAACGGTTGTGATTTTGAACCGTTAGTAAAATTGGACAGCTTATATAAAGTCTCCTATTCTTCTCTAACGGTTCTTAGTAGTGAACTGTTAGAAAAAAGTACTATTTTCTAACGGTTCTTAGTAGTAAACCGTTAAAATATAGTCATATTTTATAACAGTTCTTAGTAGTGAACCGTTAGGAAAAGGTACTCTTTTCTAACTGTTCTTAATAGTGAACCCTTAGAATATAGTCATCTTTTCTAACGGTTCTTAGTAGTGAACCGTTAGTAAAATTGCAAGTTTACTAACGGTTGTGGTTTTGAACCGTTAGTAAAATTGGATAGCTTATATAAAGTCTCATATTCTTCTCTAACGGTTCTTAGTAGTGAACCGTTAGAAAAAGGTACTATTTTCTAACGGTTCTTAGTAGTGAACCGTTATAATATAGTCATCTTTTCTAACGGTTCTTAGTAGTGAACCGTTAGTAAAATTGCAAGTTCACTAACGGTTGTGGTTTTGAACCGTTAGTAAAATTGGACAGCTTATATAAAGTCTCCTATTCACCCCGCTCTACCACGCCGCCTCCTCTTTCTTTCTCTCTCTCTCTCTCGGCTCTCTTCTCCAATCCTCCAAACCCTAGATCTAGGCCATTGACGGCTTAGATTGCACCGATGCCATAGCAATACGCGCCGCCACCGCAGCCGCCGACCATGTGGAGCCAGGTGCCGCCTCCGCAATCTGCCTACGGGCAAGCGCTGCCACCGCAGCCGTACTACGCTGTGGCGCCGACTGCCCCGGCGGCATCGGATGAGGTGAGGACATTGTGCATGGGAAACCTGCAGTACTGGATGGATGACAGCTACATCTACGGCTGCTTTGCAAGCACCAGAGAGGTATACGTCTCGATGCAAGTTTTGGTTATCGACCCGGGAAGCGGGGGAAACCTTCAGTTGATGAGGTACGCTAAATGTGAAATGTGACCTTTGCACCCTTTGAGCGAAATGTTTTTCTTCAATTGACTAGTACATCTCTTTCTGAGCTCCTCTTGTGTTTGGCCAACAGCATGAGCGCCCCTTCTATGGAGATGTTTTTGGAGTCCTACAGCAAAATGAACTAAACTATGATGTATAGTTAATTGGTTTCATTGTGTTATGTACTTCTTTTTTCCAAGCCAAGTTTCTAGAATGTGTAACCTGAACTGAAACTATTGGTTAACTGAATGTTGTACTATGTTATTTTAAGGAATAGTTGTTGACCGAAGCAAGCATTAGGGAGACTTGGAGGAGGAGGAGGAGGAGGAGGAGGAGGAAGAACAGATGGAAGAGGAAGACATGGAAGAAGACATTCAGTCTGTTGACACCATCTCAAGGTACTACCATAATTCTTTAACAACAGGACTCCATAATAAGAGGATTTGGTAGTAGTAAAATCTCATACTCAACCTTCAAAACACAAGTTCATGACTATCAAATTGCAAGTTCATTTAGGACTACTTTTCTTTCAATAAATTTTAAATTTTTTCTCTTAGCCTTGCATTTACTACAACTCCTAAATTAGAGTATCATTTCTTTTCCACACATAGAATCTATTAACAGTTCTTTAATCAAACCTGATCCGTTTGAGACCTAGTCTTAGTTTTCGCACTAGGCTCGCCCAGATTCTAATATGCGGAATAACGGGATCTTACTCGAAAATACCGAAACCCAAAGTAATTGCACAACTCTTTATTTCAAAGAGGGCTTTACACGTCGAACGTTAGGCACACTTGCCTACGTCGAAGGAACTATAAGTGTCTAAAACTCAAATAAGTTCTATGACTCTTCGATGATCTAAACTAGACCTATTACAAGGTATTTATAGTCCAATCGTATGAGTACGTATCAGACTTAGTAATCCTAAATGTATTAGACTCATATAACTAACTTAACTAATCCTAAACAGATAAGCTTAGTTATATATATAGGATTACAATTCCGAACAGGGAACGAATTCCTTTTCCTGGTCGCGAACCAATCCATGGTCGCGAAACCTTTCCGAACACGGTTAAGGTCGTGAATCCATATGCGATCAGGACTTGGTCGCGAATCCGTATGCGATCAGGACTTGGAGATCCTCCCGGATCATGACTCCCTTGTTGAGAAGGAGCCAACCCCCGTTGCGACCTCTCGACCAAACTGGAGATGTGGAAATTGGGCTTGTCCATCTTCTTTTGTGTACCACTTTGCCGCACGTGCTCGTTGATCTTTCCGACCGATTCGAAAAGTCTCCTTTGTGCCACTGCGGGTGGTAGTCACCTTCCTCTCCAGAATCACATCTTCACGTAAAGGTTCGCCTCGTTGATAGACCAAGTCTTCAACGGATGGTACTATGATATCTGGCTAATCATCCAACATTGAAGGCTCGAAGAGTTTGAGGTGGTCAACATTGACAACCGAGTAAATATCCATGTATGGAGGTAACTCAAGCTGATAAGCATTATTACCCACTTTCCGCAAAATCCGAAAAGGACCATAACGAATGGGTTTGAGCTTCTTACCTTCACCTTGAAGTCTCTCCTTACTCAAATGTAACCATACCATATCACCTTCTTGAAATTGCGCATCAACTTGGTGCCGATCATGTCGCGCCTTGTACTTGAGTTGAGCTTTCAGCAAGTTCTGTTCAACCTCACGATGGAGTCGTTGAATACCTTCCAGGAACTTTTGTGCTCGATCCTGAACAGATGCTTCCTTGCTGTTCTGTGCTGAGGTATGGATCACAAACTCCAGGTCAAATGGACTCTGTGGTAGATATCCTAAACAGACCTCAAACGGCGACTTTCCAGTGGAACCATGCACTGCTCGATTAAAAGCAAACTGTAGGTACGGTATGCTTTCATCCCAGGTCTTCAGGTGCTTCGAGTTATATCCTCTCAAGAGATGAACGACTGTGCGATTAACCACTTCGGTTTGACCATTAGTTTGCGGATGAAAAGCAGTACTCCTCTTTAGCTTGGTGTCCATCATCGTCCAGAGCGATCGCCAAAAGTGACTAAGGAACCGGGTATCGCGATCAGACACAATAGAAGTCGGCAGTCCGAAGTGTGTCCAAACGTGTTGAAAGAATACCCGAGCTGCTTCTTCTCCCGTGATAGTCTTTCGACAAGGTATAAGAACAATCATTTTGGAGAACCGATCAACGACCACGAATAGATAGTCGTTGCCACATCGGGTCTTAGGCAATCACTAGTACAGAAATGCAGTCTACTAACCCCTATCTTCTATCAGTTATTAGCGAAACAGCACAAAACCGATAGAAAATGTGCCTCGCGGTCATAAAAGCCCGACGGATGTATTTTCCCTATCGGTTTCTAAGAAACTTACCGATAGAATAAATAGTATGATTTACTCTAGCGGTGATGAACATATTTGCCGTTAGAAGAGATGCATAAGTACTGACGGAAGAATGTTGTGCGCCGATAGGACTGGTCGACTCCAACAACTAGACTTATTCTATCGCTACTGTATGAATATACCGACAGAGTATATTAAAAATTCCTATCGGCAATATGTAGTTCGCCGATAGAATAGTTGACCTTCTACAAATATTTTTATTCTATCGGCAATGGATTCTTTTACCGTTAGAATATATAGAAAATTTCTTAGAACTGTACGTCTTCTAATAATTTTATTCTATCGGTAATGAATGTTTATACCGGTAGAATATTGCAAAAAATATCTTAGAACTGTTGGCCTTCTACAACTAGTGATATTCTATCGGTAATGTACGTACACACCGATAGAGTATGTACAAAAATTCCTATCGGTAATATTAATTGTGCCGATAGAACCATTCGGCTTCTACAGATGTTTTTACTACTAACGGTATTCTGTTTTCTTACCGATAGAAAATATATAATTGTATAAATACACGGGTATGTCTCTTTCATTCTCACAGTTCATCTGGGGCTCGTAGTCCTAACCCGTAAGCTCCATGGACGGCCGGCGCACCTCTACAGGGGACCGCTGCACCTCCGCACCTCCATCGACGCCCTCTAGACGTCGGCATCCCAAGGAAGGTACGTAAAATTTCTGCAATATTGTTAGATTATTCTAATCCGATTATGGCAATAATTCTGCTTTTTTTGTATCCTTCATTTTGATGTGTCTTCTTTTCAATATGATTATGATCTGTTCAGGTCCTTGGATGATGCTCGTGAGGGGCAACGTATTTCACGGTTCTTCATCGCAGTACGCTGCCTACGTTGGCTTGTTGGCGAAAGAAATGGTGAAAATCACCGTCGAGAGCTGGAAGGACGTGAAGGGCGAGATCTTGGTTGGCTCGGTCGAGAAGATGCTTAAGCCCGGCGTGTTTCTCAAATCAGGACCTATAGAAAGCATCTTACATATTTTTGCATGCACCAGCTTGTGGCCAGATGCTTACCTGCTTGGAGAAGAAGAATTGTTGTTATTTGCACAGCCATTCTACACCATCACTACACAGAACAACATCTTGGAAGGTAGGTTCTTTTTGTTAATGGAGTTGAGTTGAGTTGAGTTGAGTTGATCGAGTTTGAGTCCGAGGAAATCGCCAATACGTACAAATGTATGTCGACGGCAGTTCCAGCTCCTCGGGCGTCTTCGAACTGAACTCCTATGGTTAAGTCCAATGTGGTTCAGACATTTGCTGTTTTGGATGAATGGATTTGTGATGTATCAGGTCTAACTTGTAGTCGGTAGTTGCATTGTGGCAACCTGCAAAGGTTCCCTTTTATGTAAAATGCATGTATGGGCCACTGGGTCCTCGTCGTGATCTGTTGTTAATTTCAGACGTGGCTTTTGTAATATACATCGAATGTGTGAATTGTTGTATTTGTATATTGTTGTATATTTGTGTATCATGTATTGCTAATTGGGACATGAACTTGAATGTGCAAGGAGCATTTGTGTATTTAATTGTATTGGTAGGTAGGTGTGTATTTGTACTGCTGTTTCAGACATGCACTTCAATTTGTGAACTGGCATGTGTATGTTTGTACCTGAATTTGTATTGGTGAACTGGCATGTGTATGTTTGTACCTGAATTTGTGAACTGGCATCTGTAATTTCTTTGGCAAGATGAAGTCCCAACTACCTATGAAAAGTATTTTTGTGTCTCCTAGTTAATCCACAAATTAGCATTTCTTGAAATATATTGCTTTATCTTCTAGTTAAGATCCGTTTGATATTACATTGATATGATTCCTTGAATGTGAGAAATGGCATGTGCATGTTTGTCCCAGTTTGGTAACAGTACCTCCTCTAACGGTAAGTACACATATTTACCGATAGGAAAACACATATATTTGTTCAGTCATGCATATTCTAACGGTAAATGCACATATTTACCGATAGAAAAATACATATATTTGCTCAGTCATGCATATTCTAACGGTAAATACACATATTTACCGATAGGAAGCACATATATTTGTTTAGTCATGCATATTCTAACGGTAAATGCACATATTTACCGATAGAAAAATACATATATTTGTTCAGTCATGCATATTCTAACGGTAAGTACACATATTTACCGATAGAAAAATACATATATTTGCTCAGTCATGCATAGTCTAACGGTAAATGCACATATTTACCGATACAAAAACTAATGCTCGAGTGTCATGCATCATCTAACGGTAAGTACACATATATACCGATAGAAAAACTCATGTGCGTGCTGTGTCATGCATGATCTAACGGTAAGTACACATATTTACCGATAGGAAAACACATATATTTGCTCAGTAATGTATATCCTCTAACGGTATGTGTGTGTTTGTACCGATAGAATATGTGAGCGGCAAATTACCTAAGTTAGTCTGACTGTTATTTCATGTATTTACCGTTAGAAAAATGTCCAATATAAGGAAAACCCCACTCGACCATTGCTGAGTTGCTCTTTAATTTGTTCTGTTGCACTCTGTGTCCCTCTGTTTGTGACGAAAGTTCCAGCTACACTGCTAGGGTGATCAGCGCAGGCTGGAGGGAAGTTGATTGCGCCCCTCTCTTTAAGGTATGCTTAATCGTCGACACTTATCTCTCTCTCCCTCTAGATCTCCCTTCCTCTCTACTTGCAAGCTAGCTGTATTGTGTAGTTCCAAGTTTGTAGCTCTAAGCTTGGGAGCTTGGTAGCTGGAAATGCGTCATGTTTTAGGAGCTAACTAGCTTGTATTGTGTAGTTAGCTAGGTTAATTAGTGTTAATTTCGTCAGGCTAGGGTTCAACACATGTATCTGTTGTAAGAGGCTGTACATGTACATATACATAACTTAATCGGACAGGTTTAATGCATGGCTTACTCGTTAAATTTTGTTAATTGTAGATGGATAGGAAATATTGGATGTATGGAATAAAACGTACTACTCTTGAATATTTGGATGGTGTGAATGAGTTTATTAAATTTGCTGAGCAACAAAAGGAGAGGAAGGGAGAGAAAAATATGCTCTGTCCTTGTACAGATTATATGAACTTGAAGAGGTTTAGCAACTCTGATCAAATTAAGAGTCATTTGATTCGTCGTGGTTTTAACGCGCGATACACCCGTTGGATATGGCATGGCGAAGATATTGAGGAAACAAGCACCACTACTACCAATCAGCACGACTCGGATGTGGATTGCAATAATATCGATGATCATCCCAATTTTGGTAATGTTCATTCCGATGTGCACGTAGATGATGATGATGACAATCTAGATGAGATGTTACGTGATGTAGAGGAAGATTACAACGAAAATGACTTCTGTGAATTTGAGAAACTGATTGCTGACTCTGAGAAGCCTCTGTTCCCTGGATGTGCAACATTTACAAAACTGTCTTCTGTGCTGAGATTATATAACTTGAAGGCAGGAAACGGTTGGAGTGATAAGAGTTTCACGGCACTATTAGATCTTCTAGCGGACATGCTTCCAGAGGGAAATGAGTTGCCAAGATCTACTTACCAAGCCAAAAAACTGTTGTGTCCGTTGGGAATGGAAATCGAAAGAATACACGCATGCCCAAATGATTGTGTGTTGTACCGTAACGAGTACTCCAGTTTGCATGTTTGTCCAAGATGCGGCGCATCGAGGTATACGCGTAGGGACCGGATTGACAGTGAACGTCACGAGGTAAGGAAAGGGCCCCCGGCAAAAACTGTGTGGTACTTGCCTGTGATACCTAGATTGAAGCGGCTGTTTGCAAATCCGAAAGTCGCGAAGCACTTGCATTGGCATGCTGAAGCCCGGAAACAAGACGGAAAACTGAGACACCCAGCTGATTCTATTCAATGGAGAAACATCAACAGAACATTTGCTGAGTTCGGCGGCGAACTTAGGAATGTAAGGTTCGGGCTGAGTACAGATGGTATGAACCCACATGGTAATATGAGCAGCCGGCACAGCACTTGGCCGGTTCTTTTATGCATCTACAATCTTCCTCCTTGGTTATGCATGAAGCGCAAGTACATCATGATGGCGTTACTAATCTCAGGACCCAGACAACCCGGAAATGATATTGACGTGTTTCTAGCGCCTTTAATCGAGGACTTACAGAAATTGTGGAGCGAGGGTGTGCAGGTGTGGGATGCATACAAGAAAGAGATTTCATCTTGCGGGCCCTGATATTTTGCACCATAAATGATTTTCCTGCCTACGGCAATTTGTCGGGGTATAGTACGAAAGGAGCCAAGGCTTTCCCTATTTGCCTAGATGAAACTGAGAGCATGTGGCTGCGAAACTGCCGGAAAACAGTGTACATGGGTCACCGCAGGTTTCTTCCGGTGCATCACACGTACCGTAAGAAGAGGAAATCATTTAACGGGAAGCCTGAGAAGGGATCAGCTCCAGTGTTTCTGACCGGTAAGGAGATTTACTCACGCGTGAACGATATCAAAGTTGAGTTCGGTAAGCATTCTAAACCTCGAGAAAAAAATGTTTGGAAGAAGAGATCGATTCTCTGGGATCTACCGTACTGGGAGCACTTACAAGTTCGACATTGCATTGACGTCATGCATGTAGAGAAAAATGTCTGTGACAGTTTGATTGGTTTGTTGTTGAACATTCCGGGAAAGACAAAGGATGATGTGAAAGCTCGTCGTGACATGGTGGAAATGGGGATAAGGACTGAGCTTGCACCTTTAGAGAATGGAAAGCGTACATACCTCCCCCGGCCTGCTACACGTTGTCGAAGAGCGAAAAAACAGAACTCTGTCGGTGCCTGCACGGTGTTAAAGTTCCATGTGGGTACTCCGCGAACTTGAAAAAACTTGTGTCTATGAAGGACCTAAGACTGGTTGGCATGAAGTCCCACGACTGTCATGTCTTGATGTCACAGATGCTTCCCATTGCTATCAGAGGCATTCTCCCAGTTAAAGTCAGAGAGACAATCACAAACCTATGTTATTTCTTCAACGCAATATCTTGCAAGGTAAGTACGTGCACTCGTACTATAAGTTCACTACCTCCATTTGTGGAGCTTAATTAGAAGATTTTTCTGATATGAATATTTGGCGCAACTGTGTCCTCGTAGGTAATTGATCCCGATGGACTGGACGCTTTGCAACGCGACGTGGTTGCAACTCTTTGTCAGCTCGAGATGTATTTCCCTCCATCCTTTTTTGATGTTATGGTCCATCTGATTGTTCACCTTATCAGAGAAATTAAGTTTTGTGGACCTGTGTGCCTGCGCTACATGTATCCATTTGAGAGATTTATGGGTGTATTGAAGGGATACGTAAGGACTCGTCGTCGACCCGAGGGGAGTATCATGGAAGGTTATGCCGCCGAGGAGGTGATTGAATTTTGCACAGATTATATGGCCGGGGTTGACCCAATTGGTGTTCCTAGGTCCCGACACGAGGGTAGGCTTGAGGGAATCGGAACGATTGGATTCAAAGCTATCGTCCCCGCTCGTGATGTGTACGCAAAATCACATTTTTGGGTCTTACAACACATGACGGAGGTCGAGCCATACATACACGAGCACAAGGTAATGTTACGGTCACAGAATCCTTCGAAGTCAGACGTTTGGGTAAGCAGAGAACATAACAGGAAATTTGCTGAGTGGATCCAAGAAAGAGTCACGCGAGCTGCCGAGGGCTCCGTAAGTGAAACTGTGACATGGTTGGCTAGAGGCCCAAGATTCACTGTAGGGACTTGGCAGGGGTACGACATCAATGGGTATTCATTTTACACAAGAGCTCAAGACGCCAAGAGTAGCACGCAATGTAGCGGAGTGACACTGTTTGCTATTTCCGAGGATGCCAGGTCAGTACGGGCGCTGAACTCATATTACGGTGTTATTGACGAAATATGGGAGCTCGATTACGGATTACTTAAGATTCCCCTGTTTCGATGCCAATGGGTCGAAATCCCTCGAGGTGTTCAAGTTGACAGTTACGGGTTTACTCTCGTCGATCTTGGTAGAATCGGACACCAAAACGATCCATTCATACTTGCAAAGCCAGCCACACAGGTATTCTACATCGTTGACCCGGCCAATCCAAACTTGCATGTTGTCCTCCACAGCAAGAGACGTATTGTTGGGGTCGAAGATGTTGTCGACGAAGAGGAGTATTACCAATTCGATGAAATACCTCCATTTTTAGAGGACATTCAATCTATCCGTACTGAAGATATCGACGAAACAACGTATCTGCGAGATGACCACGAAGAAGGATTATGGGTTGAGAACCATTGATGATTAATTTCTATTTCAGGGATAAATGCCAAGCAAACAGCCCACAAGTTCTGCAGCAAGGTGAGGAACTTATCATTAATACATCAGGCAGTATATTTTTCTTTAGAATTTAATGATAAGCTAATTCACAGCATTAATACATCTCAATTTTACTCCACAGCATGAGTTCTAACATGTACAGTACCTTTATCCTGTAAATATTTAATTCTTCCCTTCAAATAGCACTTGCAAAAAATCTCATCGCAGCCTCTTCAAATTAAGTTCAGCAAAAATCCCTTTTTTCTGACGGTATTTTGTTATTTATACCGATAGAGAAGGACATCTTCTCTCAGGCACTTCAAAACGTTTTCTATCGGTATTGTTCTATTTTACCGTTAGAATAAATTCGTTTGTCCCACGGTATTTGTTGTCTGACGGTTTTTTCTTGTTTTTACCTATAGAATAAGACTCTGCCGCTTTGAATTCTCAAACGTGTCGCCATGCGTCGCCTTGGAAACTCTATAAGTACCTCGCCATGCGTCGCGGTATTTTGTTGTCTTTCTAATTCTCGAACGGTTGGACTCCTCATCTTCTCTTTCACAATGGCAACCTCCATGGGATCGTCATCCACGGCCTCCCCGGTAAGAACTCTAAATCTCCTCGGTTTACCCCTGTATTGTTAATCCATGTTCAGTTCATTCTTGACCTGTTGATTTGCACAGGGAATGGTAGCCGTGGAAGACACTGCCAAAGTGAAGGCTGACCTGAGGGCCCTCCAGGAGGAGCACAAGCTCCTTACAGACAAGCACACTCAGCTACGGCTTGACCTTGACGATCTCTTCCAGCGCATTAAGCGCATGAAGACGGATGGTGACAATGCTAGGGCGAGGACGAGGCGTCTTCGCGAGGAGAAGAAAGCCGCGGATATGACCATCGCTGGCTGCGGTTTGACTATGAAGGATACCATAGCGAAGCTGAGGGAGGTCGCAGGCCTTCTTGACGTGGTAGTAGTTGATCCTAGGGACAACTTGTCGCTAGAGGAGTCCTGCGTCCTGGCTGCAAGTCTAACTGACTCTATTTTACATGCAGCCAGGGCTAAGACCACCCCTTGACCTAGCATTTTGGGTTTTATTTTTTTTTTGTAAGTGATAAAACAACAATGAATGAACAATTTCTTTTTATGTCAATTTTTCAATTTTCCGGCTATCTTCCCTCTTTCTTTAACATTCTGCAGCTTTCAACCACGGTCTGTTTGATGTTAAATTGTGTACCTTTTCATTACTCTGACGGTATTTTGTTGTTTTTACCGATAGAAAAAGGGCACACAAATCTCAAGCACTTAATCAAAAAAATTTTCTGGGGAAAATTGGGCTCACGGGATTTTTTTGTTTATACCGATAGAAAAGGGCGCCTTTTCATTACTCTGACGGTATTTTGTTGTTTTTACCGATAGAAAAAATGCACCCAATCTCAAGCACTTTAAAAAAATTTTCTGTGAAAAATTGGTCTCACGGGATTTTATTGTTTATACTGATAGAAAAATGCATCCACTAATTCAAATATTTTTCCGGGAAATTTACTTTTTCTATCGGTATTATTTTGTTGTTTCGATAGAAAATTACATAAGTCTATCGGTATCATTTTGTTATACCGATAGAAAAGTTCCTCCGCTACTTTATTACTCGTACACGACCCTTTAGTTTCCCTCCACTCGAACAGTTCCACCTTAGAGCACTGCGTCTCTTCGAGAACGAAGAAAACCCCAACCTCCGCCGTGAGCACTCACTTCCTCTCTCCCACACGACGATCGCCAGCTGGACACTGGTTCGTCACTGCCACCGGTTCTTATTTTCGTCCTTCGCCCGCCGCTGCTGCGTTCTACACCGCCTCTCCATCACCAGAACTGATCGCCGCCGTAAATACCCTAATTCGTCGTTCTATTTCCAGCATCTTCTTTATTTGATCCTAGTGTTTTGCACGTACTAATTCTTCGAGTTTTGCAATTACACTAGGGTTCCCTATTGTGTTGGCTTATGTACATTCCGTAGGCAATGTTGATTTTAATTAGGGTTTACATAATATGTTCCAGTGCTGTAATGAACCTGTTTTGAGATTTTAACTTCTCTATACTGCTGTATGTGTGATCAATTGTATCCAACTGCCATGTAATGTAGATTATATGTTGGAGGTGTTCTTACACATATTCTATCGGCAGTTCATGTGTTTACCGATAGAAAATTTTTCTGCACAAGTAGTAAAACTTAATTTGGATCTGGAAGGACATGAGCCATGCAATGTACTAGTTTGGTTGGGAATTTTTACTCACTTCGTATGAATATATGGCAATGTGGATGGGTCTTCGATGTATATGTTTCAAATGCCTATATACATGACTTTTCCCAACCTAATAGCTGTGAAGTCCTGATGACTCACATACAGGCTAGGCTAAAGATTATGCACAGTGGCACTTAGATGCTTGTGTGCATATTTACGTGTGAAATAATAATGCTGGCCCATGAATATTAGTGTAGCAAATCATCGAGAATGTTATGTGATGAAAGTGAATGGTGGCTTGTCAACAAAATTCCATATGTAGAGAACATTGTTATGTTCTATCGGTATCTCACGTGTTTGCCGATAGAAAAATTGTCTTGTGTGGAGGTAATTGTTATGGTCTATCGGCAGATCATGTGTTTACCGATAGAAAATATTTTTGAAGAGTTCAGTAAGTAATTTATGCATGTCTTTCTTTTTGTATTATTTTCCCTTTTGCCGCCCTAGTTAGTCTCCAGTCCTGGGCTGAGTTATGGAACTCCAAGGCGAATTAATTGCCATATATATGGTTTGTTGAAGGTTTTGTAGGGGAAGACATGTCGTCGTCTTCATCGGATGGTACTAGTGGTTCGACTAGGGCCAACCCCATCGTAACTACTGAAGATGGGGCTGTTACATCCCAGCACAAGAGGGTGGGGCGAGGCGCGACGACGTTGGGGCGTTTGGCCAAACGCACTGATCTTTCTTGTGAGTTCAACCAATTTGGGAGGCCGATTGGAAAGAATGCTGGGAGGTACGCGGCCTACGTTGGGCTGTTGGCGAAAGAAAGGGTGAAGATCACCGTCCAGAGCTGGAAGGACGTGACGGCGGACGAGAGGGATAGGTTGTGGGCGGAAGTGAAGTTTAAATGAACTGAAATCGCTGAACTCTTTCGTAATCACGTTCTCTTGGCTTATACTAAAGTTTAACTAACTCGTGATTAATTGTATGCATTTTTCGGAAACAGGCTAAGTGGAACATCCCCGATGATACACCTAGGACTGCCTGCTTGAAGGACATGAACGGAACATGGAAAACCTTTAAGAGCTGGCTCGTCAGTAACTTCCTAGCTGCGGGGAAATCTCCTTGCGAGAAGTACCCCTTCATATCGGAGGAGGTATGGGAGGAATTCACCAAGCAGAAGGGGACTGAGGAGTTCAAGGCCCTTAGCGAGAAGAATAGGGCGATCCAGAAGAGGAACGACCACCCGCATCGGCTCGGATCCCGGGGCTATGCGGGGAAGGAGGAACAGTGGAAGAAGGAAGACGAACAAAATCCTGTCATCGACACCCCTGAGTTGCCGCTCTCCGAGATCCGGGATGAGAGGTGCAAGCGATGGTGGAGGGGGTCCGTGTCGTCCACGGGGTCTGTGCAGTTCGCAACCCCTGGGGACGCCGACGTTGTGAGGCGAATGGTAAGCTGGCTAACCTCGTAAACTGTGTGCGTACAAGTGTATATAAGGCAATTTGTCTCACAAGGTACCTTCAAATGTAACAGATCTCTTTTGAGAAGGAGGCAGCGGAGGGATTGTTTACCCCGCAGAGGGAGAACGACATCCTCACCCGGGCTCTAGGAAATAAGGAGCATCCCGGGCGGACACGGGCCGTGGGAGCCATTATGTCGTGGAAGGCCGGTTTCGTAGATCCGGCTCCACCGAGGAAGAAGGCCCGCACCTGGAAGGAAAAGGAAGCTGACCTCTCCGATAAGATACGGGCTGAGGTACGGGAGGAGATACGGGCGGAGATGCGGGCTGAGATACGGGCTGAGGTACAGTCTGAGGTGCACACCGAGGTCGCACAAATGAGGGAAGAGTTTGCACGGTTGAGAGAAGCATTGCTGGCCAAGAGTGCAGATGCGGATCCCCAGGACGACGGTACCCCGCGGGGTCGGATAAGCAGTTGCGCTTCGAAGGTACTCGCGGATCCAGTAGATCTACTTGAGGTACTGCAAGCCTTCATCTGTGCACTTAAGTTGATGCAAGCCTTCATCTGTGCACTTAATTGTTACAAATTTGCAGGGGCCGGAGGGCTGCATCCTACAGAATCACGTAGGCGCCGGGCAGGAAGTGGTTGCACACGGCTTCGTATATCCGTCTGGGCCGGATGTCCGGGTCCACTGTGTACCTCTGCGGTTGGGTTTCGCAAAGGTACAGGTGGACATGGCCATGCCGGGCTACAACGATTCTCCGTTGCCAGTCCCAACAGAGGAACTGCAGACACTTGCTGAGGCAGTGGGCTCCTACGTACAGTGGCCCAAGAAGTGTCTTGTAATACAACCGGTAAATCCTACACATTTTAGATTACATCCTACTCAGTACACTCAACTTGCATAATCTAACATACGTGCTCATTAATTGAAGTGGCCTGCCGCGGGGCTACCAGGGGACTGCGCCCCCAGCTCGGGGCATGAGGGCCGATCTCGTGCGAATCTGGACACATCAAAGACGGCCTCGACCCCACCCAGTGCATCCACGCCTCCACCTCGGAAGAAAGCCGCCATCACCTCGCCCTTGCCTTCGAAGGTACGCGCTCAGTCCCCGGCAAAAGGCAAGGGCGGCAAAGGCAAGGGCAAAGGGCGACAGGGACTGCCGCGGACGTTCACGAACGCTCTCCCACTCCTGTCGGAGGCATCTTTGCGGAAATTGGATCGATCAACCAGAGACCTCCACGACTGGTACCTACATCGAGCTCGGCGCAGCCTGAACTTCTTAGTTCCCTACAGGCCTGGGCAGTTCCACCGTGAGCCCGGGACTATATCCGTGGCACACGAGGATCTGTTCGACCTCTACAATTGGCGGGAGCTCGATATGTCCATCATACGAACTGGAGTCCTGTGAGTTTGCTGATGCTATGTATTGCTGTTTTCTAACTCTGTTTGCTAACTCTGCATTAATGTTGCAGTTCATTTGAATACTGAGTAACTTTCTGTGAAATTAATATTAATCTCGTCCTTCGCATGCAGGTGCATGTACAGGCTAGCATCGGAGGCTGCGTGTGACAAGGTGGGTTTCCTCGACCCAGAGAAAATAAGCCTCACGATGCTAGAGCAGGACGCCGCGCACGCTGAGCAGTACATATCCAGCGCGCTGATGGCGCAGCAGGACAGGGACTTCATTCTGGTGCCGTACCACCAAAGGTTAGTGCATTTCGTACTAATTTAACTCCATCTTGTATGTTACACCTGAGATGTACTTTGAGCTAGCGGTCCTCTTTTACGTACAATGCAGGGGCCACTGGATCCTCATCGTGATCTGTCCGCCGAGGAACGAGGTGTACTACCTCGATTCGATGCGTGACAGATTATCGATGGAATATGTTCTCAAGGGGAATATGGAGGCGTAAGTAACTTATATGTTTGATTTATATTTTGACCTCACTAGCTAATGATAATACATTAACTGGCAATACTAACTGAAATGCAGGGCTTTTGATAAATATGTGTCCGCTGGAGGGAGGCATGCCGCACCGCAGGGCTCCGTACTAGCTTGGAAAGAATATGAGGTACTCACGAGACTTTTTGTTTATGCTTAATTAGTTTATGGAAACAATATATAGCTAACATGTCTTCGCATATGCAATTATCTCAATGCCATCAGCAGCCGCAATCGTGGGAATGCGGGTTTTATGTGCTACGCTACATGTACGACCTAGTGCAGACAAACTTTTCCTGATTCCCCCAGGTAAGCATCGATAGCTAACTCAAATTTCAAAAATGGGTGTCACGTTCTAAATTAGGATCGAAGTTAGTTACTCAGTATGCACACATGCTTGCAGATCGCCATGTCGAAAGACCAATATGAAAATGCAAAGATTATATATCTTCGACAAATCTGGGCACAATATGTCATGGAGGAAGTAGCGCCCAACCATCCAGCATGACAATTTTCTCCTTTTTGTGTACTCTGCATAGACTGTTCATATACATGTGAATAAATATATATATATGTGAATAAATGTCCACATTGGATTGCAATCTGTATTTGTCCATACATATGTGAATAAATGTGAATAACTGCCTAATGTGTCAATTTGTTCTGTGAATTTACCTTGCATCTGTACTGTATTGTGTATCCAATCTATACTGTATTGCATCTGTACTGTATATGTGAATGTACTGTATTGTGAATGCAAATAAAGTACTGTATATGTGAATGCTCTATCGGTAAATTCATGAACAACCGAGAGACTACTGTTCTTTTTTCTATCGGTACAATCAAAATTAACCGTTAGAAGAGTGTGACCTTTCCTGCCGGTGAACTCATACATATTCGATAGAGTACTAAGCTTTTTTCTGTCAGTAATCTTGTAGTTAACCGTTAGAATAGTGGTACTTTTCAATCCGCTATTGACGAGTTTTCTATCGGTAAACTTGTAAGATGCCGATAGAATAGTATGATTTTTCCTATCGGTAAACTTATAATTAGCCGTTAGAATAGTGGTACTTTTCCAACCGCTGACGACGAGTTTTCTATCGGTACACTCCAAATATACCGATAGAATATTATGCTTTTTTCTGTCGATAAACTTGTAATTAACCGTTAGAATAGTGTACTTTTCCAACCGCTAACGACGAGTTTTCTATCGGTACACTCCTAATATGCCGATAGAATATTATGATTTTTTCTGTCGGTAATCTTGTAATTAACCGTTAGAATAATGGTACTTTCCCTGCCGCTGGACGTAAGACTACGACGGGTTTTCTATCGGTAGATTCATAATATGCCGATAGAATAGTGAACTTCTTCTGTCGGTTATTTACCGATAGAAAATGTCCAGTCTTGTTCTATCGTGTCTATCTCTATCGGTACAAAAACCGATAGTAGAAGGGTGTTTTTTACCGATAGAAGACTGCATTTCTGTACTAGTGAATCCTCCCAAGAAATCCATGGATATGCTCTCCCATGGTCATGATGGAACTGGCAAAGGAGTGTACAAACCTAATTTTCGGTTTGCCGGTTTCGAGATGCTGCAGAGACCGCAGCCTCGAACAAACCTAGCCACATCTTGCTGCATACGCGGCCAGAACACATGTCGGTGAAGATTTTGCAACGTCTTTGTAACCCCAAAGTGACCAGCTACCTTCGATGTGTGCGCTTCTCGCATCCATCGAGTTCGAGGTGCTCCACGAGGTATACAAAGTAAATTGCCCTTGTACAAGAGTCCTTCTCGACGAACGAACTCTGTAGGGTTCCCTGTTTCGACCTCAGTCAGTGCTGTTTGAAAATCAGAGTCTTCACTGTACATGGTGACATAGTCATCATGACATGATGGCTCGATCTGCATGAACGCTGATAAACAGAGGGTTGTAACTGGTGGTCGCGACAACATATTCGCCAATTTGTTGTGTACGCCCTTCTTGTACTTAATCACCAGAGTAAACTGCTGCAGATACGACATCCACTTCATGTGCCGAGCTTGCTGTAGCTTGGACTGAGTTTGCAAATATTGCAATGGTTGATGGTCGGTGTGGACAACCGTCTCTTTCCCCAAGAGATAACACCGCCAATGTTTCACGGCCTGATGCAGTGCGCATAACTCCTTATCATAAGTCGGGTAGTTCTTCTGAGCTCCCTGGAATAACTCGGAGTGATATGCCACTGGTCGACCTTCTTGCATGAGCACTACGCCCATCGCATACCCTGAGGCATCGGTTTCCAGCTCGAACGGTTTCTGGAGATTCGGCAAAGCTAACACAGGCGCCTCGCTGATCTTCCTTTTCAGCAAGAGAAACGTATCCTCATGTTTCCCTGTCCACTCGAACTTCTGATCGATCCTGGTTAATGCATGCAATGGAGAAGCCACAATCGAGAAGTGTCGGATGAACTTCCGAAGGTATTGGCATGCTCCCACAAAACTACGCATATCCGTAACTGTTCGCGGTCGCGGCCATTCGCGAATCACTTTGACCTTGTCCAGGTCGATTTGCAACGTACCGTTGCCGATTATGAATCCGAGGTAAAGTAGAGTTTGCTGACCGAACTCGCACTTCTTACGGTTGAGGCGAAGTCGATGTTGCCAAAACTGTTCGAACACCTTTTCGACATGAATGAGGTGCTCATCCCACGAACGACTATAAACCAATATGTCGTCGAGATACACGATCACAAAGTCATCGATGAACGGTCTCAATACGTCATTCATAAGACGCATGAAAGTTGCCGGGGCATTGCAGAAACCAAACGGCATGACCAGCCATTCGAACAGACCTTGCCGTGTTTTGAACGCGGTCTTCCATGTATCCTCCTCTCGGATGCTGACTTGATGATATCCTGACTTAAGATCCAATTTGGAGAAGATAACAGCATGCTTCAATTGGTCTAGCAGGTCATCAATACGAGGAAGGGGGTACCGGTTCTTGATGGTGATCTTGTTCAGTGCTCGATAGTCGATGCACATACGCCAAGTCCCATCTTTCTTTGGTACTAACACCACAGGAGATCCACAAGGTAAACTACTCGGTTGAATGACACCATTGTTCAGCAACTCACCAAGTTGTCTCTTGATCTCTTCATTCTCCAATATTGAGTTGCGATACATACTCAGATTGGGCAGTGTCGCATCGGACACAAGCTGAATTTCGTGCTCGACTGGACGTTTCGGCGGACGACCCTGGGTAGTCTCGAACAGATCACTGTATTTCTCCAGTAGTCCCAACAAACGACCAGAATCCTCTCGGCACGCCAGTGACAATGCTGGTCGAGTACCCTCACCTTGATCAATGGGTCGAATCATGACAAGCACATACTTGTGACATGCATTAACAATTCGTTTGGCTTGATTTGCGGTAATCAAGTTCGAAGTGTTGACGTGGATGTCTCTACTGATCACTAACTTAACTCCGTCTTTGGTGAGGTCGTACTCTTGCGCTCGCCGATGGAAGTGAGCGTCTCGATCATACAGATACGGACTCCCAAAGATCACCTGACAGATATCGATAGGGACAACATCGCATTCCACCTCATCGATATATCGTGCAGAGATCGCAAACTTCAACACACACTGACTCGTAATCTGTTGGTGCACGTCGGATGTAAACCAACCCAGCGGATATGGTCGCGGGTGTGTGGTTGTCTTCAAACCAAGTCGCCGAACCAGTCCAGCGAAGACCAGATTCTTCTGACTTCCTGGATCGAATATTGCTGCGATCACTTCGTGCTTCACCTGGATGTTGATGGTGAACAAGTCCTCCGTTGGGTGATGGTCGTTCGGTGGATTGGAACCCTTCTCCTTCGGCATTGCCATCAGAGACAAGGTCGTATCCGCCTCATTAACCGAATTCACTCGGACAACTTCTTCGTCGGGTGAAGTCGCAGTAGCCGTGGCTGTTCTTTTCCCTGGTCCGTTTTCTTTGGTTGAAGTTCAGGATGAAGCTTGTAACATTTGTCCTTGGTATGCCCCGCGACTTGACAATGTTCGCAAAAGGCACCCGTGCCCAATTTTGAAGCATTCTTCTTCGGACTCGGCTTTTTCTTTGTCGAGGTTGCACTTTCCTTCGTGCTTTTGTCGCTGCGGGATTTGTTCTTCTTCTCGATCGCCATAGCAGTTGTGCTCGCGGTCGCAATGTCTTGGACACCGAACAGACTTAGCTCAGTACTGATCGATTTCTGGAGTCCAGATGTGTACTTCCGAAATACCTAAGGGGCGGATAGTGAGATGCCAATGACCATTGCTTGTCGCCGAAACTCTGTCGTATAGTCTTGGACGGTCTGGTCGCGCCGTTGGTATAATCTGTGCCAACGCTCCCATCTCTCCTCAAGGTAACCCATCGGATAGAATTCTTGTCGCAGAAGTCGTTTGAATTGACCCCACGCAAGGTCGTTAGCTTCACCACTGGCGACAAGGGCCTTCCACCATGTCTTGGCGTGGTCCTTCATCTTCAAAGGTGCAAATTTGACCTTTTGAGCGCTACTGAACCCTTTAAGGTCAAAGTAGGTCTCAAGTTGGTCGATCCAAGAATCCAGTTTCTTGGCATCGATCACCCCATCATATATGGGTATATCAATCTTAGCGTCGACTTTAAAAGATCCGACAGCTAAGGAGGTGTTGGCGAGGTCATCGGTCTTGTGGTCGCCTTCGTCTCCATCTTCGTCTGCCCTGCGCAAGTCTTCACCAGTCTTCTCACCCATAACCTTCCCTACTTCAGGAGGTACAATCATGGCCTGCTGCTTAATCCAAGCAAACACGGTTTTCATGTCGGTGGAGAGCTTAGCCACTTTTTCGGTTAGGTTAGCTTGAACGGAGGTATCGTCAGACATTGTCGGAGACGTGGCTGTAGGAACCGTCAATTGATCGCCTGGAATTTCGCCGGAAGTTTTGTAACCCTGGCGAGTCTTCACCATCCACAGGATAGGAAAGTCGCTCTGATACCAACTTGATCCGTTTGAGACCTAGTCTTGGTTTTCGCACTAGGCTCGCCCAGATTCTAATATGCGGAATAACGAGATCTTACTCAGAAATACCGAAATCCAAAGTAATTGCACAACTCTTTATTTCAAAGAGGGCTTTACACGTCGAACGTTAGGCACACTTGCCTACGTCGAAGGAACTATAAGTGTCTAAAACTCAAATAACACTAGTACAGAATTGCAGTCTTCTATCGGTAAAAAACACCCTTCTACTATCGGTTTTTGTACCGATAGAGATAGACACGATAGAACAAGACTGGACATTTTCTATCGGTAAATAACCGACAGAAGAAGTTCACTATTCTATCGGCATATTATGAATCTACCGATAGAAAACCCGTCGTAGTCTTACGTCCAGCGGCAGGAAAAGTACCACTATTCTAACGGTTAATTACAAGTTTACCGACAGAAAAAAAGCATAATATTCTATCGGTATATTTGGAGTGTACCGATAGAAAACTCGTCGTCAGCTGTTGGAAAAGTACCACTATTCTAACGGCTAATTATAAGTTTACCGATAGGAAAAATCATAATATTCTATCGGCATCTTACAAGTTGACCGATAGAAAACTCGGCGCTAGCGGTTTGAAAAGTACCACTATTCTAACGGTTAACTACAAGATTACCGACAGAAAAAATCATACTATTCTATCGGCATATTAGGAGTGTACCGATAGAAAACTCGTCGTCAGCGGTTGGAAAAGTACCACTATTCTAACGGTTAATTACAATATTACCGACAGAAAAAAGCTTAGTACTCTATCGGATATGTATGAGTTCACCGGCAGGAAAGGTCACACTCTTCTAACAGTTAATTTTGATTGTACCGATAGAAAAAAGTACAGTAGTCTCTCGGTTGTTGATGAATTTACCGATAGAGCATTCACATATACAGTACTTTATTTGCATTCACAATACAGTACATTCACATATACAGTACAGATGCAATACAGTATAGATTGGATACACAATACAGTACAGATGCAAGGTAAATTCACAGAACAAATTGACACATTAGGCAGTTATTCACATTTATTCACATGTATGGACAAATACAGATTGCAATCCAATGTGGACATTTATTCACATATATATATTTATTCACATGTATATGAACAGTCTATGCAGAGTACACCAAAAGGAGAAAATTGTCATGCTGAATGGTTGGGCGCTACTTCCTACATGACATATTGTGCCCAGATTTGTCGAAGATATATAATCTTTGCATTTTCATATTGGTCTTTCGACATGGCGATCTGCAAGCATGTGTGCATACTGATTAACTAACTTCGATCCTAATTTAGAACGTGACATCCATTTTTGAAATTTGAGTTAGCTATCGATGCTTACCTGGGGGAATCGGGAAAAGTTTGTCCGCACTAGGTCGTACATGTAGCGCAGCACATAAAACCCGCATTCCCACGATTGCGGCTGCTGATGGCACTGAGATAATTGCGGCTGCTGATGGCACTGAGACTAACTAGGGCGGCAAAAGGGAAAATAATACAAAAAGAAAGACATGCATAAATTACTTACTGAACTCTTCAGAAATATTTTTCTATCGGTAAACACATGAGCTGCCGATAGACCATAACAATTACCTCCACACAAGACAATTTTTCTATCGGCAAACACGTGAGATACCGATAGAACATAACAATGTTCTCTACATATGGAATTTTGTTGACAAGCCACCATTCACTGTCATCACATAACATTCTCGATGATTTGCTACACTAATATTCATGGGCCAGCATTATTATTTCACACGTAAATATGCACACAAGCATCTAAGTGCCACTGCGCATAATCTTTAGCCTAGCCTGTATGTGAGTCATCAGGACTTCACAGCTATTAGGTTGGGAAAAGTCATGTATATAGGCATTTGAAACATATACATCGAAGACCCATCCACATTGCCATATATTCATACGAAGTGAGTACAAATTCCCAACCAAACTAGTACATTGCATGGCTCATGTCCTTCCAGATCCAAATTAAGTTTTACTACTTGTGCAGAAAAATTTTCTATCGGTAAACACATGAGCTGCCGATAGAATGTGTAAGAACACCTCCAACATATAATCTGCATTACATGGCAGTTGGATACAATTGATCACACATACAGCAGTATAGAGAAGTTAAAATCTCAAAACAGGTTCATTACAGCACTGGAACATATTATGTAAACCCTAATTAAAATCAACATTGCCTGCGGAATGTACATAAGCCAACACAATAGGGAACCCTAGTGTAATTGCAAAACTCGAAGAATTAGTACGTGCAAAACACTAGGATCAAATAAAGAAGATGCTGGAAATAGAACGACGAATTAGGGTATTTACGGCGGCGATCAGTTCTGGTGATGGAGAGGCGGTGTAGAACGCAGCAGCGGCGGGCGAAGGACGAAAATAAGAACCGGTGGCAGTGACGAACCAGTGTCCAGCCGGCGATCGTCGTGTGGGAGAGAGGAAGTGAGTGGTCACGGCGGAGGTTGGGGTTTTCTTCGCTCTCGAAGAGACACAGTGCTCTAAGGTGGAACTGTTCGAGTGGAGGGAAACTAAAGGGCCGTGTACGAGTAATAAAGTAGCGGATGAACTTTTCTATCGGTATAAAAAAATGATACCGATAGACTTATGTAATTTTCTATCAAAACAACAAAATAATACCGATAGAAAAAGTAAATTTCCCGGAAAAATATTCGAATTAGTGCATGCATTTTTCTATCGGTATAAACAATAAAATCCCGTGAGACCAATTTTCCACAGAAAATTTTTTAAAGTGCTTGAGATTGAGTGCCATTTTTCTATCGGTAAAAACAACAAAATACCGTGAGAGTAATGAAAAGGTAAACAATTTAACATCAAACAGACCGTGGTTGAAAGCTGCAGAATGTTAAAGAAAGAGGGAAGATAGCCGGAAAATTGGAAAATTGACATAAAAAGAAATTGTTCATTCATTGTTGTTTTATCACTTACAAAAAAAAATAAAACCCAAATTGCTAGGTCAAGGGGTGGTCTTAGCCCTGGCTGCATGTAGAATAGAGTCAGTTAGACTTGCAGCCAGGACGCAGGACTCCTCTAGCGACAAGTTGTCCCTAGGATCAACTACTACCGCGTCAAGAAGGCCTGCGACCTCCCTCAGCTTCGCTATGGTATCCTTCATAGTCAAACCGCAGTCAGCGATGGTCATATCCGCGGCTTTCTTCTCCTCGCGAAGACGCCTCGTCCTCGCCCTAGCATTGTCACCATCCGTCTTCATGCGCTTAATGCGCTGGAAGAGATCGTCAAGGTCAAGCCGTAGCTGAGTGTGCTTGTCTGTAAGGAGCTTGTGCTCCTCCTGGAGGGCCCTCAGGTCAGCCTTCACTTTGGCAGTGTCTTCGACGGCTACCATTCCCTGTGCAAATCAACAGGTCAAGAATGAACTGAACATGGATTAACAATACAGGGGTAAACCGAGGAGATTTAGAGTTCTTACCGGGGAGGCCGTGGATGACGATCCCATGGAGGTTGCCATTGTGAAAGAGAAGATGAGGAGTCGAACCTTTCGAGAATTAGAAAAACAACAAAATACCGCGACGCATGGCGAGGTACTTATAGAGTTTCCAAGGCGACGCATGGCGACACGTTCAAGAATTCAAAACTGCAGAGTCTTCTTCTATCGGTAAAAACAGGAAAAAACCGTCAGACAACAAATACCGTGGGACAAACGAATTTATTCTAACGGTAAAACAGAACAATACCGATAGAAAACGTTTTCAAGTGCCTGAGAGAAGATGTCATTCTCTATCGGTATAAATAACAAAATACCGTCAGAAAAAAGTGATTTTTGCTGAACTTAATTTGAAGAGGCTGCGATGAGATTTTTGCAAGTGCTATTTGAAGGGAAGAATTAAGTATTTACAGGATAAAGGTACTGTACATGTTAGAACTCATGCTGTGGAGTAAAATTGAGATGTATTAATGCTGTGAACTAGCTTATCATTAAATTCTAAAGAAAAATGTACTGCCTGATGTATTAATGATAAGTTCCTCACCTTGCTGCAGAACTTGTGGGCTGTTTGCTTGGCATTTATCCCTGAAATAGAAATTAATCATCAATGGTTCTCAACCCATAATCCTTCTTCGTGGTCATCTCGCAGATACGTTGTTTCGTCGACATCTTCAGTACGGATAGATTGAATGTCCTCTAAAAATGGAGGTATTTCATCGAATTGGTTATACTCCTCTTCGTCGACAACATCTTCGACCCCAACAATACGTCTCTTGCTGTGGAGGACAACATGCAAGTTTGGATTGGCCGGGTCAACGATGTAGAATACCTGTGTGGCTTGCTTTGCAAGTATGAATGGATCGTCTTGGTGTCCGGCTCTACCAAGATCGATGAGAGTAAACCCGTAACTGTCAACTTGAACACCTCGAGAGATTTCGACCCATTGGCATCGAAACAGGGGAATCTTAAGTAATCTGTAATCGAGCTCCCATATTTCGTCAATAACACCGTAATATGAGTTCAGCGCCCTTACTGACCTGGCATCCTCGGAAATAGCAAACAGTGTCACTCCGCTACATTGCGTGCTACTCTTGGCGTCTTGAGCTCTTGTGTAAAATGAATACCCATTGATGTCGTACCCCTGCCAAGTCCCTACAGTGAATCTTGGGCCTCTAGCCAACCATGTCATAGTTTCACTTACGGAGCCCTCGGCAGCTCGCGTGACTCTTTCTTGGATCCACTCAGCAAATTTCCTGTTATGTTCTCTGCTTACCCAAACGTCTGACTTTGAAGGATTCTGTGACCGTAACATTACCTTGTGCTCGTGTATGTATGGCTCGACCTCCGTCATGTGTTGTAAGACCCAAAAATGTGATTTTGCGTACACATCACGAGCGGGGACGATAGCTTTGAATCCAATCGTTCCAATTCCCTCAAGCCTACCCTCGTGTCGGGACCTAGGAACACCAATTGGGTCAACCCCGGCCATATAATCTGTGCAAAATTCAATCACCTCCTCGGCGGCATAACCTTCCATGATACTCCCCTCGGGTCGACGACGAGTCCTTACGTATCCCTTCAATACACCCATAAATCTCTCAAATGGATACATGTAGCGCAGGCACACAGGTCCACAAAACTTAATTTCTCTGATAAGGTGAACAATCAGATGGACCATAACATCAAAAAAGGATGGAGGGAAATACATCTCGAGCTGACAAAGAGTTGCAACCACGTCGCGTTGCAAAGCGTCCAGTCCATCGGGATCAATTACCTACGAGGACACAGTTGCGCCAAATATTCATATCAGAAAAATCTTCTAATTAAGCTCCACAAATGGAGGTAGTGAACTTATAGTACGAGTGCACGTACTTACCTTGCAAGATATTGCGTTGAAGAAATAACATAGGTTTGTGATTGTCTCTCTGACTTTAACTGGGAGAATGCCTCTGATAGCAATGGGAAGCATCTGTGACATCAAGACATGACAGTCGTGGGACTTCATGCCAACCAGTCTTAGGTCCTTCATAGACACAAGTTTTTTCAAGTTCGCGGAGTACCCACATGGAACTTTAACACCGTGTAGGCACCGACAGAGTTCTGTTTTTTCGCTCTTCGACAACGTGTAGCAGGCCGGGGGGAGGTATGTACGCTTTCCATTCTCTAAAGGTGCAAGCTCAGTCCTTATCCCCATTTCCACCATGTCACGACGAGTTTTCACACCATCCTTTGTCTTTCCCGGAATGTTCAACAACAAACCAATCAAACTGTCACAGACATTTTTCTCTACATGCATGACGTCAATGCAATGTCGAACTTGTAAGTACTCCCAGTACGGTAGATCCCAGAGAATCGATCTCTTCTTCCAAACATTTTTTTCTCGAGGTTTAGAATGCTTACCGAACTCAACTTTGATGTCGTTCACACGTGAGTAAATCTCCTTACCGATCAGAAACACTGGAGCTGATCCCTTCTCAGGCTTCCCGTTAAATGATTTCCTCTTCTTACGGTACGTGTGATGCACCGGAAGAAACCTGCGGTGACCCATGTACATTGTTTTCCGGCAGTTTCGCAGCCACATGCTCTCAGTTTCATCTAGGCAAATAGGGCAATCCTTGGCTCCTTTCGTACTATACCCCGACAAATTGCCGTAGGCAGGAAAATCATTTATGGTGCAAAATATCAGGGCCCGCAAGATGAAATTCTCTTTCTTGTATGCATCCCACACCTGCACACCCTCGCTCCACAATTTCTGTAAGTCCTCGATTAAAGGCGCTAGAAACACGTCAATATCATTTCCAGGTTGTCTGGGTCCTGAGATTAGTAACGCCATCATGATGTACTTGCGCTTCATGCATAACCAAGGAGGAAGATTGTAGATACATAAAAGAACCGGCCAAGTGCTGTGCCGGCTGCTCATATTACCATGTGGGTTCATACCATCTGTACTCAGCCCGAACCTTACATTCCTAAGTTCGCCGCCGAACTCAGCAAATGTTCTGTTGATGTTTCTTCTTTGAATAGAATCAGCTGGGTGTCTCAGTTTTCCGTCTTGTTTCCGGGCTTCAGCATGCCAACGCAAGTGCTTCGCGACTTTCGGATTTGCAAACAGCCGCTTCAATCTAGGTATCACAGGCAAGTACCACACAGTTTTTGCCGGGGGCCCTTTCCTTACCTCGTGACGTTCACTGTCAATCCGGTCCCTACGCGTATACCTCGATGCGCCGCATCTTGGACAAACATGCAAACTGGAGTACTCGTTACGGTACAACACACAATCATTTGGGCATGCGTGTATTCTTTCGATTTCCATTCCCAACGGACACAACAGTTTTTTGGCTTGGTAAGTAGATCTTGGCAACTCATTTCCCTCTGGAAGCATGTCCGCTAGAAGATCTAATAGTGCCGTGAAACTCTTATCACTCCAACCGTTTCCTGCCTTCAAGTTATATAATCTCAGCACAGAAGACAGTTTTGTAAATGTTGCACATCCAGGGAACAGAGGCTTCTCAGA
This sequence comes from Pharus latifolius, assembly GCA_019359835.1. Lineage (NCBI taxonomy): Eukaryota > Viridiplantae > Streptophyta > Magnoliopsida > Poales > Poaceae > Pharus > Pharus latifolius. The sequence continues at coordinate 8,950,657 of CM033320.1, forward strand.
GTCAGCAATCAGTTTCTCAAATTCACAGAAGTCATTTTCGCTGTAATCTTCCTCTACATCACGTAACATCTCATCTAGATTGTCATCATCATCATCTACGTGCACATCGGAATGAACATTACCAAAATTGGGATGATCATCGATATTATTGCAATCCACATCCGAGTCGTGCTGATTGGTAGTAGTGGTGCTTGTTTCCTCAAGATCTTCGCCATGCCATATCCAACGGGTGTATCACGCGTTAAAACCACAACGAATCAAATGACTCTTAATTTGATCAGAGTTGCTAAACCTCTTCAAGTTCATACAATCTGTACAAGGACAGAGCATATTTTTCTCTCCCTTCCTCTCCTTTTGTTGCTCAGCAAATTTAATAAACTCATTGACACCATCCAAATATTCAAGAGTAGTACGTTTTATTCCATACATCCAATATTTCCTGTCCATCTACAATTAACAAAATTTAACGAGTAAGCCATGCATGAAACCTGCCCGATTAAGTTATGTATATGTACATGTACAGCCTCTTACAACAGATATATGTGTTGAACCCTAGCCTGACGAAATTAACACTAATTAACCTAGCTAACTACACAATACAAGCTAGTTAGCTCCTAAAACATGACGCATTTCCAGCTACCAAGCTCCCAAGCTTAGAGCTACAAACTTGGAACTACACAATACAGCTAGCTTGCAAGTAGAGAGGAAGGGAGATCTAGAGGGAGAGAGAGATAAGTGTCGACGATTAAGCATACCTTAAAGAGAGGGGCGCAATCAACTTCCCTCCAGCCTGCGCTGATCACCCTAGCAGTGTAGCTGGAACTTTTGTCACAAACAGAGGGACACAGAGTGCAACAGAACAAATTAAAGAGCAGCTCAGCAATGGTCGAGTGGGGTTTTCCTTATAATGGACATTTTTCTAACGGTAAATACATGAAATAACCGTCAGACTAACTTAGTTAATTTGCCGCTCACATATTCTATCGGTAAAAACACACACCTACCGTTAGAGAATATACATTACTGAGCAAATTTATGTGTTTTCCTATCGGTAAATATGTCTACTTACCGTTAGATCATGCATGACACAGCACGCACATGAGTTTTTCTATCGGTATATATGTGTACTTACCGTTAGATGATGCATGACTGAACAAATATATGTATTTTTCTATCGGTAAATATGTGTACTTACCGTTAGAATATGCATGACTGAACAAATATATGTATTTTTCTATCGGTAAATATGTGTACTTACCGTTAGAGGAGGTACTGTTACCAAACTGGGACAAACATGCACATGCCATTTCTCACATTCAAGGAATCATATCATTGTAACATCAAACAGATCTTACATCAAACAGATCTTAACTAGAAAATAAAGCAATATATTAAATGCTAATTTGTGGATTAACTAGGAGACACAAAAATACTTTTCGTTGGTAGTTGGGACTTCATCTTGCCAAAGAAATTACAGATGCCAGTTCACAAATTCAGGTACAAACATACACATGCCAGTTCACCAATACAAATTCAGGTACAAACATAAACATGCCAGTTCACAAATTGAAGTGCATGTCTGAAACAGCAGTACAAATACACACCTACCTACCAATACAATTAAATACACAAATGCTCCCTGCACATTCAAGTTCATGTCCCAATTAGCAATACATGATACACAAATATACAACAATATACAAATACAACAATTCACACATTCGATGTATATTACAAAAGCCACGTTTGAAATTAACAACAGATCACGACGAGGACCCAGTGGCCCATACATGCATTTTACATAAAAGGGAACCTTTGCAGGTTGCCACAATGCAACTACCGACTACAAGTTAGACCTGATACATCACAAATCCATTCATCCAAAACAGCAAATGTCTGAACCACATTGGACTTAACCATAGGAGTTCAGTTCGAAGACGCCCGAGGAGCTGGAACTGCCGTCGACATACATTTGTACGTATTGGTGATTTCCTCGGACCCAAACTCGATCAACTCAACTCAACTCAACTCAACTCAACGATATTAACAAAAAGAACCTACCTTCCAAGATGTTGTTCTGTGTAGTGATGGTGTAGAATGGCTGTGCAAATAACAACAATTCTTCTTCTCCAAGCAGGTAAGCATCTGGCCACAAGCTGGTGCATGCAAAAACATGTAAGATGCTTTCTATAGGTCCTGATTTGAGAAACACGCTGGGCTTAAGCATCTTCTCGACCGAGCCAACCAAGATCTCGCCCTTCACGTCCTTCCAGCTCTCGACGGTGATCTTCACCATTTCTTTCGCCAACAAGCCAACGTAGGCAGCGTGCTGCGATGAAGAACCGTGAAATACGTTGCCCCTCACGAGCATCATCCAAGGACCTGAACAGATCATAATCATATTGAAAAGAAGACACATCAAAATGAAGGATACAAAAAAAGCAGAATTATTGCCATAATCGGATTAGAATAATCTAACAATATTGCAGAAATTTTACGTACCTTCCTTGGGATGCCGACGTCTAGAGGGCGTCGATGGAGGTGCGGAGGTGCAGCGGTCCCCTGTAGAGGTGCGCCGGCCGTCCATGGAGCTTACGGGTTAGGACTCCGAGCCCCAGATGAACTGTGAGAATGAAAGAGACATACCCGTGTATTTATACAATTTTATATTTTCTATCGGTAAGAAAACAGAATACCGTTAGTAATAAAAACATCTGTAGAATGCGAATGGTTCTATCGGCACAATAAATATTACCGATAGGAATTTTTGTACATACTCTATCGGTATGTACGTACATTACCGACAGAATATAACTAGTTTTAGAAGGCCAACAGTTCTAAGATATTTTGTGCAATATTCTACCGGTATAAACATTCATTACCGATAGAATAAAACTATTAGAAGACGAACAGTCCTAAGCAATTTTCTATATATTCTAACGGTAAAAGAATCCATTACCGATAGAATAAAAATATTTGTAGAAGGTCAACTATTCTATCGGCGAACTACATATTGCCGATAGGAATTTTTAATATACTCTGTCGGTATATTCATACAGTAGCGATAGAATAAGTCTAGTTGTTGAAGTCGACCAGTCCTATCGGCGCACAACATTCTTCTGTCAGTACTTATGCATCTCTTCTAACGGAAAATATGTTCATCACCGCTAGAGTAAATCATCCTATTTATTCTATCGGTAAGTTTCTTAGAAACCGATAGGGAAAATACATCCGTCGGGATTTTATGACCGCGAGGCACATTTTCTATCGGTTTTGTGCTGTTTCGCTAATAACCGATAGAAGATAGGGGTTAGTAGACTGCATTTCTGTACTAGTGTAAGTTCTATGACTCTTCGATGATCTAAACTAGACCTATTACAAGGTATTTATAGTCCAATCGTATGAGTACGTATCAGACTTAGTAATCCTAAACGTATTAGACTCATATAACTAACTTAACTAATCCTAAACAGATAAGCTTAGTTATATATATAGGATTACAATTCCGAACAGGGAACGAATTCCTTTTCCTGGTCGCGAACCAATCCATGGTCGCGAAACCTTTCCGAACACGGTTAAGGTCGTGAATCCATATGCGATCAGGACTTGGTCGCGAATCCGTATGCGATCAGGACTTGGAGATCCTCCCGGATCAAAACCTCATTCATGATTTATTACTTGCAGATTATACTTACATCCATGAAGAGGTGTGATACAAGTATGCACTCATTATCATCATAATTATTCCCGAGGGTCACAATTAAGAGAAGTACAACTTGTTGTAAAGAGCTTAAACCCAAAGCAAGACAGAGGGAGTGTATGCAACGTATGACAGCTATATGATTGTGTAAATTTACTTCAAATAAAATGCCAAATAAGTGTTTAATTGAAGAATCTAGAAAATGATTGTCTTATGACCAATTGGCCACAATTAACTTGCTGTTTAAACATATTCTAACGGTTTAACCTTTCTTGATCACTTTTGATACAAACTACTGTACGTCTTACAATATGTACCTATTGTAATGGTTCACTACTAAGAACCGTTAGAATATAGTCATTTATTCTAAGATACCTATTCTAACAGTTCTTAGTAGTAAACAGTTAGAATAGGTCATCTTTTCTATCGGTTCACTACTAAGAACCGTTAGAAAAGAATACCTTTTTCTAATAGTTCTTATTAGTGAACCGTTAGAACAAAGTATTCTTTTCTATCGGTTCTTATTAGTGAACCGTTAGAAAAGAATACTTTTTTCTAACAGTTCACTAATAAAAACCGATAAAAAAAGAATTCTTTTCTAACTGTTTAAAACCGTTAGAAAAAAGTTGGTTTTGTTCAATCGTGCCGATCACTATCGGTATAAGAACCGTTAGTAGAGATATGTTTTGAACCGTTAGAAGAAAACATTTTTGTAGTAGTGTTAATCACTCCTTTATAATCAATGAAAGCATCTGCCAAATTATTTACTAAATTTTGCAAATTAATTATCTTCTGAACTTCCAGTCCAGCTTCATTAGTGTGTGGATCAAAATATTGAAGATATTTTTTATCCCATGAAATTTTGTGATATTTCAAATTTGGGCTTTTATCCCCCTAATGCCGGGAATTGATCTCCATCAAATATACAATCAGCGTACTGAACTGTAAAAAGATTTCCTATCATGAGCTCAAGATATTTAATAATTGACAGAGTTTCATATCCAACATATATGTGTCCCTAACTTCTAGTGGGACCCATATAAGTATGCTGGGTGGAGATATCGGCACGTATACAACACATCCTAATATCCGCAGATGGGAAATACTTGTTTCTTTTCCCATGCACTAGTTACAAAGGGGAATAATCATGATATGTACTAGACTGGACTTGTATTACTGCAACGGTATGTAAAACTGCATGACTCTAATTGTTGACGGGTAATTTTGAATTATGCAATAAAGACCTAACAAAATGGGTAATTCTTCCCTTATTTTTGAATGAGAAAGTCTCGTGATTAATTTGCCTTTTATACAGACATCATAAATAAACTCTTTAGGAGTAGAGAAGTTCTTTAATTTGCATATTATGGTTAGTAGAATTACTCATAATTCGGAGCTCAAAATGACCCAATTGCTCATACCATAATTTGAAGGAATTTGGGTCTTTAGTTTTTAAACTCGTTACAACAAATTTTTCATTTGGGAAAATATGAGAATAGCATAATATATGTAAATCAAAAGATGTTCAATATGAACACAAATTTAATGACAAAACATATGACATAGACCAAAGATATATATGAATCAATAATGCATAATTGTTCCACATAAAATGATTAATGTTCGATAGGAATACAAAATTTAGGGGTGTGTGAAATCTACATGTTTGGCATGAGTAAATATGGTTAAATGAGATCATTCAGGATATCCATAATCCAATGGGTCATCATCATCATATTTTATTTTGGATTCTTGTTTGCTTCAGACAAATCTGCATAATTTGACTCACGGGTCTCCTGACCCTTTTTATCTTTCAGCATCTTTTGAGAAATTTTAGCCAAGTGTTCTAGTGTGTGATATCTGCGGGATCAAAGAATCTCATGTTCACATCGATAATAAATTCACTTCTAATTATTGGTTTTCTAACTTGGCTCTTTGACTTGGGATTTTTTGTTTGCCATTATGCTTGTCATGGCCTTTTATTGATCAAAGCGATCCTTCAGATATTGCCATAATGCCATGGAATCATTTTTAGTGAGATATATATTTTTCAAAATTCTTGTTTAGGTGGTATTGGAGGAAAAGTATGTCCTTTTCCTTTTAGGCATTGGTGCACCAAAACCATGAACGATTGTCTCACTGAGATTACTTTAGACCAAATGGATTTCGACATCAAGATCTCATTTGAACTAATTATAGCCATCAAGGGCAAACTAGACAAATTCTCTCTTTGTGATGTCAAACATATTCCCTACAATATTTTATACCATGCTAAAGTAATAAATTTACAGTGGGTAAATTTATTTAATCATGGAACAGGGATGCATACATCATAAATAGATGAATAGTAATCAAGGAAAAATTTTCAAATAGTAGACAAATTTCTACAAATTTCCTATATTTTTTCTAATTTTTTGAATCAAAAACATACTAGAAATAATTTTCATAATTTCAGTAATTGCAGAAATAGAAAATTGGATTTTGTAAATCAATTATCCAATATATTAAATGCCAGGGACATAAATGGAGTGAACAAAACTTTGGGGGAGCATAACATAAAATTCTAGAGGTAGAAGCCGCTCAATACAATTTTTGGAAAATTCAAGGATGAATTGTAAAATTGCCAGCCAAGGTGGATGTTACCACAAATTCCTAAAAATCCAAGGTTAAAAGGCATAATGCCCGGTCAAATTGATTTTTCTCGTAAAATCAAGAATACTAGAGGGCCTTTTTGCCTAAACCCTAAACCTAGTTGCAACAAAGGCGACACTGCGTCTATATTGCTAGTATATAGTAATTAAATTAATTAAACTTTTTTTTTGGCCGCAGTGGGGTTTCGGGCCATGGTAGCGGCACACGATGACTGCTGTAGATCGTGGCACACGAAGGTGCACAATGGCTGTCATGGTTAGCGGTGGTGTGCGAAGGCGCACGATGACAACCTCGGTCCGCGGCGTCATCGCTTTGAGCATCATACTCCTCAGAAGACGTATAGGCGATGTCACTTTAGGCGACACACGGTAATAATGGTGTCAATTCGAGCGGCGGGATTTCGGACGGCGCTCGATGGTGTGGCAGCGCTGTAACACTCCAAAAACAGAGCCAAAATATTTTGTTTTTCAGAAACCAGGCTCTGAAAATTTCAAACCTATTCAGCCTCTCAAAAGTCTAAATTCACCGTCTTTATTCGGAATTCAAATCTGTTAAATCGAACACCTCCTTTCAATACCACAATTCAAAGTTGTCTTCTGCTGTCAGTCCAAATTCAACACTAGGCTCCAGTTATTCAACTTCTATTCTATTTTCAGAAAAACACTATTGACTTTTACCCTAATTATCTTGGTTTCATAACTCAATTCAGCAGAAACCCTAATTTGTTCAAATTCCCGAGTTATTTCATTTTGATTCTCTCAAAAACCCTAACCTACTGGAATGCCCAAATTGAATTTCAGTTTATCAGAACTCCAAATTCTTGTTTGCCCTATTTCAGTTTTGCCTAAATCACTAAATTACCTCGTTTACACTATTTTTCATTTTCTCGAAATTTCTTCCGTTACAATGTGGTCCTCCTTCCCTCTTCATTCCATTACAATTATGTCCTATCTTCTCCTCAAATGATACACACAAATACCATACAAACACTCTCACTCACCAGTTACTCTAGTTGTACGCAGCAAAGCACACACATACTCACACTTATACACCTATACGCACACAAATACACAAGCCTGTACTCCCATCACCTCACTCTCTTTACATCACACATACACACGGTTCACTGGACAAAATATAGACACACACATACACTCCTCCCCTTCACACTCACTGCAAACACACTAACACACAGTTCTCACACTCACTATCCTCTCTCCTAATTTCCTCCAGCATGCACACACATAAACACAACAGCTTCTTCTCCTCCCAGCCACCTGCACAGTGCAACAAACTCAAATCCTTATCTTTTGCTGTTGTTTTCTTCTCTCCTCAGCCACTGTCATTTCACTGCAAAAGGACTTCTCTTCCTCAAGCGTTACAATGACAGCAGCAGCAGCAGCCACCAGACCATGTCATTCATTACCCCCCTCTTACAACTCAGTTCCATCGCCAGCCAGTAGTAGAAATAGCCATGGAGTAGCAGCAAATTAACAGCAAAGTCTTCTTCTCCGGCTCTCCTCCATCTTCTTCTTCTTCCTCCTCAACCTCTCACTCAATGCAACAATGATAGCAAGCAAGCAACAGAAACTCCAACCCTTTCTAGCAGCAAGGTGAGCTCACTTCTCATCTCATTGCTTGTGATTGCTAGAAATCGAGTCCTAGTTCACCTCCTTCTTCCTCTTCTCGATCTGTCGCCAAAGGAGCTAGCTCTTGCCGCCAACTCAACTCCAGCCACCACAGACTTGGTTTTCTTACCCAATCTCTTCCTTTACATCCCACATGCCCCACAAAGCAATCAATTGAGTTCCCTCGCCGCCGTTCACCATTATTTCACATTTTTCCTCTCCCAGCCGCCGTGCCCTATTCCCATCGTCGAACCTATCCCCAGCCGCTAGCTCCAGCCGAGCTAGTAGGATGAAATATTCCTCTCAACCGTAGAAGCAAACTCCTCCTCAACTAATCCACGAATTCGCCATCATTTGGCAAAGCTAGCATTGCTCTGTACCACGACGTCGCCCCGCCGTCGCCGGACCACTCCGGCTGTTCACCGTTACAACCGACCGCACCGTAGGCATCCCCTAGTCCCTCTCTGGGCTCATGGTTTCTCCGCCGTGCACCATCGCCGGCGCCACCATTCTTCAATCACCCTCGATTACACAACCCAGGGACCTAGGTGAGCCTCCCCGAGGCATCCCCTTGCCATTCCCTCAACCGTGCCGACCCAGCAACGGTGAGGTACCCATTTTACCCCGGCGTTTCTGGTCTTCGATCAGTTGCCGCTGGCCAGGCCACTCACCCCATCACCTATAGAATAGATAGAGGAGACTTCCAAACACCACAGATGCTGACGCCGAAGCCCTGAGCATAAATTCGCCGTGCATATGTGCGTTTGGCCGCCTCCCAGCGTAACACCACCGTGCCAATCGGCCAACTCCGGCCAAGATAGTCTCCGTCGCAGTGTCTACCAAATCATTCTCACCTAGGCGTTTGCATTTCACGCGCTAACGCTGCATAAAACCCTCTGGAGCACGCCAGATCGCTGCTGTTTTCACGCGCAAATCAGTGCCCAGTGTCGCGCCAGTGCCATGTCGTGGCCATGCCGCTACAACGCCATTTTGCTATCTCCAGCTGCCATCGTCGACGCCGTCTTCTCCCTCAAGCACGCCAAGCCAAAGCACACTTGGTGACGTGATCGCTGCCTAAGACCAGTCACTGGAGCACCATCACCGCCATTCAGTGCCATCCTGACATTATCAGTCTGTGCCCTGCGCGCACACCACACGTGGCAAACTGCGCCAGAGCGCGCCCTCAGCATGCCAGCTCGCATGCAGATGTTGGCAATGGCTAACATTCAGTTTATTTGACTATGTACGTGCGCGCAAGCAAAGGCGTACACGTCCACGTATGTCTGTAAACTTTTTTAACAATTGCTGTCCAAAGTCTGTTCATGAAAATCCTTATCCTACGTCGAACAAGTCAAACGTCGTCTGTCAATGGCAGAACGTCGCATCGTCCTCGTCTAAGCTAAGATTCGAACTAGCAAACATGGTACGGTTGTCAATCGAACGCTCGCTAAGATGCATCGACCTGTCTGATAACCCTAAACCGCAACCTAACTGTGTCAAGCCATGTCCTAGCTATTCCAAGGCGCGTCCCGCCTACATCAAACCCAATCCTGGTTATGTTGAACCACGCAACAGCACGTTCTACAAATGTTGACCAACTGGCATACCTCCGGTAGTACATTTCCGTAAATAAAAGCCGAAATCGCGAAACCGCTAAGCACGTGTGCGTACGTCATCGAAATGCACTCGTGTGCACCTCATCTATAACCTCGCCATGTCTACGTAAATCGTGTACGTCGTTCGGCCGCGCTTTAGCAAAACCCTAGCCATACCCAGTCGTCCGTCGACGCTTCAGTCTTTAGCGCTTAACCACATAAACCCCACTCAAAGCCTTGATCACATTTGAGAGTCACCTTGGTTGTGCCTGTTCACGCCCAACGCCTTCACTTTGACAGGCATCCCCTAAAGAACACCTTGTCACCCAACAACTTATATCCTCGTCCTAAAAACGTCCCAGTTGTGTCCACATGAATATCTCCCAGTTGTGTCCACATGAATATCTCTCAACATGACAGATGTGTCCATCACTATCACGCGCATGTGTGCAGGAAGGCTGAACATGTCCGAGCCCTCCGACTTATTATCCGTCATTCACTTGCCATCCATTAAACCAACTCATATATTTATCGATCTCTTATTGTGCTCCCTGAACCTGATCAGGCTCAAACCTAACCCTAATCTTGACCTAGGCACCACCTACATGAGTCCATCGAATGCACGTCAAGCATGCATGTCAGTCTTGGCAAAGTGCAAACATCATTCATCATGCCCAAAACTAACATCGTCTGTCCGCATCCCACGGACCTAGACAGAGTTGACATTAACTCATATCCAAATCGAACCGACCCGAAACCCTAGAAACTATAAACCCTAAAATCCAGTTTAATCTCCGACTAAACTATTTCATGCATATGACTTAGTCATGCATGATACCCTCAAACAACCCTTAGCTCCGCAGTACCATGGCCAGACACTGCCACACTCTTACATGTCGAATTCGATCAGTTTATTGAGTCTACGTGTCAATCCAAATCAGAACAATACCCTCGTACTTCGTATTTGACCCCTCACAAAATCCTAAAACCACCATTCCGAAGATTGTACGACATCTCCCAAGCTATTATTCTATCTGATCACTCTCGTACTCCTGCATCCGACATGACATACATCATCAATCATGCATCTATATGTATGTATATGAGTTTTTTTTACTGTTAACCCGCATTTTAAAAATAATTACAGAACTAACCCACAGTTGTAATAATTTACAGAAATGGCCTGCCACATCAACTTGTCGAGTTCTTGGAGCTCGACAAGCTACAAGTCGCACGGCCACCTTCTTGTCGTGGTCGGAGACAACGACCAGAGGCTTGTCGTGTCTCTCGACCACGACAAGACCTTCGCAGTGCTTGTCGAGCCTCTTGACCATGACAAGCAGTTGTCGAGCCCCTCGACCACGACTAGGCGCCTTTTACTTGTCGTGCTGTGAAGACTCGATAAGTTAAAAATTTTATTACGGGAGCGGGGATTCAAACCCGAGCCACGTGCTTTGCAAGCGAGAACTCCCACCAGCTGGGCTAAGAAACTTATTTGCTATATGACCAGTACACATTTTAATATTGTGCAGCTTGTCGAGTTTCCAGAACTCGACAAGCTGCTGCTGGTCCTCTGCTTTATTTTCTTGGTCCCCTGCTGAACTCACTCACACACAGTTATTTCTTTGAAGCAGCAGCAGCAACACACACATACACACACTTCTTTATTTCTTTCCACCCTAGATCTAACAAAATCCGTCCGATAAATTTATTTGGTGTAGAAGAGAAAGTTGTAGAGAATTGCGAGTTCTTCGAAAAGAGGTAATTTTTTTCGAAATGCATTTAAGATTCTGTTAATTATGTTGCTAATGACGTGATTAGGGTTTATATTTATGTTTATGTGTATACAAGAGTAGGTATTATGTTTTTAGGAATATGTTTAGGAAATATGTGCATCTGTATGTATGTTTGTAAAATAGATTTTTTTAAATGTATGTGTGTATGTTTGGAAATGTATGTGTATATGTTTGAAAATAGGGGTTTATAAATGTATGTGTGTGTGTTTGAAAAATAGATTTTAGAAATATATGTGTGTATGTTTGGAAAAATAGGGTTTTTAAATGTATATTTGTATGTTTGGAAAATAGGTTTTTGAAATGTATGTGTGTATGTTTAGAAATATATGTGTGTATGTTTGGAAAAATAGGGTTTTTAAATATATGATTGTATGTTTGGAAAATAGGTTTTTGAAATGTATGTGTGTATGTTTAGAAATATATGTTTGGAAAAATAGGGTTTTTAAATATATGTTTGTATGTTTGGAAAATAGGTTTTTGAAATGTATGTGTGTATGTTTAGAAATATATGTGTGTGTATGTTTGGAAAATATGTTTTTGAAATGTATGTGTGTATGTTTAGAAATATATGTTTGGAAAAATAGGGTTTTTAAATATATGTTTATGTTTGGAAAAATAGGTTTTTGAAATGTATGTGTGTATGTTTAGAAATATATGTGTGTATGTTTGGAAAATATGTTTTTGAAATGTATGTGTGTATGTTTAGAAATATATGTGTGTATGTTTGGAAAAATAGGGTTTTTAAATATATGTTTGTATGTTTAGAAATATATGTGTGTATGTTTGGAAAAATAGGGTTTTTAAATATATGTGTGTATGCTTAGAAATATATGTGTGTATGTTTGGAAAAATAGGGTTTTTAAATATATGTGTGTATGTTTGGAAAAATAGGGTTTTTAAATATATGTTTGTATGTTTAGAAATATATGTGTGTGTGTTTGGAAAAATAGGGTTTTTAAATATATCTGTGTATGTTTGGAAAATAGGTTTTTGAAATGTATGTGTGTATGTTTACAAATATATGTGTGTATGTTTGGAAAATATGTTTTTGAGATGTATGTGTGTATGTTTAAAAATATATGTGTGTATGTTTGAAAAAATAGGGTTTTATAAATGTATGTGTGTATGTTTGAAAAATAGGGTTTTTAAATGTATGTGTATTTCGTTTTAGAAACTATGTGCACACAATAGAAAATATAAAATTAGGTTATTTTTAATTGTGCACATGCATACTGTATGTCTAAAAATTAGGTTTTGGACATATATGTGTATGTATTTAGAAATTATGAAACTAGACTATTTTCAATTACATGCATGCATGCTCTATGTTTAGAAATTATGTTTTTTAAATGTATATGTGTATGGTTTTAGAAACTATGTGCAAGTGTGTATGTTTGTAGAAAATAAAAAATTAGGTTATTTTTAATTGTGCACATGCATACTCTATGTTTAAGAATTAGGTTTTGTAAAATATATATGTGTATGTATTTAGAAATTATGAAACTAGGTTATTTTCAATTACATGCATGTATGCATGCTCTATGTTTATAAATTATGTTTTTCAAATGTATATGTGTATGTATGGTTTTAGGAACTATGTGCATGTGTGTAATGGTGTCATGTTATTTACGCGTGAGATGAATGTGTGTAGGGACTGGAGAGTCCGAAAACGCATCAGCAGATACCGCCCCTGGAAAGAAATCGACAACGCCATCTCCCGCGGGAGATTCACGTGTATGCCTCAAACATTTCCTATATCTCATGTACACACTTATATTTGTTTATTTCTTTGCTTTATGTGCATCGCGTCACCTTTTGCAGACAAACACGTAGAGGAAAACACTTCGACAACTGGCAGATCAAGAATTCCAAATGGGTCGACGAGTGGGAGGACCACGCGGTGACGGATGTTGTTGTGGAGGAGTGGCCGTATGACCCTGGGATGTCCCAGGCCTATCTTCAGTGGTACGTGCCGCGCACCCGCACGCGACTCGCTCGTGCGCCCCCCCCCCTCGCCGACAGAACTATCACATCAAGACAGTCTTCGACTCGGCCTTGATGTTCATTTCCCAGGCCGGATACATCGCTCGGTACGTTCGTCTTCGCTGGATACTTATGCTGGTCTCTTATCTTATCTATTTTTCCATAGTTCCCATATGAGTTTCGCATGTGCAGGATGACTTAACGTTGGCCATCGACAGGCAGGCGGCAAACCTGTCGTCTGGCTTGGATAGAGGACCACACATCAAGGCGATGGCGCGTGCTGCCCTACATTCCATCCGTGTAGCAGCACAACGAATCTTCTTCTTCGACGTTACTTGTGGCCGAAAGACAGATGCATCAGTTCCGCACCGGAGAGGGGCCCGGCCGCCTAGCCCGATGTCAGCCCGGCCTAGCCTGGGTGGTGCTCGACAGAGCACTTCGTCAGCACGGCGCAGTTATCGTGACACATCGTCGACCTGGGGAGGTGACATACCAGGGACGTCCGCCGGCCCGTCTCGGTTTCATCGTTCCTCGTCAATGCACAGTGCTCGACGCAGAGATCTGCATATTGGGGGCCCGTCGAGACATCGCACTCCCGGTTCAGATGACTCTGACGATGAGGACGGCATCCGTCGTCAAGACAAGGACGACATCCGTCGTCAAGACAGGGACGATGCGAGTAGGGCATTGGCAGAGCGGCTTGAGGCTGACGAAAATTGGGGCCAGGCTCATATTGAGCAGGCTGTCCAGGGACAGAGACACTCAGTCCCTGGGGGGTCTACTTGGGAGAGTTGGGGGGAGCCCGCCCACCACCACATGGATGTGGATGACGATCGTGAGTACTGCGCTCCGCAGGGGCCGAGCATAGTTGGGTGGCACAACAGCGAGACAACGATGACTGGGTCTCGAGCATGTTAGGGTTGCACGACCCTCATGCACATCAGTACTACCAACCGGATCAGTTGGCGCCTAGCGAGCTCGAAGATCACCCTCCACTGACACAGCCATCTCAGGGTCATGCAGGTACTGAGCGGCATGGTCCTTCTACCGCGGCTGGGCGGCGATCACATGTGCCACTTGATCTGTACTCACCATCGCCTTTTCAGAGAGATAGACATGGGCATGGGCATAAGAGGGGTTGTCCGAACCCATAGCGAACATGTACTAACACTTTTATTTTCCAGTGTGTTACATTCAAAATGAATCATGCAGTTCACTAGATTTCTTATATATTTTTATTATATGTATATGCATACATAGATATATATACATACTTACATATATTTCTATAGATATATATACATATACATATACATATATATATGTGCGTGTGTATATATATATATATCTATACAGTATGTATGTATTTATGTATGTACAGTATGATGGGAAAAACTCCTAGCCCAGCTGGTGGGAACTCTCTTCTACCTCGTTGTCCATCTGGGTTCGAATCCCCACTGATCTTGATTTGGGTTCACAAGATATATTTTGATATTTTAGGGTTTGAGATAGATTAGGGTTGAACTGATCTTGTTACTGCCAAACATAAAAGTTTTCAGAAGTCAGATTCAATTCCATCTCTAACTCTCAGATCTATCAATCCTATTCTGTTTTAGCTAAATCTTGACCTAATCCAGATCAGATTATTCTTGGATTATGATCATGGGTATGTCAATACCTTAATCCAGAAAGTTGGCAGCCAAATCATATCATCTAAGTCTTTTTCACATATCAGTCCAAATTATATCGTAATTTAGTCCTTTATCTGATATCTAGAAACCCAAAAAGGCTAAAATCTTCAGATTAACTCCAAATTCAGAATTTCTTCAGCAAATCTTTTTCAAATGCTATTTGATACAATTTTTTCTTCTGTCCAGATTACAAAATCACATCTTCAAGGTTATAATTCGAAATCGACAAAACTCACATCTTATTTTACCCTAAAGTACCCTATTTTCAGTTTTTATCGAAAATCATCAAATCAAGTCATATTTTATCAAATCTCTTGTTAGATGAGTATAACGTATAAGTTTATATTCATTTGTGAAATCAGATTACAAATCAGTCCAGAATTCAATCATAAATTCTTGCAATCAAGTCCCTGGCTCGACCACCTTTACTGTACACCGCGCCCTTGTCGTGTTTTCCACATGCGACAAGTTTCCTCAGTTAGTCGTGGTCGAGACGTTCGACAAGGGCTTGTCGTGGTCGCGACACTCGACCAGGCCTTGTCGTGGTCGAGGGACACGACAAGCCTCTAGTCGTGCCTTCCGACCACGACAAGGAGGTCCCGTGCGACTTGTAACTTGTCGAGCTCCCAGAGTTCGACAAGCTGACGTGGCAGGTTATTTCTGTAAATTATTACAACTGTGGGTTAGTTTTGCAATTCTTTTTTAAATGTGGGTTATTAGTAAAAAAAACTCGTATGTATATGCATACTAATTATTTTTTGTTCATTGTATCCATGTCTTTATTATTGTTATCGAGAATTAGGCTGCAGAGGAGTCAAGTCCAAAGCCTCATCGTTTTGAATCTCTCAATTGACTGTAAGCACTACAAGTAAGACAAATCACTATTTTTTGATCATGTTGAATTCATATCTTACAAAAGTCTATGCATGTTGTTATGAAAAGTATAAATGTATGCATGTGAATGAACAATCATAAGTGCTAATAATAATATTACTTAGTTAGCAATGAACCACAAATCATTGCAGCCACCCAAGCAGGATGCCACCCTTGTTGGATATTTACCAAACAATAGTAGCATGAACAAGCAATTCAATAGAGTCAGCCCTCATTAGGAATCTCTGGAAAATCATGACTACTCCTAGAACAAAGGTTATGCAACTTTATTTGAAAAGTTTAAGTTTCTGACTCGAGTAGAATATAGAACTGACTCTGAAAGGAGATGGTATATAGTTTGTTTCTTATCAAAAACACCTAAGGACTAGACCCTTGTGTTATATTTCTATGTGGCATAATTCCGTAATGACCATAAGCATGGTATGAAATAAATCTAGACTAGTAGGTATGTGGAATAATACATGATACCTCTGTGGGTGGATTTTCTATAAGTGTATTTTTAGTCTTATGATAAGATGACATTGACCATTCAGCCACAGAAGACCTACAACTTTAAGTTTATTTGGTCTAATAAGATTAATCTAAGTTCAGCAAAATAAAAAAAGTCGCTTTATGGTTAGACTTAAGCAAAACCGATTGGTTAGGCCTGAGTAGAGTTGACGGGGGAGGGATGTGTGGTTTAGATGTTAGGCTTAAGACACATCAAGGTTGATTTGTCTTCATCCAAGTCCAATTCATCTTCGCCCAACTCCAGTCAAGCACAATTTGGATGCGTTTAACGATTGAAGCTCCGCCTAGTTTGACTATTCGTTTAGAGTTGAACTAGTAAAAAAATTGAAGAAAAATTGAGCCAAAGGGCATCATGACCTTGCCTATCAGGTCTATGGTTCGTTTGTCACTAATATGATTTTAGAACATTAGAAACTATTAGAAGTGATGCTTCTGCTGCGGGAACTCGTGAATGAACCACTGGACGTAACTGTCTGGTTGGGTTTGTTGAATTGAAAAGGAGGATAAGAAGCTGCCTTTTCCAAAGCATTTGTCCCCAGTTAAAGATAAAAGTGTGCTATTATTTCTCAACTAACTAATCAATGGTCACAGAAGCATTTTAGAAAAATATGATTATATTTTATTTTAGAAATGTAGAATGATTTTTATGTACAATTTATTTTCTAAAATAAGAAGTAAAAAGAATGGATATTATATATTTTCTTTATTTAAAACGTAGGGTTAAAATACACTCTATAAATGTTCATTAACTTATCAAACTTATTTACTAGTTAAAAAAACCCACCTCAGGACGATGTGACGGCGGCCACGTCAGGCATCGCCAGCAAAGGGTGACAAGAGTGATGTAGAGAGTGAAAAATGAAGCCTGGGTAATAGTGAGAAAAAAAAATGCCCTATGGATTATATACATATATTTATTGAGAATTTTTCTTAATAAATTCATGCGTCAACTAGAGTTAGTTTGGTGGTTAATATTAGATGCAACCTCTAAACAAAAACTTTTTTTGTGAGAATACACGAGTTTCAACAGTTGAATCATACAAATTCGTAAAATCACAACCATTAAAAGACTGTATGAAAGTTATGACCCAAAATCAACATTTATTTTGAATATTCTTATAAATAAAAAAAGTATATTGAATTACTAATATTGTGCCATGGAAACATATATCTACATATGCAGGCGGTAGTTGACTTATTAATTTGTGTGATTTGTCTATTAATTGTGCTTTGTTCAGCTCATAAGGAAGTGCAAGTGGATACATTATCCACGTGTGCCACCAAACCAATTATTTCAACTTTTTAACTTTCATGAAAAAAAAGATGTACTTAAAAAACTGAAATTCTAAAAAAAAATTTAAAAGAAATCTAACTTTCAGTAGGAATAGATATTTTCTTTTCTTTAAAATTTCTATGAAATTTCTACATGATACACATGTGATAGTATTATAGAACAGATAATGAATAATTTTATATAGTATGAAGTGGAAGATAACATCACCATATTTGGTGTTATCCATATTTGCACTTAGGCCCTTTTATTTTGGAGATCTCCTATGTGGAGATAAATCACACCAAGGTCATTTTTATTTTTAAAATAATAATTTAATAAAAAACTACGGTTGAAACCCGGAGAAAAAACCTGCAAAGAAACTCGGATTGGATACCAACTACAGCGGTCCAATGTATACAGTCAAGATTAAAATATAATTCAAGATAAAAAAAATTCTATCCCCTGTTTTTTTTAATAATAATTAATCTGAAGCGTCAAATTTGAATCGATGACCTGGAAGCATATGCAGTTTGACTGCTGTAACAGAACATACGGTTTCCACCGCATTCCGTAATTCGCCCTCTTCTCCGCCTCCCGGCCGCCCAACCAGAGACATCCATCCAGCCTTCTCAGAGCCGGCGGATGGCGGTGGCGGCGTCGGAGATCCCGGTGGAGTCGCTCCGCCGCTACCGCATCCTCTCCAGCAACCTCTACTTCGACGTCCCCAACTCCAAGGTTGTGACAACTCCTTTTTGTTTTGTTTCTAAAATATAGATGATATGTTTGTTCATTTGTAGTTGTAATTGTGCTTCTTTCTCGCAGGTTCTGGTGATCTACTCGCCGGCGTATGACATTTCGTTTAACGGAGTCGAGAAGCTGTGAGCTATCTATCTGTGTACATTTTGTGCATCTTTGTCCGGCAAATTCAGTGAGATATTGATTGGATGCAACTGATTTTTTTTCTGCTCTTGATGACGAAATTGATATGCTGCCTTACCAAGATAGCGCCTTGAATCTTGTGGATACTGTTGATAATTATAAGAATAAAAATCTTGTGGATATGTTGATTGCAAGTTGTAACCACGGCCTAGGGTTCTCAAAATAGGTTTCTTTTTTCTTGATTTTGTTGTATCATATTGGTCGTGTCACCTTTCCTTTCCCTACCTCAATTCCTCGTCCATTCCGTATGGATTCTCAACCTTGGCCTACAAGCTAAAGTAAGGGAACAAACTATGCCAGCTCAAGCTAGAACTCACTTAGAAGGTCAGGAAAGAGCGACTCAACAGGGGAAAGCCGGAGCGCCTTAGCAGCGCTTCATTGGCTCGCGTCAAGTCTTCCGCTCATTTGGTAAACATGCACATCCTAACCCCGCGAAATGCCCTGCTGGGAACATCCTCCTTTATCCTCTTAGACTTCCCCTGGCATGGAATTTAGAATCCTGGAGATCATATCACTTACTTGGAGAACAGTCCCGGTGCTGGTGCAAGGAGATAGAGACATGTACATAGATAATAGAAGGGGAATTAGCTAAGACCCCTTTACATTTTGTATATAATCCATGTTACCACATGCAAGAATTAAATGAAAAATAACCCCCCGTCACTTTCAGTCTTGTCCCAAACAAGTCTTCCGTCCAATCTGCGGTCAAAACTCACAGGATTGAGCAGGATTGAAGGCACGTGGCCAGCACTCATGGTGGTTAACAGCGACATCTCGGACAGTGTCAGAAAGTGTTAAGATATGCAACCTGTTGCAGCGTGGTCGCCATTAGGAGGACATCTCCAAAACACCAATCACCGGTTAATGGCAAAGCCTCTCCTTCAAGAGAAAGGTGCGAGAGCTGAGGAATTCACTCACCAGTCACCATTTGGAGTTTGGAAACATGTATGGTGGGAGTCAAAAAATAGAAAAAAAGGTTTATTTCTCACTCCCTAGTGCTGACCGCACTACGTACTGGGCAGTAATGGTGTGTATATGCATATATATATAGATGCAAACAAGACATATATGAGAATAGGAAAAGATGACAATGTGCTAGGAGGTATGAACGAACTGCTGAGGCCATTAACTTTTCTGTGAGGTTTGACTGCAGGAACGTTATTTTCCATTTAATTTTTGCAGGGTAGTAACATGGATTATGAACAAAAGTTCCCATAATAGAAATATAAAATGTATAGTATATTTTATTAAATTCACATGTTTGAGCAAGATGTAGCTGGGGAGTGGAAACTTTTGGAGTGATGAGTAGATGCAGCTGTAGGGCAATACCCATCCCTACCTGCACAATTGCAAACTTTAAAACTTTCCATTCATTTGATTACGGAGCTGTGCTATACATTTTGCAGGCACCCATTTGATTCTTCGAAATGGGGTCATGTATGCAGCTTCCTTATAAATGAAGGGTTTCTACAGAACACTTAAATCGTAGAGCCACTGGAAGCTTCAGAGGATGATTTACTGGTGGTAAGAAGCTATTGTTTGCTTGCTTGGCAAGAGTTTTAGCAGCTTCATGCCGAACTTACCATACTACCTTACTTAATCAGGTGCACTGAGAGTCATGCTTGAACAGCCTTAAGTGCAGCATGATTGTTTCACGCATTGTAGAGGTATCAACTTTTTAGCATAGATATTTAAAAAGGATGATCTTTTGCTTGCAACTAGAGCTTCATATGATTGTAACTTGAGCTATTGCCTCATGCAAAGCATAGTGAAGCACTAGACCTTTCTAATGAAATTAGTCTGATTGGTGGTAAGTTTCTTTTTTTTAAAGAAGCTAATTTTTTCATCAATAAGATATTAGTTAGCTAATGTATATTATAAATGACACTTACTTTTTTATCTTAGGTTGCAGCTGTGTGATGCTCCCTGCTTTTCTTGTGCAGCAGAAACTCCTCTTTCCATTTTGGAAGCAGGTAACATTTTGTCATTGGGCGCTCCCACATGTTCTATTTTGCCTGATCAAGAAGCATGCTAACATAATTCTTTTTAGGTAGGTGGCTTTGTTTTGTCAGCTAAACTTGCATGAGAAAGGGGATGGGCCATTAATGTTGGTGGTGGCTTCCACCATTGTTCAGCAGAGGAAGGATGGGGATTTTGTGTTTATACTGATATTTATCTCTGCATCCATTTTGCTTTTGTCTGTTTGAATATCTCAAGGTAGGGTAGCTATCACTGGCACCTTGAGTGTAATTAGATCAACTATTTTTCTTTAGCTTGAAGAACTTATTTGTGTGGCCTCCTGTGACGGATTTGCTTGTCTTGACAACTAAAAGATATGTTCTACGCTGTCCGTGCTTGATAAGCAGTACCAGCGTTATCCCGCTTTCTTCCCCAAAAGATTTCAATGCATATTGGTAGTTACTAAGAACAACGTTTTCTTAATCATGCTGTTTAAAATGTACATGTGTAATAAGTAATGAACTATTTGAGCTTCATTACATGACACTCTTCTTTGAAACATTTGCAGAGTAATGATCATTGACCTAGATGCTCACTGGGGAAATGGTCATGAAAGGACTTTGCAAATGATGGTATGCTCTCTCTCTCTCTCTCTCTCATATTTTTTTATGTCCTTATGACATTAGTTTTTTCACTTGCAGGAAGGGTTTACATTTTGGACATGTACAATTCTGGAGTATACTGGCAACTGGTTATCTTCTGATTACAAAAGACATGATTGAGGAGTGCTATTTACTATTTTGGAAACTGTTTTCTTGCCAAAGATTCTCTGTTCTCACTGATCAAGCATATGCTTTGTTCTGAGCCACATAAACATATATCTTGCACCTTCTTTCAGAAGATACCCAGTTTAGGTGTTGATAGTAAGCAAAAAAGGGCAGAAGTTACGACCATCTATACTATAAGCATCTTTTGACTCTCAATACGACTTCTATGACACCTCTCTGGTGACTGTGGTTGCAAAGTCTCGCCTCGCCAGTCTCAAGTTTAGCTTTTCCTTACATATTTTGCTTCAATATTGTCTTATAGTGAACTTGTGCTGGTTTGTGTTCTTTTGGGTGCAAACTGACATGGATTTATTTTAGGATTATGTGGCTGAGCAGTTCATCGATGAATAGGTTTGAGTTAACTGTAAGTTTCACCTGTTTTCCTGTTCTCTATTGTATGCTTCTGCATCTAACTCAACTTGAGTTGAATTTCACTGTATATGCCCATTTGTAGAGTGGGACAACAACAGAAGATTATTTGGAGGAACTAGATAAGGCTCTCAAGGTATCTCCCTTCCATTTACCCCAACATCTATTGATGGGATGCCTGTAAAATTGGTAGTACATGATTTTTTGCCTGTACTCTAGTTTGAAGGATTTGCAGTGCAAAAGATGGTAATTTTGAGGTGACATGCTTTTGGATGATATATATTACAAATTTAATAAAAGAGAAGTGATATTTACAATTAGTAAGGGAATGCCTTCAGTACTAAGGTGACTGCTCTTAATATGCCAAGAAAAAGGTGAGCTTTAGTATTTGAATTTATGATTATATCTTCTGATGCTGAGTTAAGTATGTTATTGCATGAATGACATGTAATGAATTCCTTGCTTTTATTCTGACTAAGTAACAGCTGATTTAAAAGGGTAAGTGATCATTCAACTGTTTGATAAATTTTTGGGTGAAAAGAAGTCTTTCCTTGTGCCTTTCATTATGAGGAAATGATCATGTTGTAAGCTTGGCATTTCAGGCAAATGAATAACATGTCCATTGTGTTACATTATTCCATAATTCATTTTCCAACTTAATGCATCTTTAGTTGTTCTTATTGTTTATATTTTTGCCAAGCTCATTCCTCACGTTTCCGTTGGAACATGTTGTTTGCAGGTAGCAGAAAGTAGATTTCAGCCTCAATTGATTGTGTATAATGCTGGAACGGATATCCTAGATGGTGATCTGTTGGGTAAAGTGAAGGTGCATCCTTTCTCGTCATCTGTACATTTTCAGCAGTGTTTAGGCAAATGAAATAAAACTTTCCTGTGTAAACATATGTCCTGCAATATACAAGTGACATCATGATTTATCTTTGTGTAGAAGCTATATAAGCATGGATGGCAAATTTTGCAATATAACTTGCACTGGTCCATTAATTTATACTAGCTATTACTGACTCATAACTTTCTTACACCAATGACCAGAACAAACTTGGAATATAATTTTTCATAAGAAGCTTCAGGAATACTTCTTTACAAATGAACCGTAGTCCTTTTATTGCATATTCATGATGCACTGGTTGGTTCTATGCTGCTCACTCCAGTTATGTTTCCGAACATTCCAGGTAAGTCCAGAGGGTGTATCTATCAGAGACAAGAAGATTTTTAGATTGGCGAAAAATCAAAATGTTCCTATCCTCATGCTGACATCAGGTGAAGATTTTTCCTGTACATCATTTCAAGCTTGTTCTGCCATGGGCAGCTAAAAATAATGCATCCTTGTCTTCTCTCTAGACGTCTACCCCCCAGGAGGCTATGCAAAATCAAGTGCTCGAGTTATAGTAGATTCAATCATCAATCTCACACAGAAAAACTTGATAGAATTAGGTATGTGCTGAGTTGAAATCGCGTGAACAATTTTGACGAGTGTTTATCACTAAAGTGCACACCCACTGGATGCATCAATATTTGGTCTTATGTCAAGGGTTGGTGCGAGGTTAACAAGTGTTCTTTGCATGTGAAAGGTTTTGTCAGCCTGACATTATCATGCATCAATCATTGCCAGGGTGTGTTTGGCAGTGTTTAAACTTCTCAAATAAACTGGCAGTTTATAAGTAATAAATCTCTTTCCACAATTTCAGTTTATTTGAGACTTTTAGTCAAAGAACACTTATGCTTGCGTAGTAAGTCTTAATATAAATTGAGGCTGAAGCTTTGCCTAACATACCCTATCTTTTGTTGCTTATGTTCCAGCGAAGCTGTTTTGTTGAAGGTTGATGCAAGGAGGTTCTTCAAATGTCAAGCTTTTGCCACTTGACGTTACTATCATGTGCCAATCATTGCCAGTCTTTGATAATCCATAACTGCTGCTTACTGCAAATCCATTCCTGGAGATGAGGACATGAAACCCAAAAACCCAATAACTTAAAACATGTCCCAAAAACCTCTGGTTTGCAAATTTTAATTTATAAAATAATCATCTTGAATTCTAATATGCATTTTGCCAACCATAGGGAGATGCTGCTGAATTTTCCATTGAATTTTGTCTAGTCGACGAGGCTGAGTCCAATATGGCTGCTGCCGCTTAGCAGGGAACAGACCAGATCAACTGGATTCAACAGTCACAATCGGTCATTTTTCTCTTGAAAGTAAAGTCATAGCTCGCATGCCAACTACAATTCTTTTGTTACTTTTCCAATCAAAGTTGCAAGAATTCCATGTAGATTCTAATGCTGATGGAAAGCCACTAAATAATTTTGGGCCTCCCATTTTGTTGTTTGACCAGAATGTTTTTGTGTGGACCTTGTCGTTGCAGTGGGTCCCAAGGTGTTCACATCTTGACTATTCAGGATTCAATCATACAGAGAAGTATTTGAGTCTCTGGCCCTATCTCATATTTTATGGCAATTATTGTAATGTATTTTGAGTTGGACAAAACATGACATAACAGGCCAACATGATCACTAACTAGTTTTTAGAACTTATGTTTCAACAGAATGTGGAAGATAAACGGGTACATTCATAGTCGATACTTGAGTGTAGCTCGACATCTTCATGGATCATGTTAGCATTGTTGATCGTCTTCAGGCTCTGATATTATTGTGGAATCTCCTTGGTCATTTGGTTCTTTATCTACCAAAGTTGTAAATTTACAAAAATGAGTATTTTAGTATTCAGTAAGTCATGTTAATACTTAGTCTATTATGTGATCTTATGACTTATCACGGAATGTTGATAGTTGGGTTGGAAATCATTTTCTTTATCATGCATCATTAGCCTAACAAATTACTACAACATCATTTTATGACAATATATTTATGTCGCAACGATGTGGGTTTAACTAATCGCAAACTGACTCAAACACCTGGAAACACGGAGTATTTGAATACGTTTTAAACTTTGCTGAGGTGTGTTAATTTATTCACAAAATATCTTAACTTTCATGTCGATCCTATCTGTGGTGATTAAACTAGATCTCGTAGGTATATGGGAGCGATTAGGTTGAGATAATAAGAACTTTATTTATAGTTCTTATATAATTTGCCCATGTCCTATGGTCAGATTAACCACAATTGTGGTGGGCTTAACCCCCTATATCGATCAGTCATTTTTTCATTATTGGGTTAGAGTATAGTGTATAAAGCAAACTTCGTGTAAGTTTGTATTGTCAAAAGTATGTGCATAATTTAAAAACAAGATTTTGTCATATAGAGGGGTTCATGTATGTTGCAGATATTATCAATCTAGGACTATCCTATATCAGCCTTGTGGACAGTATGGATTTCATGTCATTGAAAACAAATACAATATTTTAATCCTTATATGTCCATGATCAGAAACAGACCACATACCCTACACTAGACAGTGTTAGTCCACCTTTACAACTAATCTGATCAAGGATGACTTTTTTTTGATTCAAAACATCCTTAAGTGTAATTTTAAACATCTTATTCTATGGTTTGATATGACAGTTTGATCTAAGGTGACACAATGAAGTAAATAAATATAATAGTGATTTGTACTCTAAAGTGATGACAACATTTCATGTAGTATAATTATATTCAAGAACATATCATAATCAACACATTTTAAATATAGGATCGAGATGTTAAAAAACATAGCTTGCTTTCAAGAAGTACATATCGACGATCGATAGTGGCTTGCAACGTCTTCAAACTCAAACTTGTGACCTGAATTTGATCTGGTTTCAGAAGGAAAAGTTGTATAAGATATATAATAATTCACATCTATTCAGAGTAATGTGAGATCTGAATTATTAAGAAAAATCTAAAAATTTTTGGGACAGAAAAAGACCTGATTGTAATTTCAAAAAATGCATACATGAATCATCTTGAACTAAAAATGAAATTGTTATGCCTTACATTTTGGGGTGTACAATTATGCCTCATTGGTCGTTTTCGCGCAGAATTTTGGGATTTCTGCTGTCAATTTGCTGCTCCCTCGGAATGAAAAGCTAAATCCGAGTGCGAAAAATCATAGGTCTTAATGTCCATGGGGCAAGGAGTCGGGTCCTCCGCCTAACTCCCAGAGTTGCGCAGAATGTTGTCAATAGATATATGTATATACGATTTTTCAACGTCTTATATACTAGATGAAGTATATTTTGTAAAATAATATTTGATTAAATAAGAAAATCTTACTGTAATTTAACATATAAAGTACCATTTTTGTTTCTTTTTATTTGTATATTTGACAAGATGGAATGAGTTTGAGTTTGAGATATGAAGATAAATAGTTTATCATTTTACATCTCATAAGAATTATATTAAGTGAGTATGATTCTCTCTACTAGGAGTGTGCCAAAACTCACTAAACTGAAATAATTGAGCCAAATCAAACCGAATTTTTTGGTTAATTTGGTATTCAGCATTTATTTTGGTTTTCATTTTCAAAAACCAAGTTTTTTGCAAAACCAAAATAACTGAATTGAGAAAATTGAAATAACTAAACTCACTAAATTATCTTTCATTGTCCCAATAAACTACAAATTATTTTAATTAGTATATTAGTACATATTATTCTAATTAGTATATTATTTGTAATGATAAAATTACAATTTTGTTGAAGAAATTTTGGAGAGAGTATAAGGAGTGTAAATAATGTAATACTTACATTTTGTTATTATATTATGTGTTAATTTAAATTTTCTTTCAAAAT
The DNA here is from genome assembly GCA_019359835.1 of Pharus latifolius. Lineage (NCBI taxonomy): Eukaryota > Viridiplantae > Streptophyta > Magnoliopsida > Poales > Poaceae > Pharus > Pharus latifolius. The sequence continues at coordinate 8,977,216 of CM033320.1, forward strand.
TGTTAATTATCTACATGTAATAACACTGGTTCGGTAAATTTGATATTTACTCAAACTAAAATTTATTTGGTATCTACTGATACAGAATCACATTATAGTTTGGTTAATTTGATATTAATTTTACATATTCGAAGTTTTGTAAAAACAAAATAATCGAACCAAATAAATCGAAATAACTAAACGCACACCTCTATTCTTTGCTTACTGCACCACGTGGGATGCCACTTTATTATCTTTTTTATTGTGAGACATGATAGAGAGGAATTATTTGAAACAATTACAATGTGAGGAGTTGATCGTCAAATTAAAAAAAGAGAGATGTATGAAAAATTGAGATAAAAGAGAGACAAGTGGTGAAAATATTCAAACAATTAATTGTTCATTTTCTCTCTATTGGAAATAACAAAAATAGGGTATCTATAGGATATTATGAGAGGTAAAACAGAAAAAAAATACAATAAAACACCATTATTTTCACTTGCGGACTTATTTTGTAAAATGATAATTTTTAAGAAAATTGATCTATATTATGAAATGGAGAGAGTACAAAAGTATACCAGTTACAATGTCATAGTGCTTAGGGGCTGTAAAAAGGTAATTTGGTTATTTTCATGTGATTCCGTTATTTTCGGTTTTTCTCAACTTATGGGAATAACTTTTACTGAATTGACCAACTTGCATGGTTCAGGTATGCTTTTCTTTAGACAGTGGGTGCGTAGCCGATGACTGCCAAGGGCGGGGTGTTGAGTGGTGGTGGCATCTGTAGGCAAGGGGAGGAGTACGAGGAGGTGGTGGTGGATCTAATTTTAAATAATAATAAAGATAGTGCAAATTTTTAAAATTAAAAATAAGCACTTACACTCTATCGGGTGCAATGCACCAAACAAAATTTCACATCTCCCATTCTCCGCCTTAAAAAAACCTCCAAATCTTAAAAAAAAAAAAAAGTCCAAAATTCCAAATCTCTCTACACTACATCGTAGTTCAACTGGTTGTAACACATTAGCCAAAGCATCACAGCTCGGTTGAACTAGGACCCATGATTAATCCTGCAGGGAGGTAATTAATTAAGTGAACCACCTCCTTAATTACCCGCTTAATTAGGCTACCTCCAACGGCAGCGCGGGAGGTGATTCGCGTCGATGGAGGCGGAGGCGTGCTCGCCGCTTTCTTGGCGTGACGTGCGAGTTCTTCGGGCGGAGGTAAGCACGAGGCCAAGTCGCGGCGACGAACGCGTCGCCGTTGGAGGAGGAAGACGACGCTTCATCACCCGCGTTGTAGGCCCCACCGAGTAATAAAGCAGCAAACCACACCAGCTTAAAAATTAAACTGATAGGTGGGTCCACGAAACAAACAGCCCCATATGTCATTGAGAAGTGTTGACGGTACGTACGTGAAAAGAAATCGGACACGTGGGGCCACCACTGCCGCAGTATGCATTGTCAGAAAATGCATTACCAATCAATGCTTCAGCCATAATCACTGACAAGTGGGGCTACGAAACAAATGACCCCACATGTCAGTCAGTGGGTCAGATCTAATCTTGTACACACGCGTGCGATGCACGTGGGCCCCACCGGACGCGATTTACAGGTAAGTACGCCAGCCCTTTTGTTTTCTCGTACACCTGCGGTTTGCTGCTTTGTCACTGACGTGTGGGCCCAGTTATGATTGGCCACACTATCAGTGTTACATAAAATGTTTTCTTGGGTGTTAGTGCAAATAAATTTTTTGGTGGGGCTCGGATGTCAGTGAAACGAATTGTTTAATAAAGTTGTAATATTTTATTTGTTTATTTTAAGAGCCTATTAAGAGTCCAGTAAGAACCAAATTGTTGGAAGTTTTTTCTTGTTTGACTCTCTGAGATAGTTTCCGCACATGTGACAGAGAATATGTTGTTTAAGAGTTAAGATAAAGTCGAGAGGGTTGAAGATAGTCTTAAACAGTTAGCATTTATTGAACTATTCAAATGCACGAATCTCCAAGCATGCCACGTACGGCTGAGATGGTCCGGCGGGGTACAAGATGACGTGCTACGACTGCGTCACTGTGTCCTCGACAGCCTTCGCCACAGCTTCCTTCAGTGACTCCTCATCAAATCCTCCATCCTGCAAATTAATTAATGTTGACAAGTCATTAATCAGTTTCTTGATTAATTAACCATATACCGGCTTCATGAATCATCTCATGATGTCATGTCATGCATAGTGAAAAGGGGTCTTTCAAAGTTTCACCCTTGTCACCGCTTACGATTGCGTATAATCGATCGTAAAAATAGTTTCAACAAAAAAATGGTGGTAGGCACTATGTACTAACCAACCTACTTACTATTGTTAATATATACTGGACTGACACCACCACATAAAATTAGATCCGTTATAATTGTGCAACAATTGCACGTGTATATATTTTGTTGGATCAAGAGTTGACGTTTTGAATGGATCGTTGTGAAGAAAAAAATGTGCACATGAGATGAGGAAGCGCAATTTTTTTTGTATCATAACACAATCCAAATAGTTCGATGTTTGACAATATTCTCTATGTTTACACTGCCTGGTTTTGCTCTCTCCTCCAAACTTATGGGGTCACTAAGTAGCCCAAGAGGTTTTTTCATAGTTAAAGGATAATTAAAAAAATACTATTTTAACCCCAATAACTAGGCCTACTAACCTTATTGTCCATATAACCATATTCCACACAAGTTTCATGACTCGCCGCTGAAACCCTAACTTACATGTTAATTACTGTTTAAAATAAAAACGTGGAAAGTTTCATTCGTACGAACAGCAGTGCCAGCGCGTAGGTATATCTGGTCCATGAATCACCAATCAAGTTAATTTTAAATTGTAATTTGAATATTCCATCAACTTGTAGAGCCACCAGCTTGGCTGGTCAAGTCAAGTTGACTTGGACAAATCAAATTAATTTTACTAACTGTTGTGAAAAGTCTAGTTTTCCCAATAGGAACAAGAAAATATTTGTGGTTCATAGAATACTCAGATATCCGGCCTTTGAAATTTTATAGAAAACAGCTTGTTGATTTGGACCTTAGTTGTGAACTGGCATCATTCAAAAAGAGTTTTCTAATCGATGGAAACATAAATATTTATATGATCTGGACTGTCATTTTTGTACAATGTCTCTTTTAGGAGCTAAAAGTTGCTGTGTTTAGACTTTGACCTAACTTGGAACTCCAAATCTTGCTGCTTCTATTAGAAAAATACATAATTAGCTCCATACTATTATAAAAAAAATTAAATTAGTAAAATATCATTAGATATGAATATGATATGTGAGATCTGGACCCATATGTCAATAAGATATTTAGTGATATTTTGTTAAATTCACAATTTTAATAGTGGCATGAAATTAAAAGGCAAAAATGCAAGTTTTATTGCATAAAAAAATGAGGTAGAGGGACCTCTCACGTAATTTTGCCAAAAAAAAAAAAAAAAAAACTAGCTCAAAGCAATGATCAGGTGTTTGTCTATCTTAATTTGGAGTTGTATGCCTTGATGCAGTGGTATACCCAAGATTTATTACCTGTGGGATCAATTATGATTGCATAAAGTTATCTTTTAAATTTCTTATATAATAGTGTGTCAATTTCTATAAAATTTTATAGATTTATAAGTTTTCAAGAAAAATTATACAAACATGAGGTGGTGTTGCAAAAACTGTGGAATCAATTGACGGCACAGCTTATAATTGGCTGAACCGCTGATTTGATGTTAGCAATGCACTATTATGATTGTCTCAGTCGTCTAAGTGAACATCAGAAGGTCAAGATAGGGCCAAGCGAGAAATATGATAATCTTCCGGTCAAGAATTTTTGCATTTCTGACTTCGATTTTCTCTATCATTGGTTTATGATTGGGCAAGAAATACGCCCCACAAACCTATGTATATGTTAGTCTACAAGATACAAACTGTACGGCAAAAGGTTACGTATTCTCGGCAAATTATCAAACAGTAAAACATTTATCTGAAAAAACAAACAGTCAAACATGGCAGTGTGTGTTCCATACCGTCACTTGCACTGTCAGCCTGACTTGTGCAATGGCGCCGCCGTGTTGCCTGCCGTCGACGACCACCACGGAAGCGACATTGTCCATCTCCTTCAGCACCTCGAGCACGCGAACCACGAGGTCTGACATGTTGCACTCCGCGCGCACGGTCACCGTCAAGTTCACCTCCCGGGGCAGCCTCGACGGCTCTGATGACGTTGATGCACCGCCAGTCACCTGAACTTGTATTCTCTCCGGCGATGTTGGCGCCCCGCGGGGCAATTGAGCTTCTTCTGTTCTTTTCGATGAGGATCCATTGATGGTTTGGAGAGTTTGGGATTGGAGTATCCGGTTACTCTCTTCGAGGTGGGAGATTTGAGATATTAGTGTGTTCATGAAACCTATTGTCTTTGCAAGAACTGTGGCTTTGTCTTTCTGCAATTAATGAGAAATTTACACATGTATTTAATTTGCATATTGTTTGATCATATTGTGACAAATTTCATTGTAATATATAGCAAACGCAACCAAAAGAATTTGGAAATGTGGATTGATAAACCTAAGAAGTGGATATAATGAAATTTATTTTGCATAATTGGAGACCAATTGATGAAGAAAAAGAATATTTTATATAAATAATCTTATAAAAAATTACAAATTTGACCTGGTGTTTTAAAAAATTACAAAAATAACTCTTTTTAAAAGTGCGGTTAAATTTGGACGTGACACATGGCAGCAGGAATACGACAAATCTCTCTACCACACAATCAGTGTGCGGTAGAAAAAACTAGCCCAAAAAAAAGTGTCTGCTTTTCAATTTTTTGTATTAATTCTGATTTAAAGTTTTGTACAGAAAAATTTCAATTCTTCCGATATCAATATCTTTTGATTTATAATTTCGATTGACAATCTGTTTGAATCCATAGAATCGTAAATCTAAAATGATCAGATTAATACAAACAGATTATCAACGTGTGTGTATATATATATCAATCACAAGATATCAATATCAACTAAAACTAGATATCACAAGATATAACAATATATGATATCTTGGCAATCTAATTATTTTGACTCTATGATTCTATTGGTTCAAACAGATTAATGCCAATCCGAAGAATTGAAATTTTTGTGTACAACATTTTGAATTTGAATTAATAAAAAATATATAAAAAATGTACTACCACACTTACTGCCACACTCCCAGATGTGGCTAACTCTTTTTTGCTGCCCATTCTCTGTCACACATTGGTTGTGCGGCAGAGAAATTTGCCACACTTCTACTGCCACATGTCATGTCCAGATTCATTCACACTTTTAAAAAAGGTTATTTTTGTAATTTTTTAAAACATTGGATTAGATTTGTAATTTTTTTAAAAAAGTTTATTTATATAAAATATTCTAAAGAAAAATGAAGCAAATGTACAGTATAATGACAAAATTTTGTGATCCTGTGTCAAAATTTGGCAAAGAAATAAAGTTTATGTCGTACTATGTGAGTAGCAATCTTGTGTGATTTCTAGCATAAAAGCCATGAAATGGCTCAGAAAAGAAATTAAGCAAAGGAAACCACAGCAAATTGCGTTGCATTTGCAATTTGCCAACCAAAGCATAAGCAAATAATGTGTGCTATTTCATGCACAAGCAAGAAATTAAAGCTCTTTAATTTGGAAAGAAAATGCAATAAATTTTTCTACAAATCATGATATATAAATAAAATTAATTAATTGATGCTTAATCAGTAATTATAAACTCATCGTACCTTAGATCCCGGAGGAAGCAACCCTCTCAGCATTTGAAAGCTCTCGTTGATCCTCTCCCGCCGCCGCCGTTCCGATATCATATGGTGCAACTGGCTGCTCGCCGGCGTCGACGCCACTGCCACCACCTCCCCCTCCGGCGGCGCCGTCGCGGCTGCCGAGGCGCGGTCCCGGTTGCGCCTAAGCATGTCGATCCTCCTCAGAATAGAAATGCCCATTCTGATCATCCTCTGCCCGGGCGCGGCCGGCGGCCGCCTCTTGGCCCTCGGAGAGAGCGCCGTATACGGCCTGAACGCCGTGGCCCGGAGCAGCCACCTCTGCGTGCGGCGGTTGCCCGCTGGTGGAGCTGTGGTCGACGAAGATGGCAGTTGCGACGAGGAGGAAGAGGAGGAGATAACGGCGAGCATTGCCTGCGCCATGGCGGCGTCATCGGCCTGCGCCATCTGGCTGTATTCCTGCAAGAGCGGGCGGCGCGGCGGGGGCTGGCGGAGCAGCGGCAGTAGCCCTTCTTGCGAAGGCGTTGACGTCGACGTCAACGACCGGGTGAGCGACGAGGTGTCAGGACTCCCGACGGGGAGCGACGGCAGCGAGGACGACGACGACGACGACGGCCGCGTTACCGGCAGCTGCAGGAGATCGTCCAGGAGCCACTGCTGCTCGAAGTCCTCCGAGAGCACTTGCTGCACGCTTGCCTGCAATCTCGCCGGCGAAACGTTGTTCGCCATTGCCATCCCGAGCTCGATCTCTCCACTCTCGCACCCCATGAACACGGCCATCTACATTCGTAACTCACACATACATCATATATATAATTATACATCTTTTACATATAGAATTCACGATTAAGCGCAAACACACCTTAATGCCAGCTTCCTGAAATATAAAGAACAACAACTAATTATAACTTAAATCCAAGTATGGATTAAAGTGGATTGATTCATATGTATGTATAAGATTGCATGCGAGTAACTGACTTGGTAGAACTGCTGTTGCACCGGCAGCGAAGCCGAGGCCGTCAGGTCGCGCTCCGGCAGCTCCATGTATGCGCGGCCCTCCGTGTAAGCCCACCCCGGCACGCACCTACGCAAATACGTATACGTAACAACTGGGACCAACCAGATTAAGCAACTAGAAAATACAAGGCAGCATACGCACCCGCTTACGGTCGGGTAGAGTGACCCCGACCGGTATGCGTCGAACAACATGCGCACGCGGTCGCCGCCGCCGCCGCCGCCGCCGTCACCGAGCCACGCGTCCAGGCAGAAAAGATGGCTGCTTTTTTTTCAGTAAAACACCCCACACATTGCATCATCACACATTGACATGAACCTATATGTACCTGGTGGTGGAAGAAGTCCCGGGGAGCAGGGCCCAGACGCAGAGGTAGGCGCAGCCGGGGATGCGCGCCGCCGCGCGCTCGAGGAAACGCGTCCGGTGCTCCGGGCTCAGCGCGAAGATAGTGTCCATGGACCGCTGCTTCTGCTCATCTTTCAGCTACAATTCTGTCGAAGGTGTGTCTCAAGTTCTTGTCCATGGACCATGGCTAGCTCCAGTGGATTGGTTGGTTGGTATATATATGTGTTTGTGTTGTTGAGACATGCATGGATGTGGTACTAAAGATGGATGCAAGTGTGTACGAGTGGGTATCCATGCGTGTGTGTGTGTTTCGTGTGTGTTTTGAGTGGAGGACAAAGTTAGGACTCGACAGGACTGCTTGGGAAAGTATTGGAGAGAATGGATGGAGACTAGAAGATGGGGAGTTGAAAAGTAAAAGAAAGGGAAAGGTTGATCAATGGAGTATTCTGGATCTTTAAAATAGAGATATTGCTGCACGAAGGGCACTGCATATTTGTTTAATCATTTGATCCTATAACAGATCGTCTAAATTGAGTAATCAAAAAATTAAAAAATATAAAAAATATTAATTTATTAAAAAAATTTGATTCAATGAAAAAATATATATTGTAGTTGTGTAATAACATATCTATTTTAGAAGATCCTGTTGACGGTATTCTCAAGGCAAGAGTGGTCTCATCTGATTGCATTGGGGTGTGGGATTTCATCACACTCCAATGATATACTATGGAGTATGTTTTGGACGGGGTTTGCAAGTTCAATAGTCACCCCTCAAATCACACTCCAATTTTAAATCTGATTTATAAGATAAATTTTTTTTAAAAAAAATAATTTCTTCAAAAACTAAGCTCAGACCTGAATCTGAAATAAAAAGATCAGTTTATGTGCAATCCACCGGTTAAATTTAGAAAACTTTATGATTTTAGGCCCCCCATGAGTTTTGATGTACAGCACCTTGAGGGACATGTTAGGATAAGTTGAATAGACCTGGCTTAGCTTATGATTAATTAAATTGGTAAGCTGCAAATGAAAAAAAAAATTCTATGTTGAAATTATGTGTATTAATGAAAAGAATTTGACTATCCAACCAAAATCTTATATCTCTCACTATTTACCTCCATCACTAGACTTTGGCTTAAGTTTTCGACGGATGCATGAAGATTGGAAAATCTATTCAAATTTGACAATTATTTAGGATATTGAAAAATGTCAATTTTTATGTTTTACATTTTTATCAGAATTCCCTGCTTTATTTTTTCTTGAAATTTTTTTTTTGCATAACTCTGCTTTTTCCTTACTTTATTAGGATTCTTTTTTTATATTTTTGTTATCTATTTCATCAATTTTTCTCTAATTTTATGAGCTTTGGAAATTATTTTAGAATTTAGAATGTTCCAAAGTACATGGAATTTCACAGCATGCCTGAGGTATAACACTTTAAGCAAGTCCAACCTATAACAACACTTAACATTCCATTCTCATTTCATCTAAAAAAACTAGCACAATCGATATGATTAATTCTCTAAAAATTATATCCCATACTTTCTCATACTAATTTTCTGATATGAACTACCTAGATCTCTTAGGCCGAAATGGTGGTTCATTTGCCTTCAAGTAGAGCCTTAGCTTACGTATTATCTGACAGTTTATAAGACTATATTAATTTGGTTAATAAACAATTTTGTTCAATTAGCTAGCTGGGGTCCATCAGTCCATGGATGATGCTGTGAACTTAGCCTAGTACTTTAGCAGTTAAAAATTAAAATGGGATTTGGTCTACCTTTGTGTACCTTTCTTTCTGTAGGGCCAAGGCTGCATTCTTCCTTGGTGGACATGTGTACAATGGACCTTGGAATCTGTCCTGCTTAATTTGAGTAGTCAAATGATCTACTTAAATGTTTAATTACCCATCTACACTAAACATCACATGTCACAATGGCTAGAATTTTCTTTTATAAAAATATTTTTATTTAGACAACTGAATCTAGTTCTTTCTAGCAAAACCCCATTCCTGCAAGAACCTGGACATGAACCTATAGCCCCATATTTTTTTGGAAATCGTGACTCGTGAATCAATTGAAATAAGTTAAACTAGATTCCAAAATGATATAAACTAGTGAGGTGTCCGCACGTTATCACGGGTATTGAGAAAATAAATTTATAGAGTAAATAAATTTATAGATGGTAAGATATTGTATTTAGAACTTAATGATTATGTTCAGGCCACGCGCTAATCTACTCAGTCTTAAAGTGGACGACCATGACCAGCTTCTGTCCTGAATCGATCAGTTTTGCACTAAACGACCATGAACACAGATTGTATTTTTTTGAAGTGGATGACTACGTCCAGTGGTTGGGATGGTATGATCAGTTTTGGGAAGGATTACCACGACCAGATCTGTTCGAAAACGGCCAATTTTTGTTAACTGGTCGACCACTACCAGGGTTTGTAATTAGACAACCAGTTTTGAGCCGAACGACCACGAGCAGTTCTTGTATTCAGAGTAAAAACCTTGGTCGTGAGAGTAAATGAACTGATCCAAATATTGAAATATAGAGTTAAAAAATTGGTCGTACCAGCGTATCCAGCGTATCTGCACAAGCGTTAACAGTAATTTCCTTTTTTGTGTCGACAATGTTTTTTTGGTATGATCCTCGAGGACCACTGGTGGCTGGTGGTCTTGCATGTCTAGTCGATTTACCAGATTTGCCTTTGGGTTAAACTTTTTGCTATTGATCGATGGTCGTATTTTGGTTAGTTGCGTAGCGTATTTGTTTCTGTTGGGCGGGCGGTTCTAGTTCTATTCGAATGGGTAGATTTTCTTATGCTGGTGCATTTATTGTGCCTGATCGAATCCGCTGGTCGCTTTTGGGTTGTGTTCGAATAGGTCAGATGGTCGTATTTGTTGGTCTTTTTTGTGACATCTTTCTATCTTTGGTCAATTCAGTGGACTTGGTCTTGGGTGAATGCGGATAGTGTGATTGGTCGAATTTTGATACCTGGTCGAATCTGTGTTGCTGATTGAATCAACAGGCTTGTGATGGTCGCATGATGAGTGTTTTTTAGTTAAATCGGTTATGTTTTTGGATGTGGCAGTGCTGAGAACTTGGGCACATAACCCTGGTTGAATAGATGGTTTTGATGGTTTTGTTGGTCAAATTCTTGTCAGCCTGGTCCAATGGTTTGTGTTTTTGGCCGATTCATAAGCAACTTAATCTAAAGCAAACAGAGGTTTAATAATGTCTGGCAATCAAAGAATTAAACCACAAGACAACTCTATATAAGTCAGCACAAAATCAAAAGCGCAGCACTAGAAACAATGAATCAATTAATCAATCTGGAGAAAGGATCCAGATCTGCCATACACTACTCTTATAGAAATTTTCACAGAGTAAACTCAGAGCTCAAACATAAATCACAAATTTACAGTTCAATGCTCTAGATCACAGAGGCTACATAAGAGATGAAGTGAATTAGAGATAACTGAAATTCATATCTCCAACATCACTTATTCATAATGCAAACACAACCTCAAAGAAGAATGACACAATTGTATGAAATTGAATTTGCAGTGCCTCAAAACACCAAAGAGCATACCGGTTGACAAAAGAAAATAAAATCACTTGCAATATGATCACAGAACAGAGTACATTCACATGCAATTAACAATGAACAACAAAAGGAAAAGTCCATTTGCAAAAGCCTCGATTTTACTCAATAATTAAGTCACTGGTATGATCTCAACTAACAGAAATTGATTTTCAGGATCAGAATCATTCAAAACATAGTTGGAAAAATTGATTCTTCACTAAACAACCTAGTGAAAAAAAGAGAATAATTAAATCAATGCAAATAGATATAAGGCTCAATTTGGAGGACCAATCGAAATCAGGTCAAATTTCAAGCTCAAGCTCAAATAGATATGAGGCTCACTTTTGCTGGAAGGACATGAAAGGCTTCTTCTGGTCAGGAACTGATGGTATCAGAGAGGGCAGTTAAACCAAACCATCTCACGTTAGTAACACTAGGAACAGCTCAGACCCTGGCAAATTTAACAGAGGAACCGACAAACTAACCAGCCAGTTTAGGCTTACAAACTTTTTCATTAATAATGATCCACGAGAAAGTATAGCATAAAGAAAGAGTAATAGAGCGATAGAATGGCATTACTCCCAGTATAACTACCTCCATTTGGCCAAGAGTATCATACATATTTAGTAGGGGAAACTTCTGAAGAAGTGTGTCTAGAAATTGTAAAATGACAATATTTTACAAGAAAAAAAATACATGACACACTTTGCCAAACAGAGGCAGAACATCCATGTAATAGAATCACAGACTTCATGAAGCTCACAAAAATAGAACCAACAAAGGCTATTACCTTGAAGTAGTTAAAGGAGTTCTTCCCAATATCATTATCCGGTGCCTAGACCATCAATATGATCTCAATAGGTAAATCAACTCCTAGAGATGTTCAAGTCGATCAAGATGATTACAAAAAATAGGCAAATCTTACCATGGGATCCTGAATAGCTAGAAGATGTGGCCGATCAAAATTCACAAAGCTAAAAAAAATAGCTAAGATGAGTAAACAGTGGAGCTGAACTACAGTAGATAGCACTAAGGATTGACTGATGAACAGTAAAATTAAAAATCAACCATCAAGAATGATTAAACTAAAAGTTAAAATAATTTTGACCTTCTACTTAATAATGTTTCAACTTTCAAATATAAAAAACACAGCAACAAATTATCATTTAGCATTCTTGTATACTACCAATCTACAAGCAACCAAAAAAAAACTACCTAATCAAAAGCAATTGAGTTCAAGAGTATTTGCGAAAGTCAATGTACCAAATAATATCAGATCAAATGTCATTTCAAAGAACTTTTCTTATCCAAAGAGTATAATAAACCTTCAGGAAATGCATCATTCGACTTTGATTTCTCCAGGCTCAGGATCCCTATTTTGTTTCTGTAACCGAGTGGTGGGTAACACAGACCTGAGCTGAGAATTCTCCATGTTTGATAAGAGCTCTATGACAGTCTTAATTTGAGAAGCATTGCATAGTATTAAAAAAAAGGTTAGAGGTGATATTGTAGGACATGTTCGGCTCATTTAGTTGGTTAAATTCTGCAAGGCGGCAAACTTTTGTGAAAGCTCCGCACGAAGTTAATAAAATTGTCGACCTGAAACTTCTTATTAAACAGAATGAAATTGGGAGGCTCACCTTTGCAAATTACTGTCCATATAAGCATCCAGGGAAGAAATCACACGAGGTAGTTGTTGTAGCACCTAGAACAGGATATAAATGTTGAGAATTGATTTACGTAGTTCCACCTCTAATGTTGCATGAACTGCTTACTTGCTCTGTGTTCTTTGCAAGAGACGCTTTGGCCAAGAGGTTATTGGGAAGTTTTGCTAAGCGAGCCTGTGATCAAAAGATCCATGTATTAGCTATTGATAAAATGATTATAAGACGGATAACAATCAATTAACCATGAGAGTATTTGACAACACAAAAGTACTTCTTGCTGTGCAGTGCCATAAGAAGACCAACACATCTGCATTACTAAAGGTAGCATATTGATATATGTGGCGTTTATAGTCTGGCCTCCAATAACTACATTGTCTGGAATCCTGTTGAAACATATTAGGCTGTAGTATACTTATCAGGTTTAAGATCTGGTGATTATACCAAATTCGGGGGCGATGGTGGGGCGACTGGGATCAGCAAAAAAATAGACCTCAAACATCTTTTGTCTTAAGAATCTAGCGATTCTGGCTGCTATCCCAAATCTAGTGTTTCTACAGTTCTACTACATGAGGCTTAGACTGAAACAAAACACACGAACAACCCAACTTCACAATATCATGCTACGTCCACATACTTTATAAAGGCATTTTGATAATCTCTGGATGCCAATCAAATTTCAAAGTAGTTACTGTTGAATCTTGAGCCCTAATTAGGGTTTTGGTGATTAATGACATCCGTGAGATTTGCGACTAATCTCTGTATGTAAGACTCAAGTAAATCAAAGGAGAAAGCATCAAGGAAAGACAAAGCAAGGTTATCAAGACTCCATGAAGCGAAAACGACGAAAATCTCGACAAGAGTACAAATACCTAAACCTAGCGCCTTCTTGCTTTGAAATTTTCTAGGTTAGATGGTCGTACTATTAAGAGGGGTCTTAGCACAAGTATCTTGATCAACCTTGAAGTTTTTAGAAGCATATTTGCATTTGCATTTGCCCTAAATCAAAGTTGAGTAAAAAATTCAGAAGTCTGTTTTCGTTTTGTACTGGCCGGACAGTGTCTGAAGTGATCGGACAATGTTCGGCCAATACAAACAATTTCAGAACTTTGCAAACAAGTGCAACAGAGACAAATACATTTGTCCGGTGCATCTATCCGGTGAAGGCCGGACATTGTCCGAAGTGATCGGACAATGTCCGGTCAGTACAAATGTTAACAGCACATTGAATCCGGACAAATGTATTTGTCCGGAAGTTTTGTCTGAAGTGACCGGACATTGTCCGAAGTGACGGACAATGTCCGGCCAATACAACATCTGGGCTACTGTAAGGGCTGTGTTAACAGAGACAAATCTATTTGTCCGGACATTTCGTCCGGACAAATCCCATATGTCCGACCTATACAAAAATCTGGAGTGTTTTATGTTAAATGTCAACAGAGACAGATACATCTGTCCGGACATTTTGTCCGGACAAATGTATCTGTCCGGCGTGTACAAATCACTTTAAACAGGGGTGTCAACAGGGACAAATGCATCTGTCCGGACATTTTGTCCGAACAAATACATTTGTCCGGCCTTCACAATTTAATCCAAACGGCTACTGACACTCGCATTTCACGTGAATAACGGTCAAAATTTTTGTACTGACCGGACACTGTCCGAAGTGACCGGACAATGTCCGGCCAGTACAACTTTCGCCCAATCTTCTTGATTTCGACCGTTTTTGCTGAGAGTATAAATAGATCACTGTTGTAGATGTCTCATACACACGAAATACATCTCATAAACCCTAAGCAACAGTGTGCAAGCCCTCTCACATCCATTCTCTAGCAATTGAAGTCAAAACTTGAGAATTCTTGAGTGCTAGTTGAGTGAATTTGCTTCCAAGCCTTCTTGCATTTGCATTGTGTTCATCGAGCTTTGAGGTTGATCAAACAAGGTGCTAGGCTTGTTACTCTTGGTGATTGCCGTCACCTAGACGACCCGGGAGGTCCGGCGATCTCTCCATCGACGGTGTGTCGGAGAGCCCCGGCGAGTGGTTGTAAAGGCTTGGAGCTCGCCTATCCGGAGTGGAGAAGGGCTACCCCTAGTGGAATCGAAGCATAAGCTCAAGCGAAGAGCGCTTCAACGAGGATTAGTGGAAATTGGCAAATTTCCGAGACCTCGGGAAAAACTTGATCTCTTCGGTTACTTCTACTACTTGCTTAATTTTCATAGTGATTGAATTGTTGCCATTAATCTTTTAGAAAGTGTAAAATCTTGATTGAATTGTCTTTCATATCCTTAGAAGATTTGTGATTGCAATCTTAGGTTGTTAAACCCTAGTTTAGAAGAAAAATTTTAAAACCGCCTATTCACCCCCCCTCTAGTCGGCATCCTTCGATCAACAGTTGCTACTCATTTGATTTCAGCAGAACTTCACACACCTTGTACTCCTATTGAAATTCCATTTTTTTTTATTTGGAACCTACAGAAAAATCCTTTTGGATCATAACAACTGTTATGACAAAAAGGGTTATTGTGTAACGAATCACGCAAAATTACCAAGACATCTGTTGTTTATACAGATCTAAGCCTAAGAGTTTGAAACGAATTAGAATTTGACAAGAACTCTAATGTTGCAAAAAGAGGTATCCTCG
Source organism: Pharus latifolius (assembly GCA_019359835.1). Taxonomy (NCBI): domain Eukaryota; kingdom Viridiplantae; phylum Streptophyta; class Magnoliopsida; order Poales; family Poaceae; genus Pharus; species Pharus latifolius. Next base: position 8,992,237 of record CM033320.1, read on the forward strand.
CAACTCTTGTCAGCGACAAGCTACAACACAAATGTTTGGCATTCACTACATACAATGTGCAAGTTCATTAACGAGTAAGTCCATCATAGCATCTCGACACCACAAGATACGTTATTGTACCAATTCAATTGGTGGCATCTACTGCTCCAAGAATTACGATGCACATGGGCATGTTTATTTCTTGGCAAAATTGACAAAATTTGATAATTCCTTCCATACATATGACCAATTTAACACAAGAGGGAAAGAAAAATAAGACGACAGGGTTGGAGGAGACAACACCTAAGTCGGGGAGGACTCACCCATGAGGTGGAGAGCCTCCGGGACGAACGTGAAGAGGACAGCGGGTGTGGGCGGCGAAGCTAGTCGGCTGGACGACCAAAATCCGCTGCGGGAAGCGCCGGATGGTCGTGGTCGAAAGTGGCGGAGAGCAGCGCAGAGGCAGCAATGGTCGCGGTGCAAAGTTGTGGCTGTAGAAGCTCGTCGAAGGATGGTCGTGGTCGAAAGAAGCGGCCACCAGCGGGGAGGCAGCAATGGTCGCTGTGCAAAGTAGTAGTTGTTGAAGCCCGTGGACTCGCCTACCAGAACCCGCCGTGGTCGACGTAGATGTCGTGGTAGTTGTGGTCGACATAGTTGTCGTGGTCGAAGCCGCATTCGATTGACGGGACGTGGCCGTGGAGGAGGTCGAAGGTCAAGTTGTCGACTGGGTTATCGAAGAAGAAGTCGTGGTCGTCATGGCGCATGCGATGCGGCGCAGCTCGACGGATCGGTGGCGTGTGAGGGGCGGCGTGGCAGCTCAGATCCGAGCTGATATGGCTCAGATCGGCGGCACAGTGGCATCGGCAGCGGCGGCGGACCTGGTGCGATCCGACAGCGAGGAGTTGCGGCACTAGGGTTTGGTGGCGGCTATGGGGTGGCGACGGGAATGGTGTGGAGGCACTAGGGGCCCAGCGGCGTGCCGATGTGGATCCGGCGAGGCGCGCGATGAGGCAGCGGCGGGGGATCTGGTGAGATCCAGGTGCAGCGAGTTGCGGCGGCAACGGTTTTAGGAGTTGCGACGCTAGGCTTTGGTGGTAGCTGCGCGGTGGCGATGGGAACGGCGTGGTCCGGCGGCGTCGCGATGCAAATCCGGCGAGGCACGCGATGAGGCGGCAGCGGCGGATCTAGTGAGATCCGGGCAAGAGGAGCTACGGTGGCAAGGGTTTGGTGGTGGTTGCGCGGTGGCGACGGGAATAGCGTGGGCCGGCGGCGTCGCAGTGCGAATCCGGCGAAGCATGCAATGAGGCGGCGGCGGCGAATCTGGTGAAATCAGGGCAGGACGAGCTACGGCAGCGAGGGTTTTGGGGACAGACCCGAGCGCATGTCGCTTTTGGGCACGGACGCGAAACGACTAGCGGAAGCAGCACACGGTCGATAGAGGAGCAGCAGACATGGAACGATCAGAGCGGCGAACGGAGTCGATCGAACTACTAAGGTAAAAAGAGTGACGTGGTGCAGCCAGAAGCGAGATATAATGAACAGTTCCTAGTTAGTGGGGATCAATATTATAGATATAATAGATTAGTAATTATTTGAAGTTAAAACCGATCAGGATTTCATATCTTATCTTGATTGGTTTGATCAATTACCACTAACAATTGACCAATTTTCAACAGTTTTCTGGGATCTGAAGGGGAGTGAGCACATTGTCCTGCATGGTAGGATTCCTTGTATATATTAATGCATAGGTTTCAAAAGAAATTCTATGAAAATATTTTAATTAACTTCATCACATATCTCACTCATAAGTGGGACCCACATATTATATTTTTAAAAAAACTTAATTGGTATATGTATATACCAAACAAACCAAATACAGTGGGTGATCTCGACCGTTTGACTTGGAGCGGATTGCCTACAACAATAGGGTCCATGGGCTGCGACCAGCATGTACTCTTTTTTTTTCCCCTAATGATAATGTCATGCTTACGAAAGTATAAAATATATGCTTTTTTGAATATTGTTGTAAAATATAAGAAGTGCATGCAAATTTATTACTATTTTTCATTCTTTGGTTTGGACAGGACATTTAGTTCGCTATTTCCATATCCGGGGGAATACATTCAATAAACTCTTGTTTATTTCTCTACTCTCTACTATTTGACTGATGCCTCACACAATCATAATAGCATTTTGACTCACATTTCTAATACATTATAAACAACAGTAGTTTAGTCATTTTTCACTTAATATAATCTTGAGTTTAGAATTTTCTTAATTTATGTACATGTCAGAATATACCTCGTAGTTTGGAGCATTAATTTGCTCAGTTGTATGCATTGAATGCATGAGAAGCATAAATTTTTTTGAATGACCCACTTTAAAAAAATAATTACAAAACTAACTCACACTTTGTATTTTTTGTAAAAATGACCTACTAACTCAGCATATTGCAGGCAACAAGGACAAGTTGCGAGAGGGTCTCGCGATAGGGCATGTCATGGTTCTAAACTGTGACAAGTGATTTCTCTCTCTTTGTTTTTTTTTTGCCTGCAAATGATATTGAACTGAATTAACAATTTTTTATTTTTTTTAGGATCAAATTTGAAGATATGTAACTTTGATTGATGATTGCTTGTGAGATGAAAATGATCAGATTGACATAAACAGGTCATCCTTCGGAGTTATAGATTATAAAGTATTGTTCTTGGATCTTACAATTATTTTTGGATTAATATATTATAATTTATAACTCCAATCAACGCTCTGTTTGTGTTGATCTGACTTCACAAATTCATTAGTTTAAACGAAGTGTCAATTAAAGTTATAGATTACAAGATATTAATCTCGAAAGAATTATTGTTAATTCAATTTCATTTGTAGGCGAGAGAGAGAGAGGGAGTACTTGTAGCGGTTTGGAGCCACGACATGCTTCCATCGCTTGTGATTTACTGAGTTGGCAGCTCATTTTTTGCAAAAAGCGTGAAGTGTGGAACTGTGGATTAATTTTGTAATTATCATTTTAAAGTGGGCCATTTAAATAAAAAAATTATGAGAAACATACTAATTTACAATTTTTAGGCAATTTTTTCCTCATGTAGATACAAGTACTACTAGAATTGGCTGCACTAAGAGCCTCAAGCTGGTCCCATCAGCCTAGCCTAGCCACGCTAAAAAGAAAAGCGATCAAGGTTTTCAATAGTGCAACCCATACTTGGAAATATTCAGTCTAGGTCTCATCAAAGAAATCACCCCATAACATAGAGAATCCAAGCCAAAATGTAGTGTGTTTTTCCATTAGTCTATTTCTCTTCATGTCTCTTGGGAGCAGGTAGAAATGTTCCCATGATGATTAGATTTGTCCTCTGTGTATGAAACCACACTTACCCGTCAATTTTTGTTCCTACTAAATTTCAATAGATCCTCCAAGTCCACTAAAACTAATCCACATATATCCAAGAAAAGTAGTTGCTATGGAGTTTTGTTGTAGGGTTCATCCAATTGCGTCCGTTCGTTTCTGCTTCAACCTTCGAAATCTGAATTTTCCTTGTGGTTTCAGGTTCAACTGTACCGAGTGAATTTACTTTCACTAGATACGCGGGAAACAATCATTAATTAATTTAATGATGAAAAGTCCATGTTGAAAGGTATTTGCTATAAATTTTCGGAATTTTCTCACTTGAAACAAAAAGCGGCATCTATCGTGCTCACATCAAGTTTAACAATACACTGAAAAATATAGTATTATCCATTGATTTTTTTTTTATCATGATATAAAGCTCCACCAAAATCAAAATACATTAAATTCTACTTCTATCCGCTATTAATACTGGCGAGAAATAAATCAAATTGAGTGATTAATTTAGGTGTCGGAGAAGCTGAGAACACCATTTAATATAAATTTTAGTTTTCCTTTTTTTTTCAGCAGCGTGCGTCCATACCTGGAGGAGATGTTTCTGTCACTTTTTTGTCTATATCAAAAGATGGTTTTGAGAAAAAAAAAATTCAATGTTTGGTCACACTGTGGACTGGAGTCAGTCAAATTGTACTTAAAATTTTCATTTTCCTCGGCCATTTTGGGACAGATTCAATCTGATTGTGGGCCATTAGAGAGTAGACTACGTAAAGAAGAGCGTTGCTATGTGTACGAATGCAAATATTCTCAAATCTTGTCTAAAAGGTGCTCTAGCTGAAATTCAAAGGGCTCGAATGTCAGCAAGCGTTCGTCAAAGTTTCCACAAGTTTCGCGTATAGATAGTCCAAGAGAGCTATCTCATTGCATTTCTCAGTTGTATAGAGGGAGAGACCAGCAAGAACAAAATGTGAGAAACGATCGCTACCAATTAAACACGAATCGCATCCCATTTGTAGCCTAATTCACAACACTTCGGTTTCTCTTATAGAAATCAGAGTTTAAATCTTAGCACTTACGGATTATGAATTTAGCTCATGTGTTGCGTTGTTATTGGTAAGAATTGATCCCACTAAGTACGTGGTACTCAGCCTGTAGCCCAAAGTGTCTTGGGCCTAATATTTGTTTGGGTTTAGGCCCAAAAATTTCTTGATGGATCGATGGGCCTGGCCTTAGGGAGAAATTGTTCCTATCCCCCCCAAAAATGATCAAATTGTGTTTTTTTTAGAACTGAATCGAGAGTAACAAAAAAAAAACAATTTTCGCCCTTCCGTTGAGTCCCTCCTCTTTTCAGTTTGATCCAAATAAGTTCTATCATCCAATTATTTGGGCCCTATTTGGAAGATAGATATTTTGAAAAAATTAAATATCCACTTTCACTCCTCCAAAATTCCTGTAGAACTCATGTGTTCCTAGGCTAATTAGACATAAATGAGGTATGATAACTGATTACTAATTTGACACAAAAATTTGGAAGAATTACAAGAACATCATAAAATCATTAAAACCTACCAACAAGCTAGTAAACTTTACAAAATCATACACTCTCTGATCCAAAAAATATTGTTGTTTTTTTACAAGAGAAAGTCAAATTTTTTAAACTTTGACCACCAATATGTTTATAAATATTTAGATTGGCAATAAGAAAATTATAGAAGTATAATTGCTATAAAAAATTTCATAATACTATAATTTCAAAAAAAATTTAATATATTATAGTAAAAAATAATGATTAAAATTGTATTTTGAAGACCACATATAATAAAAAAAGACAATCTTTTGACCAGAGGGGTAGAAAAATCACTAATAACAAGTGATAAGTGGGACTCAATTAACAATTTTGAAAGAAGTCTCACTTAATTTTCAAATGTAATTTTTATTACAGGCCTATTTTTTATCTCAAATATTTCATATAGCTACATGTTTTTTCAATTTTGGCAATCAACTCTTTATTTTATTCTAAATGTTCCAAATAACTCACCTCCACAGTCTTCCACAATAAAAAAAAAATGCTAAGTTGGCATCCCACATGACGTACCAAGTTTACTTAATGGTGTGGAACATATAAAAACTAAAATCACCTTCTCTAACTAATTAGTTTTCACCAAAATTTTCCTCTTGATTCATTTGCAGCAAGGAAAGAGTTTACATTGAAAATAAAAAAAATGCTTGCAACAACTAATAAAATGTTCTTTTGTTTTTTATATGGAGTCAAATTTTACATCTCCTTTTTTATTAATTTAAGCATCCTCAGTATCATCATAAGAAAATATTCATTCAAATTTTAAAGTACATTTAAGTATTCAACAATTTTCAATTGACAACGTTGTCACACATACAATTTTTCAAGATTTTATATATTAGGCTATTTTCAACTCATCAACGCTTTATGAGGCGCTTCAACAGAATATTGTTCAGCATATTTTGTGCCACATGTGCGAAACACCACCTGAAGCACTACCCTACTCCAATGCAAAAACGCTTCGCGAGACGCTTCGCACGGGCCCACAAGTAGTACATCTAGGTGGTTTTAGTAAAACAGCTATAGCTTTTAATTCAAAAATCGAATATATGTGATATTTGGTGTCTATATGAAGATAATTAAAAGATCTAAAACTTTCTCGATATAATCAACATCTAATTTGAACTAGATTAATGCATAAATCAAGAAATAAAATTGTATACAATTTAGTTGCACAAAAATCAAGATAACAAAAATAAAAAATTCCCAGCGTCGTCTCTCTCCTCTCTCCAGCCAAAAAAAAAAAATTTTTGATGCGTCGCCCGAAGCGGTGGCGTTGGAGATGACCTTAGATGAAGTATGTGTTATAAAAAAATATTCAATCAAATTAGGAATTCTTATGATAATTTGACATAATATCACTTTTTTTTCTTAACTCCATGTTTGCAGAGATAGAATGGGCTTGACTTTGAGATTCGAAGACAAAGAATTCAACTTCTCACATCACATGAAAGTTATATTGAGTAAATATGATCCTTTATACTTGGTGTGTCACATGAAATGCCAATTCAACATTTTTTTACCATGACAGATAATGAAATAGAGCTATTTGAAATGATTATAATAAAACATGCGTTGATTCCTAAACTTGAAAAAAAGATTGAGTTATATAGAACATTTGAGATAAAGAGGACTGATGAAAAAATTACTCTAATTTTCCAAATTAATAAATCCGGGAGTTAATTGAGTGAATTTGAAAAACAAAAATGGGATCCAATTTTCAAAATTAAGAAAAGTAAGATTCAATTGAAATATTTGCGAAAGAAATAAGACTATTCATGAATATTGCTCGAAAAAGATAGCTTAGAGCCCTGCTATTTTTGCTTCAAAATGTGAGTTTATCTTGATTTGGGAATGAGGGAAAGTGACTAGCCGCGAGTTTAATGCCTTCCTTGTTGCTGGATCAGAGTGACCCATCCGGTCGAGCAAATTTGGCCTAGTTCCAGCTCCTCCTTGATTTGATCTCTTTCTTTCTTGATGGTGGTGTTCTTGGTGTCATTCCTTGCAGGTTGTTCTTGCTAGATTCCAATATGGGTCTGGTGACGGATGTGGCCGAGATGGAGGAGGGATCTTGGAGATCGGCATGGGTAAGTTGTAATGATGTGCTCTAGAAGGTTAAATCAAGCTTGCATAGCATATTCTCATGTTCTTTATGTGTGTTTTGCTTTTCTTACTATGTTCATGTATGGTCCATCTCATCGGTGATCCAAGGTTAAGACATAGGTTTTGTTATATTAGTGTAGGGTCATATAAGCTTAAGGTGCTCAACAACCAATGTGTTGCATGATTGCGTTCTTGAATGATGTATGAGCTTTAGGACAATGTGCTCGCAGTATATGAATCTGGTTTGTTTCACTAAAAAGAGTGTTAAAGTTTAGTGGCTAAACATTATGTATGTTGTGTTGCGCATGCTTAAGCTGACACGAGGCAAAGTGGGCCATGTTGGAATCTACTGTTGATGTGTCCGCTAGCCCGATACTTAGGCTGGTATCAGTATGTTGGCCAGTTCAAGAAACTTTGTATTGTACAGTACCATACCACCAATGCGACAACTAGCGTCAAAGTTGGTGATGCAGCTTATAGCTGCTGGAGGAGTTGCATGTTGCTGGTCCTGCACTCTTCTGATCACACAAGTTATAACATCCACAACTACAAGAAAAATGTATTGGCAGATATGATGATTTCTTTCTTTTGTATCAAACTCTACAGTCTACTCGTAACTGAAATCCTTATGGGTGACATAGCGAAGGTGACATTTAGTCTTTTTTTTTCTTTTGATAAAGCATTTCTTGTTATACAGAGTATAGGACTGTCTCTGGTGTGGCTGGGCCACTGGTTATCTTGGATAAAGTAAAGGTATGGGATATGCATTCTTTTTGTTTTCTCCTCACAGCTTGCATTTGTCAATATCACTCAATATCCTTTTCTTTGTAAAACTATTTTAGGGCTCAAAGTACCAAGAAATTGTGAATATTCGATTAGGAGATGGCACCACTCGGCGTGGTCAAGTCCTGGAAGTTGCTGGTGAAAAAGCTGTTGTGCAGGTTGCTTAATTTCTATGGATTATCTTATGATTGAAGACTGCTCAACCCTGATCTATTTTTAAGTGATGTTGCTTCTGATTCAATTTAAACTACATAGTATGGTTAGCTAAGATCCACTTCTTTTTAAAAACTTGAATGGTAATATCTATGTATCTTAGTTCACATTATCTGCATACTGAACTGCCTCTTGTTCTTTTAAGGTATTTGAAGGTACTTCAGGAATAGACAAGTATACTACTGTGCAGTTTACCGGCAAGGTAAAACCTTTCCTTTTATTAACATGTCTCTTTCTAAGATCTTTTCATTTGATTTATTAGGTGCCAAGTGCTAACCAATTGGAAAAACTTCTAGGACTAGACAATGTTAGCATGAAGAATGAAGAATAGAAGAGATCTCAAATGTCAGACATGGAAACTGATAAATAAAATTTAGGAAAAGCAGGATTTAAACCTTCCTGCTGTATACATGTAATTGTAAATTTACATCTTGTTGAGTCCTCTCAGGGGCATGATACTTGCTTGCCATTGGCAACTAAAGATTGGGGGCCGGATCATGTTATGCATTGGTAGTTCAAACTAAAAAATGCTTTCTTTTTTTTTTTTCGATATGTAACAAGAAGCACAATCTCACCCTCACAGTATCACCACTTTGTTCCTTTATGTGTGACACTCCGCTTTTCTCTTACAGGTTTTGAAAACACCTGTGTCAATTGATATGCTTGGTCGCATTTTTAATGGTTCCGGAAAATCTATTGACAATGGCCCCCCAATATTGCCTGAGGCCTACTTAGATATTTCTGGTGAGTTAATACTTATTTACATTACAAGCGCATTGTAGACTTTAGAAACTCTGTGTGAGTGCAAGTTCTTAGAATGGCACAGACAAATAGACTTGTCGCACATAAGCACAAGGAGGGAGGAGTAAAATTAATCATCCTGAGGAGTCTCTCTTTCACTTATGATAATCTTGCAATATCTGGTGCTATTTCAGGAAGTTCTATCAACCCCAGTGAGAGAACCTACCCAGAAGAGATGATTCAAACAGGGATATCTCCCATTGATGTCATGAACTCGATTGCTCGAGGGCAAAAAAACTCCTCTCTTTTCTGCTGCTGGGCTTCCTCACAATGAAATTGCTGCTCAGATTTGTCGTCAGGCTGGTCTTGTGAAAAGTTTGGAGAAATCTGGCAAGCATCCGGAGGTAGTGAACCTAACTAATGTTTCTTTTAAAAAAAAAATTCTCATGTTTTGGATTTTTAGCCCATTCTCAGAAGCTAGATTATTCATTTTTGTTCTGATGTACATTACCCTTCAGGGTGGTGAGGAAGACAACTTTGCCATTGTGTTTGCTGCTATGGGAGTAAACATGGAAGCAGCCCAATTTTTCAAACGTGACTTTGAAGAAAATGGTTCAATGGAGCGGGTCACCCTTTTTCTGAATCTGGTAATTTGTTAAATTTGCTGTCCTTTTAAATTTATTCTGTTACATGGCAACTATTTGTTCTTCGATTGTCACAGTCAATTCTGTGAGGTTTTAGTTGTGTTGTGAATAAATTTGACCCAACCAATACCAAGAAAGCATGTTTTAACTCTCAACACTCTTCTCTTGATCGTTTTACAGGCAAATGATCCCACTATTGAACGCATTATCACTCCTCGAATTGCTTTGACAGCAGCAGAATATTTGGCTTACGAATGTGGGAAGCATGTTCTTGTCATCTTGACAGATATGAGCTCATATGCAGATGCACTCCGTGAGGTATTGAGTTTGATGTATAGTGTTGTCTTCTCTTTCGCCTTCATATTCTTTGAGTTTATATTTGTTTAGCTAATTGCTCTTAGAACTTAATTTCATAGGAGCACAGTTCCCAACTGTGAGCTCATTCTTATTTTTTCCACTTTTTGAGAACAATAGTCTTGCAATTTTTTGTTGTGGCCTCAGAATATGAGAACTTCATGTTTTTCGTTATACCTGTTAGATTTAGAGAAAATACTAGAATACATTATTGTAAACTAATGAATTTATATATAATAGGCAAACTTATATAGAGATATTTTTAACACCCCCTCAAACTCAAGATAGATGCAACAGATTTGAGTTTGAAAAAGAGAAAACTATGAATTTAAAAATTTGAAGATTAAGAGCTCAATAGAAGAAGATTGCAGTAATAAATGAATAACCAGGGGGACCTCAAGTAATAGAAGAAATTGTAGATAACTAGTCAACAGCATGATTAGAAGCAACACCGATTGCATTGGTGGGTTACAACCTAAACACAAGATGCTGCAACGGCAATGTCGCTGACTTACAACCCAAACATACATCGTAAGAAAGAAGATGACACTCTCAATCTGAAATAGAAAGATAATTGAATTGGGACAACCGAAAACTCTCTTGATTTTTACTTCCAAATCGACACAACAAAAAACCAATGGGGTTTTTGACTTATAATAAAGTGGAATGCAACCGACATTTATGACTCACACCTGTAGGCTGTAGGCGGTAATTGGTGCAGAGCACGAAGTCAGAATAACCGAAGATAGCAGAGAAGACCAAATCGGGATTTGAACCAAGGAGTTGTAGCAGTAGACAAAGTCAGAGCAACTGAAGACAACAGAGAAGACCTCATTGGAATCTTGAATCGAGTCAAAACCGAAGGTTGAACTGGGCAAACCAGTGTTGAACCAAAACTAAAATCAAAACAATATTGAACCACAAGGCCGAACCTCTGGATCTCCGTCTCTGGCAATGTGTACGGCGTCACGGCCAGATCCGGGTGATGACAGCGTCAAAAGCAGAGGCGGCGGCCCATAATGAACACAAAGCAGGGTACTTGATCAAGTCACGACGGGTGGCGGTGACTAGATCCACGACATCGGCAGGCTGGCGACAGCAAACAACGACAACGAACCAGTGACTAGATCAAACCAGCGACGGTAGATTCACTTCAGCAATAGCAGTGGCGAACCAATGTCGGTGGGTGGAAGAGGCGGCGGCACAACGAGTAGATCAGATCAATCCAAAGTAAAGTAGAAGAGAAGAACCCGCGATAGTGGAAGACCAACGATCTGGACCAGTGATGAAATCTCATGCAACAACAAACAGATTTGGATTGCCAATGTATGGACTTATGTGAAGACGATCAGATATGGGAGCAGAGGAGGAAGAGAAGGTAATGGAATTTTTCTTGGCACCGCTCTCAAGAGTTTCGTGTCCAATGCCTTCAAGGTGTAGTGGATTGATGGTAGATTTGTGAGTAAGTTTAGGGTTTTAGAAATCTTGATTTTGATATCGTATTAGATTTAAAAAAACACTAAGATATATTGTTGTAAACCATCTGACAAGGAGGAAACGCTCTTATTCACTAGCTTGTATTTCTTTGTTATTGAGTCCCTTTCTTTCTTGAATTTTCATTGAATTCTAATTTTTGTCAGTTTTCTTACTTTTATGGTTATCTGAATAACAATTCATGGGAATTGTTTTTCCATTTAGGTATCAGCAGCACGAGAAGAGGTGCCTGGTAGGCGTGGTTATCCTGGGTATATGTATACTGATCTGGCAACCATATATGAGCGTGCTGGGCGTATTGAAGGAAGAAAAGGCTCCATTACCCAAATTCCTATTTTAACACTGCCTAACGACGGTTAGCTATGGTGCCATTTGCTTTGTTGAGTTATTTTGCTTAATCCTATGTTATCATGGCTGGGACACTTATTATCTGGTCTTATAATGTACATTTCCATGTCTAATGTTATGGTTTGTTTCCTCCTAAACAAATATCACACATCCAACTCCTGATCTTACGGGATACATTACTGAAGGGCAGATATACATCGACAGACAGCTCCACAATAGACAGGTTCTTTTGCACGCTCCTTTACTATATGTTGCTCATGTCTTATCTGATAGGCGTTGGCTATTCCTTGAATATATGGGGGTGTTGTTTGTCATTAAAAAAGCGATTGCTTAATTTCATTTTTTCTTGCTATCTTTTTTCCCCGCGTTCAAGAGATGGATAACTTTGTGTTCCTTTCTCAGATATACCCACCCATCAATGTGCTGCCGTCTCTCTCTCGATTGATGAAGGTGCAGATCCTAACAATTTGAAAATTCCTGAAATCTTGTGTTTCTGACCAGTTAGTCCATTAGACGTTGTCAACATGTTACATGGACGATTAGTTCTAGAGAGTTATGCCATAGATCTTTACTTGCAGAGTGCTGTTGGTGAGGGTATGACGCGCCGAGATCATGCAGATGTGTCTAATCAGGTATCTATTTTGAGGTGATAGAATACTTCCCATTCTGGCACCAACTTTTACTTGTAGATGCACTGATATGAATGACTTGTCGTTCAGCTTTACGCCGACTATGCAATTGGAAAAGATGTTCAAGCTATGAAAGCGGCTGTCGGAGAGGAGGCGCTCTCATCTGAGGATCTGATCTTTCACTACTCAATTATCTTGTAAAACTGATTTTTTTTTTTTTTTTTGGAACTCCAGAACTAATGCAATTTTTTTTTTGTGCAGCTCTATTTAGAATTCCTTGACAAATTTGAAACGAAATTTGTGACACAAGGAGCATACGATGCTCGGAACATTTTCCAGTCACTTGACCTAGCATGGACACTGCTGCTCATGTTCCCTTGCGAGCTTCTCCATCGTATTCCTGCAAAAACTTTGGATCAATACTACAGCAGAGATGCCACCGATTCAGATATTCAAAGTTTTTTCAAGGGCAACTTGAATAAATAGTAGAATTCAAACTTGTAGCATTTTTGCTATGAATATAGTCAGATCCTATTCTTTTCAGTATGGGAGAGCAAAATCTACGTGGTCCTCTTGTCAATGCCAGGCTTTGTAATATTATGTCATGTATTTTTAAATTACACTGTATTTTCAGCTTAAACTGCCTGAATTGTGTAGCGGAACTCAAATCCTCCATTACCGAGATGCTTGCACCTTGTTCTCTCATTGTGCATGAATCAAATAATGGATCAGTAGCATAGTTTGGCCATATTTTGTTACTGATACAATGAGAAAACCAGTTTGTCATCCAACTTCTGGTCCTAGGTGTTGTATATAACTTTTGTATAATAGATATTGCATGTTCAGATGACGAACTTAATTTTTCTATACTTTGCTCTCTTATTTTTAGATTTTAGCTACAAACCCAAAAAATACTAGAAAAAGGGCCAAATTTATGGGTAGCTGGGTGTTGTTTGGCCTTCATGGATCAAGTCAATTAACACAATCAGGTTCAATGAAATTCTGTAAAGCACGGTGAACAGACGATATCTCAAACCTGTATGCACAAATGAAGATAAACCAAGAGGAATCCAGAATCATCTGAGAAGCAACCTGACCCAGCTACGGCAAATGGTGACCAGTATTCCTTATTCATCGAGGAGACTTAAATGGCCTGAACAGAGGGGAAGTCACGTCTCTTTTTGAATGGTACAAACCCTGAGTCAGATACAAGGAAGACGGCAGTTTCAAAGAAAGGGTGTTGCTATCAGCTTTTGTAACTTCTGATGTTGAGAGCATGCTCTGTCTCTCAGACATTCAGAGGTTCAGCAGGTCACGGATGGATGGTTATGAGCTTCAGAACTGATTCTAATAATATCTCTCCAAGTTTTTGTGATTTAATGCAAGGAAACTTATTCTGACAATAGGTTCCGGTTTACTAGTAAACCTTTGCTTAGGAAAATCTTGTAGCAGCTGCCGCTTCTTTCCTTGGAGTTGAAGACTTGAATAGAACCTGAAACATGATTGCTCGAAACTTCGGAGCCCTGTGGCCTTGTATTCTTTACACAAAATGGTGTTGATATGCAGTTAATTTGAGCATGAATGCGTTTCTGGTTTCTAAAATATTGATTGCATAAAGCATACAGCGCTCTAGTCTTAATCATAGCTAAATCCTGGCTTGAATAGTCATGTGGTTTAAGGACATCTCATGGGTCCTCATGTTAAAATAAGCAGTAGCTGAATAATGATGCAGTTAAGAACTGATAAGAACGGATATTCCATAACTCACAGCATTGGTTTGACTTAACGTATCTGATGTCTGTTCTGTATCCGTGCTGATAAAACACTTTAACATACCTCTGCCATTAGTTCAAGAGAACATCTAAATTTCAAAATCTCATACATCCTAAGATTCCAATCAAATTCGTGAGCCAAAACGTTGCATAGCCTGTCATCAAACATAAACTCCACTTGCAAGGAGCACAAATAGAGATCCAAAGCCCTGTGAAACAGGTAAACCAGACTTAGATGTACATCAATCATCTTCTGGCATTGAAAAGCAACCAACCTCTGAGGGGGACTTACCAGAAAGACAGAAGCAATAGCTGCAGTTGTGATCTCCTTTGCTAAGTTACGGTTACGCCTGGATGAAGTAGCTTCATAGCTGGTAACCCAAAATATTAGTAAAGAAAAGTGTGGGTATATTGATCTATTAATTGAAGCAATATGACCATAAATTAGTCAAATTTATATTAATTGTCTTGAATAGTTGAAGCACACAACTTTCTTTGTTAATAATTAGTTTGCTAATTTCTTCTGTTTTCCATGCGATACAAATAGAGTTGTCTTGATGACAACAACTCTTACTACTTTATTTTGATCTCATCCCTTTGCTCATTTTGCCAGTCTTCCTTGCGCCAATAGTCACATAGGGGAATGCACTGGTAAGAACTTGCACAGTCAGTCTCATGGGCTGGGCCACATTTATTTTCCCATCATTCCCTTTGATGGCTAGGATATTCCCACTACTGCCCTCTAGCACTTGCAAGAATTAAACAAAGAATGTTATTCATCCAATTAATGCATGAGATTAGAGCAACCTAATAGCTAGTGATCACAAAATTGTTAGTTGCTCATAGAAGCTCTCAGATACACCAGGCACATGTGAGATAGTGAGGGAAATTGTTTGGTTCTTTTCACAATACCAGCATGAACTGGTAAGGCATACATACTCTTTGCTACATTTTGCTCTTAGTAGCCTGACTCGTCAAGAGGTTGAAAGCCAGGCCATCAAGAGGAGAAACAAAATGATACGAGCTTCTCGAGAAAAAGTAGGTCGAAGATTATATTTATGAGGAGAAAGGGGAGCCAACGGCCACGGCACCACCCGTAGGGCTTTCCTGCATGTGTGCTCTGGTCGAACAGGCAGAAGGGAAGAGACTTCAGAGGGCGGAAGACTTTTCTTTATTTTTTTCCTTGAACCAATTAGGAGGTATTCTCCCTTATAAATAGCCTAACAACCATGGAAAACATATAAAAGGAAATAAATTCCCTAGTTTATTTCCTTTGACTAGCCTTATCCGTATCATTTCCCCCGCCGTTGAGAAGCAACCCGTCCTCGAGCTGAAATTACGGGTAGAGCTGAACAAAGTCTGTAGTTGGAACCCAAACAGCTTCAGATGGTGGAAGATCCGCACCTGGACTAGCAATTGTGTTTGACCCCAGGCTAGTCTTGCGCGAAGCACCTTGGAAGGAATTAGAAGGACACGGCCATTAAGCACCGGTGGAGTCCCCTCAAACTTCTTAAGGAAACTGACATGGAAGACATTATGTATCCGAGATCCTGAAGGCAGGTTAAGGCGGTAAGCAACCGATCCAATACGCTCCAAAATTACATAAGGACCAAACAACTGTGGTGTGAGTTTGCTGGGTTTGGTGGTTGTAATCCCAACCGCGTGGCGACGATAGAGTCAAAGCCAAACGCACTAGCCAGGTGCAAACTCCACAACACGATGTTGCCTATCGTGAACAAACTTCATACGGCCTTGAGCATCGAGCTGGCGAGAACGAATGCCCTATAAAAATGCATCCCGAGCTTGTAATTGTTGATGTACAGTTTGGACAGAAGCTGACCCAGGCTGGTAGGGAACCAGAGCTGGTGGAGGGCGGCCATACACAACTTCAAAGGGGTAGTTTTTAAGGCCGTGTGAAATGAGGTGTTATAACAATACTCCACCCAAGGAAGCCAGCTCAACCATTTACAGGGTGATCACAAGCTAAGCAAGGGAGATACATCTCAACGGTACGATTCACCACTTCCGATTGCCCGTCGGATTGAGGATGGAAAGCCGATGTAAAGTTCAAACTGGTGCCCATCAAGCCAAACAATTCCTTCCAAAAATTGCTTGTAAAGATAGTGTCACGATCACTCACAATTGAAGTTGGTACACCATGGAGTCGAACAATCTCAGCAAAAAATGCTTGCGCCACAGATTTTTTTCGCTATATAGGATGTGACAAACGAATAAAATGCGCGTACTTAGAAAACATGTCCACCACTGTCAAGATAACCGATTTCTCGTGCACCTTCGGAAAGCCATCGATGAAATCCATTGCAATATCCTTCCAGACAGAATCCGGAACTGGTAATGGCTGCATCAACCCCACTGGATGGAGCTCTCAACCTTGTTTCTTTGGCACTGAGAACAGCTCTTCACCAATTACTGTACCAAAGACTAGGCCAGGAATGTAAAAGTTTTGACGTACCCGATGTAAAGTCTTTTCAATGCCTTCATGCCCCATATTATGAGCAGCAGCAAGGATCTGGTGCACCACAACAGAAGAAGCCGGAACAAACACCTTTTTATGGCATAGGAACAAGCCATCACAAAAAAACCATCCATTAGGCAGGAGATCGTCTGATTGTTGCTGCCGGAGTTGGTCAAAGGCTGCAGAATGAGAAATCTCCACGCGGATTGCATCAAAAATCCCAAAGGCTGGAAAAGAGATCACACGAAGGGATGGAGCTTCTTCGTCGCGTTTGGACAATGCATCTGCCACCATATTTAGTCGACCCAGACAGTATTCAACCCGAAAGTCAAACCCTGATAGCTTATTGACCCATTGGTGTTGTGGAACTGTAGAAAACCGTTGGTCTAACAGAAATTTGAGGCTGTAGTGATCTATCCAAACTACAAACGGGTGCCCCCATAAATACGGCTGCTAATGGAGAACAACTTTGACCAACCCTATCAACTCTCGTTCATAGGTGGCCAATTTGGCATGGTGTTGTGGAATAGGACGACTGAAAAATGCAAGAGGTCGATCACCTTGGTGCAAGACCGCTCCAATGCCTGTCCCAGACGCATCACACTCGATGATGAAGGGAATATCAAAATCTGGCATTTCAAGTGAAGGTGCTGCTAGCAATGCTGACTTAAGAGTCTGAAACGTACTCTCTACTTCATGTGACCAGCGGAAAGCTTCTGTCTTGAGTAGTTGTGTGAGAGGCACTGCAATTTGGCCAAAATCCTAAATAAAACATTGATAATAGCCAGCCAATCCCAGAAAACCACAGAGGGCCCGAACTGATTTCGGAGTCGGCCACTCGGATATTGCTTGCACTTTGCCTGGATCCATGGAAATCCCGGAAGGGCCAATGATATGTCCCAAATAAGCTACTGAGGTTGTGCCAAAAGTGCACTTAGACTCTTATAAAAATAGAATGTGATGACGCATAAGTGTTAAGACTGCCCGAAGATGACGCAAGTGTTCCACCCATGATGAATTGTAGACCAATATGTCATCAAAAAATACGATCACAAACTTGCGAAGGAGAGGCCGGAGGACGTCGACCATAATAGCTTGAAATGTGGCCAGGGCATTGGTGAGACCGAACAGCATCACAAGGAATTCAAAATGCCCAAGGTGCGTTCGAAACACCATCTTTGGTACATCATCAACATGCATGTGAACTTGATGATACCATGAATAGAGGTCGAGCTTGGAGAAGAATCGGGCGCCTTGCAACTCATCAAATAATTCCTCCACAATAGGAATCGAAAATTTATCCTTGACCGTCAGAGCCTTAAGAGTGCGGTAGTCAACACATAACCGCCATGACTGATCCTGCTTTTTGACCAATAAGACCGGTGAAGTATAAGGGGATGAGCTATGTTGAATTATACCTTGTTGTAACATGGTAGCACATTGACGCTTGATCTCATCCTTTTGCACGTGCAGATGCCGATAAGGACGCACTACTACCGGTGCGGATCCTGGCAATAGGTGAATGCGATGATCAAGCCAGTGAACTGGAGGAAGGCCTCGCGGCTCGACAAAAAAGTCCGAGAACTCCAATAGCGTAGGCAGCAGATCTGACGTAATAGCTGTTGTTGCTAGGATCGGAGCATGTGGTATCGAACATTCCCCATGCCAAGTGATGTGTCGACTCTCCCACTTCACCATTAAAGATAAGCTGTTTAGATCTAGCAGAAAAGGCCCGAAGGGACGAAGCCATTGCACCATGAGTACCACATCAAACTCATCGAGGTCTATACAATAGCATTAAATGTTGAGGGTTCCTCACCAACTAGGAGTGCTAGGCAAGGGCTATAACCGGCTGCCGTTAGCCGATCTCCATTTGCCACCCTTACACGAACGCCCGACCATTGAACAAGGCGCACCCTAGCTGCCTTTGCCATGGAGATGCTCACAAAATTATGAGTCAAACCGGTGTCAATCAAGGAAACAAATTGTTTTCCGTTCACATACACTTGGAGACGAAGGGTGTCGGTTGCCCCAATGCCAGTGAGGGCATGCAGCAAAATCTGTGGTTCTATCTCTTCATGTTCTTCCACAACTTCCTCATCCACATCGCCCACGACCTCAAGCCAGAATACTCGCTTGCATCGGTGTCCTCGAATAAACAGCTCATCGCAATTATAACATAGGCCCTTGGAGCATCGCTCTTCCATCTCTGACTGTGTAAGACGGCGGAACGGCTTGGTTGACAGAACCGTTGGCCCACGAGTCGGGGGAGGGCCGAGCAAAGCCAACTGTGGGAGGGGCCAGCGAGGCTGTTGTTGGTGCAGCCACCCTTCTTGGCAACGGCTTTGGTGGGGGCTTGCTCACCCCGGAGCCCCAAAGTAACCGGAGGTGCCATTCTGACACCCGGGCGAGGCTAACGGCTATGTTTAAAGTCGCCGGCCTCTGCAGCTCCACTTCCGATCGCAACACCTCGGATAGGCCGGAGAGGAACAAGCCAATCTCATGTTTCGTTGTGAGGTTGTCAGCGCGAGACAAGAGCCTGTAGAAGTCCTTTGTGTAATTAGCCACGGTGGTTGTTTGCCACAAAAGGGAAAGCTCGGCAATCAGATTGGTCCGAAAAGTGGGACCGAAACGTAGTTGACATGCTGCTTTAAAGCGTGGCCAGGTCAGTGCACCATCCGTACGCTTCGTTTTGTAATACAACTGCTGCCTAACACCCGTCAAGTGGTATGTCGCCAGGTAAATCTTATCTTTCTCCAAAATCGCATTCAACCGAAAGTATGAATCACATCGGGTCAACCACTTCAATAGGCCCCCCTCACCGGAGAACAAAGGAAAATCGACGCAGTGGGAACGGCTCGGCCGGGAAGCTGCAGCGGCCGCTGCTGTTGGTAATGACGACACGGCTTCGGCGACCAACTCAATGTGCGAGCTTACCGGCGACTTCATTAGGCCCGCAATGCTTCGCTTAATCTCAGCACTCTCTGCATCTTGCTCTAGCTGATGCTTCAAGATGGTCTCCAACATCGATTTGATCTCATCCATGGATGTGACGGGCGGAGGATATGGCACCATGCACTCTGATACCAAACTGATACGAGCTTCTTGAGCAGAAGTAGGTTGAAGATTATATTTATGAGGAGAAGGGGGAGCCAACGGCCATGGCAGTACCCATAGGGCTTTCCTGTGTGTGTGCTCTGGTTGAACAGGTAGAAGAGAAGAGACTTGGGAGGACGGAAGACTTTTCTTTATTTTTTTCCTTGAACCAATTAGGAGGTATTCTCCCTTATAATATAGCCTAACAACCATGTCTACAGCAATAAGGAACTATCTCTAAAGGAAACAAGAAAATATGGAAAACATATAAAAGGAAATAAATTCCCTAGCCTAGTTTATTTCCTTTGACTAGCCTTATCCGTATCACAAAATGGCAAAGGATGATCTATCATGGACATTGGAGCATCCATGTTTGAAAGCCGTCTCACCAACTAAGTAAATTAGATCACTGGGAGCAACCAATAGATAATGATCCATATAAGATCATTTGCACCTCACAGTGAGAGTTTTCTGGTTGCCTAGTTGAAGTGTGAGCCAGCAGAAGCAACCAAAAAATGTCATACAAGGAGAGGTAATATCAATTCCTACAAAGTTAAAAGCAGCCAAAATGTATTTACTTGCCCTACTTATTGTATTATTATGCAGAGATGCATGGTGACTTATTTTTTAGTAACAAGGATGCCTACCATGACAATTCATCATCATAATCTAGAAAAAACAACTTAGCCATATTGAGTTTCCAAGGTGAACACAATATGTCAAGAAGGACCATAATTCACAACAAAACAGATGTGCCTTTTCCATACAACCGAAATGTGATGCAATGCATGCTTGTCAAACTTCGATAATCCTTTCCCACAAAAAGTTCAGGTGCAACTTAAATCCTAGGTATATGTTAACACTCCCTAGATATAATTCAACCTCATCAATATCAATTATCAAGTTAGCCTGAAGTGTCAAAAGACCCTATTTAGTAATAGATGGTTCAACTTTTGAACTAGCAACTCAGGTCTGGTTCTACAAACATAGTCGACCATGCCAACCAAAAAGAATCTCCTATTTTCCAAGACCCACAACCAGAGCGCCATAAACAACGACAACTAATAATATACAAATCCATCCAACCATCCAGCAGTGCCAATTACCAGTTTAATCCTACAATACTGGAGAATCTAAATGCAAAACAATCTGGACCATACCCTAACCCGCCAATGGACCATCTATTGCGAGTACGCAGCTACGAAATTCGTCTCATCAAACCGATCCAAACATGGTTACACCATACACCCATACCACAGATGCTACCAGGCAAGCCAATTCACCTTAACAAAAAACCAAACATGGACACATAAGATCGCCAATTCCAACTCACAGACGAATGGCTCAGTTTCGACATAGATCAGATCAGACAAGACCAGATCGCATCACAAATTGCACGGAGGGGGAGGTGGCTTACATAAAGAAGGAGGCGGTGAGCATGAGGCCGAGGGCGACCATGACGACGGCGAGCGTGGGGTACCAGGCCACCGGCACTGGGCTGGAGATCGGCTTTGCCGCCTGCGAGATCCAACGACGCGTGAGTAGAAACCCTAGACTGGCTCGAGTTTGTGAGGGCTTACCATTCCGCCGGATCTGAGGCTGCTCTGCTCTGCTCTGCGTCTCGTCTCTTCCTCCCGGTAACCAAACACAAAGAGCTTGCGGTGTATTGGGGTGAATGGTGATAGACCGGCACTTGGGACTTGACTTGAGAGCGGTTCGGGTTCAAAATAGGCCCGGATTCAGGTCAGGTTCGGGATGGGTTGAAAAAAGTCTGGGTGCACGAACCTGATTGATCTCGACCCAACCTAGTAAATCTATTTTCGATGAACAAATCCTTTCAAAAATATTTTATGTCATATGTGAAAAGTCTCTCAAAAATCTCTTTTACTCTAATAAATAAGTTGTTTGGAAAGATTCTTCGCGGGCTGAGTCTCTCTAAAAACCAAGCACTTCAATAACTTGTCTTTTGGAGAAGCTCTTCAATGGATTTCGCGTATTAAATATTAAAATGTGTTTTTTTACAATATATTATTGACAAAATAGTTGAAATCATTATTAAAAAAATATATGAGGATAATTCCAATAAAAAGTAAAGACTTGCATAAGGAAATTTTAATATAAAAAAAATAAATATTTTTATTAAATTCAGATATTGAAATATAAAATTGTACATACGATATCAGATAACATTAAAACTTAAAATTTAGCACAAACGTACGCCGCTGCAACACTCGTCCAATATATGTCACATTTTTTGTTGTTCGTGTTGATTAGGTCAAGAGAATTACTCAACTACACACTGATCTGAGCCATCAAAATATAAAATTGACATAAAAAACCAATATGAATCTTATAAAGTAAAGCCTAGAAAAATAACAAATAATTTCCTCCACGAAAATTACAAGACAAAACAAGTTACTCACGAGTCTAATATTATCAGTTTCTGACCAAAACAATCGCTTACAAGTTATGACCGCCAGAATATGGGAGAAGATGGTCATCATTGTCATCAATAACGACCTGCTGTCTAGAATGTGGCGTGCAGGAATTTGACACTGATGCAGAATTTGAATTTTTTGATGGGGTTGCAGTGGCAAGGGTTGCATATAGTTGATTGGCATGTCGACAAAATGAAAATTTTACCCATATGGTACATATGGATAGCCACGTGGATATAGAGGGCATTGCATATGGAGTATTCTGTGAATATAGTGGGGCTGGTGGATTTGAAGGATAATCTAAATGATATGGTGGTTGCAGAAATTTTGGATTACAGGGTGTTTCTAGATTTTTTTCAACTGAATTAGGAGAAATAATACAGTTTAGAAAACCCTCGAGGCTTACTGTCCATATGAAATGCTAAAAAAATTAGTGAGAAATGGTGTACAAGTAGTCTAAGATTTGTGAGATGTGTGTTGAAATGAGCAGATGAGGGCTCTATTTATAAAGAATCAGTGTAGATAATTTTTTATAGAACTTTTTAGAATATTTTATAAATTCTTTCACGCAAAAAAATGCCCAATAGCAGTTTTTCGATCAAAATCATAAAACAACAACTAACCAATAGACCACGAAATAATAAGATCCACTAGTCAGCCTCTTGGGGAGAACCTTGAGTGCGAAAAAAATTGCAACAGTTGGAATATTAAAAAATTAGTTATTTTGCTAATAGGCGGGTCACATACGCAATGGATCCACTGTCAGTGTCATGGGTGCCCAGGAAGAACACGGGGATTAGCTGGCACGCTTGGGTGGTGAGGCCCACTATCCTCGTCCGACACTCGCAACAAAATTCACCCCACCAGTTGACAAGTGAGCCCCACAATATACGATCCCACTTGTCAATGATTGAGGTCGAGGTGCACGAAGTAAACGCGGACGCGTTTTATCGGCTGGTGCGCGTGAGTTGTAGGACCCACAGTCATTGCTTCGTTATGCGTCGTAGAATACAAAACAGTCACCGATGTGTGGGCCCCCACAAGTTGATCCCACCTATTAGTGAGTGGGGGCACAGTGAATGCAGTACGTGTGGGAATCAAGGCGCTGTTGCTGCGGGTAGGTGGTGGGGTCCATTGAACTATCCTCGTCATGCGGTGTGAAGTCGAGCTCATTCAATGACATGTGGTGCCCATATAAACAATGCCCCACTTGTTAGCAATGATATTTTTTGGTATGCATGTAAGGAATATTTTTTTGTGGGGCCCACAAAATACATCTCCACGGGTTTGAGTCATGCTCTAACGAGGACGCGTGGCTCAACGCGTGCTGATGGGGCCCACAAAAAAGTGAGATGCACTCTTGTTGCTTATCCACAGGTCACCATGTCGTTCACGAGCGGACCTAAGCCGAGTTAATAGCCTGCATGGCCATCAGATATGGCCTAAGCATGTTGGGCCATCTAGGTTCATACTGAACCCAGAGAGTTTGGTCAGACTATGCTTTAGAATTTTGGGATCTCAGGTCAATGTGCATATGGAGAGACAAGCTTGAGAAAGGTTTGGATTCAAAGTTCAAACCACTTTAGGGTAATTTTGGTATTTGTGGTATCTGAATCACTAGATAGTTTTTTTCCCCCAAATTACACACAACCTCTCAAAATCATCACGGTATCCCCAACTTTTTTTTTCCACTTGGAAACTAACATCTTTGACACCATGAATGAGTTTTAAGGAGGATATATTGGAGAGAAAAAACTGGAGGATTTGAAACTCCTTGTTACTTAAGGGTTTTTTTTCCCTGTAATTTCCTAATTTTAAAAAATTATGGGGTGATATATTTCAAATATCCTATTTTTAGAGTGTCATTTTTAATATATATAATCGTTTATTTGATGTATACAACTTATAAGGATAGAGATCTATCAGATAGGCGCAGATAAAATATGGACATAACTATAGCTAGGTACTCTCGGTGAAGTATCAAGCCTCACTAAAAGGGTACTTTTGGCAAGGTATCAAGCCTGTCAAGAGTGCTTCTAGTGAAGTATGGAGCAGCATGGAGCCTTACGGGGAGTACTCACACTCAAGCGAGGTATTATTGCGTCTTTTTGGGCTAATCCCCCGCAAGGTATCTAACCCCTGGGGATGTCATGCCCTCCAGAATAGTTCCAAGGGATTTTTGGAAAAGTAAGTCATTCGTGGAGGTCTGGAGCACACAGTAATACTTAGCTCGTAGTTATAGCATTACAGTATAGCTAACCACAAGATACACATGTGGCAGTAGTACTTAGCTCGTGCGGGCACAGTTACATATCTCCTACAAAACGAAAGGGAGTCAATAAGTGCAAATCATGTTCTGCATCAAATGCTCTAATCCATACACCATTGAAGAACACAAACCAACACAAATAGAGTGACTAGGCAAGTCACACTTGTTACTATCACAGCTCTGCAGAGACAGAAGGTACGAAAACAAAGTGCACAAAGACTTAATTCATTTCCAGATTTCCAGGGCAGTCCGCATCAAAATATTAAGGTGCACTGCAATAATATTTATACACATAACTCATCAGATCAAAAAGTAAATAAAATATCCAATTAGAAGAGATCAAAGCCTTTAAAAGCATATTTCCCTACATATAAGCACAGATGGCACAGTTAGCTGCTTTGCAAGAGAATGTTACAGCACAAGATATAGTTCTATCACACCAATACTGTTCCTACCATGAAAAAGATGGTATTAGGGTTCTAAGGCTCCGCATGCAAAACTAAAGAATACAACAAAGTTTTGATTGTAGCCTCTACAGAAAGTAGGGGTGGGCTCAGCGACTAAACTTACATACTTGCTTCCAGTTATATGATGCAATAAATATCCCAAAAAAATGTTCTGAAGCAACTCATTAGGTGATGCAAAAGAGAATAATTCTCCTAGGACAATGGGTAAGGCATGCATTTATTGTGCAATCCTAGAAAAACTGCTGCAACATGATGCTCATTTTCCATACGGATGGTATCTGCTAGACCCCCGGCCACCTGCACCCCCACTACTTGCACCTCCTGATCCCCCATAGCCACCATATCCTCCTGCACCATAACCACCTGGGCCACCATATGCACCTCCTCCGTAGGCACTGCCCCCATAGGCACCACCACCATATGCTCCATATGCACCATAGGCGCCTCCATACAAGGAACCACCATAACCAGCGCCAAAAGCAGACCCAAATCCAGCATTGCTTCCATAGCCATACCCTCTACCATAGCCATATCCAGCACCACTATCATAATAAGCTGCAGGAGCAGATCGATAACCACTACCGTATCCATAGCCGCCACCGCCGCTGCCGGAGCCGCCACCACCACCGCCGCCGCCCCCGCCGCCACCGCCGCCGCCACCACCGCCGCCACCACGGTAAGAACTGCGGTAACCACCACCCCCATGGCTAGACCTCCCATTACTACTGTAATCACCACCAGGTTTCTTTGGTTCAGCCTTCTTTATTTCAACCTGCAAGAAAAACAGTCCAAACGTCACCTAATAAGAAATCTTCAAGTCACCTCTCATTCCTCTGACACATCAATCCAAGAGTACAACTAACGAACTCCTGTAATTGCCAACAGTGTACAATTGCTCATTGAAAGAAAAAAAATTATACAGCTTAGGCTCTATCTGGGATTGTGGGACTATATCGCACTATGCTATGGCGTACGGCAAGCTGTGGAAGATATTTGTCGTATCTAGTACATACTACTAATATGCTTTTAAAAAGTTTGTTACAGCCAAATATCCAGAAACAGTTTGTTATACCCTGTTTTCTGAAACACAATGCAAATCCGGATGGAGCCTTAACCCTAGCTATAAAGCACAGCACAAAGAATATGTTACCCCTATCTCAGTTGAGAAGTTTCATACACGTGGAGATGCCCTTCAATCTTAAGCTCAGAAGAAAGAGGGCATAGCTGTATACTCTGAATTACTTAGGTAAGCTCAATGGACACAGGGCAAATCATTGGTTGATCCAGGTTTCATCATAGTTATAAAAACCAGACCAGACCAGCAGTTCAACCAGAAAAAACTGGAAGCAGAGCCTGGTCCGGTCTGGTTTGGCTTTTGGATCAAAAGGGGAAAAAAGATGGAAAAATATCAATAGAAGTGCACCACACAGGTTTCAAACCCCCAACCTTCAGCTTCCCACAGCACATGGCAACCAATCCAGCCAAATATTTGGTTGTTAGCTTATGCGAATAGACATTTACTAAAGATGGTCTTGCAATTATGCCAAGTATTTTGCTTTTAACAATTTCATATTATACTATTATAACAGTGAATATATTTGGCTATACTATATTCACAAATACACAAGTATAACTAAAAGGGAAACGTACATTATCTTCAAATATTTTATATATTATTTGTAAAGTTCTTATTAAACTATAAAGCAATGCAGATCGGTCAGTAAACATGTAAACTAAGACACCAGCTAAGTCAGTTACAAATCTAGTTTTGATAACTGCACCTCTAACTAAATTTCTTATTTCCAATAATTCATATATAATGTTAAAAATAATATTACAAGCTTTTAATAATCAATTGTATAACAGAAAGAGGACTACAGAATATTTAATTATTTTATTTAAAGAACCGCCAGTTTGAGGTGCACCGGACACTTGGCCGGTTGGATCATCAGTCCAGTTTTAATAACAATGGGTTTCGCGAGCCTTTTGTGTTCATCGGCTGGGAAATGGTCATGTTAATCATTTCATTAACTGGCTGTATGACATGACAAATTCAGTCCTCAGCAGGCCAGTAACCACAATGTAACATGTCATCGGTGATTACTTAGCAAGTAAAGAAAAAGCAATTACAGAATCTCTAGATCCTGAAACTATATGAAGCATAACAGGGAGCAATTCCAAAACTTCCAGAAAAGCAGCATCTGCTTTCAATATGCGGGTACTATTCCCACCAAAATATCAGAACCACCACCCCCCCCCCCCCCCTCTTCTTTCTGTTTGGTGTTTGGTGTGGGGAATTGTGATTGTGAGTTCCTGTAAAATAGGTATGAATTGTAGGAAATTTGTGCCTCAGGTACACAACAAGCAATATTCTTGACAAAATATTAGATCAAAACAAGCATCACGCTGTTATGCAATTTTAACTTCCATCTTGAACCATAGAAATAATTGAGTACTACTTATAGTAGTATGAGCTAGAGTACTACTTATAGAAGTATGAGCTAGACTTTAAGCAACCCTGTTTCATTAGTAAATAACAATCTATAGAAGTGTTTTATAATGATATCAGTTGCAACACCAGCAAGCTTTCCATGCTCTCCATACACGAAACAGATACCATCAGATCAACAGTAATTTATACTAACTATCAAGCTTACTGGCACAATTGCAAATGTGTACAAAGTTAAAATATAGTAGTTACACAAAGTAAGACAGATATCCAGATTCTCGGGGTACTCAATAAAAATTAAACACATAATTAACAAAACGAGTTATAAATGGCATGAATAACAAACATCCAGCATGCGGACATCAGTTATTCGAAACTAACGATTCCAAGCATGCCAAATCTAAAACCACCATAGAAAATTTTGGAAGCAAGAAAAGCAAGCACTAACCTGCTTACCACCAAGATCACGCATTCTCCCCTCTGATATGACCTTTTCAACAGACTCCTCACTTTCAAAAGTGACAAAACCGAAACCTCGTGAGCGTCCAGTGCTGTGATCAAGCATTATCTGATGCTCAACCACCTTACCATATGCGGAAAAGTGCTCCTTTAACTCATCTGGAAGTTTCACACCTTTGTAAGTTTTGATCATAAATGAAATATGTTAAAAGACTCGATATTTTGTAACTACTAGCTACCTTCAGTTAGTGATGGTGGTATCCCACCAACAAAGATCTTTCTTGTCTTTGGGCCATCTTTTGATGACATTTCCTCTCTAGGGACCGTCCTTTTGACTTCAACCTGAATAGATCAAACACTCAGAGATAGATAGAGAAAAAGCAAACTCCAATTCAAGCTTGCAACTTAGCCAATAACAAGAGGCAAACGAAGGCTCCTCATAATTGTTGGTCTAGAGATTTATATGAATCCTACCGTCCTTCCATCTATAACATGTTCATCCTCCAGAACCTTGTCAATGACAGATGGATCAGAAAATGTAACAAATCCAAATCCACGAGGCATCCTAGTATGCTTGTCCTTCATAATTACAGAATCGGATATAGCCCCATACTTCTCAAAATGCTTGGTGAATGTTTCTGCATATAAACAAATAAACCATATAGATTTTCAATTGAAACAAATGAATTAAAAGGATGACAAAAGAGAAATAGAACTGACAACCCCACACAGTATTGAAGAGATCACAAGAAAATGCAACAAGTTCATACCAAACTTCTTGTACGGTATCTATTTATTTTCAACCTTGTTTACCAGATTCACCCACCTATAGCGTCAAGTTTGAAACAATAATACCACAAAGATGATATCAACTGGATAGGCAGCTTGAGATCATACTTGACGTATCATCATAATGAACTAGCTAAAAACAAATGCAACCCAATCAAAATAACTAACTAACTGGAATCTGTTACTGTAGTAGCACCATGAGTGACCATTGAAGAGAAAAAAAAGTATTTCACATAGAAGCAGTAGTACAGGAGCCAGTATTCAGAAACTAAGAACATCACCACACATAATCATAAGATTACTTCCCAAGACTCATGCTTGATTTCATTTAAGCAGAAGTCAAATTCAACCTTCTAGCTTGAACCAAACACAATGTGAACATTCTAGCATTCCAATACGACGCTTTGTCATACATAGGACATTGAGAACAATTGAATCATTGCAATCATTATTCTTTGCTATTACATAAGTGGATTTGGAAGTGTATCCAAGTTTAGCACTCCTGCCAATCCACAAAAGAAAAAAACTTGGTTTGAGGACCCATCATGCATCAGGGAAAAGAATATATGTGACTAAACATTCTAAACAACTAGGTAAGGAGGATAGCAATAAGATACATGAACAGAGAAAATATATGGACAAGTATGTGACTATGCAGTTGGGCTAGCAGACCAGTGGGCAGTGTCTGATGGCTTGGTGGCATGGTATGATTGGTGGTATTTTTAAGCAATAATAAAATTACCAAAGGCTTAATTGCAAACAAGCCTAAACGAGCCAACCCCGAGTAAGCTGGCTGTGGCTCGGCTTGTTAAGTCTAACAAGCTGAAGAGGAGGCTCGACTCAGCTTGTTATCCACTCTAAGCAGAGCTCAAGCTGACAAAAAATTGAACTGAGCCTGAGTTGTTCACAAGGATCGAGCTTTTGTTCCAGCCATAACCATTATGCCCCCTCTTGATCTGAACCGCTACCGTAGCTAAATCACACCATAGCACCACCATGTCCCATGGAGCAGCATCACACAGCTGATAGCCTCCCTCTGGATCTGGGCCAATGCCATCACCCAATCACACCACCGCGTCACCATGTCCCATGGAACAGCACCGCCCATCCACCAACCTACCTCTAGATCTAAGCCATTGCTGTCGCTGAATCGCCGCCGCCACCACCATCTAGCCTCATCACGCACCTTCTTTCAGCAGCTGACAGTGGTTTGCCAACGATGCTTAGTGTGCCAAGTCACTGCCTCCCTCTAGCTTGTACCGGTGCCAAGTCACTAGAATCCTTGTGAGACGTTGGCCGCTGGCATCAGTTCATCACCCCATCCCATGCAAGCATCAAGGGCAATAATAGTCCAAACTAACACTGTTAGGTCATAATGGTACAAAAAAACTAACAGAGCTCTTTTGTAGTGGTATTTTACTAAGGCTCTAACTTTGATTGGTATTTTTCTAATTTGACATTTTTGCAATGCTATAGTGCTAAGTTTTCCATACATGAACCACTATTCCCCTCCTCCCAAAGAAACATGATATAGATTGATTTGACACTCCAAAATCCAAACAAAGATTCATACAGGATCATTCCTCACAATATCCAAATTAAGAATCATGTAGATTCATGTGGAAATGCAATTGGCAATGATTGTTTATGAAATCCCTAATCCCTTAAATAAAAATGAGCAAGATAGCACATAGGAAAGAAAACTCAAAACCATATTCTGTTTGGATAAGACACTATAGACTGAATTAATATTACAGCACAGAACTTTATAAACATCCAATAAAGAAAGATTCCTGAGTTGTAGTTAACATGCTTATGCAGACCTCTGCATCCCAAACTAAACTATATCAAAAACATGCTCACTCAGCACCAAAAAAAGTCAGTTTTATTTCAGCAGTAGAAACTAATCAAATTTCAAAAAATAAACAGTAGATACGCAACTGTTACAAGCCATAAATCACAGGCGTCTCTGCCCACATTAGCAAGTTACAAGCATTCACAAGACTGGGAAAACAACATGGCAATATACATATGACGCAGATCATAACATAGACTAAGTTACTAGCTAAAATTATCACATCATATGAACCATATCAATCTATATTGACCAAAACTCAAAAACAGCCAAAGAGGAATTGCTTACAGTAGGGCAATTTGGCATTTCATACACTGTAGGACAAGATTACACAAGATATCTCAATAATCTGCTGACAAAACTCATCACTGGATCACTTTTTCGTCCAATCTACCACTATTGCATGCTTCTAGCAATTTCATTACTTTCTGTAGCATTTTCTATTAAAAAGCTGTGACCTTTCGTAAGCAGCACAACATTTAGCTATAACTAATGTAACACACCAAGACCTCGCTAAAATAAACTAATTCTTGAATGTCCTATGCAAAGCCACATAGCAAAACCAATAATGGAGGAAAAAAAACTCCTCACCTTCACTTGTCTCCCAGGCGACACCTCCGACAAAAATCTTCCTGCAAAAGCAGAAACCACACAGAAACAATCAGCTCTAATCCTTAAACACCAAAAGAAAACCACAAAAGCCGGATCAAACCCTAGAGCCCAAGTAAAACCAACCCTGACGGGTCACCAGCGGCCGCCTTCCCCTCCTGTCCACCGGCATCGCAGTTCCCCAAACCCTCTCGTCCCCGCCTCTCCGCCGCCGAAGGCTGGGCCTCCTCCTCATCGACCTCCTCCTCCACCTCTTCCACCTCCTCCTCCTCCTCCTCCTCGTACCCGTTCATGGGGTCCTGGTTGTCATCCTGGTACCCCGCCATACCGCCCACCTGCAACAACAAGCACCACCGAAAACCCTAGCTTTAACGAGCAAAACCAACAAAACCCTAGCTCTGGGGCGAGGCGGGGGGCAGATTACCTAGGAATCGGAGCTCTGGGAGGGTAGGGTTTGGAGGTTGGAGCAAACCCTAGGCTGCTTTGTGCTTGTTGGGGTGCTTGCTCGTTTGTAAAGCGAGAGGGGGAGAGGGTTGTAAAATTGGAGAATTGGAGATGGCGGCGAGGCTAATAATACCAGTGCGCATGTAGCTCGGGGACTCCGACTCTCCTACCGGGCTATACTTCCGTGTACCAGCGAGACTGCCTTTGGTACCCGTAATAATTTTAAATTTCTTTTCATTCTGATTATTATTCAATTAGGATGCTAAAGCAATCAAAATTTTAAAACTATAAAATTCACATTTTCAAATTTGAAGTTTCAATATAGTTCAGATTAATTTTGAAATTTGAAAACTCAAAATTTCAGTTGCAAATTTATATTTTCATACCACAATACCTGGAATTTTGAAATTTCAAATCTAAAAATGTTATATTTGAAATTTTAAATCTTCAAAATTTCATGATTCCAACTCAAAATTTCAATATTCAAATAATCAAACCCTAATTTTTAAAATTGAAAAACACAAATTTGTACATATGAAATTCAAAAGTAAAATTTAGAAATTAAAATTTGAAAATATCAAGTTTGAAATTTGAAATTATGAAATTCAAAATTTTGAATATCAGAATTTAAAAACTATCAAATTTGAAATTTTGGATTTTAAGATTTTTATCTATAGGTTTGAATAGCATATTTTGAAATTATTGATTTGAAATTTCTAAATATATCATGTAAGTACAAGAATCAATATTACTGAATCTCTGTAATCTAAGATACCCACTACTCAAAGTGAATTAAATTATGGTAGTTTATTGTAATATTATTAGAATGGCAATCTTGGATTATCAAATTGAATTACCATGTTAATTTGCTGAACAATGTAATCTTGTAGGATTATCGGTAATCTTTAAAAAATTCTATGAACCAAACGCAACCTAAAGTTCTTCCTCTCTCTGGTTACGTGTTTAACACAGTTAGAGTTTCAAAAATAAATCGGTTTATGTTGGATTTCTTGACTTATAAATGTAAGAGGGTGGCTCATTTCTATAAGTCTAGAAATGGTTTGGCAAAAAAATGAGTCTAAAAGTTAAGTAGTTTGAAAAATACGTTTCTAACTCTATTTAGAAAGTATAAAATAAAAATATGTTTAACCAATGAATAGTAACCCCTTCTTTTTCTTCAGTCCTCTGCTCTAATGATCGCACATGCGAGATGATAGGTGACATCGTTGGGGTAGGATGGCACTAGCTTGCGATGGCATGAGGGCAATGGTGATGGCAATGAATTGCAACAGTGATGGCTTGCAACAACGACTAGTGTAGTAACGATGTCTAGTGTGATCGTGTAGTATGAAGAGGAGACATATTTGTTGAGCAAAAAGTTGGGTCAAGTGATTGTAGCTTTTGAGCCAAAAAAGCAGAAGCAATGTAAGAAGTTGTCACAAGAGTGGGGTGTTCAGCGGAGATTTTAACTAATAAGGCTAATAAACCACCAATTAAAACCTACCCAAACTTGCCCTTATTGATACCCGGGCTCTTGTGATCGATACCACCTAGATTAACTCATATAATTAAGACAAAAAAACAATAGAAGAGGAAAACATGGCCTTCAAAGGATGTACTAACAAGTGAGACCGTGTTTGATTTCAAAGCTTTCTCCAACAATATTTGGTCAACTTTAAACTTCTCAAATAAATTATCTTATTGAGGTTAAGTAAAACAAGTCATGTTTCGCTGGCTTGAATTAATTTGAAGATTCTAATTCAAAAGGGGAAACTTAGTGTTTGACCACAACTTCAACTTTTAACTTTAAGCCTAGAAATTAAAACTAAGACTCGAACAAACACCCCTTAAACTAATTTATGGGCTTATAAGCCAAGGAGAGTGGTTTATTTTGATAAGTTGAACATATATTTGGAGACAAATTGGGCTTGTTGTAGATTTTTTTTTTGTTCCTTGATTAGATCCCAAATCATTGCAACAACGGATGGCCACTCTTGCTGTGACAAAGATCCTGAGTGCGACGACATCAACGGTGGCAAGTGCAATCGGAGTGATGAGTGCATGGTGCCAACGGCGACAAGGGCAATGTTGACGACAAACGAGGGCAACGTATAACGCACATACCGTGTGTTTGATTTAGGGGTGCGTGACAAAGAGAGGAGGCAGAATCCTAAGGAGAGAAACTAAAGAATCTGAGTTCTAGCGGATGAAACTTGATAGGACAAAATAAGTTGAAGTTAGAAAAAAAACCATTTCGAAAAAGCACAAGTGTTCAGTTGGGGCTTGTGCAAGAAACTCCAATAAAAGCTGGGCTAAACATCCAAGATGTTAAGAATGTTTTCTGGCTGTAAGATTAGGCTATCCTTAACACAAATTTTAATGGGTGGGAGCACATGTTGCCACTTGGGCAGGCAATGGACACCCGACAATTTTTTTAATTATATACCGTCTCAATTTACATACTGAGTCATTTTTTTTACTACTTTTCTCTTACCTCTAAAGAATAAACAAATATTTTGATTACTTTCTTTTCTTTCCCTCAAGAGACAAACATTAGGAGTGCTTGTTCTAAGGGAGGTACTTTACTTGTGACACACTCTCTTTGCATTGGAAATAGCCTTAGACTGTCTGCAACGTACTGCTCTTCACACTGTTTGCATGCTAAATAAGAGAGAGAAGAGAGACAATGGCATCATCATCTATCGCAGCAACATTACCTCGTACTCGTGGTAGGCCCCACAGCAAAGAAAACACGTCAAGCCGCTCGCGTACAACACAATTGATGTCTGGAAATTTATATCCCAGCTTATACCCTTCCTAAAATTTACGAATAGTTTCTTAAATATTCGGCAACTCATTCTAGATCACTTGAGTCGTTGATTTTAACACAATCAATTCTTACACGACCGCATCATCACATACTTTAAGCCTAAATACTCCCTGAGTCGTGACAAGTCATGAATTGCATCCAATCATCCAAAACTTAGGAAAATCCAGGAAAATAATAATAACCCTGAAAATTTACATCCTAACTTATCCCCTTTCTAAAATTTACGAATAGATCTTTTAGTGTTCAACAACTCATTCTCAATCACTAGACTCTTCGATTTTAGAACGATCAGTTCCTACGCGACCGTGTCATTGTATACTTCAAGTCTAAATACTCCTTGAGTCCTAACAAGCAATGAATTGCATCCAATCATCCAAAATCTAGAAAAAATCTAGAAAAGTTGTTTAAAAATTTTATAAAAATATAGAAAAAAGCAATTATTTGTAACAAAATTGTTTAAAAATAGTATAAAACTAAGAAACACACTAGAAAATTTAGAAAAATTGTAGGAAAGTCACAAAAATAAGATTTCTTTGTTAAAAACCCTAAAAATATTATATTTGAAAAAAATATTTTAATTGATCTTTTTGGACAAAAATATTTCAATTAATTTGTTGTCAAAAAAATTTTAATTTAAGTTTTTAATTGGAAGAAAAAGAGCCATAGAAGAATATAGCTGCTTGATAATATGATCGTTAGATAATATAGCTGTTGAAGAACATAATCATTTGATAATTGTTCGTTGGAGAATATAGTCATTTCATAATATGATAATTAGAAAATATAGCCGTTGGACATGAATCCTATGAATATGCATCTCTATTCTTCAACTTCATTCACCAAACTTTTCATTCTCATCACAACCATCGGAAATGGATCTCAATCAAAACCAACATGGCAGTTTCATGAATTGGTCCCAATCCGACATTCCAAGTACTCAATGTCCCCCAGAGAATTTTCCTCCTGACACCCAATACTCTCAAAATTTCAGCTATTGTCCACCACCTCTATATCCACCCAATTATTCCTCTATTTACCCATTAAAAAATTTCTCAAGTCCATAGCAAGTCCATACATTTTGGTCTTCCTCTGTGTCAGATTTAGGCACTCCTGTGTCTGAAAGAGTTCAGACACCGCCCATAGTTGTTGATATCACCGCAGGCAGTAGCGATAGTGAAGACGAAGGAAGGCCCTTGAAGCGCAAGGCCTGATCAGATGTTGACAACATGCACTTAGTGAGTGCATGGCTAGAAAATTATGCTGATCCCATCGATGCGAACACCAAGAAGGGTGAGGAGTATTGGAGCAAGGTCGTGGGAGTGTACAACTCGAATTGCCAAGCCCAACAACGAAGATCGGCCAAACACTACAATGCTCCATTTTCCCATTGAGGACGAACCTCAACGACCATTGGGGAAAGATGAACAAGAAAGTGGTCTTGTTCAATGGTATCTAGTCTCATTTGAGGGATATGCATACTAGTGGTCAGATGGATGACCAGCTAATGGACAAAAGTCAAGAGATGTATCGCAGTGAATGCAAGCAACACTTCGCACTTAACTATGTGTGCAAAGTGTTGCGGATGCAATCTAAATGGTCCCGATTCTATGTAGACAATGTCAGCAAGAGGACAAAAGTGGGAGAAGAGGCGAGGGCATATACCTCATCTTCAAACCCTGAGTCCAAAGAGATGGTCCCCCGTCATGAAAAGCGGGCGATGGGTCGAGATGTTGCAAAAAAGAAAAACAAATCGAAAATGACTTCCTCCTCTTCTGGTGCCGTGTCACATGAAGATATGGAAATGTTAATGCAGTGTAATGCCGAGCAAATGCTAAGTCTCAAAAAGATGTCCGATGTTCACATTAAACTAGCAGTCGAGACAACAAAAACATAGTGTTAAGCAGTAGAGATACGGATGGCTGCAGTGCAGACCATAAGGTAGGCAATGATAAGTACTAAATTGGTAATATTTTTACTTTAAGTTTGTTATTGAAAACGTGCAAAAACATACTAAAAACTCTTTTGATGCTACATTTTATGCATATTTTATATTATCTTTACAATCTGCTTCACGATTGTGTTAGCCATATTTCAGGGATCAAACCTACCAAATTTGAGAAAATTTCAACTTTGTTTGGACCAATTTTGACAAATATTCCAAAACTAGACAAAAAAGGAACGCTGATCGAATATTCCTTGATTGAAACACCCTGGTCGAACACACTTAGGTGAGAAGGAACCCTAATCGAACATAACTGGACGAAAAAGAGCTATGATCGAACACGAACACACTTGGTCAACAAAGTCCCGATTGAACACGAATACAATTGGATGAAATGAGTCCTAATCAAGCATGAACACATTTGGTCGAAAAGAATCCCGATCGAATATGACTGTCTCCTGGTTGTTATTTGATCGAGCTCAGCATTACTATGGGCTCGACCAGGACACTAGTTGAGCACGACTCAATTTCCAGAGGTGTTTTTGGTCGAAACTTGTTGGTTTTGACTCGGATTTGTCTGTTCTCGTGGCGTTTGAATCCAGGCTTCGTCACTTGCACGTCAAGGAGTTATATTTGGGCACGTTAACCCATGATTCATATGCCTTTTTAGGTGCTTTCTTAGATAGTTTTAAGTAGTTTTTAGATACTTTTCTTAGTAGAGCTCTCTTCTCTATTTTTCTTGTGTTTGTAAACTGGCAAAGACGGTAGACTTAATTTTGATACAATCAAGTAAGTTTTCTTTTATTCCTTATTACTTTTGTAGTATTATGGTTTTTTGCGAGTAGTTCACTTATAAGGTTAGGGATGACCTAATCCGGAAGGTGTGATTCTACCTTGGTCTTGATCTCAAGTTTTGGATTTATTTCCTGATGTTTTCTTCCTCTAAATCCTAAATTCTTATTTCGGCAACAGACATAATAGTTTAGCCTTAGTAAGAATTTTGGGGAGTTCTTGAGTCCTTAACGCTTTGACGCGGGATCCTGAACAGGAGAGAGGTTATCGTCAAATGTAATAGTGGAAGCGATCCTCTGATTATTGTACCAGCAACCATACTAATAACTTAATCTGTCTTGGAGAACAATTGAAATTAACTTGCAATTCTTGGACCTTGGATAGAATTACGTTTGATGGTTATGAAATTCTCGAAATCCTAGGTTTTTATTTACTGCTTTAAACCCTAGATTGATAGATTTAGTAGTAGATTTAGTTGTAGCAAAAGAAAACCCAAGATCGTTAGATTTAATTAGTGATCCATTAACATAAAAGACAAATACACTTGTTCCTTGTGGAATCAAATGCTCAACGTTTAATCGTTCACTTGCAGTTTATTACTTCAGACATCGCTCTGCGCGTGCGACCGCGCGGGCGCGATCAGGCAGCTAAAGTATATATGAGCATGGGAAAAATGAGAAGCGGCAAAAGCCAAAAAGCTAGCGGCTTGAGACAACATGATGTCCATATAAATGAAACTTGTCGCAACTGATACTTCTAGTTTTGACAATCTGCATAGATGGGAACACTAGAGGGCTGTTAAGTTCTTTAGCTGTATGCTTTCTGGAGAAGATTAGGACATTCAGAATCATTATTTTATGCACTTAAGGAATTATCTCTATCTTTATTTTATGTAGTTTAGTAAGATGCATTTATATTATTAGTTTATATATATTATTATCATGTTAAATGCATTTCTATTATTATTACTATTTGAAACTAGTCGTTTGAAATTGGGTCATTGGAGAATCTAGCTGTTGGAGAATATGCCTGTTAAAGAATATGATAGTTGGAGAATATGCTCATTAGAGAATCTGATCGTTGCAGAATTAATCATTTTGAAATATGATTGTCGGATAATCTGACCGTTGCCACAATATCTCTATTTAGAGACTAGCAATCATAGAATTCCACAGTTATCTCATTTCTACCAAATAGTCAAATAACTTACTTCTTCCACTATGGTCATGCACCGTTGTTCTTCTTCATCATCATCCTCTTCTTCTTCCTTATATTCCGATAGCCCTGACGATAATGTCAAAATTTCTAGCCAACCATCCAACATGTTCAACTCTATCTTTATATAGCAGATTGCTATTGCTATTCACTCAGGCGCATAATGGGTGCTTGAATCCAAACTCATCAATATGGTTTCTCGAGTGGGGGCGGACAAAGACGGTCTTGAGCATATATTGTGAGAGGTCGTGAAGATGGCGCTTTCCATCTGCATGCGTATTGCTTCTCTGACAATCCGGTCTACAACGACATGTTGTTCCGTTGAAGGTTCTAGATGAGAAGACATCTTTTTGATCGTATTGTGCAAACCCTTGGTTAGTGGTCACCTCACTTTACACAGAGTTGATGCCATAAGTAGGGGGGTCTTTCCCCATTCAGAAGTGCTCAGACGTGCAGTGCAGCTATGCGCATGCTGGCCTACGGCTCACATGCCGATGCAGTTGACGAATATGTGTATATTGGTGAACACACAACATTTTGTTTGCAACATTTTGTTCATGGTGTTAATGAAAATTTTCGTGAACAATATCTTCGACGGCCTACTCCACAAGATATTGACTGCCTACTACAAAAGGGGCAAGCACGGGGCTTCCTTGGCATGCTAGGAAACATCGATTGCATGTAATGGAAATGGAGAAACTGCCTAGTTGCATGAAAAGTAGGGGTGTGTAGATTTGAACCGAACCAAAAAATCGAACCAGAAACACTGAACCGAACCAAAAAATTAGTTTTTTTGGTATTTGGTATTCAGTTCGGTAGGCCATTTTAATCCTATTCGGTATTCGATATTCGATATTCAGTTCGGTTCGGTTCGATAAAAAACCAAAAAAATGGAAAAAACCGATTCGTGCCGTCTCCTCCTCCCCGGCTCCCCGTGCTGCGGCCGCCTCCGCCCGTCTGCCACCCGCCGCCCTTCTGTCCGCCGCCTCCGCCCATCCGTCGCACATCATCCTCCCTGTCTGCCGCCTTCGCCTGTGCCGCCGCCCGTCCTCGAGCTCCCCCTTGGCCCGTGCCGGTGTGTCGCCTTCTCGACTTCGAGCTCCCCTTGGGCCGTGCCGCCTCCTCCGACCTCCGCCGCCTCCCCCGTGCCGCCTCCTCTGTGCCACCTCGATCTCCCCGTGCCACCTCCCACTCTGGCCTCCGCCCCCTCCTACTCCCAGATCCGACGCCAACAAATTACATAAGAATGATACTTCACAATAACTGAACAACGCCCATAATT
Source organism: Pharus latifolius (assembly GCA_019359835.1). NCBI lineage: Eukaryota > Viridiplantae > Streptophyta > Magnoliopsida > Poales > Poaceae > Pharus > Pharus latifolius. The sequence goes on from CM033320.1 coordinate 9,031,643, forward strand.
TTCATGAGAGGTGCATCAGAAAAAGCTTTTGTCCGTGCACATTATTAATCATCAATCAAGAAAGGTATTTGATTAGTTTCCAATGACATTTTCTGATGCTGCCACAAACATTCCCCTCAGAGACCACTGAATTTTCTATAATCTTTGAAGCAAGACTGCCAGGTGTATTAAGCTCCGAAAATTTGGAGTGTTAGATCGCTTTATTTTGCTTGTTTTATGCGCCTTTTGTGCTATTTTTGGAATTAACAAAACCAAGCAAAACATGAGCTTGGTAGTAGTAGTTTCTCCAATCCAGACAAAACCAAGTAGCTCAGCAGAGTAACCAAATGTACACTACCACAATACAACAGCATATGGCCATTCTAAAATATCCAACGAAATGTACCTAGAACTACTCAAGGCTATTCTCCCCGCCACTACACCACCCCGCCCTCGAGCTCCCCCTACCGTCTCATACTCCACCACCTCCTCCTCCTCCCCCCGTGCGGCTGTGCCTCCTTTGCCGCCTACATGACATTATTTAGTGTTTAGTTTTAATTGTTGATCACTTTAAACCTTCAATATTATACTATTATATGGTACTCCTAATCGTAAAGCAAAACAAGAGTCAAAGATGTCATGTAGGTTCACGATAATTTAGTAAATTTGGTACTTACCAAAATCGAACCGAATTAATTTGGTATTTACCAAAACCGAACTGAAATTTTTTTGGTAAATATGGTATGTAATGTGCAATACTGAAATTTATAAAAATACCGAAAAAACCGAACCAAAAAAACCGAATTCACACCCCTAATGGAAAGTTCATTTCACCTGAGGCGATCAAGGAATCCCGACAATCATGTTCGAAGCAGTTGCCTCTCAGGACTTATGGATATGTCACGCCTTCTTCGGTGTTGCTGGTTCAAACAATTACACAATGTCTTGAACCAGTCATCGTTGTTTACATATGTGTTGCAAGACCCTGCTTCCCCAGCTTAATTCACCATCCACGATAATAAGTACAACATGAAGTATTATTTGGTAGATGGGATCTATCCAAAGTGGGCGACATTTGTGAAAACAATCTTGTTACTCCAAAATTCAAAGCATCGGTTATATGTGCAAGTTCAAAAAGGAGCCCAAAAGGATGTTGAGCGAGCATTCGAAATTCTTCAAAATTGTTTTGCCATTATACGTGGTTGACACATGCTTAGAATAGGAGTATACTTTCTGATATCATGTATGCTTGCATTATATTGTACAACATGATAGTTGAGGATGAATGTGTACTAAAAGTTATCTTAACATTGGCTACGATGAGGGACTATCGATCACGCCAATAATTGAATTAGCTAAAGGTCTAGTATCAGAGTTTGTTGAGATACTACAAAGAAACAATACTATTTGTGATCGACATATGCATCACCATCTCAGGATTGATCTTATCGAGCATATTTGATAGCTTTCGACATTGACAAAATTAGTTGTAATAGAATTATTTTTAATTTCCACCTATTTACATGCTACGTTCAATTAATTAAGTTGTATGGTTATTTTAACCAATTCACTTCTATGATTATTTCGATTAATTAAGTTGTATGTTTATTAATGATTGTATTAATAAATTCTCTTGATTTTGTTAATACTACTTAATTGGATTAAAAATATTATTATATTAATTAATCCAACTAATAGGAATTTTACATTAATTAATTTAATAAATAATACATTAAATACTAATTAACATGTTAATTTTATCCATCGGAATTAACAAATTTAATGTGTTAATTCAAAATAGATGAAAAATTAAAAATTTAGATTCTATGGGCTCCATTTAATAGGTGATGGTTGTGCTTGTGTATTGTAAAGTTGTGTGTTTGAGACGGTGCTTGTAGTATAGTAGCGCCAATTAACAATTAGTGACACGAAACAGACCTAGGGACATATGGTCGGTGCTTGAGTTGCATAGAAAAAGTGCTTTAAGAGATATTTGATGACGTGAAACTAAGAACAGCTTATGGTCAGTGAGCCAGTGCAGCTCGGCACCACCATAGACGCACCAATCCACTGCTCCACGCCACCACCACCCTCCCCGGCTAACCATCACCCGCTCACTGTCACATGGCCCCACTCCTCCATAAACCCACATGTCAGACTCGGATCCAACATTTCGGCCCCACACACCCACTTCGCTAAGCAAAGCATCAATTCACCGCGAACCAAGAAGAGAAGCCCACAAGTCAGACTCAGAGCACGTCGGCCATGGCGAACTCGCCGGCGGCGAGGAGGCCCTCGGCGGCGCCCACCGTGCTCACGACCGTAGTGCTGGCCCTCGCCGCGGCCACCCTCCTCTTCCTCCTGCTCTCCCTGTCCCCCTCCTCCCCGTCCCCGCATCCCCACCCACACCGCCGCCTCAGGCTCCGCCGCGCCTCCTCGCCGCACCAGATCCCGTTCGATCCCGTCATCGCGGACCTTGAGCGCCGCCGCGACGACCGCGAGTGGGAGCGCCTCGCGGCTATGGGGCTTCACGCGCCGGGCATGGAGGCGTCCCCCGTCCCCGGCGACTACCTCGTCGGGGACGACGACGATGAGGACTACATCAACGACGCCGAGCGGTTCAACGTGACGCTGCGCGTGGAGGCGCTGTTCCCCAAGATCGACGTGGCCCCCGCCGACGGCGCCGTCACGGCGGACGAGCTCGCCGCGTGGAACCTCGCGTCCACGCGGCGCGAGGTGCTCCACCGCACCGCGCGGGAGCTCGACCTGCACGACCACAACCACGACGGCCTCATCGCACTCGCCGAGTACGAGCGGCCCAGCTGGGCCTGGCGCTTCGACGGTATGTATCAGTGTAGGCTTCTTCGTGTAAAGTTTGAATCTTTGTGCTGTAACTATGCTAAATTAGGAGATGAGGCATCTGCTTATTTAGAATGCTTACTTGTGAGAATTTTAGCGTTCTTCGCACTAGTGGCCGGGCATTTGAAGGTTGTTGGGTAAGATTTGGATCTTGGTACGGATATCGGTTTGTTCTAGTAGTGTTGTTGCTGATGGGGGAATCCATGTGCAGTTTCTTGGACTACATTGCGTTGTGAAGTCATTTACATATTGTTGCTTCCACTTCTCTAAGCTTGAGAATATGATGTTTTTTGGAGAATTTTCTGGTTTCCATGATGGAATTTAGACGCCCGTAGACCAAGTCTAGATTCACCTTTTGGGACTTGTGAATGCTCACTTGAATGTTCTGATGAATGTTATTCTTGATTGGTGCTGATTGCTGAAGTATAGGAATGCTATAAGTGGCAAGAGGAAATACTAGTTGGTATATGTTCTAGGTTGGAGTTATCAAGCATTTTCTATCTTTGTGAGACTATCAAACGTTAGATTTAAAGCCTCTATGATAGATTATATTTGTGTGCATTATGTTTGGTCAAGTAATAAAGGTGCCGCTCTCACACCTGTTCAGCAAAGATTTGTGTATGATGTTAATCTGGGTCTCCAGACTATATATTTTTATTTCACAATGCCTGAATACTTGCCTGAGCCTGAATGATTCTCTTGGGTTTTGACCAAGATGTGTATATCTTGTGAAAAAATACCTTTCAAATCATGTCAAGTTGTTAACCAAGCTCACAACGGATATGATAAGGTTCCTTAAACAAACCATGCTGTGCCATGACTAAATGAGCAAATGTAATGTACATCTTAACAGTGTGAGCTTTTGCATTATGACAACGCTAAATTGCATCTATGACCAGATCATAACTCAACCAATGATGGGGTGGGATGGTGGAAAGAGGATCACTTCAATGCTTCGGATATTGATGGTGACGGCTATCTAAATCTAACCGAGTTTAATGAGTATTATTCTGCTTTGACTACTTTTTTTTCTTCTGAAGTTATTTTCTTCTTTTAACTAGTATTACTTTATTTTTGTGTGCAGCTTTTTACATCCAGCTGATACTATGAACCCAAAGTTAGTTCATTGGTTGTGCCAAGAAGAAGTCAGGTGCAATTTTTCTTACCAACAATTCTCCTTTTTATATTTTTTTTAGTTCATGTTTCAACAAAGTCCTCTTGGTCTTAGTGCTATTCCAGTTCTGCAATAGAATTGTGAAGTTGCAAGAGATATTTTCTTACAAAAATTAGAGGAGCAGAAAAAAAAAGAGATAAAAAAAAAGTGTTCATGAGGTACTAGTCAAGCATAGTGCATTCCCAGCTTGTGGCGTCTCTATCTAGCATGGGAGCTGACCACTGCAGATCCTCTTGGAAAAAGATAGCTGGTTAGGTAGTTCATTTGAGATTTAGCATAATTTTGATAACACTCGATACTATGCACACAAATTAATGAACTGGTGATCAAGTTTGTTCCTTTTGACTGACATAAGTCGTGATTAAGAGATATTCACTTCCTATACTCTTGGTTTATCGAAGAAGCTTCAGATCATGTTCGGCATATAATAAAAGAATAAATATTTTCATCAACTATTATAAACTTGCCCTCACCATACGATCTTAATACGGCCCCATTAGGAATTCATATGGTGCTGTCGATGCTACATATTGGTTTGTTTTGTGCATCATTCAATAAATACCATTTGAACATGTCTGTCTGTAGATTTGTGATGTGTCATTTTATAAAATATATTCTTAAAATCTTTATATTTCATTTGACAATTGTGTAAAATATTGGTATATTGTGAAAATATTAATGTCATGAATCAATATTTGGGAAATGGTGAAAACTAGCCATCTGTAACCGCTTTCACGTACTCCAACAAATTTTCTGAAAACTGGCTGGTTTAGGAACTAGACCCCAGGGCTTTGAGTTTGGTTTTGTTAAGCCAATTTGTGCTGGTCTTAGTGGGGTTTCCTATCATTCTTGCATGCTAACATATTATATCATAATATTATATAAAAATGGGAAAAATTTCAATACTCATTAAGTCTACCAAGGATCACTGAAAGCGAATCAAAACCGCCAGTCCTTGACTGAGTTGTAGAATGCCCAAATTCTATGCAGTAATATCTCATCAGATACCAAACTGGTTATCTGGTCTGAAATGGTTTTAGGAACCCTATCACAAATGCTTTTATGGTGTAAGCTTCTTTTTATTTTTAATGGGAGTTGGCTAGACACTTCAACAAGATCAACATTTGAAGATCAATTTTGGTTGATTTTTCAGGGAAAGAGATAAAGACAATGACGGGAAGCTCAATTTTCAAGAATTTTTCAATGGATTGTTTTACTCAATTAGACATTATGACGATGAAGGTTTGACAGATGACTCCAGTGGTTCTGATGCACCAGCTAAAAAATCATTTGCACAACTTGATCTGGATAATGATGGGTAAAGTATTACTATTTGTATGCTTGTATTTTTTTAATTGATACATAGCCACTGAAAAACTGTTTTTTCCTCATTTGTAGGTTTTTGTCAGCAGATGAGTTAAAACCTGCAATTGGCAATCTCCATCCATCAGAACACTTCTATGCCAAGCAACAAGCTGACTATGTTATATCACAGGTAATAGCAAACCGATAATTTATGGAATTTTATCTCGTTTTATTTTCAGGATACATTGGAATTTTGTCTAGTTCTGTCAAAAGTATTTCAATCATCTGGATTCCGGAATCATGAATTGTCAGCTTCTTTGGTAGAGCAGTTTGCATTTTTGCTAATCCATTATCTCAACTCAAACATGTGGAAAGTCAAGTCATTTTACAGCAAGTTCTTAATAACCACTTGGTGATATTTTTTCGACTTGTTGTTTTGTCCCATGCAGGCTGACACAAACAAAGATGGGCAGCTGAGTTTGAAAGAGATGATTGAGAACCCCTATGTATTTTACGGTGCTTTATTCACAGAAGATGATTACAGGTTGCATGACGAGCTCCGCTAGCTCCTTCAAGGTAGGCAAGGCACAAGATTTCACTTCATGTGCTTTTGTTTAATTGCCGGATTTCACAAATTCATGAATTTTTTCAGGTTATAGCATAAAGTTTTCAGGAATCACCATCTTTGGAACACTTTGTTAGGCACTTCTGTCAGAAGATCATTTCCATGATCTGTGTTGTCATCCATTGGCTGTGAGCATGTTCTATGGTCTGTAAGTTGAACTAACTTATCGTTGTTATTTATTCACCTTTGTACTGAAGTCCTCAAATATTGCTAATTTGACAATGCCCTGTTTTGGCAGGTGATTTAATGTAACTTGCGTGTGGAAAGGTGAAGTAGGGTGTTCTTTTGTTGTCTTAACCTTTTTTTTTTAATTAATTTTCTTATCTGTATGGGAAGGTTGTATTTTTTTATTCATATTTTTTAACCTTGATGTAAAAGCAACATGTTTCAGATTTGAATACTTGTAAATTAAGAGAATTAGGAAATGTATTTGGAGGGCGCGTATCGGTCTTTCTTGAATCCTGTTTGTAAAGCTTGCCCAAATATCAACTTTAAAAGTAATTTTGTTTCCTTCAGGTGTGACATGTAAGAGAATAGTGCAGCCTTTATATATGATATGTATTGTACATTTGTACCTGTTCTTGCTCAAAGAAACATGACAGGAAGCTTAGCCTATTCTATAATGTCTTAATGGCTATGATTTGTTCCATTTGATCAGATCACCCATGCTTATTTGGTAACTTTATTGTTAATTGTTATTAGAATTATGATCCTGGTTCACTATTAAATGGATTTTCCAAGTTAAAAATTGCTGTCATTTTCCATAACTTCATGTCCTAGCATGTTTTTGGCAGGGTTCTGGCCATTCTTTCCTGAATCCTCAGGTGATTTAGTTTTGTAAAACAGTAAAAATTGGGGTTTGACAAAATACAATTGAGTATTTCAAAGATATATAAGTTCAGATTTCACATGTCAATTTTATAGTTAATAGAATTTTTTGTTAATTTAGCATTTCTATAAAACTATAAAACTAAATTTTCCAAAATCCTATTAGAAGACACTAAACTAAAGTAATGGGTTTTGGATCATCGAACACTAGGGTAGGATGGCACCAAGCATGTTGTTCAGGGTCCGTGACTGTTTAAGGTGAAGGCGTGCAAGATGGCTCACAGAAAATCCTAAATTCCGGTATCAATCAAAGAGATGGTTTTTGGTCCTTGTTGATCGATGGAATGTTGGGACTCGGTAGTTGGAACATATAAATGGATATATATATATATATATATATATATGAAAAAAAATTAATATTACTGTTTCTGAGAGTAAGTACTGCTATTTAGTTTTGCTTAAAATTCGTGTCCTTAAGTGGTGCAATAATCTCGGAATTTTTTTCATGGTCTGTTTTCATTTAGGGCTACGAAATCACTACTATTTGTTGGATATTTGGCAAAGCTATCTCATTGAGGCAAGGAAAAAAAATTGTGTTTTATTGATCCATCCACATGATTCTACATATCGTGGTGTTTTTGTGATCAATATTGTGGTTTTCAACATGATTAATTGGATTATACTCATGTTGCATGCACTCTTGGATTGGATGGATAGCGAAAAGTTTAGCTGCTGAATAATCAATGAAAGGAAAGTATGCATGAATCCACTAATAAAATCATGATCTGTGCCAAAATTGCTTTCTTAAGGTGTTTTTTTCATCATACATTTTTCATGTTCAGCAATTTAGTGGTTGTTTGGTTTTAGAAAGGCTCTTGTGTTAGAATAGATCCATCTACATGGATAAAATCGGATCGTCTAATCAATCTTTAAAATGATTATGTCATAAATTATACTAATTTCTGATTTCTCCCTTGTAAAATAAGTTTATGATAGTGATACCATTCTATTCCATTAACCAAACACAAACTTTTAATTCAAATAATTCTATTCCATAACCAAATATAAACTTTTTAAATCGGATAATTCTAGCAAGCACCAAGATGAGATGGTTCCATAATGCAGGCATCAAGTATACTCTTCTCTTATTATATATTTTATTTTAGTCTCCTTTGCCATAAAATAGTTTCATGCATCGTTAGTTGAAAACTCATGAAGTTTCCTTCTTATGTGAGGTATTGAGCTGAAGATGAAATTATTTTTCTCAAGTGAATTGTCTGCGTTTGATCTCAGAAAAAATTCTTTTGCTAAATAATATATTGAAAGAAGTGTATTGATATTGATAATGCTTAATTTCAGAGTTCACATGAAATACATCAAGAGTTCTTACTTATTTGCCACATACAAGAAGAGCAAAGCAAATTAGGCAGTTTTGTATAAAAGAATGTAATTTAATCACTTCAGCTACATTGGTATGTACATAATCCCATTCATGACAAACATGTACCCTTTTTACCTAAAGGAATTACCCTATATTGTAATTTAATAATAAACAAAATACTTCTCCCTTTCAGTGCTCCATATACTTATATACTTCTTGAATTGCATTTTTCAATTAATCTTTTTTGGTATTAATGTGTACTTCTGGAAATGCTTGCTTGCGCAAAATTTTAACATGAATTTGGCAGCAAGTTCCCTAAAATAAGTTCTTTAGTCATCTAGTTACAAAAGGAAGTATTTGATCTAAGAAAAGTAAAAGAAGAAATGCAGTTTATCGGAAACTCAAAATTTCTTAAAAAGCAAGTCCTACAGTTTTTTTTTTTTTTTGGATATGCACACCTTCAAGATAATAGTATGTTCATTATAAGATTTCCGTTTATTTTCTAAACAAGTAGTTTTTTTTTCTCAATGACACAAAAGTGAGTAACTAGAAGAGTATATTACCTTTTCACATTTATATACTCCTTTTTTCCTTGTATATATACCCTTAGAAAAATAAAGTTGTGATGCCCAAACAATTAAGCCAACAAAGTTTTATGAGTGACATGCTTATTTATTCTTAGTAAAATATATGAAACACTCAAGAAATATTTGTTTTATGCTCTACAAAATTTAGAAAGTTATAATATAAGAGATTGATAAGATACGATAAAATCCATATATCAATAAGACATACAAAAATTCTGAAGACTATCCTCTATGTAGTGTTTGAACGGCAGAAGTTGCCTTTTTCTCCTCCCATACATCCATAGCAATACCAATGGTTCACATCTCTTAACCAACACGGCCGCACCGTTCTCTAATTAGAAAAGCAAGGGATATGGATGGTTTTGTACTCTCAATTTTATCTAAAAGATTATTTTGATCTTTCTATTTTTAAAAAGATTAAATTGATTTTTTTATTTTGTGAATCAGATCAAAATAGTTCTTTTGATTAACGATCATAATTTATTGCGTGACGTGGTATATGTGCTTGGTGATATGGTGTGAGGACCATGAAGTTGGTCGACTAACTAAAGGTCACATTGTTAGTAGAGAAGTCACGACGTTGACCAAAAACAAAACCTAAACTTACGTGATGGATTTTTAGAAAAAGTTGCTGTTAGACTATGCGATATCTGTTAGGGGTGTCCTTGCAGTTATCTCTCAGCCTGAGCGAGTGCCACTGTTTGCCCATATAATTTACTTGTAATTATCCGACGTTCGAAATTTGGGTCATTTTCAGGTCGTCTTCTGGTCGATTTTGGGTCTTGAAAGGTTAGGGAAAACCTTGCGTTCAAACCTTTGTTACAGGCCCGTAGACACAAAACCATTTTCACAATTTTACAAATTAGCCCCTAAAAAACTTTCATTGTCTTTCATGCCCTACACTTTGGCACATAGCCCCCTGAGGTTCTCTGATTTTACATTTTGGTCCATTTCACACCCAGCAACCCCACACATTGACACATGTTCGCCGGAACAGTAACCACGGCCACCTCAGCTCAAAATTGAGCGGTTGCATGCACAATTACATGACACATTAGCCTTTTTCACAAAAGTCCTATCTCGTAGATTAACTAACAGTCCATATCATGAGGATGGTGTATATAGACATGAGGCAGATGAGACTTTACAGAGATATGATGAATATCATCGTCAGATCTAAGAATGTTAAAATGATGTGAGAGGGGTTTAAGTACTACCTGAACAGTAGATGGCATGAAGTCTGGGGTAGGAAGAACCTCCACAGAGGTCGTATCTTATGGATCGAGATGGACAAAATCCCCTACGTCAATCAGAGGTCCTACATCATCAAATAGTAACAGCTCCCTCTCGATCTCATGGCTCAGAGGATTATCCAAGAAATCCCAGATATCGAATATGAAACGCTCTGACTCAGACTCCCAAAACTACACAACATTGGGAAGATAATGGCCATCCCCGATATCAAATATGGCAGTCTTGATATCAAGCTGAGGGGACACAGGATCATTAGCCAAGGAATCAAAATCTGCATCGTCAAACAACACTGTCTCAAGCTAAGTGTCATCAGTAACGAGGGCGTCATGAGTGTACCAAGTGGGGTCTATAACCTTAAAATTGATGCTCTCCATCTCTGATCCGACAGTGAAAGGGTCATCGAAAGAAAAACGGTCCAAACAGACGCAGAGACATCTCAAAAACAGGCTTATCATCATTGAACATAATCAAATCAAGTGTAGGCGATGCATAGTGAGTTGGTGTCAGGAGAATAGAGTTTGATGGAGGCTCGTCGCTCACAACTATACACCCTCCGGGAGGTACTTGAGAATGAATATCGTGGTTGTGCTCCAGGTACTCAACGAAGGTGTGATGGCCTCAAATGTAGGTGCTTGCGATGGTAGGATGTGGACGGAATCTCGATATCCTCGGAACTCATCCATGTAAGATCACACATCCTGTACCTTAGTCCGCAATGATTCCACAGCCTCTAAATGCTGGGTCATGTAAGTTTTTAGCAGCTCCTCAAGTCCGGATGTATCGTCAACTGCGGGAGGAGGCTATGGAGACTTTTGGGGTGGTAGATCATCTTCACGCTTCTACAAATATGACTCCAACAGAGCCTCAAGTGTAGATAAATCTACAAGTTTGTGAGGCGACTGTGGTGTACACGTAGGTAGTTGTCTGTACCTAAAACCTTGAAAATGATAGCTAGGAGAAGATGATAAGATAGCAGGGGTGTTGTTTCTATATGCTGGATTTTGGTGATCGGGTCAACCATGATGATATGTGGTAGATGTGAAACCACACCGTCAATGGGCAAGTGAATGGATGCGAATACCACAAATCGAGCATACAGAAACAACTATAGGTCTAACCGAATAATGTTGAGCAAAAATATGAATCTGACAAGTTAATTCATCCAATTTAGCATTAGAAATCTGATCTGCATCAGAATGCAAATATAAATCATCCATATCTCAATCAATGCATCAATCAATCAATCAACGAGAAGTGAAAGAAGTAAAAGCGGAGGGGGGGGGGGGGGGGGGGGGGCGAGAAAAGACGCAAACAAAAACAGAAAATAAAAAAAACAAAATGATTTAACCTAGTCAAACACATTCACTTTCATTCTAGTCCCCAGCAACGGCACTAAAAATTGATAATAGCCTAAGTCGTCTTGCAAGAGAACAAGAACGCAAAGAGAAGATGTCAGAAGAAATGCAAAGAGAGAGAGAGGTGGTAATCTCGACTCAACAGGTGCTCGATCTAAATTAGCGATTCATAAATACAAGCAATAGAAAAGGATCGAATAGCGAGTTCGCACGAGAGGGGGCATGAAAAAATTCAGTTATCATACCGTAATTATTTTTCTCAAATTGCAGAAATTGCAGAGATAGAATAAGTCTAGGTTTGGTGCAAAAAATGCTAGTATGATTGATCTTTTTCCCGCTGTGTTTTTTTCAATCATCCTTTGTCTTGCATAAACAACAAAAAAGCTGTGTGTTCCACAAAAATTTTACTGTTTCTTAGTGGATGATTTTGGTTGTTGTGTGTGTGTGTGTGTGGGGGGGGGGGGGGGGGGTGGGGGTGGGGGTGGGGGGTGTTTAAGAGACGTGGTCATTGGTTTTGCTATGAATTTATGGGATGGAGAGAAAGGCAATTTTTTCCGTTCAAATACTATGACAGACGATGCGCTTCTCACTTGTACATATGAAATTAAAAAAAAAAATTGGTGGAATAAAATAATTTGTCTCGGAATCTAAAAATGATTCAACTAAAAGATATTACTATCAAAAATAGTTCTTGATTTCATTTTCTTGCCCTCAAAAGTATTCTCCAGTTAAGAATGATCATTCCATTGTTACCGCATATACTCTATTATAATTACCCATACGACATTATACTCCAAAATTTTGTCTCGATATAGTCCCATGTTCGGCGTTCAAACCGGAAAACGAAATGAAAAAGGTGTACAACTGTTGCATTGTTCCGCATGCAAATTTTGTTCCACCGAATTAGGAGTTTGTTTGCCATGCACTTATCTCTTAAAAACAATTATCTACAATAAAATAGTATATGGGTTGATATGGGAGGTATCTGCTGACCAATACTCCAAAGTAGCGGTTCAAATCTCGATATGGATGGACTTAAAATTTTACAGTGTTAAATTACTCTGTGGAGTACCTGCATAATTTCTTTTTGATAATTCTTTGTAATGATTCCATGGATTAACAACCTGGTGTAATTAATATATTAGCGTTGAACTTATGGTTAGCAGGAGAAATGCCCCTATAAAAACATGCTTATTCTCTTTATATTTTTAATGATTAAAATAAGTAAAATGGTGGAAAGTAAGCATTACTCTGTAACCAGCATATTTTTTGCTGTGATCCCATGCGATATACACCATATTTTTCTAAATTGTGCACTAGAATTTATCACCAAGAGTAACTCTTGATGCATCTTGATAATAAATCATACTTCAGTCATGTTTGACCCAGTTTATTCAAATTTAATTTCATGGATTAGTCAATCAGACTAAACACGAGACTTAAATTCAGACTTATCTATAAATTAAAAACTTTTTTAAACTAAAAACCCCAAATAAGATTTAGCTGTCTTGCACATAACTTACAAATTTAACTTGACTTACAAGATATTAAGCTAAGTTGGATCAAATACACCCTCCGTCTACGCGGATGATCTTAAAAGTATTTAAACTCGGAAGTATTGGAAGCGGTCGTGCAATCTTCTATCATATTAGCTTCAACTCTCCCTCTTATCTCGCTAGCAGACCTTTCAACCACCATGACTATTTTTAAGATTCTTTTCCTAGTAAATACACCCATAAAACTTTAAATTCAAGACATCTAATTCTAACATTATATTGAGTTTTATAAACTAATCAACTCACCTAAAAACTAAAACATTTAGGCTAAGTCTACCAGCAATCTACTCGTAGTTGGACACACACACATGCATGCGTCTAATCATAATAACCATTCATCTGCATGTAGCTTCATCAGTGATATTTCTCCTGATGGCTTGCAGCTTGACGCCATGTTTGAAGCCAAGCACGAGGTCGTACTCGAACTGGAGCGGCGACTCCATCGCCGGCGAGTGGCGGAAGACGAAGTGGCGGTAGAGGTGGACGACGGCGAGCTTGATCTGCTGCAGCGCGAACTTCTGGCCGACGCAGGCCCGCGGCCCGATGCCGAAGGGAATGTGCGCGTAGGGGTGCCGCGCGCGCTCCTCCGCGCACTCCGGCGAGAACCTCTCCGGCCGGAACTCGTCGGGTTCTGGGAACTGGCTCGCGTCCCGGGAGAGGACCCCCGGCGCAAGCCACACGTACGTGCCCTGCATGCCACGTCATCAGTTAATAACTTGAAAGGCCCAATCAGCCCTAACAATTTAAGCTTTTGCATGGGACGATTCCTTGGTATCAAATTAATTTAGCTTGGTATAAGAGTCTAAAGGTTCTCAATTTATCATGAGTTTTTGTCATGTAAAAAAATCCCGTGGTGAGGCTGGGAGGGTGAAGGTGTGTACCATGTTTTTCTATAGTAGAAAATTATCACGAGGGCGAGAGGATTGGTTGAATTTTTTTTACACTTTCCATTTTAAAAATTTATGTAAATACAATACATGTATACAATATAAAAGGTTCTCACTTAATCATTATGCCATCCTTATTCCACCACCACATAGGTTAGATTATACTAAAATTCACATGAATTCTATGAATTCTAGACCTGATCCATTATAAAGATTCTGAATTTAAAAAATTGTTTGGTCGAAGAAAATATGTTTATGCTGTTTAGAGAATCTGGTGATAATATTAAGTTGATGGATATAAGTTTGATCAAATTTAGATACGGAAAAAAAATAATGAGTTGAACAACACACATCGTCTTTATTAGCCGTCTAACCTTTCAGCAACTCGGGAAATTAAGGAATGCTTCACAGAAACAAAATTTCACGAATCTTAAAGCAACTATAGTTGTTATGGTCAGTGGACATCACCATTAAATAACTCCTCATTTGCTTTAAAATCTGTGCAGGTTTGGTTAATTAACTTAGGTTTACCTTTGGAAGGACGTAGCCACCGACCTCTACTTGCTCCGACGTCTCCCTCGCGATGAGAGGGGAGACGAAGTGAATCCTCATGGCCTCCTTGATCACCTGATCGAGGTAGGGGAACCTGTGCTGGAGATCGTCCGAGTTCGGCACCGGGCGGCCCGGGCCGAAGCCGTCGATCTCTCGCACCAGCTTCTCCTCGACGTCCCGGTGGCCGGAGACCAGGTACACGACCGAGGCCACCGTGAACGCCGTCGTCTTGGTCCCGGCGATGAGGTGCTCGTATGCGAGCGCCCTGACGTAGTTGTGGGCGAACGCCGGCGGCTCCTTGCCGCCGCTCTCCCTGGCGTTGAGCAATGCGGCCAAGAAGTCCAGCGAGCCGTCGCGGCGGTCCCTCGCCCGGCTGGCGACGAGCCTGTCAATGCGGCGGCAGAGGCGGCGCTCGTTCTCGTCCATCTTGTAGTCTGCCGTGCCGGGGATCCGCCGGAGCAGCTGCTTGCACGGCCTCTGGATGCAAGGCGCGAAGAGGCCTAATATGGTGGAGAGGGAGCTCGACAGGTCCATCTTGATGAACTCCATGGACTTCTTGTACTCGTCGAGGAACTCCGAGATCTCGTCGTGGTTGTCGCCGGCGTTGGTGGCGCCGCCGTCCATGGCCTGCCTTGACATGCCGAAGTCGATGCCGAAGGCGGTCTTGCCGATGATGTCGATGGCCATGCGCAGCGAGAGCTGGCAGAAGGGGATGCTGTCCTGGTCCCGGCAGCCGGCGATGTTCACGACCAGCGCGTCGACGTAGGTCTGCATGGTCGGGATGAGGCCGGCGAGGCGCGCCGGCTGGTAGAGCGGGATCACCGTGTTCCTCATCGACGACCATGTCGAGTCCCTGAAGGTGACATGGACACACACATCAGTTTCTGAACTGTTTTAGGATCAACGCAAGCCTTCTTTTCGGAAATCATAAACACACTCCTACGCCCACTCAAAATTATCTAGGCAAGTTCTACACCCACCTTTTTCTGTATATGGTTCCAATTTGATTGGATGTCAAAACATGCATTTCCGGAGACAACACAGGAGACATGAGCATACCTGGTGAGAAATAGGGCATCCTGGTGCAGCGGTGAGCCGACGGTGGGAGGCGGGCTGCTCCGGTTCCTGATGTCCTTGAACTTCTTGATGCCAACCTCCTTGCAAAGCTCCGCATTCGCCACCATCACTAGTGGCTGCCTCCCCATATGAAATCTGTTCGTATTGCCCGCTCTATTCGGTTACTCTACTTCCACATACACAACAACTACATGGCACGAACTATGTACCTGAAAATCGGGCCATATTCCTTCGAAATGGC